>OZ025293.1:100881408-102255426 GCA_964019185.1 Maratus speculifer
CAGTTACTCTAATTTTAATTGGTTAAGAAATATCTGGGCAGTACGACGTTGTTAGGCGCGGTTTTCCAGGGTTGAATGCTGATTCTACAAATTAAGAATTGCGTTTACGTCAGCTTTTTTAATCTTAAAGAACATCCAAAAATGATCTCTGAAAGTAATAAATGTTAGGTTGGGAAAGAACGTTAACAGGGGAAAAATAGCTTTAAGTATTAGAATTAAGGTTAAAAGAAGGGGCCTTTAAATTTTAGATTAAAGTTAAAAATATTAATTGGGAACTTTAAGTTTTTGAATTTTAATTTTAAGTTTAAATTTAAAAAAGGCTTTAGGTTTTATCCTTTCATACACATATATCAGGAGTGGGGTTTGAACTCGCATTTCTCTTTCTTCGAGAACCAGACCTTAAATCTGGCGCCTTAGACCGCTAGGCCATTCCATCCACGCTATATTTAGCAAACTTATTCAACACTTTTAATTCGCAAAAAATCACTAACTATTAATTTTTGCCTAATTACTAAAAAAGTACAGAATCAATTTCGATGAAATATGAATCTAAACCATTCTCAAATCCCCTGGAACACACACACAAAATTTCATTAAAATCGACCCAGTCATTTAGGAGGAGTTCAGTGACATACACATTCACAGAAGATTTATATACAGGGTGATTCAGCTCGTCGGTGACAAATTTTAAGGATCGATAGAGCACACCTAGACGAACATTTTTGAATAGGGAATGTAGGGTCCCTGACGCGATGGTAAGGCGTTAGGCGCTTTCGAAAATTTGGGTGCCGAAATTCGAAACGCCATAAAAACTAGGGAAATGGTTAGATTTTCTTGCTTGTTGCGTCGAAATGATTCTGTTTGTTTAGACTTTCTTCAGTACCAATTTGATAAGCGTATCTCTTATAACATGGATAGGGGGCGCTGCAGACTTTGGAGAGCTAGACAACAACTTTAAGCCCGTTATTTTGATAATTTTACACATGCTCGCCAAAGTTTATACTCTAACTTAAAGTTTGAACCCAAAAGTAGAGCCCTGCAAAAAGCGTAAGAGCCGGAATAAAATGTCAAAGTACAGGGTGGTCGAAACTCGAAGGCTCCTAAGAGATAAACAAACAGATTTCTTGACTTATGGCATGCATTTTCATGATTCTGTTTGCTGGGGCTCTCTGAAACTCAGTTGAACGGTACAAAAAGAAACATCGATAGGGGGCGCTTTGGGCAAAAAACATAATTCGTTGACATTTCGGACGCTAACTGGAAACGGGGCGCTACGATCAGTTAGAAACAAAACAAGAGAGTAATTTACTTATCATAAGAAGCTATTAAAACTGCAGTTTGTTTGTTTTTTTTAACAAACATAGCTGGTTTCAATCATGCACAATGCGCGCAATAAAATTTACATAAGGTGTTTTTTGCTGATTTATGCAAAAGATATCGTACCATATCGATATGCAAAAGATACGTAATGCGTAGACGACAACGCGAGATGACGTAGTTGTATGCGCAGACACGTCTTTTGAACGTGCGGTACCTACTTAAGCTTCGGGTTACTTGTCTGCAGATCGGTAGTAGGATGGAACGGTACACAAACTCTGAATTGGCTGACATGCATTTGGCGTATGGCGCTGCTGGTTGTAATGGACGAGCCGCTCAGCGGTTGTACGCCGAGCGTTACCCCAACAGGCAAATCCCCTGCCATGCCTTCTTCGCTCGAGTACACCAGAGGTTGTCCACAACGGGATCTTTCGACGGAGGCAGGCCTGAACGGGAGCGATCAGTAAGCACCCCCGACAACGAAGAGGCTGTGCTTAACCTGGTTGAGGACAACCCAGGTCTTAGCACGAGAGATATCGCCAGACATGTTGGCATTTCGCAAGCAACTGCGTGGCGCATCTTACGTTCCCGGAATCTGCACCCCTACCACATCCAGCGGGTGCAGTTGCTCAGAGAGCAGGATTTTGGCCCTCGAGTGGAATTCTCAAGATGGTACTTGGCGATGAGATCCAGGGATCCCCGTTTTGTAAACAGCATTTTGTTTACGGACGAGTCCACCTTCAGCCGGGAGGGAATGTGGAACGCCCACAACAGTCATGTGTGGTGTGATGAAAATCCACATGAAACCAGAAGCCGAGCAGCCCAGGAGCGTTTCTCAGTAAATGTGTGGGCCGGCATTCTGGGGGATTGCCTCATTGGCCCTTATTTGTTACCTGAACGGCTGACAGGTGGAAATTACCTGATTTTCCTGGATCAAGTGCTGCCGCAGCTTCTGGAGGAGGCGCACGTACCCGAAGGTTCGCGTCGCCAGATGTGGTTCCAGCACGATGGAGCTCCGGCCCATTACACGAACGACGTGCGTCTCCATCTAAACGCAAGGTATGGCCAGCGGTGGATCGGGCGTGGGGGTCCAGTTCACTGGCCTGCCCGATCACCAGACCTCACCTGCTTGGATTTCTTCCTTTGGGGTTACCTGAAGGCCGAGGTATACCATACACCTGTCAGCAGTGCTGAAGAACTTGTGGCGCGCATTGTGGCAGCTTCAGGGCAGATCAGAGATACTCCTGGCATTGTTGGAAACACACACTCCTCAATGCGACGGAGGTGCGAAGCCTGCATCATGGCCCAAGGTCGAAATTTCGAGCATCTTCTGTAGTGTTAGTTTTTATAAATAAATTTCCAGTATCATTGATGTTTTTGGTCTAAATTTATTCAGAAGTGTTGAGCAGAGGTAGAAAATGTGTTTTCATTATTACTAACTGATCGTAGCGCCCCGTTTCCAGTTAGCGTCCGAAATGTCAACGAATTATGTTTTTGCCCAAAGCGCCCCCTATCGATGTTTCTTTTTGTACCGTTCAACTGAGTTTCAGAGAGCCCCAGCAAACAGAATCATGAAAATGCATGCCATAAGTCAAGAAATCTGTTTGTTTATCTCTTAGGAGCCTTCGAGTTTCGACCACCCTGTACTTTGACATTTTATTCCGGCTCTTACGCTTTTTGCAGGGCTCTACTTTTGGGTTCAAACTTTAAGTTAGAGTATAAACTTTGGCGAGCATGTGTTAAATTATCAAAATAACGGGCTTAAAGTTGTTGTCTAGCTCTCCAAAGTCTGCAGCGCCCCCTATCCATGTTTTAAGAGATACGCTTATCAAATTGGTACTGAAGAAAGTCTAAACAAACAGAATCATTTCGACGCAACAAGCAAGAAAATCTAACCATTTCCCTAGTTTTTATGACGTTCCGAATTTCGGCACCCAAATTTTCGAAAGCGCCTAGCGCCTTACCATCGCGTCAGGGACCCTACATTCCCTATTCAAAAATGTTCGTCTAGGTGTGCTCTATCGATCCTTAAAGTTTGTCACCGACGAGCTGAATCACCCTGTATATAAAGAACTTCTGAAGCTATTTACATATTTTAATCTCCTGAACGCCGCGAACTGATATAACCGTTCACTAAGCAACAGATTTCACTGCAACATAAATAACATTTAAATTAACATAATTCTACATATAAAAGCCAGTTTTGAAAAATTGAGTTATGATTAATACTCTCAAAGGTCATACACCTATACATAATAAAATATTTTGTATCAAGTTGGAAGAAACATCTTTAATATTTTATAAATTACAGAGAAAGCAACATTACAATTTTGCCCTTTTGTTCGGTGGTCAGGGGATTAAATAAAAAAAAATCAAAGTCCATTAAACATAAAAAAATGTATTTACTTGAGCATTCTTTCTACTTTTCGCAAGTTATTGTCTTTAATGTTTATTTATATTGACATCAATCTATATCATCATCTTCTGACTAATATGTTTACCATGATAGCATGTTTAAAAAATTTATGTATCATAATGGCATAGTAGAGTAGACTCCCTCAAATACAGACAGCTTGGGACCAGAGGTTGTGCCGATTTTAGAATTTTTCGGATTTCAGATCATTGCTTTGTTTACATATTTTAAACAGTAATTCAAAAGTAATTAAAAATGCAATCGAAACTATAATAAATGCTTACAGTATAATAAAGTATTAAAATAAGCAATAAATTAAAATAATGAAAATTTAAATAATTTTTAAATTGATTAAAATATTAAAAGCAAAGGTCAAGCTAATAATCAATAAAGTATGATTAAATATTTATTATAAAGATGAAATGTATTTTTCCTAAATTATTCAATGAAACTTGCCTCATAAAAGTATACTACAATTACTATTAAATAAAAAAAAAATCAAAGTCCATTAAACATAAAAAATGTATTTACTTGAGCATTCTTTCTATTTTTCGCAAGTTATTGTCTTTAATGTTTATTTATATTGACATCAATCTATATCATCATCTTCTGACTAATATGTTTACCATGATAGCATGTTTAAAAAATTTATGTATCATAATGGCATAGTAGAGTAGACTCCCTCAAATACAGACAGCTTGGGACCAGAGGTTGTGCCGATTTTAGAATTTTTCGGATTTCAGATCATTGCTTTGTTTACATATTTTAAACAGTAATTCAAGAGTAATTAAAAATGCAATCGAAACTATAATAAATGCTTACAGTATAATAAAGTATTAAAATAAGCAATAAATTAAAATAATGAAAATTTAAATAATTTTTAAATTGATTAAAATATTAAAAGCAAAGGTCAAGCTAATAATCAATAAAGTATGATTAAATATTTATTATAAAGATGAAATGTATTTTTCCTAAATTATTCAATGAAACTTGCCTCATAAAAGTATACTACAATTACTATTAAATAAAAAAAAATCAAAGTCCATTAAACATAAAAAATGTATTTACTTGAGCATTCTTTCTATTTTTCGCAAGTTATTGTCTTTAATGTTTATTTATATTGACATCAATCTATATCATCATCTTCTGACTAATATGTTTACCATGATAGCATGTTTAAAAAATTTATGTATCATAATGGCATAGTACAGTAGACTCCCTCAAATACACACAGCTTGGGACCAGAGGTTGTGCCGATTTTAGAATTTTTCAGATTTCAGATCATTGCTTTGTTTACATATTTTAAACAGTAATTCAAATGTAATTAAAAATGCAATCGAAACTATAATAAATGCTTACAATATAATAAAGTATTAAAATAAGCAATAAATTAAAATAATGAAAATTTAAATAATTTTTAAATTGATTAAAATATTAAAAGCAAAGGTCAAGCTAATAATCAATAAAGTATGATTAAATATTTATTATAAAGATGAAATGTATTTTTCCTAAATTATTCAATGAAACTTGCCTCATAAAAGTATACTACAATTACTAATTCACATGAAAATCATAAAATAAGAAAGTTTTATTTCAGGTTTAGCCAGATTTAATAACCAAAAAAGCTTGATTAATACTTAACTATATTTGGTAAGAAGGTTGTGATTACCAATGATATCAGCAATATCTTGAATTTTTTCAGAAATAAATTTATTCTTCCTTCAGGAAAAAAAAAAAAAAAAAAAAAACATTATTTCAGTAATATTAACAAAAGCTACAAGTTAAAATATATATGGAATTGGTATAAAACTAAAAAAAATCAAAATTTGTCCCTATATCTGAACTGAATATTTCATTGTTTACATCCGTAAGTCATGTGCAGATTTTAGGGTTGCAGATTTGAGGGAGTCTACTGTACTTTAAAAAGTTATTCAACATTTGAAAATCTAGTGCTCAAAGCAGTATTGAACACTTCAGGCCTTGTTGTTTGAAGTAATTGTGTATGCTTGTAACATTTCATAAAATATAGCACAACCATCATTTTGTATACTGTTTTTTTATTTATGAAAAACAGTATTTTAAAAAACTTCTTTTATTTCTATATTTCTATCTCTATAGAAGAGTACATCTTTCATTTGAAAGCAAGAAATGCTACCAAGTTACTTGCATGCTTATTTCATATTTCTACAAACTTTTATTCATATTGACTTTGTCTATTCAGCTCAAATCTTGCAGTCTAATTTTCACACACCTTCCTGTACTACAATTGAACTAATTTTTATTAGTGTGACCTATTTCTGTTGATAATATAATGTTCTAAAAAAGAATATTTGAAATTTATCATTGCCACCTTCAGGGTGCAAAAACATGTCCAATAATCGTACTTAGATGTCATTGATTGCTTCAGAAATAAGCTATTGTTGGATTGAATAAATTAAAGCATAGAAATCAATTAATTATGATGATAACAAGTAATTAAATGTAGAAACTCAAATTAAATATCCAATTCAAAGACATCTAACAATAAACTAAAGTTGTGATGTATAGTGGCTGAAACATTTACTATGTAGATAAAGTATTTAAGAAAAATGTGTGTAACAGGGTGGTTAAAAATGCTTAAAAAAATATATCATTTCCTCATTTTTACAGGTTAGCCTTAAATTTACAGATTAGTGTTAAAATAAAGAAATTTTCATACATAATTTTTTTTTAAGAACATTACATTAATACATGCAGTCATTTTTAAAAAATATTGTATTCATTGAGTTTACCTACCCTTAGGTTAATTTTAAACATAATTATTTAATTGGTGAATAAATCATAATAGATGTAAATTTCCAAGTGAGTGAAAAATGTAGAAGCCAGGATTCGAATCAGGGATACCTTGACCAAAGCTGCCAATCCAAGGTATTATTTCTAGTTCGAATTCTGGCTTGGACTTCTTTTTTCACCTACTTGGGAGTTTACATGTGTCATAATTTATTTACCAATTAAATATTTGTGTTGAAAATTAATTTAATATAACTATGCATGCAGCATTTACTGCAGTTCCAAACCTTTGATTTATTCTGTTGAGCTTATTCAGATATCAGACTAGATATTGTGATTGTTAAAGGTTAATTGGGTAAATTAGTCCTCCAGATTCGTCTGGGATTGATCAGTTGAAAGAGCATTGGTTGTTTGAATTCCGAGCTGGACTTTTTTCACCCATTTGGAAATTTACATGTGTTGTGAAATATTGCACTTTTTAAAAAGGAAGTAATGTTTGCATAGATATTAATAAAAACAACTGCACATGAGAAATTTTTACTTGAATGACAAAAATGTTGCACAGTCATTGAAGTAGGATTTTGAAAATGTATATTAAACTTCAATTGAGGTGATTAAAATGATTAGTAAAAAGGGATATATGACATTGATGAGTAACAAAATACTTTAAAGGAAATTGATAACAAAATTGTCTTGAACTGGAAGAAAATTCCGGACAGTGTAACACAATAATGTTGATGAAAATTATGAAATATTCAAAGAAAGTTTATGAAATCATTGACTTGAGTCAGAAGAGATTTAATTCTAAAACATTGACATTATTTCTCACATTTATTGCTGATTAAGCATTCTTTAAAAATTGATGAAATCATTCCACTGGCAGAACTAATGGCATTCAAATGAAATGCTTTCTAAAATCAAGAAACACAGCAGCTTGAGAACAGATTTTGACTTTAATGAAAATAAATTTTAAAGTATATCTGCTTTTTCATCTTAATTTTGAGTAGATGTCACATATAGATAATAGAGTTAATGCATTACAGAGGTATTTACAGGGAAAAAATTAATTGAAGTACTCAGAAATTTTAAGATTATCTATTGGATGAAAATTAAGATGTTATTTCATGCTTTTTTACAACACACTTTTTTAAACTCCAAATGCCAGTGCCAGAGCAGAGCCATGCATCCTGTTCAATTAATCCCTTGTTGATGACTCAGCTAACAAATTCTGAGTTTTGAAATGTAAATGGCAAATGAATACCATACTGTTATGGAATAACCAAGAATTTTTTTTTCAAAGATTCCATTTCTTCTGACATGCCCAGCACAAAATGTGCATTTGGCAAAAACTCCCAGAATATAAAGTGTTCAATAAACTTAATCATGTAATGACACTAGTATAACATGATTTCTTCAATGTGGCATCACATTTTTGGTCTTGCCACTCATAAGATGTTTTTTGAGGTGTTATCAAGATGGCTACACTCAATGACATAATACGAGATGCCACACATTTTAAAAGTAGGAAATGTAGAAATAATATTTTGTTGATTTTCTGCCAAAGTTTGTGATAGATTTTGGAAATTTTGGCAAAAAAATAAGAATAAATATTCTTATCCATTAAATATATTTTGAAACAAGAATATTAATCAAAATAAGGTTTAGATTTTTAATTTTAAGACTTAGTGACTCAATGTTTTGAAAAGAAAATATGAAACTTACAGATTTTGCTGGCATTAAAAGAGATTATTATTATCGTTTAATTTAATAAGTATTAATAAACAACATAAATTGGATCTATATATGAGAGATTATTATAAATATTTATTTTATTTTATGAAAAATAAAGTTATGACTTGAGATTAAATTTTACGAGAATAATTATGGTAATTCAAGTTGGGAGAGACAATTTTTCCTATTTTAAATTATTTAGAATAGAAAATGTTTCATTATATATTTTCATGATGTGAGAGTGTTCTTTGATTGAACTGTAGTATGTTTGGTAAATATGCCATCTTTCAGTTCTGTGGTGGTATATGAATGGATGTGGGTTTGTACTCAGGAGAATGTAAATTGATTTTATCTTGCTAGGAATCTGGAAGTCACATCATGGAAGATAATCTTCAGCACATGGAATGGACAGCTCAATCACCAGACTCGAATCCCATCTAGTATGTATGGGATGCTTTAGGAAAATGTGTAGCAGCTCTCAACCCCCCTTCAGACCCTTGCTATACTTACAACTGCTTTACAAAAGCAATGCCTCACACTTCTTTGCAAACTTATCAATCACGTAATTGACAATATCACACATTTCTGTAAGTGCTGCATTGCTTCTAGGGATGATTATACTTTATATTAAAGATAATTTTTCTCTGCCAAACTGACACATTTTTAAATTTTATAATTGTATGTATTTCTGAATAGTCTGGTAATTTCTTTTAATGTTATTTTATACCTTACTACATGTTGTATATTGTGCTCAGTTTTATTAAAATCTTCATGTAATTTTGAGTAATCACTATTTTTGTTGTTTTTCCTTAATTTTTAGAAACCAGTGTATAAGACAGATGCTGATTTTCGCAATATCTAGTGTTGGTTTATGCTACCAATAAACAAAGTACCCATAGTAAAAAGTTAATGATTCCTTCAGATCATGAGAGTTCTATCTACTTCTGTTTGAAATTATTTAAAAAAAAATTTCAAGATGAAAAAGTATTTCTACCAATGTCCTTTATATCAAATATGTTTTAATATGAGATTATATTTCTTTTTTCATATTTCCTTGAAATAATTATTCTTACAAAAATTGAGAATGGTAGTCTAGTAATCGATGATAATCTTTGAATAAAAATTGTGTTTTTCAGCATAATATTCTAGATTCAGTACCTACAGTTATTGATCATAATTTTTATAGTAACTTTAAATAGCCTGAAATAAAATCTAAACTCTGATTTTTATGAATAACAACAAAAATTAATTAAAGAAAATAATTTATTTTATTAATTATATTGTAGATTCATTATTATATATACACAAAATGTGTCTGAGGATAACTGCAGCAGATTCATTTCCTTCCTTATTCCTCAGATCTGTTAGTAAACTTGTTAGCACCTAAATAAAAATTATATATATATTATATAATAAAATAGATGTTTATTAAAACATGCTAAAAATATTTAAGATTGTATTGTAATGATTAGCTTCAGAGACTTTAAAATAAGCTAATTTCATGGAATTTTCTCTAAATTCAAGGCTGATGCTATCATTCTAAAAATGTCTGAAAGATTGGAAACCACACTTTAAAACTTAATAGCTACTCATCCTGTGATACAGAAAATAAGCTCTTGAATATTATGCATTTTGCAGCATTCTAGTTAATTATTTTTTATTAATACTTTTATTTAAATTTATAAGTTATTTCTAGCTCGGAATTTAAATATGCATCTATAAATTATATTAATGATAATTTATTCCAATTTTCATCTTTACATGATAAAAAATATATTAAAGTACAGTAGCAGCTGAATTATGAATAAAATTAGTTGTAAAATCTGTTTTAAATTATCTTAAATCATATTGCATATACATAAACAGCATAATATAGAATTTTAACTTGCTCAGAAACCAACATTTAAAATGCATTGTTACATAAAAAACATTATTATCTTTAATTTTTTCAATATTACTGTTTGGCAAGTAAAATAAATATTTTATACTGTTAGATAATATTTTACCTCGATAAATAGTATGCATTATTAGAGACAAAGTTTTCTGCATATTCTAGCTAAAAGCATGACTTCCAAATTATTCACTTACAACAGATTTTATATAAGGTGTTGAGAACAAGAGTTGACAATCCCACATTTTGGTGAAAAAGGAACTTGAAATGTTAAAGCATTGTATATCATACTATATATTGGCTGTGTAATGAATATTATTAATTTCAAAACTATCCTTTAAGTCATGCAGCCAATTTAACTCTTTCCAGCGCACTACTCTTTAAAGTTGGAATTGAAAGAGAAAAAAAATAGGCAATCTATTTAGGCCTAGAGGAGTACACAGGTATTTTTTTGTAAAGATTGCACTAACCATTTTAATTATACAGCTGTTGCCGAAGTGGTAACCTCCCATAAGTAAAGCACTAATAAGCGCAGTGAGAAGAGCATTGCTGTGAAGCATGTGTTACAGTAAAACATTTTACCTATTATTTAAAAACAGTAGAGTTTGAGCTCTGTGGTGCTGCCATCTAGAACTCATAAGAAAGATTTAAAGTAGCCATTAGAATAGTTTTTAAAATATTCACAGAGTTTTTGTGTCTCTAAACAGGGGGAACTTTAGGTGTTGCTGATCCGGCAAAACTGTGCGTTAAGGGGTTAACAGGTGATTTCAATGCAACTTGCATATCAAGTTGTCAGTGCAAGAAAAATTAATTGGATTGGTCCACTCTGACACTGCAAACTTAATCATCATATGCTTGCTGAAGAAGCTTGGTCTCCTCTGGTACTTGCAGAGCTGACCTAAAAGAATTAGACAAAAAATTGTATAAATTTTAGAAAGCTTTTTCCTCAATCACAACTAGTGATATTGGTCCACTCTGGTTCTCAATGCCTCATATTCATACAATATATATCACAGAAATGCATTGAGCATGAGATTCATTCTGGTTGCAACTTTTGTGGTTTTAAATTAAAATAATATAAAGACATGGCAATCAATTTTACGAGCAAAAATGTTAGTCTAATAATGAACACAATTATTTTTGAAACCAAAATTAAGCTTCGATTTATAGGAAAGTTTGGGTTAAAATTAAAAGTATAAAATAACGATTTTTCATTAAACATTTATGTAAAACTGAATAAAAAACTTCTTGACAATGATTTATTAATTTTTTATTTATTTATTTATTTTTGTGATATCACAAATGAGATCTGTGAAAGAAAAAAAAAATATACTGAAAGAGTTGAAGGATTAAATATTAAATTTTAAAATGCACAGTTACAAAACACCAGAAAAATTATATAAAATTTTGGCAACAATACAAATAACTTACTGGAATAATTTTGTGTCTATGCTCCTGAGGACTCCAGTTTGATAAAGAGGCAATTTTAGCTAAAGCTGCTGCTGCAGTGACTCTCAATTTCTGATTTCTAGACTGAAGATTTTTTATTAAAGGGTGTGTAATACCACAACTTGAAAATTTCTGACAACTTTTTTTAGAGGAACAACATGATGCAACAGCTAAACATATCTGTTGTAAAAGAACCTTGTCTTTCTGCCAAAGAAAATAATTTTAATTTATTATGTAATGTTAAATTACATTAATAAAAATCAATTGTTAAAGAGAGAAAATAATTCAGACATTTGTTTTTAGAAATGGAATCCTGATACAGTAGAGGACCTATTATCTGGAATCGTTGGGCCCGAGGGCTTTCCGGATTTCGGGTCCGTCTGAAACTCGCCACCCCCCCTCCTTCCAAAAAAAAGAAAAAAAACCACAGAAAATTTAAAAATAATAACAAAATTATAGCTCTGCTATCTAGAATATGAATGAAAAGCGTGTTGTATGAGAAGTCTGTGGAAAAAAAAAAAAACATTAAGCTACAATTTTGACTCTTGTACTATAGTACAATGTCTGAAATCCGGGCATCCAAAATTCAGAGCTCTTCAAAATCCGGACGTTTTGCTAACTGGCTTTATATCTATATATATTACTGTAAAATACCGTTAATCTGCCCCCCAAACGTGACGAAAAATCGTAAAATAATTAGAGGGGGGCGCTTACACGAAATTTTTTCGCGCTCGTTTCACAAAATTTTCATTTTTTTGTGAGATATCTGCAGGATTTTTTCGCGATATTTGACGAGATTTGCACGGTTTTATCGCGATATTTAACGAATTTGCAGAGTTTTTTTTCGCGATACTTGAAAAAAATTTGCTTTTTTTATGGAGATGAATCATGATGAAATGAATGAATCATGGATCTTTGAATGAATAATAAATTTTGATACTTGAAGCAATACCTGAAAAAAATTGCGTGTTTTTTTTTTTTTTTTAAACGTAAATTCTGTCGAAGAACCGCCGGAAAAAGGTGACTTAAAAAAAAGCTAAAAAGCATGAAATCTATTAAAAAATCTCGAAAAAATGCACGTTTAATCAAAGATTCATGATTCATGCCGTTCTCAATCGCCTTCATTTCCGGATTTCGGGTCCTTCCGGATTTCGGAATTCCGGATAATAGGTCCTCTACTGTACAAACAAATTTATTCAAGAAAAGTGAAAACTTCTTATCTTGCATTACAGGCTGATTTTTCTTAGTCAAATCTGTTATTAGTACTAGATTTACCATACTGCTATGTATAGGTGGTTATAAAAATAATGGAAACACCCTAGATTTTGAAGGAATTCTTTATTAATATGGTGTAAGACCACCTTTGGCATGTAATACAGCTTGGATTCGCCTGGGAATCAGATCATACAAATTCTGAAGAGTGTTTAGAGGAATATTGTACCATTCTTCATGGAGATATCGTGAAAGTTCCGTGAGAGATGCCGGTGGAGGATATCGATTCCGGATTGAAAGCTCTAAAATAGACCACAATGGTTCGATTATGTTGAGGTCTGGGGACTGTGCGGGCCAAGGTAAATGTTCCACCTCATCCTCATGTTCATCAAACCATGATTGGACAACTCTGGCTGCATGAATAGGGGCATTATCATCCTGGAAAATTCCATCTCCTGCAGGAAACAAAATTTGCATCATGGGATGGACCTGGTCAGCTAAAACTTCTCTATACTTCTCCCCAGAGATCCTTCCTTTCAGGGTTACGAATGTACCAGCAGAAAACCATGACACAGCTGCCCATACCATGGCCGATCCACCTCAATGCTTGACAGTTGGACGGAGGCAATCAGGATCATACGCTTGTGCAGGTGTTCTC
This sequence comes from Maratus speculifer, assembly GCA_964019185.1. NCBI lineage: Eukaryota > Metazoa > Arthropoda > Arachnida > Araneae > Salticidae > Maratus > Maratus speculifer. The sequence goes on from OZ025293.1 coordinate 100,894,849, forward strand.
CAGACATGTACCCGTCCTGTTGTGGAGAAAAATGTGAAAGATGATTCGTCTGACCATATAACAGTCTTCCACTTATCAATCGACCAGGTTTTGTGGTTGTGGCACCACTCTATACGACGTTTGGCATTAGCATCTGTGACAAGTGGCTTGGGAATTGCTGTTCTGCCGTAAATATTCTCTTTATGAAGGTATCTCCGAACTGTAATTGTTGACACTGGAGAATCCAGATGCTGATTGAGCTCTGCGGTCACTTTGGCTGCAGTTGTTTTCTTTTTAGACATTACAATCTGCTTCAATACCCGTCGGTCTCTTTCACTCATCTTCTCCTTCCGTCCACTATTTTGCTTTGCTGAGCTTGTCTTTCCATGCTGTGTGTATGCTGTCATGACTTTAGACACCATACCTCTAGAAACCTCTATAAGCTGGGATGTTTCGGTCACCGTTGCTCCAGCTAGTCGGGCTCCTACAATTTGGCCTCTGAAAATCTGTGAGGTCTAACATTTTACGCTTCTGACAAAAAAAAATCAAAACGTAGACAACTCTTCTATAGCTCTCTCATACTACCTAATACATGTACTTTTTATATTAAAAAAAATCTGGTAGCTAAGATTATATTTTAATGCTTACGAAGGGAATTCTTAAATGTCCCTTTCATTCACAAGTGTTTCCATTATTTTGATAACCACCTGTATATCTAAGTGCTTTGAAAGTTAAATTAGATCATTTACATAACATTTAAACTTACCTGGTGTGCAAAAATCTTTATTAAATATCAAATGCAAAATTCTCATTTTTTAAAATTAAAAATTGTAAAGAAATAAAAGTTTGAAAACATTATTTATTGTACTATTTTATTGTTTTATTATGTCATTGATTCAATTTAAATTTGACAAATGGTGACTTTAGCAGCACTAAATAATAAGAAAATGTTTGATTTAAAACATTTACTGATTTATCAGTATTAGTAATCAGTATCAAACTTATTTTACCAGTGTTTTTTTTTTCTTTTTTAAAAAATTAATATAAAATAATGTATAAAATTTTGCAAATAAACAACTTATAATTTCACATTTAAAAGTGTTAAAATCACAGAATCTATTTAAAAATTTCTTACTTACTGTTTTCATAAGCCTTCTCAAATGACTAGCAACATTGAACTCCACTAGCACAGAAACTGCATTTGAATCTTTTGCAAGATTATGAATAAGGGAGCATGCTGGAGTCAAAAGTTTTTTATTTTTGGATGTTAATATATCGATAATACATTCAATTCCATCTAAGGAATTCTGAATCTGTAAATTTGCTTTCTGAAATATACGTAAAATAATTTTTTTTAGCTACATAATTTAACCATTTTAGAAATTTATAATAAAATATTAACTTATCAAAACATAATTATTACTAATTCAGCACAAAATATTTTTTTACAAAACAATATTTCAAGCTAAAATACAGTAGAAGATCATTATAACTCAATTTTATATAATGAAATTTTCCATATAATGTACAATTTCTCAGATGTAAGTAATGAGTTGTGCAATTAAAAAGTACCTTAATTCTTGCACTGAAGAAAATTGCTATTCTTTGGAAGACTAAATTTGATACACTAATTCAGATTTACTTGAATTAAGAATTTTTTAATGAAAAAAATTGCTATTACTATAATGTAAACTTTTGAAAAGGAAAAATTTAACAATTTATTTTTTCCAGGTATATTTGGACAATAAAGTAAATTTAACAATGTACTGATCTATAGTGACTTGAGTGATCTGTACAAAACAAAAATTTATAATCTACATAACTCCTAATAACAAGGAATGCAATATAAAAAACTCAATTTTTTAATACATTTCAGACACATTTGGACATGGTTAAAAGATATGTTTAATGATGTGTGAAATGTGTCCTCATATAACACAAAATTCTATATAATGTACAACCTCATATTTTTAGGTTGGCATTATAAAGATCTCCTACTGTATTACAAAATCAATTAAATTAAAATATTACTATTCAAATTTATTTGAAACATTTTTGAATGAATGTTTAAAAAATAATATAATTTATCATATTTCTTTCAAACATTTCTCAATGATTGAAGAGAATGTCCAAAAAATAATGAAATGTACTATAATTTTTTTACATGTTGGAATTAGGTAATTTTGCAATTTACCTATAGGCAATGTAACTTGCAAAACTATTTAAAATAAGGTAGAAATTAAGATGAAATAATGCTGCCAATAATTTTCAAAACATTGCACTTTTATAAATTTTTAAATGAGCCCTGGGTCCTGTCACTTACGTTTCAAAAAAAAGAAAAAAAATCCATGCTCTAACAAGTAAAACAGTAAAAAAATTTTATACTTCTATGACCAAAATTCTTCTATGATTTCGTACACATATAAGATTTTAATCTACATAAACAGGGAAAACATATTTCAGAAGTTGCTGTATTATTTGGGATTACAATGAATGTTTTCAGGGGAAGTAGTAAGATTTAATAAAATTTGAAAGAGGAATTTTTTCACAAATTTTATGAGAATTAATTATAAGCCTATAAAAAACAAAGCATGCTTACAAAATACTAAATAATCTATATGACATTAAAATATATTTAAAGAAAAAAATCATTAATTTAATCAATCTACTACTATCCACCTTTGCTTTTACTGCATTGTATAACAAATATATTATAGCTAAAGAAAAAAAAAGGGGGTTAGATCAGTGTTCTCGCTGATATTTGGCCAACGTTAGTCATTTGGCTAATTAAAAATAAAAAACATTCACCAAATGAAAAAAGTATTAGCAAAATAGATTTGTTGTGTAGCATAAAAAAATTTATCTTAAATACTTTAATGTACCCCCTTTTTATCAATATTTCTAAAATAACCAAAGATTCTATAATTGCAACAACGATTGTTTTTAATCTAATTTCAACTATCCGCTAGAAATATATTAAAAATATGTATATATGCAAATGTATGGATAACGAAAAAGAAAAGAAAGAAAAAGAAAAGTTTGAGCACTAGCAATTTGGCGAATTGAATTGCTTGTTTACTCACCAAATGAAGAATTGAGTCACAATTTGGCACAATGGTGAGCGACAGCGAGAACCCTGGGTTAGATAATAAGAATCATTCCAACTTTGCTTTTATAGAATGCTATTTATTGTTAATGAAAAAAAATTACAAAAAAAAATCACATAATTAATTTTAACATTGTGTAGTTATGGGCATAAAACTAAAGATAAACATTCAGGGTGATTTAGATCTTTTTAATGCCTAACTAAAGGAAAGAAAAGTTTTTTAAACAGTGTTTTAATGATTTGGAAGGAAAAATGGAAAGCAGACATTTGGAGGGAGGATTCAAATAATTTATTGTTACAATAGGGTAACAAATAGGATAGAATAACTTAAAGAATTTTAAACTTTTATGGTGATAGAGCCAAAGGAAAAAGCAGTAATTTTAAGAGTGCAGATAATAACATGAAATTAACTGATAAATTTCAATGTTGAAAGGGGTTGGATCTCTGATGGTTGCAAATGAGTTTAATTATTTAATTGCAGGGAAAACAGGGCTAGATGATGTATAACATTCCAGATGGGGGAAGAAGTAAAGCAGACGTCATAGGAAAAAAATGATTGGTTTAACTATTCTTTCTACAAAATGAGAATTATGTATGATTAAGATACACATACATTTTTTAACATCTGAATTAAAATATTTAAATACAGAATATCGAACATGCCCTGGACACAAAATATTCCTCCAGAATCAAACCAGATTTGTTAAATATGTAAGGGTATATAGCCTAGTGAACCAGTTCTTCATGAATAATTTATAATGATAAGCAAATGCTGCAGTTATTTTTCAAAATTATTGAATTTTTGAGTGGTCTGTTTCAATGGCATGCTGTACTAATTTAAAATTTAATTTTCCATTTCCAAAAGGATCAACATGCTCTTAAAGTCTTATCTCCATCAATCTACCAGTCTCACATATATGTAGGGAAGAATAAGGAGGGATGGTAAAATTTTTACTAATTATGTTTTGCTAGTACAAAACAGAAATTTTCAGAATGACATCTTGAAACATTTTGGCATATTTAAAAATTGCAACACTGTTGATAATAATTGGAATTTTAGATTATTAAACCAACTGACGTGTTATTAAAATGGAAATTCATGTTTAATTTAAAAAAATGTGGAAAAAAAAAAGCCAAAGACAGTGGGACATTTACATTCTTAAAGTTTATTGTAAATCACAGTATATTTATTTTATGTTATATTATACTTTGTAAAATCTAAATAAAATGAAAAATGTGTTTGTGCCTGTCTAATGTTGCCAATTAATTTTGGTGGATGTAGCTTTGCAATTATGTCTTGTTCATGAATGATGGTCAATCAGTTACTTGTGAAGAGAAGAAATATATTTTTTTTATTCCTCCTTTCAAATAGTGTATTGCCATGTAAAAATAAAAGTCTGCAGTTTGAGTTCAATTACTATTTCAAAACAGTAACATTTTATTTAAAAAAAAGGAAAGAAAATTGATACTAAAGAAATAGATATTTAATACTAATGGTTGATATGGATAAATAATGAATCAATAAGAAAATAAAAATTTACAGTGCTTTAATTTTTTAACTTGTGAAGTAATAAGATTTATTTGTTATATTATTCAATTCCAAATCAAAATAGTCTTATAAAATACTAAAAAAGTATGTCATTAAACATAATTATTTGGATAGAGATATCATCTGGGAAATATGGACAGGTCCAATCCATACCTTAGAGCAAGCCTGTACAACATTTCAGTAACCAGGAACACATCTTGGTTCTTGGCAATCAATGAAAATCGCCATTATTTATGTGACTCAAAAAGTATGGTAATATTATCACATAGTTATTAGAATACTCCCACATTTTAACATAATGCAAATGAATCGTACAGCAGAAAACAAAAGACTCCTACAGTTCTGGAGCTTTAGGGTAAGATGCCAGAAACTTTAATTGTGTTTGTAATAACAGCAATAACAAATAAATAAATATGAAAATCGGAGATATTGTTAGGCTTCTTTTGGGATGTGAAAATATGGTTCATTTTCTTTATTTATTACGGTTGTTTTATTAGTTTATGAAAAGTACAAAAACAGACAAGCATGACTGTGACCAAACCATATGGGTGGTTTCAGAGAGATAGTCTGGAAGTGTTTTCATAAATGGAAATCATTCTGCACAGCTAATTAGTTTTTCTAATTACAATTATAGAAAATAAAACCTCCCAAAATTTCGTAAGACAAGAAAGAAAAATTAAGTCCTTTTATCCTTCATATAAAACTGCTAATGGATCAGTGGGACAACAAAAAAAAAAGAAAAAAAATACCTTAGCATTCATGCACATGTATCTTCAAAGGGGAGGGGGCACAGGTGAAAACGTTTATTTTTCACTTTCATTTTAAGCATTAAAAAGAGCTATTACCAACTATTAAGAAATTTAACTATCATAATTACACTATATAAATATAACTAAAAATTGCAAAAATATGCATAGTTAAATTTTCAAAGTACGTTTCTGATTTCTAATGTACAACAACAAGCCAACGGCATGCAAAACACAGGTTTTAAAAATATCTCTCATAAAATATTAATGATTTTACAGAAAGCATTCTTTATAATAGAATTTTTCTTCTAAAAGGTTTAATAACAGAAAATCTTCAAAAGGGTGCCAAGAAAACCCTCAAAGGGCACCATGGCGCCCATAAGCACTGTGTTGGACAGCCCTGCCTTAGAGCAACACTGAGAAAAATAGGTTTTTGCAATAAGCATGTGGCTTTTAGATTTAACTTAATTATTTATTTATACAAGGCAGCTTACATAATATTAAAAACAATCAAGCTTGCAACAAAGAATGCAACTGAAAGTTTATATTAAAAATCTGAGTGGTTATTTACTTTTGATATCGTAAAATAGTGTTTTTAAGTCACAAATTCATAGTCACTTGCAACTAAAAAGATTTATAGCAACAAGTATAATACAATGATTATTCCTTCAGATGAAAGAGTAATAAATTAATAATAGAGCTTATTTCATGCATTACTGCAGGTGTCCCATCCCTCCCTAACCTTCCCTACATTGTCACAATCACTGCATGGAATCATATAAACAATGCTGTTTAATTTTTTTTTAATATAATATTTACATTTTGCCATTTAAAAAAAGAACTCAATTTAGTTAACAGTTTAAATGAAACCCTAATGTTAAATGATTTTAAAACAGATGAAACTTTCTCTTCAACAATGTTATAGTATCGCAAACAAACAAAAAAATATAGGTTTTAACCTTTGAAAAGGAAAGGGGTGGGGGGGGGGGGGAGGTTGAATTTATAAGCTCAAAGTTTTCTTGAAAATATTTCTAATTAGATTTTCTGGGTAACCATTATTCTTTAGATCTTCATATATTTTATTTCTTTCAAAGATTTTATTACTACTATAATATATTACAGGTCTAAATACTAAAATTTTTATAATAGAGATTTTGTGGCTAAGTAGACAATTTGAATCAAAATGTGTATATTGACCTATTGAAGTTGGTTTACTGTAGGTTGAAATTGAATTTAATTGAAAATTAATGTCATTTTTTCTTTGAACAAGGACGTCTAAAAATGGCAACTTACCATTAAACCCACGCTCAAGAGTAAATTTTAAAGGTTCGATAATAATGTTGGCTGTTGAAAGAATGTCATCCAAGTATCTTCTCCAAAATATCAGATAAGGACCAAGTTCATTTATAATATCCAATTCAGTTGTTTTCAATACTGTTTCGGCAACCACAACCAAATGGGAGAGCCCTTAATGGTTGCAGACAGTAAATTAGAAATCAGAAAGTTTAATTCAGGCTGTAGTTAGAATGGACAATAAGAAGTTTTTATAACTTTGCAAAATAACTTGAAAGGCGATAAAAGGAGGGGGGGAATTAAAAAAAAAACTATAATTAGGCATAATTGGAACCTACTATGTACAAGACCTACTATCTAGAATTCTTAAGATTTTGGAATTTTCCATTTTTCAAATCCTCCTAAAGTTCTTGTTTTTTTGGTTTTTTTTTAAATTTCTGTTGACAAAATTCGTATGTTTTCTGAGATTCTTTGGTGAAATTAGCGATTTGCTTCACGGATTCTTTGATGAAATTCGCATTTTTACTATTTAAATAAAATTTGTGATAAAATTTTAAATTTATTTAGATAACTTTTGTGTGTGTGTGTGTTTTTTTTTTTTCTATGACCTTTTGATGAAATTTCATTTTTTTTTTTTTTTTTTTTTTTTTTTGCAATCTCTTGGCAAAATTTGCATTTTTTGCTGTTCTTTGAAGAAATTTACAATTTTTTCTCATGATTCTTAGGCAAAATACATATTTTATGTGATTCTTTGACAAAAGACCTTTTTTTCTCTGATCCTTTGACAAAATTTGCATTTTTTCGGAATTCTTGGAAATATTTGAGTTTTCTTCACAATCATTTCATGAAATTCAAACTTTTTCTGCAATTCTTTGACAAAACTAGCATTTTTTTGCAATCCTTTGATGAAATTTTCATTTTTATCCCGATCTTTTGATGAAATGCACATTGTTTCCACAATCTTTTCACAAAATTAGTGATTTTTCCAGCAAACAATAGATGTAATACTTTTTTTTTTTTTTTTTTGGCAATCATCTGTCAAAATTTGATATATTTTTTATGTCCAAATTTTCAGACCAAAGGCCAATTTTTTAAAAATTTTCGAAACTGAATGCCTTAATATTTTGGAAATTTCGAAAACATAATAACACCTTGTGAAAGACCTAAAAAGATTTAGAGCAACAAGTATAATACAATGATTATTCCTTCAGATGAAAGAGTAATAAATTAATAATAGAGCTTATTTCATGCATTACTGCAGGTGTTCCATCCCTCCCTAACCTTCCCTACATTGTCACAATCACTGCATGAAATCATATAAACAATGCTGTTTAATTTTTTTTAATATCATATTTACTTTTTGCCATTTAAAAAAAGAACTCAATTTAGTTAACAGTTTAAATAAAACCCTAATGTTAAATGATTTTAAAACAGATGAAACTTTCTCTTCAACAATGTTATAGTATCGCAAACAAACAAAAAAATATAGGTTTTAACCTTTGAAAAGGAAAGGGGTGGGGGTGGGGGGAGGTTGAATTTATAAGCTCAAAGTTTTCTTGAAAATATTTCTAATTAGATTTTCTGGGTAACCATTATTCTTTAGATCTTCATATATTTTATTTCTTTCAATTTCAAAGATTTTATTACTACTATAATATATTACAGGTCTAAATACTAAAATTTTTATAACAGGGTTCATACTATCTTTCTGTGATAAAATTCAAGCACCTAACCCAAATTTCAAGCACCTTTCCAGAAATAAAAATTTTAGAGTTTTAAAATACTATATTACAAAAGTACCAAGAGAAAAAAAAATTCATTTTCACATATTTTCAGGTGAATGCTAAACATAACATACAGTAGCAAAGTCTTAAATGTTAATTAGGGTGAGCGAAGCGAATCCTCTACTAGGCCACTCAAGTTACATTTTGTCGTACACTTTATAAAAAATCTATTCAGTATTTTGACTTGAAATTAAACATAAGAATAAATTATGATATGTAGATTTGCAGAATGTAATTTTTTTTACAGAATAACCTTTAAAAAATTTTATTTTAATAATTAATTTATTCTACATGTTTTTCCATTATGGACGCATTTTTGCAAATAAAAAATTGAACGCGTATCTTTTTTATTTTCAGAATGAAAATAAACCATGGGGTTAGTAATTATAGATAGAATCATGATTAATTAATTAAATAAAATATATTTTCATTATTCCGCCAAAATCATTTGCAAATAAAAAATTGAACCCGTATCTTTTTATTTTAAGCAGGAAAATAAAGCATGGGGTTAGTAATTATAGATAGAATCATGATTAATATATTAAATAAAATATATTTTCATTATTCTGCCAAAATTATTTACGCAGTTTATACTTACGGATTTTAAAAGAATTACATTATGATTTATCTATTTAGGTATTTACTTTGGTAAAGTGGCAACCAAAAGAATCGTAAACAAGTAAAATTAATTCATATATTTGGTATTTAAAGTGTTTGTTAAAATTTTTAAGTTTCTTAAGTCTGGTATTCGAAATGAAAGATTAAAGAATAATTTAAGAATATTTTAATTGATTGAAGACTAATTTAATTCAATCAAATTAAATATATTAACTACGTTTATAAATAATTTCTGGAATGTATTAGTAATTTAAAAATGTCGAGAAAAAGGCCACTTATTGGCCAGAACGAACGCCGTTACTGGCCATTGGAAAATGTAAAAACATCTTTAAAACTTAGTTAAAAATTAAATTTTTTTTTTTTTTTTTGGTAAAATTCTGCTTTGAAAATATTTTTACTTATACCAGCCTTATATCATAAATAAAAAATTCTCAGGAAATTCTTAGTTATTTGGCTGAATTTACATTTCTAAAATTTAAATGCGCCAAAACATGAGATAACCTTTTTGCTTAAAGATGCAAAAATAATATAAAAAAGTAATGTTCCTTTCAAATATTTATCTTATGAAATAATACTTCGCGGATCCAAACAAAGCACGGCTTTTGCTAGTTTTAGTTAAAATTAGAAAGGCTCTGAAAAATAAGGAAAATCTTTTTGCATTCTACTTTGAATATTATTTGTGTTGTGCCACCAGAGCCATAGCTAGAAGTGAAGGGTAGGAGGGGGGGCTCACAATTTTTTTTTCTCTCTCTCTGACACAGAAAAATAAATTAATGCATATTCATATTGTAGGTACTATGTTTCTTATTAAATTGTTGTAATAACTTCATTCTATGCTAAGAAAAGTATATGATGATGAAAATTTTGAGTGTATAACTGGTGCAATATTAAACATCATACTATCTCCACATGTGCAAATAGGATGAGCTAGTATTGAAACACTTATTTAGATACAGTTTAATAATTCTGCAAAATTATGAAAGAATCACAAAACTAAATTAGATTTTTGAACAGAATTTCATTGGAATTTTCGGAACAGAAATTCAATTATTGACCTTGGAATCTTTTCCAGGAGGGCTCAAAATATTTTAGGGGGGGGGGGCTGAGCCGCCCATAGCGCCCCATTAGCTATGGCCCTGTGTGTCGCTCCCATATTAAGAAGGGACTACACTAAAACGTGGCAGAATAAAATACATTCTACCGAACTTAATTTAACATAAATAATTAAAACTTTAAAATAAACATTCAATATATGGATCGTATAGTTTTACTCATGAAATTTTTCATGAAAACTATTTCAGAACAAATATTTTTGCCTGATTAATTAATCTTTTTCAACACTTGGTGTTTTAATTTTGAACATCTGAATAAGAAAAATTAAGCACCTATAAAAACAAATAACGAAAATCAAGCACCTTCATTAAAATTTAAATAAATTTAAGCACTTTCAAGGACCTTTTTTCTCTCCTAAAAATTCAAGGACTTTCAAGTACTTTCAAGCACAGTATGAACCATGTTATAATAGAGATTTTGTGGCTAAGTAGACAATTTGAATCAAAATGAGTATATTGACCTATTGAAGTTGGTTTACTGTAGGTTGAAAATGAAATTAATTGAAAAGTAATGTCATTTTTCCTTTGAACAAGGACGTCTAAAAATGGCAACTTACCATTAAACCCACGATCAAGAGTAAATTTTAAAGGTTCGATAATAATGTTGGCTGTTGAAAGAATGTCATCCAAGTATCTTCTCCAAAATATCAGATAAGGACCAAGTTCATTTATAATATCCAATTCAGTTGTTTTCAATATTATTTCGGCAACCACAACCAAATGGGAGAGCCCTTAACGGTTGCAGACAGTACATTAGTAATCTCACTGGAATTTAATTCACTATCAAGAGGTGAATTTGGCTAAATTTCATGAATAATTTCACAAATTAAATCAATAGATATTGAAGTAAACAATGCTACAACATCTAATGATGCCTTAACGTAATCATTTGGAAATTCAAAATCTTCCAGAAATCAGAAAGTTTAATTCAGGCTGTAGTTAGAATGGACAATAAGAAGTTTTTATAACTTTGCAAAATAACTTGAAAGGCGATAAAAAGAGGGGGAGGAATTAAAAAAAAAACTATAATTAGGCATAATTGGAACCTACTATGTACAAGACCTACTATCTGGAATTCTTAAGATTTTGGAATTTTCCATTTTTCAAATCCTCCTAAAGTTCTTGTTTTTTTGTTTTTTTTTAAAGTTTCTATTGACAAAATTCGTATGTTTTCTGAGATTCTTTGGTGAAATTAGCGATTTGCTTCACGGATTCTTTGATGAAATTCGCATTTTTACTATTTAAATAAAATTTGTGATAAAATTTTAAATTTATTTAGATAACTTTTTTTTGTGTGTGTGTTTTTTTTTTCTTCTATGACCTTTTGATGAAATTTCACTTTTTTTTTTTTTTCACTCTCTTGGCAAAATTTGCATTTTTTGCAGTCCTTTGAAGAAATTTACAATTTTTTCTCATGATTCTTAGGCAAAATACATTTTTTATGTGATTCTTTGACAAAAGACCTTTTTTTTCTCTGATCCCTTGACAAAATTTGCATTTTTTCAGAATTCTTGGAAATATTTGAGTTTTCTTCACAATCATTTCATGAAATTCAAACTTTTTCTGCAATTCTTTGACAAAACTAGCATTTTTTTGCAATCCTTTGATGAAATTTTCATTTTTATCCTGATCTTTTGATGAAATGCACATTGTTTCCACAATCTTTTCACAAAATTAGTGATTTTTCCAGCAAACGATAGATGTAATAGTTTTTTTTTTTTTTTTTTGGCAATCATCTGTCAAAATTTGATATATTTTTTATGTCTAAATTTTCAGACCGAAGGCCAATTTTTTAAAAATTTTCGAAACTGAATTCCTTAATATTTCGGAAAATTCAAAAACATAATAACACCTTGCGTAAGACCTAAAAAGATTTATAGCAACAAGTATAATATACAATGATTATTCCTTCAGATGAAAGAGTAATAAATTAATAATAGAGCTTATTTCATGCATTACTGCAGGTGTCCTATCCCTCCCTAACCTTCCCTACATTGTCACAATCACTGCCTGAAATCATATAAACAATGCTGTTTAATTTTTTTTTTTAATATCATATTTACATTTTGCCATTTAAAAAAAGAACTCAATTTAGTTAACAGTTTAAATAAAACCCTAATGTTAAATGATTTTAAAACAGATGAAACTTTCTCTTCAACAATGTTATAGTATTGCAAACAAACAAAAAAATATAGGTTTTAACCTTTGAAAAGGAAAGGGGGGGGGGAAGGTTGAATTTATAAGCTCAAAGTTTTCTTGAAAATATTTCTAATTAGATTTTCTGGGTAACCATTATTCTTTAGATCCTCATATATTTTATTTCTTTCAATTTCAAAGATTTTATTACTACTATAATATATTACAGGTCTAAATACTAAAATTTTTATAATATAGATTTTGTGGCTAAGTAGACAATTTGAATCAAAATGAGTATATTGACCTATTGAAGTTGGTTTACTGTAGGTTGAAATTGAAATTAACTGAAAATTAATGTCATTTTTCCTTTGAACAAGGACGTCTAAAAATGGCAACTCACCATTAAACTCACGATCAAGAGTAAATTTTAAAGGTTCGATAATAATGTTGGCTGTTGAAAGAATGTCATCCAAGTATCTTCTCCAAAATATCAGATAAGGACCAAGTTCATTTATAATATCCAATTCAGTTGTTTTCAATACTATTTCGGCAACCACAACCAAATGGGAGAGCCCTTAATGGTTGCAGACAGTAAATTAGTAATCTCACTGGAATTTAATTCACTATCAAGAGGTGAATTCTAAATTTCATGAATAATTTCACAAATTAAATCAATAGATATTGAAGTAAACAATGCTACAACATCTAATGATGCCTTAACGTAATCATTTGGAAATTCAAAATCTTCCAGAAATCAGAAAGTTTAATTCAGGCTGTAGTTAGAATGGAGAATAAGAAGTTTTTATAACTTTGCAAAATAACTTGAAAGGCGATAAAAGGAGGGGGGGGGGAATTAAAAAAAAACTATAATTAGGCATAATTGGAACCTACTATGTACAAGACCTACTATCTGGAATTCTTAAGATTTTGGAATTTTCCATATTTCAAATCCTCCTAAAGCTCTTGTTTTTTTGGGTTTTTTTAAAATTTCTATTGACAAAATTCGTATGTTTTCTGAGATTCTTTGGTGAAATTAGCGGGATTCTTTGATGAAATTCGCATTTTTACTATTTAAATAAAATTTGTGATAAAATTTTAAATTTATTTAGATAATTTGTGTGTGTGTGTGTGTTTTTTTTTCTATGACCTTTTGATGAAATTTCATTTTTTTTTTTTTTTTTTTTTTTTCAATCTCTTGGCAAAATTTGCATTTTTTGCAATCCTTTGAAGAAATTTACAATTTTTTCTCATGATTCTTAGGCAAAATACATATTTTATGTGATTCTTTGACAAAAGACCTTTTTTTTTCTCTGATCCCTTGACAAAATTTGCATTTTTTCGGAATTCGTGGAAATATTTGAGTTTTCTTCACAATCATTTCATGAAATTCAAACTTTTTCTGCAATTCTTTGACAAAACTAGCATTTTTTTGCAATCCTTTGATGAAATTTTCATTTTTATCCCGATCTTTTGATGAAATGCACATTGTTTCCACAATCTTTTCACAAAATTGGTGATTTTTCCAGCAAACGATAGATGTAATAGTTTTTTTTTTTTTTTTTTTGGCAATCATCTGTCAAAATTTGATATATTTTTTATGTCCAAATTTTCAGACCGAAGGCCAATTTTTTAAAAATTTTCGAAACTGAATGCCTTAATATTTCGGAAATTTCGAAAACATAATAACACCTTGTGAAATATCTGATTTTTTTTTTTTTTTTGAATGAATTGTAATATAAATTAATTTTAAACTAAAATTTGAGAGAAGAAAGATTTTTTTCTAATTTTGGAAGAGGGGGGGGGGGGGTGACCGTGTTCCCCCACCACTAAAGTAACACATTTTAGTAGTTACAGATTGAAACACAATGAGCATAAAACAAAAATTTGCAAATCTGTAAAATTTTTGAAAACTTTCAGAAATTTTTAAATTTAACAAAAGTTTACAATAAGTTTTAAAGGGCCATTATAAATATGATATGAAAAATTAACCAGAATTGTTTATATAATTCAATACAGTGATTGTTAGAATGTATATATAGACGAGACTGGTAAATCGAGGGAGATAAGACTTTAAGAGCATGTTGTGCAAATTCTAAATTAGTACAGCATGCCTTTCAAACAAGACCATAACCCCATGCTCCAAAAATCTGTTGATTTTGTAAAATAACTGCAGTACAGTTATTATTATAGATTATTCATAGAAAATTGGTTCATTAGATTAGTATATACCCTTACATGCTCAATGAATCAGGTTTGATTTTGGAGGAATATTTTGTGTTTTTGAAAGAATAACTTTGACTGTGTCCACGACGTGTTCAATATTCTGTTACTGCTAATATTTGTACTGATGAGGCTGTGTGCGCTGCATGGCAAAATGTCTATTTTTGTTTTTGAATTAAATGTTTTTATGGTCTGTCTTGTGATTCATCATTAATTTAGTTTAGGTAAAATTAGTATTTAAAAAAAATGTTGGGAGATTTTTAACTTTGTATGCTGTGGGAACAGCAGAAATTTCAGGGAAGAGGGTGTTAAAATTTGAATTTGAAAAAAAAAAAAAAAAAATATAGCAGCTTCATAATCTGAATTTTACACAATTCTACAAAACTGAAGAAGTAAGATTTTTAAAAATTACCATAAAACTTTCATTCATTTATTTAATATTTAAAATTATTCAATAACTAAAAAGAATTTTTTGTATCTATTATGTTATTTTTTAACTTACTTATTCCGAAATTGTCCTTATTATGTAGATTTGCAATTAAATAAATAAAATTTGCATTGTGTTGCCATCTATCTTCAGAGAAAGAAAACAATATTGTTATTCTCTTTCTTTTATAACAGATGGCGATACAATGCAAATTTTTACTATCCATTTCAATTTTATACAACTCTTCAAGACTAATTATTGTTATTATTATTATTATTATTATTATTATTATTATTATTATTATTATTATTATTATTATTATTATTTCAACACACTTGCATCATTTAGTATTTAAAATTCAACAACTAGAAAGATTTTTTTATATCTATTACTATTATTTTTTAACTTACTTATATTTAAATTGTCCCTATTATGTAGATTTTGCAATTAAATAAATAAAATTTGCGTGGTGTTGTCATATATTTTCTAAGAAAAAATAACTTTGCTAGCTTCTTTCTTTTACAGTAGATGGTGAGACCATGCAAATTTATATATATATATATATAACAAATACAAATATATATATAATATATATATATATAATAAAAAGGAATGATTTTATTTTCTATGTTTTATTATCTTTAAAACTCGAAATTAACAATAAAAACAGAATTTAAAGGAATAAAAAAAAAAAAATCTCGATTTTAGCCTTCTTCCCCCCCCCCCCCCCCCCCAACAAAAGGTAATTTTTTTATTTTAAAGGAGAAGGGCTTACAATAGGGATTTTATGGTGTTTTGAAAATACATTTTGAAATACAAAAAAAAAAAAAAAATATATATATATATTCTGCATTGAATTGCGCAATAGAACTGCAAAAGGCAAGTAGAATTTTGCAGCTTTGAGGAAAGGAAGATTTTGTGCTCGTAACATAAACATCTGGGGGGAGGAGGATATTCCCTTAGGGCCATCCTCTGAATTTATCACTGATAATGAATCACAGATATAAAATTAGTTAAATATTAGTAACACATTGAATATCTTCACCATTTTTTACATTATGAAACTTTATTTAAATATATACAGTAGAACTTCAATTAATCAAGCCAAAAATATGATTTTTTTTTTGGGGGGGGGGGGGAGGGGGAGGGGGACGAGTCTTGAAAGACCACACTTTTTAGTTCACTATTTGTAGTATAAGCTATTCTTTGAGGTCTGCATGGGCCTATACTTGGCCCGATGCTCGTACCCGACCAGCAAAATGAAGGTAAACTTTAAAATGGGCTGGGCCGGACTGGCATAATTAACACAATTTTTTAAGTGATAGGGCAGGCAAAAAATTTCAATGGCCTAATATGCTGATAAAAAATTAAGTGGACTTACTGGCCTGATTTAAATAGGGCTATAAAATATGAGCCATTTTTATTGAATTTTCAATGAAGGTATTCAATTACTAACAAATGCCTGATACATTTGGAACAAAGAAGCAATGTTATACTAATAGATCTTCTGTTGCTGAAAAATTGGAGTGATCAAGCAGCCACTGACTGAAAATCTGGACTTTTTCAATGAAAGGTATCAGACTTTATAAAAAATAATGTAAAATTAACAACTCAATGTAATTAATTTTTTTTACTATATTTTTCTGAAATTTATTTTATTTCTGAAAATACCTTCCAATATTTAATTAAACTATAGTTAAAAAAATTAAATTTTCTTTTTAAAATATGTTACTAAATGTTGATTACTTTTTTTAATTTATTGAGTTGTGAAACATAATTTTTATGTATGTTTATTATTTTTTATTATAAGATAGGTTAAATTCATGAGCATGGTAGTAAGCTTTTGTATACAATTTCTATTAACTGAGATTTCTGATATCCGAGGTACAAGTGGTCCTAATTAGCTCAGATAATCGAGATAGCACTGTATATACATACAATGCTTTAATTATCTGCTGAAATAATATATTTTAGATTAAAAATGGCTAGTTTTTTTTTTTCTTTGACTGAATATATTATTATCTTAAAGAACATTTTCTCTATATTTTTTTATAAATTTAAAAGTTGAAACTTAAACATTTTAGAACTCTCTGTATATCGAATATTCATCTTGGTCTACAAACTTTTAATGTATAAATAAGTACATCAATTAATAATAAATATCTTTGATTATTAATTATAAAAAATGCAAAATATAAATTTAATAATGTTTTATTTTAATTTAAACAAACATATGCTCATACCCACATATACATAGCCACAAATGTCTTAGAAAGGTGGTATGACTTTGTGATTAACCCCTTGAGGGGCAAGCATTAATGTCTCTGTAATATTGAATTCTCACTAGAAAAATCAAAAACAATTATTTTAAAATAAGAAAAGGCAATTTTTCAACATTTTTCTGCCAAAGTTAAAAATATAAAATTTTGTTAAAAGTTTCTGGTGAGAATCCCATTTAAATTAGGTGTGATAAAATATATCCCACCACCCCTCAAGGGGTTAACTAAATTAAAACCCATTTTGTTTGTATACTATATTTCTAGATTAAAATTTCCTACTAAGAAATTTTCATTTTCAACTAAAACTTGAATAAGAACCTAAATTCAGACTAGGCCTGAAAAGCTTGTTTTTGCAAGTTTATGTATTCACTGTGTTAATTATTTCATAAAATAATTTACGTATATTACGTTAAATTCATTGTACATAATGAGAACTATATTGTTATTAGGTATATGCCAGATGTGACACACAGGCATGAAAGCGGGAAACGTGAAAAAAGGTGGAAAATTTTTCCCATCTATGCAACGGTGTCAAAATCTTATAATTTCAGTGTCACTTTAACAAAGAATAAAAATAAATGTATCTGCACGAATGATTGTTCCCCTCCCCTCTAACTTAGAAAGTTTTAATAATGCTAGAGAAGTAAAACCAAATATTTCTGATCAACTTATGTGAGGTACAAAATTAATTTTCCAAAACAAACATTATTCTGAATAGTTCAGCTGTTAAATCCCCCCCCCCCTCCTCCATCTCCTCTTAAAAAATCTCCCTGTTAAATTTATCTTTGCTTCAGAAATACATCTAAATAAAAGGTATCGCGGAAATTATCCAAAAGTGTTGTATAAATAGTACAAAATATTCTATTCCAAAAAGAAACTTCCTTTCAATTTGAATTTTCAAAGTCTAAAAAATATTTCATTCTTGAAAGACATTCAGAACAGCTTCATTTACAATAGTTTCAGACAGTGGTGCCAACTGACTCAAAAAAATTTTGAACAGATACATAAAATTGGGTGGGCTCAATTAATAATGGGTGGATAGAGATATCAAATTATTGGGTGGGTTCGTGCCACTGGTTTCAGATGCTTATATGTAGAAGTTCACTTTTCAGTTTATGCCTCTTTTGCACAATTCAAGAACAAACTCCAAGTGTTTGAGTAGATAAAATGTCTAATTATTAAATTTTTGAACCCCCCCCCCCCCCTAATATCCTTCCAAAATTTTCTTTGCATTTTTGCACCAATCCAGAGAATGACCAAAATTGCTTCAAAAAAGGTGAAAATCCTCCTTTAGGAGGAACTCTTTCATGCGGTTAAGGGTGCAGTTAAGGGTTAACTGAAGCAGATTGAAATCTGCAGCAATATAGTTTGAGTATTTTCAAAATACAAAATACAACTACTTGGAAAAATCATTTCAAAATATTTTCACATAGTCGGTTTAAAATACAAAATACCAATATATTTTGAAGATATATTTCAAATACAGTATAACATCTTTAATCCGGAAACTTCTGTAATCCGGACACTTCGGAGCTTTTAATCTATTTTTTTTCTTTTATTTTCCCTTTTTGATCACATATGGCGCCACCACAGTATGCGAATACGTTTCCAAAAAAAATTAAAACAGCCAATCACATTACTCCTTTCCTTTGAAAGAAATAGCTAGAATAAAAATCAAATTATGAAAAAATATTCGGCATCACTCTTTTAATTCTTTTTTTTTTACATCTTTTGTATGGCAACATTAGTTTATTGCTTTGCATTTACTCTACCGTGTGTGGGTTAGTGCGCCATTTTGATTGTTATTCGTAGTGTTCTGTTATCAAAGTCCGATATATTTGGAAAAAAAAAACCCAGCATGAATTACCAGCGAATTGATAACTTGATTCCCGTGAAGGGGAAAAAAAGAAAACACTGCACGCTATCGATTGCAGAAAAAGTGGAACTGTTAAAAAAGCATAGTCAAGGGACTTCTGTTCGTAATTTATGTGACGAATATGCGATTGGAAAATCGACAGTGTATGACATCATAAAACAAAAGGAGGAAATTTTATCGTTTTTTGCAGACAGTGACTTGCCTATTGAAATGGCGAAACATAAAATGATGAAAAATGCAAAAAATCCCGATCTGGATAAAGTTATGATTGACTGGTTTAAACAGAGGAGGAGCGAAAATGTGCCGCTGACCGGACC
The DNA here is from genome assembly GCA_964019185.1 of Maratus speculifer. Classification (NCBI taxonomy): domain Eukaryota; kingdom Metazoa; phylum Arthropoda; class Arachnida; order Araneae; family Salticidae; genus Maratus; species Maratus speculifer. Next base: position 100,914,291 of record OZ025293.1, read on the forward strand.
CATGATTATAGCGCAATCTAAAAGATTCCATCAAGAAATGGGTTTAAATACGCCATGCGAATATACAACTGGATGGCTAGATAAATTTAAAAAGCGTCATGGTATACGCCAAATTCGAATTTATGGTGAAAAAATAAGTGCGGATTACGAAGCAGCAGATCTTTTTGTTGATGATTTAACAAAAATTATTGAAGAAGAAAATTTAACTTTACAGCAGATTTATAATGTGGATGAAACCGCACTCTTCTGGCAATATGTGCCTCGAAAAACACTGGCTACTCAAGCAGAAAAATCCACTACTGGCATCAAGGATTCTAAAGAAAGATTGACAATTTTAGCATGTGCTAATGCCGCTGGTTCACACAAGCTCAAATTGATGGTGATTGGAAAGAGGGCTCGACCCCATTCTTTTAAAGGTGTAACCTTTTCAGTACTATATCGGAGTAACCAACGTGCTTGGATGACAAAAGAGATTTTCGCCGATTGGTATGAAAATCATTTTTTACCGGAGGTCCGGAATCATTGTAATTCAATAAATTTACCAAATGATGCAAAAATATTGCTGATTTTAGATAATTGTTCTGCGCATGATATTGAAGAAAAAGAAAATTCTAAAATCGAATTCCTGCCACCAAATTGCACATCTATTTTGCAACCTATGGACTGTGGCGTATTTCAAGCATTCAAATGTCATTATAAAAATAATTTTTTACAGCGAATGCTTGATAGCATTAATAACGAAATCAGTATTTCCGATTTTGCGAAGTCATTCACGCCAAAAGATGCACTGTTAAATGCTTCTAGTGCATGGAATGCCATATCAAAAGAAACATTAAAAAATGCCTGGCACAGAATGTTACCATACACACTATTTATCGATGATGACGACGATGATGCCACAGGATTCGATGGATTTAGAGTATCTAAAGAAAAAACTTTAATTTTTGAACTTGTGAACTATGCAAAAAATCAAAATATTGATTTAGAAGAATCCGATATTATAGAAGTGTTTGAATGTGACAAAGATGCCCCGACAATCAATCAGTTGACCGATGGAGAAATCCTCAATAATGCTTTAAATATAGTCGATCCTAGCGATGAAGATGAGGAAACTGACAGTGAACAAAATGAAGAAAAAATTTCAACTGATAATTTAATCAGCCATCTTGATAATGTGATAAAAGGCCTTGAACAACGAAATTTTATCAGTGAACACGAAATGATGACAGTATATAAAATTCGTGAAAAACTAATTTTGCACAAACCTAAAATGAAACAACTTTCACTCATAGATATGCTTAAAAAATAATTATAACCAATATTTAATTTTGCTACTTTTTTTTTTATTTAAAATTGTAATTACTACCTTATTTTATAAATATAAAGTAATATAGATGTCTTTTTTGTTTTGTTTATTTGTTTTTAGTATTGTATAATCTCGTCATTAATATTATATTATTCTTAATTATCTTATCATTAAGTGAGAACAGATGGCGCCAAAAGAGCACGAATTCAGATATCATTTTTTCATTTTATGTACTATTATGTACTATTATATATATACTATGCATTAAGTACTATTTCAAAATAATATTATTTTAATTGAATTTGTGATTGAATTTCACATTTCTAAGACTTATAGTTAAATTTTTCATAACAGTAACCTTACATAGCACTATTTTAAATATGTCACTATTTTGAATGTGACTTTTTTTTTTTTTTTTTTAATGTCTGGTATATTTTATTTTTTTCTTTATAATATATTGTTTCTTTTTAGAAAATTAGTTTACTGGTTATTTTTACGTCATCACTTTAGTGATATATTTTATTTATTCCATAATTTATAAATCGGAAACATCGATTATAAAGAAAAAAAAACATAGTTATTGTTTATCATAATTTACAACAGATGGCGACACCACAAATTTTATTCTATATTTCCGTGATTATTATTTCCTTTAAGGTATTTTTAATTGCAATTTCTCAGCATTTTTTGATTATTTTAAATTATCAAGTTATTAGCATTCTTACTTTGTCATATTAATGACTGATATTAGTATTATTATTTGTCAAAATGCATTCTACTTTCAAAAGCATCTGTAATCCGGAATCGCCGTGATCGGTACGATTCCGGATTAAAGAAGTTATACTGTACATGTATTTTCAACACTGCCCAACTCTGCAAGTATACTCATGTTTTCAAAGCTACCAACTTTAATACTTTTTTGTTGCTACTATTTCATCTTATTTGATTGCAATTGATTCAACAAAGTATTAAGAATCTATCTATAAAAGTGGTTTTCTTGCAACATGGTCTATTTGAATTGAAATAAAAAGTTAAAATTTAAATGAAAAGGTACATCATTTTATTGCTTAATAAGCTTTTTCTATCATCTTAAAAATGTAATAATAGTCACATTTATGTGCCAAATTATGCTTACATTTCCATTTCAAATATTTGACTAGATATAAAATATTAATCCAATATCAATATGAATTTATTTTGTTAAACTAATTAACAGGATTTCTTTCCACTATTACTTTAAAGTTTGTAATTTTACAAAATATTGTTTGATTTTTCAGACTAACTTCAATATTTACATGGAGGCTTTATTACGATGGTGTCAAAAATGCCATTGTAGTTTGACACATATTTTGTATCAAATTTGATTGCATACATAAATAATTAAATCATGAGCATATATAATCTGGCAGGGGCAAGGAGAGTATACATTTCTCTCCAGTTTTAAAAGTAGAGGCTACAGTTAGGTGTTTGCACTCTAGTTTGTTTTTCTTGTTTTCTCATTCAAGCCCAGTTTTGAATTTCATATATTTTTTAACTATTCATGAGCTACCTGTAGTGTAAATAAAAAATTGGATTGAATAAAATTATTATAATATGCGAACCCAAGCCTCTGCTCTTAATATTGGAAGAGTGTATACTCTCCTTGCCCCTGCCAGATTACATATGCTCATGATTTAAAAAGAAATGTTAATTAAAAAAAGGAAACATTTACTGTAGATTATATACTTGTATTTTACATTGTGATAAAAAGCAATTGAATACATACATTAAATCTATCTCAAGTATTTTTCGGTAGATTAAAATATAAGTGAAAACCACCTTCAGATTCTTCAGAATCGTGCACAGTGACCATACAGCACTGGACTTCACGTGAACATCTGAATTTTTGAGACAAGACCATATGAGTTGAACTGTATCCAACTGAATATACAAGCTAAAATAAACAAAATGTTGTTACAAATAAGTGTATGCAAATGCTAATACATAACTACAAAAAAGAAACTTTTAAAAATATTAGTTAAATTAATATTATGAACAGTACATATTTGCGGGAATATGGAAAAAATAAATGTAAAATTAAAAAATATATATATCCACTTGATTGAAAAGATAAGTAGGCAGGTGATCAAAATTAAATTTGCAAAAAACAAATTTTGTAACATACAAACACACAAGTTCAATTTTACTCACGTAGGAGCACCTCACAATCCCAAAAAATTCTAAAGTATTCGAGACAAATTAAATTAAAATATTAAGTTTTAATATGTGTGCTATGCACACATCAAGATTTTTTACCTTCTTTTATGGCTTCAAAGTAAGGAGTGGGTTCCGTTTATGCATGAATCAAAAGAAAATTTGTGAATGAGTTACAATAAACCTGATTGCGAAGATATTTGCACCCAGTCAGCCAGTTTTTTTTCAAGTACAGGAAATGACTGTTTGTGTCCATGTGAAATTTTCACTATTATGATTTCTTTTAATTTTCATCTTTATTTTCTACTTAACACACTTGTTTTACATCGAGTACAAAATGATGAACAGCCATTGAGTTATTTGACAGCTCTACAAAATTGATGGCTAATTTCAAACTTGTATTATAAGCAATACCTTTTTGACTAAGCATCTTTCCTTAAGCCAAGATTTTTATCTCTAGATTTTTATGTTAGTAGTTACATGAAATAGAGAAAGATTTTTTTTTCATTTACAAAAATAGAAGAATTTGTTTTATGAATGAGCAAGTCATACAGAATAAGTGGGACCTAACTAAACAGATTTAGCAGTGCGCTAAGACAGAATAGAAGATGTCAATAATTTCAAATGGAATATTTTTTTCAATTACCTAAGGAAAAAAAAGTGCAAAGTTTTTCTTTTCTGAATTTTTATGGGTTTCGAATTTTGGATGATGTTTCACTGAAATGTTATACACTTGGCTTATACATAGAAATATGTGGTAAATGCATTAAATTTATAAAATAATTCCAGAAATATTTGTCAATGAATCAAAGAATTTGATTATTTAGTGATAAACCCTCTCCAGCACAATAATTCTATAGATTTAATTTACATAAAGTTATAATGTAATCGAAGTAAATTGGAACTTATATGAAGTTAAATATTTTTTCTGTTATTCATGCAAACTTCTAAGTATCTCTAAAAACACAAAATTCAAGAATAAAAAATACTTAGTTTTATGGCAGTGTTTCTAAATGCTTATGGTAGAAACATAACAGAAGAAACAAAAATATTTTAAACCCTTTTGGGTCTGTGTACCATTAATAGAACATGTCCTTTAATGGAATATTATTTTGTTTTAAGAAATACTTTTGCTGCTATTTATATGTAGTAATGTTAGAATATGTCTATACATTTACTATATAGCTTCATTTATGTTTAGGTCTTTAGTAATAATAATAATTATTGTTATTTGCTTAATTCGTTTTGCACAGTTTATGATTTTTTTATTTTAAACATATATTTCACTCTTTAAAATAATGTTGCTTTTCTGAATGAAACATGTGTAATAAGGCCCAAAAGTATAAGAAAGTTGTAATATAAGTTAAATCTTATTGTAATACCATAGGCGTAGTCAGCCTTTTGAACGGGGGGGTGCCCAATTTTTTTAACCTGAACATGTTGGGTACAAACAATATCTTATGTAATAAAACCTAATAAAACGGAACCCATTAAAAGCTATCAAATTTCTGTTTTAGACAGGTTTTTATTCGCTAAAGGTATAATTGTATGGTACTTATTTAAAATGGACCCAAATGCATTTTTTCATTGCGCGAAGAAGGATGAGAAGTTGCACAAAAATAAATCTAATGGATAAGAAAAAGATATATAAACACAGATAAAATATGGTAAATATAAAACAAAGATATTCGTAAACATAAATCTGTAAGTATCACAAATTTTTATTTCAAACAGCAATGAAATGCTAAAATAAATAAACACGGCTTTATTTCTCCCGCCATTTTGATCAAAGTAGCAATAGAGTAACTTGTAAAGGGAATAAGTACACAATTTAAAGTAGAAAAGAGTTCTTTCAATCTTTCTACACATGAATAAATAATTTTTTCTAATAAAAAAAAAAAAAAAAAGAGCCCGTTTTTTCTCTATAACATGTTCTTTTTAAAAATGTCAAAATATGGCCGCAAAAAACAAAACTTAACCAACCAACAGACCATTCCCATTAGAGATAAGTTCGGGCTTGTTTTCTGGGGCCCGGGTCCGTCCGAGATCGACAGTTTTAAATCCGAGCCGAAAGATTTTTTGTTACCAGACTTCGAGCCCGATACCAAAAATATACAAAACAAAATTGTATGGTATTTATGGTATTAAAAATTTATTATTATGTTAATTATTTATTTTTGTTTATTATTATTGTATTATAAATTTATTATCTATATATTAAAACGAAAGCCGTTTTTATTCAGCACACTCAAACTGCTCTCTGCGCATTCGTGCTTGCGCAGATCCGACAACAGAACCAATGAGAGAAGAGATAGTTACTGTCTCTAAAGGTTAGCGTGGTATGCATGCCCGCGTTCGTTCAATGGATCTACTGTGTCTGAGTGACATGTATGGATTTTTTTATCGCAACGTAATATGTATATTTTTAACATAGGATCAGAGTAATCTATTACATCTTAAATTAGTCTTTTCAACAATATAACCTGGTAAGTGAGAACTTTTTTTTGAATGGCAATGTAACATCGGGTCGATCGAGTTTATTTATTTTGATTTTGCCCGTTTTTATTGAAGGACATAATTTAACCATTTTGTCTATTGCATAACACTTCTTATTTAGTTTTCAATTTTTTTTTTTTTAAAGTAATTCCTTATTGTGATCTTCATTTCTGTCATATGAAAAATACATTTCTGTTTTGCCATGGGTACACTGAAGTAAAATATCCCCCTTACGATGTTCGCGAAAACTTTTCTCGCATAGTATTTTTTCGATCGATGCTTAATTTTATATTTCATAATATTATTTATTTTGGTTTTGCCAGTTTTTATTGAAGGACATAATTTAACCATTTTTTCTATTGCGTAACACTTCTTATTTTGTTTTCAATCTTTTTCTTTTTTCTAAAGTAATTCCTTATTGTGATCTTCATTTCTGTCATAAGAAAATTTCATTTCTATTTTGCCTATAGCATTTGCATTTGTTGCATTATCATTTTGAAAATTGATAAAAAATAACAAAAGACAAAACATTGCAAATTCTAAATTCGTATTACTCAACTAAATAAACGTAGGTCTTGCAAAAAATAAACAAAATAATAAGAGATCAAAATAGATGCCTTATAAATAACTTACTTTTTTAAATCTGCAGCTACAAAATATATATATATATATATTTAATTTGGACATGCAAAAAACATTCTGAAATGTCTCAATCAATCACAAGATTTTTGTGGGGACTTCTACTGATTGATAATTTTTGTGGGGTTTTTACATAACTGAATGACTTTTTTCCATGATTGATTAATGAATTTTATAATTTTTACCCCACATGACCAACTGTCGAACTGATTGACAAATTTTCTATTTTTCATGTGATGCAGTAGCGTAGCTATGTTTTTTGGCGCCCGGGGCCAGCAAGAAATTTTGCGCCCCCACCCCAATATAGATATATAACAATTTCTCTCAATTTGGCGCCCCTAGGCCTCTGCGCCCGGGGCGGACGCCCCCCTTGGCTACGCCACTGATGTAATGGATCGAGAAATTTAGTGATTTTTTTTTTTCTGATGAACAAAGAAATGTTGCATCTTTTCTCCCTGCAATTAATGAAAGTTGCTTTTTGAAATTTGTTGTTTTTTCTTGCAATCTTTTGATGTAATATGTCGTTTTATTGAATTTATCCTTCTTTCATGATTTTTTTTGGGAAAATGTCGTTTTTTGTTATCTTTTTGAGAAATTTGTCTTTTTTTTGCTATTTTTCGCGAAATTTGATCGGTTCTGAAGCCAGAACCGTTCTAAAATTAAATAAAACTTAAGCAGAGATAGAGAAATTAAAATTGGTGACCTGAAATAAGTATTGGCAATCTGTGGTAGTGTAATAAAGTCAGTAAAGAAGCATTTAATTAAAAGATAAACTAACGTTTATTTTTCAAGAAAAAAACATATTCAAAATAAAATATATGTATATATGAAATAATAAACAAAGAGAAATTATATCTGGTAAAATCAACCAAAAAAAGTAATTTCTGAAATTATATTATCTATAAAATTAAAGTTATACTTTAACACAATAAGAATACTTAATTAAACCAACAGCATGACGTAAGGTAAAGAAAAATTGACATGTACAGGTTGCAAAACGAACTACTCACCACAGCATAACTGGAAGAAAACAGATTTTTCAAATCGGATGATGACGAAAAAATAAAGTCCAGCAAATGTCCAAAAGAAAAAGAAGCCTTGGATATCATAGTAACTCATCACAACAAAAGTTCAGCAAAGATATTTTCACTATCTATAGACTGGATTCATCTTTAAAGCAACATCATCTTTCAGAACATAAACTACAAATATAAACTTCCATAACTGGAATTTAAAATAATGTACGGCCTTTACTAGACCAAAACATCGTCAGACCACCGGCAGTCAAAACAAACTGACCATTTTAAATACCCCTCGCGATTCCAGACATTGCCAGAGTGCAACGCCCCCTTTGCTTCTGCCGAGTTGAACGAATGCGTTCCTGCTTTGCGAAAGGGAGATACGGCTACTCGTAAGTTGCGATTTGCGAAGATCGCAAATCGCGATCAGACGGAAGAAAATGATCATGAATGCACATATAAGTGTTCAAATCGAAAGTAAACAAATAAGTAACCGATTTAAAAATGGAATATGCCATGGAACCAGGAAAACAAAATAAAGAGATTGGAAATAAGATAAGATTGGAATAAAATAAAAACCTGTAAGTCATGCTATATTATCCTATTACAATATGTATATATATGCTTATAGAGTGTCAAGGGTAGTGAGTATGCTGACAATCGCCCCCCCCCCCCCCTTAACACTCGTACTACAAAGAAACTAATTACCAAGTATTACTAAATAATATAAATAATATCAAAGGTCATATTGAACAACATAAGATATAAGTATACCTACTATCATACTTTGACAGTTACTAGTGAAGAATAAATCAACATTATCGTGCGTAAATGTAACAATTCACAATATCCTATAACAAGGTTAATCTCCAAAAATGAACAACTTTTTAACAATGTTAATAACCACACAATATGAATAACAATTTGATAACTATACAACAACAAGATTAACTATTTTTTTTTTTTATAGCACAAAAGTCTTTAGTTACCATAGTAACTTAAAAATTTGGAAGTCTTTCAGGTACACAAACATTTCAAAGAAAAATTCATGAAAATTTGTTACCGTTTTACCTCGTCACGTGCAAGTGACTACGATTACCAGTACATACCGTAACATTCTTTAGTATGTCGATTCTTGATCCTTTCCTTGACAATACACGATTACATTTACAAACATTTGCATAATTACACTAGAGTAAATGATTATCATACGACAGATTCATAAACATTACAAATATAAAGAATAGCAAAACATGAATTACTATGCAAAAACACTTTGATAATGTATGGGAAATTCATGATATGCAAAATAGACACATTTAATGATAATTACACTAACGATCATGATCATGATAATGACTGTGAATATGATAATGATAAGGACGGTGAGCGCTCACATAAAAACAAACAACAACAATAACAACAACATGCATGCTTAAGCTTTTGAAATAATACACATTTGCAAATGTTTTAACAAAGATTTAAAATGTGAAGGACATTTGTTATGCAATTTCTTAAAAGTAAAACAACCCTTTTTTATATTTATATATGCAAAAAAATACAGCTCAATTTTCAACACCATGGACGGGACCTATGTGACATTTCCATTTTCCAAAAAATAGGGACTTACAAAACTTAAAAGAAACGATGCCCGCGACAGGCCTTCCTGTGATCAGAACACTCAAGAAGGCCACTACCCCCTGCAGGCCACTCTGGCTATTTACAATTGCACCCCTGCAAGCCGCTTCCTGGGGCTGCTCGGGTCCCGGAGGATGAACCATCCTGAGGTCTGATCACATTCCAGCGGGAGTTAAATTGTCCGCAATGTTCGAAATGAGGGTATTGAAAAACTTATTTATGACATTAGAACATATGCATATAAGAAAAAAATATGAAATAAGAAAAACAAGTGTATAATCACATATTCAAACATTATAAAAAAAACACTGAAATATAAAAAAAAATTCAGATTTGAAAACTGAAACGTGTTAAACTTCAGGGTTTAACTTAAAAAAACTAAACAAGCATCTTAATGCTTGACCCAAGCCCAGAGGAGGGGGAGTTTTTTTTTATATACATTTTACTTTTAAACAAAACAAACATTATTTATAACTAAAGATCACTTCAATGAATCTTTTAAGATCAAACTTCGTTAAGGGTTTTGTAAAGATGTCTGAGAGATTAGCTTTACTAGTTACGTGTTTTACATTAAATATCTCTTGGTTTAAAAGGTCTCTAACAAAAAATAATTTAACGTCAATGTGTTTTGTTCTATAGTTTTCTATGGGAGACTTAAGGAAATCAATGGAGGCCATATTGTCTACTAACAAGGTTGGCTTAGTTTGTGGGCCTGTAAAAATGTGTTTATCATAACATTCATTTATGATTCTACTGAACCAAAGAAGCTCTTTAGTTGCCTCTGTTAAAGCCACAAACTCTGATTCCATGGTAGACAAGCAGACAGATTTTTGTTTGAAAGCCCTCCACATGATAGGAGATTTGTCTAACATTAAAAGTTGTCCCCCCATTGACGTCCTGTCATCGCGATTTGCGGCGAAATCAGCATCAGTGTAAGTTATTAGATTTATGTGATGACAAGGTAGCCTCAGTTTGTAGTGTTTGGTGCTTTGTGCATATCCTAGTAATTTTAAGAGACCATTCCAGTGGATGATACCTGGATTACTCTGGAATTGACTGAAGATGTTTACAGCATAGGATATGTCGGGGCGAGTCCTGCTTGTAAGAAAAGATAAGCATCCCAAAACACTTCTGTACGGATATTTTGACATCTCCTGGGTTTCAGTATCTGTTTGAGGGCACTGTGCTTTGGAGTACACTACTCCTTTACTTATGGGAAGTGAAGTGATGGGAAAGTTAAATTCCTTAAACCGTGTACAGATATCATCAATATATTGCATTTGATGGATTGACACTACACCTTCCCTATCCTCCTCAAACTCAACCCCAAGAAGTTTACGTGTTTTCCCTAGGATTTTGATGTCAAAATGTTCAGCTAATAATTTTAAAATTTCATTTATGTGTTTCTGATGGTTACTTAAAACAACAAAGTCATCAACATATAATAATAAAACAACGTAGTTAGAAAATGTATAGACGCAATTACACCAATCCAATTTGTTAAAACCAAGAGAAATTAAAACTTTATGTAACTCATAAAACCACACCCGGCCACTCTGATGGAGGCCATACAGTGCCCTCTGGAGTTTACAGACCAAATGCTCTTTCCCTTTTATTTCAAAACCTGGAGGCTGTTTCATGTATATGTTATCTGAGAGAGGGGCGTACAGATAGGCTCCTTTCACATCGCATTGCGTGTGAATCCATCCGAGACATGAGACAAGGGCGGCAAAGAAAAAGCGGATTAGACTAAAATTTACGACTGGTGAAAATGTCTCGTCATAAGTTTCACCCCTGACCTGTTTGTAGCCTTGGGCTACTAGTCTCGCTTTGTATTTTGCCACATGCCCTTTATCGTCTCGTTTGATGGTGAAGACCCATCTGCAGCCTAGAGGTTCAGTGTTGGGTGGTAGTGATGTTAATTCCCATACATGTCTTTTATTTATTACGTCTATTTCCTCCTGCATTGCCTGTCCCCAGAGTTCCCACTGAGGGGATTTTAAGGCTTGCTTATATGTGTTTGGTATGGAGTCTTCTAGTCATATATTGTTTTTACGTGTTTCTGATAAAGATGTGTGTGGAGGTGTGTAACTAGGACTTGAACTAGCACTGGAAGTAGATTTTACAATACCCTGGTATTTATTTTCTCCTTTGAAACTGAACATGGTTGGATCAAATTTTATACCATTAGACTGACAGTATTCCCGCACTTCTCTGAGTGATCTTAAACGTTGCGTTTCACCCATCTCATAATAATAGATGTCGGTCCTCGACTTATCAGGCCTAGTTATGGCCTTACGGAACCATACAGCATCCCTCAGTGTTCTCGAGAGTTCCTCGCCCTCCTCGTCCCTTTCATCTTCAGATGAGTTAACGGAGGCGGGTTCAACGGTTTTTGAGGTGCCTGGCTTAGGTGATGGAGATGGTGATCTTTCTAAAGGAAATCTGTCAGGTTGAAGGTCGGTCAGAGGGTCAATTTCTGGTTGTTCTGAACTTAAAATGTATGTGGGTCCCAGGTCGCTTCCGTTGTGCTGCTCTGAAGTTGTAAAAGAGTTTGTGCCTATTGAATAACTTGGGCCTTGCTCACTATGTCTATGAACATTTCTTGGTACAGATTCATCCCCAAATCTAACATTTATGGTTTCTATTATTTTATTTGTATCGGGGATCCATACCCTGTAGCCTTTAGTTGACATCGCGTAACCCACTAAAACCCCCTTTTTGGCTTTAGGATCAAACTTTGAGTTTCTTAATTGTTTGGGCACCCCTACGTATGCCACAGTACCAAAAGGGCGTAAATGTCTTATTGAGGGTTTGTTGCCACAGTAATATTCGAAGGGTGTCTTTTTCTGTGTTTTATGACATACCCTGTTTAGTGTGTATGCGATGTATAGAACTGCTTCTGGCCAGAATTTTAAACTGAGTTTGCTTTCGTTAAGTATTGAGCGTGCCCTGTCCATTATAGTCTGATTTAAACGTTCCGAGACCCCATTTTGTTCTGGAGAATACACGTTGGTAAACTCATGGTGTATCCCGTTCTCTTCAAAGTATCTTGTAAAGGCTTCATTGTCAAACTCCCGCCCATTGTCACTACGGACCTCTTTTACCTTAGTGCCTAAAAATCTTTCAGCTCTTTTTACATGATTAGTAAATACCTTGAATACTTGTGATTTGTTACATAAGGGGTAGACTGATACTTTTCGTGAGAAGTCGTCAGTTATGGTTAAAAAGTACTTCTCGCCATTTCTACCTGTTATTTGTGTCGGTCCCCACAAGTCAGTATGAAGTAATTCAAGGGGTCGTTTCGATCTTATTTGATTTATAGGACGGAAGGAAGTTCGCCTGTGTTTGTTAATTTTACATGTCTCACATTCAAAGTCTTTACTTTTAATAGGTGGTAAGCCCCTTACACCATTACATTTTACGGTATGTTCGATTAAAGTGGAACTAATGTGTCCAAAACGTCTATGCCATAACTTAAAGTCGTCCTTCTGGACAGTAGAGGCTTGAAAACGCACCTTTTTAGGACTTTGACTGTTTTGAGTTTTATTTTTATTTTTAGGGCTAGGATCTGGGTACAGGCAGTAAATGCCATCTTTAAGAAAAGCTCGAAATAGGGTACCACTGTCACGATATGCTCTAACCCTACCCTCACCTCCTCTGAACTTGGCACCAGTTTTATCAAGCCTAGGGCCAGATATCAAATTGTGCCTTAAACTTGGGCAATACATAACATCGCCGAAGCGAACCATGTCCCCATTTATTTTTAAGTCCACTAATCCAGTTCCTTCAATAGGAAAAGTTGCTCCGTCAACGGCAACAGCCAACTCCTCATTTTGCAAAGGTTTAAATTTTACATATAGGTTTTTATCTTTGCAAAAGTGGTGGGAGGCACCTGTGTCAAAGACCCAGGCGTCTCCACCACATTTAATATTACTAAGATTAGATTGAATGAGGTAATTTACCTGGCTTGTTGGCTTACGCTGACGTTGGTTACTGGTTCTATTGCGAGGCACATCTCTGCTAGGTCTGGAATTACTGGGTTGGACTCGAACTGGACTGGACACCGATGATCCTCTGGATACCGAGGAGTTCTGGAATGAGGAGTCTGAGGAGTCTCTCGAAGTAGTATGGAGGCAGGATTCGGGACTGGAAGCTTGTTGAGGCAATTTACACTGACGAAGCACATGGCCGGCTTGACCACACCTGTGGCATCTTCCCTTGAACTTAGGCTTATATGCGGACCTCTTGGGTGTGCGAGCTCGGGAAAAATGGGATTGGACCAGATTACCTCTGTCCTCTTCTCGTAATTTAATGCGGGATTCTTCTGCTACCAACTCGGTCAGGACATCTTTAAACTTGAACTGCTGTTCGGGCCATTGCAAAATTCCCTGGAAGAGATTATCAAATTTCTTAGGGAGCCATCTCAGCAACTGGAATGTCAGATAGATTTCCTTTATCGGCTCATTCATGTCAGCCAGTTGATCAGCTAGTCTCTGTAGGCGTGCAGCAAACATGTCGACCGGCTCATCAGGCTGTATTCTGCAGGATAGGATCTCGCCGAATAACTGCATATGGCGTGCACGATTATCAGGTTGAAAGTGGGTCTTAAGCTTTGTCCATGCCTCATGAGGGTCGTCGATGTTTTCTATGATTCTCCGGAACTCAGTTTCGACGTTTAAGTGTACTATGGACAGTGCTGACCTGAGCCGTGCCTGATATTCTTTTGTTGCCACTGCATCACTGGTATTCGGAGCCTCTTCAGTACCATTCACGATGCCCCAAGCATTTTTATCGAGCAGCAGGTATTTTACGTCCGCTGCCCAGGTTGCATAGTTGTGAGAATTTAGTTTGTTTATGCTAACCTGTACATTGGTCATTGCCATGCTCTTAACTAGACTTTATTAAATTTAAACAGAAAGGAAAAAGAAATTTTTTTTTTCAAAAAAAAACATACTCTAAAACAGTCAGATAGTACGACAAAAAAAAAATTTTACAAAAAAAACCTTTCTATTTCATACCAGAATAATTAAAAGTTTATTTTAAAAAAATGCTATTGCGGCCCCCCCCCCCCCCCACTAGAAATCACTTGGAGGTCTAATGGCCGCATGCTACCACTAGTTTATGATATTGCCAACGAAGGTTATGGCCACCATAACAGGTTAAAAAGCGTAGTAGCTTCGGCCCATAACCCGTGATCGGTTCTGAAGCCAGAACCGTTCTAAAATTAAATAAAACTTAAGCAGAGATAGAGAAATTAAAATTGGTGACCTGAAATAAGTATTGGCAATCTGTGGTAGTGTAATAAAGTCAGTAAAGAAGCATTTAATTAAAAGATAAACTAACGTTTATTTTTCAAGAAAAAAACATATTCAAAATAAAATATATGTATATATGAAATAATAAACAAAGAGAAATTATATCTGGTAAAATCAACCAAAAAATGTAATTTCTGAAATTATATTATCTATAAAATTAAAGTTATACTTTAACACAATAAGAATACTTAATTAAACCAACAGCATGACGTAAGGTAAAGAAAAATTGACATGTACAGGTTGCAAAACGAACTACTCACCACAGCATAACTGGAACAAAACAGATTTTTCAAATCGGATGATGACGAAAAAATAAAGTCCAGCAAATGTCCAAAAGAAAAAGAAGCCTTGGATATCATAGCAACTCATCACAACAAAAGTTCAGCAAAGATATTTTCACTATCTATAGACTGGATTCATCTTTAAAGCAACATCATCTTTCAGAACATAAACAAACTACAAATATAAACTTCCATAACTGGAATTTAAAATAATGTACGGCCTTTACTAGACCAAAACATCGTCAGACCACCGGCAGTCAAAACAAACTGACCGTTTTAAATACCCCTCGCGATTCCAGACATTGCCAGAGTGCAACGCCCCCTTTGCTTCTGCCGAGTTGAGCGAATGCGTTTCTGCTTTGCGAAAGGGAGATATGGCTACTCGTAAGTTGCGAAGATCGCAAATCGCGATCAGACGGAAGAAAACGATCATGAACGCACATATAAGTGTTCAAATCGAAAGTAAACAAATAAGTAACCGATTTAAAAATGGAATATGCCATGGAACCAGGAAAACAAAATAAAGAGATTGGAAATAAGATAAGATTGGAATAAAATAAAAACCTGTAAGTCATGCTATATTATCCTATTACAATATGTATATATATGCTTATAGAGTGTCAAGGGTAGTGAGTATGCTGACAAAATTTACATTTTTTTGTGATTACCTAAACAAAATTTCTGTGCTTTTGACAGTGGCGTAGCTATGTTTTTTGGCGCCCGGGGCCAGCAAGAAATTTTGCGCCCCCACCCCAATATAGATATATAACAATTTCTCTCAATTTGGCGGCCCTAGGCCTCGGCGCCCGGGGCAGACGCCCCCCTTAGCTACGCCACTGGCTTTTGAGATCTTTGGACGAAATTTGTGTCTTTTATGATACCTGGACAGTTTCGAAGAAGTTTATCGTTTTTCTCGAATTCTTTCGATGAAATTGTCATTTTGTCATGATCTTTTGATGTAATTTCCCGTTTTATTGAAGATCTATTTGCAAAATTTGCTGTTTTTTTCTGTGAAATTACCTGTTTTTGTGATTATTTGATGAAATTTGCTTTTTTTTCAATCCTTTGACGAAATTTGTTGTTTTCTCACAATATTTTGAATTTTTTTTTCACAATATGTTTAATTTGCCATTTTTTAGATTTTTTTTGTTAAAATTTGCTTTTTTTTTTCGAAATTTTTTTAAACGTTTTGGCAAAATTTTGATTTTTTGCAATATTTTCATGAAATTTGTTTTATTTGAGATACATGAACAATTTTTTTTTTCTGCAGTTTTTTGACACATTTTTTAGAGATCTTTTGAAGAAATTTGTTGTTTTTTGCAATCTGTTGACGAAATTTGCTGTTTTTTTTTCACATCTATTTACAAAATTTGCTGGTGTTCTTTTTTTTTGGGGGGGGGGGGGGTATTTTGAAGAAATTTGTTATTTTTTGTGATTATTTGCCAAAATTCATGTTTTTTTTAATACTTGGATAAAATTATTTGTTTTCTCAGGGATTTTCGGTGAAATTTGTCATTTTCTCACGATCTTTCGATGTAATTTGCTGTTTTATCGAAATTATCTTTTTTTGTGAAATTTTTCATTTTTTTGTTATTTCCAGAAATTTCTCTTTTTTTCACCTTTTTTTTTCAAAATTTACCTTTTTTGTGATCTTTTAATGAAATGTACCTCTTTTTTTCATCTTTTGACAAAATGTGTTGTTTTCTCACAATCTGTTTACCAATATTTGCATTTTTTGAAGTACCTAGACAAATTTAAAGTATTTTCACGATCTTTTGATGAAATTCACGTCTTTTATTATACCAGGAAATAATTGTTTGTTTTCTCAGGGATTTTCGGTGAAATTTGTCGTTTTTTCTTGCCATCTTTCAATGTAATTTGCCGTTTTATCAAATTATTCCTTTTTTTTGTGATTTTTTTTTGTGAAATTGGTTGGTTTTTTTTGTTATTTTCAGAAATTTGTCTTTTTTTTTTTTTTGCAAAATTTACCTTTTTTGTGATTTTTTGACGAAATGTGCCTCTTTTTTTCATCATTTGACAAAATATGTTGTTTTCTCATAATCTGTTTACCAATATTTTCATTTTTTGAAGTACCTAGACAAATTTATAGTATTTTCACGATCTTTTGACGAAATTCATGTCTTTTATGATACCAGGAAATAATTGTTTTCTCAGGGATTTTCGGTGAAATTTGTCGTTTTTTCTTGCCATCTTTCGATGTAATTTGCCGTTTTATTGAATTTATCCTTTTTTTGGAAATTTGTTGTTGTTTTTTTTCATTTTTTTTTTCCAGAAATTTGTCAAGATTATGTAAATGCTATAGGCAAAATAGAAATGAATGTTTCATATGACAGAAATGAAGATCACAATAAGAAATTACTAAAAAAAAAGATTGAAAACAAAATAAGAAGTGTTATGCAATAGAAAAAACGGTTAAATTATGTCCTTCAAAAAGAAGGGCAAAATAAAAAAAAACTCAAGCGACCCGATGTTACATTGCCTATCAATAAAAAAGTTAGTTCTCACTTACCAGGTTATTTGTTGAAAAGACTAATTTACTCTGATCCTGCGATAAAAATATACTTATTACATTGCGATAAAAAATTCCATACATATATTTAATTGCCTACAGAATGAGGGAATAAACATATGTCACTCAGCACACAGTTCAATGGGTACACCAAACTGCAGTATTCCCATTGTAAGATTACCCAGAAAAAACATTCTGAAATGTCTCGATCAATCACAAGATTTTTGTGGGCTTTTTTACATAACTAAATGACTTTTTATCCATGATTCATTAATGAATTTTATAATTTTTACCCCACATGACCAACTGACGATTTTTGTATTTTTTCTTCAACTGATTGACAAATTTTCTATTTTTCATGTGATAGATCGAGAAATTTTGTGATTTTTTTTTTTTTTTTTTTTCTGATGAACAAAGAAATGTTGCATCTTTTCCCCCTGCAATTAATGAAAGTTGTTTTTTGAAATTTGTTTTTTTCTCACAATCTTTTGATGTAATTTGCCGTTTTATCGAATTTATCCTTTTTTCATGATTTTTTTGAGAAATTGTCGTTTTTTGTTATCTTTGAGAATTTTTTTTTTTTTTTTTTTTTTTTTTGCTATTTTTTGCGAAATTTACCTTTTTTTGCGATTACCTAGACAAAATTTATGTGCTTTTAAGATCTTTGGACGAATTTCATGTCTTTTATGATACCTGGACAGTTTTGGAGAAGTTTATCGTTTTTCTGGAGTTCTTTCGATGAAATTGTCGTCTTATCACGATCTTTCGATGTAATTTGCCATTTTATTGAAGATCTTTTTGTAAAATTTTTTGGGTTTTTTGCGAAATTTACTTTTTTGTGATTATTTGATGAAATTTGCTTTTTTTTTCAATCCTTTGACGAAATTTGTTGTTTACTCACAATCATTTGTCAAAACTTTTTGTTTTCTTACAATATTTTGAATTTTTTTTTTCAGAATATGTTTATAAATTTGCCATTTTTTAGGGATTTTTTTGTCAAATTTGGCTTTATTTTTCGAAATTTTTTCATGAAAATTGCCAATATTTTAAGATGTTTTGGCAAAATTTTGATTTTTTGCAATACTTTCACGAAATTTGTTTTATTTAAGATACCTAGACAATTTTTTTTTTTCATTTTTTTGACAAATTTTTTAGAGATCTTTTCATAAAATTTGTTGTTTTTTGCAATCTGTTGACGAAATTTGCTGTTTTTTTTTCACATCCATTTACAAAATTTTTGGGTGATGTTTTTTGGGGGGGTGGGAGGGTATTTTGACGAAAATAGCTATTTTTTGTGATTATTTGCCAAAATTTGCATTTTTTATGGTACCTAGACAAATTTTTGTACATAGTAAATGATTTCTAGCATTTTTTTAAAAAAAACTTTAACAGTAGGAAAATAATCTTCAAACATTTTTAAGAGTTTGTGACGTGTGTCGCAGCGTTGCACCGATTCTGCGACCAGGATCATGTCATGTTGGTGTTACGTTGGTAAATGGAAAAGCATATTGAAATTTTTAAGAAATATTAATTTTTCTATAGCGGCAAAGTACTTTTTTTTCTTTGATTCTTTCATATTGTTGCCGTCAAGTTTTGACGGGTTTCACCTAGCCAGAATAAATATCATTAATTTTTTTAATATGTGAAATCGACATGTATTTTTGATTTATGAAAATGTAATAGAAAAGTTAGTTGAAAATGCAAATGTTTATTTGTTGAATGGGGTGGGTAATGTAAAAACAAATTAACCACTCAGAGGATCATTGTTACAGTTGTTGCTAAATAGCAAACTATAAATTCTGTCTTATTTTGCTGCGAAGTAAGTGAAGTATGTATATTTTGTATGAAATGAGAAATGATGGTAATTTGTGATTTATTCATGTCATGTACAATTTATTGGTGTTGTATTTGTAAATGGAAAATTATCAAATGAGAGAGATTCTAATTCTATAGCAGCATGTTTGAATGTAACTCTGCCAATTGCGGGTCATTTGCCTGGATGTAAAATGCAGGTTTTTCTTTTATTTATTGAAATTTTTGCTGAAGATTAGTCGTTAAAAAATCCTTCAATAGCTGGAAAATACCTTTTATTTCTGTGGTGCCGTCAAGTTTTTACGGGTTCCATCTAGTTATAGTATTAAAATTTTCTTACACAGATAAAATTGTTAAATGAAAATTTAAATACAATCTTATCAAATAAAAATACAGTTGATTCTTAAAATTAATCTCAAATTTTTCCCTAATTTAAAAAGTAAATTTCATGTACATGTTTGTGACTTAATGAATAAATGCATGAAATTTGCAGAAATTACTATTTGTAATCTGGCGAACAGAACAACGTTTTTCAACTTTCTGCAAAAAATGTACATCTTTAATTATAACCTATTCCTTTCTCATAACAATCTTCTGTGATTGATAAGTGCCTGAAAATTAACGTAAAATTTAAAAAATGATTTTATTATCTTAAAGGTCTGATGCTTTTATAGGAAAAGAGGAAACACTGAACAATTGCTTTATATCAGAATAACATAATGATTATTTTCACTTACGCAGGAAAGTTGACTTCGAAAATATATATTGTCCTCAGCATGAACTGACTTCATGTTGACAGATAGATAGAACAATAACTAATTTTCATATGAAAAACGACTATGACTTGTGCACAATAGAAGATTAAACAATTTGCAAACCTCCAGCTAATTTTCGTCTATTAATAACAGAAGAAAGTACTATCTTCATGTTATGTAACTAAATAATAAATAAATAAATAAACGATCCTGTTAAAAAATATATGCTAAGGAAAAGCCAACAAAAAGCAAATTCATATCTGTGTTTACTTTGATTGGCGCCAGGTCGTCGTCAGAAATTATGTAGACATAAATCAGTAATTATCACAAATTTTCATTTGAAATAGCAAGGAAATGCTAAAATAAATAAACATTACTTCATTTCCCCATCATTTTGATCTAAATGACTTATTTGAAAAGGAATAAGTACGCAATTTTAAATGGAAATTTTTTTTTCAATCTTTTTACGCATGAATAAATATAATTTTTCGGTTTCAGAAAAAATGAGCCCGAGCCCGAAGATTAGAATAAAAATTGCTTAAAAAAGTAAATAATGCCTTTGTGCACAAATATTTAACGATAGAAAACCAACGATTATATATGCACAAATAGCTATTTGCTACCTTCTCATACTTTATTTGTGCATTTATAATCGTTGGTTTTTTATCTTTAAATAAAAATTGAGCCTGGGACCGTATCAGGATCAATTTTGAGCACATCTTATCTCTATTCCCCATATGAATTTGAGATTTGCGTATCATTATTTCTGATTTTCAAAGGAAGCAGATTTGTGAGACCCCTCCATTCCCCAGGCTAATCACACGGTGGAATTATCATTTCACATCTGTATTTCCTTTTTTTTTTTTTTTTGTTCCTATCTGGATTTTAGATTACAAAAGCAAAGATATAAATAGTTTCTATCCTTGTCGAGAATTTGCGCTAAATTCTTAAAGAATTGCAAAAACATGCATGAGAAAGAACGGCGTTAAAAAAACTTCCATAAACAAAAGACATTAAATTGGGAATAAAAAAAACAACTTTTTGACTTACTGTGACTAATACAGATTCTAGTAAATGTTCTAATTTTAAAAAAGATAAACAAAATAATAAAAAAAAGAATGAGGGTCCAGGGCCGTAGCTAAGGGGTACTATGGGCGGCTCAGTCCCCCCCCCCCCCCCTCGCTAAAATATTTTTTTTCTGGAAAAAAGCAGGCTTGTAAAAAGCAGGCTTGTGTCGCATGTAAGGGTGGTGTGACTAGTTTAAATTTTTAATCTAGCAGGCATATAAAAAAATTACACGTTACCCTTTGCGAGCGCACCTCATCTCCAAGGCTATTTTGGATGCTTAGGGCTCGGTTCAAACTCATCGCCGCTGTCCAAAACATCACACGAGTCCGGCCAAAACGAGCAACCAGGCTGCGGAATACACACACTGGAAACAGGAACTGGGACTTGCTGTTGTTGTTCTCGTTCAGTAGTGGTACAGCTTCCTTCCACCACTCCCTCCTCCTCCCTCTCGTTGTGAGTGGTGTCGGGCACTTGTTGACTATTCATTCCTTCATG
The DNA here is from genome assembly GCA_964019185.1 of Maratus speculifer. Lineage (NCBI taxonomy): Eukaryota > Metazoa > Arthropoda > Arachnida > Araneae > Salticidae > Maratus > Maratus speculifer. Next base: position 100,935,841 of record OZ025293.1, read on the forward strand.
TTTCAGCAACTCCTTCAGAACCACATCATTAGGCTGCGGCCTTTGCCTTTCTGTGAATGTGGGTTCTTTGCCGAAAAAGTCGTAAACTGAGAACCGAGCCCGTAATGCATCCAATGTTATGCCATTGAAACATTCAGCCATAGTGAAATTAGAAGTTACAATAATGCGCTTTGGCCTAATTAGTATGGTACCGCCCTTAATTTCGGCAGGAAATGGATACATGTCTGCCCATATTTTTAGAAAAGACCCAAGCCAAACGCAGTGGGACTGGTCTACGTCAGAAATTAACACGTAGTCCTGATTTAAATATCCGTCCCACCACTTATTTAATGATTTTACGAATAAAGGGCTGAATTTTCTTACAGCATAATCCTTACCGATCCAGGGAGGGCCGCAAATCCACACTCCGCACGAATTATCCAATGGCTCTCTGTCAAACAATTGAGAAGATAGGATATTCGCTTTGTAGCGGAGATAGATCCCCGGATACTCGGCCTTAATTCCGGCGATGTCACCGCACTCAGCTTTAAGCAGAACATCTCTAAAGACATTAGATTTTTTCTCATCCGCTGGTAAAGAACCAAATTCGGTGAAATCGCCATCCTTTTTGCAATAATCTGCACACTCTGCCAGTGACCCCTTAGCGCATTCAAAATGAGCCCCTGGTATCCAACGCTTAACACTGCAGAGGTTCCGCCTATTCTTAAACAATACAAAGCCTTGGAGATGCTTGCGACCCGTATCCGGGCAAGTCTCTCAACCATATACAAGATATTCCTGGAGTAATCCATCAAATGCAGGCAAAGTCGAGAGATCGAACGATGTAAAACACCACCGCTTACACTTGGACATCTCTAGCAGGCAGAATGATTTGAAATCAACGGTGCGCCTGCATATATACTAAAAAATTATCTCAAGTGGCATCGTACGTTAAGTCTAAATTTCGAACACTATAAGCAGTTTCTAAATTTATCATTACACTCAAGATAACATTACGCAGGCGATCAGCAGTTTTTCTGCAAGCCAATCTAACATGCGATAAACACAAGATCCAATCCGCCTGACTAAGCGGAACTTGATTCCAATACCACTCGAAACACGCACAATCAACTACTCAAAGTGCGAGATCAATTGCACAGGTACAAAGACTGCAAAAATGTTGTATGGATGCCTGTTGGATTCCTTTTTAAGCACACCACATGCACAATAGGATTGATACCTGAGGGGCTGGAGAACAACAAGTTAAGGATGATATGTTCATGAAAGTTCTTGGACAACCATTATTGGGTTTCATGTGTTGTATAAGATGTTTCAGAGTCTTGTTGAAAAACATACAGCCTCCCATATGTAATATGTAATGAAATATGCCAGAACTTTAACAATTTGCTATAAACAATGGCATTGGCATTGACTCTGACACCTTGAAGAAATATGTGTGGAAGCATCAGGTCATCTTTGTGCTACTTGCAACTACAGTACAGTCTCCAAAATCCACATTTCTAAAATCTGCTGGCATTTAAAAATGTAAACAATGAAATCTGTAATTATGAAGTATTCTTTAATTTCTTTATTCAAATAACCAGTAAATGGAAATAAAATAATTTTTAACATAAATTTATGGGAAAATAGTAATGACACAGGAAATTTCATAAATGAAATACAGTAGACTCCCTCAAATCCACACTCCTAAAATCCGCACATATTTTACGGATGTAAACAATGAAACATTCAGTTCAGATGTAGGTGCAAAATTTGACTTTTTTAGTTTTATATCAATTCCATACATTTTTTAATTTGTAATTTTTGTTAAGATTATTGAATTCATGCTTTTTCATAAAGAAAGAATAATTATTTCTGAAAAAATAAAGATATTGCTGATATCATTGGTAATCACAATCTTACCAAATATATTTATGTATTAATCAAGCTTTTTTAGTTATTAAGTCTGGCTAAACCTCAAATAAAGCTTCATTATTTTATGATCTTGATGTGAATTAGTAATGTACCTTTATGAGAAAAGTTTCATTGAATAATTTAAGAACAACACATTTCATCTTTATAATGAATATTTAATTGTGCATTATTGATTATTAATTTGACCTTTGCTTTTAGTATTTTTATCATTTTAAAAACTATCTAAATTTTATTATTTTAGTTTATTACTCATTTTAATATTTTAGCATATTGTAAGCATTCATTGTACTTTTGATTTCATTAGTAATTACATTCAAATTACTTTAAAAAAAATGCAAACAAAGCAATGACCAGAAATCCGTAAAATTCTAAAATCCGCAAAACCTCTGGTCCCAAGCTGTGCGGATTTGAGGGAGTCTACTGTACTTTTATTTCACAAAAATTTACATACAAGAAAATGTAAAACAATAGAAATCGATGAGAGATGTAAACAAATGTAGAGAAGTTTTAGCAGTGGCAACATCTATCAGCTGCTGAAGGAAATAGTGAATTAATTTATTTTATATTTCATGCAAGCTTTTAATTGATGCATAATTTAAAATATAGCCTGGCTCTCTATTTATCCAAAATGAGGATGAAGATAAAGATTTTTCATTTAACCTTTCTACAAGCTAAAGCATCTGAACTCTGCTTAATTATGCAAAAAATTCTAACCCAGGTTCACAAGAGATTTTAAAGAAGATATTTGTTGAAGGATGAATAGTAAAAATGAAGTCTTAAGATTATATTGCAGATGAAGAAATTATTTTTTCAATAATGAATCCCTTAAAAGTGAATCTGACAGTGAAAGTCAGAAATTTTTTTTGGAGAAGATTTGATTTTAGGTGAAAATTTTGAAGTTGTTGAAGTAGCAGAATTATATAGACCAACAGGAAATAAGGACTATTTACAGAATTAAAAAGAAACTAGCAAGAGAAAAGTTAAGTTATCAACCAAAGGACTATACAAGAAATGTTTTAAAATTATAACAAAAAATATTCTTTGGGTATTAAATTGATAATCTACAAGTAAATAAAAGAAATTCAAATTTTTATTTGCTTAAATTGAATTATTACGTGCTCTTCTTCAAAATAAAAAAGTTGAAAAAAATAAATCATTTAATCCAAAATCTACACAGCTTCTAATTCCAAACTGTGTGGATTTTTGGGATTCTACTGTACTCAGAATTATCAGCGAGGCTAGATTTTCTATGTATAATGTTCTAAACCTCTCTGAGAACTTTATACAGCCACTGATCTTTTTTGCAATTCACTTCCTTGACCTGGACAAATTTTTTCTTATCTGAGGAAAACAACAGCATTGCTGGCTCATCTTCATGTTTCAGCTTGTTAAAAAGGCATTTGGCTATAGTCAGGTGGTTACCCCTGGCTCACTAGGACAAGAACTGTCTGCTCCTCATCATATCCAATCCTTAAAAAAAGGGTTTTCATGATTTGCACACTGGATAGTAGGCTCATCAACCTGCAGCTCCCTAGCTCACATTGTGACAAATGATGAATTCTGGCATCTTCATGTCACTAACAATGTTATTCCATGCATGAAACAATTATCACATCAAATCTGCAGCCTTCTGTTTGTTCGTTGTTTTAAAGACAAATGACCAAGCAAGTTTCAAGAATACAGTGGTCTCTAAATTGATGTGTTCTCAGCCAATGAAACAATGACATCATGCCTCTTCCTTTCCTCAGTTAGCCTGGGTTCAGGGGCGTATTTAAGCAGAAATCATTAGGGGGGCGTATAAGACGATTTTGCAGACTAACTTTAACCCTTTCATTCCCAGTGAGTCCAAATGGCATCATGACATTATTTATTTTATTTCTATATTTAATTCGGATATTTCGAATTCATACCAGAAAATTAAAATAAAAATACTTGTTTTATGTAATAGCTAAAATTCAATAATTAAATAAAGAGAAATTTATCATTGAACTTTTCTGGTGTAAATTCAGATTCTTTGAACTACGGATTTTCTAGAACGTATTTTACCATGGGAATGAAAGGGTTAAAGAATTTATATCTTATAAGTACTTTTGTCTTTATATAGGTATGTATCTGTGTTCTACATGAAATTCTACACTTTAGTGTATAGCGGAGAATGTAGGGTACGTGTAAAAACTGACACACAGCGTGGGGTGATTTTGAAAAAAAAAAAAAAATCTGAAATTCACAGTAAATTCTCTGAAAGGTTAGAGCAAAGAGAGGAAAGAATCCATTTCTGGCACTAACTAGATTTTTTCCAAGATCCTTAGACAAAACTCGCATTTTTTCGCGATACCTTGAAAAATTTTTTACTTTTTCGCGATCTTTTAACGAAATTTGCGTTTATTTCGCGACCTTTTAACGAAATTTTGCGTTATTTCGCGATCTTTTGGAAAAAATTTGCGCTTTTTTAATAATTGTGAGTTTTTTTTCGATTTTTTTTTATGAAATTTGCTTTTTTTACGATTTTGTAACGAAATTAGTGTCTTTGCGATTTTTTGACGAAATTAGCATTTTTTTCTATGATTTTTTTTTTCAAAATTTATTTTTTTCCATGACTTCTTGACGAAACTCGTATTTTTTCGCGTATCTTTGATGAATTTTCTTTCTTTTTTTCTTTTCTTTTCTTTTTCTTTTTTTCCTTTCTTTTTTCCTTTTCTTTTTTTTTTTTTTTTTTTCACGATACTTTGACAATTTTGTTTGTTTTTTCAAGACCCTTTTACGAAATTCATGCTTTTCCGCGATCCTTTTGCGAAATTGGCGATCTTTCTGTGAGCAATTGACGAAATTGATTTTTTCTAGAGATCATTTGTCGAAATTAGAGATATTTGATTATGCCTGTATTTTTGGAGTGATGACAGATTTTTTTAAATTTTCAGAAAGTTCGGAACAGAATCAATCCTGCACACAACGCCCACGCTTGTTCCATTGTTGTAAATATTACAGCAAAACATTTTGGTATTAATGAAATATCTGTTTATTTTTTGCTAGGAGGTAAAATTACTGAAATTCGCGATGTTGAACGGAAATTTGCAATTTGGATTAAAGAAACTGATTGAAGCTTTGAGTAAGATGTTACCTACATTTTTTTATCATCTTATTTATATGTACATTGAAAAAGATTAATTCAAAACTTATTTTAACTTTATCTTCGTTCATTTTTTGTACAACAGACATTTAAGCCGAGCACCTTTTTCAGATGAGCCCATCTATTCCGAAAAATGGCTAAATATAGGCATTCTAAAAAGTGTATACTTTCGATATCATCAATACATTCGGACGTGGATCGGTAATTATTGTTCTTAAGTAGTTTTTCTGAGTAAAAACTCCGTTACGAAATGGTTCGTTCGAACCAACTGTGACTTGAGAAGTTAGAGTCTAAAAATCTTCAAAAACAGATTGAATATTTCTCAAAAATTCTCTCTTTTTGCAAATATCATTCTATTTGATTTAGCTTTTGCGCAGAAATCTGACAAAACTTCCAGATCTGCGTGTAATGCTTCATGTCAACAATTGCCTTGGTTTTAGGCAAGAAATCTGCCTCTTTATTATACAGATCTAGTGTTAATTTCTCTCTTATAGTGGAAGGGTTCATATTTTCAGAGAGTGGTATGGTTATGCAAATGCAAGAATTGAGACTACCAACCATCATTACTGTAAGGCTGTCTAATAACTTCTTAAGCTTCAAGTTAAACAACTATTCATAGATGAACTGAATAGCACTTATCAGTTTATTTTTAGTTAACGAATAAGCTGTCAATTTAATTATTTTATTTTTATAAATATATTATATCCTGTAAGGGATATTAACTATTTTCAGATCTAGAGCCTTTTAGATTAAATAGTTCATAAATAATAATAGTATAAAAATTGTTAAAATGTTATACATTTTAAAAAAAAATGTACTTTTTTCTGGATTGCCACTTTTTTATATAGATATTGTCTACATGACCTACCGAATCCGCTCTAAATTGAAGTCTACGGACTAAGTTTTTGCCCGGTGGAGTACAGAGTATCATCCCCCTGCAACGTTAAATTTGTCATGCATTCGGGCTCAAAATTATCTCACGATGCAGCTTAGCTTGTCTATCTGTAGCGCTCCATTTTTTGCTTTCCAGCTACCAAAAGTATCATTTTCTTATGACAAGTCTGTACCGAGAATCAGGTTTAAAATACTCCAGACTCTGTTTGAGCAGATTCGGCCAGGTGGGAAGGCCTACCATATGGCTTTAGCCCATTCTGAGCAGTGGTAACTCAGTTGGCAGAGCATCGATCTCTCAACTGAAAGGTCGCGGGATCGAAGCTTACTACCGGAAAATATCCGCTATGTGCGCCAATAGCACCTGGTACATGCAAAATCAGTCGTTGGTACAAAATCCTCCACGATACTGATGAATTGTGCTTCTGGAATCCAATTGTTAGATGAAGGTCTCTTCATCTGAGCAAGATTCTAAATTACGAAATCAACTTGAATAATGACGTGCAGGTGTCATATATCAACATGCAAATGTTAGGTAACCGGTTTAAGAAAGCTCACAACTAAGCAGTAGGCACTGCCGATAGGATGACGATCTTTGCGCTAGTCTGATTTATTGAAGCTGTAATACGATTAAGCGGTCATCCGTCCCGATAACATGTGTTAAAACCCGTTCAGCTGGGATTTCCTGTTAAATAGGGCCTTGATAATCATTTTTAGAAAGAAAGAAAGCTTCTTGCAATAGAATGTTAGAAGTTCTGGTATAAAGAGATTGTCTCAATTATCGCCTGACTTCTTTTGTGCCAATCTTCGTCAATGCTACATCACAAATTCATTTCACGGATCTAAACCTTATTTAATTAAAAAGAAAAATATGCTTTGTATTTGCCTAATCATGTTTTAAACTTCACTGTTGATCATTTCTAGGATTTGAATCATGTCTTCAGTACTTTAGTTTTTAGTAGTCAGAATAATTTTGAAATTCTTCGTCTTAAGTTTGTCAGTTGCTAAATTGTACTTGTACAAACGTTCTTGAGAAACATCAGTGAAACAAGAAGCCAAGCGGCAAACTTTCTTTCTAATATCTTGTGTCTTGATCTTTGTTTTGCTATTAAAAGAATAATGATAAGATATTTCTGTCAAACTCTGTAGAATACATTAATAACGCTTTGAATCATTCCGCTTGCCCAGTTAATCTCGAATCAAAGAGATTCCAATAGTAGAGTGAATTTCCAATTTATTTGAACCTGCCTATTAATGGCTTGGTTAATTTAGAATTTGCAGTCTCGGGGGGACAACTCATTGCTCTGGGGGATGGGAGAAATTCAACACTGTCTGTCTTTTTGCACGCTGCTGCAGAAAGAACTACAGTCATCTCGCTTTGTGATTGAGTGGAAATGTAAGTTATGTGATATGACCTCAAACACATGCCCTCAAGCATTTCTTTAATGTTAAATTATGTCTGAAAATCACTTTTAAAATTTAAAGTTTCCATTTTTGTCTTTCTCATTCATTCTGAAACCAGATCTTTTCTATCCAGTGTTCGCGTAATGTCTATCAAACTTATTATGAATTCAGTATTGAATGCAGAATCTTTTTTTTCCAGAATGATCTATTTGCGCTAGCTCTTTAGTAGTAATATGACAATAACGTGATTGTGTGTATTTATGAACTCGAATAATCTGAAAAAATAATTCGGTAGAAGTTGGAACAGAAATGTGGCTTGAGCTTTTCGAAATTTTTTTCTATGGTCGTCATTTTGTGCCATATGTTTACACCATTCTCAATCTAGGCAATTTATGTTTTTTCTTTTTCATGATCTTTAAAAAGCAATAGAAAAACGAAAATTAGCGTTGAATTCTATGATATTTACCAAAAAATTGATACTCTTTATACCAAAATTTTTGAGACGTCAGGCCGTTGTCTCTCCTGCAATATGAAACCGTTTATCAAATATGCACCGAGTTTTGTCTAGTACGAACCTAAACTGATCTAATAATATTTCTGATTGGCTGACTATATTTCCGACCTTTTTCCTGTGTCATGTTCTACGAAGGAATGCCTTCTACTTTCCGTAACGCTAGCATATTCATATTGTTTGCATGTTTTATTTCTTGAGACCGATTCTACTTTTTTGCGGAAATTTAGGTCTGTAATTTCTGGAAAGAACGAAAGAATACTTAATTCATTATATTTGGTCATCTTTTCACTAATCGTCTTGCAATCAATCAAACAATCGATTAACAATTATTCAACTTCTAGCATATTTCAGCACTCTAACAAGGACTTCGCCGAAGCCGTGTTCTTCCTTGTCTGATCTTTTGCGTTCGATTGTTCATCCATATATTCAAAACCGGACTTATCCAATACGGACTCTCAGAAAAAACACATTCTATGTTGAAAGTACTTCTGTCGAGGCCCTTTCACAATTCATTTTGAGCGAAGTCTCAAAACGGAAAGGCAAACTTTGGGTTTTTCAAAAAAAGTCTTAGGACAAATGCTAAATCTTGGCAAGTTTTAGTACACATTTTAAGAAAAGACGCTGGGAATAAAAAAAAAAAAATGATTTGGTGAGAGTTTTATTGATCTAAACTGACTATCCAGAATTTGCCGACTATAATCGAAAATGCCGACATTAGGGGGGCGAGACGCCCCCCTACGCCCCCCCAGTAGCTTCGCCCCTGCCTGGGTTCAAACATCTTTACACATAACAGAAAAGAATTTGTAACCATGATGTACAGGATGGTATTTCACCAATAATGAGTGATCTCAAATGCCTCCCATACCTTGTATTATTTATGCATTTACTTTTATCCCAATTGCTATATCTGTACAAGATTTTTAAAATAAATTTGCTTTTATAATATACATGATGAAATCTTTTTTTTTTATTTTAAAATCATTTTGTTTATAAATTCTAATGTTATTCAATCATTTCAACAGTTTACAAACAGAATTACTTTGCTTCTGAAAGGGTTAAACCAGTGGTATTGCAAAGAGGTGACATTAAAAACCCTTCTTGAGCTTAAAAAATATAATAATTGCTGACTATATAAATTACTAATTAATCATGTTAGTCACTTTTATAAATAAAAAACAAAGTCAGTATTAAGGTTTCTAGCTTATGCACTGCTTTTTTAAATCAGATCTCACTCAACAAACTAGTTTTGGTGATTACTGTAGCAAAAAAAGTAATCGACAAAATTTAGTAAATTAGACTGGCAGTTTCAAACAGTTTTCTTTTTATCAATGTCAAAAAAAACAAAAAAACCGATGCAATATGTGAAAAAATACTAAAAATCGCATTAACATTAACAAATTGTTAAAAATTCAAAAATCGCTGTACAAATTCTGAAAAAACTTAATTGAAAAGAGAACAAAGTTTACTACATTGGATTAAAATAATGAAACCATATTCCTTTCACTAATGTAAAAAATAACCTCAAAACATAAAAATACACTAAAAATCGCCTAAAAAATTAAAGAAAAAAAAATTGAAAATGGGACTTTGAGGTGCTAAGCTTCAAATAAAGAAGTGACTTCCACCCAAATTTTTTAACTCTATGTGCAGCGGCCTCTTCAGAACAGTGCTGACATACTCACAAACTTGGCTATTTATTATTATAGAGGACTGTGAATATTCTAAATTAAAACTTTATAGCTGATTCATTAATTTTATGGTTTTTGCCTGTTGTACATGCAATTCAAAAATAGATAAGACCATACAAAAATATATAATACTAATGTGGGAAAATTGCCAAAAAATTTACATAAAAAAATCTAATGAAAAAATCGAAAATCGGGCTTCGAGGTGTAAAACTTCATGCTTTGAGGTACCTTGCCTCCAAATTTTGTAACCCTAAGTGCAGCAGTCTCTTCAAAACAGCACTGACACACTCACAAACTTCTCTTTATTATTATAGATAAGAAGATTACTGTGAACATCCTAAATAAAAACTTTATAGCTGATTCATTAATTTTATGGTTTTTGCCTTTTTACATGCAATAGAAAAATAGATAAGACTAGGGGTGCACAACCTTTTCAAGAGAAGGGCCACTTACAAACATGGCTGGGTGGTTGAGGGTCACATCAATAACTTGAAGAGAATTCAATTTTGAAGGTGTTCTGTGGCCTATAATTGGATAAAAAATATGTTTTCAGAGGGAAGTGGGCGGTAGGCCCCTTTAGGTTTGCTTAACCAGTCAAAATATCCTATTCAGTTGGTAAGGATATATCAACAGTTTTTGAGTTTGTATATATAACAGATATAGCAAGGATTATTTTCAAGAAGTAATAATATTCCTTGACTTTATTCAGGAGATTTCGTTTCAGGAGACATATTTATTAAAAGTGTTAAAAAACAAGGTGGCTGGTGCTGAAAAAATTCAAATTTTATGGGATGAGAGGGAAGGAGACAATCAACAAGATTTTTCTGTGCCTCGTCACTGAAATTCCCTATTTTTTAATGCTCGATCAACAAAATTTGCAGCTTTCCATGCTTGATCGACCAAATTTGGGCTTTTTACGAAAGTGACAAAATTTCGATTTCTCTGAAATTGATCGACAAAATTCGATCTTTCCGTGCCTGATCAACAAAATTTGCGATTCTTACGAAATGGATTGAGAAAATTAGCGATTTTTATGAAACCAAATGAGAAAATTCACAAATTTTACAAAGCCGATCGACGAAATTCATGATTTTTACGAAGCCGATCGACGAAATTCACGATTTTTTACGAAACCCATTGAGAAAATTCACAATTTGCTCGCGCCTGCTCTGTGCTTGATCAACAAAATTAGCGATTTTTACGAAGCCGATCGACGAAATTTGCGATTTTTATTTAGCCGATTGACAAAATTTCCGCGGCTGATCGACAAAATTTTCGATTTTTCTGCACCTGATCGATGAAATTATCGATTTTTAATAAGCCAATCGACAAAATTTGCGATTTTTACGAAGCCGATGCAGGAAATTCATGATATTTATGAAGACAATCGACAAAATTTGCGATATTTACAAAGCTGATCGGCGAAATTCACGATTTTTCTTCGCATGATCGACGAAATTCCCAATTTTTACCAAGCCAATCGAGAAAACACACAAATTTTCTGCGCCTCATCAACAAAATTAGCTATTTTTACGAAGTCGATCAGCAAATTCATGATTTTTCAAAGCCGATCGACAAAATTCGCGATTTTTTTCGAAAACAATCGAGAAAATTCATGGTTTTTATGACGCTTGACCAGCAAAATTCACGAATTTTACGAAGCCGATCGCTGAAATTTGCAATTTTTAAGAAGCTGATTGATTCAATTTGAAAATTTTCCTCACATGATTGACTAAATTCGAGACTCTTCCGTACCAGATCGACGAATTTCGCAGTTTTTACAAACCTTATCGACGAAATTCGCGATTTTTATAAACCCGATTAACGGAATTCGCAATTTTCATAAACCTGATCGACAAAATTTGCAATTTTTGAAAAGCCGATCGACGAAATTGATGATTTTTCTTCGCCTGATCGATAAAATTCCTAAGTTTTCTGCACCGGATAGATGAAATTTGGGATTCCATTTGAGCCTTATCAACGAAATTTGCAATTTTTCTGCGCGAGATCGACAAAATTCGCGATATTCCCGTGTCCAATCAACGAAACTTGCGATTTTTTGGAGCCCGATCAATAAAACTCGCGATTTTTCCGTATCCGATCGGCGGAATTTTCACTTTTTTCGCCTTTAAGGGGACGGTGGACCTTTATTTGGGCAAATTCGACGCGAAAATAAAAAAAAAAAATTTTCCATATTATGAATCTCCAGTCTGTTCTGAGCAGTTTGCGAGTAACCGCATGCAGATGCGATCATTTTTCTCAAAGTTACAAGCGTTTGAATTTTGTACACAAACAATTTTTTGGCCCTTTAACTATCGCACAAAATGTAAACAAACATATTTCAACATTTGTAAATAAGTTTTTTATATTTTCAAAATTAATATTTTAATAATTTTATAACCGAATACATTAACTGTAACTGAAACTGCACTTGGCGTCTTGCTTACGGTGAACGCTAAATCGCACAACGCTCCAGGATATGCAAACTGCAGGCTCCTCCCACATTAGAAACGAGTGCCATCTAGTGGTTAATCCTAAAATAGTAACATCTTGAACGATTCTTTAAATTAATTTTACAATTTTTTTCTGAACAATGGTTAAAAGCACTCTTATGTATTCATAAAGTAATAATAATAATTATTATTATTATTATTATATTCCTTTCTGTGACTACCCATAAAATTTTCATTTTATGATATAAAATCATGAACTATTTTACTTGGATATAAATTTTTTTAAAGAAAATAAATAAATAAAAATAAAAAACTAAGAGATGGGGGATATATGTTAATATCAATTATTTAATTTATATGCTTTAACATTGAAGTTTGATTTTAGAATATATGTGTATCTTGACTTAGAACTAGCATCTGTTAATATTAACAGGTTTTATTTATTTGTCATTTATTACTTTTATTTATTTATTTATTTTATATTTTTTTACTTTATAGAAACTTTATTTAAGATTTACTAGTCTATAATGTCATGCAGTAAATTGAAAAAAAAAAAATATATATATACGGCTATTTATAAAAAAAAATCATATTTAACTATTTTTATTATTTAAGAAATCAAAGAAAAGTTCTTTTGCAATTCATAAGTTCTGTATCTTGATAAAGCTGTTCTTAAATCCAAAAGGCACAATTTGTGACATAAGTTTAAATTTATTTTTGCCGGAAATGTGTGAAACTAACAGGTTTTGTTGTTCAGAAACTATTTAATCACACTCATCTCCCCCCCTCCCCTTTTTGTAAATCTTTTAGAAAATAGTGTAAAAGTGGGCGTTTTGAACTGAATTTGTGATATTTTGAAGCTATATTTAATAAAAAAGAGATTGAGAGAAAAAAATAACAATAAAAAATTTCTAATAATTTTAGCTATCAGTTATTTAGTTATCAGTTATTACCTTAATCCAAATCTTGTTTAATTATGTAAACTTTTTTTTAATGTAAAAAACAACAACAAAGATGCACAATTTATTTAACTTTTTTTTTCTTTTATAAGTAACTATTTTAGAACGTTTTTGTAAAAAATATTCATATACTCTTACATTTAGCTTAAAAAAATAGTAATATATATATATATATATATATATATATATATATATATATTTTTTTTTTTTTTTTTTTTTTAAATTTAGTTTAAATTTAAATCCAGATTAATTTTACATTTCTGTTTTCGTCTTAATAATTCATTAAAAACATTTTCCATAATGTACTTAAAATAATAATAATTATAATAATACAGTTATTTCTGTGATACACATAAATTTTTCATTTTATGATATGACATCATAAGCTAATGAATTTGCATAAAAATTCTTTAAAGTTAGAAAAGAGAGAGAGGAAGTATACTTTAATATCAAATATTTCAATTATGTGCTTTACGATGAAGTTTAATTCAACTATATTTGTGTACATGTACCGCATTATAATTTATGCACAAATAGTTTTTTCCCTAAAAACCTGAAAAGAAAAAAAAAATTATTTCCATTTAAGACTAACATCTGTTAATGTTAGCATATTTTATTTATTTGTTATTTCTTTCTTTTATTTTTTTCTTTAAAGTAAAATTATTTGAGATTTGCTAATTTTAATGTCATGCATTAATAGAAAAATCATGTTCAATTATTATAATTACGTAAAAATTGAAATAAGATTATTTATTTATTTATTTATTTATTATTTATGCATCTTGTTAATAAACAAGGAAAGTTCAATTTCGAGAACTACCTAGGATCTTGTTTTTTAAAGTAATTGTTATAATTTATGCTTAATAAAAGAGAAAGAGAAAGAAAAATATATATAATACTTATTTTCTAATAATTTTAGCTACCAATTACTTTCCAATACTTTTAGCTAAGTGTTATTTAAATTTCGTACTACACTAAATTTGAGTTTAAATTTTTAAATATATTTAAAAACAAACCTTTTACTATTTTTTAAGCCCAAATATAAGAATATGTTATCTTTTTTCTTATCTGACTCGCCTTTAAATACTTAGTTAATACATAATTTAATACATGTAAATAGTTTTACTTAAAAAATTATTTTAAATTTACTAACTTATAATGTTATATCATATAAAGGAAATGTTATGGGTAGTCACAAAAAGAATATACAATGATTATTATTATTATTATTTTAAGAATATAGTGAAGAATGTTTTAAAATTATCGAAGCAAAAAGGAATTTAAAATTAATTTAAAGAGCCCTGCAAAATGTGTTTTTAAAGGATTCGCCAATAGATGACGTTCGCTTATAAGTATGGGAGGAGCTTCGGTTTGTTTATCCCTAAGCGTTGTGCGATTTAGCGCCGACCCTTGTTTACCCTCGTGTTTACCGTTTTATCGCCGATTATAGTGTTACTTGATTTTTTTTCTTGCTATCAAAAATTGGATAATTTTCTGTCTTTGCTTTTTGCATTGATAGATCGATTTAAAAAAGTTCTTTTCAGAACTACAAACTACAACTTCTTCAAAGTTTTAGTTGATAATATTCCGCAGAATGCATGCAATAAGTAGGCAATGGCATAAGCCAGCATGTAGACCTTCGAAGAGGAAACTTCAGTGTCTTGCTAAACTCCAGAAACGATGGTCATCTGAGAAAACTGATTTTCCTGCTAATAACAATCAACTTGAAAAGAATGAAAATGCTCCAATGAACAATATAGTTGATTTACCAGTGCAAATGAATACAAGTTTTGTCCATAAATTCGATCAGGCTGCTAGTACCAGTGAACAAAAATTAAACATCAGTGTTGAAAACATTGTACACCATAAAAAATCACAGGAAAATCCATCATCTGTTTTTATGAACAGTGGTATGTGGTCTGACTTTCTTTGCAATGTGAAGTGTGATGTTTGTTGCAACAATTCTTTAGATGTGATATCCAAAGGATCATATGGATATGCTTCTAAAATTGAGCTACTTTGTAAAGTATGCGACAAAAAGTTCAGCTCCATATTTTCAAGTCCTCGAGCAAGCGAGACTGAAAAGTGCTTTGATGTAAATAAAAAACTTGTTGAGGCCTTTTTGAAAATTGGTAAAGGACATGCAGCACTAGAATCTTTTTCTATGGCTATTGGAATCCATGCAATGGACAAAAAAACTTTTTCAAAATGTCTATGCATATTGTATGTAGAAAGACAAAATTTTAAGAATGACATTCTTGAAGTTGCTCGAAATGTGGTGCGGAAAAAGCACGAAGAATTCGATAGCAGTATAGCAGATCCAAATAATATTTTGGATATAACTTTCTTATGATGGGACCTGGCAAAAGCATGGGCATACATCGCTGTATGGAATTGGTCTCGTAATAGATATTATGACTGGGCTGGTAATCGATTACGAGGTTCTATCGAAATACTGCCCTGAATGTGTTTCCGCAAAGAGAGATCTTGGCGAAGATACTGCGGAATTTAACATTTGGTTTTCCGGCCATAAGTGCGATTGTTCCCAGAATTACAAAGGATCATCTAATGCAATGGAGATGGCAGCAGCTGAAGTTATATGGAAACGTTCAATTAGTAATTGTGGAATGAGGTACATCAGTATGCTTTCAGACGGGGATGCAAAAACGTACCAACATTTAGTTGAAATGAATGTTTACGGTAAAGATGTCAAAATTACTAAAGAAGAATGTATCAATCATGTAGCAAAGAGATTGGGAACAGGGCTTCGCAACAAAGTGAAGGAGTGGAGAAGCAAAGGCCAAACTATTGGTGGACGTAAAGAAGGTAGTCTGAAAGAAGATACTATTGTAAAATTAACAAATTTTTATAGGAAAGATATAAAAGACAATATTCCTGATATAGAACAGATGAAAACAGCAATTTATGCCACATTGTTTCATTGCTCTTCCACAGATGAATCACCAAAACATTCTAAATGTCCGACTGGTGTGGCATCATTGTGCAGCGCACGCTTGCTACTAAAGAAAAACCAAAATCCCATAAACTGATGAAAACAAAGTTATCGCAGGATGTACTTTCTAAGATATTGCCAGTATATCAACGTTTGGCAA
The DNA here is from genome assembly GCA_964019185.1 of Maratus speculifer. Lineage (NCBI taxonomy): Eukaryota > Metazoa > Arthropoda > Arachnida > Araneae > Salticidae > Maratus > Maratus speculifer. Next base: position 100,951,904 of record OZ025293.1, read on the forward strand.
GTAATGAGTTACTAGAAAGATGCATTTCTGGAAAAACTCAAAATGCAAATGAAAGTGTGCATGGAAAAATCTGGAACGATTGCTCAAAAGAAGTTTTTATTTCTAAAAAACGTTTAGAAATGTCAGTGATTTCATCTGTCAGTGAATTCAATTTTGGATGCTTGAACACATTAGGTTTTGAGAAAGAGGAAGCAAATTCACTCTCTTTAGCTATAGCAGAAAGGCGTGATAAACGTCGAGTGAATCAAAGTAAGAAAAGGTGCACAAATGAGTTTAAGAAATCCAGGATTACTAAAAAAGTTTCTAAATCACAAAAAATTAATCAAACTGCTATAAGAGAAGGTAAAACTTATTATTCTGGTAGATTTTAATTGTAATTTAATAATAAAAAATAAACAGATTTCTTTGAACAGGTATGTTTTTTTTTCTTTTTTGCATTGGCCATTACAGAATCAATTTTATTTGTTTACATATATATTAAAATCCATTTTATTGAAAACATTTACTGAAAATTGAAGAATTTATACTCAAATATTTCTGGAAATTTTTATAAATTGGTACTTTTATGCTATCTAGAAGCAATTTTTTCAAATAGCGTTTTATACGTTTTATTTAGCAGCTTTTATTTTTCGTGAGTCTGAATTACAAAGCAATGCTTTATACAATTTTTTGGTTTGAGATTTCTTTTTTTTTTTCCCCCGAGGGGGAGGGTGGGGTTTGTAATGTCATCAATTTACTAATAACTAAATATTATATGTATACATGTACTAAATACTATTTTACTGAAAATATTTTCAGCAATTTGAAGATTTTATGATGATTTGTTTCAGGAATGTTATATAAATCGGTACTCTTATGTTAGCCAGGTACAAATTTTGAAAATAGCATTTTACTTTCGACTATAGCAACTTTTATTTTTTGTAAGTTTGAATTACAAAGCTTTGATGATGAATTACATATTTTGGTTATTAATATTTCTTTTCTTTCTTTTTTTTTTTTTTTGATGGGCGTGGTTAGTAAAGTCATGAATTTGCTTTGTACAAGATATTGCCAAATCATTTTATATATATGCATGTACTGAAAAGTATTTTACTGAAAATATTTACGGTAATTTTTAGACTTTATCATGAAATGTTACATAAATCTGATTTTTTTTTTTCGATGTGTATGTTGGTGTGTGTGTGTGTGGGGGGGGGGGAGTTGTAAAAGCGATGTATTTTCTTTGTACAAACTATTGAAAATTATTTTAAATATATATAACTAAACATTATATGTATGCATCAGCGTCAAAACTAGCCTTTTTGTACCCAGGGCAAATATGTATTTTGGCGCCCCGACATATATGCATTCTTTATAACAAACACACTAAAAAATCTTAATTTGGGGCCCCCTTCACCTTCTGTTCTGTTGGCGCCCGTGGCACATGTGCCTTCTGTCCCCCTCGAGTTTCGGCACTGGTATTCATGTACTAAATACTATTTTACTGAAAACATTTTCAGTAATTTGAAAATTTTATAATGATTTGTTTCTGGAATGTTACATAAACCGGTACTCTTATGTTGCCCAGGTGCAAATTTTGGAAATAGTATTTTATTTTCGACAATAGCAGCTTTTATTTTTCGCAAATTACAAACAATGCTTTGATGATGGATTATATTTTTTGCGGTTATTTTTTTTCTTTCAATTTTTTTTTTCTTGTGGGGCGGGATTAATAAAGCCATAGATTTTCTTTGTGCACATGGTATTGCTAAATCATTTTAGATATATATATTTGTATTAAATGGCATTTTACTGAATATAAATAGCATTTTTTACTCACTTTTATTTTTCACGTGTCTAAATCAGAAACAATGTTTTGATGTTGAAATAAAATGTTTTGGTTTCTGATTTTATTTCTTTCAGATTTTTTTTTTTTGAGGGGGGGGGGAGAGGATATTTTAAATAAAATGAGTGCAAGGCATGTATTCATGAATATGACATATATATTTTAAAATTAATAAAATGAATACATGATGGTGATGGCCGAAAAATATTCGGCAATTTATTACCTAACCTATAAATAAATGAGAAAGAAAATTACAACTAATTTTTAAAAATATTACAGAAGTATAATGTAGTTAGTTCTAAGAAAGATAAAATAACAGTACTTGTGTATTTTAGTAAAATATTTTAATTATCAGTACATACACACTGATTATATGAAATTGCATCGAATTTTTAAAATGCAACGAAATTCATTTTAAAGCCTTATTGATTGTGAGATTGTATAAAAGGTCTATTTTTGTTGTATAATAGTACCAAAATAGTTTGTTCCTATTAAAATATCAGTTATAAAGCTTTTTGGAAGTAAATAATAAAGGTAAGCGTATTTATATACTTTAAATTTAAATGTTTTTCTCAAAACTAATTTTTCAGCGTTTTTAGATTTTTGAAATGCTCCTTGCATCTTAATTTTTGATCAATATTTATGAAACTGATAAGAAAGTATCCTGATATTGTTTACAAAGAAATTGTGAAAGCTTTTTAAAATTTGTCTTCATTAAGATAGTCAAATTTAATTTTTTACTTATTAAAAGGCAAAATTTTGATGAAAATTGATATAGAATTTAAAAAAAAATCAGTAAAATATTAACTATTCAAATGATTTAAAAAATCTTTCCCAAATTTGTTTATAAAAGTGTTTTGAAGGATTAAAATGCAAAAGCAAAAAAAAATCTCAAAATTTATGACGCGAGGAGCATTTTAAAATTTTGATTAAAAATTTTAAATTTTTTAAAAAACTTTAAAATTTTAATAAGATTTAAAAATTTTTTGAAGGTGTTCAATATGCTTTTTATGAAATGTATATATGTACAAAATTTCATATTGCTATGATGAAAATTAAAAAAAAAAAAATTTAACGTCCACCGTCCCCTTAACTGCCGAAATCTGCATTTTTTACGTGGCAAGATGAAATTCGCGATATTTTTTCTCACAATAAGCTTACGAAACTCATGATTGTTTCGCAATTGATCAATGAAACTTTCAAGTTTTTCCGCGCATCATCACAAAATTCGCGATTTTTCCATGCCTGTTTGTGTTCCGGGGATTTCACTAAAAGTGCCCCGGAAATTTCGGAGTTAATTACAACAAATTGGCATGCTTTTTTTTTACTTTTCTATGAAGCTTACCTTTCATCTGGACGGTAATAGCTGGGAAGATTGATTCAAAAGTAACAAATCGCCCTTTAGTTTAAAAAATAGCACCCCTATTGCTCCTCATTAAAAATCTAGCGCCCCTCTTGCCCTCAGTCAAAAAAATAGTGCCGTTCTTTCCCCTCATTTCAAAAAACGCCCTTACTGCTGTTGCGTCCGAACTAAATGCACGCCTGCTAGTTGTCTTCTCATTCATATATTTAAGACCGCGCGTTCTCAAAGCGTGCATTGCGGTAGACAAGTCTTTGACAGGTCAAGTTTTTTTATAAGATTTTTTTCCGAAATTTCCAAGAACTAAAAACATTGTTCTTTTTTTTTTATATCATGGATCAGAAAATTGAGGCATAAAAAGTATCGCGAATTTCAACAAATGATTGCCGAAAATTTTCGTCAATCGTTCACACACACACAAAAGAAAAAAAAAAGAAATGAAAAGAAAGAAAAAAAACGCGAATTTCATCAAGGAATTGTGAGGGAAAGCGTATTTCGTTTTAAAATTGCGAGAAAAACGTTAACTTTGACAAATGATCACCGAAAAAGCGTTAATTTCATCAAAATGCAGCAGACAAAAGTGTGAATTTTGAAGAATCGGAAAAAACTTCGAAGTTTGTCAAGGAGCCATCGAAAGGATGCCAATTTTGTCAGAGTATCGGGTGTAAAATAGAAATTTTGTTAGAGAGCCACAGAAAAAACGCGAATTTTGTTAAATGACCGCGGACAAAAGACTAATTTCGTCAAATAACCGCAGACAAAATGCTATTTTTCAAAGGGCCGTTGAAGAAACGCGAATTTCATCAAAATGCCTCGTAAAAATGCAAATTTTATATCAAAGGGCTGTGGAAGAAACTTTTTTTCGTAACTGCGAAATTCATGTTTTTTTTATCATAATCCCTGAACGAAATTCGTATCTTTTCACGAATCTTTGTCAGAATTTGTTCATTTCATTGCGATTCTATAACAAAATTTGCATCCCCCCCCCAATAATTTGTCAAAATTTGCGATACGTTTTATATTCGAATTTTCGGAGTTTTGACCGATTTTTTTAATTTCCGAAATGACTGAGTCAATTTTTCTTGATTTTGTGGAAAATCTGATTAGAATCACAGAGGTGAAAAAATATGAAATTCACAGCAAATTTTTTGAAAGGTTACAACAGAAGTGGAGAAAGGGGGGAGCAATTCCATTCCCGATACAAAGTTATGTGCTTTTTTTTTTCCGCGCTCCTATTTTGAAATTTGCGTCTTCTTGCGATCGTTTGACGAAATTTACCGTTTTTTCACGATCTTTTAACAAAACTTGCCATTTTTTTTAAAGATATTTTTACAAAATTTGCCATTTTTTGCGATCTTTTAATAAAATTTGTCGTTTTCCGTGATTTTTAGCAAAATTTGCCGGAGTTTTTTTACAATCTTTTTACAAAATTTGTCTTTTTTTAATGATCTTTTAACAAAATTTTCTGTTTTTTACGATCTTTTTAAAGAATTTGTCGTTTTTTATGATTTTTTTTAACAAAATGTGCAATTTTTTTATGATTTTTTAAACAAAAATTTGCCGTTTTTTCGCGATCTTTTAGCAAAATATGCACTTTTTTCGCGATCTTTTGGCAAAATATGCCATTTTCGCGATCTTTTAGCAAAATATGCCGTTTTTCGCGATCTTTTAATAAAATTTGCCGTTTTTTCGCGATCTTTTAACAAAATTCTTTTTTGGTGGATAGGAATAAATGTGCAAGGGGTGAAAAAAGGTAACATTTTTTGATGATTTTGTAGTTTATAAATATTATAGGAGTAAAATCAACAAAAGAATAAAATATTTGAAGGTTAAAAGCAATTCTATGTATAATGGCTCATGCAATACTTATGAAGTTAATCGGTGATTATGATTTACATGATATTATATGATACTATTGTAACTTATTTAAAAAAATGAAGATTTATTTTTTCAGGGGTTTTAATCAAGTGTTACAAACAGGCATGTTTTCCCATGACCGAACAACGAAATTCATGTTTTTTTTCATGCGATAAACCAAGAAAACATGCAATTTTTCCGCAGATGAATTTAATTTGCAAATTTTTCGTGCATCATCAACAAATCAGGCGATTTTTCCTTGTCCGATCAATGAAATGTGCGATTTTTCAAGTCCGACCGACAAAATTCGCGATTTTTCAGTGTCTGATTAACAAAACTTGCAATTTTTCCGTGTCCAATCGGCTAAATTTGCTATTTTTTCCAAGCTTCATGGGAAAAATTTGCAATTTTTAATACCTGATGAACGAAATGTGCGATTTTTCCACATTTGATGAATGAATTTTGTGATTTTTCTGAGCCCGATTTGCAAAATTTGCGATTCTTAAGTGACTGACGAAATTTTAAAGTTTTCCCTATGGTAAATTGACAAAATTTAAGATTTTTTTCTTCAAATTTTGCACAAAAATTGCATTTTTTTCTAGTTGTAAATGGACGAAGTTTGCGGGCCACAGGTTGTGCATCCCTAGATAAGACCATACAAAAAATATATAATATCGTCAAAAATGACTATAAATCGGTGCTAAAAGCTTTTAAAAAAATTGAAGAACCGTTAAAAATCACATCAAAAACCGCAGTGAAAATCACATTCAAATTGCTTCAATTCAAAAATTGTTGCAGACATAAATTACTAAATTAGGCTGAAAGTTTGAAACATTTTTCTTTTTATCAATGTCAAAAAATAGCCACAAAATGAGAAAAAATACAAAAAATCGCATTAAAAAATTCATTAAAAATTCAAAAAATCGCTGTACAAACTCTGAATAATCTTAATTGAAAAGAGAAAAAAATTTACTACATTGAGTTAAAAGAATGGAACCATATTCCTTTCGCTATTGTGGGAAAATTGCTTCGAAACATAAAAAAAATACTAAAAATCATTAAAAAAATTACATAAAAAAATCTAATGAAATAATAAAAAATCGGGCTTCGATGTGCAAATTTCATACATAGAGGTACCTTCCGTTCAAATTTTGTAACTCTAAGTGCAGCAGTCTCTTCAAAACAGCGCTGACACACTTGCAAACTTGTTTCTTTAATATTACAGAGGATATTTTTGAACATACATAAAAGTTAATATATCCAATATTTTCTTTGAAAATTGTACCTGAAACCTAAAATTCCTAAAATATGTAATTTTTTAAAAATTATTTTATCAAAATATTTATTCAAATTTGTACTTTCTGTCTAATATGTATAATATAAACAATATAATACTACAGGTTAAAACTTTAGATTTAGACATTGAATTTAGGATAAGTTTTAGAGATTTGAACAAAGGCAAAATAATGCTTCATTCTTAAATCAAATTGTCTTACTAGTCTTTTCCTACAATATTATGATTTTTCAGAGCAAAAAAATAAAATTGTAACATGTGCAGGTAACAAAGAATCTCAGTAGTCAATTAATGAATGATCTATTAAAACTTAGCACTATTGTAATACGATGTAAGATATGGAATTATTATTTCATGGCTAAAACACTTTCAGTCTGAAGCATATGCAATTTAACATGGAGAAAAATCAATTTAAAAGCAGGATAACATACCTGAGGCTTACATAACTTCACAACACTGCATTAAAATATATTTGAATGATTCCTATGAACAATTATGCCTGTAATTACACATTATAACCCCCCACCAAAAAAACTCCCTTCAAGATCATTTAAAAAAAATAAGATTAAATGTATTCAATGGGGCAGCCAGAATTTTGTTCTGGGGGGGGGGGGAGAGTTTCTGATAAAGCTGTTTGCTGGTTATTTGAATCGCCAGTTAGTAGAATCAGTACTAATTAGAATAATCATTGTATAATACTTAAAGAGCATCTGTGTGGCTAGAAATCATCATTCTTTTAGCATAATACGTCGCAGAAAAGTAATTTAATTCAAATAACCAATTTTTATTTAACTAATCCATGTAATCTGCACTTTCACAGTTTTAAGTAGAATTTTCACCATTTAATTGAATCACTTTATGAAATGAAATCTGATTCAATAAAGTGGTGGATTCTGAAATATGTCAAAACGTTTAAATTTTAAGTTTGATTCATATAAGCGGCAATCCTAGCGATCTTTTTTAGCTCTGGGAGGGGTTTTAACCCCAAAACCACCCCTTTGGCTGCACCACTGAATGTATTGAAATTATGATTATTAAAAAAATTTTATGTGATTTTATCAAATATTTTCATTATAATTTTATGCATGAAAAAATTTAAATACTGAAGAAAATCACAAAATTTTTATAAGCAAAATTAAACATACTTTAAAATTTTTAATATTCAATACTTTCTTATTTGATATTACAAATGAAATTGCAGAAAAAGAAAAAAGTCGCTTTATCCTGATATCTGCCATAGGTATTGCCAATCGGAAATTAAATATATTTAAATATTTTTCTTTTTAGAAATGCAAAGAAAAAAAAAATTAGAAATCATACATGATGAAATCGTAAACTTGGGGGAGGGGGGAAATGTGGCATATACAGAGTGTTTCAAAAGAGATAGGACAAACCTTCAAAAGTAGTACAAATGCTATAATTAACATTTTTTTGTACAGAAAACTAGATTAAAATCCATTTTTTCAGTCAAAAATATAGGAATAGACTTCAAGCTAAGCTGGATATTCATTAAGAAATTCAACAACGACGAAGATATCTTCAGAAAAATATTAACAGATTCACATTGCTTTATGCAAAATATGTTGTCATAAAACCTGTTGGAAATGCACAGTAGTTCAATAACTGATACTATATGTAATGTCAACTATGTTTTAAACAATAGAGCTATAAGATAACTTCCACTAGTTATCATGATTTGTTATATTTGACACAATGCAAGATACATCTATTGTAATTTTTATTAAAATAGTTTCGTTATTGTTAAAGTTATAAGCAAGAATCTAGTTTTGGCTTGGAGTGAAAACCTATATTTGACTGAATAAATGGATTGGGAGCTTGGCTCCCTGTGTACAAAAATTTTTTGCTGTGCTCTTCTATAATTTAAAGTTTGTCTCATCATTTTTAATCACTTTGTATAAATTCATTTAGCATTTTTGTTATACATATCTCTAATACAGTAAATGTTGCTTAAATGAATTATATCCGACTTAGCTGCTGATTTTAATAGTTAGAAAAAATAGTGTTATGATCGCATTAATTAAAAAGATAGAATTGATTAAACAAGGATTCAAATAAGCAGTGATAACTGGACTAATTGTCAACAAATGAGAAAAAAAAACCCTTTAGATTTGAATTCTGACTGCATTACTGGAAAAAAATGTATATAACATGAAACATATTATTACATATGGTAAGCTGGGATAACTGGACCCATGAGATAAATGGTTCATAAGCTAATTTAATTTAAAAAATTTTTATTTTAAATTTTAGCTATTTTCAATATTGTACTTTCATCTCTACTTCTTAAAACAATGTGTGTCCAATCAATCATAACTTTGTCTTTGATGTGATGGGCTGTCAAAAGTTTAGGTTTAATTTTTTGCAAAGAATGTCAATTTGATTGAAAATCCTCAGCTTTTTACCTAAATGCAGCAAGTATTTTTAGTAAACTGTCACTTTTAAAGAATTAGGTAATGATACATATTTACTTCATGTTTCAAATGTTTTAGTGTTCATCTACCCCATAAATTTTTCATGAATGGGATAACTGGGACATGTATCAGGAATAATTGGACCAAAAGAGATCCAGTTATTCCAACAGTTTTATTTTTTTAAGTTTTTCTTACTACAGGATTTTTTTTTTTTGGGGGGGGGGGAGGGGAGAGAGGGACTTATAAAAAAATATTTCATAATAAATTTTTAAAAATCATGTTGGCAAGTATAAAACCAAATTTCTTACGTGAGATAGCCAAACCTCAGAATTGTACAATACAGATGAAGAGATGTACACAAGACAAAGTGATGATATTAAAAAATTATTGAAACTATTAAAAAATAGTTCTATTAAATATAAGCGAATGATTACATTCTCCACAGATTTTATTGGATTTATCAAACTTTCACTGAGGTAAAAAAGAAAATCAGATACTTAAATATTTATGTACCCATTTGTTCATAGATTTATCTTCTTTATTTTTTTTCTTAAAATAACTATGCAACTTTTATGCTTATTTCCTATTACCCTAACTATTTATGCTTATTACTAAAGTAAATAAGTACTTAATTTATTCTTATGATTTTTGCATGAATAAATCTAATAATTTCCTATTTGGTGCTTCTATTAGACACACTGTCAGCAAAGGTTTCCCTTAGAGTGCTCTTTAGTTGGCATATAATTTACATGATCTGTCTGGTTTAAAAAGTTTAAGTTATTGACACTTAAGCTGTTATCAGATTCATGGACGTTAGACGCGACAAACTTTCCAGTCGATTTTAACTCCGACATTTTCCCGTTCAAAGGGAGAAAAAGGTTACAATTGTCTTTAAAAAAGTTGGAGGAAAAGCCGGAAAACCAGTCCTACTAGTACCAGGCATTAATATTTATCGCCTATTCGTATCAATCGCTTACCTCTGATTTGTTGAAATGTTCAATGTTGGATGAAAAATCTCGGCTAGCCCAGACTTTTTTGGAACTATGGTAAAAAGTTGGGGAGACATTGCTGTTTGCTATCACGCTGGGTGTTGGGAGGATATTTTGGGAAAAGTTGGAAGAAATCAAGTATTGGCTCAAAAGTCTTATGAAAATGTTGGTGAATCTGATAGCAATTTTATTCAAACAGGCTCTGATATCCAATATTAAAAAAAAAGAAAAATGCTTGTGGAAAGCAGATCATCGTAATGGACCCATGAAGAATGAAATATACATATGTATTTAGACATTAAAATGTAATTTGAAAATTTCTGTCTGATAGAGTGAATCTAACGGAACACATTTGCAAAAGTTCAGATTTTAATTCTGATTGGAATCTGAATTGCCAGAATCTACAAAGTCTCATTATAAAATCATGAGCCAGTTGTACCATGTAACCTTTTATTGTTACATTTGACACAATGCAAGATAAGTCTATTCTCTATACAAAACATACATTTCATAAACATGCACTCACTTTAATATTTCAGGATCACAAGAACCTTTAGCCAATGCTTCATTTAAATTGATAATCAAGGGAACATGAGTAGTCTGTAAGTATTGAACCATAGTTTCAATAATTGCATTTTTCTTAATTATTTCTCGTAAAACTGGACTTTTGAGACACATACCAATAGTTCCAATAATATATGCTTTTACCTATAAAAGTTTAAATTAAAATCTTAATTAGAGAAACAAAATAGAGAATGCTTAATAACTGCAATGAAAATAAGATATTCAGAGTATTTAAGTTGAGAGGTACATAGCCATGGATAATTTTTTTATTCCACTCTGTGAGATCGAGATCCTTTAGATTTTTTCTCCAAAATTAATGGTTTTTACTTTAAATTGCAGAATGAAATAGCCCATTAACATAAGTATTTGGACTACTGAGATACTGAGAAAACTCAATAAAAAAATTGAAGTACTGAGAGAGCATTTATACTAAACATCAACATGACCAGCATAGAAATTTAAGATTTTTAAAATAAATCTTGTAACAAATATAGACTAAACTTTCTTAAATGAATAGAAAGTCTTATTATATTGTGGTATTTCTTAATATTTTTCACAATAAATTTTAATGATTATATTTTGATTAAATGGTTTCAGTAAGACAAATCAATATAACTTTTTTTAAAATCTTTTTTAGTCATAATAACAGAAGCTATGCTGTCCTAAATAAAATGCTTTTCTTATTATGAAATAATTTCTAATCTGTGCATATTTTTATTCCAAAAACATGATCAGTGTATTTCTAGATGATTACAAATAAATTCTTCCATTCTGTTCTTTAAACTAAATAATGATCTGAAAGAATAAATGTGTTATAAACATTAGAAGTCATTATTTTCATTGCAGATGTCATTTGGATTAAGTTCTCAAATCCAAAGGAACTACTTTCTGACTCATTTCTGTTTTCATGTTTGTTTGAAAATGCATGAATGATGAGTTGTCCTTATTCAGAAAGCATGTCATCAAATGGCATTTCTCATTTTATGACAAAGGTAGAAGATCTTTCAAAAAATTCTATTAAAATAGGCATTTTTAACTGAATTCCTGAAACAGGAGTGAGGAAAAGGAAAAAAACCTGTTGTCAAAAGACAAGAAACATTTATAAATTGATAAGTAATTTGTATATTAAAGAATGGAAAATTCTATTCAATTTCAAATTGCTTCACTTTTCAGGCCTGTGAAATCTAAGCCTTTAGACTTAAAATTGAGTCAGAAAATGTGCCAGAAATTTTCAATTTGTTGAACAGGGTATTTGAGAACCACCTAAGCAAAACTTTCTAAAAAGATAATTAATCTTTTCCTAATAATTAATTGCAGATGCTATAATTTTTTAGTTTTATTCTCCTTATTTATTTATTAAATTTAACAAAATATGCATTTCATCTAGTGTTATAGTGGAGGGTATGTAGTGGTTAGGGTTGACCAATTTTTTTTTTCCTTAAAAAAAGCAGATAGGTGTTGCCTTTACACTAGTACATCAACTGTGTGCAATTTTACTGCTGATAAAAAAATAGCTTGGGTTTATGCTTTTGGCCCAAAAGTCAAAATTTGTAAAACTTGACATTTTTTTAATAAAATTAAAAAGTTCTTACAGAGCTAATTATTATTTAAAAATGTTATTTAAACTTTTATTAAGAAATACATTAGTGATTCAACAATTACTGTCTTTAGTGTGTATAAAATAGTTGTATTGCAATGATTGATGTGGAACATTCAAAATTGAATTGTGGAATATTGAATATTGACTTGATGCCTATTTGCTCAATTCCAGAACCATAGCAGCTATATTAACATATTTATCACTCCTAACTTAAAAAAATATAATAATATAGCAGTTATGGTACTAAAACTGAGCATACAGACATTTAAAACATTAGGCTTCGATATTCTACAAAATCACAGTTACAAATATTTTATACACACTAAAAGATGATAATTGTTGAACCACCCACATACTTAACATATTTAAACAATATCTCTATTTTCTATAATTGGAGGAAAACTCTCAATTTTTGGTAAAGAAAAGAGTATTGTCACTCTATTGGGACATATAACAAATTATTGTTTTGAATACAGCTGTTATCTAGTTGCTTGCAAAACTACTCTGGACATACCACATGAAAATGACTGCATTTCATGTCCCATCCATCCCAAATACCCAACCATTTGGGCGCAGTGTTTTATATATACACTGAATTGTGAATTTTTATAATCAAACTCTGACACAAATTTTCTATGTATCATCCTAGTTCATCTATTGTTTGTATTTATAGACTTTGGATAATGATGCTATACCCTTCTTCGTATACATTTCTGCTGCTTGTGTAAGAGAAGGCATGTAAAGTAATGTAATGTGGATGTTATTGATGGAATGTATTTAATTGTCTGTTATCTTCAACAAAATTGAATCTAACTAATGCAGTGATTGGGAGTTCTATTACCACAATATATTTTCAATGATTTAGATTTTTTATATAATGATCTGCTTGAAAGTTGATTGTTGATGTTTAAACTTTGAGTATCCTATCATTTACTTTAGCTCCTGCATTTATTATATGCTGAGAAACAAGCAGTTTAATGTGATGGCGATTGTTAGAGAGCATTGCAATCAGAATTTTCTCTGCATATGCAAAGCAATCATTGTCCTATATAAGTTTTTTTTAGCATTTGTTTCATGCTGTTTTCAGTGTTGTTTAATAGCCAAGCAATTTCCCATTAGTTTTAAGATCACTTCTTTAGATGTGTATTATGTTTGATGATAAACCATCCTGCAACAGAAACTTGGAAAGCATAGTATTTTGTGAATAAATGTAGAGAATTTGATGAACAATGAGTGCTCATTTAAAGGTGAGTAATTCTATTCACTGTTATGAGCCATTTGGTGCTGGACAAGTTTAGAATTGATCATTACAATGGATCACATGCTAGCTCCACCCCAATGAATTTCCTCTGCATCATTTATGAAACAAGACTGCTGATCCCTTGACATCCAAAACTATCTTGGAACTATTAATGAGGAGAAATTTTTTTTAGATATCACCCCTAGGAAAATTCAGCTCGTAAATTAATTTCATCATATGCTGCAAAAAACAGAAGAAAACTTCTTCACCTTTGAGACACAAAATATATTGAAAGGCATGAAAGCATATTAACTTTTGTTGAGCTGTTTAAATAAATTTTCATTAGCTTAGAAAAAAAATCTTTCAAGAGATATTTAGTTCTGCATCAAAACTTGATTAAGACACCTTCAAAACTGAATTAAGATTCCTAAACTAACATTTAGTAGACAGACAAAACATGAAAATCACCAAATTATATCTGATGAAGAGCATTACAAGACTTGTGTAGAAAGTCTTATCCATAATTTGAATGACAGATTTATTTTGAATGAAGATATTCTAACAGATTTCCAAGTACTTCCTTTAGTATTTACTTCTGCAGCAAAAGCAAGCAAATTAGTGATTTTCTCTCAAGATTTTAATGATAAGGTGTCAATGTCACAAGTGAAAGTTGAATATTGATTATTGTGTGAGGTAATTGCTTGTGATTACACAAACACAGAGGTTCTAAAAATTTTAGAGTACTATAATGTAACATATTACAATATAATCAAACACTTGCTGACAGTCTTGGTTACAAACTTAATAATAACGGCCAGTGCTGAAAGGCCTTTGTTCAACAATGAAAATGATTGAATCTTTGCCTCAAAACATTATGACCTATGAGAGACTGAGTAGATTTGCAATGATTTCTATTCACAGGACATCACTGCTGATCTAAGAATAAGTCATGAAGATTGCTCCTGAAGCCTAGTAAATTTACTGTACCAAGAATACTGTATTTATAATTACTGTAATCAGAGAATGGGAAATAAAAATATAATTTTTATGATTTCATATATATGTAGGAATTAATTTTTTTCCACAGAAAAAATAATGCATGTTATTAAATTCATCTGTGGATTAATCATTTTAAGACTGTACTAATAATGTGAGACATGCATATGCTAATATTAATCCTGTGTTTTAAATCTATTCAAATTACTTCAATATTTTTTAATGTTTTTTTCTCATATGATACATAGGGTTCATCTCAAATATTGTCAGTTTCTGCTTTTTTATTTTCATTGCAGTTTTTTCCCTTAAAACACTTCTAGTTTCCAAACTGATTTGGAAACTGGAAGTACTCTTAAAAATGAAAAAATTGTAACAGAAATGGATAAAATAAGAAATAATTTTTTTTGACACACTCATCAGGTATCCTATGCAGGATTACACTTTAGGGTAAGCTTTCTTTATTTTTCTATTTGCACTTTAACCACTTCACCATTTGCCTCAAGATAAGTCAAAGATACAAGCATTGTTTCCCCATAACGGTCACCAGTGAAGTGGTTAAACTGTGGAAATTACTGTATTATATTAAAAATTATGAAATTGTTATATAACATAAAAAAATTCCCAGACGATCCCCCCCCCCCTGAAAGAAAATCCTGGCTACAGACTAGTACACTTGTATATACCCTCTAGATTTTTTGTGACTATGGTGCTGATTTCATTGTTATATTTGAACTTTCTATAATTTTAAATAAAATTCAATAAATTTCATTCTGAAACTTAATTTACAAATCATCTGCTTGATTCTACTGGTGGTATGAAAATTAGATTAAAATATCTTTTCAATAAAATACAACGTTTAATACACACTATCATTAAAATTTCTAAACACTCATATTCGTTTCACAAGTTCAAGGACTCGCTTCCTCAGTGTTAAAATGGTAAAATGCATAAAAACTACAAGCAAGGCAGCAATCTAAATGATGATAAACACAGCACCAAAAATACCATCAAGTTTCAGCAACCAATAGAATCAAACCGGAAATGAAGTATCATGAAACAACAAATCTAACCAGAAAGTTGAGATATATGGTACACTAGATAAATCATTAACCAAGGAGTTTTTAAATTTATTGATATGAAGTGCTTCAAAAAAGTCAAAATCAGGCAGAGAAGTGCATTTTTGGATAATCATGGCTGAAGTAAAATTGAAATTATGACCCTCCACCCAACAATGAGAAGCAATAGAGGAATATTTCAATTCTTTTTTCTATACACAGCCTATGTGTTCTTTGACTCTTTTTCAGAGTTTACGTTTGGTTTGTCCAATATAGGACAAACCACACTGACATTGAATATTATAAATAAACCAATAACCTAGAGGAGGAATTTGATCTTTTAATTGTGAAAATGTTAATGTATTGGCAGGTTTTAATACCACTTTAAAACCATGTTTTAAAATATTAGCATTTTTAAAGCTAATGCTATAATGCAATGGTAAAATAATAAGATTAGAATAAGAAACTGGTGTAGCAGAAGAATCAGGATTATCAACATATTCAATTATATCAACATAGTTATCAACATCAATTTTAATTAAAAAAAATAATATATATGTACTCATTAATATTCAATGTAATGTTTTTCATTATAAAATAAATTTTGTAAATTCTTTTGACAGATCGATTCATCTTGAATCAAGAACCATAAACATCAACTTCCAACTCAAACTTGAAACAATTAAAGTTAACCCAACTTGAATCCCACCCACAACAACAAAAACAAAAGTCCCAAATCAAAAACAAAAGACTAGTTCCAGCTCAGACTGTTAGTTGGGCCAGGTTCTATTTGCCTGACAACAAGCAGCTCCACTCCAATGCAGCACTCTATTTGCGATGCAAGATAACTCCCACAAAATAATTTCTATTTTACATATTCTAAACTAAACCTGAAATATTTCAAACTAAGCCAACTGATAATCCATAATCAGTGAAAATTGTTCCACAATTTTAAAGAATTGTAGAGAAGAAGGGAAAGAATTTTAAAGATTTTTAACGATTTTTAAAGAAATCTCAATGGTGCATATGCATAATTTTTTTTCTTCTCAAAAATGCCCTGGGATATATTTTTTAAATTAATGTACAGTATGAATCTCTTTAAGATAAAGCGAATAAGACTTACCTAGCTATTAGGAAAACTCTTTTGTTTGTTATATATTGGTCATGAAGAAAAGGGACTATTTTAACTAGCCAATTACATGTTATCCTATGAACTAGGAGAAACTATGCACTTTCTGAAAAACTTTATTTTCATACAAAATAGTAAATTTACTATTTTGAATGAAAAAAAAAGTTTTCCAAAAGAGCAGTTAAAAATTTTTTATGAGTTTAAAAGTACATTTTAAAAATAGAAATATTTTTCATTTTCTTATTTTAAAAATCTATAATTAAAAACAAATAAAGCCTTTTTTTTGTGTGTGTGTGTGTGTGAAATGAAAGTATGTGAATATTTTTCTGGAAATTCTTTGAATCTGAAAAATAACAAAAATATTTTATTACTAGCATTGTTCAGCTATTTTATATAGAGTAAAATTTACAAAGCGATAAGATAACTGAATATTTATGGTTGAAAGTTTAAAGAAATTTTAGATCAAACTGAAGCTTTAAAGAATGATATAACAAGGGCTATACCATGTAAAAAGAGAAATGTTCTTCAAAGCAGAATAGCAATCACAAAAAAGTAATTTCTAAAATGGAAAAAAAAATAATAATAATAATTTGCAGATTATACATTTTGTGGACTTCATAGAGTAGACTATTTTTTTTTAAAATGAGCATCCATATGGATTCCATTATATAAGCTTATGCAGTTTATGGTAACTCCAACGTTTATAGTATAATAAACATTTATGCTATAATACAGTCATAACAGTAATGGTTATTCATTTTTTAAAACATTGACACAACATAAGAGTGCAGATAAGACCCATTATCAGACTCAAAATCCAATTTTTTGTCTTTTCAGTCCACTGTTTTAATGTATATGCATTATTTCAGTGCCTAACCACTATATTTTACTGCCAACTTGTAGTTTAAAATTATGTTGTTATTCATTAAAACAATTGTCAGATATTTTACTCCATCATCTTATTCTGTTATAGTATTATGACTGCACCATTGTATTACTTGAATCTACACATATAATTGCAGATTTTTATGCATTTATTTGTGTCTTCCCTTCTTTTCCACACATCCCTGAATGATCTGCTCTCAGTACCTAGATTCTCACTAACTGAGTTCGTGAAGACAGTTAAAAATTGTGAAATTGCTAAAATAATAATTTTGTTCAATCAAAAAAATAAAAATAAATAAATAAATAAAATAAATAAAGAAAGAACCAAAATTTTTATTCATTTTTAATATGTGATTGTTTCAGTTTTGTTATTTCAAGTTTTTTAACAATACTGGTGACATTTTCAGAAAAGGGAAAGGATCTGAATTTATTTAAGAATTCAGATTTATTAAAAACATCAATAAAATTTTTTGTACATTATATAGCTGTAAAGAACAAAAGGGTATAAAAGCTTGTAGATAAATTTTGTAAATTTTGACTATTTTTTTATTTATTTATTGATTATTAACATTGAATAGTGCAAGAATTTTCGTTCAAATAACTTTAAAAGATGCAAAAAATAATTTTATCTATATTCTACATGGGATTGTTAAAATTTTGTTATCTTTATATTTTTTGAAAACTTATGGATTACAAAGGGATGGGGGTGGGGACAAATTCCAAATTTTAAGAGGATCCAAAAGCTAAAATGTTTTTATTCCCAAAGATGCCAGATGAAGATCCTGTACTGTAGTTTCTTTTGGTTCGTTGTCAATAATTTTTTCTTTAGTGTATGAAAACTAATTACTTCTTTTACCAACATAAAATTCTGTTTCTCAAGAAAATTTAAATATTTACATCCCATTTATATTACTGTATTTTCGCGTGTATAGTCCACGGCTTATACAAGAAAAAAACCTTTGAAAAGGCCGCTGCAGCTTATACACGGTGTGAGTTATACAAAGATTTTTTAAAAAAGCTAAAATGTTTTTATTCCCAAGGATGCCAGATGAAGATCCTGTACTGTAGTTTCTTTTGGTGCATTGTCAATAATTTTTTCTTTAGTCTATGAAAACTAATTACTTCTTTTACCAACATAAAATTCTGTTTCTCAAGAAAATTTAAATATTTACATCCCATTTATATTACCGTATTTTTGGGTGTATAGTCCGCGGCTTATACAAGAAAAAAACCTTCGAAAAGGCCACTGCGGCTTATACACGGTGCGGGTTATACAAAGATTTTTTTTTTAAATGGAAATCACAATATTTTTTCTACAATTTTTAAACCTCAAAAAATTTGAAAAAATCCTCGAAATTTGTAAAATTTTTTCGCTATGCCGCAAAATATAGAGTTCTCTTACGTTTGTAAAGACTTTTTTATTCTTTTTTTATTGCTTAAATACAGTTATTTCTGGGTTTGGAAGAACTGTCGCAACTATTGCCAAGTATTGCACTAACCGGCAGCGAGAAATAATGATGCTCAAACGCAGTTTGCTCTTGATTTGAGAGAGTAAAACAACAGTGTACATGTAATTTATTTTAAACTTACTTTTTGCTGGAATAAGTTGTTTTAATGTTAACTGTAATCAGTTTTTTAGTACAGATGTGTCCTTTGTTGAGAAATGATTCAAAAGGAACGATTCCAATCTGTGAAAAAGAATCCATCCTTTTCGGAACGATTCCGAAAAGGAACGAAATCTTGTAATTGGTCCTTTTTTGGAAAGGATCCTCGGAATCGGTCCGAAAAGGGCAAAATCCTCGGACTCGTTCCGAAATGAAACAACTCCGAAAAGGTTCGATTCCTCAGACTCGTTCCAAAAAGGAGCAATTCCTCTGACTCGTACGTAATGAAATGACTCTGAAAACGAAGGATTTCTCGGATTCGTTCCGAAAAAGACCGACTCCTCTGAATCGTTCCGAAATGACATAAATCGCACACTTTTTTTTTGTTCTTTGAAACAGGGCAGAATAGTTTTTTTTTTTTTTTTGAGAAATAAACTAAAAATGATCTTAAACTCAGAATTGTCAAGGTAGGAAAGGCTCCAGATTTTGGATTTTCTACTCTACAAACTCAAATGGGTGCTGCAGCACCGATTCGCTAGCAAACTATTTTCGGATATTTTATTCATAGATTTTTTTTAAGGTCTTGTGTATAAGTCGACCCCCCCCCCCCCTTTTAGGAATTCTTTTTTTATCTAAAATTTTTCGACTTATACGCACGTATATATTTTAATGGCTTTGACTTCGAACCCTGATCGAAATATAAGTTCGTAAATGGTGTATAGCCAGCGGACTATACACTGATGCATCTCCGTGGCTTACACACGAACTTTTTTTACTGCACTGCTCGATTTAGAAGTGCGGGCTATACACCTGAAAATACAGTAATTCCTGCATTTGAATAACTTTCAGCATGATATTGTGTTATTTTATTCTCATACCATAAACACACTTTTCAGACTTACAGAAAATTATTTCACAAGGAAATTCACTTACGATCTAGCATTAAATTTTTTGATCACTTTTATCTTCTGAACAATTTAAAGAGCTACATGAATCATGATTCTTGTTAGTCCAGATATGATTTCTTAGAATAATCACATATGGCACGCAAAAGTAGGTATAAATACATTAGCAGAAATTTTACTGAAGGAAATATTCATGTGTATTGGAGAATGAACAAAAACTTTGTTATGATAATATCAGTTACTTTAAAGTTTCAAACAGTGCTCAAGCAAAGTATAGGTTTGTTATTAAGCATAACCAAATAAACATCAATGCCTAGCTCTAATTATTATTTTCAAATACAGAATACAAAATATGTTTTATTTTTTATTAATCACAGTTTGTTTCATCATATTGTTATCGCATGAAAAAAACATGTCACTTAACTTCATCTATGAGCTTAAATATTAAAATGAATTATATTCTAATAGGTAGTGTAGATAATAGATGTTTGCAGATTATACATTTTGTGAATTTCATAGAGTAGACTGTATTTCACTTTATTATGAGCATTCATATGGATTTCTTCATATAAGCTTATGGATTAAAGAGGGGGGACAAATTCCAAATTTCATAAAAAATTGGTAGGGTAACATCCCCAGTAATTGGTATGCACCAATGATTGGCACATCCTACAAACATGTCCTAAAATAAGATTTATATCCAGTCAAGGGACATAGCTAAAGGGGGGAGGGGGGTGCGACCCCCCCCCCATTCGGCATACTCATTACATTTGGTAAATTCACTTTCGGTCAAAAATTGTATTATTTCTTGCTGTATTTTCCCCTTCTAAGAATTTTTTTTTAAATATTTAAAAAGTTATTATGAAACATAAAACAATGATAAAACATCTTTAAAATATTTTCGGGATACTCATAACCCACACTCACAATACTCACTACATTCGGTAATTTCCCTTTCGTTGAAAATTGCATTATTTTGTGCAGTATTTTAGCTTTCTAAAAATTTTGAAGAAAAAAAAAACTGAAATATTTATTAAAAAAAAACATAAAATAATGTCAAAACATACTTGAAACTACTATAAATAGTTTTAAATTACTCATACCTCATATTCCGAATACTCATTACATTTGGTAATTTCATTTTATTTAAGAATTGCATCATTTCCCGCTCTATTTTCCCTTCTAAGAATTTTTAAAAAATATTAAAAATTTTATTACAAAACATGAAACAATATCAAAACATATTCAAAACTATTAAATATTTTTGGAATGCTCATGTTAAAACCTTACATTCGGGAAAACTCATTACATTCGATAAGTTCACTTTCGTTCAAAAATTGCATCATTTCATGCTCTATTTTACGATTCTAAAAGTAAAATACACCAAAAAATTATTACAAAACATTAAACAATGTAAAAACTGATGGACAAAAATCGTCAATATATAAATATAAAATATTTTCGGAGTAATCATACCCCACATTCGAAATATTCATTTGGTAATTTCATTTTTATTCAAAAATTGCATCAATTCAGTCGTTTTTTTTTTTTTTTTTTTTTTTTTGTTCTAAGAATTTTTAAAAATATATTGAAAAAATTATCACAAAACACAAAACATTGTCAAAATACATTTAAAACTATAAAAAATTTTCATAATACTCATACCCCACATTTTGAAATCTCATTACATTCGGTAATTTCCCTTTTGTTCAAAAAGTGCATCATTTTGCCTATATTTTTCCCTTCTCAGAATTGTTAAAAAATTATTAAAACATTTGTTACAAAACATAAAACAAAGTCAAAACTGATGGGCAGAAATCATCAATATTTAAAACTATAAAATATTTTCGGAATACTCATTACATTCGGTAATTTCACTTTCATTTAAAAATTGCATCTTGCATCATCTCACCTGTATTTTTTCTTTCCAAGAATTTTTTTAAATATATACAAAACAAAACAAAACATAAAACAATGTATTATTACAAAACATAAAAACATTTAAAACTAGTTTTCTTAATTATTAACCTTCTATTATTTACATTATGTTGCTACTAGATGGTACCCGTCAAGATTGGACGATAAACATGTTAAAAGATTAATTAGAACCTGTAAATAAAGTTTTAAAAACTTGATTTATTTGAATGTTATCTGTGTGATTCCAACAGATTCAAAGTGTTTCATGGTTCTGTCAGATTAACCTATTCTAAAATATTTAGCACGTAATCATTTGAAAAAATTTAAGCAGAATTTTAAGAACTTTAACAGCGCTTGCCTTTTAGCAGAATAATACTTAAAATTAATTGAACTGATATTTATTTTGGTGAATTTTCTCAGTGTTTTCTTTAAAAAAAAAAAAACAATGTTTAGTATTTTCTAATTTTTAAAATCATATTGAAAAGTTTTTAT
Source organism: Maratus speculifer (assembly GCA_964019185.1). Lineage (NCBI taxonomy): Eukaryota > Metazoa > Arthropoda > Arachnida > Araneae > Salticidae > Maratus > Maratus speculifer. The sequence continues at coordinate 100,974,048 of OZ025293.1, forward strand.
CCGTCTCATTTTAAATCCCGAAACTTAAAATTTCATGCTACCAAGTAACTATTTATAATATACAGTACAGAACCATTTATCCAGAATGGTTGGGGTCAGATGTATTCTGGACAACTGGTTTTTCCAGTTAACTGGTTGGGCATTAAAGCAGCATCCATGTGACAAGTTTTGTGAAACATATATAGTTGTGGTATTACTTCTAATTTTAAATTGATTATTAGATTACTTGAACCAAGAATCTGGTGCAAGTAAGATCAATTGTTAGAGTTTGAAAGAAGATAATTTATGGGAACACCTTGGGAACAAAAATTCTTGTTTTCTCGGCATAAAAATGAAAAAATCTATAATATTATTTATTAATCTATAATATGATTATGTGCTTCTATTTCAAATACTAAATGCTGTTATCAAACTATACAATTGCTTCAAGCAATGTATATGTCAAACTGATTGTGTATGACACTTTTTTCTAAAAAGATTCTAACATCAGTCTATTAGATGTATCATTCCGGATAACTGGTTTTCTGGTAAACTGATTTCCGGATAAATGGTTCCATACTGTATTTGAATTTTTCATAACATTTCATACATTATTTAATTATTAAACCATGGGTATCACAAAATAGTTCGATTTTAAGTCTTACATGACTGTTTTTCTTGCCCCTTGTTTTCTCTTGTTAAATTTAATCCCCCCCCCCCCCCGGGGAAATAATTTATACTTTTCCTTATATGCACACAAACATATATCTTCGTTGTAATGCTCATACGAAATATAACAAAAATTGTAGATTAGTTTAATATATTTAAAAGATAATTAAATGAAAAATACTTTAGCTTAAATATTTTAAGTTAAAATTGTTAAACTATTTCTAAAATATTTTAGCATACTTCACAATTTTAAAGATTCAGATATTACTTCATCACGGCACTCGGGGATTTAGTAAAAAATCATTTAATATATGGTTTAAATGATGTATAACATTTATTTATTTATATAATTCATGTATATTAGAGTTTAGAAATGGATTACTTTTTCTAAGCTTCCACGCACATGACAGGAAAGTGGAAAATTGCTGCTACTACCTACCGACAAAATAATATTTAAATATTTACATTTTTTTTTTAAATACTGCTAGATGTTAAATTAAATTTTATGACATTTTTACAATTTTTATTTGTGTTTGTTGTATTTATTGTTGTTTATTTTTTTTTAAAGATTGCAATTTGTAAAGATTTTCAATAATTTTATCCTTACAAATGTATCTCTAAAGCCCTGAATTGGAAATTGGCTGCTTGTATCTAATAATTACTATGTTTTAATTACTTTAAATATTTTAAAAATAAAATTGTTACTTAAAAAATCATTGTTGAGTATTAAATTTTATTTATTTATAAAGCATCAAAAGAATAAAAATAACAAAAGAATAAAAATAATATAACTTTTCCTCGTATTAAAATGTATCATTATTCAAAAAAAAAAAAAAAAAAAAATGCCCAGCATTGGGATCAAACCCCAGTCCTTCACAAAAGCTCATGGCTATAAACCTGTGACTTAAACCACTGAGCTAAACAGACTTGCTTTGACTCCCCTCTAACTGGAAGGGCTAATAAGTTCAACTTTACGCATGCGCAAAGACGAATTTGAGTTGCGTTTAAAGAAGTAGGCTACTGTTTTAATATATATGATTATTATTATTCACTCTGAGTCGATTACCCTTTTCCGCTATTCTCTCATTAGAATGCAACAAGCAGGTATGAAAGTGGAAAACGACAAAAAAGGTGGAAATTTTTTTTCCATCTATACATTGATGCTAAACTCTTAGTGTCATTTTAACAGAGAATAAAATTAAATGTAACTGCATGTATGAATGCTTTTTTTTTTTCCTTAGAAATTTTTAATAATGCTAAAGTATGTACTAAATATATCCAATCCACTTATGAGAAGCCACTTATGTGTGTCATTAATTTTCCAAAACAAATATTATTCTGAATAATTCAGCTGTTAAATCCCCCCTTTAAAAAAAAAAAAAAAAAAAAAAAAAAAAAAAAAAAAAAAATCTTTGCTAAATTGTTCTTCAGAAATACAATTAAAAAAAAGTATCACAGAAATGACCCAAATTGTTGTATAAATAGCATAAAATATTTATTCCAAAAAGAAATTTCCTTTCATTTTGAATTTTCAAAGTCTAATAAAGATTTCTTTCTTGAAAGACATTCAGAACAACTTCATTTACAATAGTTTAATCAGATGCTCATACATAGAAGCTCAGTTTTCAGTTTATGTTTATTTTGTGCAACAATTCAAGAACAAACTCCAAAGGTTTGAGTAAGCAAAAGGTCCAATTATTAAATTTTTGTCCCCCCCCCCCCAATTATCCTTCAAAAATTTTCTTTGCATTTTTGCACCAATCCAGAGAATGGCCAAAATTGTTTTTAAAAAGGTGGAATTCGTCCTTTAGGAGGAACGGAAACAAATCTTCGTCTTGCAGAAACGAGATGGAACAAATCTTTGTCTTGCTATTAGAAACGTTACGACTAACCCCACGCTCCAAAATAGTCTTTTCCGATCTTTTAACTGAAAAAAAAAAAAAAACAGATGCTTGTAAATTAGGGATGCACAACCTATGGACCGCGATGGGTTAACATGCGGCTCGCGAATTTTGTCAATTTATAACTGGAAAATATTGCAATTTTTGTGCATCGGTCGCAGGAAAAAAAATTGTAAATTTCGTCAATTTGCTACAAGAAAGTTGAAAATTTCATGAATTTGCGACAAGAAAGTTTAAAATTTCGTCAATTTGTGACAAAAAAGTTGAAAATTTCGCCAATTTGCGAAAACAAAGTTGAAAGTTTTGTTAGTCACTTAAGAACCGCAAATTTCGTTGGTCGGGCACGGAAAAATCACGAATTTTGTTGTTTGAGCATGGAAAATTGCGAATTTCATTGTTCAGGTATGGAAAAATCATGAATTTCATTGATCGAATACGAAAAAAAAAAGACAATTTCGCTGATCGAGCACGGGAAAATCGTGAATTTTGTCGATCAGGCACAGAAAAGTTACGAAATTTGTCAATCGGATGTGAAAATTTTCAGATTTCGTTGATCGGACATGAAAAAATTTCTAAATTTTTTGATAATGGGCGAAAAAATTGCAAATTTTATTCATAGGATGCAAAAAAGTCGTCTGTTTTGTCTGCTCACCACGCAAAAAAAAAAAAAAAAAAAAAAAAAAAAAAACGTGAATTTCATCGAGCATGTGAGGGAAATTCAAAAATATAGTCTATTGGACATGAAAAAAACGTGAGTTTTGTCTATCGGTCACGAAAAATCTTGATTTTGTCTATAGATCTTAAAAAAATCACAAATTTTGTCGATCGAGCACAAAAAATCGCTAATTTTGTTGATCTGGAACTTAAAAATCCCGAATTTCATTGATAAGGAACAGAAACATTGCCAATTTCGTCAATTAGGCGCAGAAAAATCGCCAAGTTTGCCGATCAGGAACGAAAAACATTGCAAATATAGTCAAGTGGTTCAGTAAAAACTGCGAATTCAGTCAATCGAGAACAAAAAAAATCGCGAATTTCGTTGATATGGTACGCAAAAATTGCCCATTTTAACGATCGGGAAAAAATTATCCCGAATATGGTCGATCAGCTCATAAAAAACGCAAATTCGGGTGATCAGATACGAAAAAGTTGACGAATTTTGTCGATTCGGAACAAAAAATCGCTAATTCCATTGATAGGGCACGGAAAGTCGCAGATTTTGTTAACCTTTTCAGACCTGAGGTACACAAATTTGTACCTCCATTCTTTTCCTAATAAAAACTAAACTGTTCGATTTTTTTGCATTTTTACTTTATTTCTATGAAGTTGAATGTTATTTGCTTTAAAACAAAACCAATAAATGTCAGCACTGATGAATATTACCTCATAAAATTAATAATATTTTTATCTGAGTGTGGATGAGACATTGGGGGCAAGAAAGTAAGAAATGTTCATGATTATTTAACTTAAATGCGTTCCAATAAAAAAGGTTGAGGATTTGCTGATCAGTTACTTATTTAAAGACCTTAATTTTGTTATTGTGCAAATTTATATTACTGATGGTTAAATTTATGTTTTAAGGGGATTAGTACTTTTATATCCATATTTATAAGCCTAAATTACCAGTCCCCTAAAGTACTGATTTCATAAAAATGACTTTTTTTGTCATCTATAGTGTCATTTCGATTATGCAAAAGATAAATATATATTTGTAGAGTTATTTTATGCTCAGGTCTGAAGAGGTTAATGATGCACGAAAAAATTGAAAAATTCTTTGAGCGGCTGCTGAACAATCTTGAGTTTCGTTAGTTTATCACGAGAAAAAAAAAAAATCACGGATATTATCAATTTATGGCGAAAAAAAAATAAAGATTTCGTCAGTCAGTTAAGGATCACGAATTTCATTGTTCGTGCCCAGAAAAATGCATATTTTATCGATCAAATACGGAAAAAGGCGCTAATTTCGTCGATTGAGCACAGAAAAATTGCGAATATGATCAATCGCTTTCGTAAAAAGCGCGAATTAGTCGATCGAGAACGAAAAAATCACGAATTTCGTTGATACGTAAAAATTGCAATTTCATTGATCAGGTACGAATCAATCCCGAGTATGGTCAATCAACTTCGTAAAAAGCGTGAATTCGGGCGGTAGGGTACGAAAAATTTGTGAATTTTGTCGATTCAGAACGCAAACATCGCGGATTTACTTGTTTGGCTTCGAAGTAAGCTCCAATTCTTTCGATTAAACGTGGAAAAATAGCAAATTTCATTGATCGGGTGCGGAAAAATCAGAAATTTTGTTGATCAGGAAAATCTTGTTGATCAGCTCCTCCCTTGCTTTCGCTCATAAAGCTCACATTTTTTATTCAGCATTAGCCACTTATGTTTGTTTTTTAACGAAACAAAATTTAGTCTCCCGAAAAGTCAATGATTGTTATTGCATTTTGAAAATAATCCTTGAGATATCTGTTATAAATACAAACGTAAAATCTGCTGATGTATCATTACCAACTAAATTGGATATTTTGGATGAGTAAGTGAACCTAGAGGAGTACCCCTTCCCTCCCCTTTGAGACCAAATTTTTTATCTCATTATAGGACAAAGATCACTACAAAATAAAATTATCTTTGTGTTATTGGTGTGGCCCTCGATCAACCAGACATAGTTGTTAAGAGGTTTTTCTCTTGAAAAGGTTGTGCATCGCTACCGTGGATACATTTATTTTCACAGTGCTTATTCTAAAATAGAATAAGGCATAAATATGCAAGAATAGAAAATTAAAAAACAAATCAGCCATTCGGTGATTTTATATTAACATTCGATAAATTCGATCTCCACCCCCCCCCCCCCCCCACCAAACAAAATGCTCTAGCTATGTCACTGATCCAGTCTTTTAAAAATGCAAGACCATATACCAGTTATATGCTCATTTACTTTAAAGATTATAACTTTGATTTATGCTACTAGATTGCAATAGTGCCTAGGAAAGAGAAACAATTATGGTTTGTATTCTCTGGCTTAAGAAAGGCATGCTCTTCAATTCATTATTATCTGATTTATAATATATTTTAAATTTTAATTGACAATAGTTTTGCTTAGTTGAAAAGGGTTACTTTAACTGTATAAAAGTATTTTTGACACAAATATTTTGATTTCTGAATTAATGATAGATGCCAATTTTGCTAGTTCCAAGTAATTGGCACCTATTCCAATTACAAGGAAAATCACAAGATTTGAGATTAAACCACTTTTGGCAGTACTTTTAAAGTTATAGGCTATTTTTGTTTATCAGTTGTTGACAGCATGACAATTACTGGGTATAATATAATTATATTGTATTGTTTTAAAGTATTCATATTTCAGACTAATATACTGATTTCTAACTCTCAAAAACCTGAAATATTGCATCTTCATCTACAGTAAATTCATTTAAAGCGATTATACCCACTGCAAAATATAAAGTTATTTTTTTATATAAACATGTGTTAATTACTGGATCACAAGGTGTCATACATTGGTGTTCTAGGTGCCAATTACTGGTGACTACAGCAACTTTTTATAAATATACTTTTATAAAAATACGTTTTCAAAAATTTTTGCTTTTAATGGGCAAAATAGATGCACAGATATGCATTCTTTGATTTAAAAATATTTTATTTCTTGGTAATGAAAATTGAAGTAAGTTTAAAGACAAATTCTTAATGTGCCAATTACTGGGGATGTTACCCTACTATTCTTAACAAAAGCAATGTTTTTTTTATATCCGAAAAAAAAAACAAGTATTTCAAGCGAATACATTTAACTTTTGAAGATTTTCTAGAATAAATATAGTTTAAAAAAACTAAAAAGCACACTTTTTAAATATATCAAACTAAAAAGTGAAAAATAATTTGTACTATAAGCTGAAAACGAAAATAGATGAAAAATACTATATTACTATAAAATCATTGTTATTATAGAAATCAATTAATAAGCAATAAATAAAATTATCGTGGGAAAAAAGCATGGGGTGCTCAATCTACCATGCTCCATCTATCAGTTCTTAAGAGGCACCCCACGCTTTTTTCCACGATAATTTTATTTATTGCTTATTAATTGATTTCTATAATAACAATGATTTTATAGTAATATAGTATTTTTTATCTATTTTTGTTTTCAGCTTATAGTACGAATTATTTTTCACTTTTTAGTTTGATATACTTAAAAAGCGTGGTTTTTAGTTTTTTTAAACTATATTTATTTTTCACTTTTTAGTTTGATTACTTTAAAAGTGTGGTTTTTAGTTTTTTAAAACTATATTTATATTTAATACAAAAACCAAATTAATCGATTGGATAGTTTCAGAGTAATTGGGGAACATACATAGAAAAAAAATACATACGTGTCGAATTGATAACTTCCTCTTCCTTTTCTGAAGCTTGTTAAAAATTAAAATTGTAATGCGGAAATTTTTTTAAAAATTTTACAGAGATGTAAATAATGTCAGGAGTGTTGTTCGAACCCACAATCTCTTTCGAAAAACAGAGCTTCAATCCGGAGCCTTAGACCGCTTGGCCATGCTGTCTACACTCCATTCAATGAACGTATTCAACACTTTTAATTAACGAAAAATCACTAATTTTATTAGTTTTTGCCTAATTACTAAAAAAGTACTGAACCAATTTCGATGAAACTGAAGTGGTATCAATTCGAGAGCATCGTCTTTCATTTAACACAAAAACCAAGTTAATCAGTTGCATGGTTTCGGAGTAATCGGTGAACATACATAAAATAAGGAGAGTTACAAACTCGCAAATATACAGGTGAAGTTAATAAAAGCGTGGTAAAAAGACACTTATTGGTACCATATTTTTCTGCATATAATTCGTGAATTACATATGAAAAAAATTGCAAATTTTATGATGCAAATATTATACAAAGATTTTTTTCTACTGCAAAGTTGAACCGTGAAATTTTCAAAAAGGTAGTGAATAACAGATGGCTAATCACTTTAGCAGATCTGAAATTAGACCTCTGATATCTATGTGCAGTATTTTATTCTAGCACTTTATTAGCAATTTTATTCAGCAATCATTCAACAAAATTTGCAATTTTATTCTGAGATCTTTTGTCAAAATTTGAGAATAATTTTTGGATTTAATCAAAGAAGTTCACCATTTGAATGAAATCCAATCAACTTTATGTATCCCACTTACATATAAGCTTAAACAGAGATTTGAAACTAACACCTGTTGGATAGCATCAAAACTGCTAGACCAGCAGGGAATTATAGCCAAATACTTATTTAACTAAACAAATAATAATATTTGAAAAATAACTTTAATAAATTAGCATTTAAAACAAAAAACTCCATAAAAACCTGTAGTGAAGGACTTTCAAGTAACTGGGTGAAAACAGGAACTGCAACTAATTTCTCTAGTTGTTTTACAGCAAGGTCTGTTTTAGAACATTTCCATAATATTCCAGTTAAAGATGTCATGAATGCTTCATCCTCATGATAAGATTTATTAGAAGCCATTTGAAACACTTCTGTGATAAACTCTTGCTTATGAAAACATTTGAATGTTTCTTGATCATCAGCACACTATTACAAAAAATAAGTTAAAATAAGAGTAATATATAAAACATTACTGTTTAAAACCAAGGTAAATAAAAAATAAAGCAAAATATTTAGGCTTAGTTATATTTGATAGCACAGGTAAAAGAACATAAGAACTAAGAGCACAAATTAAAAAAATATAACTTATTAAATGCTAAGAAATTTATTTTTAAAAATGAACCACATCAAGACTCTAATAGTTGTTAATATTAAAGAATATTAAAAACTAGAAAAATAGCCCATCAAAAATGATGGAAAAAGAAATATAAAGATGTATGCAACATATGTGCAAAAATAGGACTTTTTCTTGCTTATTCCGCAGTGATACATGAATATAAAATATTTTTTAAATGTACCACATTTATGAAAAACAAAAAAATTGTCAAAACTGAAAATGTGTACACTAATTTAACAACTTTTGTTTAGGACTTTTATGATATTATATTATGTATACATGTATAAATATATGATTCAGATATAGATATATATAAAGTTAGCGACTATGCTTTAATTTTTGTTTTTCTTAGACATGAAAAAATAAAATAACTTCTTTTTTAACCTAAATTTTTTTTTTTTTTTAGTGCATTTAGATATATTCAGTTGATTCTTACTATGATGCATTTTATGGGACTGGACAAAAGTTATGTATTAAGCTGGATCGCATGTTAAATATGATTTATGAAATGTTGTAAGAACTGGGTATATTTAGACATGAAATCACCAAAACAAACTTTAGAACTTTAATTTTTATGGTCATAGTCAAAAATTGTGTCTTTACATACATTTAGATTAAAATTTAACTGCATTCAATTTTAACTCCATGTTTCTTTTTATAGGACTGACTGGAATACACAAATAAAATTGAAAATAAATATGGATTTAGACATGGCTTCATTGTTGATTAATACGTTACAGTCAAAATTACAGAAAATTATTTTTTTGCTAATCTAATATTTTCAATATACAGAGATAATATATTAAATCTTTAAGCACATTTCAGTTATTAAAATTATATTTAGTACTTGTGCCAATGAGTTTGAATATTAATCTGTCCTTCATGTTTAATATAAAAGGAAAAATCCCAGTCAGCTTGGCATATAGACGGAGGTAGATTTCGAAGAGTGCTCATTTCAACAACAAAAAATAAAGTATGGTTATAGATAAACCCAGTTTAATAACTTCATTTGGCCGCTTATGAAAAATTCTTAATTTCATTTTTCTACAAGAACTGGTTTTATCAGAATCATCTTAAGAGAAATTCAGGTCAAATGCCCATTTTGACAACATATTTTGAAATATAATCTGAATTTATTAAAAAATCAACCAAAACAGTACATTATATAGTTCCTAAATAACAAAAAACTGTCAATTGAATGCGTTTGAGAGCAAAATTGAATTTAAAAATGAGTTATAAAATAACCAATTTGTTATTTGAATAAATCCTTCATTCTTTATTCATGATCACTTCGGAAAATTCAATGCGAAATGCCCAGTTTGACAGCATTTTTAAAAATATATTTTATTTTTACCAAAAAACTGGCCAATGCATCACATTATATAGTTCCTAAATAAGAGGATCTGTAAATTGGATGTATTTGAGAACGAAAATGGATTTAAAAACGAGTCAGAAAAAACGCAATTTGTTATTTGAATACTTACTTAAATTTTCAGTCTCGATGACTTCCGATAATTCTGTTCAAAATATCATTTTTGGTAGCCTTTTTAAAAATATATTCTGTCTTTATCAAAAAACTGACCAATGCGTCACATTATATAGCTCCTAAATAAGAGCTTATTAAATAGACTTAATCTATAAATTGGATGTATTTGAGAGCAAAAATGGATTTAAAAACGAGTCAGAAAAAAATGCAATTTCTTATTTGAATACTTCCTTAAATTTTCAGTCTCGATGACATATGCGTCACTTTATTCAGTTTCTAAATAAAAGGATCTACTATTTGGATGCGTTTAAAATCAAAAATGAATTTAAAAATGAGTCAGAATATAAGCAGTTTGGATTTTAGGTTTTTTTCTCCAACTCCTATTTTTGTTTAATTTATTTTTGCTATACAAATTTGTCCTATCAAAAACTTGTCAATATAAAAGTTGTAGATATTATTGAGAAGATGTAAAATAATTTAATTAGATTTGATAGCTTAAAAATTGACGGAGTAATGGATTTTTTTCTTTTTTCACCTCCCCTTTTTTTCTTTTAGTTTTTAATTTTTTTCATCAATAAAAGTTGGTCCTATCAAAAACTTGTAAATACAAAAGTTTTAGATAATTTTGAGAACATTTTTAAAAAATTTAGTTGGACTTAATATTTTGAGAATTGACGAAGTTATGAATTTTTTTCTCCCAAAAACCCTGTTTTTTTCGCCCTTTGAGCCCATTTCTAAATTTACCAAAAATCTGTCATGCATAAACTTTTGGCCCATTTTTAAGAAGTAATATAAACTTTAAACTTTAATATCTTTTTTATTTAAGAAGTTATGGTGTTTTTTCGATTTTCATAAAAACCCTCCCTATTTCCACCCCCTTGGACCGATTTTGCCCATTAACGAACTTAGCCGAGATTTTATACCCCTTGATTTTATGTATCAGTTTGGAAGAGATTGGAGCAAAACTATAGAAGTTATCGTGTCCATAAGAAAGTGATATATACATATAACTTTTTTACTGGTGGTAGTTTTGGGGTCTAGGGGTCATGATCAGTGTAGTTCTGCAAAAATTTTTCAGAAATTCCAACATTGGTGCGATCGCAGTAGGTAGTAATTTATACGAAATTTACCTAAAAACTAACCCTATTAATCTTTGTGTAAAAATTATTGTTAATATAGCAAAAAGTAAACAATACATAGAAAATAATAAAGAATTATACAATCACAGTCATGTTTATTCAATCTTCATGAGTTTAAATTTTTTGCCAATAAAATGCATTATAAAATTCAATAGTGATATAATGTACATTTAAAATCTAACACAACAGGCACTATCATCTCTAATCATAAATTGTTTTATGATATATATAAGCATTCTGAATTTATCTATATCTCTCTACAACCATAAAAACATGCAGGAAGTGAAAGACAAAGAATGTTAGGATGTAGGATCAAAGAAGAATCACAATGTCGCTAATTTATTGGGAGTTTTAATTCAAATACCTACCACTGTTTCCAATTAGTAACATTCGTCTTATTTATTTTATCATTAAATGAAGCAACAATTATTTGTTTGAAACAGTAATTTTTATATAAAAATCTTCTAAATTGGAAACACTGAAAAAGAGAGAGAGAATTATCACCTTGATATATGACTTTGCATCTAAAGGATGATTTTTTTTTTTTTTTTTTTTTTAACTGAAAGGACCAAAGATCAATTGCATAATAACTGTTCACATATTAAATATGTTATTTTTGCATTAATCTTATGGCCAATTTTCAGGGAACTAGAAAAGATCATGTATTAATCAAGAATGTCTTAACTGTGTCTGACTGTATACATATTTTCTACATTTTTGTGAATGTTAACAAAAGCATGCTTTTTAAAAAATTACATATATTTTATTTATAATTTTTTACTCATAAAACTGTTATTTAGCTTTGTTTTATATTTATTTTATTTTTTAATTTTCAGCCTTATAGTGCTTTACAGAAAATTTAAAATTTAGTATCCAAATTTTTCTTCCCTTCCCTCTGCATATTGTACAAAATGTGACGCAAACAGGGCAAAATAATAGAGAATTTGATACTTTTCCATTATAGAGCCATTGGCATACTTATAAAAAGCTTGGCAGAACTCGGGCACCAGAGTGAGACGTTTGCCAAATGATGTATAAACAGATATAAAAACAAACATGATGAAATTTTTTGTCTACATATGTATATTAATTAAATTTATATTATTGTTGACTTTTATGTACTTTTAATCTTACTTTTATTCCTGGATGAATCACTTCTTTTATGCTAAATAAATTTTAATAATGTTGCAAAAAAGTTCAAGTGTTTATGAACTGAAACAATGAATAGGTTGCCAGAAAATGTGACACACACTTTCCTTCGTCTTCTTCAATGCTGTTATCCCTATTTTACCAAGATCTCTAAACTGGAAAAGTATCGAGAATTTAATTTTTGGTTCAAGCTTTATAAAGCACATTAAAATCTGGCAATTAGGAGCTCAAATAGTACAGCGCCATCTAGTTTTTATTAGTAGCATCAGGTTGAAGATGAAAAGATGTACATTTTCGTATGTTACACTTTAAATTCTGACCCATAGATTTTGAAAAAATCTTAAATGCATGAAATTTAAATTAAATTGTGCTAATCTTGATTATGAATTATTAATTGGTTTTGTTTTACCATTACATGAGTAATGGCCAGTGGCGTAACTAGCAGGGTCATGGTCTGCCCAGGGTTTCATCCTTCTAGGAGGTGACACCCAATCTTTATTTGCAAAAATATATGCATAATCTTGTAATATTTTAGAAAAGTGTTCTGAAATTTCTAGTGCACCATGCAGCAGAGATAATTTTCTTTTCTTGTAGAATCTGAAATTTTATACAAATTGGGGTATCTAAATCAGATACACACCAGGGAACAAAAACTTACCTATTCAACGTGTGTCTAGCAAAAGCAAACTTTAAAAGAATTTTCTTCTATATATAGGCAATGCAATGACTTATGCAGACTAAGGAATGAGTAATGAATCTGTGGTTTTATACATGAGAGAAAAAATGGTAAATAAGGAATGGCATGGTCATTTTCTGTGCTAATGTTGCTTGGGCTCTTTTGCCATTTTTTTTAAAAGAGGTTACATCCATAGGCAATATAATCTATATTAAAGATGATATAATCTATATTGAAAGACAATAAGAGGGGCTCACAACCAGGGCTGTGGAGTCGTTATGAAAAATGGTTGACTCAGACTCCAACTACTATTTCTACTCTGGACTGGTAACACTAATACTCAGGCTGGGATATTAGTGTTGCCTTTTGGTTAAAATAAAGATGTATTAGAAAAAAAAAAAGCTAAAATCTCACTATTTTGGCATTTGTTATCTTTTTTGTACTTAAAAAAAGGTACATTTTGGTTAGTTGGGTGCTAGTTTTATGTATATACAGGGTGTATCTAAACTACTGGGCAAAACTTTAAGGGGTGATAGTACACACCAAGACAAATAATATTAAATAGGAAACTAAGGGTCCCAAACGTCTTCCGAAAGAGATAGGCGCCATCAAAGTTTAGGGTCCAAAATCTGAAATGATTATAAAAAATGAAAAAGTTGGTCATTCGTTTGCGGTTTTCACGAAAACTTTTTTTATGTCAGTATTGTCTTGAAAATAAATTATAAAGATAAATTTCAAAACATGCCGATAGAGGGCGCTTTAGACTTTGGAGTAACGAACAACTATTTTTTATCGTTATTGTTTGCATCTCATTAAAATTTTTTAGAAGTTTAGACATAAACTTAAATTTTGAGCTCAAAATTTATGATTAAGTAGCGCAAACTGAACCGTGTTCAATGGGAGTGGGTAAGTTCAAATTTCAAATGATTATAAATACAGAATGATTGGTCAATTGATTTGCAGTTTCCACTAAAACTATTTTTTATGTCAGTATTGTATGGAAAATAAAGTATAAACATAAATTTCAAAAAATGTCGATAGAGTGCGCTTTAGACTTTGGAGTAACGTACAACTGTTTTTTTACAGTTATATTTTGCATCTCATTAAATTTTTTGAAGCTTAGACATAAACTTAACTTTTGTGCTGAAAATCTGAATCGTTGAGAGTGGTTAAGTAGCGCTAACTGAACTGTGTTCAATGGGGGAGGGAAGGTTCAAATTTCAAATGATTGTACAAAATGGAAAAATTGGTCGATTCGTATGCGATCTTCTCTAAAACCATTCTTTATGTTAGTATTTCCTTGAAAATAAATTTTAAAGACAAATTTCAAAAAATTCCGTTAGAGGGCGCCTTAAACTTTAGAGTAACAACAACAATTTTTAACTGTTATTTTTTGTATCTAATTAAATGTTTGCAAAAGCTTAGACTTAAATTTTGAGCTCAAATTCTGTATCGTTGGGAGGGGTCAAGAAGCACAAACTGAACTGGTTTTAGGAGTTGAAATGTTACCCTGCCCACCCTACGAACTTAGTTCAATTTTTCGCTACTTAATTACTCACAACGATTCTGATTTTGAGCTCAAAATTTAAGTCTAATCTTTTAAAACATTTATCTAGATAAAAAAAATAATGGTTCAAAATAGTTGTTGGTTATTCTAAAGTTTAAGGCGCCCTCTAACGGAATTTTTTGAAATTTATCTTTAAAATTTATTTTCAAGGAAATACTGACATAAAGAATGGTTTTAGAGAAACCTCCAAACGAATCGACCAAATTTTCCGTTTTTTATAATCATTTGAAATTTGAACCTTCCCTCCTCTATTGAACACAGTTCAGTTTGCACTACTTAACCACTCTCAATGATTCAGATTTTCAGCTCGAAGCTTCTTAAAAAATTTATTCAGATGCAAAAAGTAATGGTAAAAAATAGTTGTACGTTACTTCAAAGTCTAAAGTGCCCTCTATCGACATTCTTTGAAATTTATCTGTATAATTTATTTTTAAGACAATACTGACATAAAGAATACTTTTAGTGAAAACTGCAAATCAATTGAGCAATTTTTCCGTTTTTTATAATCATTTGAAATTTGAAACTACCCACTCCCATTGAACACATTTAAGTTTGCACTACTTAATCACAGATTTTGAGCTCAAAATTTATGTCTAAACTTCTAAAAAATTTTAATGAGATGCAAAATATAACGGTAAAAAATAATTGTTTGCTACTCCAAAGTCTAAAGTGCCCTCTATTGGCATTTTTTGAAAGTTATCTTTATAATTTATTTTCCTGACAATATACTGACACAAAGAGTAGTTTTCATGAAAACCGCAAACGAATCGACCAATTTTTCCGTTTTTTATAATCATTTCAAATTTTGGACCCTAAACTTTGATGGCGCCTATCTCCTTCAGAAGATGTTTGGGACCCTTAGTTTCCCATTTAATATTATTTGTCTTGATGTGTACTATCACCCCTTAAAGTTTTGCCCAGTAGTTTAGATACACCCTGTATATATAAATATGTATGTGAATATATACATCTATATGTGCATATATGGGTGATTCTCAAAATAGGGGACAATTTCAAAAGAGAAATCTTAAAAAAATTACTGTTAGCAAAATTTCTGAAAAAAATAGGTGTTGTTAATATAGTATTAGGTATACTTTACATGTAGTCAGCAGAGCTAAATATTTAAAAATTAACTTAAAAATAATAATTAGTATTTTTTGAGCCATGCTAATAATGACAAAACAAATTGCATGGAATAATTATATTAAGAAATTTTTATTTTCTTTCTGTTTAAATATTTTTTTTCTATATTTATTAGCCTTCCTTTTCAGCAAATGGTTTCCATTTTTACATATATACATATAAGGAGAATAAAAACATTACCAAAGAGCAAACTTTGTTTACATGAGCAACATTCTGACACTAACAATGTAAGAAGCTGTCTTAGTGATTTTCTGACAGATTTAATGCATATTTTAGGGATAATAAATGTAATACCTAAATTTATATGTAAAATTAAACTTTATAAAAGATACAATATAAGCAATGGTTACATTTATGCACATAGGAGTCTTTAGCATGGACAGAAAAACCATGCTAATGACACTGATATTTGTCCATGCTAATAACAATTTTTAATTTAAATAAGATTATGAGCCATAGTATAATCACAATGCAACAGTCCTTTCTGGGGCTTTTTAAAACACAAAAGTCCTATGCAAATAAGTAAAATAAAAACTTTAATTATAAAATAAACATGAAAATTATTATCCATTCTAATGACATACAGTTGATGTACGTCCCTAATATTCAACTTCTATTCTTAAAATACAATACATGCTTCTATTTTCAGGCTGGGATAAAATGGCTACTTGTTGCCATGGAGAAACTTTATATTTTCAAACTATTGTCATATGTGAAAATGAAATTTTGATTAATAACCAGCTGTTATAGTATGATCTTGTTTTGAAAATAGAATATGGAGGACAAACTTTAATTCTTTTTTTATGTACTATAATTTTATTTTTAAAAAGAAATTTATTGGATAAATCCCCTCCCTGATTAATTTAAAGAAAGAATAACATTTGTTTTATTTTATAAACATGATATTAACTCTTGAAAAATGCTAGTATACACAAGGCACACCTGCTGTGGACATCCATGCTAATGACATTTTAAACATTTATTCTATTATTTTAATGTGTTTTTAACTAAAAAATGAGTAATTCTTGAGTGCAAATAATGAATAATATTAAGACAAACATATCTAAATATAAAAACATGACAGAAAACCTCTCAATTTTTTTTGTATGCCGAAAGACATAAATTGTCCCCTATTTTGAGAATCACCCATATATATATACCGGGTGATCCAAAAGTTTCGGGAGTTTTGAAATATTAATAATTTGGAAACTATGTACAATACAAAGGTTCGGTTTTCAGCTTTATACTCAGAAACACGTGGGATTTTGTTTAGCATGATTTTTTTTTTACATGTACATAGTTACAATTTTTAGCAACAGGTGGCGCTGCTGTACAACACTGGATGTAACTATAAAATATGCTTTATAGACACATGAGTATGAGTTCATTGCGAAACATCTTTTGTAGGCTATTAATGAGATTTCGTTTTAAGGGTGGTTTATGTTCAATCACTTTTTTTAAAGTGGTTGAAATGGCATTGAAAGGGAATTTCATACAAAATTTGATGAGTAACTGCCATGTTTAGACATGCTTTCTTTGCATGTCGAGCTGTGTTTTTATCGTAAAATACGGAAGTAACAATAGAAAAGGATTCGATGGCCATTAGAAATGTGAAATGCCATGGTAAGAAAGGTTTGGGAAAAAGGCTAATTGAAAGATCGTAATAGAAGCAGGAGATCCCAAATGTCTGTTGCAATCGTAAATGAGGTAGAATTCGATGCCAATACTCGGTGGAAATCACCAGCTCATAATGAATCAGTACACTTGTAATATCACGATAAATTTGAAATTTCATCTGGAATTTCTTTCTCCTTTAAGGATATTGTGCATGTTGTTTTGCGTCGGCTCACAGAGGTACTTACAAGCTATGGACGTCATAATGAAAATTTGTAACTCTTGGACACTAATTCTTTCTTTTTAGCGAGCTATATCATACCATAAAAATAATACTGTCAATTTTAGCGCCACCTGTTGGCAAAAAGTGTAACTAACATAATTTGTTTGTTTCATCAAAAATACAAATCCCATAAGTTTCTAAGCATTTCTGTGAAAACCGCATACTTCTATTGTTTATAGTTTGTTAATTATTAGCATTTGAAAACTCCCGGAACTTCTGGATCACCCGGTACTTATACACTATATGGCCAAAAGTAACCAACCACTTGCAATTTTTGACTTTTGTTAAATATCTAGAAAAAACTATGAGGCGTTATCTTAAAACTCTAATTTGTAAACAGGAGAGTGCAGATTATAAATTTCTACAGAGATCTTTAAACGAAATCTCATAGGAGACCATCAAGTAATTGAAAAGCATCGAATATCTTTTGAAAACCATGTCAAAACTAAAGTAGCAAAAGTGTTCAAACTGCAAATTATGATTAAGTGGCTTATTGAAACAATCTGTGTTCATCTTTATGAGGATAGCATGTGTACTCACGGGGAAATTAAGGTTTTCATAAAAACGGTTCCAAATTTTGCCAGGTTTTTTACTTATAATTTGCAGAGTTCTTAATATAAAAAATATTCTTTTCAGAAGATATGAAAAACAGCATTGTACATATTTCCCTGAAATCAGAATTAAAAAATAATAAAAATTGTATGAATAATGAGTAAGTTTACTAAATAATTTTTCACTGCACATGCTCAAAAGCAATTAAATTGTAATCTGCATAATGCATTAGCTAAATGTATGGAACAACTTTTATGAAAGTCTCAAAAACATAGCTTGAAAATTCTAAAACTTATCATCGATAGAATAAGCTCAAAATCCATTGTTTCCAAAAGGAAGCAAAAAGATAAGGGGCTGCATCCATATGTCCATTGATTAATGCCAACACAGCATATACAATATTGTAAATACTACTATATTTGGATAGAGCCTCTCATCATTTTGCTTCCTTTTGGGATCAATGGATTTTGAGCTTATTCTACTGACGATAATTTTCAGTGTTTTTGAGATTTTCACAAAAGATGCTCTATAGATTTAGCTAATACATTATGCAAATTATGTTTTGATTGTTTTCACACACACAGTCAAAATTATTAAGTAAACTTGTTGATTATTCATGCAATTTTTATTATTATTTAATCACTTCAACGGCTCACTACTAGAAGAAAAACTACCCCACATAGCTTCTGTTACCCAGAAAATTTCTGGCCGAAAATTCTCTGTCGTTAAAAATAAAGATGTGTGTTTGCCTGCATGGCTAATGCTCTCCCCTCTATTTATGTCATCAGCCTTAGTGTGCTCAATTATCTGTACAGAAAATTTCTGCGATAAAGTTGGCCAGTCTGGGTATTTGCGAAGGGGGTCTTGAAAACTTTTCCAGTCAGGGTTTATAGCTATTTTTAATGCGATAATGTACTGTATAGAATAGTGCTATTTTATAGAATTTGTTTTTTATTATGTATTTATTTGTCACTGGTTGAGCATTCATGCTTTTCTAAATATCTACAAAAAATGTGAAAATGCATGATATGTATTTTTAACTCAAAAAGAGAAGAAAAAAAAAGGGGGGGGGGTAATAACCGAATATATACAGTGGCGGTCAAAAGTTTCCAGCCTGTTAGTTTCGTTCATTTATTTACTAGAAGGTTTCAGCAAAGAAGAAGCACAATTGCTTCAAAAGTTAGGAATATGTGAATGACCTCTAACCATGTGATCATTTTGATTGAATACTGAAGACACTTCATGCAAAGGGGTAGAATTCGAAGTCCGTGTGTGCAAAAGTTCTGGCCACTCATCATTCTTTAGTTTTTTTTCTATCGGTAAAGTGTTTTTTGGCTATGTTTGTAAAAGAATTAATGTGAATAGCATAGTTTAAATTCAAAATTGAAAAGTTCAACAATTATTGTTTGTAAATGTGTGGTTAATTTGTTCTCTAAAGGGCCAATCTTCTCGAGATACTGCAGCAAAGTTATCAATCAGCAATATCGACTGTAAATGATATTTAAAAATTATTTAAAGATGGCCATTGCCTTCAGGACTTTCTGAGGTCCGAAAGACCTCGGAAAATGACTATTCTTGTAGATGGAATTATCAGGAGAAAAATAATTGATGACCTGCATAAAAATTCTGTTGCAATATTCTGCGATTTACAGAATAAAAATATTACTGAAATAAGTCGTATACCATGTCAAGATGTTGACGTGATACAGAACTTTATGGAAGAGTCAGTGTTTAAAAATTTTTGATATGTAAAAAAAAATCAACGTACCTGACTTACGGTTTCGAAAACACACAAAGTGTGGTCAAGTGTGCACTGGACAAAAGTACTATTTTTCCATCAATCGAATTTGAAACAGTTTTGGGAGTAGTGGCAGACACTACATCTGATGACCTAACAACAAAAGATATGATTCCAACTATGTTATTCCTACAATGAAGCATGGTGAAGGACATGTTATGCTGCGGGGAGTATTTTCTTCAAAAAGGTCAGTCTGTTATTTGAAATCCATGGCAAAATGAATGATGCAATGTATAAGGATATCTTGCAAGATTATTTGCTGCCTTATTAGAGGAAAAAATTTGGTTGTAACTATTTGTTTTAACAAGGTAATGACATAAAGAATGTATGCAAACCTCGACAAGCAATGGTTTTTGCACAAAAATATTTCGTTTTTGAAATGGCCAATCCAAATGCCCAACATGAATTTAATAGAAAATATTTGGAAAGAAGTTGACAAATGTCTGCGAAACTATAAATATTCCAACTCACCCGAAATTTCCAAATAATTGCAAGAAATGTGGAAAAAACGTACTATAGACAATCTTTAACCATTGATTGTATGAATGTCAAGTTGTTGCATCACAGTATTTATTACTAAAGGTAATAAAATACTAATATGATAAAATACCAATTGTAAATCTTGCTGATCACTGTAATTTTCTATTACATTACAATTTTTTTTCCAAACTTGCAAAGATGGCCGGAAACTTTTGAGAACACGCGTTTTTCTTTGTGCTTAATTTTGTCAATTAAATTTATTGATATTTACATGTTCTTCCATAAGTAAGTTCCTAACTATTATGTCAATAAAATGTATGAGTATCACTTTGAGATTCCTCTTCATATGAGTATACTTACAAATTAACTGAAATTTTTTTGCTGGCCGGAAACTTTTGACCGCCACTGTATGTTATATATAGTTGACAACTGAATATATTTTTCGAATTGTAGAATTTTTTGTCTAAAAAACATAAAAAACACATCAGATACATTTTAAATAGCTGCAAAATTACTTAGTTTATTATTATTATTGTTATTATTACATACATCTAATATAGTTTTTAAAGTCAGTGGATTAAATTTCTCAAGTGGGTGATAAATTGAGAAATCACAGTAAAAAAAGCTGACAATATGTTTTTTGTGAACTAGAGAAACGATTTATTTTTTAAAATAGTTTTTAAAATAGCAAAAAATATTTGGTATTAATTTACAGGGCCAGACAAAAGCATCCCATTACATAATAGAATAGGGAGAAATATTTTTTGGGGCACATTTTATTAATATTTTAATATTATTTAATAGTATTTTAATAATATTTAATTAAAATATTTCCCATTTTATGATATTGATATACATTCAGGGGATTATTACAAGTGACTTTCTGTATACTAGAAAGCAAATAATATTTAAAAGGGCACACAAAAGATTTTGGATAACCTACTGTATCCAAAGTAGTGTATGGGAGACTGGGGTACCATGGTCCACTTTTGTAAATTTTGACTGTTTACTCTTAAAGTATTGATTTTTTTCTTTTGATCAAGAACATGCATGTTACCTATACATTAAAGTTTATACTGCATCCACTCAAAAATAATAATTATGCATACTTATATATATATTTTTAAATAGCAAGTGACAAAGTGGACCATTGTACCCCAATGCCGGGGTACAATGGTCCACAGCATGGGGCTCTATGGACCACTTGTAATTTGAATAAAAATATATTAGTGTAGTTCATTTTTTATCAATAAGAAAGATAAACTATATCATAATTTGTTTATTCACATTTTATTATTCATTTTTATTTATTTATTCACATTTTATTATTCATTTTTATTTGTTTATTCACTCTTTTAGCTCTAACTAAAGTAAAAAAAAATTTCTTCAATTGTTTTATCATTAAGTCATTATACCGATCGCAGATTGAACAATAAGATTTATTATCTTCCACAATACTTTTTACAGCCTGTTCCATAACTTCATGTTGCACAGAACCTCTATTGGTTTTCCTAGGCTTGTTTCTTGGCATTGCAATAAGAAATATGAAAAATAATATATATCCTTTTTTTTCCAATGATGCCACTTAAATATAAACCTTTATAATAAGAAATATATATATCTAAATATATGACTAATGAAAAAATATAATTAATTTTTCTTGTCTACTTTACATCATCTGTATTTTTTATAATGAATTTTACCTTATTTAATTATTATATCCAGATACAAACTAACAGGTAGATATATTTTTGTTTTTCTTATTCTACTATTTTATTTAAATCTAACTTATTATAGATGCATGTATGCATAAGTGCAGGAATATTGAATTAACAAATTGTATGAAATTAAAAAGAAACCCCTCAAATGCACAAATTATTTTGTTTACTAATTTTTGGTGTTCACAGGGATGCCACTCAGAAAATAGCAAAAAAGAGGAAATTATACGTAAAGTAAAATTTACGACATTTTTCACAACATTTATGTCTGAATTTTGTAAATTATATTGTTTACAATAAACTAAATAAAGAATTACAGCTTTTTTTGTTGTTGTTGTAAACTTTTAATTTATAAAAGTAAGTAAAAATCATTTTTCTTTAGTTCACAGTATTTTACATCAATTAAGGTAACCCAGCAACAAGTTCAGTAAGGAATTTTAGGTATTGCATCATTTTAAACCAATTCAAGTAACCAAGCAATAGATTTGATGATTATTCCACGAGTAAATAGCAAAATTTTGCATTGTTTTTTTCTTTTATGGACGAAAATAGCTGTTTTATTTCATGATCGTTTGACGAAAATCGTCGTTTTATTTCGCGATCGTTCGACGAAAATCGCCGTTTCACATCGGGATAATTTGACGAAAGTCGCAGTTTCACATCATGATCGTTTGACGACAATCATCGTTCCACATCGCGATCCTTTGACAAAAATCGAAGTTTCACATTGCGATCGTTTCACAGAAATCACCGTTTCGTTTCATGATCGTTTGACGAAAATCGCCGTTTTACCTAGCGATCGTTTGAAAAAATCGCCGTTTCACATGATCGTTTGACAAAAATCGCCGTTTCACAAAAATCACCGTTTCGTTTCGCGATAGTCTGGCGAAAATCGCTGTTTCACATCATGATCGTTTGACGAATATCATCCTTCCACATCGCGATCCTTTGTCAAAAATCGCCGTTTCGCAAAAATCACCGTTTCGTTTCGCGATCGTTCGACGAAAATCGCCGTTTTACATCGCGATTGTTTGACGAAAATCGCCTTTTTATCTAGCGATCGTTTGACGAAAAATCTCCGTTTCACATTGCAATCGTTTCACGAAAATCACAGTCTCGTTTCGCGATCGTTTGATAAAAATTGCTGCTTTATATCGTGAGTGATGAAAATAGCCTTTTTTTCGATCTTTTAACGAAAATCGCTGTTATATTTCGCGATCTTTTAACGAAAATCACTGTTATATTTCGCGATCGCTTGACGAAGAAGACTGTTGTATTTCACGATTGTTTGACGGAAAAGGCTGTTTTATTTCGCGACTGTTCGACGAAAATCGTTATTTTATTTCGTGATCACTTAACAAAAATCATGAATTCTTAAAAATTAAAAAAAACGGAAATCCGCCTTTTGGCGGAAAAGTGGCATCCCAGTGTTCAATTTGGGTTAATTTTTAAATTTGAAAGCTTATATTATATAGATAAATATTTCAAAAATGCATTTCACAACAAGTTAATCATTAATTAATTCACACACAGAAATAAAATAATTTATAAATTCTTAATTTGGGCTAATTTTTATGTTTGAAAGCATATATTATACAGATAAATATTTCAAAAATGCATTACACAACATGAATCATTCATTAATCTACACACAGAAGTAAAATAATTTATTAATTCTGAATTTAACATATAATATTTAACTTTTAAAAACATGGGATACAAAACTGGGGTACAGTGTACCATGGTCCATTGTACCCCAGTTTCTGATGGTCCATTGTGCCCCATATGGAAGTTTGACAAAAACTTGATGATAAAAAAAGAAATTTAGAATTCTATTATTTTAGCTATAATAAATATAATAATGTATTGTCTTACCTTTTTATTTTGCCACGCAATGTCTTTCAAATTACAAATCAGTAATAAATAAATGAAGATATGTTTCACTGAAAATATTTACTTTTGCCTTATTCCTCATGTGCCAAATCAACTATCAAACATAAAATGGCTAAAATTTCAGCTATGCACATGGTTTCAAACTTCTTTTTACTACTTCATGACTGCCATCTATATACTAAAATATGAAGCTTTCAAAAACAGAATTAATATCAAAATTCGGGGGTGGATCATGTACCTTGTGGTCCATTGTACACCAGTCTCCCTGTATTATTTTTAAAGATCGTACTATTTTTAAAACTTCATTACAGTATGAAAGTACTTGATTTGATGCATTTGATGTGGAATTTCCGACTGGTTTATATCTGTTTTGCTAATATCTGTTTATATCTGTTTTGCTGTAGCTAAGAGTTACTACAAGAAAAAAAATATTGTTTTCTAAAATAAATAAACAAATGTTTTCTAATAAATAAAAAAATAATGTATTGCATTTGTTACTTTAATTATTTTTTCAAACGTTAGATTTATAGTTTAGCCACTGTAAAAGCTACTGCTAAAGAGTATTAAAATTTCATTAATAGTTAATTATAATAAAATTTCATTAATAGTTAATACAATAATAGTCAATTTAAGCTGTTTTGCACGTGAATAATTAATGAAGGTATTTAAATACATTTTTGGCTATATGTAAGTTATAAATTAATCTGTATGAAAAGTAGATGTTTTTGGCGGCCGATTATGAACACAAGGGATATGGAGTGTGAAAAGGGATATCAACCCATCTGGGTTTTTTCTGAAGGAGCCTTACCCATAGTTAGGCAAGGTTATTCAAATTTCGAAAGAAAAAAGTTGGAAAACTCCGAACAGTGGAGATGATGTGCGCAATCGTATACACTACCGAGCACCTCCCATCTACCAGCTTTGAGAGTGCAATAGTTACTACACAGCAGTGTTTGCAATATGTCACCTGAGGTGCTAGTTTATAACAGCAAAAATATTGTAAAATCATACTTTTTTTTCCTCCAAGAGTACAATTTATATATACATTGTAATGCCTCTGGTCGGCATGTTGCAGTAGCAGGATGAACTATAGCAGCAAGAGGCTGGTGTTTAGGTTTCACTAATATTTATTGAATCAATACAATGAAGTCTAAGTCCTGTTACAACATTAAAATAATTGGTTCAATTCACAAAAGTAGAATTAGTCGTTAGAGTCCTTTTTAGGAGGGCTTTACCATCACTCTCCACAAACTAAGTTTCTATTCAGAGGTGCTCTGCACAAGTCCTTTTTTTCCCGGACACTGACTGCCTCTCGTTTCTGCTCCCGAGAATCCAGACTCGTGTCTAAACTCTGCTGCATCTAAAAGGGAACTACCTCTTTCTTCACATCCACTTCCTCTTATCTCCAATTCTACCATCTATCATCTTCCTGACAGGCACGCTTCATCGTTGTTTTCGCCCATTACTGACTCTCCTTGGAAGAGAGATTTCTCCAACAGACAAAATTGTAGCAAAAGCAGTTTCCTAGGCAATTTCACATGCTTACCATGTGAAAGCACAACGGCCATATGTAATAGCTAGGAAAGTTTCCCTTAAGTGACCTTTAGAATCGGCTGTCTTCTAATGTCCATTTCGATGATGGAGAGAGATGTATACCTCTGTTTGAGGATTCCGATAGTTTAGCAAACGTGGGGGTATTTTTAAGTCTGTGGGAACTGAATTCCTCACAACACCCCTTCAGCTAGCCTGATATTTGGCTGCAAGACATAATATCTGTAATGGAAAAGTTAACTCATTAAACTAGTGTGGCCCCGATATATATTTATATTTTTGAATTCTCCTTTTAATTTCCTTATGCTCTTTGCATTTAACATGACAAGGTATCAGTATCCGTTTAATTTATATACACAATAAAGTACACAATTATAAATTACAAAATGAAAGATAATAAGCATGAAAGTAGATATACATTTGGATTTTTAAATAGATTTTATTCTATCCTACTCAAGTAGTCCACATGGGGGATGTCCCTTCCTGGACGATGTTTTATAGCATAATGATAGGTTTGCAGGTTGAGTGTCCAACACAGAAGTCTGGGGTTGTTGCCTGCATTGTTTTTCAAGAATATTAATGGATTATGTCGGTCTCTATAGAAATTTCTGACTGTCAATATAATGTCTTAGCTTCTTTATCGCAAAAATTATAGCGGCGCATTCATGTTCTGAAGCACTAAAACCTTTTTCTGCATTGGTGAATTTCCTACTTAGAAAAATTATCGGATGCTCTTCAGAGCCTTGTCTCTGGGCCAGTATTATACCCATAGCTTTTTCTGATGCATCCGTTTCTACTATAAATTCTGATTAATAATTAGGATCGTATAGAATGGGTTCTTCAGTTAGTTTCTTTTTTAATTTCTCAAAATCTTCCCCCATTTTGCTGTTCCAAACTATTTTTTTCCTTTTTGTTTTTTCCTTTTAGAGCACTTGTAAGAGGTTCAACTATGTCAGCATAGTTTTTGATGTACTGGGCATAATAACCTTCCATTCCTAAAAATCTCCTTACTTCAGTTTTGTTTCTTGGTGTTGGCAGATCTACGATAGCCCTGATTTTGATGTCGGAAGGCTTTTGTTGTCCTTCCCCGACAATATGTCCAAGATATTTTACTATCCTTTGTGCAAATTTCATTTTGCAATTTTGATTTTCAACTTTGCCTCTTTAATTCTAATTAAGACTGTCCTTAAATGTATGAGATGGTCTTCCCAACTGTTGGAAAATACTGCTAGATAAATAAGACAGTATTCTTCTAACTAGGGATGGGACGAATACTCGGCCACTATTCGGTATTCGGCCTATTCGGCCCTTTTGCCGAATATTCGGTTGGCCGAATATTGAAGGCTTGTTGACCGAATACTTCGGCCGAATACCTGTAGCCGAATATTTAGAGATATCTTGCCGAATATTGCTAAAATCTCGCCGAATAGTGAAAAATATCTCGCCAAATAAATTTAGGATTTGAAGAATTTCATTCCACACATTTTTTTTTCTCTAATCCAAATTTGCTACTTCATTTGTGAAGTCCTCATTCTTACTAACAAAATATACAGTTATTCAGATACTAAAAAATATACAGCCTTTCTGTTTTTCCTATAAAAGTTAGTGATATTTTAGAAATTGCTGCCCAAGTTTGGATTTAATTGTACGGAAAATGTCTTCATTAGTGAATGATATATTACAATTCAAGATATAAAAACACTTATAGAAAAAATAAAAGAAAAACACTGCCTTATTCTAAAACACTCGAATATTTATTAATGTCTGCAAATTCCATGCACATATAAAGTCTTATGATATTCATAACTTATTTTCTATAAAGTAAGGAATGAAAAAATTCATTCACTAGGTGTATTAACGAAGATTCATTTTCAAAATTAAATATCAAATACAGGGTTGTTTGGTTTAAACCACGCTGGTTTAAACCGTGGTTTAAACCATGGTTTAAACCAAGTGGTTTTTTTAAAAAAACCATGCTGGTTTTTTTTTAATTTGGTTTTTTTCCCTTTTCTCTAATGTTTTCATTTATTTTACACATTATTAAAATGTGCAAAATCAAAGTTATGGAGTAGCCACAAGCAAAGCTAAAGGCAAATTAAATTTTTAAAGTGACAAACATCTTTCATCAATCTAATTTTTCTTACTAGCTATAAATTGACATGGCAAAATATTTTTCTACAGTGAACTGTGGAGGTTAAAAAAAAGGTAGTTTTAATTATTTTTTAAACCTTTTATTTTTTTTTAAATGCAAAAATGGCATATGCCAGCCAAAAATGCAATTTTACTGCTTAGATAGCTAAATTAGGATTTACTAAGGATTACATCATGTATCAAAGCATCAATAATGACATAATCATAAGTCATTCTTTCCATTGGTTACTCTTGTTCTGTATGCTAATGAATGATTGGCTATGAATTTTCTCTGTTCCAGAGCTATTGGTTTTAGCAAGATTTGGTTTTTCTTAGATTGGATTTGCAGTTTTTAAATTATTTTTTTCTGTTTCTAGTTACTTTGTATTGTATTTTATTTTAAGAAAGCTACTTATATATATTGAAATAAAAGAATGTCTAAAACTACAAGAAAGGAAAATATAATCTGGTTTTCATTTGAGGGAATAAGAAATACATCAAAAACATGTTTAAGAGCTAAATGTAAAAATTGCATGCAATGTAAATGCTGTCAAATTAGCTCTTCCTTATAATACTAGGTTTGATTCATTTTCAGATGCTTTAGATGTTTACCTTAAAAATTGCCCCACTTTACTTAAAATTTGCGTAGAAAATAGGAATGTTATTGATAAAAATATTTAAAAGCTCGTATCTGTCTAATTTTTATTTTAAAAGAAATGTTGAAGATATGTTTAAACTGTTAAATTCTATTGCAGTTGCCCTGGATAATATCTAAAGTAATAAGTTCCATTACTAATGCAGTTTATAATTGGACAGGTCTTCAAAAAATATTAAGAGAAAAAAATGTAAATAAAAAAGTCTCATAGTTTTTTAGTCCATGTATAAAATAGCCCTAACACCCATGCCCTTTTAGGTATACATGCTTGACCACAATACAGTCAAAGTGAACTATGTGAACAAGAAAAAAAGGATACATTAAATTTTACAAAACAAAAATATCCATGTAACTGGATGCTTGCACAGATAATAAAATTTAATGCTAAATCTTCACCTTTTGAAGAACAAAGGAACAGAAAAAATAAAGTTTGTATTTAAAAATAATAATAATAATAATAATAATTTTTCTAAGCCTATGTCACAATTTGTGTAAGCATTGCATTCGTTGATGTATCAAGTAAGTCAATACACATGTATTTTTTAGCATTAATAAAATGCATATTGATATTTTTTAAATAAATATATGTAGTAAGAGATTAATAATCATTTGTTGATGTTAATACTGTAAATAATTTCTAAATTATGCACAAGAAATTGTTTTCTATTTCAGCTTATTTCTGTTAATTTAGTAAAATATGTTTGTTTGCCCTTTACTATGTTCTTCATTATCAACCTGCATATAATTATTTCTTAAATTATTATCTAAAAGGTTTATATAAGTATACTAATAAATTAATAGTTTTTTTTTTTTCACACAATGAATATTACCCTATAGAAACCTAAACTTATAAGATAATTTAATTATAAATTTTTATGCTTTAGTTATTTAATTATCAAAAAAAAAAAAAATACTAATGTGAATATTTAACATTAATTAACTATTAATTACAAAAAATCATCATGACTTTCTAAAACTCAAGTTATTTTTCTTGCAAATGCTATTTAAATAATGATTTGAAAAAAACCCGGTTTAAACCAAAAAAACCTGGTTTAAACCAAAAAAACCCGGTTTTTTGGTTTTTTTTTAAAAAACCGGTTTTTATACCAACCCTGATCAAATATCACTATTCCAAATACAACGGTACATCTGAAAACAGTACTGGTGTCAAACTAGATACGCATTAGATGGCACAACTTGCTTTATGAAGATAGTTTTACAAATATTTAAACATAAATTCTAAATAGTGAATAAAATAATTTTTTTATTCTATAGTTTTCGCTTTTAAATAGTTATTTGCATAATTACTGACTTAAATATGCAACATTATTATGTATATATTTTTTATTTACATCTTCCTTCATTCATGTTATCAATTTCTGTTTATTTGTTTAATGCTTGATGAGTAAGTGGAATATTGAAGTTGAATATTGTATGCGCCAATTCAAATGTCAAAGATTTTGTTAACATATGCATTCTACTTTAAGCATAACCTTTTGCTTTAACATAATTTGTAATTTACAGTTTGGCAACTGATTTAGAACGGTCTCGTTCTTACGAATTTTCTTATCATTAGGGATACAAACTCTAAATGATCAAATTTACTTGATTAAAGTTTATTTCATAAAATATCTTCTTGTGAGCTCTGAGAGAGAGATATTAAGAATATTATTGATTTTGGATGCAAGAAATTGTAAAAGTATCATTTGATAGTAAAAGTGAAGTACATTCTTCATAATTTAATGGAAATAACTTCCCATCTTGACTTACTGAAACTCAATTTGATGTACATTAGGATAAAAGAATATAACGCAATTTCATAATTTTTTGTGTTAAAATAAGTTTTTGAAATTTAAAAATACATTTAAAAGCACATTTAAGAGTAATAATTATTAATGCGTTTCTATTTTTTAAGTTATGTATAATCGAAATTAATTTTCATAATTGAAAAAAAAATTGCTATTCGGCCGCCGAATATTCGGTATTCGGCCTAAAATTTGGCCGAATATTCGGTATTCGGCCAAATCACTATTCGTCCCATCACTACTTCTAACCCATGTAGTAATTTGGACATGAATTTGGAGAATCTATACGAAGCCCCTATCAATTCGAAAGGCATTGCCAAAGGTAAATAACTCCCAAAATTCGTGACGAATGCGGCAAGTTTCTGCACTCTAGAGGTCATAGGAATTTGCCAGTAACCCTTGGTTAAATCTAGCACTGTGATGTATTTCACATTAGCTGCACGTTCCATTCTTTTTTCAATGTTGGAAAGCGAAAAAAATTCAGGTTTAGTGACAGCGTTTAGCTTCCTATAGTCTATGCAGGGGCACAGATCCTTTCCAGGGGTCTCCACTAAAATCATGGGGTATGTATAATCTGACTCCCCTTCTTTTATAATATTTAATTCTAACATTCTTTTAATTTCTCTCTTCAGGATTTCATTTTGTCTAGCGAAGGTCTCGTTCTCACCGGTTTATTTTAACTCAATTCTATGTCATGTTCTGTCAGGTTAGTTAAACCTGGGTCATTCGAAAACACGTCTTGAAATTTGTCTAACAGATTTTTTAATTTGCATAATTGATTTGGGTTACATCGGTCCTTCAAATTTCCGTCTTCCACTATTTTCTCTAAAATTTTAACTGTTTGAATCGACGGATGGAAAATCTATTTCAAGATCCAGGGATTCCTCAGTGTAAAAAACTTTGCTAGGCAAAATATTTACTTTTAGTACGCATCTTACGTATGGTTTTAACAAGTTAATGTGGTAGAATTGTGATTTCTTGCGTCACCCTGGGACACTCACTAAATAATTGGTATCCGAAATCTTCGAGTCGATTTTTCTCGGCCTGATCCATTTGACAGACATCTTATTTGGTTTGTTCGTGGCTAGTACTAAAACTTCATCGCCCGGTTCAAAACTTCTTTCGATTGTCTTTTTATCGTAATAGAATTTCCTTTCTCCTGGCTATTCATCATGTTTTCGATGGCTAGTTCACGGCATCTTTTTAATCTATTCACCAGATTGAATACGTACTCCGTAATTAATTCGTGTTCGGGACCTTCCCCGTCTACTGCTCTAACAACGTTTCAGGCGTTCTTAGATTTTGACTGAAAACAAGTTCTGTCGGACTGAACCCGGTAGATTCGTGGACCACCGTCCTAAGTGCAAATAGAGCATGAGGCAAATCCTCTCCATTTTCTAAGCACAATGACTTTAATAACTTTTAATGGACCGGTGAAATCTTTCCACCATGTTTGAACTAGGCCTACACACACTAGAATGTCTCAGCTTTACCCCAAATTTTTCTAGAAATATAGTCGTTAGACTGGAGATAAAACTGCGTCCCAAATTGGTTTGTATTTCAGCTGCATATCCTATTCAACTGAATATGGTAATTAATACTTCCACAACCATCTCCGAAAGCATGTTAGAAATTGCAATCGCTTCCACCCAACGCAAGTATACACATAAGGCCATCAGAAGGTATTTATTTCCCTTTTACGACAGAGGAAGTGGACTCACAAGGTCGACTGAGATCTTCGAAAAAAATTCGGAAATGATAGGGGCCAAAGTTAGAGGGGCTTTCTTATCTTCACCGGCGTGTCCAACACGTTGGCATATATCACACGACTTAACAAACTTAATTGCATTTGGCCAAAAGAAATATTGTAATAGTCTATCTTTCATTTTATTCACTCCCGTGTGAGAGGAGATCCCTTCGTGACAAGCCGTTAAAATTCCTTGTCTAAATTTCTGAGGAATAATCAATTGATTCCTTACGTTCTCTCTATGGTCAGTTGACTTCCGCACAATAATAGATTTATGAATCTCGTAATGTGATTTCTTTTTTTCCACTTTCTCACGTACTTCATTTAATTCTGCATCATAATGCTGAGCTTTTATGAAATCCGCTTTTTTTACCTCACCCAATATTGAGCACGCGTCTGGTTCCAATTCAGGAACAATCAAAACATCTTCTTCCATTTGAGATGTCTCCTCCCTTTTTTCGGAAGTGCTCTCATTTAATATGGTAGCGCCTTTGATTGGAAATTTGGGGTCATTTATATAATACCCTCCCTCTATTCCTCGTTCAGTGTCTCCGACTTTTGCTCTTTCAGAATTGATTTAGCCTGATTGCGAGTCAGAATGGCATTTAAAACAGCGGTATTATTCTTTTTTGCTTCCTCAATTAATTTCTGAGTATCATTTCCCAGAATATAGTAATCCATATCAATTTTTTTTTCTACTACAATAGCTTTAGTTCTGATAGATCCTGCCCCCTCGATTTCTAAATTTACTATCACCGTAGATAAGCAGCATACATCATTTACTAGGAGTTGAGTAATCCAGGTGTAATTCCCGTCTAGTTATTCAGGCTTAATTAACCGTCCTGGTATAATGTCATGGCAACTACCTGAATCTCCGACCGTAACTATTTCCTCGCCATTAATTTTCGGGCAACCCAAATAAGGTTGGAAACCTTTTTCGAATTTAGTTTTGTCGTTAATATATCGAACATTAGTTACGGGTTTTTTATTTTTTTCATTTTCTGGACAATCGACCTTCACATGGGAAAAACTAATACACAAACAGCACTTCCTTCCACTAGGTCGTTCAAAAACATGATGTCGTTCTGCTTTATCATCCCTTCTCCTTCAATTAGTTTCAGTTTCGTTTTTCCTTTCCCGCAATTTGTCATCAATTTTCGGTTTTTCGACTCTCCTGTCTATTGCATTTCTGGCATTCCACGATTTTTTTTGTAATACCTTAACGGCATTGTATTCATCTAATTTTGCTGCTAAGGTTAGGGGATCTGTATAATTAGCCCAAGAGTCTATGAAGTGCTCTCTTAATTCCAAGGGAGCACAAAATTTGATTTGGTCCGTAATCAATAACTTTTTCAGAGCTGATAAATCTGAAATTCCTAAACCGTGTAACCATCTTTCGAGAAAACTGTCGAGTTCTAAGATTAAATATTTCCATGGGCTTCCAGTAGAGCTGCACTGAGTAGCACTTTGGCCAAATAGCCGAGTACCGAGTACTCGGCCAAGTACAGAGTAGTTGTGTATAAGAAAGAACTATCACTGCACATGAAGTGAGTTTTAAGAGTAACATGTCTGTGTAAATATAATAAGCTTATTTCTTTAACATATAATCATATATTTTTTAATTAACTTTTAAATAATTTCTAATTAACTAATTTGAAATTTAATTATACATTCTTTTAAGATAATTTTTAAAATTTCAAACAGTTTAAAACAGTAGCATTATTTGAAAAAAAAATGGAAAATAAAAGTGATACATAAAAATTAAATTCAACCAATGCAAATTAACTGATTCTTCAATTTACAAATTCATTTTGATACTGGAAATCTGTATCAAGAATGATTATTGGTTACTGTAATTTTGAATAATTCAAAGAACTGATGTTAAAAGTAATGATGTAAGCTTGCATTATTCACAGTATGCAACTTACAATAAAATCAGGCTTATTGCCTAACAGGCTAGGCATGTTAGCTATAGCTAGAAACATTGTAGGAGGATTTTGACCATTCCATATAGTTGCATGCTCAAATTTTGAAAAGGTTCAGTTTCCTTGCCTGGATCCAAAAAGATTAATTATTAGAGTATTTAACTGTAATAAACCATAAGATGGAGCTCAAAATATAATATATTGAAAATGTTGTATGAATTAAAACAGCTTTTTTGCCTTCATGCTGCTGAAAGTAAGATAAATTTAATCACAGTTTAGTAGCAATTACTGTGAAGTGTAATAAAATTATTTTTATTCAGAGTAATCATAACATTGATGAGCTCAAATGATATGATTCCCATATTAGGAACTATCAATTAAAACATTCCTACATTATTTGGAAAAAGAAAGTTTCGGTCATTTTAATTGTTGTACAATGAAAGGCAAATTAAAAGTAAACTAGAGGGAAGAATTTGCATTTGTGTCTTTTTTTAACTTTTCCATATTTTATAGACATTTTTATGTATTAAATAAAATATTTTTTGAATAATTGCAAATATTATCCAGTTATATTCAAATAATTTTTACAGATCAGTTATAAATTATTTTGTCTTCAATAATATAATAAATCAATCAAAAATATTTAATTTAAAGCACCAAAATATTTTATTTCTTCTTTCAAATTAGTTTCAGTAGCCATAGCATACCATCATCAGTGTAAAATATGATGATGATGGTATGCTATGGTGACCAAAACTAGCTTGCAAGAAGAAATTAACTATTTTAGTGCTTTAAACTTTATTTTATTCATTTGTAATGTATTGTGCCAAATAATTTCTCATTGTAACATAATAAATGCTTAGAAATTAAATCCTTACAACTATTCGGTAATATACTCATACTCGGCTCAAATTTTGGCCGAATACCGAGTACTCAGCAGATTGGCCAAGTACGCTGAATACCGAGTAAATATTGAGTACTCGGTACGGCCCTAGCTTCCAGGATATTTAGCATGCCTATTTAATTTTAACCTATATGCTTCTGGACTCAGCCTATATCTGGCCAGTAATAATAATTTCATATGTGCGAAATTTTCAATTTGGTCTGCCGGTTCGTGCAAGATCAATTCTGCTATGTCTATGGGTAGTAAAGAGAGTAAATGAGTCACGTAGTCTTTAGTTTCAATACCTACTCTAATAGTTTGTTGTTCGAATAAGTTTAAGAAAAGAGTTATGTCGGATTTATCAGGGTCAAAGCAGTGCATTACTGTCTTAAGAGCGAGTTTGGGTGGACGTTCTGCATTACTACTCGCAGTGGAACTATGCCTCTCTGAGGTTTGAGTTAATCTCAGTTGTTCAAGTGTAAATTCCCGTTCCTTCTCTTTATCCTGTCTCTCCCTTTCCCATTGTTTTTCTTGTTTCACCCTTTGTTTTTCCTCTTTTTCCCTCATCTTTTCCTCTTCGCGATAATTAATTATATATTCAGCTTGGGCTAAAGCAAGAGTTTCATCATAATCACTTGTGGATTCAATTTTCCTAATAATCACTGCCATGTTATCGTCCGGTTCTATTTTCACATTTAGGATTTCGGCCAAACTTTGTAAGACTGCCTTCCTACAATATTTGAGTGACGTAATTTTCATCATGATTCCATTAAGTTAAATTTAGTTAACAAGAACCCAAAAAATCAAATGCATTTAACTAAATTGTTAATAATTTTACAATACAAATTTTATGCATGTACAAGAAAATAAAATTTCCAAACACAATTCAACAAATATATAAGGATTTCTAATTCAGAGCATTTCTTAATTTCTGTAATCTAGTCTCAATTCTGACATAAAATAAATTTTTCTTGAACTTAAAGATCCCTATGCACACAAAAATACAAATAATAACTAATTTTCTGAAATGTCACAGGTAAATAACTTAAACTTTGAGTTTTTTTGGATAGGGCACTTACACAGATTATTAACAGAAACATTTAGTAATTTAAACACAATACATTTTTACAAAAACCTGTCCTAACATACACCAGTTGACATTAAGATGCTACTGAACTAACCATTAATAAAATTTTAATTTTAGTCACTAGATTATTAAATTTTCTAAAGGCCTATTTTTCACTCAATGGCCTATCAAATGTTTTTAGGAAAAGATAATTCTAACTCGAGAATTTTAACTCGTCGACCACTATGTCAATTCTAAAATGTCAAGCAGCAAGATATTACTTATTTATTTAATTATTTTATGATTAACTTTAATTAATTTGACCTAAATCAATAATTACCAAAATAGATATTTTTTAACTTAAGTTTAAGTTTAGGGTCATTCTCTGAAAAGTGGCTGGTTTTAAAAAAAAAAGTGAGATCCCAAAAATTGCTTCAAAAATCTCAAAATTTAATATTCAAGTACTTGATTGCTATATTTATCAAAAAATAATATGAACCAAGCTGTACTGGATAGATTTTCTGGAATTTTAATTATTTTCATAATTGAAAAAATGAGGGAATGATGCTGTGTATGAGGGAATGACAAATCACCATTAAAATTGACTGTTTCCATACAATACACTAGTATTGATGTAATTATTAATAGATAAGAATAAAACATATTATTTTGAAATGGTTTATTTGATTATAATGACATTTTTAACAGTAAATAATCACATGTAAAATTATTTAATCAAATTTATACTGGCTTGCTCTGCTATTGCAAGGAATAGGTCGAGGCAGTTTATATTTAATGTCTATTAAATTATAAGTATGGATGTCCTTTGTTGAGGGCCATGCATATCTGTTGGTTCCTGTTGCTATCATGACATTTATTATGAAATTATCACCGTCTACTGAAAGAATCTCTCCAGGATACAGTGTTTTCTCATAATCTACCATTACCCACTCACCGATTTCATATTTAATGTTTTTAATTATTTGATCTTTCTTTGCTGTGGTATTTTTAATTTTATTTTTATTATTTAACTGAAAATGTGTGCATTGGAAAATTTTGCACTTAAAGCAAGAAAGTGAACGGAAATCCAATGTTTTATGCGCTGAGGTATATACAATTTGATGAACTTTTAATGTTCCCAAAAATGGTTCTAAATCTTTTGCTAACATATTATCGGCTTTGCATATAGCATCTTCATCAATTGAAAATACCTTGATGCCTGTGCATTCCTGCTGTAAAATTTCAACCAAAGCTTCAAATGTGTTCACATCTTTACCTTCAGCAACAATTCTGTCAGCTGTTCGTTTTAAAGTTCCCCCTACGCCATCAGGTGCCCCTTTTCCATGGCCAGCCTCTGTATAATTCCAAGTTAAGTTTTGAATGCCCGGAAACAATTCTTCTGTGTGACACCTTAATAAATGAAACATTTTTCTGTTTCTGTATTGTGTACAGGGTCCATCACTTAACATATGAACAGTATCAATTGAATGATTTTTCTGGAAAATATACTTCGAAATTCTTTCTAGATGAGCCCAGATAGCCGCTGGGTCATGCCTGAGGGATTTACTTACAGTGGCAAAAGGAGTCGATGTTAATAAATCATCTTGTTTACGATAAAACACACCTGTGTGCAAGGAAATTTGTTCACGAGCTCCACCAAAGTGTACAGACTGGATTTCTTCATTGTACTTACAACTATAATTCTCACTGAAATCTACATGTATCAGTATTTCATTTGGTTGTAGATTCTTCTTTAAATCTGCTATAGCTGTATATTGATGTTTAATATTGCCAAGATGAACCAAAAAACGGTTTATATTCTCTTTTAATTCATTAACTAAATTTATTACTGTTGTTTGTATCTCTTTCTTTACAGGTTTTGTCATGACTTTAACACCCTTGCAAAAATAACTGGTTTTCTCCAAGATCCACTTTTTGTATTTCACATCCCTTTCTGGCTCAAAACTGTTAAATTTTATTTCATTATCTTTACAAATGACACATTTTCTTAACAAACATTTAGATTCATCACTTTCTTTACAACAGATGTCTTTAGCAACTTCTTTTGGTGTTCTGTACATAATAATATTTTCTTCGTGCAACTTCGATACAAGCATTTCCATGTTTGAATGCAACATGCATTTGCATGTTTCTCTATCAGTAACCTTTGGTATTGTGACCCAAAATGGTCGTAATCGACAAAATGTTGCATAACTAATCTTGTAGCTGACAGAACTTATGAATTTTTTATGCAGATTTTTAATTGTGTCATTTAGAACTCTCTTTTGTTTCTTTACTTTGTTCCTGGAAATGCAATCTTTTTTTCCTGGGCACATTCTTGAAACATCATCTCTTTCAAAAAATTCCTGTATGTCTTTTACAATTTTTGTTGTGATTTTACCATACCGTAACTGCGTAGCATGAAGTTTATTTATGGTTTTATAAGACCGAAAGAATCCTTTGTGTCTTAAAAAGGATTTGTCATAGAAAAACCTTTTATATATTTTTAAGATTTTCCCACTTACTACATTGTAAAATCTTCTTTTTAATTTGTAGCTTTTCCCAAGTGTTTTAAAATTTTCTTTTAACTGTGAATGCAAAGCCTCACCAAATATTAATCTTTTTCGAACAACAGGTGATACATTTTCTTTACTTAGAAACTTGTCTATCTTTCCACGAGGAGACATACTGTTTTCATTGCTTTTACTCACTAGTCGTAAATATCTCTTCTTATACCTTTCAGCTCGAGACTTTTGAATCGAAAGTTGACGCTTAGTTTCGTTGAATTCTCGAACAGTCTTTGATCTTTTCCTCAAAATTCTGCGGCGTCCAACAGCAGCTTGGGATGAGACTGGAATACAATTTGAAATTTTGCTACATGTTGGCTGATGTACATCATCTGTATCTATAGCCTGTTCATGGCATTTCTTCTGTCGATAATTTTTAGAATTTTCTCTCCACTGTTTTCTTTTTTGACGTAATTCACATGGAGTCATGTTATTTGCTGGTTTGACTTGTTGTTTTTCAATTTTTTTTTTAATATTTTAGTCTCTCTTTTTCTCTTAATTTTGCAAGCAACACTGGATCAGATTTATTTTTTTCTCTTCTGATTCTATCATACTCTTTCTTTTTTAGCCTTAATTCTTCCTTAGATAATTTCCCCATTGTAGCTTTATTCTAAATAAATAAAAATAAATAAATAAATAAATAATAATTAGAAGTCACACTTTCAAATAAATATATATATATTTACTCTATTTCAATTGAAAAGATAAAGCATTAAAATTTAGCAGATTTAATGTTATTTGAATATGAACAATGTACATATTTTTTAATTTATTTTTAACTTCTCCCTGTAATATAATAAAAATTAAAAATAACCCTTCTTTACTCTAATTAAAAATCTCGTAAGTTTAAAGTATTTCATTCCTATAGATTATTCTCATTTTACTGTTTAGTATATATATAAATGGATTCAATCATTCCCTCACAATTTAAATCATTCCCTCATATATTAAAATTATGAGGGAATGATTGTGAGGGAATGATGAAATACTACTGAAACCTTCTTTATACAAAAATGATTTGTGTTAGATATATTTTCAGTTACTAAATATCTTCTGAAACACAATTTTTAATTATATAATAGCATAAAAAGACATTTCATTAGTTTTTATTAAATTTATAATAGATGAGGGAATGATAGGTAATAAAAATACTTACTTTGATCTAATACTTCAAAGCCATGTGCTAGCTTCTCAGGAATGTTTTTGAGCAAAAAACAAGATGGCTGCTCCACTTTATTCTTGTACAAATTGTTCTAGATCTACATAATGCATGTGCTGCCATCTACTGACTAAATAGGGACAAATTTATAGTTATGTGAGGGAATGATGAAAAATACTAGGGACATCATTAAAAAGCGCCTTAATTCTTTCATTACATAAAATATAAACATTATTTAATGGCTAAATATTTATTTAAGTTTGTTTAATGGATAAAAAAATATATACATGTAAACAAACATGCTATAATGGCAGAGAAAGTACTTTCTTTTCTA
Organism: Maratus speculifer; assembly: GCA_964019185.1. NCBI lineage: Eukaryota > Metazoa > Arthropoda > Arachnida > Araneae > Salticidae > Maratus > Maratus speculifer. The sequence continues at coordinate 101,013,692 of OZ025293.1, forward strand.
CATGTATGAATGGGGACATAGTGAGGGAATGATATTTGCATTAAAAAAAATATTTAAAACATTATATTTCAGTTTCAATAAGGAAATAATTACAGTTTATATGTATAACTGATTCATACAGATAGTTTAAATCACTTTTTCTTTTTGTAATTTTAAAAATGTCTTCAAGACACCTGGGACATAAAATTGCCACTTTTCAGAGAATGACTCTTTAGCATTATAACAATATTTTACTACAAATATACAATACTTTCAATTTGAGGCCACTCAAAGAAAAATGAGCCTACCTTTTTCTGCTTGGCACGTTTTTTTGGAGAGGTATAAAAAAATAATGTATTGCATTTGTTACTTTAATTATTTTTTCAAACGTTAGATTTATAGTTTAGCCACTGTAAAAGCTACTGCTAAAGAGTATTAAAATTTCATTAATAGTTAATTATAGTAAAATTTCATTAATAGTTAATACAATAATAGTCAATTTAAGAGAGTATTAAAATTTCATTAATAGTTAATTATAGTAAAATTTCATTAATAGTTAATACAATAATAGTCAATTTAAGTCAATTTAAAATCATACTTTTTTTTCCTCCAAGAGTACAATTTATATATACATTGTAACGCCTCGGGTCGGCATGTTGCGGTAGCAGGATGAACTATAGCAGCAAGAGGCTGGCGTTTAGGTTTCACTAATATTTATTGAATCAATACAATGAATTCTAAGTCCTATTACAACATTAAAATAATTGGTTCAATTCACAAAATTAGAATTAGTCGTTAGAGTCCTTTTTAGGAGTCCAGACTCGCGTCTAAACTCTGCTACATCTAAAAGGGAACTACCTCTTTCACATCCGCTTCCTCTTTTATCTCCAATTCTCCCATCTATCATCTTTCTGACAGGCATGCCCCATCGCTGTTTTCGCCCATTACTGACTCTCCTTGGAAGAGAGATTTCTCCAACAGACGAAATTGTAGCAAAAGCGGTTTCCCAGGCAATTTCACATGCTTACCGTATGGGGGGTCTTAGTGACAGCACAGCGGCCATATGCAATAGCTAGAAAAGTTTCTCTTAAGTGACCTTTAGAATCGGCTGTCTTCTAATGTCCATTTCAATGATGGAGAGAGATGTATACCTCTGTTTGAGGATTCTGATGGTTTAGCAAACGTGGGGGTATTTTTAAGTCTGTGGGAACTGAATTCTTTACAACATATATGTAAGGGAAGAAAAAAGGTTTTGCATTTGATATTTTAATTTTTTGAGAACCTAGAGATTTATAATTTAATTGCTGTATGAATATTTAAATTTTTTTTAATTTGAAGCAAGTGTGTGGCAAATAAAACAATTTTTATTCTAATAATACAGTAATTTTTACCATGAATATTATTTCGTTTTATAGTTTACTGAAAATACAAAATTTATTTTAATAACGTATAAGATTATGAAATAAAACAGTGTAGTTGATCTTAATCAATATCAAGTCTTCTTTTTGACTCAGCCTTGCAATTGAAATCTAGTAACACTCCCCTTCTCATTCCTGTTACCGTCTGGCCTGCAAGTATCCCGTAGATGCTTATAATCAATCTTAACTGCTACAGTACTGTTTAAAATCTTTTAAATAAGGCGCCAATTCATTACGAAACCCATTGTAAGATAAATGTTGGTTATCTACGAAGAACTAAATACAAAAAAAGTTCAATTAACTGCAGAATGCAAGAATATTTATCTGGCTGTTAGATTTCTTCTCTAATTATTATTCACAGATTTATGAATGCACTTTTATACGTAAACATATCATATTGACACAACTAACTGTCGAAATGCTTTATATTCAAAAAGGTCTTTCCATTAAAAAATGTTTTAAACCTTAAATTGAATCAGATCACTGACACATGATGATGTTTCTCAGGTTGCACAACTGTAAAAAAAATCTTTAACATTACTTAACTTTTTCTAGGAAACTGGGACTCCTGGAACATTTCAGGTAACGGTAACAGCAAAAAATCCTGTAGTAGAAGCGGTTACATGAATTTTTGCTTTTACTGTTAAATGAAAAATTCTAGGAATCCCAGTTTCCTAAAAAAAGTTTAGTAACTACAGATTTTTTTTTTTTTTTTTTTTTTTTTTTTTTTACAATGTAGTGTAGCAAAACTGAGTCTCAAACACAAACATTTTCAGCATTTTCTAAAAGACCTTATCCCTTCATTAAAAAAATGGGGAATACATTGTTTGATTTCTGAATAAGTATGCATCAGAAATTAATTATAAGGGAATTGTGAACATCCTTAAAATAAGCAAAATGGAGAATCTCTGTCATTGTGTTTGTAAAAAAATACAGCTTTATATACACATATATATACGTAATTATATATACATATATATGTAATTTAAAAGATAAACATTTTAAGCAATACAGTAAATAATTCAAGCATGTATCCCAAAATATTTCTTTAGTTAAGCAAAATAAATATTTCTATCAGAAAACACACTCAATTCATGTTTATTATATGATGAACAGTAATAAAATTGCGAAAATAAATATGAAAATGATTTTACGAAGTAAATTACACCCATACTGCATAAAAGTTTCAGATTTTGCAGACATTCATTATACATGATATTTTTCTTAATTTAAATGTATTAAAACAGAAGTAATTTTTTTTTTCAAGAAAATATTGTCAATAAAAAAATCGAAAAAAAATACATGTTTTCTTGTGAAAGTTTTAAATAATTCTGTTGAAATTTCAAAAGAAATGTCTTTTTTTTTTTTTCTCTCTCTGTAGTATAATAATCCTAAAATGAGATTACTGTAAATACAATCGCAAAATTTTTTTCCAGAAACTATCTACTTATAATAAAAAGCGTCTTCAGAGACTGTAGGAACGGTTCCGGCATAAACCACTCCAAATTGGATATCGACTGCAGCTAGATGCCACGTTAGGCTTAGCTGAAAACAAATGCTAAAATGATTGTTTTAAAATTTATTACTTTTGAAATAATGTTTGTTCAGCATATTTTCATAAAAACCCAATTATAATACATAAAGATAGCAGCAGAAGTGTGAACTGATAAGTTTTTAGTCATTTAAAAGTATGATTGTATATTATTGGCTCAAAGCGCCGTTTTACGCTGATCTCACAAAACTTTAGTGCTGCCATCTATGAACTAACAAAGGACTCGCAAACCTGTTTTTAAACCGTTGTCCTACATAGCTATTGCAGACTTTTTAAAATTAGTTTTATTAATTTTTTTAAGATGCTAGCATAAGACGCTTATTCTTTTAAATTTTGTTTTCTATTGTAAATAAAATAAGCTTTCCCCCCCTTCAAGTTGTAATGGATATACACATATTATCATAGTTGCATTAGTATAATTGAAAATTATACTTTCCACATCCTCTTAAATCAAAATTTTATCTGCTTTGATGTAAATAATATATTTAGTGCATGATATGGAATAGATGACTTATAGTTGTGCACCATAAATTTAGTGATTTTTTTCACGCCAAAAAGCTGTTTTCGAAAACTATCGGCAAATTCAAACTGCATGGCAAACCCGTTTTCAAATACAGCGATCACTTTCAAAACTCCTGAAAAATTGCATTTTTGTAAATATAAAAAATGAATAATTTACACTATGTCACGCAGCCCCCTTAAGCCCCCTTTTTTTATTTTTATTTATTTATTTCAGGAGAAAAAATATAAAATATTTAAGTGATCGCCATATTCCAAAACGAATTATTTTGCTAATAATAACGTTTTATTTTGCAAATTATTATTATTGTTGTAATAAATACTGCTCTTGATTTTGAAATTACAATTTGTTCAAAAACTAAAAATGAAATAAAAATAATAATAAGTTTTTATTATTTGTATTTGTAGAAAGTTATTGCTATCTTTAAAATGTGCTTTTCTACAATACAAACTCTTCAATAATAAAATCTTCATTCTGTTTGTTTGTATGAAGTATTATGAAATATGTTATCTGCTTTGATGTAATTAATATATTTAGTGCATGATATGGAACAGATGACTTATAGATGTGCACCATAAACTTAGCGATTTTTTTCGCGCCAAAAAGCCATTTCCGAAAACGATTGGCAAACTGAAACTGCATGAGAAACCCGTTTTCAAATACAGCGATCACTTTCAAAACTCCTGAAAAATTGCATTTTTGTAAATATAAAAGAAAATAATTTACATTATGTCATGGGGGGCAGAGCCCCCCTTTTTTTTATAGGAGAAAAAATTTTAAATATTTAAGTGATCGCCATAAAAATCAAAAAAAAAAAAAAAAAGGTTTTATTATTTGTATTTGTAGAAATTTATTGCTATCTTAAAAATGTGCTTTTCTACAATACAAACTCTTCAATAATAAAATCTTCATTCTGTTTGTTTGTATGAAGTATTATGAAACATGTTATCTGCTTTGATGTAATTAATATATTTAGTGCATGATATGGAACAGATGACTTATAGATGTGCACCATAAACTTAGCGATTTTTTTCGCACCAAAAAGCCATTTCCGAAAGCGATCAGCAAACTGAAACTGCATGAGAAACCCGTTTTCAAATACAGCGATCACTTTCAAAACTCCTGAAAAATTGCATTTTTGTAAATATAAAAGAAAATAATTTACACTATGTCATGGGAGGCAGAGCCCCCCCCCCTTTTTTTTTAATAGGAGAAAAATTTTTAAATATTTAAGTGATCGCCATAAAAATCAAATAAAAAAAATAAAGGTTTTATTATTTGTATTTGCAGAAATTTATTGCTATCTTAAAAATGTGCTTTTCTACAATACAAACTCTTCAATAATAAAATCTTCATTCTGTTTGTTTGTATGAAGTATTATGAAATATGTTATCTGCTTTGATGTAATTAATATATTTAGTGTAGGGATGCACAACCTTTTCAAGTGAGGGGCCACTTAGAAATATGTCTGAGTGGTCGAGGGCCACATCATCATCTGTGGCCTATAATTGGATAAAAAAAATATGATTTTAGAGGGGAATGGCGGGGGGGGGGGGGGTACCCCTTTAAGTTTGCTTACCCAGTCAAACAATTTAATTCACATGGTAAGGATATATCAGCAGATTTTAGTTTATATATAACAGATGTTTCAAGTTTTATTTTCAAGATGTAAAAATATTCTTTGACTTTTTTCAAGAGAGTAAATTTTGCTTTATTACAAGTGCTAAAAAATAAGCATAAATTGCTGGTACGAAAAAAAAATGTGAACTTTATGAACGAAAGAGAGAGAAGGAGCCGATCAACAAGAATTTTCGTGCCTGAACAACAAAGTTCCCGATTTTCTGTGTTTGATTAACGAAATTTGTAATTCTCCCATGCCTGATCCACCAAATTTGCACATTTTACAAAACCAATCGACAAAATTTGCAATTTTTATGAAGCTGAATGAGAAAATTTGCATCATTTTCTCGCCTGATCAACAAGATTTGCAATTCTTATGAAATCGATCGAGAAAATGCAGAAATTTTTCGCACTTAATCGACAAAATTCGCTATAACAAAGGTGATTGACGAAATTGGTGATTTTTCCTCACATGATCAACGAAATTTGCGATTTTTTTTCTGCATGTGATTGACAAGATTCATGATTTTTCCGCACCTAAACAACGAAATTCTCGATTTTCCTTCACATGATCGGCGAAATTCATGATTTTTCTGAAATTGATCGGCGAAGTTCACGACTTTTCCGAACCTCGTTGACAAAAACATGATTTTTCTGAAGCCGTTCGACTAAATTAGCTATTTTCTTCGCCTGGTTGACGAAATTAGCTATTTTCTTCGCCTGATCGACAAAATTTGCAATTTTAACGAAACCGATCGATGAAATTCATTATTTTTTTGCATGATCTACAAAATTCGCGATTTTCCTTCGCAGGATCGACAAAACAGGCAATTTTTCTTCACATAATCGACAAAATTCGCATATTTTTCGAGCCTGATCGACAAAATTCGCAATTTTTACGAATGCGATGGAAAAAATTCAAGATCTTTCCGCTCCTGATGAACAAAATTCGAAATTTTTACGAAGCTGATCGATGAAAATCACAATTTTTCCTTGCATGATCAACGAAATTCATTTTTTTACAAAGTTGATCAACGATATCCGCGATTTTTCAAAGCTGATTTACGAAATCTGCGATTTTTCCTAGCATGATCAATAATATTCACAATTTTTTCGAGCCTAATCAACAAAATTCGTAAATGTCCCGTGCCTGGCCAACGAAATTCACAATTTTTACGCATACGATCGATGAAATTCGAAAATCGTGATTTTTACAAAGCCATTCGACGAAATCAGCGATTTTTCTCGCTTGATCGACAAATTTCGCGATTATCCACAACCGATCGAGGAAATTAGCGATTTTTCCTCTCCCAGTGGAGGAAATTTGAGATTTTATTAGAACCTAAATGATTTAATTAGCAATTTTTACACGAGTGATCAACAAAATTCGCAATATTCCCGTCTCCGATCAACGAAATTTGTGATTTTTCGGAATCCGATCTATAACATGCGCGATTTTTCGGTGTCCGATCGATGAAATGCGCACTTTTTCCACCTTTAATTCAAGAAATACGCATTTTCGCGCCAGATCAGCGAAATTCGCGATTAACTGACAAAAGCTGCATTTTTTTACACGGGAAGATGAAACTCTCAAATTTTTTTCTCAGGATAAATTGATAAAATTCACGATTATTTTGCAGCCTATTAACTATTCATTTTTTCCTCACGTCATCGATAAATTTGCGATTTCCCCGTGCTTTATCAACGAAATTTGCAATTTTTTCGTCCGTACCTGATCAACGATGATAAACTGAGAAAACATGTTATTTTTTTGCAACTGATGAATTTAATTTGCAATTTTTTCGAGCTTCATCTAGAAAATTGATGATTTTTTCTTGCCTGATCAACGAAATGTGCGATTTTTTGCGTAAGACAGACAAAATTCACGATTTTTCTATGCCTGATCGACAAAACTCGCGATTTTTCTGTGCCTAATTGGAGAAATTTGCTACTTTTTGCCTAACTTCATGGACAAAATTCGCGATTTTTCAATATCCGATGAGTGAAACTTGCGATTATTACAAGCCTCATCGACATAATTCCCTTTTTTTTCTCACTTAAATTTGCGATTTTCTTAAGTGACGAAAATTTATATTTTCCCGCAGATTAACAAAACTTAAAATTTTTTCCTATCACATATGCACAAAAATTGCAATTTTTTCCATTTGTAAATTGACAGAGCTCGCGGGCCATACGTTAACCCATCGCGGGCCACAGGTTGTGCATCCCTAATTTAGTGCATGATATGGAACAGATGACTTTAGATGTGCACCATAAACTTAGCGATTTTTTTTGCGCCAAAAAGCCATTTCCGAAAACGATCGTCAAAGTATGAAAATGAAATACAAGTGAAAATTCCGTCATTTTTGACAGGGTTATATACTAGTATTCATATAAATACAATGTATAAATATAAGTTTTTAATAGAAAAATTTCATTGTATCCAACTTATAGGAAGGAGGGATTCTGAGCAATATCAGTCACACTTGACAATTCTGGAATAAGATAAATGTCTATTCTAGTCTTTTAGCATTTTATCGGGTATGAAATTGGGTGCATAAATTGATTCAAAAATTATATAATTTTGAAAAAATAATTATTTAAAAAAAATCTATAGGGTTGACTTTTTTTTTTTTTTTAATATTTTAAACAAAATTTTCATCTGCAATTCCAGTGAAGTTTCTGGTTAGATTTAATAAAACTTAGGAGTAAAAAGAAAAAAAGAAAGAAAGGAAGAAAAGAAATTAGCTAAATTTCCATGTGTGAAAAAGAACAAACACTAATTTTTACAATTAAATATAATTCTAAAAGTACAAAAATTACTTACAGGTTTCGGTAATATTACTTTTATAAGGCATAAAATTTTCAAAACAATTAGACAATAAGAACTATATAATTTTAAATAAACTGATGTGTGTGAAAAAAGAAAAAAAAACACATTTTTAGCTGCCAAAGGCAGTGGGGCCTATATTATTTAAACTTCTAAAGTCAACTCCAAAGGTGTTATTTTCTGACACACTTTTAAAGTTGTTTTTTGTTCGAAAATGCATGAAATTGGAAGGTATTGCGTTTCAGACATTTTGCAATCGAAGGCCTTTATTATTTTTTTAGTAAATGCACAATATATGTTACAAAAAATATTATTAAGATCTGTCTTTTGAACTTAACTTTCACGCAGCAGCTCAAGAAAAGAAAAGAAAAAAAAATGATTTTATGTATGTTTAGGACCAAGGTTTTGGCATATTTTCACTTATATGTACATGTATATTTATATATGACGGTTTTAAAATTAGACAAGAATGCACATAGAACGGCCATTGTAAGCAGCTGAAGAAAGTAGGGTTCCCAATTTTTAGTTTATTTCGATAAAATTTCATTTACATTATATTTTTAATTATAAAACTTTTTTTTTACATTAAATTACAATATTTCTTTTTATTTGAAGGAAATATTAAGAATAATAAGTAATATAAGGAAAAACACAAGATTGACCTATTGAAACATTCCGAAAAAACCCTGATTTTGTTTTGTAGGACATATGTAAGACAGCGTATCTGTTGCATGCACCCCTCAAATGTAAAACAGCAAGCGATTTTCTTCCATTGTAAAAGACCTCTAAGTAATCAATCACTTTTCTTTTAATCTTCTCTGAGTGAGGTGGAAAGCAGTGATCTGGGAAGAAAGCTGACCAAACAACTTTTCTGCTCAGGACTGCCATTTTTGGACAAGAATTCTAGCAACAAGTTCCCTCGGGACTGGCAAAAAAAGATAAGTAGCCTAGCCCCGAGTCATCTCGGGCAGCCAGTGAAGTGGTCAATTATGATTGCAGGGAAATATGTACAATGTTGTCTTTCATATCTTCCGAAAAGAATACTTTTTTAGAACTCTTCAAATTATAAGCAAAAAACTTGCAGACTTGCCAAGTTCTGACAGCTAAAAATCAGATTTTATCTCCGAAATCAGAAAATATTTTTGTCAATGAAAAGACAATTTTTAGATGTAAACATCTCTAGTGAAAGTTGAAATTTCAACTGGGCTTGGTTATTACTGAAAATTAAAAAGAAATATGCCACTCTTACTCAAATATGGAAAATATGTACTCATTTAGAGTAGAACACATTTAATCATATGATATTTAGGATGCTTCAACATATTTTTAATTTGACTGAATATTACAAAAAAGGGGATGTTTTGTTACTTATAAAAAACTATAGTAAAGAACATAAATCTTAATCAAGGCAAATTATTAATAATTCAATACACGGCAATAGTAACAGTATCAAATCTTAAAGATTCGTTGTCTATAATGAAACTTAATGTAGTTTATCACATAAAATACTACTGATCAATCATACTAAAAAACAATTTCATCTGTATTAAAGTTTTCATCACTGAATGAAAGCACATCTGATTGTAAAATAAAAGAATATTTAAAAAATGTGAAAAATATGGAGAAATATGTCAAAAATCAGGAGTATGGAGAAACATCTGAAAATCAAGAGTCTCTTGCTGAAATCAGGAGACTTGGCAAAATTTGGAACTATTTTTATAAAAACCTTATTTTTCTACAAGGATACATGTTATCTGCATTAAAACGAACAGTTATTACAATAAGCCACTTAATGATAATCTACAGTCTGAATGCTTTTGCTACGTTAGTTTTGTCAGAGTTATCCAAAAGATATTTGTTCTTTTTCAATTTGTTGGTGGTCCTATATGTGGCTTTGGGAAAAAATCATCACAAAAATATATGACCTGTACTATTCTGTTTACACACCTGGAGTTCCAAGATAATTCTTCATTGTTTTCTAGATATTTAACAAAACATCAAAAATCGCAAGTGGCTGGTCACCTTTGGTTATAGTGTATATGTATGTATATATAACACTGTCACCTAGCTAACCAAAAAGCACCAAATTTATTTTTTCTGCTTTAATAATTTTATAGTTTTGCACCCACATACCCATAAAATCTAACTATTGAAGTCTAAACAGCACAAAATGGAAATTTTATTATTTTTGGATCTGCAGACTAAGAAGAGAAAGCAAAATCATTACAATTTTGTTGTCCTCCAGACTCAAGAAATTTCTGTAGAAAAAGAGTAAAAATAAAGATGAAAATTTTCTTATTTTGAAACCCCCCAAAATGTTTGGTCGTGTCTTTATATTTATTATCATCCCAGTCATGCCCATTGTAAATTGTTCCTATTTTATTGGCATAGTTTGATCCTTTCAAATTTATCCTGGAGTTGTCGGACTGCTTTATCATTCTAATCTGACCTTTTAATATGAATTGTCTTAATCATTTATGCACTGACGGTAGGTACTTTTAAGTACCATTGAAGAAAATTTAATATAAAATTTACTTACTATGTCTATTAATAAAAGTTTCTTTTTTTTTTTGCATACAAAAAACTCTGCTCGATGCAATTCAGAAAGCATAGAGAAATAGTCAATGTTAAATATTTTCAAAAAGTGATTATTTTCTTATTGTATGACAAATTCATTCACAAAATCTAGTCAGAGCTGAAGCCAAGGTGGGGCAGAGGGTGCATGTGCCTTGGGCACTAGGCAAAAGAGGCACCAAATGAAGAATTTATTTGTCAATTTTTCTCATGTTTATGTTTAACACAGTATTGTTGAAGTAGTCTTGTCTGGAATATGCCATAGTATAGAAGAATCTAAGAATGATATAGTATAAAGATCCTGTTTAAGGTGGAATTTTTTCAGATTTCATTTTGAAGATTTTAATGAATCTGTATTTGACAAAGCTCATTATGTAATTCAGCATAACATATTTTATGTTATACATTTTAAATAAGTTAGCTACTTATGACTTAGTAAAATAATCTCTATTATCATCTCAAAATAATTTAAACCAAAATTTCATTCAGTTTCTGTAAATGGTATGATAGTTAGGGACTCATGTATCTCAATACTGATTTTTACTGTCAACCTGTAGTTGAACTATTATGAATCTCAAAAAGATAATTTTTCAATTATTCTGATACTAGACATAAATTATATTAGATTTTACAGTATTATATCATTGTTCACAAGTGGTTAAAACAAAATAATGAAATGACATACAATAAGAATTAAATCTGCTGCTGCTTGTTTAACTTCAACATTAGAAGATCGTAAATGATTGAGCACATCCAAAATCATTGAAGAATCATTGATTTGCCTCCTAACACTAACCTAAAAACAAATGACACAAAATGAAAATCTTACAAGCTTGCTTAATTTAAGACATAAAATAAGCACTTTTTAGAACTCTGTTGCTGTGAATGTAAATGAAATAAACTCAAACCTTCAAATACTGTATACACTCACACATAAATGAGACAATTTAGACAAAAACAAAAAGTATAAAGAAGGGAAGGGGCTGGAGAGGTGCGAGACAAATAAATAAATAAATAAATAAAATAAATGTATGAATATTTTGCCCAATAGACACAATTGAAACATGGACATAAAATAAATGGTGGGGACAAGACATAAGCATCTCCTCATTTTTTTTTTTTTTTTAATTTAAGACAGTTTTGTGGGGCATTCATTTTTTTTTCATTTAATCATTTATGTACTACAAACAAATAAGAATAAATGTTAAATGATTCAAAATATCCAGAATTAACATCTTCAAACTGATATATATATATATAGTTTCTGTTTCACATCATAATCAGAGTTCAAGTAAAAATATTTCCCATGCTTTTTTTTTTCCCCTCAGAAAAACGAGAAACAACTTTTCTTTTTCTATTCTAGTACAGTATGCACACTGTCCCAGTTACAAGGTACAAATCACACAATAGCAGTTTCTACTGTCCATAGAATTTTTTTTAGCCAGGTTATTCAATGAATACTGAAGTATATGGGACACTTTTTCTTACATAATGACTAATACACAATTTCAGAGTCAATCATATGATTGTTTGGGTTAATAAAAAGAATGTATCATCTCATTCAGTTTTTTGGCATTCAGTTGTGTTTATGTCATTCTGAAAATCAAACTGAAACTATGTTTATAAATATATTTTGCATTTTAACTTATATAGGGTTGAAGAATACAGAATTTCCAGGAAAAACGAAACATGCTTTATAAAGATTGGAACACAAGTAGCAGAAACATGACTTTTTTCAGGCAGAAAAGTGTTTAAGTTGTTGATCTAACACAGAAATTTTCCAACTGTTTACTGCACTAAAATACTAAAACTTATATTTATCTGTGACAAACTTAAATGTTGTTTATAAAAATAATAAAATAAAAGTATTAATTATTTTCAGTTTATATATAGTTTGCACAAACATCATGTACTGTCACAACCAAAAATATTAAAATTTTATAAATAAAATTCTTTTAAATCTTAATTATTATTTTTATGTTGATTATATTTTATCACTGGGTGAAATAGCTGAGTTTTATATATTTTTAAATATCTTCTTTTCTAGACCGAAATACTTACGTTTTTGGGATAAAAAAATTATTATTATTATTTTTTTTTTCAAGGATAGGACTAAAGATGTTATTGATTTTCATTTTAAAGCTTTCATTTCAGAGAAACACACATGACATTGAGAATGAAAAACAGTTTTCTATTGTACTTACATACTTGGAAATTTTTCCTTAAAAAAAAATAACCAAAAGATTATAATTAATTAATGATATTTTAAAACTTCCATGGCATATCTAAGATCTTTTTCCAGAACAATGCAATAATGTGTTGTGGCACAGCAGTTTAAATTCTCTGATCTTGATCAACCATAATTCAAGGTAACAGATTCTACAGCCATCAAACAAGATAAAAATAATTAATTGATAATCTTTTTGAATGAATTCATTAACAATCTTAATTTGTAATTCTGACATTTGTTGAGCATTTGTTGTAACATTTATGGTAGTAGAATTAATATTTTAAAATAAAAATAAACTATCTTAAAGTTATGAATTTTCTGACATTTATCTAAAAATTCTAACGAAGACTTTGAAAAGAAATGAAGAATACACTTCTTTTCAAATGATATTACATATGTAAAAGTGTAACAAATATGCATATTATCTAAAATTACAAAACATAATTAAATACTAAAAATATTTAGTAAACAGACAATGAGATATATTTTCTTTTGACTGAAATGTATAATAGTTTTAAGATAAGTATAAAACACACATTATTAAAAATACTTTGATATCTTTGTATCATTGTTTTCTTTCTATTATGAAATTTATTTGAATAGTATATGTATTTCTAATTAGTGAAATATTTAACATAGTTAATTTTTTCAGCTAAACTGTTGATAATTTAAGATAATGTTAAAATATGTCATATTTTATAAGTTCATCTGATATATTAGCTGTTTGATTTATAAATTTTTATTCATTTATGGAAAACTACTTTTTTTTTTTTTTTTCAATTCATTGGAATGGAAAGTATTCAGTTTGGTACATGCACTCTAACTTTTTAATTTAACATATGAATGATTACTAGAATGAATTTGAAATGAAAGAAGACACTTGCTTTCTATACAGGATGAGTCATAATTATTGAAACAATAAGCAATCTTCTAAATATTGCCCCTAGGCACATACTTTCTATTGCAAAGTTTCATAAAATAAATTTGAAATTTGATAAGATAAGTTGCAATAACATGGGAGATCTATTTGTAAAAATAAGAAAAATTAAATTATTATACAACCTCCATAGGGTAAAAATTCCAATTAGAAAAACTTTCCTTATCCACTTCTGAATTAAACACAAAAAATTGCATTGTCATATCTGAAAAAATTGCATAGTTATAGCCCTTTAAATAATTTATAAAGTTTTAAGGGATTAGACACAAATTTAAATGTGCACAATTCAAGAAACAATGTTATTTTAGCAGGTCTAGGAAAACATGTAAAAAACACATCTATTGAGTTAGAATTTTGATTTCTGTTATGGTTAGCCATATAATTTGCAAACAAAATCACAACCAAAAACTTCTCATAAAGTTTATAAAATTTTCACGATTATTATTGTTTTAAATGGGATAATTTAAAATCTTTATAACCTGAAACATTATTCATCAGATCTTTTTTTTTTTTTTTTTTCCTTCAAAATTCAAGAGGATAATCTAATTTTAGTTTTGTTTCAGGGTTTTTTGTTTTTCAATATTACCTTTAAAATTATTAAGAAACTATTTAAAGCTATTTTAAACTATTAAAAATATTTATTTAAAAAATGATGTAACTCATTTTTTTTTTTTTAAATCAGCTTTTCAAAATTAAATATTTTTTCAAATTGTTTGAAACAAAATTACGATAAAATAATCAAAAAAGACATATTTCAAGTTTGCACTTTTTTCTTTAACGATTCTTGCCTTTTAAAATTTAAAGATGAGAAATGATGGGGGGAAAAAACCCATCATGCAGAAAAACTATAATATTTTTATAATTTAAAGTTTTAAACAAAATTTGGCTCCTAATAAAATGCATAAATGTATAAATAAAAATATTTTTAAAAAATTGAAAGAGAAAAGTAATTCTTCCTGTAGCTTAAATTTGCAATTCAGTTTGACTTTTGGCATTTCCAGCTCCTTTCTGAATTGTTTAAATGTCCGTCATTATTTTAAAAATGCTTTTTCTAACATGCGGATTAAGAGCTTTTTCATAATTTTAGCTCTAACAATTCCAGGCTTTTTGTCATCCCAATGAGGCTGTTAAAAAAATTCTGCATTCTTGGCCCAGATCAGGCTAGGACCCGGACATTACTTTTATCTGAAGACTCGTCAGGCCAGATCTAATGTATATTTTCATACCGTACTGGGACTTCTTCCTTCTTCCTAGGTTTACACAAGACAAAATTTTCAATCCCGATCACAACACAACCCATATTAAAATCAATATCTCTGATTGACCCAATCCAAGCATAAAATAAGTAAAATTTGACTCAGTAAAATTTTTTATGAAAAATACATATATTTTGAAATTGCCTTTTATTTTACACGAAAAAAGTTTAAAATTCATTTGTTTAAAGAATAGTAGATTCAAGGGCAAAACAATTAAAATACAATAAAACCAGAGAAAAAAATATGCTTATAATGAAATCCTGTCTAAAACGGAAAATGTATTGAATTATTCAAAATGAATATAATAACAAGCTGAGAATAAAATCAACCCCTTAGTTAAGAAACCTTTGCATCTCCTAAGTAAGGAAATTGTTTATAACACATTTTTTTCTCTCCTGTGTGATTCCATCTTAAAATGTTTAACTGTATAGCATTTTCCAAAGTCTCGAACACTTGAAATATGGATTAATGATATTAAAGTATAAGTGAAACACTTGCATATAAATAGAGATTTAATGATAAATATATACAGTGGAACCTTATTAAATTGAACTTCAAGGGACCAAAGGCTTTGTTTGCTATATCCAAACTGTTAACAAAAATGTTAGAATTCATAAAATATATAACTCATTAGTTGCTATGTGTATTCAAAAAAATCTCTTAAGAATTACCATCAATGAATTGTTGTTAATGAGTTATTAATAAGATTATTAATGAATTGACCAAAAACGATTACATTAAACTGACACACTACTGATTAAGTTTACTAAAACTGAGGATAAATGAAAATAAATTACCTTTATTTCTAATTGTCGCTCACTGTTTTCATATAAAAATCATCAGTAATCTTCTGTTGACGTGATGTCAATTTCCAAAAATATATTACAAATTTATTTGTCCAATACATTAAATGACTTCAAAGCTCTTTCTTCTACTGTTTGAGGAGACGAAAACTTAATTACACATATAGCTGCTGTAGAATCTGAGATGATGGAGATTTCACCATTCATGTTCACCTCTACATCAGCATTCGATGCCAGATCTTCTATTTCTGAATGATTAATTTTTATTTAATTTTTACTGTTCGGCATGCATTTTCTTATGAAATTAGAGTCTACGTCCTACTAGCACAACTGTGGAAAAGTTAAAAACAGTTGTCGATGAAAAAAAAAAATCTGTTCGGTATAGCCGATTCTTAAAATTTCGGAGGTTCACTATAATTGGATAAATTAAAATTAAATAACTTAGGAAAATGGCAGGACCAAAACTTTCGTTCATTATATCCATGAGTTTGTTATACACCGGGTTCGCTATAGCAGGGTTTGACTGCATATATTACAGCCTTTAGTGCTTTTTTAATAATAAAAAGTAATATGAAAAATGAAAAACTACAATAAGTATTTTTGGTCAGAACTCCTCCAAACGAAACAGTTTTTAACTGTATCAAAGTAAAACTAGTCGTTGGGGACCACAGTAATACTTATCCATCATGGATAGGCATAATATAATGTATGAAAATAAAATATGCGTAAACTATTTACAAAATGCATTGCAATTCCAAAACAAAATTTAAATATGTATTTAAATATTTTTAATATACATAGTAATGCTCTATTAATGAATTGCTGATGAACCAATTTTGACAAATTATATAAAATGCCAAACTACACAAGTACTACCAAATTACGTAAAATAATAATAATAATCATATAAAAGAATAATAATAATATAAAATAACAGTAATAATAATAATGAAGAATTACAATCATATTAACTCGCAATTTACTGCATTCGATTAAGTGTCTCATGTCTAATTAAAATATATCTTTGAATTGGAAATTGAATGAAATACAGGGTCATGAAAAATCGAAGAGTGTGAAAAACAGGATTACAAATATCTCAGCAACTAATAATCCGATCAACTTTGTTCTTTATGCAAAATTTGTGTTATTTTATTGCCTTTTACATCCACTGCTTAAAATTAAAAAAATTGAAAATTTTTATATACTTTTCATCAGAACGAATTTTTTTAGAGTCCAAAAAAATAGTTCCTGATAATCAAGGTTACTGATATTAAATAGACTTTGTTCCATTCTTACATACTAACAAGGAGTGGATCCAGAGGCTTGTTTCACAGAATTCAGCAACCCTTTGTGCTTCAATAGAGTATAGTCAATAGATAAACATATCACAAGGATAAAGTGCAATATTCAGGGGGGCCATAAAAAAATGGGCCCCAAAGTCATCCATTATTGACTCTTTAGTTTATAATCGGATAAATTACGTGCATTTGTGAGTTGCTAGATAGCCCAGTTGGTAGCGTTCCAGACCTTTTAGTTTTCTCTCTCCGGAGCTTCGCGAATTCAATTCTGTGTCTGGGTATCTTTTTCCCCAGACAAAATAATGATTATTATTTTGGAACCACTATTCAAAAATATATATCCAATTGTTTAAATGAAAATATTAATAAAAACATGCTTCGACACCCAGACACACATATATATATGTAACGACTTCGGGGTGTTGTGTAGTCGTGTCGTAAGAAGTAGGACTCGGGAGTCTCTTGTGGGATCGAACTCTTTTATTTGGCCGCTCTTCGTACAGAGGGATCCGCGAGTCCGGTCGGAGGTCGCCCCGAGCCGTTTACGGTGATTACGAAAGTTTAATAATGTAACGACTTCAGATGTGTCGTAGTCGTGGCATAATAAGGACTCGGGAAACTCTTGTGGGACCGAACTCTTTTTATTAGGCAGCTCTTCGTACAGATGAATCCGCGAGTCCGGTCAGATTTCCCGGAGCCAGATGCGTCGATTATAGAAAAGTTTACATGGTTGTGGGTTCTGCAGGCATCCTCAAAACTGCAAAGTCTCTCGTCTTTCGCGCGTGTTCTTGCTAATATGTTAGGGATTGTCATATTTTCCAGCAGAGGGCAGAATTGTGAATTTGGGAGGAACATTTAATTTAATTGGTTCTTTAGCTGTTGATTGATATGTGGTCAAAGCCCGCACAATTCCCGGGTACATGACGTATGAGGCCCTAACCACAAATGGCTGCAAAAATCCCTTAGATCATCAATTTTAATCTTAAGGAGCGTCCGAAAATGATCTCTGAAAGTAATAAATGTTAGGCTGGGAAAGAAAGTTACCAGGGGCAAAAATAGCTTTAAGCTTAAGAATTAAAGTTAAAAATATTCATTGGGAACTTTAAACTTTTGAATTTTAATTTTAAATTAAAGTTTTAGAAAGGGGTTAGTTTTTATCCTTTCATATCCCCCCCTCCAAGTTGAGGTCCACCAGATTTGCCTGCAAATCTGGGGGGACTCCCTAGGAAAATGGAGAAGACAAAATTGGATCAGAATTTACTTATGCAAAGCTAGAGATTAAGGTTAATGTTAAAGTTAAATCTAAATTAAATGTAATGTTAAAGGAAAGTTTTCTAAGATGTGAGGACTGAATTTTTCTGCTGGAAAAATATTGAAATTTTAAATTTTGAGGAAAAAACTTTATGATTTTAAGTTTTTATGCTAAAAATTTGGGTTATGGCTCTCGAGACGACCTGACCGAACTTTACATAGGAATGTAAAGCATATTATATGACAGAAAATATAAACATGATGAAATGCTGTAAAAATATAGGTAATATATGGAAAAACATAATAAAATAATTTGTAATAGTGACCATTTTCTTGTTTGAAAGTTCTGTGGTCAACAAGTTTGTGCTTTCTTTTAGTTAAAGTCTTTAAGCACATATTTCAGATTTTTATGAAAAGTTAAATAGTCAAAATATAAATTTATGCACAAAAATAATATGGAAATTTGACATAAACATTGGAAAACTTAAAAAAAAATTCTTTTCTATAAAATATGAAAATTATGTTATTATAAAAGGACAATAATACAGGTAATATTAGAAAATGATAAATATAAAAGTACACTGACATATGATTGCTGGGGAAAATGTATGTTTTGTGCACAAAATATTAAAATAATAAAAATATTGGAAAATGTGGAAAATGTTAAAGAAAAATGTTGGCATAAAACATTGATAAAAATAAATAGTTGTGAATATGAAATATAATAATATTGAAATAAGTATGAAAATAAAGAAAATAATATGATGAAGTCTATTTACATTATTTATCCTAAACCGTTGAAGGTTTTAGCATATCCTAAACCATTAAAGGTTTTAGCAAATCCTAAACCATTAAACGTTTTAGCAAATCCTAAACCATTGAAGGTTTTAGCAAATCCTAAACCTCAGTGAGGTTTTAGCAAAAATTTAAAAAAAAAGAAAAATGAGCTTTGGTTTAATTCTTTTGTGTGAAGATGCAAATGCAGTTTATCTATAAGTAAAGGTATTTATTCTTTTGCAGACTGAGATATGTTTTTCGCAGTGGCATGAATAAATCCAAGTCACAATGTAAACCACATCTACATCTCACTGTTAGCTCATAAAATTTCCTAAGTAAAAAAAATGCAAAGAACATTTTTCCTTATAAAGGCCAGAATGCTCTTGGTTTTCCTTGCAAATTTTTATGCAAATAGCAAAATTCTTTAAATTTTAAGGTTTTTACTACTGCAAAGGGAAAAACAATTATTGAAATAAAAAATAATTAAGTAAAACAAAGGAAAAAAAATACTAAACTCTGATTCAAAACAAATAGGCCAATGATCCAACATTTAAAGCACATGGGCAACTTATTGACATTGTTGTTATTAATGGATCCTTTTATTTTCATTGTTTGCCCGAGTATATCATATCAACAGTTGCCACATTTGCTGAGATGGTAAGTCATTGAATCCTTTTTGTTTGCAGGGGGGTGTGTTTTCTGGTTGAATTTAATAAATTTAAAAAAAAATTTTTAAAGATTTAATGGGCTGGAACCATGGTCATCTTTAAAAATTTAATGGGTGGTGTTAGACATTAGTGGACTTACCACGGTTAAAGTGGGGTTACCACGGTCATGTCTAAACCAATGGCTTAATTCCTTGAAAATATTTTTAACATATTTTAAAAAATTGACAGGGGTGAAATACCTGTTCAAATATATTTTTTAATGAAATAGGAAGGGGAAGTTCTTAAAAATGGTTGGGGTAGCCAACTCACTTGGTAATGGATAGGGAAGGAACATAATATGATTTTTAAAACAATACTAGGTAAAAATACCAAATTAAAAACTCAAATATTAAAATATATCATAATGTAAAATATAACATTTGGCTATACAAAAATCTAAACTGGGTAATAAGTTGTGTAAAATTCTATAGGTAGAGTGACATATTTGGAAAAAAAAAATGGATTGAACTTTTCTCATTATGTACAAATAAAACACTTACCCACACAAAAAGGCTCAAAATATGGAATAAAATAATACACAAACTGACAAATTACTATTTACAAACATGTAGAAATTTAAATGTGCTCATCTGAATTTATAAAAAATGGAATTAATAAAATAGGACACTAAATATTAGTAATATCGGACACAAAATATTGGCAAGCATACAACTGCACTTGTATTATGGATAACGTTAATTTAAAAACATGTAACCTGTTTAAACAATTTATTAACAATATGTCAAAAACATAAAGAATCTGTGAATTTATTTTTTGGTGATCGCACGTATGCTTCGCCGGCTGAATAAGAAAACAAAAATACTGTCATTTTAATTTATCACAATTTTAACGCGTATGTAAAATATCAATCACAAAATTTTCTAAAATGTAAATAATAAACCTTAAATTCCACAAGAAATAAAAAATAAAGCTAATAAAAATCTTAATAAGTATGAGTTTTGTTAAAATCCCTTTAATACAGTAACAGTATTTTAAATAACCTACTTTAAAATTACATGAACGTTGTCAAAATTTTAAAATGATCACTCTGATAACAGTATTTTTTTTTTTTTTCTCTTTTTCATTATTAAATACTTTTCATTCACACAAACACTTCCATTCCTTGGTATTTTCGGCCATAACACATTCATAGACAACATAAAATAGAAAATAAAAAACATTGTTTAATGTGAAATAAAACTTTTTTTTTTTTTCCTTTAATGAGAATATTTCTTAAAATAAAATGATGGAAATGATAAATCTGCATTTTTATCAATGTTATAAAAAAGGTTAAAGGAAAAATAAACACATATTCTGCACAAACTTTTTTTTTTTTTTTTTTTTGTAATTAAAATATTTCATAAAATAAATAATGCAAAAAAGGAAATCGGTAGGGTAACACATTGAAATGATAACATAAAGGTAAAAGGAAAATACGTAATTTTTCACCAATGAGCTGTAATCTTCAACAAAAAATAACGTCAATGTCAAAGAAAAAAAATAAAATAAAAAAGCATACCTGTACATTCGATTATCCAATTTTTTTTTTTTTTTCTTAAGAAAGAAAAATTTAATATTTACAAACTACTAAATTACTATTTTTTTTTTTTCATTTCAAATAACTTTTAAGGATAAATAACTAAATAAAACATTCTAGTCCATCATAGATCATCATTTGTCCGGTAAAAAAGTAAAAATAAATTTCCACATCCTAACTCTTGAGTGAATCATCTGTACGGTGATAGAAAACGGAGATCTCGACCTTTGCTCTCCTGAAA
Organism: Maratus speculifer; assembly: GCA_964019185.1. Lineage (NCBI taxonomy): Eukaryota > Metazoa > Arthropoda > Arachnida > Araneae > Salticidae > Maratus > Maratus speculifer. The sequence continues at coordinate 101,035,222 of OZ025293.1, forward strand.
ACCATATGGTCGTAAATCTGACCCACTTCCGCGAAATAAAGTTCGGACCATTCTGCGACTCTGCTTGGAGAAGAGAAAAAAATACATCACTTGAGATTGTTCGTTTTTGCTTTGACTGTTAAAGAATCTCTTCTTAATATCTGCGGTTTCGGATGCCGTTGAGTAGAGGAAAAAATCCAAATGAATCAGTTCATAAGTTAGTACGTATAAATATTAGATCACAACTGATTAAATGCTTTTTCTTCTTTTCACGATTGTCCAAAATTATTCGGAACGTGGATAGTTTCTGTTTTAACTACATTGTTCATGGGGGAAATTTCCTTTCTCTGGCTTAATCTTTTTTTTTTTTTTTTTTTTTTTTTTTTTGTCGACGGTAAATGGCGTTTCCGAGGGAAAGGAATTCTCGAGCACTTCGGAATTTTCGCGGCTTGGTGGTAAGGCAGAGGGATGTTTTTCACGCGCTCATTATCCTGCGCGACTTTTATATAATGTAACGACTTCGGGGTGTTGTGTAGTCGTGTCGTAAGAAGTAGGACTCGGGAGTCTCTTGTGGGATCGAACTCTTTTATTTGGCCGCTCTTCGTACAGAGGGATCCGCGAGTCCGGTCGGAGGTCGCCCCGAGCCGTTTACGGTGATTACGAAAGTTTACATGGCCGGAGGTTAGGCAGGCTCCTCAAAACTGCAAAGTCTCTCGTCTTTCGCGCGTGTTCTTGCTAATATGTTAGGGATTGTCATATTTTCCAGCAGAGTGCAGAATTGTGAATTTGGGAGGAACATTTAATTTAATTGGTTCTTTAGCTGTTGATTGATATGTGGTCAAAGCCCGCACAATTCCCGGGTACATGACGTATGAGGCCCTAACCACAAATGGCTGCAAAAATCCCTTAGATCATCAATTTTAATCTTAACCACTTAACCGGCGACAGGTATGGGGAAATAGTGCTTTTACCCCCGACTTATCTCGGGGCAGACGGTTAAGTGGTTAAGGAGCGTCCGAAAATGATCTCTGAAAGTAATAAATGTTAGGCTGGGAAATAAAGTTACCAGGGGCAAAAATAGCTTTAAGCTTAAGAATTAAAGTTAAAAATATTCATTGGGAACTTTAAACTTTTGAATTTTAATTTTAAATTAAAGTTTTAGAAAGGGGTTAGTTTTTATCCTTTCATATACTTATTTTTTTATTTATTTTTTTACAGAGAGATTGCAGTTTTATGAATCTACTGAAAAAAAAGTTTAAAAAAAACTGAATTATTCAGTCAAAAAAATTTTTATTTTATTCACATTAACTTATATATTTTTCCATTAATAGATCTTTGTTCTTCTAAGCAAAGTAAATTAAAATACGCTACATAAAATTTAAAAAATGTTATTTGGTTTCTTTCTTATCTAACACTTATCAATTTAAAATGTTTATATTTTTTTGCTTTTTTCCCATCTTGAAAATATAATTATTTTTTTGTTATAGGATCTCATGTTTGGAATTAGAATAACTGTTTCCATTAAAAAAAATTTCAGGAACCTTTTATTAGGTAGATTTACAGGTGGTTTTTAAGCAATACAAGTACACTATAGAAAATAAACAGGATGGGTTCAGTATGTTTATTCTTTTTTGTTGAATCTTTAGCAACCATATGCTGCAGAGCGAATGAGTATGACATTTTGATTTTAAAGTTTTGCAGTGATTAGACGTTGTTCTTTATTGTAGTTTTATAATTAAAATGGAAAAAATTATTTTGTAAAAAAATGTCTAGTGAAAAAGCTTCTAAATTTGCAAATATTGAACAAATTTCAGAAGATTCGATTCATAGCGAATCAGCAAAATTGAGATTAAATGATGCAGTCATGTATTATGAAAAGTTACTCTCTGAAAATGATTTAATTACATTGGAGTCTTCTGATACTATTTCTTATGAAGCCAACAATATTTATGAATGTGAATGAAGTGTGCTTTCCAAATAATCATCTTAAAATGCCTTGTTCCTGTAAAAACACTTCTTTTATTATTTGTGCACGCTGTCACAAAAATTTGTGTTTTGTATTTTTTTATGATAATTATCACCCTGATTCTTATCCATAATTAAAATCTCAATTTTAATAACACACACTTATTTTTTAAATACATAATATAAACATATATGTAAAATAAATATAAATAATTGTAATATAAATGCAAATAAGTATATGTAAGTAGCTGTAAATAAAATATAAATAATTGTAAATGAAACTAAATATAAAATTTACAAAATACAAAAATTTTGAATGCAAAAGAAATATGTATATAGCGCATAAGATTTTTTTTTCTTTTTTCACTTTTTATTGTATCAATAACTTTGTAATAAAATTCTCTCTTTCTGTAAATTCTGTCCGGGTTATGATTTTAACATTTTTCCAGGCCGTGCTGAACTTTTTTCTCTATGGGTTGGCCCAGGACTGGTCTTAGGTATTTTGACCCGTGCAGACTTCAAGTGTAGGTGCCACCAGCATATTTTCAAAGCAGGTTTAGCATAAAATTTGTATAATGCTATTTTACATCTGAAGCAGAAATGTTGTCTTAAATTGAATCTTATCAAAGTACAATTTGTGAATGATCCCTATCTTGCATTGAAATTGTGTCAAGAACTCGCCGCTCAGAGGTAGGGGAAAGTGGTGTCAGTCACGAACTTTGGAGAATTTTGAATTTTAATATCAGTGTGGGATATGTAGATGATTGTTTGTTTGTTTATTTATTTAATTCAGGAATGGATAAGGAAAAATTTCCCAATTGGAAATTTTATCCTACTAGAGTTATCCTACTAGAGATAGAAATTTAATTTTTATATTTTCTCAAATAGACCCCCATGGAGTTGCAACATATCTAATCAAACTTTGCACCTTTTTTATGAAATTTTGCAATCGGAAGTATGTGCCTAGGGACAATATTTAAGGAGATAGCCTATTGTTTCAATAATTACTAGATGGAACCCGTCAAAACTTGACGGCACCGAAGAAAGAAAAAGGTATTTTCCAGCTATTAAAGGATTTTTTAACGACTAATCTTCAGCAAAAATTTCAATAAATAAAAGAACAACCTGCATTTTACATCCAGGCAAATGACCCGCAATTGGCCGAGTTACATTCAAACATGCTGTCATAGAATTAGAATCTCTCTCATTTGATAATTTTTCATTTACAAATACAACACCAATAAATTGTACATAACATGAATAAATCATAAATTACTGTCATCACTCATTTCATACAAAATATACATACTTCACTTACTTCGCAGCAAAATAAGACTGAATTTATAGTTTGCCATTTAGCAACTATAACAATGATCCTCTCCGTGGTTAATTTGTTGTTACATTACCCACCCCATTCAACAAATAAACATTTGCATTTTCAACTACTTTTCTATTACCTTTTCATAAATCAAAAATACATGTAAATTTCACATATTAAAAAAATTAATGATAATATTTATTCTGGCTAGGTGAAGCCCGTCAAAACTTGACAGCAACAATATGAAAGAATCAAAGAAAAAAAAGTATTTTGCCACTATAAAAAAATTTTCAAAGAAAACTTTTTTTTTAAAGATTAATATTTATTAAAAATTTCAATATGCTTTTCCATTTACCAACGTAACACCAACATGACATGATCCCGGGTGCAGAATTGGTGCAACGCTGCGACACACGTCAGACTTGAAAATGTTTGCAGATTATTTTTCAACTGTTTAAGTTTTTTAAAAAAAAAGCTAGAAATCATTTGCTATGTACCAAAGTTTGTCTAGGTACCATAAAAAACACAAATTCTGGCAAATAATCACAAAAATTAGAAAATTTCATCAAAATACTCCCCCCCCCCCAAAAAAAAAACAAACATTGCCCGGAAATTTTATAAATAGATGTGGGAAAATAAAACAGCAAATTTCGTCAACAGATTGCAAAAAACAACAAACTTCTTCAAAAGATCTCTAAAAAATTTGTCAAAAAACTGCAAAAAAAAAAAAAAATTGTCTAGATATCCCAAATAAAACAAATTTCGCAAAAGTATTGCACAAAAATAAAAATTTTGCCAAAACGTCTAAAAAAATGGCAATTTTCATGAAAATTTTTTTTAAAAAAGGCAAATTTTGACAAAAAAAATCCCTAAAAAATGGCAAATTTGTAAACATATTATGAAAAAAAATTCAAAATATTGTGAGAAAACAACAAATTTCGACAAATGATTGTGAGTAAACAACAATTTTCGTCAAAGGATTGAAAAGAAAAGCAAATTTTATCAAATAATCACAAAAAAGATAAATTTTGCAAAAAGATCTTCAATAAACGGCAAATTACATCGAAAAATCATGACAACACGACAACTGTCATCGAAAGAAATCGAGAAAAACGATAAACTTTGCCGAAAGACCTCAAGATGACGAATTTCATCCAGTTATCATAAAAGATGTGAATTTCGCCCAAAGATCTCAAAAAGCACATAAAATTTATCCAGGTAATCGCAAAAAATGGTAAATTTAGCTAAAAATAGTGGAAAAAAACGACAAATTTCTAAAAAAAAAATAACAAAGAACAATTTCACAAACAAAAATCACGAAAAAAGGATAAATTCGATAAAACAGCAAATTACATCGAAAGATAGTGAGAAAAAATGACAAATTTCACCGAAAATCCCCGAAAAAACAAATAATTTTATCCTGGTACCATAAAAGATGTGAATTTCGTCAAAAGATCTTGAAAATACTTTAAATTTGTCTAGGTACTTCAAAAAACGCAAATATTGGTAAACAGATTGTGAGAAAACAACACATTTTGTCAAAAAATGAAAAAGAGGCACATTTCAAGAAAAAATTGCAAAACAGGTAATTTTTTTCAAAGAAAAAAAAGTGAAAATATGATAAATTTCTGAAAATAACAAAAAAAACCGACAAATTTAACAAAAAAAGCATAAATTCGATAAAACGGCAAATTACATCGAAAGATAGCGAGAAAAAAACGACAAATTTCACCGAAAATCCCTGAGAAAACAAATAAATTTGTCCTGGTACCATAAAAGATGTGAATTTCGTCAAAAGATCTTGAAAATACTTTAAATTTGTCTAGGTACTTCAAAAAACGCAAATATTGGTAAACAGATTGTGAGAAAACAACACATTTTGTCAAAAGATGAAAAAAAGAGGCACATTTCATCAAAAGATCGCAAAACAGGTAATTTTTGCAAAGAAAAAAAAGCGAAAATATGACAAATTTCTGAAAATAACGAAAAAAACGACAAATTAAAAAAAAATCATGAAAAAAGCATAAATTTGATAAAACGGCAAATTACATCGAAAGATAGCGAGAAAAAAATGACAAATTTCACCGAAAATCCCTAAGAAAACAAATAATTTTTTCCTGGTACCAGAAAAAATGTGAATTTCGTCAAAAGATCTTGAAAAAATACTTTAAATTTGTCTAGGTACTTCAAAAAACGCAAATATTGGTAAACAGATTGTGAGAAAACAACACATTTTGTCAAAAGATGAAAAAGAGGCACATTTCAAGAAAAAATTGCAAAACAGGTAATTTTTTTCAAAGAAAAAAAAGCGAAAATATGATAAATTTCTGAAAATAACAAAAAAAAACGACAAATTTAACAAAAAAAGCATAAATTCGATAAAACGGCAAATTACATCGAAAGATAGCGAGAAAAAAGCGACAAATTTCACCGAAAATCCCTGAGAAAACAAATAAATTTGTCCTGGTACCATAAAAGATGTGAATTTCGTCAAAAGATCTTGAAAATACTTTAAATTTGTCTAGGTACTTCAAAAAACGCAAATATTGGTAAACAGATTGTGAGAAAACAACACATTTTGTCAAAAGATGAAAAAAAGAGGCACATTTCATCAAAAGATCGCAAAACAGGTAATTTTTGCAAAGAAAAAAAAGCGAAAATATGACAAATTTCTGAAAAAAACGACAAATTTAAAAAAAAAATCATGAAAAAAAGCATAAATTTGATAAAACGGTAAATTACATCGAAAGATAGCGAGAAAAAAATGACAAATTTCACCGAAAATCCCTAAGAAAACAAATAATTTTTTCCTGGTACCAGAAAAGATGTGAATTTCGTCAAAAGATCTTGAAAAAATACTTTAAATTTGTCTAGGTACTTCAAAAAACGCAAATATTGGTAAACAGATTGTGAGAAAACAACACAGAGAGACTGCATTTTTGCTATCACTGTTTAATGCAATGCTATGATAATTATATTTTTTTTCTTTACTTATCTTATAATGATTGAAATACATTGGTTTTTTCACTTTACATAAGTTATTTTATTTCCAAGTGTTTATTTACGTTCTTGGCCGATAAAGCATTTTCTATATTGTAATTTTCAAATCATCTAGGTACCACAAAAAATGCAAATTTTGCCAAATAATCATAAAAAAAACCAGCAAGCAATGAATATGGTATATAAAGACTGCTTTATCATGATTGAAAGCTATGCAAAAAGAGGGATCTCTTCTGATAATTTTATTTTTCTTTGTTGATTATAATGATCTTCATATTTCTGAAAAAACATTGTTGAGAGATCAAGATCAAGCGATTAAAAAAAAAATAGCAAATTTCATCAAAATATTCCCTCCTCCTTCTCCCCAAAAAAACTCAGCAAATTTTGTCACGGGAACACTTTTTAAAAAAAGTGTACTCAAAAAAAAGTGAAACATTAAAGAAATATTAATGATTTACAAAGCTGTTTATAACTGGGATTATTTTCATTTCATATGCAATTTTCTATTATTCGGCGAGACTATGAGATGTAATGTAAATACTTCCTAAACGTTATGAATTTGCTCAAAAATGAAATTATAAGTGGGAAAAAAATCACCGTTTTTTGACATGAGTATAATAAGAAACTGAAGCAAAAAATAAATAGTGATTTGCGAATCTGTTTACATCCATGAAGTCAAACTATCCGTCGAAAATCGCACCATCAAAACACGAAACAAAAAACAATGTGATTTCCAGCCTTTTTTTTTTACACATACTAATAAATAAATTTGAAAATTACAATATAGAAAATGATTTATCGGCCAAGAACGTAAATAAACACTTTAATCATTAACTTATTGAATGTTTCAATTTCATATGAAACATCTCTACAATTAAGCCTAAGATTGCCGGCAATAACATTGCAAAAAAAGAATACAGATGGAAATAAATTAATTAACTTACGTAAAGTGAAAAAAACAATGTATTCCAATCATTATAAGATTAGTAAAGTTAAAAAATTAATTATTATAGCATTGCATTAAACAGTGTCAGCGTTCTTATCCCATATTTACAAACGCGCTTTGCAAATGCTCTTACAGACAGTAACTACTCTCCTCCGATTAACCAATAGGAGGAGACTCTCAGAGACCGGCGCAAATATCGATGCGTAGAGACGAAAAAAAAAACTATGCTGACTTTTTCTGCCTTTCGTTTTAATATATAGATGACTTACCCTGCATATGCCCCCTAGAACCCACATATGTTTCACCTAATGTAGAGAATTATAGCTTTAAACATTATAGCTGCTGAAACTAATCATTTATTTAAAGCACTTGCTGAATGCTTGGAAATTGCCATTTAAATTATATGTACATACATTGTATTACACATGCGTTTTTCATTCTTTTTTTTTTCTAACTACCGTAATTTATGGAATAAACGCCGAGGCGTTTACGAGTTTAAAAATTAAAATTTTCATATATGCGGCGTTTACACCAGGGCGGCGTTTACGAAAATTTTGAGCAAATTATTCAGTGTTTCAAAAGAAAAAATCACTTTTTCTTCCTTTTTTCTCCGCGTTCGTGATGTTACCGATCGTAGATCAACAAATGCAATACATCATGAATCACCCTTTTTCAAGAAATACGATGACTGGAGTAACCAGGAAGGGACAATAGATGCCTGCTTTTATTGCACTTTGTTGTAGAAACAAAGTATTGAAACAGGTGCGTGCGAAAAGAAAACTGTGCACGGAGCAAAGTTGCATTTTGGCGGCTCCTTCCCCCAACTTTTTTTTTTATGACAGGTCAAAAATGACATTGATAGTATAAATTTGGCGCCCTTTAAATTTTCACACTCGGGTGATTGCCCCCACCCCTTTCGCAAGGCACTGATTGGAAAGTTTTTTTGAATTTCACAATTGAAATGTCTCTTTTGTTGGTACATTTTAATTCTGTTACAAAAACTACAGTATTTTCGATCCCCTATTAGTGCAAAATTTTACAGTTCTCATTCTTATGATGATTTGCATAAAAAAAAATATTTATCTAATAATAAGAGCAAAATTTTGTAATTTCTTTTTTATGACAACTGATAACACATATTTATTGGTGCACTTTAAAGCATATTCCGTAAACGTTAAAAAAAAAAAAAAAATCCAAGAAAGTTTAAAAAATTTTCTAATAAAGAAAAAAGTGAGAAATTATTTAAATTCTATTCTATTATGTTTAAAAAGGACCCCGTGAATGTGTCATCAAAACCGCAATGTTTGAGTGTGGAAAAGAAATTAATGAGCTTCAAACAAGCGAAAAAGAAAACAGAAAGACACGATAAGCAAAACGTGTTTTCTTTTTATTATTTAAAAAAAATCGATATCTTATCTGATAACACAGACCTACAAAAAAAAAATTTTTTTTTGGTGCCTGAGATTTTACAACTGATTTTGGATATTTTTGGGACGCTGATTCCAAATATGCAATCAGTTTTTCTCTATCAGCTCTACTTTTTTAGATATGCAAAGCAAACTAAAGATTTTTTAGAACTAAAGTGACCTTGAACACTTAAACTGACCTTATGATACATAGTCCTGTAACGACGCTCAAGGCGATTAGAAGGACGTTGAAATACCACAAGATCTTGAAAAAAAAGAAATGTGCAAGCAAAACTGAAGATCTGCGCATCCTTATGATTTCGCAAAGCTCATCCATAAAGCCAAATGTAAAAGCCTCCAAGAGTAAGGTTTGTTTCAGAGTTCGCTCCATGGAAACAAAACTGGCTTTCTTTGACTTTCTAAAGTTTTTGAACTTCCATGATATTTGTGTTTAAGGTAGAATTCGTATCAATTTAACGTAAAACTCGTAGTGTTGTAGATTGTTGTGTTTGCATTGTAGAATGGGATTTAAATGAGTTCAAGTAGAAAAAGTTGTATAAATCATCCAGATAAGTTTTGCTACATATGTGGAGAATTAAAATTTAAAAGAACACTGAAAATATGTTACTGACTTTGTATAGAGAGCTTATTTTGGATACTTAGGGGTTAGACTTGGTGATCAGGATAAAATCTGCGCACTGCCACAGGTCTTTAAAATTTGTACAGAGCATTTATGACAGTGAGCTGACGGAAGAGAATAAGTCTCAAATTCGGTTTACCAATGGTTTGGAGAGAACTCCAAAACCATTTCTATGACTATTATTTCTACCTAGCACTGGAATACTATTTGAATTAATCGAAACAATTGTAATAAGAAAACTTATCCTGATTTAGTGTCTTCAAGACCCCCACTTCCTCACTCAGAGGAACTACCGATCCCAACGTTTCATCAGCTACCAGAGCTTAGGATGAATATTGTCCTTCTGATCATCTTTTAGATAGCTGTGAATGTAGCAGTGATTATGAGAAGACGTCATCAATGCTTAAATTTTTCAACCAGGTTGATTTAAATGATTTCAAAAGAGATTTCAATGTTTTAAAAGAAGCTTCAGAATTACTGGTCGCTTTCAAGATTAAAAGACAAAAATTTATTAAATCAAAGAGCCAAACTTACATTTTATCACACAAGACAAAATTGTCTACGACCCTACTTCTCTTAAAATAACAATCTTGTATTTTGTCATGAATTTAGAGGACAGTTAGAAAAATTGGTTCTTCCTAAATATTCTCCAGATGATTGTCCTTGGACAGCAAGGAAGTTACACAAAATACTATTGTTTTTCTATTTTTGGGATAGTAGGGATAAAACACACCACTAGATTAGAAAAGAGAGGCCTAAGAAAGAAAACATGGATGTTGTAGAAAGGAATGTCATTAATAACACTTTAGATGGGCCAAAGAAAATCATACTTTCTGCACTGCATATCAAGCTCTGTCCTATGAAGCAGTTTGTGTAAATTCTCCATAAGAACGGGTCATGATTTGCATATATAAGGTAAAAACACCCGAATTGAGTTATGAAGATATTAAAGCAGGAATGTTTAACCGACAATAAATAAGACAACTGATTAAGGATCCTGCTTTCGTAAATTCAACGAATGAGGCTGAATAAAAAGCCTGGACTTTTTTTGTGGCAGTTCACAAAAACATTCCGGGCAAATGCAAAGGAGAAATCTATGTAGAACTGGTAAATGAAAAGCATAATAGTTTTAAATCTCTTGGGTGTACTAGAAGCATTAAAGTGCACTATTTACACTGCCACTTAGAGCATTTTCTTGAAAATAAAGAAGGCACAAGTGATAAACATCCCGAAAGATTTCACCACAATATTAAGACTATGGAGGACCGCTACCAAAAAAGATGAGATATGCAAAGGGTTTCAGATTACAGTTTGAGTTTAAAAAGACACTGTTCTAAAATATATTCCAGAATGTCACAGAAAAGAAGCTTCTGAAGCATTCAATGAGTATCAGTTTCATCAGTGACGTTTTTCTCTATTTTTGTGAGTAAAAATATTTGTACAATATAATTAAAAAATTATTATTTCAATATGTGTATATCATAATAATAAAAACTAACATTTGTGTATTATAAAAAATAAAAATCCTGTATTTATTTTATTTTTACATACATTTTTTAATACATGGATTTACCTTAAAATAATGAAACATATATTTCACAAAAAGTTGTTTATCTTAAAAAACTGAGCTGATAGAGAAAAACTAATGCCATATTTGAATTCAGGACATCAAATTCATATAAAATCAGCTAAAAATACCCCGGCACCAAAACAGCTGTTGACCAGTGTAATTTACCGATTTCGTTCAAATTTTCAGCAAGTTGCAATAATAGTGAATTAGGCTGTGTAATAAATTTTTGTTAAAATATAATAAGTTATTCAAAAGTTACAACATCCTACAAAAAGGTCCAGTACAGAACAACTCCAAAGAAAAACAAGTGCTCTGCAGTTCTTCGAAAGTCAATGTTATCGGAATAAGGCTCCGTTCAGATTGCAATACTCTTCCCTTCAATTGAATTCTTGGAAAAAGTGAGGAAGTCTTTTGTATAGGATCGACTTGCGGTTTCTTTGTAATAGAAACAAGCGAAAATAACAAAAGAATCGGCAGATAAGCAATCCACCCTATTTGACAAAAAGGTTTTTCTTTTGCCGGACAATTACTCCTTTCCTGCAAAACTCATTAAAATAAAAAAATGCCGAGTCGTCACAACAAACGAGGCGACACCAAACTTCAAAAAGTGGTAAAATGTGCTTGGGCCAGCAGAAAGGAATAGTGCTCGGATTTTTTTTTTTCTTTTTTATTATTGTTAAACAAAAAATATTTTCGGTGGCGTGGCGGGCTTACAAACTGATATACATTTCGAAAAATTAAATATGTTCAAAATTGGGAGCGGTGTTTTCGAGATTTTACAGTATGTATTAAAAGTAAGAAAAATAACATATAAAAAAAATTTCAGGAAAAAATTCCGGATCCGGAAGTTCTGAAAAATCGGTTCTGTAATTTTTTTTTTTTTTTTTTTTTTTTGACAATTAGTTATTTTAATAATTTAATTAGTCTAATAATTCTATTTTTTGCCATATTTATGCAATATTTTGGGTATGTTATCGCCTTAATAATGCAAAATTATTCCTTCTGACTGCGCCGTTTACGACGGGTGTGGCGATTATGATGATTTTTTTCAAAACGATGTCAATATTTGAGGGTGCGGCGATTACACTGGGTGTGGCGTTTCTTCCCTAAATTACGGTATCTTAAACTTTTGGTTTCATTTATAAAATTCAATTATTAATATCAAAATATGCACTGATAAAATTTTAAAAATAAAAATAGTGTTTAAAAAATGAATAGGCTTAATATGGGCATTTAAAGAAATGGTAGACTTTGAAAATGAGAATTTTTTTTTAAATTTTTCACTTAAGGAAAAAAAGTTAGTGTGTGATTTAAATTTTTCTTGATAAATTATTTGGTTACATCTTAAATCAGTTTGAGTGTTAATATGTTGAAGTTTTCAACTTACTGTTACTAGGTTTATACAGTTCTAAAATCTTAAATGTAACCAATGATTAAAATGCACAATGCAAGTGATTTTTCTTCCAGTCCCTTTTAATTTCCTCAAGTACATTGATTTTAATTTTAATGTTTTTTTCTCTTTGAATAAGTTGATATCCATATAAAAAACAAAGATTAATTATGGAAGTTACAAATGTCAAATGGAATATTAAGTTGAAGACTGAGTAATTCTTGCCCAACTCACAGAAAATAAAATATCTCTATAATATTAAGCAAAAGTGAATATACATTAAAATAAATATGTAAATATGCATACTTTTATGATCAGAATTTTTTTATAGTAATCAATGGTTTAAATTATTTCAAAATTGAATGAAGCCTTATTAAAAATAAATTTCATATGTATTATGTTCTTAAAATAAGCCTTATTTGTTGAGTTTTATTTATTTATTATTATTATTATTTTTTAATTATACTTCAATATGAGTTGTGTGCACATGGGAAAGTTTTATTTCATGCCAACCAAGATTATGCAGGATGTCCAATTTCTGATTCCTAAACCATTATAGATAGATATATAATTTCAATTAAAACAAGTGGCTAAGTATGATCGCAGATCACACAGAGGGCTTCATTTAATATTTCTTTCAAAACAACTTATCCTTTAATTAATAAATCCAAATTGTTAATTTATAGTTATTAATAAATTCTTACACAGATGGTAGCAGCAATAAATTTAATTTTAAAATAATTATAAAAGGAAGTTAGTTATTTTAATCAAATTACAAAGGTGTAAAGATAATTACTTAAAGAAACTCAAAATTTCAAATTTTTTGAAAATCCAAAATTAAAAAAAAAAATAGCAAAGACATAAAATTTTTTTTAAATTTCTAAAAATGAAAAAGATGTTTAAATGAAATTTAAAATGCTGAATCCTTAATAAATTGCAATATTTTTAAAATAGAAAGAAATTTGAATTCTAAGAAATATTATAAATATCAATAATAAAAAAAAAATAATATAAACCTTTAAATTGGCAAAAAATACGAAAATTTATTTTAATTAAATCCATTTTAGTACGAAAATTTCAAGTTCCAGCACCAGGGATCAAACTAACAACCTCCTGTTTACTAGCAAGACACTTTACCTCTACATGAGTAATGTTGAAATTAAGGCTCTGTTTTAAAATTTCAATGAATGGATGACATTGATAAATTGATTTAATTAAAATAATGGACTTTTTAAAAATTATATAATTTGTTATGTGACAGAATGTATTCAGCTGTAAGTAGGGGAAGATTTGGATACTTGAGCCACTTTTTAAATTTTAAGTTTTTTAATTTTTTTATAATTGCTTAGAACAAAATAAAATATTGAAAATGAAAATTTGATATTTTTTCTTCAACTGAAAACCACTTTCAATTAATTTTGAACTATTTTTCTATGTCTAATAAATTTTTACTTTTTGTTGTACATCACGGCTCAAGTATCCCCATGAAGGGGATACTTGATCCATGGTGAAGGGGGTACTTGAGTCAATACGGAAAAATACCTACAAAAATTATTTTTTTCGCTTAATTTTTGCACAAATATTTTACAGAAAGATAAATTATGATATATAAAGTCTTTCAAAACCAATTAAGAAAACAAAGCTAGTAATACGATCATTTTTTGTCGTTATAACTGGTAGTCGAAGGATCATTTCAACTTGAGTTATATCGATGGTACCAACATCCTCAATTGGAAGCCATTTGAATTTGGAATCTGCAATTCTTCGAGCAAATTTAATTTTCAATTCATCTTCTGAAATTTTAAGCACTTGTCCAACAAATCTTTTTACAGTTTTCTTTCCGACATATTTTACTAGCAACCAATCATCAATAGAAGGTTTTCTGTTCATACTATTACCATCATTGACAGAATTTTCATCCAATGATATTGTCGAACTCATGCTTTTAATTGAGTAGCTGTTGGAATCTGAGCCAGATGTATCATTCCACTCTTTCAAACACTTTTTTGAATTTCAGAGGAACAGATTTCGTCTTCACCTTTGGCTCCATGCAGGTAAGTTTGAGCTGTGATTTTTGTTGCTTTTTTTTTTTGGTTTTTTGAGCGCTCTTTTTACCCATTCTTCTTCAATTTTTTTTCAAAAAAAAAAGTTACAGTAACAGAGGTTACAATTTAAATATAAAATATCAATCTTAATGTATTATGTAAAAAAATAAACATTTTAATATGTTAGACCTAACTAATGAAAGTATTAGAGATAATGACCTGTAAAACAGTTTAGAAAAGCTATTTAAATGTAATAAAAGTTAAATTGTAAACTATGTTTACATTTATCTAGACAGGCTATTTTGTTAGTCAAAATGAAAAATAAAATGGATATTTTTATTTAAAAAAATATATTTTATAATCACCTTTTTTTCTAAGTAATTATTTTTTTAAGAAAGAAAAATAAAATAAAAATTTATTCTCCCTTTTAACCAGAAAAAAAAAAAAAATTACTAGGGAAAATAAGGACGTAATTTTATCTTTTGTTTGTTTCACCCATGCCTAACTTTCTAGTGGGGATGGTTGAGCCATGGCTCAATGTCCCCATTACCACTATTTTTGTTTATTACAGTTTTACTAAATAAATCATGCAGATATTTGAACTATTTTAGATTCAAAATACAATTGAAATTATACTTATTAAATTTATCTATACTGTTGCAACTTTAAACAAACTTTGATTTAAAAAAAAAAAAAAAAACATGCACCTAAATATTTACAAAACAGCTATTAATCACCATGCTTTCAAAATAGTACCAGGGAAACAAAACAAAAATAAAAAATAAAAAAAGATAAAAAAAATTAATTAAAAAAAACTATTTTTTATGATTTAAACTAACCAAGTAAGTTTCTTAAAGTTAAAACTTATATATATATATATATATATATATATATATATATACAAAATACGTCTTATTCACAAATTTACTAGGTACATAAATAATAAGATACATAAAAAATTATTTGAAAATAAATAAAACTGATTGAAAATAAATAAATTGAAATTTATTTGAAAATAAATAAATTGGTCCTGCGTTAATCCTTTCTGGCACAGAAAAATTCTTTTCATAAAAGGATGAAATGATTGACTGACGCTGGAATTTAGAACATTTTTTTTAGAAATTAAAACCTTGTTACTTTAAACTTTCATTGTAAAAGCAAAATTTTATTAAAACATTTTTGGTGCTGCTTGTAAATTTGGAATTAAAATTAAGTGATCCTGACTTGGGACCACTGAACCAGGAAGAATTAAACCTTATATTTAACGATTCTGATCAAAACGAATATAATTATAAGACAGTGTGATTTCTGAGATAAAATAACTCAATTCTAAAATTTCTTTCAACGCCTGTATAAAATGGAATTTTTTTCCTCAGTGCCCTGATATTTTGTCTTACCAGATTTCTTCTATTAAACTTGAAAATGAAGATTTTAATATTTATTTTTAGAGGAAAAATATATTTTAAATTGTTTTATAGCTTTCTGTTATAAAATGCGTTTCTGTCAAAAAGCAAGTTAATTTCATAAATTAAGTGTCCTATGAAGAGTATTTGAAAAAAAGTAAGTAAAAATCATATTACAAACTTTCTGTTATTTCAGAATACTTTTTATTATTTTTTACTCAATCATACCTATTAGTAAAGATATCATATGAACTGATTTTTCCAACTTGTAGAACATTGACAATTCAAGTCAAAGATCTTGAGCACAATTTCTGTCCTGAGCATTTCATTCAACAGAAAAAATCAATTAGTATTTCAGAATTTGTCTCTTCATATCAGGAGAAATTTTAACACTGTAAAATATGAAATCAAATACATACCATCACAGACAACTGCTGCAGAAGAATAAGAATTGGGATGATAGCTTGTTCATGCTTGCTTCTGACCCAATAAATACAAATAGTGATTATATTTGATGAACATGCCACCTTTCGGTTAGCTTCAAAATGGCATAAGGAAGATAATGCTTTTGCTGAAAATTGAGCAACTGATATTTTTAATTTGACAATATCAGTTTTATTCATCTGTGAAGGAAAAGTCAGCTTTTTCTGTGATGTATTTAACAGGGATATCTAAAAGGTTCAAAAGAATTATAATAAGACTGCATAGAAATAAAACATAAATACTAAACATTAAATATCCATGTTTCAAAATAAAGAAACATAAAGACACACATAGAAAACTTGCAAAAGATTTAAATAAGGATACAAAGAGGAAATTTTTTTTTCTAGCTATGTACAGTTAGGTATGATGCTTCTCTAATAGTTTTTGGCATAGTTTGATAAAACAACAAAAAATACATTTATCACTTTCATAAAAGCAAAAGTCAAACTCTATTGTAAAATACTTTTCCATATTTAGAATATGTTTGAAGATCTCTGAACTGACTGATATGAAAAATTCCATCTGCTTTCCGCTTTGTAATTTAGTTGATTGTAATTATTAATTGTAATTAGTTAAACTAGCATAATTGCTGATGCATTAATTTCCTATATTCTCATTTGTATCTTATAAAAGGGACATAATCCTAACAATAAAAGAAGTTTCAAGAATATTGGACTCACTAGAACATAATCAGCAAATAGCTAAACACCAACAGGGTTATGGATGTGTCATTAGGATGTGCTTGTAATGCTGGTAAACATTTTTTAACGTAATATTGTCACCTTTAAGATATTGTCTACTTAACAAGATTAATATTAGTAACTGCAACTAAGGTACCCTCTGGCATCCTCTTCAGCTTTAGATGCTACAATTTTGCCTCAAAAATCCCTTCTCCTTTTCCAATCCTCATTGTATGTGTGTAAAAATAAAATCATAAATTAGGCTTTATTTTAAAGATTTTAAAAAAGATAACTATGCATTCAAAACCAAAATTTATAAAAAGAGATTGCTATAAATAGACAATTAACTTGGTCAAATGAATCTATTTTTTTTATTTTTCATCATAATTATTAAAAGTACCAATCCATATTTTAAAAATCATTTAAAAACTGATGTACACCAGACTTCGAGTCGATTACAGAGGACTGTAATCGATTAAGATTATGATTATTTTCAATTTCAAAAAACAGATTATGTCTCTATTTACACTGGCGGAAAAAAAAATCCCAACACCAATAAAGACTTGTGTTAGCTAAACGAAATTTTGTAGGCGTGTTTATACATCTGAAAGATGACATTGATTTAAATTCCATGCTTCGCACATAAGTGTGGCGCTAGTAGCACCACTCACAACTTTAAAATCAGGTTTGCTTTAAATGAGTGCTGTAAAGTTCATGAGCATTATTCATCTTCAAAATTTGACGAATTGAGTTGAAGTTGATCATGAATGCCTTTAAGAAGACGAAGAAGCTATTATCATCAGCTCCCGAGTTGGAAAGAGGTCGTAAAGTAGGGCTACGAAAAAGTGGATTTTCTTTCCGCGATTTTGCAGAAAGGCTTGGACGGAATGTATCCATTGTGCATAATTGTTGGGAGCAGTGGTCAAGGGATGGTGCTGCCACAAGAAGACTAGGTTCCGGGTGAACACGTGGCACTACTGAGAGGGAAAACCTGATGGAATTTAAACACAATTCCATCGGGGTTGATTGTTTAGCAGAGTCCCGTCAAAAACAGTGTCAGCGTTATGCTGATTTTGTAACACCATAAATAATTAAATTAATTTATTTTTTAACGAAATGCCCAAATAAATATATAATTAAATGTTTAGTCAAAAATAAACTTAAATCAAATGAAATAATGACATGCAAAATTAAAACTTAACAATCAACATTTATTAGTTCATAAAATAAAATAAACATAAAATATAAAAACATAAATATAAGTAAAAATATATTGCATCTCTAATCGAATCATATTTAAAACAAAATATATTTTCTTTCTATTAAATCAATAAACCAGATATATAAATAAGTATATTGTAAATTAAAATTTATCAAGATAAACAAAATTGATCTGTAAGAAAAATAAGTAAAAATTTAAAGAACATTTTATAAGTCCTCTATTGTCTTGATCAAGTGAACCGGAGCTTGCTCAGTCAAAAACTGAAAAATGATTTCAGTTCCAAAAAAAAAATATATCCAAGTCATATTCATCCGTCGATAGAGTTCCAAAAAATTCCATGAACAAAAACCGAAGAGAAAAGCCACAGCAATCCCTTACGAGAAAATAGCCAAACTTTCCTTAAGAAGGCGAAGGTCAAATTCCAAATCTCAGGGCCCCTTCTACCCGAACATCTCATGACATCGCTGATCATCACATCACTCCAGGTCAATGATCTCACGTCAATGGCGGACATCTCCTTCTAGCCTCCAGGTGTTTAAATTTAGAAATAAAGTTTCATATAGCCGAATATATTCTGTAATCTTAGATGAAACGTAAGAACGTAATAAAATGCCATTTACTAGATGAAAGTTCTATTTCAACTGATGAATTAAACGATTGTATTAAAACGATGTATTGAAACGAATTGAATGAGTAACTTGACTGATGACACAATTGACTTCCAGAGAAATAACATAACACAATATCTAACAGACGAAACTAAGACAGAAACAATAAAATACGAAGCTACTTTATGCCGGCGAGACCGAAGTATATATCCTTCTCAAACGGATTGAACACCAAGTTTCTCCCCGCCGAGAGACACACCCACCAATCATTGAAGGATGAATGGCTGATGAGATCGTTACATCTGATCGCGTAAGCGATTACGTCATCGACTCTCATCGCTACGCCTCCACATGGCGATATGGGGAACTATGTCAAAAGGCGATGTTTATTTTTGAAAGGTGTGTGAAAAATATAAGTCTGCCGGGAAATATAAATTAATATAAAACTAAAGTTTAATTATACAGTTTATAGACAACAAACCAGAAATGAGACTTCTATTATAAAAGGTAAGTGTACTTTAAATTATATTGAATTGTAAATAAAGATGACTATTGTATTTATATACTGTAAATTTAAGTCTTATATAAATAAAATGTGTAAAGATTAATGGCTAGATGGAATGGCCTGATTCTCACATTAAAGGACATTTCTTACAGCAAATGTCAGTCAAAAGAGTTTTTACAGTGGCAAGAACATAGGATCTATTTCCTATCAAAACTGTCGTATTCGGCGTACGGCTGTGGCGCATCGTACTGCGTCTGCGACAGAAATTCGAGCTGCAGTTGGTACCACAGTGACACAATGAACTGTTAGAAATTAGTTACTTCAAGGACAGCTCGATGCAAGGCATGCATTCCACTGACTCGAAGTCATTGCTGTTTGCAACGTCAATGGTGTTAAGCCAGAGCTCAATGGAGGATGGAGTAGAGATTTGTTGTGTTTTCTGATGAAAGCAGGTTCTTGTTGTGAAAAAGTTAATTTTCCATCTGTATTTTACTTAGGTCTCGCGTCCCTGAGATGTATTCTTTGTTTTCCTGCTTAGCCAATCTCTCATGTTTCTAGTTCTTTCTATCTTCTGACGTAACTTCCGTTTGCAGGAAGTGTTTATTCATTACGTGAGTATTGCATCATCGCCACGTGCCGCTCCTGATTGGATGCTGAGACTGCACATGCTTTGAGCTTCTTGAAAGCAACTATAAATACTTCTGAAGAGCTGAGTCTCTTCTCTTCTGTTTGCTTTACAATGTGTTGATGTGTGCTGCACTAGTCACGCTAGTTTATGCCCTTGCAAGTAGCAAGGCCTAGTTCATCTGTTATTATGTTTTTAATTAAATAAATAGTTTAGTTTTTAACTTGGCCATTTTTATTCAGAAGACACTATTTTTGTCTTACTTTACACTTTGAGGCCTGGTGGTTTCACCAAACCACCCTATATTTATCAAGATCCGGTTATGGGCCGAATGTGTTTTAAATTTAAGGAATATAAATATTTAATTAAGTAAAGTGAGATAAGATAAAGTTTGACTCTGGTGAATGGCCAAGAATACTTGAGAAGGGGGGCCTGTGATGCCTTCAATGTTGACTCAAGACAGCTGTTGTTTTGATAATGCGGTCGGCAGATGTTTTGATTATGCACATCATGAAAAAGCTCCATTTTGTTTCTCTTTCCTGGTGAAGATTAAATGAAAGTGTTTATCAGATAGATGCAAGGCAATTTATCTTTTTAAGTGGTGTGCTTGCAGCTGATAACGATGTGCCGTGAAGTTGTTTACATTTGAACTGCTGATAACAAGCTTGCTGCCGGTGATGTTTGTGCTTACTTGTGGTTCTTGTGGTTTACATTACAGCTGTTAAAGAAAGTGGATGGTGTTTTTCTCCATTTTGGATAGTTGATTTAGTGTGAATTATTGAGTGCTTACGGTGTGCCATAGAACTTGCTCATCATGATGGAAGTTTTTTTTTCAGATACACTGAATAATTTGGACTCAAGTTTATTTTTATTTGAACTTTAATGGCTTACTGCAATATATTATTTTATTGAATTAGTGAATAGGACTTTTTGGGACTTTAAAAATTTAAATATTTTACTTGTTTGTTGAAATTTTTTTTTTTATAAAAGTTAAATTTGTTAAAATTTAATGTTGTTTAATTACAGGTATTTAAATGAAATAATTTGAATTTAAAAGTTTATATTTTTGATACATTGTGTATAATTAAATGACTAATTACTAAATATTAATTAATTTTAATTAATGAAATTACTAGTAGTTTATGAATGTTGTATTTTAAAGTATATACTATTGTTGAATGGTTCTTTTTAATATTCTATTGCAAATTTAAGAGTTTCTAACATTCTTTTATTATATATACAATATTGTTAAATATTTTTAAAGTGTTTTGAAATATAATTGAATTTTTTTTTACCTAAATGCAAAATGGAATTTTCAATTCAAAAGCTGAATAGCAATAACTATTCCACTTGGGCAGAGGAAATGCAGGTCTATATGATGGATCGTGGTGTTTGGGAATTTGTAGAGAAACCAGATCTTAAACCACCTGCTGATTTGGCTGGGAAGGAACTTAGAAATTTTGAATTGCGTAGAGATAGAGCATATACCTCAATTTATTTGAACGTTGAGAAGCCGTATCGTTCTATTATAAGCGATACTAAAGATGCTTATGTAGCATGGAAAAAGTTAAAAGAGCGATACCAGCCAACATCTCGTAGTAGGATTGTTAGTTTATTGGATAAATTTTTTTCATTGAGGTTTAGTAATGGAGATGACATTAGTATTTATGCAGCTAACCTTAAAAAGGTAGTTAATGAATTAGCAGATGCTAACCATAAAATGGATGAAATGTATCAGTCTTTTCAACTTATTAGATTTCTACCCCCTAAGTTTTCAGGAATTGTTCAGTCAATTTACAGGTGGGATGATACAAAGTTTACTTTTGATAATGTTTTAAAAGAATTGTTAGTTGAAGAGGATAGACTGAGACAGTGTCATAGTGACCTTGAGCACGTGGATGCATCTGCATATAAAGTTAATAAACAAGGGCATAAAAATAATAGTGTCAAATCCAATAAACAAAAAGAAATAAGATGTTTTAATTGTTCTGGTTTAAACCATTTTGCATCAAATTGTCCAGAAAAGAAACCAAATTCTACTAAATTTCAGGGTAAAAAGTCGAAGCCAAAGGGGAATTTCAACAGGGACAATTCAAGTTACATTGTAGAGGCTAACTACAGTCAAGGTAGTAAGAGTCCTGATGATTTGTCATGGGTTGTAGATTCCGCTGCTTCTTCACATTTTTGCCGTAATAAAGACTTATTCGTTGAACTTAGAGCAGCAGGCGATACAACAGTATCTGTTGCTATTGGTGAAGAATCTTGTCCAGTTGAAGGCATAGGTAAAGTAGAATTTTTAGTAAATGTTAAAGGTAAACAAAAGAAAATAACTTTGAATAATGTTCTTTATTCTCCTAGATTGAGAAGGAATTTGTTTGCTGGATGTGCTGTGGATAAAAAGGGGGGCAAATTTGTTGGCAAAAATGGTAAAATTTTTGTGTATAACTGTAAAGGGGAATTGGATTTCTTTGCAAAAAGAGAAAATGGCTTGTATTTTCTCAGACCAAAATACCCTAATAATGTCAGAGAGCATGTAAATTTAACTCAGTCTACTGTATCTGACCTTGAGGCTTGGCATAAGAAATATGGTCATATCAACACAAATTATATAGTTGAGACCAGTAAAAATGATAGAGTTCGTGGGTTACCTAGATTGAAAAATCAGGAACTTAATTGTGAACCTTGCCGTTTAGCAAAGAATCGACGGATAAGTTTTAAACCATTACCCGGGAATAGAACACGTAAGCCTCTTGAGCTTGTTTTCACGGACGTTTGTGGACCAATGCCAGTCCCTTCAATCGGTGGTTCTCGTTTTTTTGTCTCTTTTATTGATGACTTTTCTAAAAAGGCTGTTCTTTTTCCAATTAAGAGTAAAGATGAGGTTTATGAAACTTTTGTTAGGTTTAAAAATAGAGCAGAAAGGTTCACAGGAAACAAAATTAAAAGTATAAGGTCAGATAATGGGGGTGAATATTGTAATGACAGATTTAAACAGCTTTTTGACAAGGAGGGAATACATCATGAGAAAACGAATCGGTATACACCGGAACAAAACGGTACTGCGGAGAGATTCAATAGCACTGTAAATAATGGGATTCGAACGATGTTGAAGGATAGTAATCTAGACCAAAAATTTTGGGCTGAGGCAGCAGTCTGTTTTACATATGTTTGGAATAGAGTTGTCCACCAGGGTCAATCTAAAACGCCATTTGAATTATATGGTGGAAAACGTCCTTCAGTAAGTCACTTAAAGCCGTTCGGATGTACTGCATTTATAGGGATCCCCAAACAACTCCGTAAGAAATTTGACATGCGTGCTACCAAAGGTATCATGGTTGGTTATGCAGGACAGACTAAGGGATATCGAATTTATAATCCTGAAAAGGGTGTTGTTGAGGAAACTCTAAATGTTAGTTTTAATGAAAATGAGATGTTTAGTGGTCGCGTCCTGGGCACCATGGGTCATAATCCTGAGAACGGGAAAGTTTTGCCTAAGAGTAGAGTCCAGTATTTTGATACAGATGAATCTGATTCTGAATCAGAGCCTGATCAGACTAAACAATCGGAATCTGTTAAATCTCTAGGCACTCCCGAAAAGGTATTACCTCATTCCGAAACAGAAGAGTCAGAGAATGAATCTCCTCTGCAGGATAATTTAGATTTTGAAAAAACTCCTTGTGAAGCCATTAGGTGGGTCAGAAAAGCTGTTATGCGAAAAGATAACTCTCAGAATGATATATATTACGGTATTGAAGGAACAAATACTAGGCTTAGATCTCATAAAGATGTAGAAAACTATTGCAGAGCTAGAAACATTGAGTACAGGAAGGAATTTTTTAGTTTTAAAAAGAAAGATAATTATTCTGGTGTAGAACCCCATCCTAAAGTTGAGCACCATGAGGCTAACATGACTGAGGTAAAAGTACCGTCATCTTATTTTGAGGCTGTACATTCTCCTTTTAAAAAGGAATGGTCTAAGGCAATGGATGATGAAATTTCAACCATGAGAGAAAGGCGTGTGTGGGAGCTTGTCCCCAAGCCTAAAGATCAGAAAATTTTAGGCAACCGCTGGGTATACTCCATTAAACGTAATGAGAAAGGCGAAATCGCTCGTTATAGAGCAAGACTTGTTGCACAAGGTTTTAGGCAAGAAAAAGGTATCTCTTACGAGGAAGTTTATAGCCCAGTGGTTGATTTTTCCCTTATTAGATTATTTTTCAGTATATTAGTCTGTTTCTTTGGTTGGGTTCATCATCAAATCGACATTAACTGTGCATATTTATATGCAAATTTATCAGAAAAGGTTTTTATGAGTCAGCCTCAAGGGTATGTTAATAGTGAAAAATCTAACTATGTTTGTCACCTCAAGAAGGCAATTTATGGTCTCAAACAAAGTGGACGTGAGTGGTACTTTGAGCTTCAGCATGTACTAGAGGAATTAAATTTTAAGAAATTGAAATGGGCAAATTGTGTTTTCATATTTAAGAGAAAAGTTCTATTGTTGTTGTATGTGGACGATATTATACTTTTTGGGCAAACAGAAACTCTAGTTTCTGAAGTTATAGATCTTTTAAAATCTAAGTTTGACCTTAAATTATTGGGACGTACAAAGAAACTCCTAGGTGTAGAATTTGATGAGGGGGATGGTAAACTTTTCATCCACCAAAAAGGTTATATTGAAAAGGTTTACAATATGTTTAAGGAATATAACCCCCCAATTACTTCTCTCCCCATTTCTAAAGGAGTTCCGTATTCTAAGTCCAATTGTCCTAAAGAAGAAATAGAACTTAACGAAATGCAGAATATCCCATATCGCAGTCTTGTTGGATGTCTTGCTTTTATAGCTAACAGGACTAGACCTGACATTTGTTTTGCCATAAATCTTTTCTCCCAATTTCAGGAAAATCCTGGACCAATTCATTGGAACGGGTTAATTAAGCTACTTGGTTATTTGTATGCTACTCGAGAGAGGAAGCTTGATTTATCTAAGATTGATAACCTTAAAGTAAGCTGTTTTAGTGATGCAGATTATGCCACTAATCGTGACGATAGGAAAAGTATGGGAGGTTTTTTATTGCTTTTTGGTCAGGCACCTGTTTCTTGGAAGACTTTTAAGCAAAAGTCTGTCGCCCTTTCTACTATGGAGGCAGAATTTATTGCTCTTACTGAAGCTGCAAAGGAAATCACTTGGATTAGACACATACTTTGTGAATGTTTTGAGATGGGTTTGTTTAAGGATGAAATAATACATTATGAGCTTTATTGCGATAATAAATCTGCCATAGATTTTTGCAAATCTCCTATTGAAAATGCTAGATCAAAGCATATTGATGTCAGATTGCATTTTCTGAGAGATTTGGTCTTTGAGAAGTTATTTAATTTGTGTTACGTTAAAAGTAACGATAATTTGGCAGATGTTTTTACTAAAGCTTTAGTTAAAGTGTCTCTTCAAAATTTTATCTCAAAATTGTTTCTATGAATACTTTAAATTTTTGAATTTCTAAACTGTGTACTTTAAAAAGTCATAGTAATTTTTCAGGTCTTTGATGTATCTTCTAGTATTTCATGTGATATTTTAAGTGCTATGAATTTGTAACTTTTATGCAAATTCTAAGAATTTTTGAAATGCCTTATTGCAATAGTGCTCTAAAGTTAGATGTCTAATCATTGGACTACTGGTATGATTGAAACTTACTTTAATGTAGTTTGTCATCATTGGGATGGTTGTTTTATTGTCTGGGATATATATATATGCATTTAAAATGTTGTCATTGTTTTTGAATTATTGCATTTATTATTTATATATGTGTATTTTTCTTCCATTGGTATGAGTAATGTAAGCAGCCTTGGTTTCTAATCGGAAGTGGCTTTGAAGAAGTTTGAGTATTTGCTATATAGTACAGGATATAGTCTCTTGAAGTTTACTTTTTATAGAACATGTTTTAAGGGGAGTTCTGCCTTGGTGCCAATGATGGCCATGTGCTGGTCAGAAGGAGGCCAGGGGAACGTCTGCAACCAAACTGTCTGCGGCCTAAACACACTGGACCTACAATCTGGGGTCATGGTCTAGGGAGCAATTTCCTATGACAGCAACTTAAAAACTTGACTTAAACTACTTACATAAACTGTAATTAAGTTTAATTACTGTAATTAAACATCAGTTACATAGTTACATAAACTTTAACATCATATTTTCCATGAGCAACCACATGTAAACAGAGCAGCTCTCAACAACTACAAGTACAGTTAACTTAACAGTTAATATCTGGGCTACAGTGAATAAATAACAGGTGAATAAGATAACAGGTATTGATTTATATTTAACACTTCCCCTAAATCCAATACCTACCATACAGCCACTTAAATTAAAATAAATGTCTTAAGCAAAAGTCTTAAGTTCATACATTCCAATTAATTTGCAAAGTTTCTGAAAACGAAATTTTGCCAAGGGCTTGGTGAAAATGTCTGCAGCTTGACATTCACTGTCACAATGTTGAATATCAAGTTCTCCATTTTGAAAATTTTCCCGGACAAACTTGTATCTAACATCTATGTGCTTTGTGCGGTTGTGAAATTCGGGATTTTTAATTAATCTTATCGCACTTTCGTTGTCAACTTGCAGAACAGGCACACATGCTTCAGTTGACAGATCTTGAAATAATCTGTAGAGCCAAACAGCTTCTTTTGAAGCTTGGCTAGCAGCCACAAATTCAGCTTCAGTAGTCGAAAGTGAAACACATTTTTGCCGCTTACTAGCCCAAGTTATAGCACCTTCACTGTATTTGAAGATCATCCCTGAAGTGGATCTCCTTGTCAAGGGGTCTCCAGCATAATCTGCATCACTGAAGGCTTCCAATTTGTTTTTTGTCCCAGATTTGTACAAAATACCCCATTTAGAAGTTCCTTTAAGGTACTTTAAAACCCTTTTTACCAAACTCCAATGTGCTTTTAGAGGCTTGTCCAGAACTTGAGATAGCACACTAATTGCATAAGCAATATCAGGTCTGGTAACTATGGCTAAGTACATCAAGCTTCCTACTGCTCTTCTATATGGTATACTTTCATTTAGCTTTTCGGAAGGCTCCTGTGACATCAATGATTTATCAATTGGAATACAGACAGGATTGCAATCAGACATGTTGAAACAATCCAAGATTTTCTTAATGTAGTTTTCTTGATGAATGAAAATAGAAACGTCATCCAAATATTTCAGCTGCATACCCAAGAAATAATTTGCAGGTTCAACTCTAACGCTGAATTCTTCTTTTAATTTTTCAAGAAATGTTTCCAACAAGTCTTCATTTCTGGCAGCAACAATTCCATCATCTACATACAGAACTAAGAATAGAGACTTATCCTTGTTGACAAAAAGACATGGATCACTATCCATTTGCTTGAGATCACAGCTTTGAAGAAAAGTTTTGAACCTCCAGTTCCAACACCTGGGAGCTTGTTTCAAACCATATATACTTTTAAGCTATCGGCAAACACGTGGTGTACCATCTTCAAATCCTACTGGTTGCTTCATGTATATTTTTTCATTTAGTTCCCCATATAGAAATGCACTTTTAACATCAAATTGGGCTAACTTAAGATTTTCGCTAGCAGCTAAGTTAATTACAGATCTTATTGTATCCCAGCGAACTACAGGACTGAATGTATCATGAAAGTCAATTCCAGGTTTCTGCAAAAAACCTTTTGCAACAAGTCTTGCTTTGAAGCGTTCTATCTTGCCTTCAGAATTTCGCTTGATTTTATACACCCAGCGATTTTCAATAGCTTTTCTATTTTCTGGAAGATCCACCAATTCCCAATACTCATTTTCTGCCAATGAATTCAATTCTTCGGTCATTGCTTTTTGCCAACTTTTTGAGTCATCAGAAGTAATTGCTTGATGATATGTCATTGGTTCATCATCTTCAGCTAACATGACATAGCCTTCAAATCTAGATGGCTTCTGCATTTGAGACCTGTCTCTTAAATTCATTTTATTATCGCTGTCATTTTCAGTTCCTGTAATGCTCAAACTAGGAGTCTGAGAAGCTTCCCCTACGTTGCTACTCTCATCATCTTCACAACTATTTTCAGTTGAGAGTACAGGATTCTGTTTTACTAATGTCTTTGCTGAAGTAATTTCCTTCTTAAAGACAACATCTCTGCTTAAGATCACTTCATCCGAGTCTGGCAACCATATTCTATATCCATCTCTATCTCCACAGTATCCTACTAAATAACCTTTCACAGCTTTTTTGTCAAATTTTCTTCTTTTCTGTTTTGGAATATGTACAAAACACTCTGTACCAAAAACTTTTACATGATCAAATGCTGGTGCTTTCTTAAACCAAATTTCATAGGGTGATTTACCTTCTTCTGGAGTAGGACCTGTTCGATTGATGACATATGCAGCGGTGTTAACTGCTTCACCCCAAAGCCTTTCAGGCATTTCCTTGGTATGCAACATGGATCTTGCAGCTTCAACAAGAATTCTGTTTTCTCTTTCAATCGCTCCATTTTGTTCTGGAGTATAGGGCATGGAGTTCCTGTGATTTAGACCTACTTTTTGCACAATATGATGAACTTCTGAATTGTTAAATTCTTTACCTCCATCAGTTAAGAGTTCTTTGAGTGTATAGCCAGCAGTCTTAACTTCAGCCAAAAAACTAGAAAGCATTTCTTTCACTTGACTCTTTTCTTTTATCAAATAGACAGTTCTGTATTTTGAGTAGTCATCTTTAAACGTTACAAAATAACGATTCCCACTGAGTGACTTCTCAGGCATTGGGCCACATACATCTGCATGAACAAGTTGACCAGGGCTTGTAGGACGATTTTGTCGAGAGCCAAAACTCAGCCGGTGCATTTTTCCATACATGCAGGCATCACAAAATTCATCATTAAGACTTACATCAATGCCTTTCTGTTTCAGGAATTTTTGTACATGGCATTTGTTTTGATGTCCCATTCGCTCATGCCACAACTGAAGATTATCATTTTCCACAACTACACAAGCAGATTCAGGAATTATCACACGCCTATTAAGTCTGTAGACACTATTGTATCTTTCACCAACAGCAACAGTTTCACCTTTTTTATTTCTGAACTCACGTACTTTGTTATCAGCATATTCATACAAACCATTATCTAATGCTGCACCAGATGAGAAAAGGTTTTGATCGCTCCCAGGAACATACCAGACAGGTTTCCATAACCCATTTACAAGCATTTCAATCTGGATTTCTCCAATACCTGTAGCATGCATATTTCTTCCATCACCTAATCTTAAGGGCTGGGGTGTATCAAACTGTTTAAATGAAGAAAACCAGTCCAACTTATAACAGATATGATGAGAAGCACCAGAATCAATGAGCCAGTAATCTTGGCTTTTTAGTTCAGCAACTGTCACAAAAGCTTGTCCTGATTTCAGAGATTCAGCTCGCTCATTATTGTTATTCTTCAAACTATAACAGTTCTTTTTAATGTGACCAATCCGACCACAAGCATAACACTTCAACTTTTTGCTTTTAGAGTTTCTCTGATCACATACAACAGTTTTATCCAAGGGCTTCTTAGGACAGCAATTATTTGGCTTGGCCACAAATGCCACACTCTTGTTTTCAACAGGCAGTTTTAACTCATCTAACCGCTGTTCATGTAAGCGTAGTCTTTCTGTAAGACTTTGTAATGATCTTTCATTATTTGGCACTGATTCCCATGCATTCTTAAATTCGAGATATTCATTTGGCAAAGTGTTCAAAATTCTGTTTAGCAGCATAGATTTCAGTAACTGAACATTTTCACTCTTCAATTCTTCTTGTAATTCCTGCCAAATTCTCTGCAATTTTGAAACATGAGTTGCAATATTGTCCATGGGATCTTTAGTGTAGTTGAATAATTGAGAATACAAAAGATCTAACCTTCTTTCATTCTTCTGTTCATACACAGAATGCAAGGCATCCCACATCTCCTTTCCAGTTTTACAGGTGAGGATGTGCTGTTTGGGTTCAGGCCTAACACTAGATCCAATTGTATATCTAGCAATAGCATCTGCTTCTTCATAGGCCTTTCTATCTGCCTCTGCAGCGCCTTCCGGAAGCTCATCAGGCTTAGTTGTTATTCCCAAAACAATGGGTATGGCTTTCTGTACTGTTAATTGAAGTTCAATATCAAACTTCCAGCTTATCCAGTTCCTTTCACCCTCTAATTTTTCAATAAAATTAAATTTTTCCATGTTACTCATATAACTGGAACACACAATTCGATGACAAGGAAACTAAGCCTAACTTAAGCCTAACAACGTGCCAATCGGTGATGTTTCAAAGTTTAAAAACTATTAACTGGGCTTGCTGGGCCCATAACCACTTAAAAACTTGACTTAAACTACTTACATAAACTGTAATTAAATTTAATTACTGTAATTAAACATCAGTTACATAGTTACATAAACTTTAACATCATATTTTCCATGAGCAACCCCATGAAAACAGAGCAGCTCTCAACAACTACAAGTACAGTTAACTTAACAGTTAATATCTGGGCTACAGTGAATAAATAACAGGTGAATAAGATAACAGGTATTAATTTATATTTAACACAGCAAAAGCACTCTCGTGGTTCTCCGAAGCACACTGACTGCAAATGTGTATGTCAGTCTCGTAATTCAGCCTATAGTGCTGCCATTCAAGAAAAGCATTCAAGGGGAGTTTTTTAGCAGGATAACGCTTGCCCTCATGCCGCTGTTGTAACGCAACACGCACTACAGAGTGCCGACATGTTATCTTGGCCAGCGAGATCACCAGCTCTGTCTCCCATTGAGCACGTATGGGATATCATTGGATGAGAACTCCAGTGTCATCCCCAGCCAGCATTGAACATCACGTATTGACACAGCTTGTACAACAAGCATGGAACTCCATACCGCAAAGTGACATTCAATACGTGTATGGCACAATGCATGCACGTGTGCAGGCTTGCATTCGAAATTCTGGAGGTTATAGCGACTATTAATGTAACGGCATTTCACATTTGAGACACATTTTATTGACCTTAAATTAACCTGTGATCTCGAAAATCTAATCAATTAAACATGTTAATTAGACAAATGCACTGTCCAAATTTCATTACTCTACAATAAGTTTTTCTTGGTGTTGGGATTTTTTTTTCCGTCAGTGTATGCAAGTCTGATTACGATTACATAATCGATTATCCATTTTTTTATTTCAAGATTACGATTACGTTTGGATTACGATTAATATTTTTTTGTTGGATTACAATTATCGAACTAGTCGATTACGATTACAGTTCGATTACAGTTCGATTACAGTAATTCCGTAGTCTACATGTTACAAACTAGAGTTACAAATTTACAAAATATGCGTTTCCTGTTATTTATTTATTTTTAAAGGAAAAATAAATCATTTATATTAAATGAGCTATTCTTTTCTATATAACTAATATATGTTTTCCTTTTTGAATATTTTAGAACATTATTATAAATTTATTTTGAAATTAAGAGCATTTCTAAGGATATTTGATTAATAGAATAGGTATATGTAACATGCGAAATTCTGATTTGAAATTCACGAATACCGGTGTACGTAGAATGAGCCCCCCCCCCCCCCCTAGAGGTCTGCATGGCCTGGTGGAATCTTTTCGAATTTTGTAACATGCCGGGGCGGGCCTGCAGATTTAGAGTAGTTTTTTCAATGGGCCGGGCCGACAAAAAAATTGAACGGGCCCTGGCCGGGCCGATAAAATTTTTTTCGCAAGATTTAAGCAGATACAATAAAATATGAGCTATTTTCAACAAAATGGTTTTAACGAGAATAAGTATAAATGTGCGTCACGAGCCATACTAGTTTGACAGCATTAGTATAAAAATGTACAGTGTAGAGATCGGCATCGGACAGTTACATTGTGTGTAACCCGTTTTAATATTTTTTTAGCTGACTCGTGTCGGGCCGAGATCAAGCTTACATTATTTTTCTACTTGTAGACTAGCCGGACCGGAACTAGATTAATTGTTCTCAAGATCTGCAGGGCGGACAACATGATGTAAAATTATTAACAGCAATAAAGAACTTATGTTAGCTTAATCTTTGGCTATATACTTCTTGATGGTTTTTAAATTAATTTCTCAATAATGTGAAAGTTTGACATATATTTTCTGGTTAATTTTAAATTGTAAACGTATAAAAGTGATAAGCCTGACTACTGAAGAGATTTGGAATCGAATAGCGTTTTTAATTTTTGGTAAATAAAATACTTGTGTAACCTTGTTGAGATACATAATAGTTTCTCAAATGATTGCAGGCTTT
This sequence comes from Maratus speculifer, assembly GCA_964019185.1. NCBI lineage: Eukaryota > Metazoa > Arthropoda > Arachnida > Araneae > Salticidae > Maratus > Maratus speculifer. The sequence continues at coordinate 101,067,321 of OZ025293.1, forward strand.
TCTCACTTCCCATGCTATCACTTACGGAAATTTTATTCGAAATGCTAACTATGACAGTATTTTATTTACTTGCAGTATTCTTAAATTGTATCAGTATGTTGTTTGTATCAAAAAATATATAACCCCATTCAATTACATAGTTTCTGAATAAAGATACCTGCTAAACTTATGCGTTTCTGAAAAAAAAAATGAATTTAAAAAATATCAGAAAGGAGCTTCTTTGAATTTAAGAATGAATTTGGATTTAAAATCTATAATAAAATGATATGGAAATATTTTTATAAATCATCTTTTATTAAACAGCTTCAAAAGTTACGATGTTTTTAACTTTCTTTCTTTTTTCTTTTATGCTAAGGCATATTAATTTTTTAATGTATCTTTAATCGAATGTTGAAAGCCTAAATATCTAAGTAATCATTAACGCGTTAATGTATATTTCCAGTAAAATATACTGTAAAATCATTCCATAGATATGTATGCAGTATTCTTTTAAGGAATCTTATATGATAAAAATCAGAATTTTTTAGAAATCGCAGAAATTGTAATGGGCCGGGCCTAAAATATAAAAATTTAAATGGGCTGGGCCGAACTTTTGAGTTTAACAACGGGCTGGGTCGGGCGGGCCTGGGCCTGGAAATTCCGGCCCATGCTGACCTCTACCCCCTCCCCTTACCTACACACTAAAATTTGGGGGGGGGGGGAGGGGACCTGTGTTATTTTAACATGAAATGAGTTTAACTAAGGTTATTTTCCTCAGAACATTTGTTGCAAGACATTTAGGCAAATAAGGAAAACAAAATTTAAAAAATGAAGAAAAATGAAGAATAAAATAAGCTTCTACCATAATTTTCTAATTGGGAGAATTAAAACAATTCATTCTTTTTTCTTTCATTTGCATACCTCTGTCCCCTTGAACCACATATTTAAAACAAAATTGAGACACATGAACGTTAACAGGCAAATAATAATAATAATATAATAATAATATAAAATACTGTCTTTTGGTAGGAGTATATTGGGGGAGGGGAGAGGGGGAAACAAACCTTTCTGGGAAAAAAATTAACTACCTTTTTTTCCCCATTATTTATTTATAACTCATTTAGAGAGTTTTTTTTTGGTATTTTTTTTTAAATAATCAGAGATAAAAAAAAATTTGGTGGCTACATTTCAAAATTCAGGGGTTCGTCATTGAATTTGTCGGCGATATGCTAAAAGAATTTACCAACAACTAGATATCATTACCATTGTCCTTAACCCATAAAAAAATCCTATTTACACCCGTATGTTTATTGATAAACCAGCCTTAATTTCTGTTTTTTTTTTTTTTGGAGGGGGGGGGGGGATTCTGATAAAATAAACATATATATATGTATATATAAACAATCTTTTATTATTACAACTTTTGTAAGAAAACTGATCTATATGTTTAAACTTATCCACATATATTAAAATACAAATTTTGAATAAACATACTTTGTACTTATGATTAAAAACACTGTATAGTTAATTTAATATAAAAAATTCCTTTCACTATAATTTAAAAGAAAAAGACAATCACTATGCAATATTTCTAAAATAAATCTATACAATATGTATATATCTATTAAAAAATTACCTGCATGTGGATGTTCAGATTGGACTTGGTTTTTATGGAGACCCTGACATCTGACCAGCACAATTTGCATTGCTATTTAAAAAAATTCGTGTTTTTTTTTCATTCAATTCTGATACAGATTCCGTGAAATAATCTTCAATATTTTTGTTGTTTCTCTTAGCCATCTCTTTCTCTAGATCCTTGGAAACAACCACATAGATATAACCACTGAGAAATCCAACATGCGAATGAGCTGGTTAGATAAATTGTCACTTGCAATTTAAGAATCTTTTTTTCCCTCCCCAATTTTCATTATTCTTTGATTCCCACATTTGAAAGAGGGTGATGTCTGTCAAATTGCTAAGTGCCCATAAAAAAACCATAAATATATTTTTTTCTTTCTTTTTTCTTTTTTATCCTTTTTTATCACTGCCACTCAATAACCCGCGAAACAAGATCCTTCGAAAGACCATAAAGAGTTTATTCCCCCAATTTCCGACTATTTCTATGTCTTATACTACTATATACCAGGAGCAGCCCTCTATAGCACTGACACTGACTATATACAGTGTAAAGAATGCATCCTGTTTCACCCCCGAACTGCTGCCTTATGACCTATGACCTCTTCTAACTTTAGGGGCGATTTGAGCTGTAGACGTGGACACTCTTTCTTTGGTGCAATGTTTATCTCACCGACCAAATATTTTACGGACTGCGCGAAAGGAAGAAGGAAAAAAAAAAGATGTAATCATATAACGTAATCGTTTATTTGTGCTCGATTACGATTACATAGTTTTTTGATACAGATTACATTGCGATTATCTGCATTGCGATTACGATTAGATTATGATTGTAATCAAAGTGAAATCTTTTGATTACACAGGCCTACAAAAAAAATTTTTTTTTTGGTGCCTGAGATTTTACAACTGATTTTGGATATTTTTTGGACGCTGATTCCAAATATGCAATCAGTTTTTCTCTATCAGCTCTACTTTTTTAGATATGCAAAGCGAACTAAAGATTTTTTAGAACTAAAGTGACCTTGAACACTTAAACTGACCTTATGATACATAGCCCTGTAACGACGCTCAAGGCGATTAGAAGGACGTTGAAATACCACAAGATCATGAAAAAAAGAAATGTGCAAGCAAAACTGAAGATGTGCGCATCCTTATGATTTCGCGCAGCTCATCCATAAAGCCAAATGTAAAAGCCTCCAAGAGATAAGGTTAGTTTCAGATTTTGCTCCATGGAAACAAAACTGGCTTTCTTTGACTTTCTAAAGTTTTTGAACTTCCATGATATTTGTGTTTAAGGTAGAATTCGTATCAATTTAACGTAAAACTCGTAGTGTTGTAGATTGTTGTGTTTGCGTTGTACAATGGAATTTAAATGAGTTCAAGTAGAAAAAAATGTATAAATCATCCAGATAAGTTTTGCTACATATGCGGAGAATAAAAATAGAAAGAACACAGAAAATATGTTACTGACTTTGTAAAGAGAGCTTATCTTGGATACTTTGGGGTTAGACTTGGTGATCAGGATAAAATCTGCGCACCGCAACAGGTCTGTAAAACTTGTACAGAGCATTTATGACAGTGAGCTGACGGAAGAGAATAAGTCTCAAATTCGGTTTACCAATGGTTTGGAGAGAACTCCAAAACCATTTCTATGACTATTATTTCTACCTAGCACTGGAATACTATTTGAATTAATCGAAACAATTGTAATAAGAAAACTTATCCTGATTTAGTGTCTTCAAGACCCCCACTTCCTCACTCAGAGGAACTACCGATCCCAACGTTTCATCAGCTACCAGAGCTTAGTGAGGATGAATATTGTCCTTCTGATCATTTTTTAGATAGCTGTGAAGGTAACAGTGATTATGCGGAGACGTCATCAATGCCTAAATTTTTCAACCAGGTTGATTTAAATGATTTCAAAAGAGATTTCAATGTTTTAAAAGAAGCTTCTGAATTACTGGTTGGTTTCAAGATTAAAAGACAAAAATTTATTAGAACAAAGAGCCAAACTTACATTTTATCACACAAGACAAAATTGTCTACTACCCTACTTCACTTAAAAAAACAATCTTGTATTTTGTCATGAATTTAGAGGACTGTTAGAAAAATTGGTTCTTTCTAAATATTCTCCAGATGATTGTCCTTGGACAGCAAAGAAGTTACACAAAATACTAATGTTTTTCTATTTTTGGGATAGCAGGGATAAAACACATCACTAGATTAGAAAAGAGAGGCCTAAGAAAGAAAACATGAATGTTGGAGAAAGGAATGTCATTAATAACACTTTAGTTGGGCGAAAGAAAATCATACTTTCTGCACTGCATATCAAGCTCTGTCCTATGAAGCATTTTGTGTAAATTCTCCATAAGAACGGGTCATGATTTGCATATATAAGTTAAAAACACCCGAATTGAGTTATGAAGATATTAAAGCAGGAATGTTTAACGAACAACAAATAAGACAACTGATTAAGGATCCTGCTTTGGTAAATTCAACGAATGAGGCTGAATAAAAAGCCTGGACTTTTTTTGTGGCAGTTCACAAAAACATTCCGGGCAAATGCAAAGGAGAAATCTATGTAGAACTGGTAAATGAAAAGCATAACAGTTTTAAATCTCTTGTGTGTACTAGAAGCATTAAAGTGCACTATTTACATTGCCACTTAGAGCATTTTCTTGAAAATAAAGAAGGCACAAGTGATAAACATCCCGAAAGATTTCACCACAATATTAAGACTATGGAGGACCGCTACCAAAAAAGATGAGATATGCAAAGGGTTTCAGATTACAGTTTACGTTTAAAAAGACACTGTTCTAAAATATATTCCAGAATGTCACGGAAAAGAAGCTTCAGAAGCATTCGATGAGTATCAGTTTCATCAGTGACGTTTTTCTCTATTTTTGTGAGTAAAAATATTTGTACAATATAATTAAAAAATATTATTTCAATATGTGTATATCATAATAATAAAAACTAACATTTGTGAATTATAAAAAATAAAAATCCTGTATTTATTTTATTTTTACATACATTTTTTAATACATAGATTTACCTTAAAATAATGAAACATATATTTCACAAAAAATTGTTTATCTTAAAAAACTGAGCTGATGGAGAAAAACTAATGCCATATTTGAATTCAGGACATCAAATTCATATAAAATCAGCTAAAAATACCCCGGCACCAAAACAGCTGTTGACCAGTGTTATGATTATATCAGGATTATTTCAAAATTAAAATTTACGATTACGATTATAATGCAATTACACAGTTTTATGTAGTCGATTATAATCGATTACGATTACATGATTACGATTACTCGAAGTCTGGTACACAGAACTACAGACACAGAAAAAGTGAATATCTAAGATTAACTTCACAAATAATTTTTATGGTGACCCCCTCCTCTCATACATCTAAATTTAACTGTAAACTAGCAGAGTTTTTATGTGGAAGTCTTAGAAATAAGCAAAAGTTCTTGGAGACATCTTTTTATTAACAATACTTTAACATCACAATTTCCACGCAACACAAAAACACTTAAACTAAAACTGATGCTAAAAGAATTAAACATGATTGAAACTACTAACTGCACTCACAGCATCTCTATAAAGCACAGTAAACATATCGGCAGTGCTAAAATGAATGCATTAGAGAAAAATCCGCTCGGAGAAAACACACCCTTCGATCTTCGGCCCACATCTTAAAAAGCAAAGAAAGTCATGTATTAAATTTGCATAATTTCAGCTAACTGTCAAAAAGCGGAGCTGCAAAAAATCTCTGAAAAACAATTTTACGGTTTGCCAAATATCAATCACATAATGACGTCAAACCTATTTAAAGTACCTTTATATATTTTTATTCATGCAATGACATCAGATCGTGGTTTTACAAATTGATTTCTTGAGCTGAAAAATACAACTGTTGAAATGCAATTGAAACTGGAAAAAACTAATAATACGAGATTTTGACAAAAGTTGTGAACTTATTAAAGCATCTGAAATTTATTTTTGACATTTAACTTTTAAAGTCAACAATCAGCCCCCTTTTTCCAATTTTACTGCATGTCATGATACAAATACAAATGCAGTATGACTTACATATACTACATTACTAAAAAAAATTAAATTATATTACTTTCTTGCATTCATTTTAAACATTCATTTTACACATAATATTTCACACACATAAAATATTTATTTGAAACACAGAAAATGTTTTAAAGGACTCTTCCTTTAAATGAAAAATGATAACTATAAGTTCTTATTTCAAAAAGTTCATATTTAAGAAGGATAATGGAAGGATAATTTATTGGTTTAGTAGAAGATCAGGAATGACATTAACTGATAATGCACTAACCCAAAGTAAACCTTAGTTTCTTTCCTCCCCCTTTCTCTGAAATTGCATTCACATACTTCAAATACAATTAAACAATATTAAATTTCAAAAATCATTTTACAAAATTTCAAAAGTTTATCTCTTGCGAGAAGTTTCATGTTTAAGAAAACAAATTTACAGCTAAATTGATTTTTGATTTAGAAATACAACTCGAAAAAAGGTATCACAGAATTTCCCAAAAGTGTTGCATAAATATCCTATTCCAAAAAGAAATTTCCATTCACTTTGAATTTGTAAAGATTTTTAAAAAAATTTCATTCCTGAAAGACACTTCATATACACAACTTTCAGATACTTATGATATGATATAATCTCCCAATTCAGTGTATGTTTCTTTTGCACAACAATTCTATAATAAACTGTGAGTGTTTGATTAGGCAAAATATCTGATTACTAAATTTCTCAGCCACACCTTCCCCCTCTCCCCATTATCCTTCCAAAAGTTTCTTTGCATTTTTACATCAACCCAGAGAATGTCCAAAATTGCTTTAAAAAAGGTGGAATTCCTCCTTCAGCAAGAACTCTTTCATGCCTGTTTTTTCCACTCTACCAGTGAAAACACATTACATATTTTTTTTAACACTATAATTTAATAGGTACAGTAGACTCCCTCAAATCTGCAAACCAGAAATCTGCAACTCTCTAAAATCTGCACATACTTTATGGATGCAAACAATGAAATTTTCAGATTGGATATTTGGACAAAATTTGATTTTTTTTTAATTTTGTATCAATTCCATATATTTTTTAATTTTTAATTTTCTCTATAATACTCTATTCATGTTTTTTTCATGAAGGAAGAAAAATTAAAAAAAAAAAAAAAAAATTCAAGATATTGCTGATATCACTGGTAATCACAATTTTCTTACCAAATATATTTATGCATTAATCATGATTTTTTGGTTACTAAGCCTGGCTAAACTTTAAAAAAAAAAAAAAAAAAAAAAAAAAAAAAAACTTATTTTATGATTTTGATGTGAATTAGTAATGTACTTTTATGAGGCAAGTTTTGTTGAATAATTTTGGAAAAATATATTTATTCTTTATAATGAATATTTAATCATACACTATTGATCATTAACTTGATCTTTGCTTTTAATATTTTAATCATTTTGAAAATTATCTAAATTTTTATTATTTTAATTTATTACTTATTTTAACATTTTATTATATTGTAAGTATTCATTATAGTCCCGAATGCACTGTTAATTGCACTCAAATTACTGTTTTAAAAACGTAAACAAAGCAATGACCAGAAATCCGCAAAATTCTAAAATCCGCACAACCTCTGGTCCCAAGCTGTACGGATTTGAGGGAGTCTACTGTATAATCAAATTCATCACCTTTTCAAGATATCTATTTACATTCTGATGCAACATTTTATTTGTTTTTCTTTTACATACAAGATGTTTTTATAAATCAAATCAGTGCTGTAATTTGGTGAGAATGCCATTCTCAGAAATATTTGGCTTGTAACTGTAAAAAATTAAAATATCACATACAAGCACACTTTTTGTTTTTCAAGCAAAATGATAATTTATACTAGTTTTACGAAGATCCATTTTGCTTATATTCATAAGTCATGTCAGTGGCGTAGCTACGTTTTTTGGCACCCGAGGTAGGATTAATTTTTGCGCCCCCCCCCCCCCCCCAAAAAAAAAAATAAAATAAAATAAAAGATTATTTTTTCGGAAGAAGAAACAAAATAGTCTTTTTGCCTTGTACTGAGAGGAAAAGGCATCTTCACTTTTTCTTGTTTTTAAGGATTCGACTAATTTTACTCAAACACACTAAACTAAAATGCATAGAACCAGATTACTGAAGATTTCCAATTTTCACCAATATTAAATTTGAATGGGAATTTCAAAAACTTAGCGGTGCGTTCACGGACATGTTTATGTTGTTTTAAGCATGTGAGATGCAGAGCCCGATTAGGGTGTGCGGGGCCCATGGCCCAGGACCTCTTTGAGGGTACCTTGCAGTTCCTATACATTTTTTGGGGAGGTTTGTAGAGGATAAGTGTTCCGTACCTAATAAGAAGTGCTGTATTAGAGCGCCATCTGTGAAAAAGAAGAACCGTGGGGGTTCGAGATTATAGAACAGAGTTGTGTTTTGGTTTGGTAAAAAGTGGCGATATGATTTCGCATTTATAAGTTTGAGTTATGTCGTGAAATAAATAATATTTTGTGTGTGACAGTCCACTAAATGAGTGAGTGTTGTGATTTCTTCAAGCTATCGTCGACATGTGGTCCAGTAGAAGCCGGAATAATTTCGCAATTTCGAAACCAATTGCCGTGGATGAGAATGCGTTTTCGTTTTTTCTTTTCTGGAATAAACAACAGATCGTTTGAATGGAACACCTGCAACATTGAAAGAAATTAAGTAAGAGCATGAGTTTTATTGGTTCATTTACCCCATAATATAGTAGCTTTTTATTTGTGTTATGTATTTTATTGTTTTATTTTGAGTTAAAGTGTTAATTGTTTGGGTTTTATAAAATTGTTCTTAAAATGTTTAAAGACACGCGTAAATCAGATTTGCTGATTGCTGCAGCGGAATTAGGAGAAAAAGTAAGCGATAAAGCTACGAAAGCAGAGTTAATTAATATTATAAAAAATACGGAGAAATTTAAAAGTGACTCTGAATTCGTAAGTAATTTAATAGACGGTATAATTGAGGAACGTAAAGAAGAATTTGAGCGGCTCGAGAAAAGTAAACGATTAGAATTGCAATTAGAGCAAATTAAATTGGAAAGAGCTAAAGCCGAATTAGAATTATCTCGTATGCAAACAAATTCTAAAACTAATGACAGCGATTCAGAAAGTAAAATTGATTCTCTGGACTCTTTAATAAAAAGTATAAAAACTCTAACAATTAGAATTCCGAGTCGCCCAGAAGGTTGGGGTCTTTTTTTTGCTTCTTTGGAAAGATCATTTATAACAAAAAATGTACCCGATAAATTTAAAGCTGAGATTCTTTTGAATTTATTAGGGGAGAAAACTTCAAATGTAATTTCTTACATAAGCGATAATGAGTTGGGTGATTATGATAAAGTAAAGAGAATTGTTCTTAGAGAATTTGAACCAACACCCCAATGTTGTCTTGAGCAATTCAGAAAAACTGTTAGGCAGTCGAATGAAACACATATGCAATTTGCATCACGTTTAATAACTAGCTTTGATTATTATTTAAAATTGAGAGAAGTGTCCGATTTTGAGAAACTGAAACAATTAATTGTATCAGACAAATTATTTCAATGTTTAGATAAAGATACAGCAGCTCATATTAGTGTTAAACAATCGGATTCATGGTTCGATCCCGTGACGTTAGCGAAGGAAGCAGATTTGTTTTTTGTGTCACGCGGTAAATCATTAACTGAGAATAATAATCAAAAATCTATGAGAAATGTGTCTAAAGTATTTTTATCTGATTGTAAGAGTATAAAATGTATGCTTTGTTTTGAAAGCCACCCGATACATAAATGTAGGCGATATATGGCATTATCTGTTTCTGAAAGGATAGAGGTAATTAAGAAAAACAATTGTTGCTTTAATTGCTTAGGCAAACATTTAGTTAATAATTGTAAATCAAAATTTTCGTGCTCATTATGTAAGCGAGAAGGTAAAACCAAGAGACATCATTTTTCATTGCATTTTCCGAGAAATGAGATATTGCGCAATGCAAATGTGAATGGTGAAAATGGGGGGGAAGCGCCTTTCCCCACCGTAAGAGTAAGTGAATCAAATCTCTCGGCAGATTCGCCAATATTTGAACCTAATCAAAACAATAGAAATAATAATTCCGTACTTTCTACGCGAGTAATAAATCTAACAAAAACTGTTTTGTTAAGTACAGTAAATTGTTTATTGAAAGATGAGGCGGGAAATTACTATAGAGTACGTGCGGTTTTGGATCAAGGGGCAATGAATAATTTTATGACGGTAGATTGTGCAAATAGCCTCAAATTAAAAAAGGAGAGAACTAATTTGGCAGTTTGTGGTATCGGTGATACATTCACAAAAATTAAATCTGTTGTTACCGCGACAATTTCAAATTTAGAAAGAAATTTTGAAAGAGAGTTGGATTTTTTGATTGTATCTAAAATTACGGATTTCATGCCATCAAAAATGTTTAATATTAATGTGCCAGAGTTAAAATATGTAAAACTAGCGGATGAAAACTTTAACAAACCAGGTCGCATAGATTTACTTTTAAGTGCTGAGATATTTTATGAGTTGTTACGGCCAGGTCAAATTTGTCCGGTTAATAGTAATTTGTTTTTTCAAAATACAGTTTTTGGTTATGTAGCAAGCGGAAGTGTTCCCATTCCAAGTCAGGGGAGGGTACACTGTGGTTTCATTCAGGACAATGCTCTTTTAAACGAAACCATAGAGAAATTTTGGAAAATAGAAGATGTTGAGATTGAGGTACCCAAAAATAAAGAAGCAATAATTTGCGAAGAACACTTTGAGAAAAACGTTAAACGAAATACTACAGGGGGATATATTGTTAAAATGCCGTTAAAAGAGGATCCGCTTTGCTTAGGAAAATCCAGAGATATTGCCCTTAAAAAGTTAAATTCGCTGTGGAATCGATTCTTAAAAGAACCTGAATATTTAACATTGTATAGAGAATTTTTACGCGAATATGAAAGGTTGGGTCACATGACAGAGATTTCGGAAAGGGGGGAAGAAGTAGGAACGTATTATATACCGCATTTAGGAGTCTATCGCCCTGATAAGAGTACAACGAAACTTCGTGTAGTTTTTAACGCGTCTTCGAAAACAACCTTAGGCAACTCTCTTAATTCCTTACAGTATAACGGTGGGGTTATTCAGGAAGACCTTTTTAAAATAATGACAAGATTTCGTAAACATATTTATGCATTCGTAGCAGACATTAAACAAATGTATAGAATGATTTTAATTGATCCGAGTCAAACTAAACTTCAGAGAATTCTTTGGAAGGAGGGGGTGAATGAACCAGTTAAGACTTATGAGCTGAAAACTCTTACATATGGAACAGTGAGCGCCCCATATTTAGCTACTAGAGTTTTGCTTCAACTATCGATAGACGAGCAAAACAACTTTCCCTTAGCATCCCCAGTTTTAGAAAGAGATTTTTACATGGATGATGTGTTGAGCGGCGCAGCCACTTTAACCGAAGCTAAAGAGCTGCAGTCAGAGTTAGTAGAGGCTCTCAAGAGTGCAGGAATGCATCTGCACAAGTGGCATAGTAATAATTTAGAGTTAAAAACAGAACCTGACAGTGATTATAATTTTAGAGAAGAGACAAAAACGCTTGGTGTGATGTGGAATCCTAGTAGTGACAGCTTTACCTTTCAAATACAAGTAGAAAGTGTAGTTTCGCCAACGAAAAGAAACGTACTTTCAACAATCGCAAGAATTTTCGATCCACTCGGCCTCTTAGGGCCTGTTGTTACTAAAGCTAAAATTCTCATGCAAAACCTGTGGTGTTTGAATCTAAATTGGAGTGATCCACTTCCTGAAAGAGAAGCACAAGAATGGCAAAGCTTTATCGAGTCCCTGCCAGTGGTGAACAATGTGAGTGTTAAGAGGTGCATTCTAATTGAGAAACCTGTTAAGATCGAGCTTCATGGTTTTTCTGATGCATCCGAATCTGCTTATGGATGTGTTATTTATTGCAAATCAACGTCAAGTGATGGAGCCTTTAAAGTAAATTTGGTTTGCAGCAAATCCCGAATAGCACCCCTTAAGCGTCTTACTATTCCAAGATTGGAGCTTTCTGCAGCCGTTCTCTTAGCAAAACTGATATCCAAAGTGAAAAGTGCCTTACAACTAGAGACTGCTGACATTTATTTATGGAGCGATTCGATGATCGTACTTTCCTGGTTACGAAAAGAACCATATCTTATGAAAACTTTCGTTGCCAACCGTGTAGCGGCAATACAGGACTTGACAAAAGTTCAACAGTGGCGTCATGTGTCTTCTGAGAACAATCCAGCAGATCTCATTTCAAGAGGAATGGATCCTGAGAAACTGGTTAAAAATGAATTGTGGTTCAAAGGTCCGATGTTTCTGACTCAACGAGACTATCCTAATCGTGAAATTCCTACGTCCATCATTAGAGACGAATTTTCACAAGAACTAAAAAATTTAGATCAAGACTTATCTGTTTTTTGTGTAGCTTCCAATCCTTTTATTGAAGTGTTATTTAATATTACTAATTGTTATACTAAACTATTGCATGTTCTAAGTTATCTTTTCAGGTTTATTCACAATTTGAATAATCCAACAGAAAAGAGGTTGGGTCCTTTGACAACTCAAGAAATATTAAAAAGTGAGACATTTATTATTAAAGAGGTCCAAAACAACGAGTTTTCTGAGGAAATTAAGTGCTTAATGCACCAAAAGAATGTACCAGATAAAAGTAAGATAAAATGTTTAAATCCTTTTTTAGATAGGGATGGAATAATAAGGGTAAATGGTAGAATAAAAAATTCTGATTTAAGTTTCAACAGTAAGTTTCCAATTATTCTACCTAAGAGTCATAAATTAACTAAGTTAATTTTAGAGGCATATCACAAGAGATATTTTCATTTAGGCCCTACTGCCCTATTACATTACGCAAGACAAAAGTTTTGGCCCGTTCAGGGTAAAGCAGCATGTAGAAAAGTCGTGCATGATTGCATTAAATGTTTTAGGTGTAAACCTGTAGGTGTTGAACAGTTAATGGGTGATTTACCAAAAGAGAGGGTAACTCCTGATTTTCCATTTAATTGTTCAGGGGTGGATTTTTGTGGGCCATTCCTTATTAAGTATAGAAATCAAAGAAAAGGAATTTTCCACAAAATATATGTGTGCATATTTGTATGCTTAGTCACAAAAGCCATTCATCTTGAAATTGTAACTGATTTAACATCAGAGGCCTTTGTGGCATGTTTAAAGAGATTTGTGGCTCGCAGAGGTTTGTGTTCGAAATTATATTCGGACAATGCGACAAATTTTATAGGAGCTAATAAAGAGCTTTCTAAATTACATAACTTAGTTTTAAATCCAGATGAGAGACTTTCAAATTATTTGTCAACTGAGGGAATTGACTGGAATTTCCTTCCTCCAAGAGCACCTAATTTTGGTGGCCTCTGGGAAAGTGGTGTAAAGTCATTTAAATATCATTTTAAAAGAGTTTTAGGTAATTCTAGGTTGACATATGAAGAATTCTTGACGGTTATTACTCAAATAGAAGGAATTTTAAATTCCAGACCACTTGTACCTCTGTCATCAGATACTGATGTGTATGATGTGTTAACCCCTGCCCATTTCCTAATTGGCAGACCCTTAAATGCCATTGTTGAGCCAAATTTAACAGAGATTAAAGACAATCGGTTGTCTAACTGGAAAAAACTAACAAAAATAATTCAAATTTTTTGGAAGAAATGGCATATTCAGTATCTTAACAATTTGCAACAGAGGTCCAAGTGGATGGTAGAAAAAGATAATGTAAAAGTTAATGAGTTAGTGCTTCTTAAAGATGAAAATCTACCCCCTCAAAAATGGGCAATGGGTAGAATAATAGATGTTTATTTTGGTGAAGATAAACGGGTCAGAGTTGTTAAAATAAAAACTCAATCTGGAGTTTATAAAAGACCAATATCAAAAATTTGTATTTTGCCTCTTAATCTGTAATCTTGTATATATTTTCTGTGTGTTTTTCTTGTAATTATATATTTTCTGTGTTTTAATATTATCAATATATTGTTACTATTTTATATTTGCATTTGTAAAGACTGTATAATTTAATGGTTGAATGTAACCATTGCAACGTGGGGCGGAATGTTCCGTACCTAATAAGAAGCGCTGTATTAGAGCGCCATCTGTGAAAAAGAAGAACCGTGGGGGTTCGAGATTATAGAACAGAGTTGTGTTTTGGTTTGGTAAAAAGTGGCGATATGATTTCGCATTTATAAGTTTGAGTTATGTCGTGAAATAAATAATATTTTGTGTGTGACAGTCCACTAAATGAGTGAGTGTTGTGATTTCTTCAAGCTATCGTCGACAATAAGGCATGGATTATTATGAGATATTACGATCGATATGGTTTCAAAATTAATCAAAATTTTTTTTTTTTTTTTTTTGAGAAAATAATGCGGAAACTACAATTTTAAAACTTTTTTAAAAAATCATTTTATTGAATCTGAGCCTCCAACAACAGTGGGTCTAAGGCCATGGCCTTATAGGCCTGTGCGGTAATCTGGCTCTGTAATGGGAATAACGACAAAGAGAATAAATTTGAAAAAAAAACACATTTACTAAAACTGCCAAGTTATGATACGTCCGATATGGTAATAAAATTTTCTGATTGAAAACTGCAGTCACCCTAGAATTTCAAATTGCTATACACATCCATTTTTAAAGATGGGTGGGAAACAATAAAAGGTCTTGAATTCTTATGGTAAATCAAGATATCCAAAGAATTTGTTTGAGATACTAATAAATCCTTAACATATTCTCAGTCGCATGACAATGATCAGATATCAACATAGAGAGAGATATGCTATAAATGAAAATGATAAAAACTAAAATCCTTCTGAAATTCAAAAATTTAAATTAAAATCCTTAAATTCTTTTTCTCAAAATTCATTTTACGCCTTGTAAAATCAAAGAGTAACTTAAGATGGGAAATACTGACGTTCAGGCAATTCTTTTTTCGTTTGTGACTAAATCCTTGTTTCAGATTCCAGGAATTGTGTGGATCTTGACCATATGTCAATCAAAAGCTAATTAATCAATTAAACTAAACGTTTCTCGCAAATTGACATCTCCGTCCTCTACTGGAAAATATTATAAACCTCAACATATTTGCATGAACTGGAACGAAAAAGTTTAGATTTGGCAATTCTGATAAGACTGCATAACCTACAAACATTTAGGTCCCAAAATTGGCGTAAATAAGTCGTAAGACCTCCGATCAAATTCACCGAGATGAATGTAAGATACAATGATGAAAGAGTTCGGCCCAAAAAGGTTCCTGAGTCAAATTATTTTATTCCATTGATCTCTCAGTCATTTCCATAATTTACATAGATGTAGTTTTCTCTAATGCATATGCGCTGAATTTAATTATATGTACAATAAATTGAACTTTTAAGATGACGAAAACAGACGTTTGTAATGGTCGTACTAAGAAGGCTGAAAAGTCATACTTCCTTTTTTTTATACGATTTAAGTAGGAAAAATTTGGGGTAGGTCACTCGCATTTTATTATTTGGTTTTCTCAATGACAATTTGACGGGAAAATGGAGTTTCCAATAAGGAAGAAATAATACCTTTTCTTGTTCTTTCAACTAAATACTTTTTGCATTGTTTTAAGGAAGCTTTCATTTTAAATATTTATACGGAATGCTAATAACAACAAAAATCAGTGTGAAAACCAATCTATATGTGTCAGTGATTATGATGGAGAGGACTCAAAATATCTACTACACATACAACTCTGAAATTTTGGGTGAGGGTAGTACAAGGCAAATCCTATCCTAATGCATGTGAGACTCAAAATTTTTGTTTTCTTTTTTTTTATAGTCGAGAATATCAATTAAATTTAATCAAAAATGTGATTCCCCCCCCCCCCCCCCGCAAAATGGCAAAAATCACACACTCATCTGAATTTGATTTCCCAGTTGAAAGAAACTAAATAGTTTCACTTATCAGCGAAAAAAGAAAAAAAAACTAATTAAGATTTCAATTTGAAAATTTCAAAGCACATATATAAAAAAAATTTAAATTTTTTTGAAAATCTCTCAGTAATTCTTTTCCTTTTTAATTGACAATGACAGTACACAAAAGAGACCCCATATGCAAAAGCTGCCACAGTCGACTATTTTTGTATTCTGTTCGAACAAGTATTTTTGTAATATAAATATTGATGTTTATTTCTATTGTAAATGTTATTAAAATGTGTGTAAGGATTTCTGTTTTGGAAAAGTGGTACCAATTAGAATTTTAAAAAATAATCACCTGTGGCAGCCCTGCATAAGAAAGAAACACACAGAAACAAACATCCATTAAAAACAGAACTAAAAAATTTTTTTCCATCCGAACACCCTACTAATTTTTGAAAATCGATTGATCAAAGATTATATAACATGCAGACAATCAACTTAATTATTAAATGCTATCGAATGCTAAAATCATAATTTAAAAGTATTTTATCAATTTAATCGAAAATTACTAGTGTATTCTGTGGACAGAGTGAAGTGGTAGGAGTTAAGAGTCCATTCACAACAGTTTATTGTCTTTATTTACATTTTAAGGGTGTTCTTAAATCAAAAAGGGCAACTTTGTGACACATGCTTTAATTTATTTTTGTTCAAAAAAGCATGAAAATAGCAGGTATTATAAATCAGAAACTGTCTAATTGCACTCAATTTTTTGTTTTTTTAAAAACACAATAGATTTTTCATAACAAGCCTTCAAAGTTGACACTTTTGAGCATATTTCCCGACGAAAGCAGAAAAACCGGTTGAAAAGCATGAGAAAAACGGGTGATTACGTCATCAAAATAGCTTAGAACTGGATAGGTAATTTAATTATCATAAAATGGAAAAATAAGTTCAATACAAAATCGCTTCCACAGTCAGGCATTCCAATTTTATAACTTTCTGTTAAACTAAAAAGTGAAAAATAAATATAATTTTAAAAAACTAAAAAACACACTTTTTAAGTATATCAAACTAAAAAGTGAAAAATAATTCGTACTATAAGCTGAAAACGAAAATAGATGAAAATTACTATGTTACTATAAAATCATTGTTATTATAGAAATCAATTAATAAGCAATAAATAAAATTATCGTGGAAAAAAAGCGTGGGGTGCTCTATCTACCATGCTCCATCTATCAGTTCTTAAGAAGCACCCCACGCTTTTTTTCTACGATAATTTTATTTATTGCTTAGTAATTGATTTCTATAATAACAATGATTTTATAGTAATATAGTATTTTTCATCTATTTTCGTTTTCAGCTTATAGTACGAATTATTTTTCACTTTTTAGTTTAATATACTTAAAAAGCATGTTTTTTAGTTTTTTTTAAACTATATTTATTTTTCACTTTTTAGTTTGATTACTTTAAAAATGTGGTTTTTAATTTTTTTAAACTATATTTATATTTAATACAAAAACCAAATTAATCGGTTGGATAGTTTCAGAGTAATTGGTGAACATACATAGAAAAAAAAAAAAAAATACATACGCATCGAATTGATAACTTCCTCTTCCTTTTCTGAAGCTGGTTAAAAATAAAAATTGTAATACGGAAATTTTTTTTTTAATTTTACATAGATGTAAATAATGTCAGGAGTGGGGTTCGAACCCACAATCCCTTTCGAAAAACAGAGCTTCAATCCGGTGCCTTAGACCGCTCGACCATGCTGTCTACACTCCATTCAGTGAACGTATTCAACACTTTTAATTAGCAAAAAATCACTAATTTTATTAGTTTTTGCCTAATTACTAAAAAAGTACCGTAAAATGGGGTGAATCGGAACACTTTTCAACTTTAACATTAAAAAAAAGCAACAACTAATTTTTTAATTTTTCTACTAGAAACTTCGGTCTTGTTTTGTTCTTTACTTTTAAGCAAAAGCGAAAAATTTTTACTGTTTATATATAAGTTATTGAAATTTTTAATGGTGTTCTGATTCACCCCGCAGATAGGGGTGAATCGGAACAAATGCTATAATCTTTATTTAATCCGTTTCAAACTTTAATAGGATTTATAAAAACAGGTAATAATGATAAAGGAGTAATAGGATCACGTAGTTACTGTGAAAACAAGTCTTATTTTATATACAAGTAAAGATATGCCTTTTTAAAAATTAGAAAACAACTTTTAAAACAAGAAAAATTAAAATTTATTTTAAGAAATTATATTTGAATTGAAAATGTAGAATTTAATGGAAATTTAGCCCTGTTATGTGTTATTCTTTACTACCCAGGCAGCACAGAACTATGGGCCCATGTGGGCTCCATATGGGTCCAATATGGACAGATGGGCTTTAGCTGGGCCCATTTGCCCATTAGAAACCCAGATACATCCATATAAATTAATTTTGTAGCATATAGTTCGAAGCGCATTTATTCTGCATTTATATTAATGTTAGAAGTATATCAGCTTACCGTTGGATTAAATTAACCGTAAAAAGTAAGAAAATGTTGAAATTGTTACATATGTACAGCATTCAGAAAATCTGTGTAGATTTGTATAAATCGATATGGGTTATCTATATAGATCTTGATAGAAAATCTATCAGAATCTGGAAACAACTTTTTAGTGTTACTACAGCGTTTTTTAAGTTATTTTAAATAAGATTTATTCATAATATAAATAATACGGAATTTTTTATAGTAAAACTAATTATTATTATTATTATTATATAATGGTAATAAAATATCGATAGAAATTAATTTTGTAGTATGCATTTCGTGGCTTATATTACTATGCGTTTATTTTAATAATACATGTGTACTATTTATTCAACTAGTACATTAATTGTGAAAATGTTGAAGTGTAATATCCGTACAGCATTCAGAAAATGTATGTAGATTTCTGTAGATTAATATGAGCCACCTATATAGATCTTGATAGAAAATCTATCAGAATCCAGGGACAGCTTTTTTATGTTACCATAGCAGCATTTTTAAAGTTAATTTAAATAAAATTTATCCTTAGTATACATAATATGTAATTATGTATACCATAACTAATTATTCTTATTATTATACAATGCTAATAAAATATCTATATAAATTAATTTTGTAGTATGCATTTTGAAGCATACTTATTATTTAATTTAAGGACACATTTAAGGACGTTTAATTTAAGGACACATGTATATTATTTTATTAATCTATTAAATTATTCGTATAAATATTGAATTAGCATTCAGTAACACTTGGTAGATTTGTGTGGACCGATATGGGCCACCTATGTAGATCTTCAAAAATGCCTGTCTGACTTTGGTGACAACAGTTTAGCGATCCTATATTTTATTCCGATTTTTAGGAAAATATTTTTAATGTAAGAGCAGGAAAATTTGAATTTTAATAAATTTTTATTTAATTATTTAAAAAAAAAGCTGATATGAATTTATAAAATATATTTTAATTATTAAAAATTATTTTTAAAAATATGTAAAAAAATATAAAAAAAATTTTAAACTATTTTTAATTTGATTTTGTATCCTTACTTTTTAGTAAAATCTAATTTAATTATGTAATTGAGAATTTAAAAAAAAATGCAAAGCAACTGATTTTTATATGTTTATAAATATTCTTTATTAACTAATTCAATAACGATAAAAAAAAAAAAAAAAGAAAAAATCCTCTACAATAGATAAGACAGTAGTAAGTATAAAAATTTTAAAATCTTCTTGCCTCTATCTTTCAACAAGTTCTTCGGAAAACGCTCCAAAACAGATTTGCGCGAAGGAATTTGATTTCGCTTCGAGAGGACGCTTGTTCCTTGTGAAACATCAACCCCAACCAACCAAACAGGCTATGGCGTTGGTTTGTTGTCATTCTCGGAATTAATGGCGGCGATCGGCGGGATTTTTATTACTTCTTCATTTCCGAAAAGCAAGGTAAGCTATATAATATATGCATGCTTTTGTTTATACTGTATTGTCTTTTCTCGTTCTACATCAAATTTGTGTTTGTATGTAGAAATTTTTTAATTTTAACTGCATCTAATCAGATGCATAAGTAAGCCGTTAGCCTAAAATTGTTAGAGTTCCGATTATGTTAGAAAAATGGTAAACGTAACCGTTTTAAAGATGTAATATCTAAGAAAACATTTAATAATTAAATGCCATATTGTCTTAAAAAACTTGATAATACGTTCTTCTACGATTCTATAAAAAACAATAGTTGGACTGACAAACGTCAACAACTTTTTGTTGACGTTTGTCAGTCAATTATTTTTTTTAAATAGTGTAATGAAACGTTAAATTTTTGTTTGACACCTAGTTTAATGTTTTTAAAAGTTTAATCGAAAAAATAATTTATGACTGATAAAAATACTTTAATCATTAAAATAATATTGTAAAAAGAAGGATTTACTAAGTGCAGTTCTTATTATATGTTTATTCTTCTGAGACATCCCAGAACTTTTTTTCATTAAATGTCATTATGATTAGTTAAAAATATTCCAGAGCGTCTTTTATAATTTTTATATATGGTAAACTATTATTTGGTTTAAAAAACATTGCATGCATATCATTTATTGTAATGATATTTAAATGTCTTGTTGATTTGCTTTTCTAAAAACTTTCCCACTCATTATATCATTTTGATAAACATTTTGCTTAATTTTTAAAAAGCATAAAATATGCTGGCATGATTATGATTATTTATATTGTTTGTAATATACTTTGTTGTTAAATAAATGATATTTATAGTATGTAAATAATTGTTTCCAGTGTTTAATTCAGACACTTTTCTCTGGGAGTGATTTCTGTATCTTCAGAGAGGGGGGGGGGGGAGAGGATTGCACTTTTTGATAATTGAAAACAAAAAAAATCTCACATTTTTGTGTGTGTGTGTGTGTGGGAGGGGGAATACTTTCTCCCTACCAGACCACCCCCTGAATTCAACGCTAATTGTCTCGCCAATAATTTTTTTTTTTTTTTTTTTCTTTTCTCAAATGTGCTATTGCATACAAAAGCTTTTTCGAAAATTTCAAAGAGTCAAATGTCAAAAAGAAACATGGATTGTGTCAAAAGTTAAAAAAAAAAAAAAAAAAAAAAAAAAAAAAAAAAAAAAAAAAAAAAAAGCACATTATGTCGAAGGGTTGTGCAAAAATGCATAATTAATACCTCTTTATCTTTTAGAAAATTTGTTGTAAATTTCATTTTGCTAATTAGCAAATAAGCATACCTTTTTTTTTTTTTTTTTTTTTTTTTTCCAGGTCTTAATTTTAGACAAAAAGTTATAAAAAAGAGGAGAGGAGTTTACTTTTGTCTTTAGCTACACATATACCTAAGCATAGTACACTTATGTAGCCAACTACATAAGCATTTGTTGCATATAACTTTGCTGCTAACTTAATTAAAAATTTTAATATCTGGTTCCAAGTTGTGCAGATTTGAGGGAGTCTACAGTAGTACGAATTATATAGAATATTGCACAATTCATCACCTGTGGTATGCTCACTGTAAAACAGGGCTGCACAAAAGCCAGCCTTTTCTACAAAAGGCCAGGCCGACTGGCTTTTAGTGGAAAAAGTCGGTTTTTATTAGAAAAAACCAGCTTTTATTGGCTTTTTCCCAAGGCATATCTTATTATTTATTTTTTAGAACTATACATGTTAATTTATTTTACTAATAGCTATTTTCTATAATTTTCTATAAATTCAAATTAAAATATAATGGAATTGCTTTAAAATCATCTTCAAAGGTTCATGTTTATAGCCAATTAATAATTGATATACCAGAAAAGCATCATAAATAGACAACATGATTTAAATAAACCTTTACTCTAGGTTCAGCAGCACTTTCTCTGTTTATTAAAGATGTTTTTATGCTATGAGTAAGGATTAAATTCAAATAAATTCTCTACAAAATGAACCTGTCTATAATATACTGCACTTGGAAAATGTCTCCTAGCATGTATGAATGCATTAGTATTATGAATAAAAATAAATTCCTTATTTATCTGAAAATAATTTGTTCATGAGGCAGCACTTCACTTTAAAAATAAGAAAATATAAATTATTAATTATTTTTTAAAACCTTTATATTAATTTTATCTTTTTAAATACATGCTTTTTTTATTTGTTTTTTTTTCTTATATACTGGTTGAATATTTTATTCTTGTTCTTCGATAAATCTACCTACCTATTAAAAGGAGGTGGGAATTTGATTTGTTCCAATTAGCATACTTTCCCATCCTAAATTATCCTGAATTTTTACCTGGTGTACTAAAAATTAAGGCCCCTCTCCTGGCTGAGAAAATGCTCATATGAGCTAATGCTATTCCTACGGGGAAGCATTTTTCTAATAACTCTTTCACATTTTGACATTTTTGAATAATTTTTTTTGCATTGGATCGCTGAGGTGCATGCTGACAGCGCACCTTTTTTACTTTTTCGATTTTGGTTGCAGATATTTTTTACAAAGTTAGTTTCGCTTTCAAAACTGAAAGTGCTTTTTAAAAAATATATCTGCAACCAAAATCATAAAAGTAAAAAAGGTGCACTGTCGGCATGCACCTCAGCGATCCAATGCAAAAAAAATTATTCAAAAATGTCGGAATGCGAAAATTATTAGAAAAATGCTTCCCCATAGGCAGAATTTCCCCCAGGTTTAAAAAAGGGCAGGGCGCTACTGCTCTGAAAAGGGCACTTTTTACATTTTTCAGGGCACTTTTTCATTTTTAAGGGCACTTTTATAGAGTTGAATCAAGAATCTAGCGGTTCAAAAAATCAAGAAAAAACAAATTCAATCAAAAAATTTAAAAAAAGAAAAAAAGGTTAATTTTTTAAAAGATCTTGAAAAAACGGAAAATATTGATAAAAGATCTTGAAAAAACGGCCAATTTTGTTAAAAGATCATAAAGACAGCAGTTTTTGTTAAAACATCGCAAAAAACGGCATATTTTGCTAAAAAAATTGGGAAAAAGCAACAAATCTCATTAAAATATAGCGAAAAAACAGAACTTTTCACAGAATTCTCCGTTTCATTGTGATTTTTGTACGAAATTTGTCGTTTTTCTCGCAAATCTTTTGATGAAATCTGCCGTTTTATTGCTATTTTTTGACGAAAGTTGCCGTCTTTTGCGACTCATTTGACAAAATTTTTCATTTTGTCGCAATTTTTGGAAGAAATTTGTCTTTTTTCCATGATCTTTTGAAAAAATCTGCCGCTTTGTGACATTTTTGGACAAAATTAGCCATTTTTTTGCAAATCTTGCCGGAAATTAGTCGTTATTTCGCAATTTTTAACGAAAATTGTTTTTTTTTTAGAGATTTTATGATGAAATTACCCATCCCACGCGTATAAGGCTATTTTTGCATTCTGTCGCCGATTTCTTGTGCAATTTACGCGCTATAGCGCGTTCGGATCATCGTTGGAGGGCTGCGTTTTTTCAAATGTGGGGCAAGAAGGGCACTATTTTTTTTTTTAATGAATGACATTTTTGGATGAGGAGCAAGAGGGGTGCTATTTTTTTAAACTAAAGGGCAGGAGGAGCGGAGCACCCCCCCCCCCCCCCTGAAACTCTCTGGGGGAAACTCTGCCCATAGGAATAGCATTAGCTCGTGAGCATTTTCTTGAGCAAGGACAGGGGCCTTAAGATGAAAGATCCTGAAGCATACCCACATTTGCTTTTCTCTGAAAAAGTTATAGAGCAATTTCCAGCAAAAAAATGGTGGAATCTTGCTAAAGATGAAGACATCAAAAAAGGATGGTTCATTATCTAATGGTTTCTGCGATTTTTTTTATTAAATTACACAGCTGTCCCCCAAGTTCTGCATCTATTGAGAGAATTTTTTGTCTGGAATAAAATCAGGAACAGCTTAGGTGCTGAAAAAGCAGAAAAATTTGTAAAAGTATACCGTTATTTAAAAACTGAGCCAAATGATTGGTAACTTTTTTCATAAGCTAATAGTGTATTATTTTTTTAAATAAATATCTTATTCGATAAAAATGATTTGAAATGTTTTAAAAAGTTATTGCACAAATTTCTAATAATCATTCTTATTATATGTTGACTACCATACCATTTATATTAACAAATTTGCTTATATTTTAATTGCAGTCAATTTTACTGTAATTTACTGAACATTTTCATGGCAACAGTAAATAAAAAGTCACTAATTAATTATTAATTGTACATTTCATTTTAAGAATAGTTTTTGTAAAAAAAAGAAAGTTTTGGCAAAAGGCCGGCTTTTTCTAATAAAAGCTGGCCTTTTTAAAGTGGCTTAAACAAGAAAGCCGGCAGCTCTGCTGTAAAATGTCTTAAAATAAATTTATTAATAAATAAATTTTAAAAAATAAAATAAAATGGGTATTTTTCTCTTCAGATAATCTGTTTATTGCATTTAGAATGCATTTTTTTACACTGAGCACTCGTATAAATAGTATTTCTTAAATATTTGAAAGAGTAGGAAATTTTGGGGAGAGGAAGCGTTTTTAGGGGAGAGGAAGCGCTAAAGAACCAATCATTTTTAAACTTGGATATAGTTTATAATTCGTAATAATATATAAATTCAGGGTGATTTGATTTTTGAGAGGAGGGGGGGGGGGGAGTTTTCTTTTTCTTCGAATCAGCTGTTTGTTGTGTTTTGAATATGTTGTTTCACTGAACACTAAAATATTATTTTTTAATATTAAATATTTGAAAGTGTGAGATTTAGGGAGAGGAAAGGAACTATTTTCTAAATTTTGAATGCACCCCTCATGTAATATATTGTTAGAAAACTCTATTAAAACTTATTCTGCAAATCGATGCCCGTCCTTCCACACACACTTTGTCCCCTAGGCACTTTTCGAAAGTTTAAGCATATACCATGTGCGACATCTCATTAGACAGGTCTATAAAGAATTATTCATATTATGCACGTATCAGATCAGGTGCCTATTTATGCAAGTAATTATTAATTTTCTATTAACAATTTTGGTTTGATAACTTAAGGATGGTATCTTTTAAAAGAAATATTAAACCAAAACCCTCTGTGCAATCTGCAATCACACTTACCCATTTGTTTTTAGTTTGGTAGTCGTGTGACTGGCATTAATTTTACCATTAAATTCTTTCTGGTCATTCTAACTTTTGATAAAATTTTATGAAATTGTATGTATGTCTGGATAAAACTGACTTATTTTATTTTCTGAAAATTTTGAAATATTTACAAATTTGCTTACTCAAAAGTTCTTATGAAAGATTATTTCTAGTTGCGCAATAATCTAAAATGTTAAACATAATGTTGATTTCTGATTTTCTATCAAACTGATAAGAAAAAAAGAAATCCTTCAATAATACTGCTAACATTTTCAACTACAGTTTTTTTTTTTTAAATTAATTTTTAAAATGCTTTAAAATTTTAGTTTATTGCACAAAAGAAATTCAGAATAATATGTATTAAAAATGAAATTTAAATATTCAAATTTAGATATTATATATGCATTTTGATTTCCATAGGATTTGAGTTTGACTATCAAGTTTGACACTTAGCCTCTTAGCGTCTTAGCCATCTTAATTTCTCAGTTTACTCTTAAAAGGATGTTCAGCTACATTTAATTTATGTAAGTACATTTTATTTTATTTGAAGTTTTATGAATTTTTTATCTGTATTAAAAAATTTCGAATTTTAATTTTTTTAAAAATTGAATGTTATCTATTAAATCAAAGTTATAACTTTGTTAAATTGAAAGAAGAATAAGAAAAATTTGCTAAATTGAGAAATTTAATAAATTGAGATTTGTTAAATCAAAGTTCAATTATATTTTGAAATCATAGTTACACCCAGAGTTGTATAATATAGACGCAAGCTGTGCACAGAAAATTTTAGGAAAGAAACAATTTTTATTTTTGTAACTTTTTTTAAGTACCAGAAAATTAAAAATATTCCCCTAATTTTATGTATGAATTATTTACTGTTACCGCACAATTAAAAGCAGGGCCGATTTTCGAATTTTTCATAAGTTTAAGACATTTTATGCCGAAAACATTCAAAATTCATCAGTAAAAAATTTCATATACTAAAAATTGTGAATATTGACAGTCGGTTGTCATAAAAGGTCATTTTTGTCAGTCGTTCACAGAAAAAATCTCCAATTTTGTCTAAATATCATTAAAAAAACACAAATTTTGTCAAAGTTCTGCAAAAAACAGCACAAAAATCATCTACAGGCCAAGAAAAAAATAGAAATTTCGTCAAAAAGTACTGAAAAAAAAATCAAGAGGGAGGGTTTCAACAAAGAATCTTGTAAAAAATAGAAATATTGCCAAAGACTGTGCAAAAAACATGAATTTTGTCCGTGAGTCATGTAAAAAACTCAATTTCTTCTATGAATTGTGTAAAAAAAAAGTTAATTTTGTCCATGAATTGCATAAAAAAACGCTAATTTTGTCAACAGATGGCTTTAAAAACGCAAATTTCATCCATGAATCGCTTAAAAAATGCAAATTTCATCCATATCAAAATCATGTAACACGTAATTTTATTAAACATTAAATTAATTTGCAGAAGGATGCAATAGGTGTCATCTTTATTTCTCTTTATAATGAATATTTGATCATACATCATTGGTTATTAACTTGATGTTTGCTTTTAATATTTTAATCATTTTTTAAAATCATCTAAATTTTTATTAATTTAGTTTATTATTTATTTTAATATTTTGTTATATTTTAAGCACTCATTATAATTTTGATTGCATTATTAATTATAATGAAATTACTGTTTAAAAAATGTAAAAAAAAAAAAAAAAAAAAAAAGCAATGACCAGAAATCCACACAACCTCTGGTCCGAAGCTGTGTGGATTTGAGGAAGTCTACTGTACTACTTATATTTGGAGTGCACAACTTTTTCTAGAGAAGGACCACTTACAAATATCTCTGGGTGATCGAAGGCCATATCTAGGTTTATCCCTCTACATTCACTTATCCAGTCAAAATATCCAATTATGTTGGTAAGGATATATATCAACAGTTTTTACATTTGTATATATAGCAGATATTGTAAGGACTATTTTCTAGATGCAATAATATTCCTTAATTTTTTGGAAGATTAAATTTTGTTTTATTAAAAGTGTTAAAAAACAAACATGGCCAGTGCGGTAAACAAAATGTGAATTTTATTAACGAAGGCGAGTGTAGGAACTGATCAAGAAGATTTTTCAACAAAATTTGGATTTTTTTTTCCTACCTAATCAATCGAATTTGTGCTTTTACAAAGCTGATCAAGAAAATTCACAAATTTTCCATGCCTGATTCACAAAATTTACAGTTTTTCCACACATGATCGATGAAATTCATGATTTTTCCAAAACTGATAGAAAGCGTCGCGATTCTTCAGAAAATGATCAGTGAAATTCACACTTTTAACGAGTGAAATTTTTTATTTTTCTTCGCGTGATCCACATAATTCACACATTTTCTGTGCTTGATCGACGAAATTTGTGCTTTTTCTGCCCTTGATAGATGAAACGCGCATTTTTCTGTAACGAAATTAGAGATTCTTAACTGACACTGCATTTTTTCTCCGGCACTTATTGATGAAATCCGCAATTTTTTATCATGATAAACTGGCGAAACTCATGATTGTTCTGCTGCTGATTAAAGAAATTTTCAATTTTTCTGCTCATCATCAACAAAATCTGCGATTTTTGTGTCCTATCAACAAAATTTGCAATTCTTCTGCAATGAATCAACAAAATGCTGATTTTCTCCTTCTCAGTCAATAAATTTTGCAATTTATCTTTCTTTCTTTTTTTTCTTTTCTTTTTTTTTTTTTTTTTTTTTACTTTATTGATGGAATTTGCGCTTTTTACGAAGCCAATCGACCATATTTGCAATATTTTTGTTCCCGATTGACAGTATTAGCGATTTTTCTGAGCCTAATCGATTAAATTGGCAATTTTTTTGTGCCCAGTCAACTAAATTTGCTATTTTTTCATTCCTGATTGACAAAATTCGCAATTTTTTTCACGCCCCCTTAGCCAATAAATAGCAATTTTTCCATGTCTGACCGACAATATTTTCGATTATTCATGCCCGATTGACAAAATTTGTGCTTTTTCATGCAGCAAACAGGCAACGTTTCTGCAGCCTATGAAAAAAAATTGCAATTTTTTTCACGCATCATTAAGAAAACTGACAATTTTTTCTTACCCAATCAACGAAATGTGATATTTTTTCCCTTCTAGTCGATAAAATTTGTGATGTTTCCGTGTCTGATCGAAAAAATTTTTTACTTTTGTCTGCACTTCATCGGCAAAAATTCGATATTTTTCCGCACTCGATTAACTGAATTCACATTTATTATGTGCCGGTCATAGAAATTCACGATTTTTCTGTCCTGTTCAACAAAACTTGTGATTCCTAACTGACTGGTGACATTTTCCATTTTCTTACCACAAAATGACGAAATTTATGATTTTTTCTTGCGACAAATGCACAAAAATTGAAATTTTTTTCACTAACTTATATGTTAAATTACATTGGACTCTTCTGTCCGTATCGACACTCTCATATTTTTATCCATTACCTATAGTGTCCTTTTTTAAAAATTCACCTAATTTTTTTGTGTATTTCTTTTAAATATTATTCTAAGGATTAATACACTATGCTTAATTTTGATAATTTGAAGATCTAAAATGCTAAATACTAAAATATTTTAGCATGTTTTCTTGCTATTGACCTGCTATTAGTTGGTTTTTCCAAATATCAAAGTATTCGTCCAAATTCAATACTTAATAAAACCTTTTAAAACATACTTTACTTTTCACAATTTCTACTTTTAGCTATCAATTCATCAATATATTCAAAATAATTAGAAAGAAAATTATATTTAAATAAAATAATGTTTTTACCTTATTTATTTGCTGTTTGTTAAGTATAACTTATGAAAATTAACCATGAGAATGGTCATTTATTAGGATTCTTAGGAATAAATGATGTGCAGATGAAAGTTCCTAAATTTTGTTTAGTATATAATCTGTTTCTTGGTTTTCAAATTAAAAGTCCTTGAACAAGAAAGAAAAACTTTTGAGATTAGTAATAGCTATCAAGACAACAATTTTTGTTCATGAAACCATAATCATAATCAGCTTATTGATTTATAAGTACATTGTATTTCATCTCACTCTAAGTCAACTTGTGTTTTCGTTTGTTGCAATAACAATGAATAATATATCATAACTATATTTTCAAATCACATGCTTTGGTTTCTTTAAAATATGATATGAAAGGAAAGGTGGAAAATGCCACCATCCATAAGAAAAGAAAACTATGAGCTAGACATTCCTTTAATCAGAATTAAGTTTAAAGTATTTGTACTTTATACTGAAAAAAATTTGCCTTGAGTTATTTAAAAAGGACAATTATGCAGTGGCGGATCCAAGGGGGAGATCACGGGGGGTCATGACCTCCCTCTGAGCAAAGAAAAATTTTAAAGGAAATTTAAAAAATGAAGTATTGAATATTTTCAAATTCATACCTTGTTTAACAATCAGAATATTTCCGACTCTTTTAAAACTGTATTTAACCCCAAAGTAGGTAATTTCTGAATATCCATAAAGCATTTTTTATTCTTAGATGCAAAATGCACTTATTCAGAACAAATGTAAATTGATTAACGTTTTCCATTTTTCAATAAAGGCAAAGAATCTTTCACAAAATCACCATAAATTGTAGAATTTTAAATTGAATTTCAGGTTCTAACAGCCAATTGTTCTCTCATGATGGCTTTTTGTAACTGTCACGTTTTAAATATTTGCATAAACTACTCTTATTAAGAGACATGACCCCGGCCCCTAAAAAAGGAGCCATGACCCATCGCTAAAAGGAGGGCTGGATCCACCCTTGCAATTATGAGACTGTAAAGTTTTTCTTCGACCATTTTTTCATTATTTCACTTTGATTTTAAAATATTTGTTTTAATTCATAGAATAAACCATGAAATTTAAAATTTTATTAATTAATAAAGTCTCATTGTACTTCTTAAAAAAAGTCACAAAAGATTTTTTTCAACACTAAATGTTCTATAAAAAGCTCTAGTTTATCAAAATATAAATTTCTTTTATTAAATATTATGTAAAATTGTTTTAAAAAGTAACGTTTTAATACTTTTAAACTTTGAAATATAAAAAGTATTTGGAAAGCCAAATATTCAGTATTCGGCTGGCCAAATATTCGGTTCAACAATTAGTATTTGGGTAGCCGAAGATACAATATTGGTTTCACATGTTGACTGAATATTCGGTATTTAGCCAAAAGCACTATTCGGTGCATACCGAGTAATTTCTTAGGTTCCCCAGGTATTATATGAACAACAAAACAATTTCCGTTTATTTATAAATTCATTAAATATGCAATGCCTCATAGCAATTGATCTATAAATGAAAAAAAATCATTCATTGTCATCTTAATTTTAAAAATAAACTGTGAAATTAAAGTGGAAATAATAAATAAAAAAGATGAACTACAGTTCAAAACTATTACTTTTAACTATCTAGGTACATTATATTTTTGTTATAAAATCCCATGATAGTCAAATAAGAATACTCTTAAGTCGTAAATTAAAATTATGTTTCTGGATACATTCTTTTTCATATATTTATGTATTTTTTTTTCTTTGCATATAGATATCAGATCTCTTTCACTGGGTATCTTTTTATTTTTTTAGTTTTGATTGCACTTTTTAAAAGACTTTTTTTTTTTTTTTTTTGTAACCACTTAAAAAATATAAATTGAAGCTTAATTAAAATATATATATATATATATATATATATTGTACAAATATTGAAATGCAAATGAGAAATTTGGAAAGAATGCTGCCATAGGTTTAATATTAGCTTAAGTGTGGTTGTGTTATTCACTCCATCACAATTTCACATTTGAAGAAGGCCCGTAAGCAGAATCGGCGCAACTCTGCGGCGCACGTCGCAGAGTATTTGAGAACGTCTGCAGACTATTTTTCTACAATTAATAGTAGTAATAATAATAATAATAAAAGCTTGCTAGAAATTATTTGCCAGTGCCATTGTAATACAATCCGCAACATATCCGACTGATGAAGTTTCGATTCACATTAATCTATAAATCGGGGACGATTCCAGGAAATTTAGGCAACCATTTCCAGAATTTAAAGTCTTAAATCCAAAAATTTGGACATAAGATGTGCCGTGAATTTCAACAAATGGTCCTCACCTCCACCCCCAAGAAAAAAATTAGTTAATTATTCTAAGAAATTTTGCTATTTTCGCTGTAGATCTCAGGGAAAATGCGAATTTTGTCAGAAGATCGCCAAAAATCACAAAATTTGTCAAAAGATCTTGAAAAAAAACAGCAAATTTCATCAAAAAATCATTAAAAAACAACAAATTTCGTAAAAAAAGTGGCAAATTTCGACAAGATGTCCTGAAAAACCCACAAATTTTGCAAACAAATTGTAAAAAAATTGAAAAATTTTCAAAATATTGTGAAAAAACGACAAATTTTGTCAAAAGATTGGCAGAAAACGACAAGTTTTGTCCAGGTACAACAAAAAGAAAAAATCGTCAAAAGTTCACAAATTTTGTCCAAGTGCTACGAAAAGAAATGGCAAGTTTCATGAAAGAATCCCATAAAAACGGCAATGTTCATCAAAAGATTTTAAAAAAATGGTAAATTTTGACAAAAAATCCAAAAAAAAACAGCAAATTTTGTAAATAGATTGCAAAAAAGGCAAGTTTCGTCAAAAGTTCACAAGAATTGTCAATAATTGTATAGCACCAAATATTGTCAAAAGATCACAAAAAGCCTCGAAATTTGCAAAAGATCACAGAGAAAAAGCAAATTTTGTCCAAGTATGACAAAAACACTCCGCAAACTTTGTGAAAGTATCGCAAGAAAACAGCAAATTTTGCCAAAAGGTGCTGAAAAAACAACACATTTCATCAGAAGGTCACGAAGAAGCAGCAAATTTCATCCGGGTATTACGAAAAAGTGTGAACTTTTGTCAAATGATCGCAAAATAAACATCGAATTTCATCAAAGGGTCGCATAAAAACACAAATTTTTTCCCAAGTATCACAAAAAAAGGTGAACTTTGTCAAAAAATCATGAAAAAATGGCGAATTTCGTTAAAAAGTCACGAAAAAACAACAAATTTCGTCAAAAGAACCCCCCCCCCAAAAAATCCCCAGCAAATTTTGACAAGAAATCCTGAAAAAAATCCCGCAAATTTTGGAAATAGATTGCGAAAAAAATGCGCATTTCTTCAAAATATCATGAAAAGATGACAAATTTTGCCAAAAGATTGCTAGAAAACAGCAAATTTTGTCCAGGTATTACAAAAATATGCAAATTTCGTCAAAAGATCGCAAATTTTGTCGAAGTATCACGAAAAGAAACATCAAGTTTTGTCTGAGGATCTCATAAAAACTGCAATGTTCGTCAACAAATCTAAAAAAATGGTAAATTTCAACAAAAGATCTAAAGAAAACCTGGCAAATTTTGTAAACAGATCGTAAAAAAAGCAAATTTCGTCAAAAAATTGCAAGAAAACGACAAATTTTGTTTAAAAAATCAACAAAAAACTGCAAAAGGTCACAAAAAATGCAAATTTAGTCCAATTATCACAAAAAAAAACCTCTAAGTTTATCAAAGAATTATGAAAAAAAGCAAATTTCATCAAAAGGTCGAGAAAAAAACAAATTTCAACAAAAGATCTCGAAAAACGACAAACGACGTAAAAAGATTGCAAAGAAACTGGAAATTTTGACAAAATATCACGAAAAACTGCAAATTTTGTCAAAAGATCGCGAAAAAACACAAATTTTGCCAGTGGAGCGCAAGAAAAAAAAAAAAAAACATGGTGTCGGGAGTGGATTTTCTCCCCTTTTGGACAATGTATGATGGTGTTAAAAATTCTGAGGGTTAAAGTAACTTATTTTTAATACTTTGCTTTTATGTTAATCATGAATACTTGGGAGATTTGATTGTATCTAACATAATGTGAGAGACTGGAAAGAGCCGTGTCGAATTCACACATTTCTTTGGGAGCGATATTTGTAGCTCCAGGTGGGGGGGCGGACACTGCACTTTTTGACCATTGAAAATACTAAATTAATTTTTTTTTTTTTTTTGGGGGGGGGGGGGGGGTATACCTTTATCTGGGTTACTCCCTGTGATCAACACTGGGAAAGAGTGCATTTGTCCTTAAGTTTTGCAGACTGTTTTTAAAGTTTTTACTTGCGTTGCAGACTGCAGAAAAAATTTCTGCTCCTGGGAAAGAAGGAGAAAAAAAAATCTGTTCCTGGTGAATTTATTGGTTTTTAATGCATCAATTTTTCAAATGAAGCTTTTTCCTTGCAAAACTGAATTAAATGGATAGTGTTACTGTTATAATTGACTGTTTCTGCTGTGTAAAATGTGTTTTTTTTTTTTTTTTTTTTTTTTATATATATATATATATATATATATATATTTATTTTTAGATAAAATTATTTCTGCACAAACAATTTTATGTCTTAAAAATTTAATCCTTACATTTTAAAAATAGGTGGTGACATTAACCAGATGCTTGGAGCAATTCAATTGTACCTGACATGGAATCTTGATTCAAATTTATACGAAGCTGAAGAATCCTGCATTGGTGATCTTGAATGTAAAGTTATGCATTTGAAGAGGGAAAAGAATGTTTGTTTATACTTCATGAACTTTCTTCTGCAATGATACATATTGTTTGTAAATATTCAAATAACTATATCTATTGACTTTCTCCTAGAAGTTAAGAAGGGCAGAGTGCTTGCTCATAGGATTTTAGATTCTTATAGGATTTTTTCTCCTTTTATAGAGGCTAGAAGCATGCATTTTTCTAAATGAAGCTACAGAGAGGGTGCAGCACCCATCTAAAACTGTATAAAAAATAGAATTATGTTACAAGATAACTATTCTGATATAGCCTATAGAAATACATACATATGAATATATAAATTGTATTTTCAATAAATGGAGTGACATACCATAAACCAAGTGAATTGTGTTACTATTTTATTTAGTCTGTTTCGTTTTCATTTCAAATTTACATGACTGCCATTGGTAATTATTTTCTCTCTGAAACTATTTCAACAAATTAATCTTCAAAGTAAATTATTATTTAGAAATATTTAATAATAATTTAAAAAAAATCATCAGTGAGAATCCTGTCATTGGTAAATTAAGAAAAACAATATTTTTATATTAGCTGCATGCTAAAGACATTACTGTGCTCTTACAGCTCATATTCAAAATATTAGAATAATTACCTTTTTTTTAGAAATTGAAAATATCGTTTGGTAATTTAATGTATTTTAATGAAAATATGCAAACGATATTTTTATTAAGAACTTATTGTTGATTAAACTTACTTGTTATCTTAAATTTAATATAATTTTTGAAAAGATTAATTGCAAAAAAAATTATTTTGAAAAGTCAAAATATTAGAATATTTATTCAAGTGGTTCAAAATATTAGAATATTTCACATTAATTCTCCTTTAATTATTACCAATTCTTAACTGGTGGCATCATTGATTAAATTCAGACTATTTTATTTAAAATCAGTATTCTTTTTTGCAGTTTGTTTCTTTTTCGTCTTAAAATGGGCCGTGTGAGTGATATTCCTGAATCTACTAAACTTCGTATGGTTGATTTGTATCGGCACGGTAAAAATCAATGTTTTATAGCGAATTATTTACATTGTTCGCAATCGAGCGTTAGTAAAATACTAACACAATATTCAAAAATTGGAAAATTTCAAAATAATCGCCGAAATGGTGGCCGAAAACCAAAAACATCTGCTAGAGATGACAGGAAACTGAAGCGTATAGTTAAGAAAAACCGTTTTAAAAGTGTGCGATTCTTGCACCGAAAATGGAAAGAAGAAGGAGAAGAAGTTTCTGCATCGACAACATTAAGACGTCTCCATAAATTTAAATTTGAATCTCGTGTACCGAAAACAAAACCTCTCATGACTGCAAGACAAAAGCGTATAAGATTGAATTGGTGTAAATCAAGACGTTTATGGAGCAATGAAGATTGGAAAAATATATTATTTAGTGATGAAAGTATGTTTTGTGTTTCATATGGTAATCAAGGTATTCGAGTTTGGAGAATGAAGCAAGAAGCATTTGATAAAGAATGCCTTAAACGTTCCATAAAATTTGCTGCTAGTGTCATGGTTTGGGGTTATATGAGTGCAGAAGGACCTGGAAAGTTATGCATCGTCTACGAAAAGGTTAACTCTCTGAAATATCAAGAAATTTTAGAATATTACATGATTCCATCATCAAAAGATTTATTTGAAGATGATTTCATCTTTCAACAAGATTTAGCGTCCCTGCATACCTCGGTGTCAACTAAGAATTGGTTCCGCCAACGCAACATTAAGGTACTTCCTTGGCCACCAAATTCACCAGATCTTAATCCCATCGAAAACTTATGGTGTATAATGAAGAAAAAACTTCAAGAAAATCCTCCTTCAAGTAAAACTGAGTTAGTGGCACGTATAAAGTCTATTTGGGCTAATATTGATAGAAATGTTTGTAAACACCTTGTATATAGTATGCAAGATCGATTGTACGCTGTTATGAAAGCTAAAGGGGATGCTACAAAATATTAACTACCATTTACTTCATATTCATAAGGTAATATTGTTGCATAAAATAAAATATTCTAATATTTTGAACCAATCTAAATTTTATTCTAATATTCTAGTGTGTTTAAGGAAGCTGTATACCTAATTTATTGTGCTGTATTTTATATTTTATAAATGTTAAAATCTTATCTAAACATTCCAGATTTAATTAATAAGAAATTTAATTGCATTTATTTAGTATAAAAAATAAATAAATGACAAATAATTTTTTCTTATTACTTTTTCTCAATTATTCTAATATTTTGAATATGAGCTGTATTTTGTAAAGTGCTTATTTATGGAATATCAGTCAGAGATGCTGAACTGTTTATATTGTTGTAAGTACATGTAAATTAATCTTCCGGGAATTGAATTATATGCATTAAATGTTTTTCATTATGCTTAAAATATTTTAACTTAAATAAAAAGTAAATTGGAATATAGGTTTTAAACAAATTAAATTTGATAGTATTTTTTATTTTTTATTTGATGATTGAAAAATTATGTACTGTTTAGAAACAATTATATTTTTGAAAAAAATATAAATGAGTTTATTTCAAACATATATTGTTTAAAATTGTACTACTAAAATGCATAAAGCCTAAAATATTAAAATTGTGAGACATTTCATATGTAACTTACATTTGTACTTGCATTAGCCATAAAATCACAAGATCTGGTGATGCTTGTGACCCCAGAAGGGAAATTTTGTGCATTGAGGTTGATAGCCATGTTCACTTGCCCCAAGTAGTCAGCAGGTGGTGAATCGAAAAAAAAAAAAAAAAAAAAAAAAACAGGGCATATGCCCTAAGCAGAGGGTATATGCTCAAAACAGAGGGTATACCCTAGAGTGTATTTACTATGGCTTTCTTGAGAAACAGAGGGTATACGGTGGGTCCTCAGAAGGGAAATTTTGTGCATGGAGGTTGATAGCCATGTTCACTTGCCCCAAGTAGTCAGCAGGTGGTGTAGTCGGGGAAAAAAAGGGCATATGCTTAAAACAGAGGGTATATGTTCAAAACAGAGGGTATACCCTAGAGTGTATTTACTATGGCTTTCTTGAGAAACAGAGGGTATACGGTGTTCCTTAAAAAAATCCAGAGGGTATATGGCATATACACCCTCCACTACATCCCTGGTTGTCAGTCTCTCTTTCATTACAGTATTTGTGAAGCTTTCAAGATCACTAGGATGTTGAACGTCTCTTTTTTGGTTTTCACAAAACAGGTAAGAGAAGTAAAGGTAATGGGTCATTGGTGACCTATCTTGGTTGATTTATTAATTTATTTTAGCAAAAAAGTAACATTTTAAATTTGTCTGAAGT
Source organism: Maratus speculifer (assembly GCA_964019185.1). NCBI lineage: Eukaryota > Metazoa > Arthropoda > Arachnida > Araneae > Salticidae > Maratus > Maratus speculifer. The sequence goes on from OZ025293.1 coordinate 101,104,023, forward strand.
GTGTATGGCATGTACACTGTATGATCCAATAGACGAAATTATCAGACTGTACAGTGCATACATGATTTGCATTTTTAAATTTATTGAGCTACATAAAGTAGATAAAAAAATTTGATAATTTTTCAGCTAATTCCATAATACTTTGATAATTTGCTTTGTTCAAGTTTTACACCATATCTTGCTTCATGTTTAAATTTTACTTAGTTTACTGCCAGTCAATTTGTTAAAATTTTTGATCAACAAAGAAATATAAATTCAGTGTGGAAATAAAGTAATTTATTAAATGTAGAAAGTCTGAATAACAATTTATAAATTAATTTGATCTATAATGTTCCTGAGAGATACTATTGCTATAAAGTTAGAATTTTTGAAAATTTTTAATTCCAATTTTGAATGATAGAACATACATAAACCTGCAATAATTGTCTGTTGCAGACTTTCGAAAACGGTTTCGAAAATGAAAGTAACTTTATTAAAAAATCTGTAATAAAAAAAATACAAAATAGTCCTATTAGAAAACAAGTTCAGCTATCCTATATGCAGAAAAAAAACTCTAAAATATTTAAATTTGAGTGAAATTCAAAAATAGCTTGCACATAAATTTAACATTATGAATGGGTGTTTTCGAATGAGTGACGTGTCCCCTTCATTTACTTGAAAATGTCGGCTTTGTAATGCTATGGATAGGTTATTTTTGAATTTCTCGTTTAAATTTAAATATTTTTTTTAATGACCTTTTCTGCATAGGAAACTGACGTCGATCTCTAATATCATATCACTAGTTTTACTTCTTGGATTTTGGTACCAAATTTTTTTTAGTAAAGGTATTTACACTTTCGGAACCGGTTTCGAAGATGAAAGTACCTTTAAAAAATTACAAATAAAATTGAAAAAATACAAAATGGTCCCATTAGAGATTGAGTTCAGCTATACAATTTAGAAAGAAAACATCTAAAAATATCCAAATTTGAATGAGAAATTCAAGAACTTAAGTTTAACATTATGGAACAGATGTTTTCAAATAAGTAATAAAGTGTCTTAAATCAGTGACCTATAAATTTATAAAGATCACATTATAAATCCTTATTGATCTATGTAAACAGCTTAAATGGGCCCATATGGAAAAAAAAGTGGACATTCTATGCGGGTCCATATAGATATCATTATAGATCTATGTGTGTATCCTAAATAGACCCATATAGACACCTTTATAGATCGACATATGCACCCATGTAGATACATAAAAATAACCCATATGGGCCCATATGGAAAAAAAAGTGGACATTCTATGCGGGCCCATATAGATGTCATTATAGATCTACATGTGTATCCACATAGATCTATATAGATATATCTTTATAGATGGTCATAGACATCCATATAGATATATAAAGATAACCCTTATGGGCCCATATGGGTAAAAAAGTGGACATTCTATGCGGGCCCATATCGATATCATTATAGATCTACATAGGCATCCACATAGATCCATATAGATATCTTTATAGATCAACATATGCATCCATATAGATATATATAAATAGCCCATATGGGCCCATATAGAAAAAAAAGTGGACATTCTATGCGGGCCCATATGGATAGCCCTTATAGATCTATATCCCTGACCCACTTTCGCCCTTATGGGCCCATATGGATGTGCTGCCTGGGTAGTAGTCATTGGATATTGAATCTATTGAGTAGCCCCAACCGCTGCATGTATTAATACAATCTACTTATACGCCCTCATCCCCATCCCATAGTACTGTTTGCATCCCTCTCTTTTTTAATTGGTTTTTCATTTTGAGATGTTTGTGTAATGTTGTGGATGCCAAAGAATAATTCTGTACAGTTTTTCTAACTAATTTGCTATTTTCAAAGTCTTTTATTGTATGTTCCATGTCTGTTGGATTAGGCGTTGACTTTTTTGTGTAACCAAGCAATTTCTTGACACCCTTAAACTCTTCAAGTAATTAGAACAAACAAAATATTGTTACAATACATATTTATACATATGTTTTCATATATTACATGAAACTATTATTGTATAGAAAAATTAACCATGAGAGAAAACGTGTTCCGATTCACCCCGTAAATCTTAAACCTCTGATGTTTCAAGCCATTTTTCATTTTTTTATTATCTAGTTTGGAAATAAGTAGAATTTAATACAGAATATCGTTAACAGGACTATCACTTATTAAAAATCCCCTCTCTTAGGTTCAGAATATGAAAAACACTGTAGTTACAAACAAAGTTTTGAAGACGTTGCAAAAATGAGGTTTTTGAGGATCCTCTTGAAGTTTTTTTTTATATACCCCAGTAGTTGTGAAAACATGTCAAAACTGAATTTCCCAACTCTTAATGTTATAACCTTTTTTTAAAAAATTTGGCAACTAAAAATATCATCACATATATTTATAATGAATTTATTTGTATGACTGGGAAGTTTTGTTCCTATTCACCCCATTTTACGGTACTGAACCAATTTCGATGAAACTGAAGTGGTACCAATTCGAGAGCATCGTCTTTCATTTAACACCAAAACCAAGTTAATCGGTTGCATGGTTTCGGAGTAATCGGTGAACATACATAAAATAAGGAGAATTACAAACATACAGGTGAAGTTAATAAAAAGCGTGGTAAAAATGAATTTGTAAATGTGTCAAAATGTTTTGCGCTTGTTGAGCGAAGCTGTTAAGAACACCCTTAAAGTATGATGACTATTGAACTTTTACGCCCCTTTTTTGTCGGATTCTACAAGGTTCAACAGGTATTGATTCTTGAAAATAGCTTACGATTTACTTGAAATTTTTAGCTCCATCTTCATGTGAAGATGATGTGTTCTTATCTCGGGTAATATGGACCCAATTTCCCCTGGGTTTTTCTCATTCAACTTGGTTTTCGATTGTCTCACAGGTTTTAGTTCTATCTTCCACCACCAGGAGCATTTTTATCTGAGATTTCACGGGACTTATTTCAAGGGAATTTTCTTTCTTTCAATTCATTTTATGATTATCACCAGATGTTCTTGCACGTGTGCAGCATGCCTTCTACACTGTGACATAGGCAGCACACATCCATTCCGGCGATTCATTTTGACAGAAATAAATTTGAATTCAGGTCTTTAATGGTTGGTTCTTGGTTGCATAGCACACCAGTTCTATGCTGCCGAAGACATTGGAGACCCATCCCAGAGGTTCATTTTGAAAGATTTTTTTTTTATTATTTAAATTTGAATAGAGGTTTTAATCATTCGTGGTTCATTTGGAAAAATTGACGGACGAGTCAGCTAGCTACAAATGAAAAATGTTCTTGATACCAGAAATGTGATTTCAAATCTCCAATCAGCTCTTTGATTAATTTACTTCAAGCTAGACAGTTAAAAGCCTCCATCAGCGACTGACAATTATGAATTTTATCATTCCTTCCACCTTCACTGAATTTCTTCAAAACATTCACACACACACACATACAAAAGAAGTCGACAAATATTTTATTCATTTTCAAAATATGTGAAATAATTTTGGTTTAAAGCTCCTCTGCATTGGGCACCCCTATTTAATCATTTTGTGACTCAATTCAGGCACATAATTATCTTAGTTACTGATTGTGTTGAGCCGTTCCTAGAAATATTTCATAATTTTTTCCTTTCTTCATAAATTTGATGTAACAAAATATTTTACTAAAGAATACATTAACACACATGAAAAAAATTAAAAGTCAACAATATTTGTTTATTGTTAAAATATGTAAGGTAGTTTTGGTTTAAACCTCCTCAATTTGGCACCCCTTAGACTCGGCACCTGGGGCGGGTGCCCCCCTTGCCCCCACGTAGGTACGCCACTGAGTCATGTAGGACCTCCCTTAAAAAAATTGTCCTGAACTATATGCGAGATCTTGGTAGTAGCCAGGAAGAAAATTAACAGATGAAACAATTTCTCCTAAATCAGGCAGTACAGAAAACACTCGAATCATCATTTTGTTGGAACTTCTAGGATAGATGTGCCATTAAGATGTGGATTTATTTTTGTTATTTCTATTTATTTTCATTTATAATGGAAAATGCTGCTATAATATTGATTAAATAATGCTTTTAAATGGATGTTTTAAAAATACAATGCTATAAAAACTATAATATAATAATTATAACTGTTAAATGAAAAAAAAACTTTTGGCTAAATGTTTAAAATTGGATTTTGGCTTAGCAAAAATCCTGTAGAATCAACATTATGAAACCTATATGAAAAGGTGTATTCTCACAAATATTTTTTTCCAACTACAACTAATCAAATTCAATAAAATTATTATTGAATTTGATTATAATAATTTTGATGAACATCATAAATTAAAATTCTATACACAAAATTTCAACATTTGAAGCACAAAATATTGAACAAGTACAATTTAAAAATGTGTCACTTTTAAATGATATTATACTTAACTTTATAAACTTTTAAATGATATTAAACTAAGTAGGCTAAAATAAATATAAATGTATATTAAAAATTTTACATCAGGCTAATTTTTAGCTCACAGGCTATCATAGCCTGAGAGCTTATGTGCCCGTCCGTTCTGTATGTACGTTCGTATGTTCGTGCGTAACGCGATAACTCATGATAAAAATATCGGATCCACTTGAAATTTTGTATATAGGTATATCCTGATAAGGCGCTTCCCTGATTAGTTTTTGGAGTTCATTCGATATGTATAAGAGGGGGAATGGGGGGCTCATGCCCCTCCCCTTAATTGATATAAACGAGATTTTCATGCAGAATTAACAGTTTTCGTTCAAAATTTAGATATAGGATCATTCTGATGAGGTGATTCCGTGACTGTCATTAGGTGTTCATTGAATAAGTATAAACAGGGGGAACGGGGGGCTCATGCCCCCCCCCTTAATTGATATAAACGGGATTTTCATGCAGAATTAACAGTTTTCGTTCAAAATTTAGATATAGGATCATTCTGATGAGGCGATACCGTGACTGTTATTAGGTGTTCATAGAATAAGTATAAACAGGGGGAACGGGGGGCTCATGCCCCTCCCCTTAATTGATATAAACGGGATTTTCATGCAGAATTAACAGTTTTCGTTCAAGATTTAGATATAGGATCATTCTGATGAGGCGAGTCCGTGGCTGTTATTAGGTGTTCGTTCAATAAGTATAAACAGGGGAAACGGGGGTTCTAATGCCCCTCCCCTTAACTTGTATAAATGGATTTTTCAATCAGAATTGTCAGATTTCGTTCAAATCTCTGAATAGTTTTGGAAGTTTAATGGTTAAGTATAAAAGAGGAGAATAACTCCTCTTAAATTATATAAATGCTAAATGGGTTTTTATTAAGAATTATCCGATTTGCTCTGAATTTTGGATATAGGTTTTTTAATATGATAAAGCATGTATTTGATAGTTTAGGAGGTTCAATGATTAAGTATAAAAATGGAGAAAGGGGAGAGCTGTTTCTCCTTCTTAATTTTTTTTTTCGAACGGAATTAACGAAAATACAAGATTGTAATGTACAATTAGTATGCGTAGCCTGTGAGCTCAATGCCATCAGTTTAACTGGGCAATATTCTTTTTTATTTCTATTGGAGACAATTTTCATAAAAGTTTCAGCATAACAAGAATTTTCAAAACATATTTAAGCATAGAAGTTAATAAAAGGTATTCTTAATAAATTTGTAGCTGCACATCTATACGAATAAAAGAACAAAGCACTATGTCTGTTAGTGTTTGTGTGTGTATGTGCACAATGGCTAGCAAAATCTATGACATGTACAAGGCTAAATTATTTTGTGAAATTAGTCCAAGGTCTCGTGATGCACCTGAAGCTCAGAATTTTAATTTTTTTATTAGTTTTTGAGATATTAATTACAACTCACTCTCATCAAACTGTCGATTTTTTGATGATCAGGGAACCAAAGCGCTTTGGTACCAATGTGGACAAACACATTTATACTCAAAATGAGGAAAGGAACATTTTTCCAAGTTTATTTCTATTTTGTTATCATTTTGTTTAAATTCAAATAAACCAAACTGTTGACATTACAAACCTTTATTCTCATCATTGTACACTCATTAAAATATTTATCCTATGTCCCCCTTGTTTATTTACTTTATTCAGTTACTTTATTTAGCTAAAGCATACTCTTTAAATTTATCGAGTTTCTTTCTTTTATATATATTTTATCCAATATCTTTATTCACTTTGTTCTATTAAGTTAGACCTACCATCTATTTTAGAGCATTTCTTTGTTTTTATCTTCTTAAAGTACCATTTATAATGTTTTCAAAGTTCCATTGTTACCTCATGAATTCCCTTCCATCACTAACATCATCTATTTCACTTTCCAATGATGCAAAACAGCTTTGAGTTTCTTGCTGTTTTGCCTTAATTCCTATATTGAACACAAGACGGCATTGTGCATCTAAAGCATTAGCTATTGTTGTCAAGGCTACGTCTCCCCATGCTTCTTTCTATAAGCTAGTTTGAAGTTTCACTGACATGCATTGATGCTTTATTTTGGCATGTTCTTTTGAATAAATTGCTTTGCTTACTGGCTCTTTTCCCCAGTTACAGTGAGCAAAAAAAAAATATTATAGTATAACAAAAGTTATACAATTTCCTATAACTTTTATTTAGACAAAGTTTTTATATGTTTAAACAAGCAAAACAGAAAAAAATTATTCTTCTATGAAGAAAACTTAATGAGTTATGATACTTATGAATTTTCAAAGAGGAAAAATGGGTTTTTAGTGCAAGAAAATGCTAATAATGCATGAAATGCAAAGCATCACACTTAATAAATTTTTGTCTTGCAAAAATTAAATTTTTAACCCCAAGTTGATTGTTTATACTTAATGCATCAAAATTATTCAAGATATCTTAATTAAAGAACATCTAATTAAAAGTCTTTTGACAGCATACTCTCATTGATTAGTTATATGTTACAAAAATAACAGGTTGTTAAAACCTGTTACCTATGAATGTGTGGAAGGGTGTAACCTGTTAACCAAAAGTAACTGTATTTCCCATTTCTAATTTTAACACAATCTTTTTAGAGCATTTCATTTAACTAGATTTAGATCACTTAAGAAAATTTTTAAATGTTCAGATGGATAGAATTATTTTTTTTAAGTAAAATTCCTACAAAATCAGTAAAAACGAGTCTTCCATTGTGGTATCATTCGCTTTCAGTCCAAAAAACTCTAAAAATAAAATTGCGCAGAAAATAAAATATCAAACAGCATTTGCATTCAATTTAATATTTTTTTGTGATTTTTCCGTTTAAAAATATAAATTGTGACAAAATGGACTTAAAGATATAAAATCATACAAATTTGAATAATATCACGGGCCTGAACTATGCTGCTAGTTTTCCATATAACTTATTACAGATTTACCTGTGTGAGTGGGGAATGGAGGTGTCTTTTATTTTCCCAGTCTCATACACTGATTCTTTGAATTTAAAAATGATTTTATTTATTATACATGAAACAATATATTTTATAATATACTTGTTAAATTAAAATAGCGGTACTTTTCTGATCGCCAAAATCCCACCAATCAATTTTTCTTGACAAATTCTAGTGCACCAGTGTCTAAAATGTATGAAATTTGTTAAAGCTCTAATCACTAATACTTGCTAAGTCCATGCTATATGCCCATTCAACCAAAAAAATAAAAATAACTGGATGTATAAAATTAGTTGTGCAGCAGTCTCTGAATTTTATGAAATTTGTTAAACCCAATTACAAACCAATGCATAAATGTTATGCACAAAATAAATAATAATAATAATAAAACTCTGTATGTATGATTTATTGTGCAACTGTCTTTAAAATTAATGAAATCTGTTAAAATCCCAGTCACAAACCAATATATGAGCATTGTGTGCCCATTAAACCAAAATGAAATATCACTGGATGCATGAAACTCATTGTGCAGCAATCTCTAAATGCATGAAACTCATTGTGCAGCAATCTCTAAATGCATGAAATCAGTGTTGGGTATGAACGCGCTCACTGAACGAAAACTCACGAGTTTCGCTCACTATTTGTGAACTTTGAACTGAACTTCGCTCACTATTTTATAAACGAGTTTGAACTGAACGAAAACTCAAAAAATAGACGAGTTTGAATGAAATTTACGTTCAAATTTACGTTCAATTTTTTCATAATATATTTTTAAATTTTCCAGACCTTAGTATACTTTTCCCCTCTTTCAAATGCCATTTAGAGGACTATGACAGAAAATATGAGTATACTTCCCTCCTATTCTTGTTCCTCCATTCAACCACTCATGCTTTCATCCTATTTCTATCTCTAACATTTATCATTAAAGTTTAAAACCATTTTTTAAAATAAATTCTATTTTATTTTTCCATTTATTAAATACCTAAGTTTAAGTAAATTAAAGTCTCAGTTTAAACATTCTTTTTATTTATTTCAATGTTTAAACATCAACTTAAAATAAAATAAATCTTTACTTTATTACTTACTCATTTATTACATGCAGTCAACTTCATAACGACTAGCGATATTCAAGTTCAGCGTATTCCTTTAGCCTGCCCTGTCAACAAACGCCGATATTATCGAAGTTCATACTGACAGATTATCGGGAGCATCAATAGATGGCGTAGCGTGTCTGCTATCTCCGACGCGTGCCTCTCCTTCACAGCTGAATACCATTGGTCCGTTTTCCCTGATCCTTCTAGAGATCGGATGTGACGTATGACCGGAAGATAGAAGTCACGTGAGGGGGAGTTGCCCAAGACAGGAGTATGAGCTATTTATATTCATGGCGGAACTTTCGTTTTTCAACTTTGACGGCGGCCAGTATTGACATGTATGAAGTATGTCTTTAAGAGGAAATGTCCTTTTGGAAGTGCTAATGAGAAACATGAAGCAGTGTATATTCTTAGGGAAAGTGGTAGATTATATTTTAATGTTTTTATCAAAACTGAAAATAAGTTTTAATTAGAATTTGAGTCTTTTACTACGACTGCTACTATTCTGCTGTGGACTTGGACTTAGTCACGGAGCTCGTATTAGAAGAATGGAATCTTCCGAGCAGGATGTTTGGCTGTAGAAATGGAGCCCATATGAAAGTGTAAACATGGGAGGTCAGCCACTGGCAGTACAGGTTCAGAAAGGCCCTTTTATATTTTTCAAATCTTTTAAATAGTTTTTCAAAAATGTTTTTAATCTCTCTTCTTTAGGGTCTTTTTATTCCAGTTTTAATCTGATGTCTTTTAAATTAATCTGGCCAACTTATCTAGTTTTTAAGTGAATCTCTTTCTATGAATGTTGTTAGACGGTTCCAAAGGAACCGGGAAATATTTCTTTCCATCTCAGCGTCACGCTATCGATATGAGCAATAGTGGTCTGGGATCTAGGACATGGACGACCATGCCAGATACCCGGAGTTGTTTGTTGGCGGTGACGTATGAGGTTCTTTTTGTATTTCTATCTTTCCTGAGCCCGAAAGTCGGAAATCGCTGTGTGGTTCATTGGAAATAAACTTTCTAGATGGGAGGTTCATTTAGTTTTTCTTTTTCTCCTTCCTCCAAACAGGTGTTGTGGCAGAACACTAGTTTAGGAATACTCATTCAGTGGCAGGGAGTGTTGTATTAGGGAAATGCTAAAGTGGCAGTTTAGTATTTCAAGGAGACCAGTTAATAATAGAGTTGGCTTGACTAGTGTCTTTTGATAAATCCTTTGGAGAGAGATTTAACATGTAAAATTTAAATAAAATATTTAAATTTCTTTTTGGTCTTTAGAGTGGCGTCAGCGTGTTTTAAATGTTTGGTCAATATGATGGACTGGGATGGATTGGATTAGGTGTTTTAAACAGTTTTTCACTTTAAATAAATATTTTTTCTGACAATTTAAATTAATATTTCATATATTTAAAGTAAATTAAATTGAAAGTTAAATTTGATTTAAAGTTAAGTTAAAAATATATTTGCATATATTTTATAATTGAAATAGCTTTTTCTTTTTGGTGCTCTAGTTCATTAAACATTGATATAGAGTAAACAATGGTTGTTGGATTTACATTGTGAAGAACTTATGTCATGTTTAAGAATGATTTTAAATATTACTTTTTCTGTTTACTTTTAATGTTATTCAATAAAAGTTGTTATTTGTTTTAAACTTGCTTGGTTATTGTATTAATACACTTTTACATAAAAACCTTTTTCATAGTTGGAACAAATTTTATAGGGCTATCTAATTCAGCTTTCGCTCCATTGGCATGGAAACTCTGCAAACACTTTTTAATACGATAGTAACGCCCATCTTTGGTGTTTGCTATCAAAAGGTTATGGGCCATTTAGAAGCCCTTCTTTAAAATACTTCTGTTTGAAATTTTTCCATAAATTTTTTGTCCAATTCCATCTTTGATATTTCTTTTGACCGTTTTGGCTCCCCATGTATGAAGCTATGTAAATTGTAAAGGAGCTTTGAGATGGGGGGGCCGTTGGTGTAAAATTGGCTGGCGTTTCTAAAGATATGTTTCCTGTTTAAAAATTAGAGGTTTTGATAATCGAAGAGAATCGCGAGTTTTGAAATTTTTGAGTCTAGTAATGGGTATGAAATATTTTCCTTTTTCAAATTTTTGTTTAAAATTTTTCTAGTATAAATTAGAGAATTGTAATTTTGAAAAATTTTGGATCTAATAGTAAGGATTAAGGGTTTTCTCTTTTTAAATTTTTCTGCCTTTTCTGAACATTTTTTTTGCCTGGTGGTTTGGGTGTAAGATGATTATCTGCTATGCTGTGATATCAACAGAATATCTTCTCTGCTGAATCATCATTTTGAAAGTTTTTCCTATGCCATGTTGCCCAAGTTTCTTGATGCCATCTACTTTGGTGACAGATAACAGTGCCACCTGCTGCTATGCTAGAGGATGATAAAGGAGGCCACTTCATGTGAATCTTGCAAAATGTGTGACCCTTTTTTTTGTGACGAGCCCACAAGTATGGAATGATCAATTTAGTGTGAAAAATCTTTTGTAAAGCATGGATGGTTAGTTTGTGATAAATCAAGACCAGTTTGATGTGAGAATTTTTGTGTTACCATGCTGGTTTGACTACAAGTGTAAAGTCCTACTGGAAAGAATTGACGGTTGAGTCTTACATTTCCTATTTTCATTGAGCTGTCCACAAGATATGGCTGGATTGAGTGCAGTGGTCGCCGTACTGGGGCCACTATGTTTTCTGATATTTTGCTTCATGTGACGAATGAAAGTAAAGTGACATTTTTCATAATGGGACATTTTTTTTACTGTAAAATGACTTTTCTCTGAACTTTTAAAACATCAGTTTTTTTTTTTTTTTTTTTTTTTTTTTTTTTTTTTTTTGTGATCTGTGGAGATGTACAGATGAAGAATTTGTAACAAGAGAGTGGAACCGTCTGTGAAACAAAGTTTAAGATATAAATTTTGAAATTTTTTTATAGGTTTTAAATATTAAGTTATAGAAATTTTATTGAAGATAGCATGAAATTGTTTTTAATCAAGTTTTAATGTTAAGGATGTTTTTAAAGTTTAAGATTGGAAATTGAATTTAAGCTTTTGAAGATGAAATTCTAATTTGACTTTATCATGAATTTTTGCCTGTGATGTTTGCAAATACTTTTAAGTTTTAAGTGTTAAACGTTAAAGCTAAATGAATGAAATTGAGATAATTTTAAGATGTGTTAATATAGCCTGGATTCTCAGATTGTTTACTTAAGGCTACAGATCCAGTTCTTTTAAAAGTTTAAATAGAGATTAAGGGTTAACTCTTTTTAAAATGATACATTAATGAGTTTAAAAGATAAAAGTTTAAATACAGATTGAAATTTAGTTTTGTTGAAACAATATGTTAATGGATTAAATGTTTTAAGCTTTTGATTTAAATTTTTTGAGGGGAGGTTTATGTTAATATAATTTATATTTTTCCTAAAATCTTTTTTTATAAGAAATTATTGTTTAATGAAAATCAATTTGAATTTGTTAAAACCTATGATTGCTTAGGGTTAACTAGAGTGTAAAGTTTAAGGATTGTTACCCTTGGTATGAAATCATGAGGGTCTGCATAAAAAGGTGCTGTTAGATTCAAATATAAAAGATTTTCAAGTTTAGTTTAATTTTTACCTCCTCCATTAATTTTTGTTTAATGTATGTTTTAATTTGTGAATTAAATATTCTTTATACGTTAAAATATTCTTATAGCTTAAATTATGTTAATTTCTTTGCTTTTAATTTCTGAATCAAATAATTTTTACTTATTAAAATGTTTTTAAAATGAAATTAAATTATACTTTTAAATGAAATTTGAAATTTACTTTTATAAAAATTATATGATGTATTTAATTTGTGATATTTACTTAACCAAGGCTTTTTAAGTGCAATATTTTTATATTTCCCTAAAGTTTAAGAATGATTAGAGTTTAGGATTAGCAGTTAAGCTGAATAACCAATCATTTATAAAAGGGGGGATTTTTTTTTTTTTTTTTTTTTTTTTTTTGAACAGCTTTTGCTGCATGTATTGAAAATATGAGATTTTCTTTACACTTACCTTGTGTTATGCTAATTTTTATAACCTCAGTAGAACTGTTGTGACTGTTAGCCGGTTAAGTGTAGGATTTCTGAGATATGGCTATTTTTTTTTTTATTATTTAAAAGTGGTGTTTAGGTTTTCAAGAGGCTATTTGGGATGCATAGAGTAGTTGCTCATTTTTTGGATGATATGGAAATAGGTTTAGGTTAAATATTTCTTAGTAAGATGTAAAGAAATGTGGTTTAACTTGTGAGATGTACTTCAGGGGGGTGAATTTGCTTTTGAAGGTCGGTTTCATTGGATGGTCATCTTATATGGAGAATGCCTGATCATAACTAGAAATGATTGGAATCCTTTAACAATTTTTTAGTTGCTTCCCTCAGTGTTTGAATTTAATGATTGGAGTTCACTCAGGTATAGTAGTGTTAGAATTTGAGTTCTGATACCTTCAAGGAGTTGAGTACTGTAAAAGAGGGGGCATTCATAGTGATATGTTTTTAAGGAGTTTCAATTGTCTTCAAGTGGAACCACTGGCTTTTAAGTTAAATTGTGTAAAAAGGCTAGTTTGTTTCTAATAATTTTTAAGGTTGTGATTTAGGGTTAGTTTTTCTCCTGTGACTAATATTATGTATTTTTTGAGTCACTGTGGTTAATCCTGCTCAATTTGCTTTTTATAAAGTTTGGAGTAATGCTGGAATAGTTAATATACTGGCTGTTTATAATTCTTGAATTTAATCTGGTACTACTTATATCCATGTCTTATTTGTGGTGTATGAAAGGTTGTATGAAATCTTCGGCCGAAGTAATGGATTGTATGAATGCATGCTTTTTGCATATGGTGCTGAAAGGATTATTTGAATGTGATGTTTAAATGGATTGTCGAAAATAAATTTTTAAATCTTTTTTGCAGGATATCTTGGATATAAAGTAGTTATAAATTTTGTCTATTTTTATTGGTTGGCAGAGCAGGGGATTAACTTTGTGGCAGAATTTCTTTAATGGTAGAATTAGTGTTAGAGGTGAATACAGATCGCCTTTCCTGGAGTGCATCATGTTTTTGATATGAGTTATTGGTTCTTGATATGTTTGAAATATAACATCTGGTTTTCTTGTATTGGGATAAGTAAAGAAATGGTGATATTTGAATTGAAAATAGGGTTGCTAATGTCTTATGGTATTTGAGTAGGAACTATTGCTTAATAGAGTGTGAATATATCTGAGTTTCAAATTTAAATATAAGTGTTAGAAATTTTGGGTTTTTCATATGTTAGAAAAATTTGAATTTTCATGTGTGAGAAACTTAGATGCTTATATATAGAATTTATGTATTCATATCGGAAATTTAAGTATTCAAGTGTTAAAGATATAGATTTTGAATTGTTTGAGATATGAATATTAAATTTGAATTAGTGTTAAGAAATCTCTGTATATATATGAATTTTTGAGAAATAACTTTTAAGGTTCTACTCTACTTGTGAAATGGACTTATGATATTGAGGTATAGAAATTATTTGTTGAAAGATTTTAGATAATTGTGTAAGACAATATTTTTAAATGAAATTGATGTAACTGATGTTCTTAATTGAAGCCTATTATTAAAGCATAGCACGGCAGTGCTATGCTTTATTTATTTCCAGTGTGACTCTGTAATGTTATTTTAATACGGAATTTAACATTGAACGAGTTATTTACTAGACATTTTCCCACATTTTGTACGCGCTTCCACAAATTTTCTTCAAAGGATCTAATTGTTTAAAAAATAATTCCCTCCAATCAAAAAATATACAGAGGTCAATGGACATATTTCCTGTAGCAATTAATCATTTTTACGTGATAAATAAAAAATAAAATTGATTTTTTTTTCTTTTGTAAGAATTAAAAATGGTATATTTACGACGTCATATTAGAAATGAAACGGACATTTGCAAACATTTCGTACAAATACAAGAATCATCAACAGAAAGCAAAATGAAGCATGATTTTTAAAATAAAAGGACATTTTCAAACATTGATCAAGAAGCTTCTAACAGAAGAAATATAGAAAATAAGTAAATTAAACTTTTTTTCTACCTATTGTCTCTGTAAAATAATAGAAAATAACTTAAGTATATATATGTAACTGGTATTTGAAAACGAGTTTTTTGACAGATTGGCATCAGAAAAAAATTGCACCAAACCCAGTACATATATGACATTTGCGCGGGATTTCGTACTTATACCACATTTTTAAAAATTTCTTCATCTTATATGTTCGAAGAAAATCTAAATAAATTTAGGTGAATAAAAATTTTAAAAAATAATTGTATTTGAGAATAATAGTATTTCATCCTTGGTATGTAATGAAACTAGTAAATCTGCAGAACTGGGTCTTCAAACAAAGCAATTTTTTAAGGTTAAACCGCATAATTGTCAACTACTTGGTATAAGACTTTTCGGCACTGCAATAAATTCGCCAGTTCTATCAACCTAAATATTCAAATCCAATGTAAACATGTATGAACAATGTTTACAAATATATTTTTTTAATTCCCGATTTGATAATTTTTTTAAATCGTGCCTAAATTTGTAATGTTACAAATAATTAATCATTGGATAAAATCAATTTTAAATCAACGATACTACTTGGTTATCCCATCGACCAAAAAACTATCGCCAAACTATAAGATAAAATGCCAGTAATGGACGATCGTGAACGTCACATTCAATGACATTAAATACCTATACGTATTTAGAGATGTCATCAAATGATTTTATTTTGCACTTTTTACTAGTGTTTTACCCATTTATTTGTACATTGTTATAAAAAAAATGCCAATATGTATAATTTGGCTATTAGTTTGGCGACTTATATAATTTGGCGGAATTGGTTGAAGGGATAACCAAGTACCGAATTAACTTGTATTAAATTCATTATTCCGATGATTTTAATATGATAAAACACTACACGATTTAATTTTTAAAATATCGAAAGACTTTCTGTTGAAAAATTGCTGTTTTTTATACTTTAAGTTAATATTTTTATGGTACTGCTAGGTTATCCCGTCGATCAAAAAATTATCGCCAAACTATAAGATTAAATGCCAATAATGGATGATCGTTAATGTCACATTCAATAACATTAAATATGATTCACGTGTTTAAAATGTCATTAAGTGATTTTTATTTGTATTTTTATTAATATTCTACTAATTATTTGGTTTTTCGTTATTTAAAATACAAATTATGTCAACATGTATAATTTGGCTATTAGTTTGGCGATTTGTAGAATTTGGCGAAATTGGTCGACGGGATAATAGAGTAGTACCATTTTTATAAAACTTTTGATTCACTATCTCTATAAGTTAATAAAATTTAAGCACATTTGGAATATTCATAATGCGTCACCTTTATGCACAGATGTCTAATATTTACCATGTTGGCACAGTTTTTTTTATGCCAATTTGGCGAAAATTTCGTTTTTAAATACATATCACACATATATTTTCTAATTATTTTCTAATATTTAAAAAGGAAAATAAAGATAAATTTAAAAAAAAGTTTATTAATAACTATAAAACAAACGATCTACATAATTTTTTAAAATAAAGTAATAGAAAATAAACAATTTATTAGTAAAATAAACAACGATAGCCAGGTTAGCATGTGATTCATATAATATCCATTTTGATCCAACCGCGCCAATGTATTGCATATATGACATCTATCCCTAACTTTTCTACGTTGAACCCTGCCCAGAGCTCCGATAGCGATTTGAGGTTCTGTCGATGTTAAATTTCAATTTTGGGCAGAATTTCAATTCAAACATTGATTAATTTATCAAGAAGCTTCTAAGTGAAGAAATACAGAAAATAAATAAATATGACATAATACAAAAATAAAAAAATAAATACATTTTATTGATACTATGTCTTGAGGTATAGTTGGAGGAATATTATATTGTCTAGAGATGAATGTCTAGAATTATACTAGACATTTATGACGTCATATTGGAAATGAAACAGAGATTTTGAAATATTTGGTATCAAGACAGGAAGCATGTATGGATTTCAGTTCTAGATGTAAAAAAAGTTAACGATTTGGAAATGGATCAATGAAAATCTGTGCAAAACCCAATGGAGATATGAAAATCTACGTAGATACCGCGGAGATAGAGCTTTTAATTGGGGGTGGTTTTGGAATCTAGGTATCATGATCGGTATAGATCTGGAAAAATACATCAGAAATTCCTACGTAGGGGAAAACGTAATAGTTAGTATTTCATCAAATAGAATTTTGTTCAAAAATCTAATTTAAATTTGAGGCCCTTTCACGGTTTTGCAGAATTGCTAAATTGTAACTAAAGTGCTTCAACACTCGCTCATCCTGCTTGCATATATGAAGCCAACATGATGTTTAATATTGCACTAGTTATACACTCCAATTTTTCATCACCATATTCTTTTTTAGCATAAAGCTATTGCAACAATTTAATAAGAAGCATGGAACTTACAATGTGAATATGCACTAATATGTTTTATTGTGTCAGAGGAAGAGAGAGAAAAATATGAGCACCTCAGACGTTTTCTTGAGTGTACCCCCCCCCCCCATACTTCACTTCTAGCTATGTCCCTGGGTAAACTGCATCAATAATTGTGATACGATATTCAGGGAATTCAGGAACTATTCAGGGAATCACCTTATCAGAAACAACCTATGTTCTAAATTTTAATACATTGGAAAATTCTGCATAAAAACCAATTTATTGAATTTGAGGGGGAGGGGATAATCGCTGATTTCCTCCATTTATACATAGCAAAAGAATCTTATAACTAATCACAGATACGCCTTATAGTAATGCACCTATGTAAAAAAATTCGAAGCAAATTGCATAATTCTGCGTAAAAAGCTATCTATTTAATTTTAGAAAGGTTATTCCCCGCCCGCCCCTCAATACTTACCGATTAAAACCCTTAAAATTATTCAGCGATTCACTTTATCAGAAAGAACCTATATCCAAAATTTGAAATACATTGGGTAATTGTGCATAAAAAACAATTTATCTAATTTAAGGGGGGCGAATATTCAACCCTTTTTTTTATCTAAATTATAATTTATTATTTATAATATTTAACCCATTTGTCTAATTTAGAGAGGATTGGGGGGGGGGGGGGGGATAATCGTTCGTTCCCATAACTATTCAGCCAAGTGTTTTTCAGTATGAACGTATATCCAAAAATTTAACCAAAACGGTTAATGCAGCATGAAAACCCCATTTACCTAATTGATCGGCCTCCTTCCCCCCCCCCCCCTCCATTGATCAATGAACCCCAATTTAACCAATGAATCTCCAAAATCAGTTTCTTGTCACTTTTTTCCGTGTCCCCTTTTTTCTGGTCATTTTTTTCCGTGTCACTTTTTTTCTGGTCACTTTTTTTCCGTTTACCACACACAAACATCCAGAGAGTGCAATCGCGTGTTTGTGCCGTTTTCAATATTGTACCGACCAAAAATATATGAAGTTATACATCGAATTGAACCAAATTTTTTGTGTAAGTAAATGACTATGGCTAATTGGTCCTCCCTGAATTTTAAAAGAATCCGTCGGAAGGGGGCACTGCAATAGCAAATTTTATGCCATTTTCAATATTGCACCACCTAAAAGTTTACGTTCTAGAACATTACGTTCTAGAACGTTACATTCTAGTATAGTTAGTTCTAGAACTGAACTAAATTTTTGTATATGATTATTTTTTGGTGAGGCAAGTAGGTCCTCCCATAATTTGAAAAAAAAAATGGCTATCATTCTATTGTCCATCGGCTCGTGCAAAGACGGAAATTCGTTTTTACTCCGATTAATTGACTGAAGAAGAAATTTAAGATAAAAATCAAAGTTAGTATGATATTAAATTGTTATTGTAAAATTATTAAAGCATTAAAATGAGTAACTTTTTTTTTAAATATTAAAATGTATGTATGAGATAGAAGAAAGTTTTGGGAATGGCACATCCAACTAGTTTCCATTCAAATGCCGTTTAGAGGTCTACATGGACTCGGGGCGGGTCGAGTCTGATCATTAGTTTTTTGGGTCGTGCCCAGGTCTTCCTTTATCTGAAAGCTCGGTCCAGTCTGGACCGGGCTTATTTCTGGAACTGTACTTTATTCTTAAGCGAAGTGTGCACAAATCAAAATTTTTTCACATTGTCACACAACCTTGCTTGCATGAAAATCATTGACCCATCCCTGTCTGATTTGTATAAAGATTTGTTTAGGGAACAACCTCTTTGGGTCTACAATTTTTGACAAAAATACATATATTTTTAAATTACCATTATTCTACAGTTAAGATTTTCTTTAAAGAATAATACATGTTGTATTTCTAGAATCACAGAAAAAAGCGCACCCAGAAAAAAATGCTACCGTAAAAAAGCGCACGTTCGCTAGAAGAGATATTTAAGTATGTACTTTTCTGACACATTTCAGAAATAATGCAAATATATGTGAAAAAAATTTCTTTGACACCCTCAAGAATAAGAAGGGGGGGGGGAGGAGATTCAGTATTTGCCAACTCAGTGAAACGCAAACATAAATAGTTCAAAAGGCGTTTGCTAATTAGTTTTATAATTTCAAACAAGTTATCAAAATTAGAAAATGCAAAAGAATTTTTATGTGTAAAAAGCTTAATATTATTTCTAATTATATTGGTAACTTTCGTCAAATCAATCAGAAATAGAAAGTGCATTATAGTATTTTTATTAAAGTTTGAACAAATTTGCCAGTTCAGTTTGTAAATTTGCCGACTGTAACAGTACTATCAAATGTTTGGAGGAGAGGAGGCTCCCCCTTGTGCCCCCCTCCCCTTAGCGAGGCCCCTGAATATAAATGTTATAAATAGTTGTTAATTTGTTTACGCTTGTTTTACATATTTTTTAGGATTAATTTATAAATTAAGGTTATATTCTCGGAGCGCATTAAAACGAAAAAGGTATGTTTTTTCTTATTCAACCGACTTTCACTTAGTTAAGGAGGTCCCTTCGTAATTCTAGCGTCTTGTCTCACAAACATCTCCTAACTTTTCTCCGAATTAGATGTTGAACAAAGATTACAATGGTCTTGTATCGTCCGTACCCTAGAGCATATATACTAATATATTATCTTTACTCTGGGGTCCGTACAATACCGGTACTTCCGTTAAATTTCTCCCAACCCAACAACAAGGGGAGAAAGCGTGTTGGTGTTGACGATTTTTTCGTGTCCTTGACAATTACAAGCTGATAACCAAGTCACCAGTTTAAGGAAACATGTTAGAATAGGAATAAAATGCGGCTCAAAGATTATGGGACAAAATAAACCATTTATTTATTTAGAAATATTTTATTCGAGTTTTTCCTCAACCAACTGCTTATTTTTTCCCCAATAACCTATTTTTAACAAATTTTTATTTTAGATAGATAGAAAATAATATTTATAGCCAGCTTCACTTAAACATAATCCTAGTTTGAAGATATTCTGTCGCTGTGTGTGAAACTCGATGATCACACGAAAAGTGCAAGAACGTAATAATTTAATCAATAACAGATTTTATTATAGCTTTTAGTATAGTTGCAGCATTATAAATTATTATACTTGAGACATTTAAAAACATAGTTAGGATGATTGGATAGTTCAGGTATATCCCTAAATTGTTGCTTTTTCAATTTTTAGATTTTGGTAGCAGATATTTTTTTAGAATTTCCCTTCCATTTTCGGAGCCGGTTTCGAAAACAAGAGTAATTTTATAAAAAATGCTTGAAACAAAAAATTGAAAAAGTAAAAATAAGAGCTATGTAGGGACGCACCTTATCCAATTAAAACAATACATAATAAATAAATAAATAAAAATAGAAGTAAAAATGTCGAGATGTATCCTTAGTGATTCGGTCTACAGGCAGAGGCATGCTTCGAAGTTTAAAACTCTTTCTCCAACAAAAACTAAATCAAAAATAGAGAAAACCCAGTTTAACAATTTTATATGACCGCTTTTGACGAGTTTTTAATTTCCTCCTCCTGAAAGAGCTGGTTTTATCAGAATCATGTTAATGCAATAATAATTTTTGAAGCCATATTTGTTTTTTGCTGTAACTGTTGGTCCCATTAATAAATTTCTAATATTAATGTATACATAACATTAAAATGATTTACAATAAATCTAAGGGATTTGATAACTTGTAAATTTACAAAGCTATTTTTTTTATTCGAAATTTTGATATCTGAATAGCGATTTATTTTACATTTAGAAAAAGTCATGTTTCTTTTTGCTGTCAAAAGTCAAATTAAACAGAAGAAAAAACTCTAAAAGTAATATTTTAAAATGAATATTATGTTTTACATATATGATTATTTAAGAAAAATTACTTATTACCTTTAAAATAAAAATACATACATGCTAAAAATGATTAAGTTCACCAACAGGCTTATAAAAACATTTTGATTAGATCTACTAATTTCGTACATACTATTAGGAATATTTTCAAACTCAACAATAATTTAAAAAAAAAAAAAATCATAAAATTTTTAGATATATGCCCCTAAAGTTATATTTTTTAAAAAATGCAAAAATAGTTTATTTTATTATTATCGATTTTGTGAATGCCACTGATAAATTGAACATTTCGTAATCTGTTAAAATGACAATCTTTTGAACAGAGATCAGTGCATTTCACCTATATAATATAACCCAGTAATACGACAATCAGAATGGGGCTCTTTCATACTTCGTGCACCAAATAGTTGATACTGTTATCGGTATTTAAATAGCTACATCCAAATCGTCTCTGCATCCAAAAGCTATTTTTAATGAAAGGGAAAAGTACTATATCTATACGAAACTAGTAGCGGCAATCTGAGAAGGCCGTCGTCAGGGAGCAATAATTTGTAATAATTAAAGATGCATCAGCTTTTTAGGCTAAGGAAAATCTCTATTCGACCCTTAAGAAGTTACATGAAAAAACTTTATCGATTCATATGCAAAAAGAAAATGACTTTATAATGTCAGGCATTTAATTTTTATCAGTACTCGTGTAAACAAAATTCTGTCTAAAGGGAATCAGAATTTTGGAAGAAATGTGTTATCTGAAATTCGCATTTCAGGTTAGTTTTTTTTAAATCCGAGAACATAAATATGAAATAAATGAAACTAGGAATTTTTTTAGATCTCGTACAAGACAGCTTTGATTTAAACATATACATTCACAAGAGCATTTCAGAGATTTCAACATTTAAGAAATATTGAATATTGAAAAAGAACTTTTTCTACTAGTACATTTCAAAATTGCAAAATAAAACAGATCAATTTTAAAAACTTCTCTTGGCGTATAATATTAATTTGAAAGACATGGAAGTAAAAATAAATAAATAAATAAATAAAAATAAAACAAAAATTGTTTTTTCTGGGGATTAAAGGTAGGAGAAATAGAGATAGTCAAACAAAAGAATTTTTGTTATCCTTTTTCTGTGTGTTTTATTATTTTAAGTTACTTAGAATAAATAAAGTTTAACCTTTACTAACAAATTAAAGACGAATAAAATTTAATTTAATTTGAAGATATAGCTGGCAGATATATTCCTACCAATACGGTGTCTATACTTATATGTGAATAATCAATGAAAATTAATGATATAATTCTAATACACAATCATCTTTTTGTATAAATGAAAAAGTATAAAATATAATATTAATAAAGATAAAATTTTAGTATCATTGAGCAATCAAAAATACAGCTTCCAAGTTCGTTAAATTTATTTTCCTTTTGTTTTGCATACAATTTTTTGGTAAAAATTTAAATTTGTAAAGAAAAAAATAAGCAATCTTATGCAGATGCAATGCATAAAAATACATTGAACTAAAGGTATGCGAGGGAAGAAAATATCAGGCTGAGGGCAACCAAAACAATCAGTAATTATTTTTTTTTGGGGGGGGGGGGGGCTTGGTAATAAAGTTCAAAATTTAGCCAGAACTGCACCGACTACAATTCGGCCCATTAAACAACTGTTGACCAAGCCCGGTGTAAAATTCAAAGCTTCAACCCAACCTGCGAAAACATTAATTGGCTGGACTAAGCACGACCTAGCAAGACCTGGCTGAACATAGATTTTTATGCCTATAAGGTTAAAAGTGTTTTGTACGAGAAGTCCTAACTAAAAATATTTATTTTACTTTTTTATATCATATGTTTATAATATTTAATTTAAAAAAAGTGTTCTGAGATATGGTATTTATTTTTTAAATGCATTTTATTATACTATGTGTAAGTGTAAATATCACATTTGCCTCTAATATCGTTAATTCAGATTCACATTCTATGGCTTAGAGATTTAAAAATTTAAAAAAAAAATCTATACAGTATAGGATCCGTTATCCAGAATGCTTGGGACCGAGAGCATTCTGGATAAGGGGTTTTTCCGTAATTCGGAACACTTTACCATAAGTATAAGAAATGCACAAAATAATTTCATAAATAGTGAAATAAATAGGTAAACATGAATACTAATGCATATAAATACCTCAATTTATTTATTAATTTACACAAAATAAAAAAATAATTATATAAATGAACAAATAAATACATAAATATGAAAATTAACTTTAGGATTTTGAAATAGAATCCTTTGATTGGTATTTAGCAAACATTTCTGTGATAGTTTTTTGCTTATAGCGTGTCTCTTGCACTAATTGTTCCTGTATTTTATACAGAGACATGATCTGCTGCTCATGAAAGTAGCTCCTCTGTTGCATGCCTGAAATTAATTGTTCAGTATAAAATATTAGTTTTTCATTCGATATCTTTTCAACTGCTTCATTCTGCAGGTTGTCCTCATCATCATCACTTTCATCAGATGTATTGTTTGTAATCATCTCACAAATCTCACTGTCAGTCATGTGATTAGTCACAGGAATGTTTTCACCAGCTTCTAAGCAATCTTCCACTGTTTCTTGATTAAGCAATTTAGCTTCTGGACAATTAAATCCTTTGGCATATGCCAACAGATCAGCAATAATTTGCTTCTCTTTTGACATCTTAAAGCCTTCAAACTCAGGCTCATCTTCGTCATCGAAAAATAACACAGATGGCCATAAATTGTACCAACCATGGATAAGTGAATCCTTATCCACAGCCTGCCATGCTTTAGCAGCACTCCATAAAGCATCTTTGATTGTGAAGCTTTTATGAAAATTTTTTATTCCGACTCCTTTGTTGCACTCTGTGAGCATTTTTTTTAGGAAGTCATTTTTGTAGTGTGTTTTCAAAGATCTCAGAATCCCTTGATCCAGTGGTTGGATAAGCGATGTACAATTTGGAGGCAAAAATACTGCAAACACATTATCCATTTCTAAAAGCTCTGCTTCAGGATGGGCCGAGCAATTGTCAATAACCAGCAAAATTTTTGCTTCTTTAGCAAGGCCAACTGATGTGCAGTGAGCCCTTGCTTCAGGAATAAAATGATTCCTGAACCAGTGCATAAAAAGGTTTTTCGTAATCCAAGCATTTTTGTTTGATTTATAAATGACTGGATAAACTTTTACATGTTTTAGTGCTCGAGGATTTCGGCTTTTCCCAATCACCAGTAATTTTGTTTTGTGGTTTCCAGAAGCATTGGAGCAAGCAAGGACAGTTAAACGCTCTTTGGAGTCTTTAAATCCAGTAGGTGCAGATTCATCTGCAGTAACAACAGTCTGCCTAGGGAGATACCTCCAGTACAGAGCTGTTTCATCTGCATTATAAATTTGCTCTGCAGATAAAAGCTCTCTCCTAACAAGATTGCTGAAAGTTTCCACGAATTCTTCAGCGGCATCATAATCAGCAGAGGCTTTTTCTCCACACACTGAAAGGATTCTTAAGCCGTTTCTTTTTTTAAATTTTCCATACCATCCAGAAGAGTATTCACAGTTTGTCTGAATTTGCAATGTTTCATGAAAAATTTTTGCCTGCGCCATTATTAAGGAACGTGTCAAAGGAAACTTTTCACTTCTTCTTTGCCTGATCCACTCCATCAGCACTTTGTCAACAGTGACATTTTGTGACTGATGCAATGTTTTCCGTGACACCAATAATTTGGGAGAATCACTATCTCCATAGAATTGAAGAAGCTTATCTTTTTGTTTTTTAATGTCATAGATGGTTGATAAACCAACACCATACTCATCACCAAGTAACTTTGCTGAAGTACCTTGGTCTAATTTTTTTAGCAATGTCACTTTATCTGTTATACTGAGGGCAACCCTCTTCCTCCTCGGCGTCGTACCATCAGATGGTCGTTTAGACATAATTAAATATAAAATGTTTAACAGTAATAATATAAAATGCTTAACAATAATTATATAAAATTAAAAATATAACAAATAAAAATATAAAAATATAACTAAATTTTAAATCAGATCGCAATAGAAAACACGGTAAGGTAAGCACGTTGAAAATCTCTAGCAATAAAATCTAAATGACAAATGCACAATGTTGCCAAATCTTAAAAAAAAAAAAAAAAAAAAAAAAAAAAATTATTGTCGTAATTAAAATAGTTTTGTAAAAATTTCAAATATTTTTAGCACATTGTTGCAAAATATTTCACCAAATGAGTTATAAAAATAATAGAAATTAAAGTTATTAAAATTTTATAACATTCTCTTAATGCACGAAACCCGAGTTCGAGAATAAAATTCGTCTGCTAATGCGCACTGTATAGAATTGTGCTTATGTGTTAAAAAATACCAAACATATTAATTGTTGCTTCACTAGATATTAATTACATTCTAATATAAATCCAAACTGTTGTTCTATGTCTGAGATAATACCTTAAATTATAAAAATTTCGTTTTAAAATCAAAACGATATGAAAATATAGTGAAAATCTGACGCGGACATCAAGTGGAAGTAATCTGGGTTGAGGCTAATGACACCGGCTGTTCCGCGATTCGACTAAAGAACGACTGTTGGCGTGGTCCGAATCGCAACACAGGGTGTGACGTCACGTACATGAAATCCTCTGGAAGTATATTCTTTTAAATAGAATTTTAGTCTTTTTTTTATTCTGAGAAAATTTCTCTAAATATGAAAAAAATTTTGTATCCAAATTTAGATATTATAATTTATTATATTATTTTATAAAGGAAATAAAACCAATGCGTAATCTGGCAACATTCCGTAATTATTGTTGTTCTTGTTGATGCATGCCGGTGCCAATCGCAATGGCGGATTTGCTCGCTGTTTTCTAGCGTTGAAAAGAAGAAAAAAAATCTAGACTCAATTTTGCTAAACAAAGCAAAACATCAAAAAAAAAGAATTGTGTCAGTTTTTTGCTCACCGCATTTTCCGGAATAACACTGTTTCATTAACAACACTTACATTTTTTAAAGCAAAAATAAAGCTTTTAACAGAATAAATACAGACACCGGTTTTATACATAAGTAGGTTACAAAAATATAATTCTTTCCCCTTCTACCGTATTTCTTTTCACTCAGTCATCCATAGCAACTATCTTTGACTTTGAATCCGTCACTGGAATTGATAATGTTTTTATTTTATTTCTAACGTAATAGTTATCAATGCTTTTTATCTTAAATTCTTTATAATGAATTTGTAAATTAATAAAAGCAATATTATTCATTATTTTTTTTTTTTTTTTTTTATTAACACTGAATAAATTTTTAATTTTTACTAAAAAAAAAAAAAAAAAAAAAAAAAAAAAGTTATTGATTTGCATTCCGGTTTTCGGAGCGTTCCGGATACCGGGACGCCGGATAACGGATCCTATACTGTAGAAACAAATCTTCTAAGACGGAATTGCATGGGAAAGAAAAATCCATCATGATCTAGTTATGATGAGCAAGGTTTATTGTAAACGCATTACATTGTTTTCACAAATACTATTATCCTCTTTTACATATATCAACATTTTCTTTTGTTTTGTTAAGCACAAGATTCCGTTGCGCGCAGGTTTCTTTTCTCAAGTTTTACCGTATTTTAATTTTATTGCCTATTTTCATTCTTCCTAATCTTCACGGACCAAAATAAGAAGTTCCGGTTGAATCATCCCGTATGAAAATCCCTTTCTCGACGGGGCCAAGTCTGTTCAAAAATCAGTAAAATTTGGCTTGATTCTGCAAAAAAGCACATACTTTTAAGTTGCCATTATTATACAATTTAAGAATGGAATTTTATTCTTTTTTAAGAACCATAGATTCCAGGCTTATTTAAATAGAGTTAAACATATGGAACAAACAGCCTATGATGGAATTTTCTTTTAAACTGAAAACTGAAAAAAAAATTTTAAGTTCTTTTAAACTGTTCATCTATGTGAAATGAATACAATAATACGGTAGAAAAAATATGTTAAACATTTACACCTGCTAAAAAGGAAATGTATTTTTTTCTTTCCAATGCGGTTTTATCTTAGAAGATTTTACTTTTACCATATATCATTTTTTAGATTTTTATGTCTCCACAACATGGAAGATGAATTAATAATACTAATGATAGCTGAGACATTTACATACAACTAACAAAGATTCATTAAAAGCATAAACATTGCAGCCTACGGCACTTCTGCATAAATGGAGATTATAAACAGACAAAGGTAAGTTTTTTTGGCCAGAACTCCTCCGTAAGGGTAAATATCGATGTCCTGTAGAAATGTACTCGGGGTCGGGCCGGGTTCGGTGCGAGATTTCAACTTTTTTTTTCCGGGCTGGGCCAAGCTCGGGCCTTGTTTTTAGCTATTATATCGGGCCGGGTCGGGCCTTGTTTTTAGCTATTGTATCGGGCCGAACGGAGCCTTGATTTTAGCTATTATATCGGGCCGGGTTGGGCTGCTAAATTTTCTCTACGAGCCGGGCTGCGCTCGGGCCGAAATTTTTATTTTAATATCGGGTCAGACATTTTTTTTTCTATGGATCAGGCCTGGAAATTTCCGTCCGTGCATACCTCTATCTTACATATCGAATAATCAAATGATTAGTTCACAAAATTTTGTAAATTTGGACAATAATATCCAAACATTAAAAAAAAAAAAGAACTTTTTAGTGAACTTCGTTCATTTTTACAAATGAGTTTGATTTGAACGAGTTCATTTGAAAATTTTTGAGTTTGAACGTGAACTTAAATCACTTTTCAGAAATTGAACGTGAGTTTGAGTTAGTTCATTTATTTTGTGAACGTGCCCAACACTGCATGAAATTTATTAAACCCGATATCATAATATGTATAAATACCAGCCACCGTAATAAAAAAGTATCCTAATTTTATGAAACCAATATTTCAATACAGTATAATAATATCTTAGAATACTTACTTAAAAATATCTAAAATATATTAACAGAGATATTTAAATAAAACAACATAAACTACAAAGCATTTATTTCATAAAGTTTGAAACACTAACTCATGTTATTGAAGATCCCAAAATTGTTTTATATCACTTCAAATCTGTGAAAATGAATTCTCAGCTGCCCTTCTCCATGTAAACTTAAATAAGAGTCTAAATAATCCACTATTTTGTTCTACCCCAAAGCCTTTAATTTTTTAAGTATGAACTCTACAGTCAGGATATACAAAATTATACTTATGGTTAACTTTGAAATGTTTCAATCCTTCCTCTTCAAGTTTTGTAGTACAAAAGTTTACAGCTTCCTGCTCTGTTTTCAATAAATCCAAAGCTTTCATAATAATAAAACGAATAAAACAAAACACAATATGACAAACTTATCCAAATGATTCAACAACATCTCAATCATGCTGTACAAAATGAATACTGGGTAGCCAGTATGAAATGAATGGTCGGAAAGGTTATAATTCAAATAATGCCAAATAAAACAATACTTGGCAATTTATTGTTGGTGCCCAGATAACAGAATAGGACCAAAATAATTTTAATAATGCAGTGTTTTAAATCTAAAGCACATTTATCTTGGTAAAAGAGATAATAATACTGATAATTACATACAAACAATAAATCAACAAATTTAAATATACTCACAAGTTGATAAATGCCACCACACTGAAATGCAGGCTCCCAAGAAGAAGGATCTGATGATATATTAGATATTAATTGAACAGCTGTAAACATCAATTCAAAATCAAAGCTGTTAAGACATTTGAAAAGCAACTGAATTCCATTTAAATTCAATACTTCTTTCTGGAGGATCTTGCAATCACACAATTTAGTTAAACATTTTAATGCTGCAAACTAGAATAAATAATCATGTATAAGAAAAATATAAAGTTTCACAAATAAATTATAAATACACAAGAATTAATAATTGTACATAAGAAAATTAAATTAAAGCTGCTATCAAATGCAAACTGACTTCATTTCAAATAGAATTGTGAAATCACTTTCATCCATAGATGGATAAAGCCTTACATGTACTCTTATCACCTGACTGCAAAGAAATACCAGGGAAGTCTGCAGTTGGATTCCCTAGTACTAATGAACGAAAGTTGTTTGTCCAATCTAATTTGCATATCTATATAGTATAAAGAACAAACATATCTATATGTAATGCATACATTATTTTGCGAATGGCAACACTTTGAAAGTTGAAATGAAATTTTGGATCTGCAATTTTTGCTACTGTAAATTTTTAAACATCACACATTTTCAATTTTACACCATCGTATAGGAGAAAAAATGTAATTTTAAGTACAATTTGTTTGAAAACTACATCTTAATTTATTTTTGAGATATTAATTTTTTATAGTTTTTAATAGAGCCGTACTGAGTACTCAGTAAATACTGGGTATTCGGCCTACTCGGCCAATTTGCCGAGTACTCGGTATTCGGCCAAATTTTGGCCGAATACTCGGCCAATACCGAGTAGTTGTAAGAATTTCATTTTTTAAGCATATGAATTGATAACTGATCTGTAAAAATTATTCGATTATCAATGTATAATATATGTAGTAATTCATAAAACTATTTACTCTGTATTTAACAATATGTCTGCAAAATATAAAAAAAGTTAAGAACAAAATCCCTAAAAAAATTTCACATTTATACAAATAAAAATACTTTTTTATGTATAGGAAAACAGAAACAACTTATTTTGGATAAAGAAACTGAAAATACAATAAATTCAATAAAAAATTAATAATTAAATTTATTTTATTTCAAATTATGGTGCAAAAAACACCAAACATTCTACATTATCAGTAGACAGGGCTTCTCTTTTACTACTAAAAATTTGGCCAGCCTCTATTATGTTCAGAATAAACAGTTGTTGAAGGTGCATATAAGTTTTTTTTGCAAAGTTGTACATAATCGAAAAAGTTTTTTTTTTTTTTTTCCCCTCACCATGCAAATGGAGTGTCAGTTTTACAAGTCTTCTGTTAAGAAAGCCTGTAACTCTTTTTGTACCAATTCTTCATGCGGTGATTTTAAACTAGTGCTAGTGCCACAATCTTTTTGTTCATTCACAATTTCCTCAAAACATTGCCAGAAAATAGATGAACTTTTTGCTAGCATTTTTTCTTTTGGTTCGTTGACATTAGCATTCTCATATTTATTTTTAGGTGCATTCATAATTATGCAAATAGGTAGCACCTATTGTTGTCGTTCAGTCCGTCCGCATATAACAACGCAAAAACTACCCAACTGAATCGTTTGAAATTTAAAATACATAATTTTGTCGAGTCATTTCAAATTTTATGAAAATCGGATGCATAGATCAATTACAGGGACAATCAAAAGGATTCTGTTACATTATGGTCAATGGGGAAAATTTCAAATGCATTTTAATCATTTGAAATTTTAAATACATAATTATTACATAATTCTGTCAAGTTTTTTCAAATTTTATCAAAATTGGATGCATAGTTCAACTACAGGGACAATCAAAAGTGTTCCGTTACATTACGGTTAATGGGGGAAAATGTTTCAAATGCATTTTAATGGTGTTACACTCATTCGAAAATAATAAAATTGATATGCTTCTATACATATTATAATATACATTCTGCATAATCTGTGGTGCAAAGAATATTTGTTATTGATTTACAAGGCCACACAAAAGTATCCCATTACATAATGATATAGGGAGAACATTGTTTGGTGTGCATTTTAATTGTAATTATTTATAATTTTATGAGATAGATATATGAGAGCAATATTTTTAAAATTTTGTTATCGTACGAACGATTGTGCAATTCCTAACTTGTTTGTTTCTTTGATGCATTTTTAAGTTCTAGATCATCTAAACTCATCAATTTTAGAGCTTGCTTTTTAAGGCAATTTTAATTTACACATTTATAATTTCCATTGAAAAAGGTTAGTTTTTTACTGAGATATTTAAAAAATAATAAATTTAAAATAACATAAGATAATCTGTACACATAAAAAATGAAAAGAAACTGCAAAGCCAATACATTTTTTTTTTAATCCGAAGAAAATAAGGTACAGACAGCTACAAAATAAATATGAAATGTTTGCATTATTCAATGAATTGTTACAGTAACCAATAAACATTTTTATTTTTGATAGACAGATTTCAATGGTTGGAATAAATTGGAGTGTTAAAGAATGTTTAAATTTTATATTAGTTAATAACTGTAGTTGTCATGTATCAATTGTCCTTTTTTATAAGTTTTGAACTGTCAAAAATTGTCTTTAAAAGGTGCACAGATAAATTTCAAATTTAATGAGTTAATTTGTTTATACTATATATGTGAATTATATTATGTGTACACACAGGTATAGATATGTGTACACAGGTATATATATATGTACACCTAAGCTCACATTATGCGCACATCAGTGTTTTATTTTCTTATTATACAACTACTCGGTACTCGGCATTCGGTACTCAGCCGAGTAGTCAGTGGCCGAGTACTCGGTACTTGGCCAAAGTACTACTCGGTACACCACTAGTTTTTAATACTGTTGCCAGGATTACAAAAACAGAAGTACTCCATTTCTATTAAAAGTAAAGGGCGAAAAAAATTACTTTATCTTTTTGTTGCCATTTTCTCATAAAAAATGAAAAAATTTGAAATAAAAGTATGTGCGATGTGAAGAATATCAACTCTATAAAACCCAATTAATTTTATTTTGTTTTTATTTATTAATTAAATGATTTTTAGTTTATTACTTACTAACTTACACTTAATACAACACTTTCTCTTTACAAAATGTATTTAAAAGAATAGCTGTGTGAATTATTTTCTCTGCTTTTATTTAATTCATATCAAATAGCTGAAAGAATGCAAATTTAGTAATCTGTATATAAAATCCTTTTCTGAATTTTGAAGAAATATAAATGAATGATTTCCAATAAAACTTTAAACTATTACAAACAAACAAATGAAAACATGAATTGTTAGATACTCAGTTTGCTTCTTAAATAACAACATGACATTTTTACTGTGTTTGCGCATTATTCTATGATACTTATGTCATTTGTATACTACTCTATAGACATTTCTTAAGAATAAGGTCACCTGGGGTAAAATGGGTAGCCGGGGTAAAATGGGTATATTTTATTTATTTATTTTATTATTTTTTACCAGACAAATTTTTTTTTTAAATTAAAATTATGAACAAGGTGCTTACATATCTGGCAATACTTAAACCTTATAAAAACAAACTGGCGACGCATATAATGGGCTTGGCAACCATTTTGTTTTTCAGAAGATAGAACAAAGTGTTTTTAGTGGTTGAAAAACTTCTTTCCAGAGAAATATACAGGAAGAATTTTAGGAATAAACTGTTTGATATTTACAGAAGAGGGATTCTTCTAACTGAAAACTGTAAAATTAAGTAAATTTATTTAGTCACAAAAATTTTATAGCATTTTTTGTCGTATGGGGTAAAATGGGTATAGGTCAAGATATGAATGTCTGAAGATTGATCAAAGTTGAAAGACCTTTTGAAAGCAAACTGTTATTGATCCTATGTTTTACACTGAAGTTATGCTTTGTTATATGAAATTAGGCTATTACTTATAGGGCAAAATTAGCACTGGCCAGCGGCCACAGGGCCAGTAAATGAGAAAAAGTGGCCAGTGAAAAACTGACTATCAGTGGCTACCTCTCGGCCACTTTTTCATTTGGAGAGAATAAAATTTTCTTGCATTCATCAAAGAATCTACATTTTTTTTTGTTCTAATATATTTATATTAACATACTTATTTGGACTATTTAGTTTTAGATTAATACTTATAAAATTTTTACTGTTTAGTATTTTTAAATAAGAAAGTGGCCACTAGTTTAAAGATAGTGGCCACTTAAAAAATTAGTCTGACTGGCCAGTGGCCAGTAATGAAATTTCCCAATTTTGCCCTCTAGTATTACTTATATCATCAATTTATCATTTATATTATAAATTAAGTTATTTCAGGTTACTTTAAAATACATGCAAATTGATTAAATGTACAGGAACACAAGGTAAAAAAAATATCGCAAAATTAAATTAAAACACATTTTCTAGTACTGGCGAGGCTATCAAAAAAAATTCAGAGAAAACGCAAGAGAGTACAAGCAAAAGTAGGAGAAGTTTTAACTACAGAGCAGGTGGCTGCAAATCTTTGCACTAGGAAAACAAAAAAAGTACAAACAGTTAAAAGAATCGAAGCAACCCATAAAACAGAAGTTAAACCAAAGGTTTTCACTGCAATGAATCCAGTGATTGGCGATTGAGTCCCTGTAAAATTTAATGTAAAGAAGTCTGAATTCACAGGTCTTATTATTGATATCCCTGATGAAGGTGAAAATACAGTGAAGTTTGCAACAAAGTCATCTGCTGGATTATTTTATGTCTTTCCTAAGAAAGATGATGTTGCTGATGTGAATGCATCCTAATTACCAGAAAGCTATCTCAACCAAACTGCAATAGTCCTTGCCAGTATACACTTTGCATGTAAATTTTTATTATGTTATACCTATCTGCATACGTTGCTTTTGATTAAACATTGATTCTCCAGTGTAATTTAATTTCTCATTTTTTCCCTGCAGATATTTATGCTGATATCTATCTGCTTTTGAATTGCATTAAATAAAAATAAAAAAACATTTAAAGAGAAACACGATTCACAGCATGTGCAGAAACTGATGTGGTAGAGGATAGGATTTGTCAGTACTCTCATCTTATTTACATTAGTTTCATAACAGTGTTTTTATATGTCAAGAAAAAAATTAAGCAAATTGAAGTGGAGAGTTTTTGAAGCCCCTTCCCCTCACCTTCCAAGTTTACACATGATTCAGAGGATGAAAGTACAAAACTTTTAAATGGTTTACACATTAATTATAGTGTATTTAAGTATATTTAATTTATTATTCAACTTTAACCAGCATATACCCATTTTACCCCGGTGCATACCCATTTTACCCCAAACCATGGGGTAAAATGGGTATACACCGGGGTAAAATAGGTATAGTGCTTTACACAAAAATTTTTAAAAAAAGGAAACACAAATTATGTTTAATTTAGACCTAAAATACACAATGTCAAAAATATTGAACAAAAACATGAATTTATTTCATAATATTTCTGCCATGAAACATTAAAATTAAAAAAGCTGATTTTTATACTCATTTTACCCCGGGTGACCCTAGATAGATCATAAAACAGGAATGTTTTAGCAGATACAAATGACGTCATCTTATTATGAAAAAGCATGTATTTCAGTTCTTAAAACTGAAGTTTTGTAGGAGTGTGTCAGTTTGATTCCAGCTGCTTTGAACTGCTTCATCAGTGAAAATAATGTAATTCAAATCACACACTGATAAAATGCAATATTTTATAAAAATTTAGAGTGTCATTATAGGAGAGCGCTGTAACATACAGTGTGCATTGTGTTCTCAGAAGTCTTTGTTCAAAAAGTAGCAATTTATATTACAGAATTTTATGATTCTTGAATGGATGCACTTAGCAGAGTTAGACAAGCAAATAAAGAAGATCTCAGTGATAATTTGAGTTCGATACTATAAAAATCGTAATTTTACCTTATGTGATACCACAGGAATATTTTCTATCATATTAATTGCATGCAGATTATTTCAGAAAATTTCATTTACACTTACAGAAATATAAATAGTGTAGTATATGTTTCCAGCAATATTTATATAGTTCAATTTAAGGGCTGTGCAAATATAACGTTATCAAATGGTCATAATTTCTCCTTTCAATCCAATATCATGTATTATCATCCCTTGACAACCCCCCCCCCCCCCCGGTAATGATATCGTTATCAAAGTGTAATTTTTTCTTATTATTATTTTTAGAATTTATTTATTTTATTTGGAGTGATGTACAAAAATGATTACATTTATTTTTCACATATACTTTATTGATTCAAACAAAAAGAAGTCAATAAACTATCGCTTTATATCAAATGCCACTTAAAATTAATAGTTAATATTTAAAAGTATTTTATAATAGCTTGCTTTTTATTATATAATACATTCAACAGTTATAAAGTCTTGTAGTACTTGTCCCGGACGGAGGCAAGGTTGGGGATAGATAGAAATTTTTATCAACAAAGCAACAAAAATCAACTCTGCTTTGCTTCCCTGATTAGTTTTGGGGTTTTTTTATTAAGTATAAATAGGGGTAATAAGCGATTACCCTTCTTAAATTAGATAAATGGGTTTTTATGCAAAATTATCTGATTTGCTTCAAATTTTGGATATAGGTTCATTATGATAAGACATATCTCCGATTAGTTTTGGGAGGTTCAGTGATTAAGTATAAAGGGGGAATTGGGGGAGCTAAATCCTCCTTAACTTGTTTTTCAAGGGGCTTATTCCTTGAAAAAATAAGGCTATAATATACACTGGTGGACAAAATTAAGAGATGGAAGGCATTTTCCCAAATATCTCGAGAAATAGTGGATAAAAATAAATGAAAATTGGTATGGACATAACTTATAGTATGACAATAATATATGCAAAGCAAAAATTAAAGTGCCATTCATTGACAAGAGTTATTGGCAACAGTCCAATGTGGACTGAAATTCATGATGAAAGATGGCCATGAAAGTGAGGCTTGTATGGTGTGTGGTCACCTCTAATATGGTGTGGGGTCACTTCTGACAGATAGACAACATGCACAACGAGTATGCATGCTGTTAATAAGAGAGTTAAGGATTGGTTTTGGAAGATTCTCCCACTTTTCCACCAGAGCAGTTTTTAACTCCGGAATAATTCTGGGTGGGGGTCGGCATCTCGCAATAGCCCTTCCAAGAGCACCCCAAGCATGTTCAATGGGGTTGAGGTCAGGAGATTTGGCTGGGCAATCCATTCGGTGTATATCCTCGCTTTCCAGATACTCCTCAATGGACATGTACTGCGACACAACTGTCTAGAGATCTTGCTGCTGCCACAGGAACATTAGTTTCAAGGAAGACTGTTGCCAGGAGGCTCGGTGAAAGAGGGTTGTATGCCAGCAAGCCCACCATTTGCATCCCACTCACTCCCTTCCACAAAAGAGAGCGTGCACAATGGTGCGGACAGCACCAACACTGGACAAAGCTTCAATGGGCTAATGTTCTGTTCACAGATGAATTCAGATTCAGTCTTCAACCTGATTCTTGGAGAATATTCATATGGAGGGAACCTGGGACCCGATACCATCCCAGTAACATCATGGAAAGGGACATTATGCTGGTGGAGGACTGATGGTTTGGGCAGGGATCATGCAAGATACCCGCACACCGCTCCATGTGTTTGACACTGGTTTCGTGAATGCCCAGAGGTACAGGCAGGAGATCATACAATCCTACGTGCGTCTTTCAGAGGTTCTGTTGGCCCTGAATTCGTTTTTATGGACGACAATGCCCGACCACATAGAGCTCGCCTGGTTGAGGAGTATCTGGAAAGCGAGGATATTTATCGAATGGATTGGCCAGCCAAATCTCCTGACCTCAACTCCATTGAACATGCTTGGGATGCTCTTAGAAGGGTTATTGCGAG
Organism: Maratus speculifer; assembly: GCA_964019185.1. NCBI lineage: Eukaryota > Metazoa > Arthropoda > Arachnida > Araneae > Salticidae > Maratus > Maratus speculifer. The sequence continues at coordinate 101,140,480 of OZ025293.1, forward strand.
ACGCCAACCCGCACCCAGAGCTATTCCGGAGTTAAAAACTGCACTGGTGGAAGAGTGGGCGAGTCTTCCCCCAAGCAATCCTTAACTCTCTTATTAACAGCTTGCATACTCGTTGTGCATGCTGTCTATCTGTCAGAGGTGACCACACACCATACTAGAGGCGACCACACACCATACAAGCCTCACTTTCATTGCCATCTTTCATCATGAATTTCAGTCCACATTGGACTGTTGCCAATAACTTTTGTCAATGAATGGCACTTTAATTTTTGCTTTGCATATATTATTGTTATACTATAAGTTATATCCATAGCAATTTTCATTTATTTTTATCCAGTATTTCTCGAGATATTTGGAAAAATGCCTCCCATCTCTTAATTTTGTCCACCAGTGTTCTTTTAGTGTGAATAGCCTGTGAGCTCAATGCCATCAATTTAACTGTAGAGCCTGTTTTTGTTGTTTCCTGCCCATTTCTTATTTCTGGGAATATTCGATGTCATCTGTTTTTTTTTTCTTACTTCATTTTCAGTAGCAATACACCGCTAATTTTGTGAGAGCAGCCATGTTTTTAGATCAAAACATTTGATCGCTTCACTTCACTTCATAAGACATCGCGATTCATCTAGTTTTCACAAGTTGTGAAATGAGTTTTTGTAGGTATAAATTTATTAAGTTTATTTTTGATTGATTTAAGTTTTAAATGTTTAAATTAAATTATTCTAACTATTTTTAAAAGTAAATTATAATAAAATCTTTTTGTAGGCAAATTTATTTTATGCAAAACATCTGTTTTGCATATGTCAAGAGTTTTTCGTGAATGATTCGTGATTCTTTGCTGTGATTGGCTGGAAGGTTTCAGTGGGCATTTAAATAGTATTTACTTTTTGGTAGGTGATATGTTATGTGTCACTTAAGTGTGAAAAATTATGACTACTACAAGTTCCCTCAATTTAGTAGGATATTTTTTTTATAGATATTATGTGATGGTGAAAGCATATGTAATGATTTTTGTTAGCGTTGATTTGAAGTCAAAATATTATCAAGAGTAAAGTTTTTTTTGTTTTGCTAAAGATGACATGGTATATTGCTAGAAATATTCAATTTATTGTTTCAAGAATTTCAAAGGTCTACAATAAAGCTGCTTTCCAAGGAAACTTCATGCCTTTTTATTGTGAGTACACTATTTCATTTTATTGTATTTGTCATCATACACTGCTAATTTTTAATATAAGAGCTGGTATATTTAACATCAGTAAAAAGACAGCATCAACATTAACTGGGGAATATTCTTTTTATTTAATATTTAGCCGAAATATGAATTAAAAGACATAATGATAATTAGAAAAATAACAAGTTTTCATTCTTCAAAGCAACTATGCCTGTGAATTTCCCAGACCTTAAGTTGGTTGGTTGGTTGACTGGGGTTTCATGGCACAAAATCCCTTTAGGGACATGCTGCACCAAGACAAAGTCAAAATAGAAAAAAAGTTAAGAGCAAATGATAATATGCATAATTAAAACCAATTAAAAAAGTCTACAGTCCTTAGTTAAAATACATAAAATTAGATAAAATATGATAAGTTATAGACAATGCACAATAAACATATATAACCAATTTTAAAGAACACAAAAATAAAAAAGTAAGAGGTGAAATCAATAAGGCACGTATTAAATACAAGGTGCAATTAAAAAATGCAAAAATAATGCAGTAATTGTTAACATAAAAACAAAGTATAAGACGATGCACAAGTTGCATATAAAAAAGTAATTTTAAGACACAGAATTTAAAAAATGTAATGTTAATCAGGCACGTATTCATCGTAAACAATATTTTCTTCTTCTGAACTTTTCAGAACGGATGGAAAGTTTCTTCCATAGCCTCTTCCACGTAATTATGTAGATGTTTGGGGTCTTTTAAGTTTGTAATGGACTGGTTATGTTGGGATTTGTGCTGTTTTTTTTGTAACAGTTTGCCATTGATGAGAACCTCACAGTTTTACTCTCTCGTCTTTTGGGTCGGTTTCACAGCTTGAACAGTATTGGGTTTCTGTAGATAAGATGCAGAATGATCCAAAGTTTTTTTATTAGGTGCAACTGTCTTTGTCTTTTGATTAGTATTAGGTTTCGGGATATTAGAAGATGGATCAGGGGTTTTTTATTAGATATAGTTGCCTTATTTTTAGTTTGGAATTCAATTGACTTTAGAATAGTAACAGGTTCTGAAGACGGTAACCAGCGTTCTAATTTTGGGCATGCAGAAACTTTAATTGAACAACTAACATCACATGTTTTTTTTCTTTGGAGTACTGGGTAGATTACATGATTCTGTCTGAGTGCTTATATGTCTTACGGATTTTGATTGCGGCTTGAGTATACTAGAGTAGAGTAAGAAACATCTATAGATGGGGTTCTGGTTTCAACAAGTTTTCGAGCTTCTGGGTATGAAAGATTTTGACTGATTTTTACAGCAAGAATTTCTTTTTCACGGTTCCAAATTGGACATGAGCGAGAATATGCAGTATGGTCACCTTTACAATTTGCACAGCGTTCAGATTTTTCACAAGATTTATCATCGTGGCTGACTTCTGCACAATGAGCACAGGTAACATTGCCATGACAGTTGATATTATTATGGCCATAATGCTGGCATTTAAAGCAACGGAGAGGGTTAGGTATGTAAGGTCGGACACGACAACTTAGATAGGCAGCTTTTATTTTTGTAGGTAGATTAGGACTATTGAATGTCAGAATGATGTGCTTTGTGAGAAGCACTTTTTCATTCTGATGAATTGTTATGCGCTTTACATCTATGACATTTTTATCTTTCAAATTTTCCAAGAGTTCTTCTTTTGTAGAAAATAAAAGTTCTAGTTCAGATATTACACCACGGCTAGTATTTAGAGTTTGATGAGCTTTAACAGAAACAGCAAAAGAACCTACTGTAGTGCAATTGACCAGAAGGTGTGATTGGCTGGCTGAAGAAACCTCAACCAGTAAATCCCCAGACTGCAATTTTTTGAGAGTGTGACCGTCACCAAAAACAGATTGGAAGGTTTTTGCGATTGGAAAAGGTGAAGTTCCTTTAAAAGAATTATCTGAGAGGCCGTTTAATTACAAAGAAATGAGTAAACAATGAATCCTGCACAATTTGTTGTTCTCCACCCACATGGGAGAGAATTATTTGAGTTAGAGATTTTTCCATCCATTAGTAGGAGAAAAAATAATTCGGACCCCGGCCACACCACCCACTACCGAGCCCAACAAGGGAATGCACATTCGAGCACCAGTGCTAACCAGGGCCTATACGGTCACAAGACAATCCTATGTCAGTCTCCACCCTTAACGAGATGACTAGTAATTGCTCGCTCGCTTGATCCCTAAAGCCAGTGACAAAAGTCAGCTGACCAGCCAATTGGTACATACGGGACCAATATGCACCTCCCGTCTACTTGAAGCAGAGGCCAAAGCAATGTGTTGGTTTCCCTCAACTGCCAGGATCCCCCTTTCCAGGGACACGGGTCGCCACGCACGGCCAACACGTGGGTGGTTTATAATTCTCAGGGATGCCACTCAGAAAATAACAAAAAAGAGGAAATTATGCATAAAGTAAAATTTATGACATTCTTCGCATTTATGCAAGAATTTTGTAAACTTTATTGTTTGTAACAAACTAAATAAAGAATTAAATTATAACAAACTTATTTAAAAAAAAAAAAAAACTATCTTTTTTTTTTTTTTTCTCTCTCTCTTGTAAACCTTTAACAAAAGTCTTTCAAAATGTGTATTTGTCAAAAAGTTTGAAATATGCTATTAATTTAATGTGCATGAAAACTTATAAGAGTAAATAAAAATGATATTTTCTTTAGTTCAAAATACTTTACATTAATTAAGGTAACCCAGCAACAGATTTAGTGCACAGTTTTATGTATTGCATCATTTTAAATAAATATAGGTAACAAGACTATAGTATTTATGATTTTTCCACGTGTAAATAGCAAAAATTTGGTTTTTTTTTTTTACGATCGTTTAACAAGAATCGTTGTTTTACATCGCGGTTATCTGACGAAAATCGACGTTTTACATCGCGATCGTTTGATAAAAATCGCCGTTTTACATCGCGATCGTTTGACAAAAATCGCCACTTTTCATCGCGATCACTTGACAAAAGTCGTCGCTTTACATCTCAATAGTTAGATGAAAATCGCCGTTTTATTTCGTGATCGTTTGACAAAAATCTCCATTTTATACTGCGATCGTTTGACGAAAATCGCCGTTTTATTTCGCGATCTTAAAAAAATCGCCATTTTACATCGCGATCGCTTGACAAAAGTCGCCACTTTACACCTCAATCGTAAGACGAAAATCGTCCTTTCACTTCGTGATCGTTTGACAAAAATCGCCATTTTATACTGCGATCGTTTGACGAAAATCGCCATTTTATATCGCGATCACTTAACAAAAGTCGCTGCTTTACACCTCAATCGTTAGACGAAAATAGTCGTTTTACTTCGTGATCGTTTGACAAAAATCGCCAGTTTATTCGGCGATCGTTTGTCGAAAATTGCCGTTTTACATCGCGATCACTTGACAAAATTCGTCGCTTTACATCTCAATCGTTAGACGAAAATCGCCATTTTATACTGCGATCGTTTGACGAAAATCGCCGTTTTATTTCGCGATCTTAAAAAAATCGCCATTTAACATCGCGATCGCTTGCCAAAAGTCGCCGCTTTACACCTCAATCGTTAGACGAAAATCGTCCTTTCACTTCGTGATCGTTTGACAAAAATCGCCATTTTATACTGCGATCGTTTGACGAAAATCGTCATTTTATATCGCGATCACTTAACAAAAGTCGCTGCTTTACACCTCAATCGTTAGACGAAAATAGTCGTTTTACTTCGTGATCGTTTGACAAAAATCGCCATTTTATACTGCGATCGTTTGACGAAAATCGCCATTTTATATCGCGATCACTTAACAAAAGTCGCTGCTTTACACCTCAATCGTTAGACGAAAATAGTCGTTTTACTTCGTGATCGTTTGACAAAAAACGCCAGTTTATTCGGCGATCGTTTGTCGAAAATTGCCGTTTTACATCGCGATCATTTGACGAAAATTGCCGTTTTACATCGTGATCGTTTGACAAAAATCGCCGTTTTATGTCGCGATCATTTGACGAAAATCGCTGTTTCGTTTCGCGGTCGTTTGAAGAAAACTTCTATTTTACTTTGCAGTCGTTTGACGAAAATTGCTGTTTATTTTGCGATCATTTGACAAAAATCGATATTTTATTTTGTGATCGCTTAACGAAAATCGCAGATTCTTAAAAATTAAAAAAAGCGGAAATCCGCCATTCGGCGGAAGAGTGGCATCCCTGAATTCTGCATGAGTCGATATACAGGATGATATTGGCTCATACAGAATTGCCCTCACCTTCGAAAAGGAAACCACAATGAGTGAAACAAAGATGAAAGGAAGACAAGAGGAGTAAGAGGAAAAGGAAAAGAGACAGATCACTCAGGTGCCCTGGGGTTGTGAAGCCCGTGGATACCTAAAGAAGATATCCCCTGGGGGACCCAGATCTTAAGTTGTCCTTCACGCTGATGAAAGTGTAACGCTTGATTTATACTGCATTTTTAAATCATGATGCAACAATTCATGTTTTTCTATTATTTTAGAGTTTCAAACTCATAAAAAAAACTAATAATAATTCTCGGTATTATTCCAATAACTCTGCAATGAAAAATACTAACATTTACCACTTTTAAAAAATCTTGAAGTCATTTCAAAGATTCAACAAAGATATTTTTTCTCTCAGTGCAAGTTTTCTCAAGATATCGTTTCCTGTTTAAGAGATATATTCTTTGGATAACATTTCATGTTTTAAAAAAAATACAGTTTTAAAATATAAATGATGGAGACAATATTCAATATGTTTGAAATATTTAAAGGCATTTTAATACAATGATAGGCTCAAGATTGAAGGATGTTTAAAATAGACCATGACAAAGAGTGATGCATTGATATGAGGCAGTTTTAATTTATTAATCACTAAAAGAAAAAAAATAAAAAGCAACGAAAAATTTAGTGTCATTTTCGCACGTTATGATATTCCTAGGATTAAACATTTAGCATGCCGTTTTTAGTCCCCAATACAATATTTCTTTCAACCAGAAATTATAGAGTCATTTCCAAAAAATAATGCTCCGTTATATAGGCTAACCATAAAACAACACAGTGTATTATTGTGCTGTTACATATGGATAAACTTCACTGCAATTTTTAAAATTTCTAAGTATCACACATTTTCAATTTTTATACCAATGCATAGGGGAAAACGTAAATACTTAATACACTTAATACTTAATTTGTTTGAAAACTGCATCTCAATTCATCTTTAAAACATTAATACTTTTGTAGTTTTTAATGCTAATAGTTATGTGCAATTATTAATGTTGGCAACAGAAGTATTTCATTTTTGTAGAATGCAAAGGAAAAATAGTTGGAAAATCATAATTATACCTTCTTGTTGCATTTTTCCATAACAAAGGAAAAACAAATACAATTAAAATATGTGCTATTAGAAGAATATAAATGAATGATTTCTGATAAAACATGAAGCTGTTATAAACTATACTTAATTGTAAATATCTATACTAATGTTACAAATAAATAAAATCTGAATCATTAGATAGCCTCTTTTATGGGTGAGTAAGGGGGGAGGGGGAGTTGAGTTTCTTGAATGACGACATCACTTTTTTGCTGGGTTTGTGTATTATTCTGCGATACTGACATCATACGCATATTTTTATGTAGATGTTGTTTAAAGACTAAGATCCTAAATGTAGAACTCTTCAGTATAGCAGATGCGAATGGTGTCATTTTACATAAAATAAAAGTGTGTGTTTTAAGTCTTAAAATTGAAATATGTTTTACACTGTCTATATTTATATAAATTTTTTTTCATTAGGGGCCACACTAAATTTTGATAAAGCAGAAATCCTTTTTTTTAGTTTATACATATATATATATATATTTATTTTTTATTCATGGGAAGCACTCATATTTGAGTTGCAGTGATTGAGACATTAATGAATTATGTATATTTTCCAGTGAAGGATGTTATGCAATTTTTTATATCCTAGTATAACTAACTGATTTTTCATTATTAATCTTTCCATTGCTTTTTTTTTTTTTTTTTTTTTTTGTAAGCTATTGCATAGCTTTTATCGCGGGCTTTGAGCGCGGTGACCGAATCCAAAAATTCCGTAACGCGAAAAATCCTAACACATCCGTAACGAAAAAACCTAACACTCGGCTAACGTCGTTTCCGTTCGGAAAACTTCGGCAGACATTGACGTGGTATTTTTCAGATATTAGGATATCAAGTCTCAAACTTAAGTTTCTTATGATCTAATTTTCATAGCGCGGCCAAATATTGTTTGGTAATTTATTATGAGACAGTGTTTTTTTTGGTGGTCTTATTTATTTTGGTGACAGGAGACCCCCCCACCGTGAGGTTTCAAAAAATTTAAAATGCTTATAACTCGCAATCTAACTTTCGTAGCGTGGCCAAACTTGTTTTGTAATTTATTATGAGACATTGTTAATTTCTGGTGACAGGAGACACCCCACGGTGAGGGTCGAAAAATTTAAAATGCTTATAACTCGCGATCTAATTTTCGTAGTGCGGCCAAACTTGTTTGGTAATTTATTATGAGACAGTGTTAATTTTTGGTGACAGGAGACCCCACACGGTGAGGATCAAAAAACTTAAAATGCTCATAACTCGCGATCTAATTTTCGTAGCGCGGCCAAATTTTGTTTTGTAATTTATTATGAGACATTGTTAATTGTTGGTGACAGAAGACGCCCCACGGTCAGGGTCGAAAAATTAAAAATGCTTATAACTCGCGATCTAATTTTGGTAGCTGGGCAAAATATTGTTTGGTAATTTATTATAAGACAGTGTTAATTTTTGGTGACAAGAGACCCCCCATGGTGAGGGTCGAAAAATTTAAACTGGTTATAAGTCGCGATCTAATTTTCGTAGCGCGGCCAAATTTTGTTTGGTAATTTATTATGGGACAGTGTTGATTTTTGGTGACAGGAGACCCCCACGGTGAGGGTCGAAAAATTAAAAATGCTTAACTCGCGATCTAATTTTCGTAGCGCGGCCAAATTTTGTTCGATAATTTATTATGAGGCAGTGTTAATTTTTGGGGACATTAGACCTCCACGGTGAGGGTCGAAAAATTTAAAATGCTCATAACTCGCGATCTATTATTCGTAGCTCGGACAAATTTTGTTTGGTAATTTATTATGAGACATTGTTAATTGTTGGTGACAGAAGACACCCCAAGGTGAGAGTCGAAAAATTTAAAATGCTTATAACTCACGATCTAATTTTCGTAGCGCGGCCAAATTCTGTTTGGTAATTTATTATGAGACAGTGTTAATTTTTGGTGACAGGAGACCCCCATGGTGAGGGTCGAAAAATTTAAAATGCTTATAACTCGCGATCTAATTTTCGTAGCGCGACCAAAGTTTGTTTGGTAATTTTTTATGAGACAGAGTTAATTTTTGGTCACAGGAGACCCCCCACCGTGAGGGTCGAAAAATTTAAAATGCTTATAACTCGCGATCTAATTTTCGTAGCGCGACCAAATTTTGTTTGGTAATTTATTAAGCTATTGCATAGCTATTATCGCTGGCTTTGAGCGCAGCGACCGAATCTGGGAATTCCGTAACGAGAAAAAATCCTAACACTCCGGCTAACGACGTTTGAGTTTGGTAGACTTTGGTGCGGTATCCTTCGATAGACTTCAGCAGACATTGAAGCGGTATTTTTGCATAAGTTGATAACAAATGCTATGCAATAGCTTCACCGCGGAAGTCCCCGAGTGCCACACATATTTTTTTTTTTTTTTTTTTTAGAATGGTTGCAGTTTGCAGGTGACCACATTTCAGTTTCACTAAGACAATAATATAGACTTTTTTTTTAATAAGCATTAACCTTCATGAAATTAAATTATCATCATGAAATTTTTATGTATCATCGTGTATTGCAGTGGCACTAACTTATAAGGGCTCATGGTTTGAACCCACCCAGTTTCAATTGACTGAATTCAGGATTTATTTTTTAATTATTTCATCGTTGAAAGGAAATTTGTTTTTATTAAAATTCTCAAAATAGTTTTGTTTGAAAAATATTATGGGGCATCCATTAGACTTACAGGAGCACCGAAAACACTTTCAGTGAATGTAAAGTTAAATTTCTCATGAAAACATATTTCCTGCATGTTTTGTCATAAGTTTTGATATCCTGAATTGATAAAGTACTTAGTATATTTGATCTCAAATTAATGATTAGAGCCAAAATACATTTTTAAAGAAAAAGTGGTTTGAATTACCTTTAATGATATTGCATTTAAAATTATTAACAATCAGGGCTGTTGTGGAGGGTACATGCAGTATAACATTTAGATTTTTTTAAAGAAACTAAAACCTTTTAAAAAGTTTCATAAAAATTTTAAAGAAAGTTTAAGAAAATGTTAATTTGTTTTAGCTTCTGTTTCACAAACAAAGCTATAGTACATACCCTCAACCTATAATGTATACCTTCAGCCTAGCATATATACCTGTTTTTTATGCCTACATCACTGTGAAAAATTAAATTAGATTGCAAAATATATAAGCAATAGATATACTTCAAGGCAAGAACATTATATTTACCAGTTTATGAATTTTTTTTAAACCTTCATTCAATAATACTATAAGACACAAAGCTTTCTGATTATTTTCATAAATGTGTAAGTTACCTTTCTAACAAGTATAATATTAAAAATAAATTAATAAGAAAGAAATGGTACCTGAGATCTTCTCACACATAAAAAGTTTGCTTCTAAAATATTCAACAGCAATTTTACAGTTCTTTTATCTAAAATGGCTTGTATACATTGAGTATCAGGTGTTATTTCATTTAAACAAATTAGAGCTAAAGTAGTAGTTGTTAAATTTCCTTCCTAAAAAAAAAAGAATGTAAATATACATATTTATATGTACTATCTTTAATAAACAAATAATTTGCATTACATATATTTGCATTTTTCTGCTTTTATTAGAAAGAATACACCAACTTCTATGAGTGTTAGATCTTATATAAAGGAAATACTAATTACAAAAAAAATTATTTGAACCCTTTCTAAAGATAACAGTATACTAACATACTGTAATTCCGTGTAGATAAGCTGCAGCTCAAACAATACTGTTTCGACCCAGAAATTTTCAAAAATAAAATGTAACATTTTGTATCATAGTACATATTCATTTTAAGGGTATTCTTAAATCAAAAAGGGCAACTTTGTGACACATGCATTAATTTATTTTTGTTCAGAAATGCATGAAAATAGCAGGTGTTGTTATTCAGAAACTGCCTAATTGCACTCGTTCTTTTGTTTTTTAAAAAACACAATACATTTTTCATAACAAGCCTTCAAAGTGAACACTTTTGAATCTATTTCCCGACGAAAGCAGAAAAACCGGTCGAAAAGGAGAAAAACAGGTGATTGCATCATCGAAATAGCTTATAACTTGATAACTAATTTAATGATCATAAAATGGAAAAATAAGTTCAATTCGAAATCTCTTTCATAGTCAGGCATTAAAATTTCATATATTTCTGTTAAAAAATGAATTTGTAAATGTGTCAAAACGTTTTTCACTTGTTGAGCGGATCAGTTAAGAACACCCTTAAATTACTGAATGGATTTTCTGGGTCGAAAATGAATTGTTTGAGCTGGGGCTTATCTACGCAAAATTACGGTACATAACTTTATTATTATTTTAATGCTAGTCAAGAAATAAATGGGATAATATTTCATGACACTTGACAGTTTTGGCTTCATTCCTATAAATACTATTTATCAAAATATTTGAATTAGTACAAACTGCATAAGATTTTAAATCAGAAGCAATTTTTTTTCATATTTTATTGGTCTTTAAATATATAAAAAAAATTTTAATAGAAAAAATCAGGTTAAAACTTATTTTTAATGTTAGAATTTTTATACTTGTCAAAATACACAAAACTAACTAACTAAATAAAAAAAAAATAATAATAATCCTGTGAGAAAGGCAAATTTTTCGTACGGAGGAAGCACTATCAACAGAAAACAAGAATTGGTAATCCCAATATGTTTAAGTTGAATAATAATGAAAACAACAAATATAATAAAAAATACCTTTAATTATTATCAAAATACAACTTTACAAGCGGTGAGTTTTTTGCACTAGTGTTTACCGATGAAGGCATCTATATTAGAAAACAGGTTAGTTTAACCTTAAGTGACTTTTTACAAGCAGTTTGTTCTGTTGCAGGTTGTTTTTCAAAAGCAACAAAGTAGAAAAAGCATGTTCACACAAGTATGTTTTGTTGAACACCTGAAAGCTGATTTAGATATTTCTGGATATTCTGAAGATACTGGAATTTGTTACTGCGGCACAGACATTATCAACCTACAATCTTTGTTAGATTGTATATGTAGCTGCAACTAAAATGTTTGTTGCCTTATCATACTTTGTTTTATAGCTGTTAGTGAGGAGGTATGAGACATTTTGAAACTTACAATTTTTTTAATTATAAAATTATTTCTGCAAATGTTGTTTCTATATTGTTCAAAGATATTTAGAAAGTGTTTCATTTTGTATTCTATAAAGTGAAATTTTTGTTTCTGTTCCAAGCAAAGTTGATTTTATTACTTTAGTAAAAAGTGTTCCACACCTTCTCATTCTCCCTTATTATTTATCTTCTAATATTATATACTAATTGTAGCCATCTTTGAATTACATAATTATTGTTTTAAAAATAAGGTAAAGCCATTTTTTCCTCTATGATGGTTAGTCTGTTACAATGGAATTACCCTAAGGAATCAGTGGCGGGTAAAAGTTTCATTTAGTCAGTGCTGTATCCAAGAGGGAGGGGGGGGGGGTGAAACCTAAATGAAGAATTGTTTTTCTAAATCATGGATATAACAGTGAAAACAGCTAATCACAAAGAATCTATGGAAATTCTGCTTTTGACAGGTGTTCCGTCTCAGAAGGTATAATTCAAAGGTGTATCTTTCACCAAGATTAAAAACTTTTCCGTTTTACGCAGGTTTCCATTATAAATACTTTACATTTTCACAGTATCCATTAAAACTGCTACTGTACACCTCTGAAGAGAATTAATGTATTACAGTAAATCTGTGAAGATGACCTATCTCAAAGAAAAACAATTCAAGATTGGATGAAAACAACACTATATATTTATGCTTGCTGACATTTGAAACCTATCTGAAATGGAACTTGTTCCAAGTATGATTCCTTCTTTTTGAAGGTTTTCTGTGAACATGGAATCATCTTGTACAAGGAAACATTTTAATGTCCCACGATGGAAGGATAACAATGGAAGTATACCAGTTACTCCATTTACACAAATTTATTGTAACTAGATTATACTTAAAACTTCTTTATCTTGGACTTTGATGGGACCAACTGTTGCTGACACTTTTGGGAAAAAATGAGTTTACACATATACAATAATGGCACAATGAGTTTTGCGATCCTTATCTTTGCTCAATTTATAATGCGTAACATTATCAATTACTTCAAATCTGTTGCCTGCGATTGATAAAAGTAAATTTATTTTTGACTGCTTATTTATTAGCACTTTCAAAATACACTGATGAGAAAAATTAAAGGAATAATTATAACTAGATGGATGTAGCAATTTCAAAATGTTCTTCTATCTCATACATGTTAAAATTTTAAAATTTTTTATCACAGTGCCAAAATTAAATGACAATCTATGTCCATCATGAGGACACTAAAGATATGAAATTCCATGCATTAGTTCTTGGATATGACTATTGCTAAAATCGTATAAATCCTACAAAATTCTGCATAGCAGTACCACGTGTAGGGTGATTGACACAAAAGAAACACATTCAAAGCAAAAATTAACTGAATCTGAAGTTTGGTGGAAATCTATGCATTAGTTCTTGAGATAGAGCTCTTACAGAAATCATAACAAATACAGTACAGTAGCACCACCTGTGAAGCTGTTTACACCAAAATGTAAACAGCATCAATTCATGTCAAGGACTAATCGAATCTGAAGTTTGATGGAAATTCGAGCATTAGTTCTTGAGATTGAGCGATTGCAAAAATTCTAAAAAATGTAGCATAATAGCACTACCTATTGAGCAATTTACGATAAAACAAAAAAAATCAATTCATGTCAAGGACTAACTGAATCTGAAGTTTCATGAAAATCTGTGCATTACTTCTGGAGAGTGAGCGATTGCAGAAATAAAAAAAAATGTAAACAATTTACACCAAAAACTAACCAGCACTAATTTATATCAAGGACTAACTGAATCTAAATTTTTATTAAATTCCACAAATTAGTTCTTGAGACAGAGCACCTACAATATTTATGTTATAGAAACACACAGATATTTTGAAAAAACATGTTTTTCACAATCTCTGACCCTTAAAACATATTAATCAGTCGAAAACCAGAATTCGAAAAAATTCATGAATCCAATACTTTCTTCTTGTAAAGGTCGAAGAAAGTAAAAAGGTGCTTTATGTTAATTCTATTAAGGGAATTTCCGTGAAAGGTAATTGGTTGTTAAATCAATGTATAGTCCAATAGGATTATACTTTGCTTAAAAAATGTGCAATTTTTTTAGCCCGTTCTTTTGGTTCACATGTGAAAAGGAGTGCACATGAGGTTTCTGAAGTCTAATTTCAAGGATTGTACATGTAATTGGAGAGAAATTTTCGCTTGTAATATGTGGAAAACATCGTCCAAAACACATCTGATTGATTGTGAGAAATGGCATGCAATACTGAAAATGGAATCAGGACATTTTCAGGGGATCTGTAAAGATTTAAAAAATAGCCAGTTTCATTTCAAGAATCTGGAAATGGTTAAAATGCACTGGTAATATGAACAGACAATTAGGTCAAAGTAAAAAAATGCCACAATAGACTTTCAGGACCGTTGTTTGGCAACGATTGCTAAAAGAAACAGGCAACTGACGTCAGTTCAGATTACAAAGGAGTTCACAGCAGCAACAGGAATTTGGCTATCCAGATTTATATAGGTGTAAATTAATGGTCGCCACTCGCCATGTGCCGATTAAAGTTGTAAAAATGGTGATTAAAATCGGCGATCGATCGCCACCCTAATCACCGTTTCGGCGACTACAAAATCTTATTAATTTGTTTTGTGAAAAGCAGCTTTTTTCATGAATATATGCATCTCTACTTTGTTTACATCTAATTAGTGAATTGGTTAATTCTTTCTATCAGATGCAAGTAGATTTAGCAACTTTGCTGTATTTTCTATATTTTGATGATGGACTCTTTATTCAGATTATGTTTTCAATAAAGTTTTTTTCCTACAAAATATAATCATCAATTTCAATTCTACATGCATTTCAAATAAATTGTACTAATTTTACCTCTGGAAACAAGGAGATTTTAAGGACATTGCTGTATTTTATATCTTTCACTCTTGCCATATGCTCACTAACTGTACCAGTAATAGTTGGCTGGTACATTTTTGTTTTTATATTTATGATTGAAGTTTACGTAGGTGTCAAGTAAGATTGAAACATAATAACCAATTACTTTAAAACTATAGGACAAAATTAACCTTTCCTTTTAGCATTTTAATCATTTAAAAAATATCTAAATTTTTATTATTTTAGTTTATTACTTATTTTAATATTTTAGTATATTGTATGCATTCATTATACTTTTGACTTCATTATTAATTACATTCAAATTATTTTTTTTTAAATGTAAACAAAACAATGACCAGAAATCCACAAAACCTCTGGCCCCAAACTGTGCAGATTTGGGAGAGTCTACTGTACTTTGTATTAATTGTAACCAGATGTGAAATATTATATTTTAGAGCCTTAGTTAATTTATCAATAACCAATATTTTCCATTGATTAAAATATTCAATTAGTTTATTAAAATAGATTGCAATTTTATAAATAAATATATCATAGTAAACTGTTTTATTATAGAATAGATGTTTATTTTGGGAGGGATTCTACACTGAGTTCCATGACCCATTAATTTTCTCAGCTTAAAATCATCTACAATATTTAGATTTCCAGTGATTATATGTCCATGATCATTATTAATATATTTTTATAGAGAGGGATCATTACATTTTCAGGGGAAAGTACTAGCAGGAGGAGTATTTTTTTAGAATGAATTATATATACAGTACAGAACCATTTATCTGGAATGGCTGGGGTCAGATGTATTCCGGATAACTGGTTGGGCATTAAAACAGCATCCATTTGATAAGTTTTATGGAATATATGTGGTTGTGATATTACTTCTAATTTTAAAAGAATTATTAGATTACTTGAACTAAAAATCTGATGCAAGTAAGATCAAGTGCTAGAGTTTGAAATAAGGTAATTTATGGGGAATTAATCCTTGGGAACAAAAATTCTTCTGTATTCTCTACATAAAAATGAAAACATCTATAATATAACTATATATGCTTTTATTTCAAATACTAGATGCTATTATCAAACTATACAATTGCTTCAAGCATTGTATATGTCAAACTGGCAATGTATGACACTTTTTTCTACAAAGATTCTAACAACAGTCTTTTAGAAATTCCGGATAACTGGTTTCCAGATAAATGGTTCCATACTGTATATATATATAATTTTTTTTTTTTTGACAAGTTTTTAAAATTTTCTAATTTATTTTTTTAAACACCATTTTTAATAATTTTTCAAAATAAGTATGTGCTAATATTTCATTTACTGTCAGAAATGACGAGGATCTAAGATAATAAAATCTCTTTTCATTTTTTTAATGGAAAAGGAGTGAATTTAAGAAAATAGACAAAAAATAATAGATGTTTAATTTTCCCATTTTATCCTCAATACACCATTTATATTCAAATTAATTTCCCACAATTCTATCATTTCTACATCTTGAAACTTTGTATATCTGTAGACAATAAGTGAACTATAGGTAAAAACTGGGAAATTCGATTAGTAGCCAGTGGCCGGTAGACCCAGTTTCATTAGTGGCCACTTTTTAAATATAGGTCAAAATGATTTTTCTTTTCTTTAGCGGCTCGTGAGCAGCAAAATTACAAATATTTGGTTAAAAATAAAACTGGCATTCCACTGAATGGCAAAATATAAATTAGTAATTAATATTGCAGATATAATTATATGTGATAAACTATATTTAAACATATATTAATGCACTGTGAAGCAACCATGTTGTTATGGGATATCACGGCTGCTCAATCTGAATTAATCTTTCATCTTGTCGATGTTTTTTTACAAAAGTACGGTGTATATGGATAAATATTAATAGCACGTACTTAAACAAACATAAATTTAATTAAACTTATAAAGAAATAGAATACATTTCTAAATATCTTGAGACACGTTTTGTCTCTCGGAACAAGGTGATTTTCCTTGCGTGCTACATAAGCGGCGGCAGTACCGTAACTGACTCACCGAACCAACAGTCTCTTACAGCCTGCCTAGAGTCCTTGTCCGATGTGCATGTGGCGCCATCTGTTGACAGTTTTTAAATGTTCTGGATCGAAGAGGCACCTCAGTACCCCCTTCCTAGTGCAAACGATACTCTTAATTTTCCACTAAACGTTCTGGAAATCTGACAGTTCTGCCGGATCGTGTGATGTGAGGTGGTTTTGTTTTTCCAGAATTCGAGGCAGTCCCGGGAGTCGAAACAGTTGTTTCCAGGGTTGAGGTTGTTTCAGGAGTCGAAGATTGTGAATCATTCACCAAAAAGGCTGGCTTCAGTCTGTCCAGCGATATATTTACTATTTTGCCTTTTATGGCCACTTTAAAAAGTTTATCGTTGCGCTCAACAACTTCAAAAGGTCCATCATACGGCGGTTGTAAAGCTTGCCGAATACCTTCTTGACGCACAAATACATGCGTACATGTTTTAAACTGCTGAGACACAAATGTTTTTGTGCTGTTATGGGACTTAGTTGGTTGTGGTTTGAATTCGTTGAAGGTATTTCTTAATCGCTGCACTAATTCTTCAGGACTTTTAATGGTGGATTTGTCATCGAAGAAATCACCTGGTAGTCTGAGAGTAGACCCAAAAACAAGTTCAGCTGGCGAAACATTTATATCGGTTTTTAGTGCAGCACGAAACCCTAATAACACTGTTGGAAGTATTTCAGTCCATTTTTCAGTTCGTCTGGCTTTTAGTGCACATTTTAGAGGTCTGTGCCAATTCTCGATAATCCCATTACTCTGAGGGTGGTACGGAGACGATCGGTACTTTCTAGCACCTAACAATCTGGCTAACTGCTGGAAAAGTTCAGATTCGAACTGGCGTCCTTGGTCCGTGGTAATTTTCTCAGGACATCCAAATCTTGCAATCCATTCGGAAAGTAGTGCACGTGCCACTGATTCTGCTGTGATGTCACTAAGTGGGTATGCCTCTGGCCAACGCGTTGCTCTATCAATTACGGTTAAACAATACCTTTTACCATTTGATTCCGGTAAAGGTCCAATTAAATCTAAATGTATGTGTGCAAATCTATCTGTTGGAAGATCAAATTTTCCTAACTCTGTTTTTGTGTGTCTAACAATTTTGGAGCGCTGACAATCCAAACACTCACGTGCCCAAGTTCGACAATCTTTAGCTAGGGAAGGCCAGATAAATCGTTGTCGCAATAAATTCACACTACCTTTAGTTCCAGGATGAGCAAGTGCATGTAAATTCCAAAATGCCTGTTTTCTAAAAGTTGGAGTTAAATATGGACGTGCTTTGCCACTAGAAATGTCACAATAAATTTCTGTTGTGGAATTTGGAAGGGTAATTAATTTGAGTTCTAAGCTGGATTGACCGCTTTGCATAATTTCTCTAAGTTCTGAATCCTCTTTTTGCTCCATACTTAATTTATCGTAATCTAATGGAGTAGGCATTTGTATTACGTTAATTCGGGAAAGTGCATCGGCTGCATCATTTTGGTTTCCTTTTAAAAATACCATATCAGTGGTGAATTCAGATATAAAAGATAACCACCGACTTTGTCTGTTAGTGTAATTATCTGTTCTTTTTTTAAAGGCAAAAACAATTGGCTTGTGATCGGTAAAGATTGTACATTGACGGGCTTCCAAAAAGTGTCTAAAATGCTTAACGGACTCATAAATTGCTAACAATTCTCTGTCAAAGGTAGAATACTTTAATTGTGTTTCATTTAGACGTTTGGAAAAAAATGAGAGTGGTTTGAGACCCTCCTCTGTTTCTAAGCTTAGTGTAGCACCAATAGCAAAATCACTAGCATCAGAATGAAGTGCTAATTGACCGTCATGGCTAGGAAATGCAAGAGTTGCATCCGTTAATGCCTTTCTTGAAGCTTCAAAAGAATTTATTGCCTTTTCAGACCAATCGATAGGAGTTGAATCTTTCTTTTTAGCTCCACGCAACAAATCTGTTAAGGGTGCAAGGATAGTTGCAGCATTGCGACAAAAACGTCGAAAGTAATTGAATAAGCCAATATATGTACGAAGTTCAGAAAGAGTTTTTGGTCGTGGATATTGCTTAATAATTTCAACTTTAGTTTGTAATGGTCGAATTCCAGCAAGAGAAATTTCGTGTCCTAAAAATGATACGCTGTCTTGTTTAAAAACACTTTTGGATATATTTATGTTAAGTCCGTATTTAGAGAGTCTGCTTAGAACAGCTCGAACATGGTCTATATGTTCCGATTCCGTTTCGGAAAAAATTAGAATGTCATCCAAATAAGCTATAGCAAATGGAAGACCATAGAGAACCTCATTAATAAATCTTTGGAAAGTGTTTGCTGCACATTTAAGTCCAAAATTTAAATATAGAAATTCGAAGCTTCCAAAAGGGGTTATTACCGCTGTTTTAGGAATATCTTTTTCATGCACTGGAATATGAAAATAAGCGCGGACTATATCTAATTTTGTAAAAATTTTCTTTCCATGTAGAATATTGGTAAGGTCATGGATGTGGGGTATTGGATAACGGTCAGGAAGAGTTACTGAATTTAGACGTCGATAATCACCGCAAATTCTGTAAGAACCATCCGGTTTTGGTACAACGTGAATAGGGGATGCCCAAGGGGATTTGGAAGGACGACATATACCTTCATCCATAAGATATTGGAATTCTTTTTGAACTTCCTTTAAAATTTTTGGATGTAATCGGCGAGGTTTGGAATAAAGTGGTGGTCCTGTAGTTTCGATATGATGAACTGTATCATGGCAAGTTGGTTTTTTAAAATTTGGTATGGGATTTAAGAGCTCTGGGAATTCCTCAAATATAGTTTTAAAAGACATGTCTTCAGAAATTAGTTTAATTTGGGACTGTTTTGAGCAAGTAAGCTCACCCTTAGTGGACAATCCAGTTACAGAGTCAATTAATCGAAATTTGTGCAAATCTACAAGCAAAGCAAAATTTCTTAAAAAGTCTGCTCCAATTATAGGGCAAGAGACATTTGCAATAACAAATGACCAGCGAAAACTCCTTCTCAAGCCGATGTTTAGGTCAAGCAGTTTGTTACCATAAACAGGAATTTTGGAATTATTTGCAGCATAAAGATAATTAGAAGGACTCTTTTTGTTTACTTGTTTTGGTACAGGGATACAAGAAATATCACTACCACTATCTATTAAAAATTTGAACCCTGAATTTTTATCAAACACATGCAACCTACATTGTTCTAATGCTGCTACGCCAACTGTATTTTCGCTTGTTGACCTAGCAGCAGCCACTAGTTTTTTTTAATTTCATCAAAAGAACAAGGTTCGCGGCACTTTCGAGCATCACTACCAAATTTCTGATGGTAATAACATAAGTCTGATTCGTTTTGTTTACGACTCGATTTTTGGGAATCTCTATTTTTACTGTATCGTCTTTCCCTGTAATGCGATCGGCCGCGAGACATCGATCGCCTAAACACATTTTTGGATAACTCTGAAACCTGCAGTGTCAATTGCTCAATTTGTGTTTGAAGGTTTAAGATCGCGTTTTGGTCGTTCCGCGACGATTCGGTGGGTTTGGAAACTGCATACACTGCCGATTCAGATTTAATTTCATTAATTTTGTCAGCTAGGGTTGCTAATTCCTGTAATCCGGAGCTTGAAACCGACAAAATTGCTTGCGTATGCGTCGGCAAACGTTCCAACCAAATAGCTTTCAAAAATTCTTCGGTAACGGAACTTTGCGCTAATTCTTTCATTTGCCGCAGTAAAACGGAAGGTTTTTTATCACCTAGCACAAGTTCAGAGAGTAATTTACGTATCTGCTGCGATTGCGAATCTGAAAACTCCTGAATTAGTCTCTGTTTCAAAGCATTATATTTGTCATTTGGAGGCGGCGTAAGAATTAAATCAGATACCGCACTTAATGTATCTGTGTCTATAGCAGATAATAAATAATTGTACTTAGTAGTGTCGTTCGTTACTTGCGCCACGGCAAAATTTGCCTCAACTTGTACAAACCAAACAGAAATATTACTTTTCCATAAGGGAGGAATTTTAACAGCTACCCTAGCAAGCGTTTCTGTCGGATTATCGGCAGGAATATCATCAGGCATTGTGAGCGCAGAATTAAAAATACATATATTGATAGAGCAATAAATAAATAAATATACAATTTAGTAAAATTTTGAATAAGAACGCTTGGGCTCGAAAATTTTTTAATTAAAATAACTGGTAAATATAACAATTGGGCCAGAGAATACCACAAAGAAACATAGAAAATGGCACATACCGTTTTTTTTCATCGCTGTCGTTGTCCAGGAATGAGATATCAGAAGGCGTCTTTCAAAATTGTCCGGTCACCACTTGAAGCAACCATGTTGTTATGGGATATCACGGCTGCTCAATCTGAATTAATCTTTCATCTTGTCGATGTTTTTTTACAAAAGTACGGTGTATATGGATAAATATTAATAGCACGTACTTAAACAAACATAAATTTAATTAAACTTATAAAGAAATAGAATACATTTCTAAATATCTTGAGACACGTTTTGTCTCTCGGAACAAGGTGATTTTCCTTGCGTGCTACATAAGCGGCGGCAGTACCGTAACTGACTCACCGAACCAACAGTCTCTTACAGCCTGCCTAGAGTCCTTGTCCGATGTGCATGTGGCGCCATCTGTTGACAGTTTTTAAATGTTCTGGATCGAAGAGGCACCTCACACTGTATAAAACAAGCAAGGAAATTGTATTTTTAAATATTTTAAATATAAAAATTATTTCACATCTTTCTTGGATATTTTAGTTTTACTTAAAACTTAGTAGAATCTAAATATCATCAAGATTTCTAGTAGTAATTATTAAGTTTGGCTAGTGTACAGATAAACATATTTTTTGCTTTGGCTGAGATTTCAAAACTCCGGATGTCTTATTGAGGCAATCAGAGGGTGCCAATGTGTTGGTGAGGTGGAGGAAGTCTGCTTGGTGGCAGAAAAGCCAGATGCTAAATTTGCAGTATTACTCGCCTAGCGGCGAGTGTAAAGGTGTTAGTTCATAGGCCCAGGTGATTTACCAAAAGAAGCACACACAAAAAAAACTCCGAAAAGAGAGTTACTTTTTAGGACGCATTTATTTTGCAAGCATTAACAGACAGTAGGTTCCCCATAAGGGGGGGGGAATTCTCAGAGCTCTATTGAGCTACATCTTGTCTGTATGATGGCAATCAGTGGAGTGTCGATACAAACGTCACAGCCCTTATCGCCAAAAGGCATCAGAAGTCTTTCATACAAAGAATTTTGGCGACATTTGATAAACCACACGTTCAGTATCAGTGACTACATTTGCGGTCTGGGAACCCACGGATTATTTTCACATCTGCGAATATTTTATAGGGTTATAGAAATATTTTAAGCTTGGGAAGTAGACAAGGGCAAAGCAGGCCGTTACTTAAATTGGAGTTTTGCTGACCACAATTATATTACCCAGATGCGCAATTGAACAGAAAGAAAGCACAGTCAGGATAAACAGAGATAAAAGTATTTCTAGTTTTAAGCATTAATTGTGAGAATGAAAACAGGGTGTGGAAGGCAGATGTTAATAAAATGTAACGGATAAAAGATTATGATGAACAAAGCCCAGAGCTTTCTTTATTTTGTTAATAAGTGCGGTATCTATGGGCAGATGTTTTTCCAGACACAACAGAAAATTTGTGAGAAAGGAAGTTCTATTATTAATTTTCTACAGAGAGCTCCAAAAGATGAAAAGATTAACTTCTATTAGTGGGAGTATGAAAGTTAGAACTTAACTATTAAATGTGGGATTAATTTAACTAATGGGCTTAATAGTGAAAAGGGAAAATAAAATAGAACAAAGAATTTATTAAAGGGAAATAATTATTGCATTTTTGAAGGGGAAAAGATATGTAGCGATAATCTCCGCTACACCAACCCTGTGTACAAGACTCACAAAAAATCAAAATGCATACATCATATGATATGAATGTTAATATCTTTGATACTTCATAGATTGATTTTTTTTTTTTTAGTGAAAGAACATTTAATAGATTATTTTGGTGCAATATTAAGTTAATTAAAAAATTAATTAATAAATCATGTAGATTTTATGGAAGTGATGCAAGGGACATGTAAAAGTGATGCACGGGACAAGTCTAATTTGTTTGCATATCACCTGAGATTTATGACATTTCTCAACACATTTAGATTGTTAAATTGTGAGAATACATGATAGATTAATAAGGATAGATAGTTTTAATAAGATAAGAACAGACAAGCTGTCCTTTCGCTCCAGCACAATAAGAAAATTGAGTTTTTAGCGAAGCACCCAGACGCAGAATCGGCGCAACGCTGTGACGCATGTCGCAGATTCTTAGGAAGGTCTGCAGACTATTTATCAACTGTTAAAAATTTAACAAAAATTAAAAATTTTCTGTCAAAAATCCAAAAATTCGGACATAAAATGATTTTCAAATTTCGACAAACAGTCTTCGAAAAAAAATCAATTCCATCATAGAAAGTCATGAATTTTGTCAAAGGAACACAGAAAAATGTGAATTTCGTCCAAAGATCGCAAATAAACGGCAAATTTTCATTAAAAAAAAATCATGAAAAACAGTAAGTTTCTTCCACAAATCGTAAATAATGGCAAATTTCTTTAAAAGATCGTGAAAAAATGACAGTTTTCATAAAAAAAATCACGAAATAATATAGGTCAAAATTAACATTTTTACCCAGTGGCCACTGGCCAGTACAGTTTTTTTTCACTGGCCAGTTTTTTTTAATCACTGGCCAGTAAAAAATTCATAACATTTCATACCAAATAGTGGTTTTTTAACTATCAACATTGTGATTTATTAACATCTTTTACTTGCCATTCGATTAAATAAAAACTGGCATTACATCTAATAGAAAAATATAACTAATTACTGCAGTCAAAATAAAGTCAAACATGTATTTGATGATATTTAGACGTACTTAATACAATGTATAAAAGAAACAAGGAAATTAAAAGTTATTTTTGACACTAGTGTTTATCATTCACATTAGGTCTCCATGACCTAACAGAGTCTTCCCACCAAAGTTTTATTGCTGCATCAGGATCATAATCATTTAATCGAATTTTAGATTACAGTAGAGGACCTATTATCCGGAATTCAGAAATCTGGAAGGACCCGAAATCCGGAAATGAAGACGACTGCAAACGAGGTGAATCATGATGAAATGAATGAATCATGACTCTGATCAAATGTGCGGTTTTTTGAGATTTTTTAAGATTTCATGCTTTTTTGGCATTTTTTTTTTACAAAATTCACCTTTTTTCTGCGTTTTTTCGACAGAATTTACGTTTTTTTTTTAAAAACGCAATTTTTTTCAAGTATTGCTTTAAGTATCAAAATTCATAATTCATTCACGATAGATTCACGATTCATTCATTTCATCATGATTCAACCCCATAAAAAACGCAAATTTTTTCAAGTATCGCGAAAAAACTGCAAATTCGTCAAATATCGAGATAAAACCCTGCATATTTCGTCAAATATCGCGATAAAACCTTGCAAATCTCGTCAAATACCGCGAAAAAATCCTGCAGATATCTCGCAAAAAATGCAAATTTTGTGAAACGATCGTGGAAACATCCTGTTTAAGCGCCCCCCTCTAATTATTTTACGATTTTCGTCATCTTTGGGGGGGCGGATTAACGGTATTTTACGGTTATATATATATATATATATATATATATAAAGCCAGTTAGCAAAACGTCCGGATTTTGAAGAGCTCTGAATTTTGGATGTCCAGATTTGAGACTTTGTACTATAGTACAAGAGTCAAAGTTGTAGCTTAGTGTTTTTTCCACAGACTTCTCATACAACACACTTTTCATTCATATTCTAGATAGCAGTGTTATAATTTTATTATTTAAAAAATTTCCGTGGTTTTTTTTGGGGGGGGGGGGGAGGGAGGGGAGTGTCAAGTTTCTGACGGACCCGAAATCTAGAAAATTCCAAAATCCGGAAAGCCCTCGGTCCCGACGATTCCGGATTATAGGTCCTCTACTGTATTTCACCATTAGACGATTATGCAGTGTGCAGTGATGCCGCTGGACTTGAAAAATCCTGGGTCCCTTTTTTACAAAAGCAGGTCCCCATTAATAATACAGAGTTTCCCCCAGGACAAGGGCGCACAGGCCTTCGACCAGTAAATTTTTGATCTTCCACCAGTAAATTTTTGAAAAGAAATGTTCCCCTTATTTTTGGCATTAATTCTGTACCTTTAAGAATTTAAATAAGAAAAAACCTTCTGCTAACATTTACCGGTGGACGTTTCCCCGAAGGCCTGTGCGCCCTTCTCCTGGGGGAAACTCTGAATAATAAGTAATATTTTTAGATGCAAAAATTGAACTTGTTCATTTGTAAAAGAAAAATTAAATGCAATAATTATTGTTTTAATGTACAAATAATTAAAGCCAATATTAATTGTTTTTAAAAACTATTAAGAGAAATTTTCTTTACATTTAAAAAAAATAAATGTGCAATATACAAATTGAATTATAAAATAATGCTTATTTGATTGTAGAAGATAACAAGTATCACTATTGTTCGCATTTCTTTTAAAAAGGAGCAAAACTGATTTATTGAAAAAGACATTTTTCCTGGGAAAAAAAAAAAAAAAAAAAATACTTTTGTTGAGTAAAGGGGTGTACTTTTTGTTTAATGAAGGGGTGTTTTCAGATGTTACATTCACTCAGAAAGATTTGGAACAATCAAAAAGAGATTGTGAAGCAGGAAAATCTGTTTTTAAAGCAGCCAAAAAAAAAAAAAAAGGAATAAGGAAATTTAACTTTTGGAACAGAAAAATTCTATCCTGGCATTAACTTTTTTTTTTTTTTTGTGCCTTTTTCACAAAAATTGCGTTTTAAAGCGATTTTCTGATGAAATCTCTTTTTTTTAAGCGATTTTTTTAATGAAATTTGCCGTTTTTCACAATTTTTTTGGCAAAATTTGTCGCTTTTTCACGATATTTTGAGGAAATTGCCTTTTTATTGGGATTTTGTAACAAAATCAGCCATTTTTTTGCGAATCTTTTGACAAAATTTGACGGTAAGTATTCATCTTTTCGGAATTTTTTTAACGAAATGTGCCTTTTTTGCAATTTTTTGATGAAATGTGCCAGTTTTTTGCAATTTTTTGACAAAAGTTAACGTTTTATCACAAGTTTTTGATAAAAATTGCCGTTTTTCGTGAATAATTTGGACAAAATTTGCCGTTTTATTGCAATTTGTGAACGAAATTTGTCGTTTTTTGCAATTTTTTGAGAAAAATTGGCTTTTTTCGGGATTTTGTAACAAATTTAGCCTTTTTTTGCGAATTTCTTGACGGAATTTGCCGAAAATTATTTGTTATTTCGCGATTTTTTAATAAATTTTGCCTTTTTTGCAATTTTTTGACGAAAATTACATGTCTCGCCGGATACGTAAGCTCCATTTTTTTGCGTCCCATCGCCGATTTTTTGCATATTTTATGCGCTATAGTGCGTCCGCGGCATCCCTGAGCGTGTTTCACTGGCATTGATACATCGTTTAACCATCGCATTTGGTGAGTACTGTCTATTAAATTTGGCGAGTGGTGTCTATTAAATTTGGCGAGTGACGACAATAAAGTTAATCGCCATGTTTTAAAAGTTACTCGACGATTGGCGAGTGCTAATTTTGTGCTATAAGAAATAACGGCAAATTTCCTCAAAAAATCATGAAAAAACGTTAAAAATCTTAAAATAATCACAAAAACGGCAAATTTCTTCAAAAGATCATGAAAAAAAAAGCAGTTTTTGTCAAAAAATCACGAATAAACAGCAATTTACCTCAAGAAATTGCGAAAAAAAGCAAATTTCATCAGAAAATTTGTGAAAAAATGACAAATTTTGTCAAAGAAAATCAAGAAAAAACAGCAAATTTCTTCAAAAGATAGTGAAAAACGGCAAATTTCTTCAAAAGATCACAAAAAAGCAGTTTTTGTCAAAAAATCACTAAACAAAAGCGAATTTCTTTAAAAAAATTGCGAGAAACCGGCAAATTTCGTTTAAAAATTGCAAAAAACGGTTAATTTCTTCAAAAAATAGTGAAAACGGAAACATTTCTTCAAAAAATCGCGAAAAACCAGTAAATTTCTTCAAAAAATTGCGAAAAAACGGCAGTTTCTGTTAAAAAATCATGAAAAATTGGCAAAAAATCACAAAAAATAACAATTAAAAAAAAATCCAGAAAAAGTGGTAAGTTTCTTCAAAAGATCGCCATAAAATGGCAAATTTCTTCAAGAGATAAAAAGGCAGTTTTAGTCAAAAGATCGCAAAAAATCGGCAAATTTCGAAAAATCAGCATTTTTTGTCATAAGATCGGGAAAAATGTAAAATTTCATCAGAAAAGCGCGGAAAAATGTAAATTTCGACAAAAGATCGCGAAAATGACATCTTGTTCAAAGATCACGAAAAACCTCCAAATTTTCTCTAAGGGAAGCCCCCCCCCCCCCCGCTCTATTTCGGATAATGCATGAGGTGTTAAAAATTCTGAGAACAAAGGCAACTTATTATTAAAAGTACTTTCCTTTTATGTGTATTACAAATACTTGCGAGGTTTGAGTGCATATAATGTAATGCGAGGGAATTGGTCTGCAAACTGTTTTGAGTTTTTAATTGTGTTGTAGACTGCAGGAAAAAAATTTTGCTGCTGGGACGAAGCACTTGACCTTACTAATGCATAAAAAAACGATTTAATCAAAAAACTTTTGATTATCACATACAGATCGAATCCATATTCACGAAACCACTTCAACCACGCCAGAAGATCTCAAACAAAAGCTTAGAATACATGCTGATGATTTTGAATTGAAAAATCTTTCTTCAAAGTTGACACTTCTAACAACACTAGTCCCGAACAGAACAGACGGAAATACGTTGTTGATCACAATTAAAAGGATGTCATCACAGGAATTATTTTCTAAAGTTTACCTTTTGGCAGAATTTGTTTTGTTATATCATTAGTGACAGCTGAGAGCTTTCAATGCTCTTCTTCAAACAGACACAACAATGCGTCAATACAGACTCAATCACTTGATGCTATTGCATATTTATAAAGAAGAAGCCTTTAAAATTGATTTGGAAGAGATTGTAAAGAATTTGTAAGCAAAACAACAGAAATAAAACTTAAACTTTTGGTAAATGGGAATGGGAGAAGCCTGAAATTTGAATACTTCATTCGGTATCGTCCATAAATGAAGTGTCATCAAGTATATCGATATAATAATAATATAAATTAATATAAATTTTTTAAACTGGATTAAAAAGTCGGTGATCTTTTGATATGCTTCTATTTTATACTCTTGTTTGTGAAAAGTGCAACACAAGAAACCCTCTGAAATGAATGAAATTGTGAATGAAATGATCCTCGCCACTAACTTTTAACAATATGCTCTGAAGGGCGTGCGAAGAGAAAACTGCGCTTAGGACAAAGTTTCAATTTGGAGCTGTTTTCCCTCAACTTTTTCTTCTAACATGCCAAAAAATGGCGTTGGTAGTATAAATTTGGGGCCTTTTAAAATTCCACGCCCGGGGCCCCATTCGACTCCCTACTTTCGCACGGTGCTGATGCTCCAGCTCCCCCTGTTTTTTCAAAGTTCCTACGCCACTGGTTAGAAGTGATTGTTCTTATGGTCAAAATATTGAAAATAACGACTGTTTTAGAAGAAAATATAAATGCATGAAAACAATAGGGAAAAGACGGAGTTAAGATGTAAAAAGGGAAAAAAAACTGTTCTGGCTAAGTTTTATCTATTGTAAAAGAAACCTCTTACTTAGTCATTTCTCACTTACCACTTATATGTTAAATGAATTAAAAATGAATTTCAGACTGATAAAACAGACCCCAATGTAAAGGTTCTTTGCTAGAACGTGTTATGAATTACAAAAAGAATCTCAAAAAGAAATTGAAAGTGTTCTTTGGTCTAGAAGTAGTGTAAATTTATTCATAGCAGCTATGTTCTCTTGTGATATTTGTTTAACATTTTTAAATTGTTCAGATGCAAAAGAGAGGGGGAAAATACAGCCAGAACTGTTATTGAGTTATTTTACTACTCTGATCTAGAAATCCATTTGTTTTTGATGAAAATAAAAATTTCTAAGAAATGATTTGGAAAAAAAGACCCGTCATCTAAATTCAAGG
Source organism: Maratus speculifer (assembly GCA_964019185.1). Classification (NCBI taxonomy): domain Eukaryota; kingdom Metazoa; phylum Arthropoda; class Arachnida; order Araneae; family Salticidae; genus Maratus; species Maratus speculifer. Next base: position 101,169,262 of record OZ025293.1, read on the forward strand.
ATAAATATGCGTTTTTTTTTTTTTTTTTTTTTTTTTTTTTTTTTGCAAAAAACTTAATTAAAAATACCAGAAAACTTTGTCACTTTACACGGGCAAGGTCATGTAGCTTGTAGATAGAAAAGGTGGAAGAGCAAAATTACTTGTTCAAAAAAATTATTCTGCTTCTAACTTTTATAACCTTGTAAATATTATTTTTCAAGCAACAAAATTTTTATTAGTTGAAAAAAGAAAAGTCCATGAAATAATGATGTATAGATTAATGCTATGGCTACTTTGAGCATTTCCAAATTACGTGGAATGAAATATGTGTCAATGCCAAATAACAGACTAACTATTGCAGTTTTTAAAACCACCATTTTTGTATTTTCTATTATTTAGCATAAAAGTATGCCAAACTTTTAAATTTCTAAATTAGTCTTTTTTTACAACATTTATTTTAGTATAAATGATGTGCAGAACAAGGGTGATGCATGTGATGCATGGGTCAAATTAATTTTTATAATTTTAAAAATTATTAACATAAATTTATCTATTTTTTCTTTTTAAAGGTATAAAGTAAATTAGAAATGGTTTCAATCTAAAATAAATATTACTACTTGTAGTGAAACTTAACAGCAATTTTAATGTGATGCACGGGACATCCCTTTAAGATATATTAAATCTCAAACTACAGTTGGAAAAAAATTAAAATGAAAGTATTTTTTTTATTAAATTAAATAGAAATATAGCTGCAGCTACTTTGATAATCCAAACATTGAATAAAAGTGCAGTATTTTTATTTGTAGAAAATAGTGAAGTATAGGTGCACGACTGTATGAGATTTTTACTGTTGTAACCATCTATTATCTCCATAAACATACAGAAATAAATCATATAAAAATAAAATAAAAAAATACATGAATTAAACACTTTAGAAAATGTACTTTAATTAGCCATAAATAAAAAAGAAAAATTTTATTTTGAGGGTATGGTTCACTTTTGGGAGAATCGCCTTATTATTGTATTTATAAATGGAAACAGTTTCACAAAGTTTAAAAATTCTAATAAATTCTACTGAAACTTTCTTATTAATTTTCAAATTGTGTTGATTGTACTAATATTTAAGTTATTAAATATTTCTACAACTAATGGCTTCATTCAGAAAAACTCTCTAAAATATGTAGCAAAACTATCTTCTAAACTGTCCTTGAAAAAAATTTATAATACATGAAAATAAGTTATTTAATAGACACTGATTGGATAAAAAAAAAATGTAGATTTTTTTCAAATTTAATCCTTGGAAATAATTTAACTGAAATAATTAATAAATTAAGTTATAATTAATAACTTATAAGTAATTTAATAAGTTTAAAATACCTGAACACTAGTTACTACTTGGGATAGAGATTTATTACTGAATGATGAACTTGTTAATACCATATTCCCTTTTAAACTAACAAATAATTCTGTAAATCGAATAAGGGAACTTTTTAATGCAAATGAATCTCAGAGCATATTTTTACTTGTATTAATGATTTTGTTTTTAGAAATCTATTCCATTTATCTATTTATTTACCATCTTCATGTTGTTAAGGCCGTGTTCAGCTGACACAATTTTTGCGCGCGTGCGCGCAGAAGATATGACATGGAGGTTGAAATTGTCCCTATAATTGCCAACTTATTATATGACTTTGTCTCGTATGTAACGCCACCTGGTGCATACTACTGCTAATAATCTCATAGGAAATAATGGCAAACATTTCAGTTTCTAACATTAGATGGCGCTACCAACGTGAAAATCATGTAGTTCAGCGCCCCCTGTATTGCGGTCAAAGGAAACTTGGTGAATGACAAGCCTTTATATTATGATAAGTTAGCCTTGGTCTGTGCATTCCGTTCCGTTTATTGAATATTCCAGTTGACTACCGACTGGGAAGGCTATGGCTATCAGCTGTTGGCAAAAATAGTAATCTAGTATTTGAATTAGCAATTCAAACTCTATATAGTATTTAAATATGATGAACCCAGAACCCGCCGGTGGTGCAAGAGCTCCACAAACAGTAACAGATGATTCACCTTGGTATCTTAAGTATGGCGTGAGATTTCTTGGTAGCTGCAGTGCACTAGGTTAGTCGGTAATTAATTTATTTTAAATCGGTATTACTCTATAAGCAATTTAATTTATATACATTTTTTTATATTGAAGTATTTCTGACCATAAAAATTCCGCATTAACATAAATTCTGGATTTTTGGGATCTTGTGTTCACATGTAATATAGCATTATTATAAATTCTATGTTGTAACGATATGTTAGACTTTGTCTAGTAGAGATGGGGAATATGGTTATTTTTGGTTAACAGGTTATATCATTCCACAGTAGCACTGGTAGCAGGTTCCATTAACCTGTTATTTTTATAACATATAAACAATTGTTAGATATGTTCCCAAACGACGCTTAAATATAATAGTTCAAACATAAAACTTTGAAATTATTTCCCCATCAATTTCTGTTAAAAATACTGCCTTTTAATTAAAAATATATTTACACAGCATTGTTAATAGATAATCAATAAGAATTGTGTAATGATCAAAGGTGGGGAATTTTCAGAAAAATTTACCAGTGGAATACTTATTTTGCCAGCCAGCCAGTTGTAAAATTTAATGACAAAATGCACACGACAGCAGACATAGTTAATCGATACCACTATAGTGCGTTTTCATAATTCCTGTAAAATTAACAAATATATAAAATGCATAAAATTTTAATACACGGCAAAACTTAAGGTCATGTTTACATCACAATAATTTAAAATTTTATCAAACATAGATGACTAAAAGAAAAATGAAGTTTTGGTTGTTTTCTATACTGTGCAGTTTTTTAAAGATTGCATAAAAATTCCCTAGCCCTTGTCAGAAAATCTACTCATCAGCGGCGAGTAAAATGATATACCAAATGGCCACAATACCGGCGAGTAAAATGATCATTACCAAAGGTGGAAACCTTTAGTAATGATTCGTTAGACGAAATTATAGTCAATAAAATGACTAAGCAATTTTATTAGAATAATCCAATAATTATAAAATATTACTATATTCTATACAAGACAAACAAGCGAAAAGAAAAAATCACTGCTAAACAACATTAAAGAAAATATGTATATGGAAATGCATTTTTGAATACAAAATAAAATATCGTAAAATACAATATAAGGAAAATTTCAAATTACACGAAAACATATTTAAGAAAACGTTCTTTAACATACAGAACATAACGAATTCTTCAAAGACTATTTTATAATAGAAATGTATTTGCATATAAAAATAACATTTTCTCAGCGTTTTCTGTTTTTAAATAAGAGCGGCGTTGCTTTACTAAATTTCCAGTCTTTGAAAACAATCTTTCACAAGACATTAATGCACCCATAGTGATACTATTCCTCCTAACTAAAGTGGGCATAAAATTCATTTTGTTTTCAGCATCTTTTATAGTAGAATGTTTCCACATTTCATTAAGCTTTACGTTTTTATGTGGATTCATATTTAAACAAAAAATAAGACTTTTTTTCTGCAACATTTTCTAAAAAAAATTTCAAATTACAGCTCAGTGCAAAATATAAACCTCACTATGTGAATTGACTCAACTACAAAACATTGTATTGACTTATAAAGCACATTTTCTTTAAAAACGAAATCCACAAATTTAATTCAAAGTTTCCGATTATTAAAAATAGATGAAATCCCCGTGGCAGAATGTACGCGACACTGCGACAGGCGTCGCAGGCTTTTAAGTACACCTGCAGACTCAACGATGCCACGGACACGATATAACGCATAAATTACGCAAAAAGTCGGTCATGGGGCATAAAAATAGCTCTATGCGACCCGTACGACGCGTAATTTCGTCAAAATATCATGGAGTAAGTCTGAATTTCGTCCAAAGATCGCGAGAAAAAATGCAAATATTATCAAAGCATTGCGAAAAAATGGCAAATTTCTTTTAAAAAACGCGAAAAAACGACTAATTTCTTAAATTGCGAAAAAGTCGGTTTTTTCAAAGAATCGCGGGAAAAAAGACAATTTCATCATAATTTCGCTAAAAACGGCAAATTTCATTAAAGAAAAAAAAAAAAACCTCTTAAAAATGATAAATTTCGTCAGAAAATTATCAAAAAAACGCAAATTTCATCAGAAAAATCCCGCAAAAAACGATAAATTTCATCAAAATTGAAAAAAAAAAGGTCAAATTTTGTCAAAAAATCACACATAAAACACATTTTGTCAAAAAATTGCAAAAAAAGGGGGGATTTTGCCAAAATTATCCCAAAAAAAGTCAGATTTCGTTAAAAGATCGCGGAAAAACGGCAAATTTCGTTAAAAGATCCCGATAAAACGGCAAACTTCGTCAAAAGATCGCGAAAAAACGGCAAATTTTGTCAAAAAACGCAAAAAAAAAAATACCGGTAATAAATTTTTTTTTAAATAAATGACAGAAAGTTTACATACACACATATATTGCCATAATTAGCATTACAAAAGCACAAAGAATATATTTATATTCTATTTATGTAATACGTTTATGTATAATTATACAGGGTTCATGTAAAAGTCAGGAGAATCTCAGGGGACAATGGAAAAAAATTCCCAAACCTGGGAAAACTGCCAAAAGAGTCTATGCTGGGAAATTGGGGGCAATTATTGCTGTTCATGTGCTTTATTATTATATGTAATGATAAAATGTCATTAATTGTTGATATGGGAAAATTGTACATCCCCGAAAATACATCAGAGGATTTTTTCTTGGAAAATGAGTATGAACCCTATTATAGCATCTTGCAGACTATTTTTGAAAATGACTAGTGTTGCAGACATTTGAAGATAGTTCTGCCACTGGGGATGAAATCATTTCTTATTTCACCTCTCTTCATAAACAACCATGAATAAAAACCACTCTCTAATTTAACCTCTGATATTTAAAAAGAGACAAATCATTTCCTTTCTCCCTTCTTCATAAACAACTGTGAATAAAAACCGCCTTTTCATTCCTTCCTAAAATCATGAACCAAAAACTTTGAATCAAATGTCGTTCACTGAAACAAAAAAATCTTTAGATTATATTTATTCTAAGCGTTTTTATGTACGTATAACGATGTTGCAACAAAATGTTTCAAAAGAAACAATAGTTAAAATAACCACAGAAATATCAAACAGATAAATAATTGCAAAGATTGCATTTATCTCAGATGGTAAAATGTTCTTTTGGTATTTAAAAATCGTATTTAAGCATAGCATAAATGAGTATGCATTGAGTGAATTAGGGAATATCTGGCTGGTTTCCAATCGCTGTTTTGAATTAAAATAGATCTGAAGCAATAATGTACGCGTTTCAAATTCTCAAATCAATTAAAAAACATAGAAATTTAAGTATTTTTTAAATGTGGCAAAAGATTTTGTTGGTAGTTTTAAAATTGATTTTCTATCTAAAATCGAGAATTGAAGTTTTTAAGGAATAAATGCATTTTATTTAAATGTTGCAAAAAGGTACTTTTTAAAATTTAAAGATTCTGAATTTTTTTTACTGTATTTTTTGGGGAGAAAGGGGCAGAAATAATTTTCTTTTTCATTTATCTAACATAAAAGGCAAATATTTTAACAAAATTCAACAATTATATACGCTAGACTATGCAGCATTTAAAGTAATGATTTTTTTTCTTTTTAAGGAAGTTTTGAGATTTTGTGTTTTCAATAGTTAATAAAAGTAATCCCCCTCCTTCCCCGAATTCTATAATGTTCCTCCAACAGAGGCACAGAAATCCCTCCCAGAAGAAAGCGTCTCTAGTCAGCATTGCTGGGCAAACGTTTAAAAAAAAAGATTGAGGATGTTCTTAGTGAATATTGTTCAACTTTAGAGATACAAAATTGAAATCAAAACCATGTGTTATTTAAATAACGGGGACTTTTCGGTAACATATTAATGCAATATTAGGTTCCAGTGTAGCAACGCTGTTGTTTATGCTAATACGTTAAATAATGTCTATCCCTAATGTCTACCATGTTAACAACAGAATAATGATTTTCTAGTTGCAATATTATTAAAGTTTATAAGGCTGATTTTGCCTGATTATTTCAATAAATTTCAGAAGCCTTCAGTTTTGGTTTTTCATGGAACTTCCTGAACAGGATTGAAATTTTCTAGTTTAGAATTCCAGATTAATCAATTTGTAATTTACATTGAAATAATGTCAGAGTTTCGACCATAAACAAGGTCTACATAGATTGCTGTTTTTAAAAACTACAATGTGTATGGTATAGGTGTAAATTAATGGTCGCCACTCGCCACGTGGTGATTAAAGTTGTAAAAGTGGCGATTAAAAATCGGCCATCGATCGCCACCCTAGTCACCACTTGGCGATTAAAAAATCTTATTTGCTTTGTGAACTACAAATTTTTCATGGATATATGCATGTCTACTTTGTTTCATCTAATTAGTGAATTGGTTAATTCTTTAAATTAAAAATAGGCCATTGATCGCCACCCTAGTCGCCACTTGGTGATTAAAAAATCTTATTAATTTGCTTTGTGAAATAGATTTTTTCATGGATATATTCATCTCTACTTTGTTTGCAGCTAATTAGTGAATTGGTTAATTCTTTAAATTAAAAATCGGCCGTTGATCGCCACCCTAGTCGCCACTCGGCAATTAAAAAATCTTATTAATTTGCTTTGTGAAATACAGCTTTTTTCATGAATATATGCATCTCTTCTTTGTTTGCATCTAATTAGTGAATTTGTTAATTCTTTCTTTCTATCAGATGCAAGCATATTTAGCAACTTTGTTGTGTTTTCCATATTTTGGCTTTTTACCATGAATTCTTTATTCGGATTATGTTTTCAAGAAATAGTTTTTTTCCTATAAAATATAGTCATCAATTTTAATTCCACATGCATTTCAAATAAATTATACCATTTTTACCTCTGGATGCAAGGAGATTTTAAGGACATTGCTGTATCTTAAATCTTTCACTTTTGCCATATGCTCACTAATTGTACCAGTAATAGATGGCTGGTACAGTTTTTTTTAAATTTATGATTAAAGTTTATCTAGGTGTCAGGAAAGATTGAAACATTATAGCCAATTACTTTAAAAATATAGGACAAAATTAGCACTCACCACTTAGGCGAGTAATACTGCAAATTTAGCATCTGACCTTATTGCTACCAAGCAAACTTCCTCCACTTCACCAACACATTGGCACTCTCTGATTTTGCCTTAATAAAACATCCAGAGTTTTGAAATCTCAGCCAAAGCAAAGAATATTTATATTTATCTGTACACTCGCCAAACTTAATAATTACCACCAATTTTAACTAAGAATAAAATATCCAAGAAAGAAGTGAAATTATTTTTAAATTTAAAATTTATAAATACAATTTCCTTGTTTGTTTTATACAATGTTGTATTAATATATATTTAAATATAGTTTATCACTTATAATTTTATCTGCAATATTAATCACCAATTCATATTTTTTTCCATTCAGTGGAAAAACAGTTTTATTTTTAACCAAATATGTGTAACTTTGTAACTCTTTAGCCACTAAATAAATAAAAAAAGCCATTTTGACCTATTTTTAGAAAGTGGCTACTAACTTTTAAAAAGTGGCCACTAATGAAACTGGGTCTACCGGCCACTGGCTACTAATCAAATTTCCCAGTTTTCACCTGTAGTGTATGGCAGATTTAGTAAATCAATATTGTTTTCATAATTGCAGCATTTTTTCCCTTTCATGTTAGCTCAATAATTGCTTTAAAATGGTCTATAAATTATCTAGTTTCTGTTAACATTGAATGAGAGGCTGAATTCTTGAACAAGCAAAACACATAATTTAGCAATTTTTATTACATGTGCCAATTTGAAAAGCTAAGTTCTCCTCACTCACATTGCACTGAAACATGAGCAGAAAATTCCTTACTCATAATGGTGCCAATAAAAATTTCATTCACCGAATAAACATTTAATGGAAGAAGGGTAACAGTTTACATTATTCACTCTCGATTTGCCAGCTTGTTTGGTTTTATTCCCCTTGGCACAATAAAATCCTGAAAAAAATTTAGATTACAATACTTTCTTCTATTGAAGATAGAAAAAACTAAAAATTACAGATTAAAGTGTAACTTTGACCCTAGATCTGAACAGAAAGTTACATTATTTTCATCTGTAAGTTATGTGTGGATTTTATGGTTGCAGATTTTTAAGAGTATTGTAGTACATCTACCCTACAGCTCCCCCCCCCCCCAAAAAAAAAAAAGCTTAAAAATCTCCTGAAAAATTTTTAATTAAAAAAAATATATTAAAAAATGTATGCTAAATTATTTCCTATCCATCAATAGCATTCAAATAATAAAGCAATTGCAAATGCTGAAAATTGAAATAGCTATCCCTAATTAAAACTGAAAATAGGATATGGAACTCTTCCCATTCATTTATCAATATTAATGTACTGGAGTGTGACAAATATACTTGAGTACATTTAGTTAGCTACCTGTGTATTTTAAATATTAACCTGTAATTTTATGTATTTGTTGTATCATCTCATTAAATGTCAGTTATGTTTTTTATATTTCAGCTTCTTTAGCATTAGGAGCTATGGCATGCATTACAATTACTCCAAGATGTTTGCTTGCTGGAATTTTACAAATGTAAGTTTTTCCAAGTGGATTTATGATCTGTCATTTTTTAAAATAAAACTTTTTAAAAAACATTTAGATATTTCATAACTTGCCTCATAAAGATACATTACTAATTCACATCAAAATCATATTATAAGGAAGATTTATTTCAGGTTTAGCCAGACTTAATAACCAAAAATGCTTGATTAATAAATAAATGTATTTGGTAAAATTATGATTATCAATGATATCAGCAATGTCTTTAATTTTTACAAAAATATATTCTTCCTTCATGAAAAAACATTTATTCAGTAATATTAATAAAAATTACAAATTAAAATACATATGGGATTGATATAAAACTTTTTAGTTTTATATCAATTTATCCCTACATCTTAACTGAATGTTTCATTGTTTACATCCGTAAATTTTGTGCAGATTTTAGGATTGCGAATTTGAGGGAATTAATAATGCAATCAAAATTATAATGAATGCTTACAATATAATAAAATATTAAAATAAGTAATGAAATAAAATAATAAAAAATTATATAATTTTTAAAATGATTAAAATATAAAAAAAGTAAAGGTCAAGTTAATAATGTATGATTGAATATTCATTATAAAAGTGAAATGAATTTTTCCTAATTAATTCAAGGAAACTTGCCTCATAAAGGTACATTACTAGTTCACATCATAAAATAAGGAAGTTTTATTTCAGGCTTAGCCAGACTTAACCAAAAAAGCTTGATCAGTACATAAATATATTTGGGGAAAAAATGTGATTACCAGTGATATCAGCAATATCTTTAATTTTTTTTCAGAAATTTATTCTTCCTACATGACAAAAAAAAAAAAAAAAAAAAAAAAACATGAATTATTAATTTTTTAATTATTTTTTAATAAATAATCAAAAAGATTTAAAAAATCTGTTATTAGGTTGTCATAAGAAAGTAAATTTCAAAAATTGTCCTCTAATGAAATAATCGTTATAATAAAAGTTGATACAATCAATGGCATATTTTCTTTCTGATGGAAAATATTGTGATTTGTAACTGAACTAATATGTACCAACAAAAGAGACATTTCAATTGTGAAATTCAGAAAAACTGGCTTTCCACTACTATGTTTCTACAATGAAGTGCAATAAAAGTAAGTATCTATCATCCCTTCCTGCTTACCTATATACTTGCATATAAGTCAAGAAATTTTTGACCAAAAAAGAACTTTAAAGTTGGGGGGATTGACTTATCCTCCAAGACCTTAAAAAAATATATATATAAATAAAATATCGCAAAATAGTTTGCTAGCGAATTGGTGCTGCAGTACTACTCCATTGTGTTTGTCCAGTACGAAATCCAAAATCTGGAGCCCTCCGAACCTTGATGATTCCAAATTTTGGATTATTTTTAGTTTACAGTCAAAGGTCTATAATCTGCATTCCCATAATCTGCAATTTTCTATGATTCACGTTACTTTATGAATGTAAACTATGAAATAAACAGTTAAGAAAATTTACAAATTTGTGATCCAAAAGTGCTTTTTAAAACAAATAAAAAAATTGAAAAACAAATCATAAAAAAAAATTATTATTTGTTAATATAACTCTTTTATTTTATTAACAGTAAAAAAACTGATTACTACATTATGAAACATATGTAGTAATTATTTTTATTTAAATAATTTTTTTAATAAAATAACTTTAAAAGGCACTTTTTCAGATAGCATATTAAATTATTAGATTTCACATTTACTCACTTTTCATATTGCACTGATTAAAGGATTAAAATGCTGTTTAGGAATAATAAAATGACGTATAATATACATAATACTCAATAATCCACACAACCTTTGGCCGCAGCATGTGCGGATTATAGAACTTTGACTGTATTTGTAAAAAAAAAAAAAAAACTATCCTACCTGATTGCAGAAAACAAGCAAAAAAAAAAAAGTGTGATTTATATCGAGAATGTATTTCCAATACTAAAAAACCGTTGTCATATTGACTTAAAATACTGATTAAAGTTTTCGTTAAATTTAAAATAGGTAACATTACATACTGTTGTTTTTGCCCTATCCAAATCAACAGCAAACTACATTGGAACATCATAATTTCTGGCTGCCATCATGTTAATACTTCAAAATACGCGACTTCATAGTGTTTCTGAGTTGTGATCATCAGATCACCAGTTATTTCACTATTCACTGCAGTTGATCATAAGTTTGACATCATGGCATTTGGCATGCATTCAGTACTTAACGCCACTGGCTTTTTACACAAGTTTTTCTTTTTCAGCACTTGTTATACAGAAAATTTCTTTCTTGTTTGTATGTATAAATTTTTCTTGCACAAAAAAAATGAGAAAAAAATAACTTTTTTTTTTCCCTTTTGGGGTCAACTTAGATGCAGGTTTTAAATTTTTCCCTATTTTTAACAACATAAGCTAGGGGGTCTGCTTATATGCGAGTATATAAGGTACTCCAGTCACCATATTTCTTAGAAAAGGATGACTCATGATGTATTGCATTTGTTGATTTACAATCTGTAACATTGCAATCATGTGGAATAAGATAAAGTTTTCGTATAAGAAAAACACTGAATATTTTGATCAAATTCCTGTAAACGCCACCCTGGTGTAAATGTCACATTTATGAAAATTTTAACTTGTAAACGCCACGGCATTTATTCCCTAAATTACGGTAACTTGTACAGTTTAGACAGGAAAGCAAATAACATTAAGTCACCTTTGACTGTTGTTAAATTATACATAATATTAATTGAATTTTTAGGTTTTAACAAAAAAATGAGATTTTTTTCAACAGGTAAATTTCTAAGATAATAGACCTATTGAAGAATACTTTTACAGTCGCTTTATTTAAGTATCTGTCTGTAAATAATGTAAATCTTGGCATCACAATAACTTCAAGATATTGAATTAATTCAAATGTAATTGGATAGTGTGTTAATCTTGCCATTATCTTGGAATGTGTGTGTATTAACAAAATATGTATTGCTTGTTTACAAGGCACATAAAAGCTACATGTGAAAGGCACATGCAAAGCCTGTCACGATAATGTCCAAACTACTGAGCCATTTACAATTGAGATAATGTATTGATCTTTTAAGTGTTTTAGGAGCTTCTTAGGTAGGTAGGTAGGTAGCACTTATATTTTATTACTGCCTCGGATGCACGAAAGCAAAACTTGTCGTCATGGTAGCATAGCCAGGGTTAGACAGGAGGGTGTCGCAGCACCACTATAACACAAGAAATTTAACATGGGGATTTTGAATTCTTTTGTGCATCCCTGTATATGATCAGTAACCCAGTAGCAGAAAGTTATGTTTGTGTCTGCAACAGCAATGCAGCAGGATGAAAATTGTCTGCGGGAAAGCGTGTTATAATTTTCTTATGTACATTATAAATACATTTCTTACTGATTAATGTTATAAAAAGACAACTATATTTCAATTATAATATAACTTGAATAAGTAAATAGTAAAATTGATATTTTTTGAAGAATTAGATTAATAATGAATACTTAAAGTGGTTCTTTAAGTTTGAAGTTAAGGCTAAATCTATTTAAAATTACATTGAAATATTGTATACAGCTATTGAAAACCATGTATAGTTTCTTACCTTGCCTAAGTATTCAAATCTACACAGGAAATAAATACAGTAAAACCTCCATAACGGACACTCCCGAATAGCGGACACCTCTATTTAACAGACAGTTTTCAAATCTCCACTCCCAAAAGTTAAATTTTTGTATGTTTAACCTCTGAATAACGGACATTCCGAATAGCAAACAGTAATTTTGGCAAAAAAAAAAAAAAAAAAATGAAAAATGATTTTTTAACGAGGAAAAAAATCCTTTAAATTTATCAGGGCAATGTCACAAATTTTGTGATCACAGATAAATGTGGTAATGAGCTGGAGTAAATCCACTCTCCTACTTTTACATTTATCTGTGATCATAACCCCTTCCCTCTCCCTCGGATGATTTGAGATTATATGCTTTTAAGAAGCAGAAAAATACAGTAAACATGTTATACATTTTTTTTTAAAGAAAAAAAATGATTCAAAAGGATTAAAATTACTGACAGAGTTTGTAACGTTACATGCATGCTGGGTGTCATTTGTAACGTTAGGTTGGTCGTGTTGGTCGTGGTGGAGGTTAAATGTAGACATACTCAGTGATTAAGATAAAACAGCAACGTTTATTGAAATGATAAAGGCTGAAGGGAAGTGGAGCAAGTCTTAATTTTACACAACTGGGAAGACTATGAAAAAACCAAACACATACTCACAAGCTTCGGCCTAGCTCAGTCGGGACACCTACTAATACCTTCCGCTATCTCTTGGCTGATTTGCTAGATAAAGCTTAATTAAACAGCCCGTGGCTGTGGGTAATCCTTTATTCACAAACAATCCAAATGAAACTAAGAGGTTTCTTACCCCGGCCAACTCTCGAGTCAACTGTCGGAACTCCTTTCCACTCACTGGAGGCTTCGTTGCTACTTTTCAATCGGCTAGCACTTCGCTGAACAATACTTCACTTCGCTATCTAATACCAGAGATCCTCATACACTGGCTAGACACCACAGATGCTCACTCACTGGCTAATGCCAGAGACGCTCGCTGGCCAATGCCAGAGACACTCCTCATTCACTCAAACCCAAGCTTTTATATGCTGCGAACTGAGATACTTCACATTAACATATACTAATAACCGCAAGCTAACTGTAAAATCCGAAAGAGCACACACACTCTAGAAAGTTAAAGTAAAAGAGAGGATAGATGTCGCTTTTACGCTTACACATGTTAACTTATTGACGTCACGATCTCAGAAACACTAGAGTGCCTTTATGGAAAAATCACTCCCTCACAACCCCCCCTTGGATTCTACAGAGAAAAAGGACTGGGCCAAATGCATGCCCAGAACTTTTTCTTGTTATAAATTTCGAGCCGTAATAAACACAGTGGTGGGTGAAATTTAGCGCCGAAACATAACTTTTAAAATATTAACTTTAACCCATCACAACCAAAAAACCTCAGTTTGCCTCAAAAATTCACATATTCAATCCAATCATTCTTCTACCTTACAAATAGCCTCCGTAAAACTTCCAAAAACTCGTAAAACTTTCAAAACTAATTACTTCTTTCAAAACAGCCCACTCCACTGGGAGTGCTAAAATTTCTCAAAACACTAAACTTCCGAAATTTTCCTCAATATTGCAATACAACTATAACATTACCAAAAATTTCTCCCATATAACTTTCCTGATACTAGAATTCGCACAAAGTCCAAAAAACCCAATGCGCAAAAATTTTCCTCATCCAAATACCGAACTCATCTAAAATTAAATTTTACTTCATACTCAAAATAACTCTGCTATTACGTAATACCTACATGCCCATTAGCCAATGAACTAACTCCCAAAATTCTTCAGAACTTAACTCCACTTTAACAATAATTGGGGAACATATGTACAGCGTCATATCGCTGTGCTTATGCAACAATCAAATATCAAAAATTTACAAAATGACATCATGATGCTCTTCATCTGTATTAACTAAAAGAAAAATAGCAGAATCAATACATAACACAGGTATACTTCCCTGCAAGAAAAGCACATTAACATTCAATTTTAATACAATACAATTTCAAATTCAAACGCAGCTTAAAACATCGCAACTTGCGGAAACCATTCCCAACTAAAGTACAAACGCAACACATAAAACACGAACGATAAGGAGAAAGTTAATTCATTAAATGTTAGTATAAGAGATAGAAACGTGTGTCAAGGACTTCTTGACCGCAAAACACGTGCGCGCCTGAACCGCGGCGCGTGTACAAAATAACCCAAATTACTATCTGTACTTTCTGAAAATTTAAACATACATTAACATAAATTTTATAACACATGAACAATATAACAATATAGTAACATTTTTAACAAATAACACAACAATTTAACAATAGATCCAGAATTTTTAAAAGCAGTTAAGACCAAAATCTCAAACATGCATAAAACTAACAATTTTGCAAACAAATTTTGAACACAATTAAGCACCAATCGTGAGTCTGTCAAAAAATTCCAAAAATGGCCAAAAATACAAAACAGTCTTTCTGCTTTCTATTCCTTCACATTGCTACCACATATATGCACTCTAATAGAAATTTAATAAAGAACATTATCACCCAATCATAGAGATGATTCGCTGCTGGCTGGCTTCATACTACAGGATGGTTTTCTCCTCTTGTCCCAGAAACCTTGTACGAAGGATCTTTCGTCATCAGAACTGTACGGTGACGCCACAGTTGACTGTCGTGCCTGCAGCCTGGTTCTGAATGGATGCCGTGGGATACCTGTAGGTTCCGCTCGACGACTCTGCTCTGGCCGGTTCGCTGGGGTCACTCCATGGCGAGATTCACACTGTTGATGCCGGTAATCTGAGAGTTGTCTCCTCTTTCTAGACGCACCCGAAGTTACTGAAGATCCTAGGCCACATTTCTTTCTGGATCTATGTTGTTTCTTATTAGGCAAAAATTCGGAATTTAAAGTTCGTTTAACAGTTTGCCGAGTGTCCATCTGAAATCTTTTCCGGGGATTAAGTACCGAAGATGGTGAACTATTAGATAATGTATGTTTGTGAGGTTGCTGTCTCATAAGTGGAGGAACGGGATAGTTTATAATCTTTTTCCTTTTATGGCACACAGAATCTGATGTATTTGACACAGCTCTCTTATTTTTATTATCATACTTTGCTCTCGGATTGCTAGGCTTTCGACTCTCAATAACAGTTTTTGGAGCTGTTTGACCAACTTTTCTTCTTGAATATTGATGAAAAGAATTAGATGAAGTAGTGCTGGACTCGGGACACTCATTGGATCGGGAATTTCGCGAAACACCACTCGACACATGAGAACCTTCACTACCATTTTCTCTAAACCTATAAACTCTAACCTGATCCAAATTAACCGTCATTCTTTCACCATTGACATCAACAACCAAATTATTATTTCGAACTTGTAAAACCTCGAACGGACCTACAAACTTCGGACCAAACTTAGCTACTCTCTTTTGATGACTTGAACTTAACCAATGCTTTTCTACTAACACAAAATCTCCAACTTTCACTTCTAACTCCCTTCTACGCATATTATAATACTGAGCCTGCTTTTCTTGCGCTTTTCCCAATTGAACTTGAGCTTCCTTAACCAACCTCTCAATATCCTGACACATGTACTGACTTTCCGCATCTGACACCATAACTAGCCTTTGGAATGGAGTAATGACTTTTCTACCCAAAAACAATTCAGCTGGCGTTTTCCCCGTTGACTCATGAACTGCTGTACGAAGTGCGTACGCAAAATGCTGAAGAAACTGGTCCCAATTTGCATGATGAGAACCAACATATGAAGAAATCATTTGAATTAATGTACGATTTACACGTTCAGCCATATTAGACTGAGGACGATACGGAACAGTAAAAGAATGATCGATCTCCAGCTTCTCACACAGGGCCTTAAATATATCAGAAATAAAACAAGGGCCATGATCGCTCACTACCCTAATTGGTGCACCATATTTAGAAATATAATTATCGAAAAATGCAACTGCAAGTGCAGAAGCCTTCCTGAGGGGGACTAACTCTACCCATTTACTAAAATAATCAACTATTACTAGTACAAATCTATATCTTTTAGGATTAGACAATGGATAAGGAGCGATTAAATCTACACCTACACATTCATTAGGAAAATTTACTTTAATAGGAATTAATTTGCCAGCTGGACTTACATTTTTATAATTATAACGTTGGCGTGTGCCCTTATCAACTGGAGACATAAGCGCGCACTGCTTCCTGCATTTTAGGGAAGTAGCAGGATTCACAAATTCGAGCATAAGTTTTCCTGATTCCTAAGTGACCTGCTAATGGATTATCATGAAATTCTTTCAAGATGGCCTTACGAAGACTAGCCGGAATAAAAACTCTTAATTCTCCATGTGAATTTACAATTTTAGAATAAAAAAGAAGACCATCGATAAGCTTAAAAGATTGGGACCATTTCTCAAACATAGGCACATCTGCGCTCGGGACATCATCAGGATTTTCCAAGTAATGATACAAACTACCAAACTCTTCATCTTGCTTCTGTTCCCTTATCAACTGCTCTCGCGACCTTAACACCAACGATGACAATGCACAACACTTAACTTCCTCCGTGACCTCTAAACCACCATGCGGGTTTCGTGACAAAGCGTCCGCTACCGCATTTTCCTTGCCAGCCCTATGTTCTATAACCACATTATACTCTGCTAACTTCAAACACCATCTGACCATACGAGACGACAAACCCTTTCCATTAGTTAACTTTGTCAAAGCTGAATGATCCGTAATGACTTTAACCGGCATATTAGTGAAAAAACAACGAAATTTATTCAAAGCCCAAATTACTGCAAGACACTCCCTTTCCGTAATCGAATAGTTCCTTTCGGCTGCATTTAAAATTCTCGACGCAAAAGCTATAGGTCGACCTTTCTGTGCTAACATCGCTCCAACCCCCACTGCACTCGCATCACAATACACTTCGAACTGAGATGAATAATCGGGGTGAGCCAAAACAGGAGGGGAAACTACTGCCTCTTTTAATAATTCAAACGATCTCTGAGCCGCTGATGACCATACAAACTTCACTCTTTTCCTTTTTAAATTATACAACGGTTCACATAACTCCGAAAAACGTGGAATGAATTTGGCAAACCAAGCCACCATCCCTAAAAATGTCGCCACTTCCCTACTATTTTTGGGGGGACTCATTGACGTAATTGCCTCAATTTTCTCATTATCTATATTAATACCATCACGCATAATTTTAACTCCTAAATACTTTATCTCTTTTCTCAAAAATTTACATTTTTCTAACTTAACTGTTAACCCAGCATCTCTTAACAACGTAAATACTTCCCTCAATAATCTTAAATGCTCTTCAAAAGTAGCTGCCATTATAATTATGTCGTCCAGGTAGACCAAGACACCCTTACCAATCAAAGGTTTAAGGATATTATTCATAGCCTTCTGGAACGTAGCTGGCGCTCCCGATAAACCAAAACTCATTCTCTTAAAAGCAAAACAACCGTCCCGAGTAATAAACGCAGTCTTAGGTATGTCCTCCGGCTTTATTGCAATCTGAAAATAACCTGACGTAAGATCTAACGTTGACATATAATTCGTACTCGTTATATTAGCCAAAATGTCATCAATAACTGGAATAGGATACTGAGGGTATTGCGTTATCGCATTTAACTTTCTATAATCTACTGCAAACCTATATGCCTCTGGATTATCTAAACTTTTCCCATTATTTTTACGACATAACTCTACTGGAGATGCAAAAGGAGACTCAATTGGCATTATAATATCTACCGCAAGCATTTTCTGAATATGATAATCAATTATACCTTGTTTAACTTTATCATAACGATATGGTTTACTAGCAACAGGTGCTTTCAAACCAGTATCAATCTCATGCCACGCAACATGCGTTAAACCCGGTTTATCAGAAAAAACCTCTCCAAATTCATTCAAAAACTTATTAAATTCCTCCTTCTCGATTTCACTTAACCCCGACTCCTCCAAATTAACTGACACTGAAACATGCTCTTTCTTACTCACATTCTCATCATTATTCACGATTAACGACTTTTTAAAGAAATCCAAACTAATTCCTCTATCCTTCATATAATCCACACCAACTATACAATGCACTGTTAATCCATCTAACACACAAAACTCCCAACATGTCTTAACCGAACGAATTTCAACTTCCAATTCTACTGAACCTTTATTATCGCAAGCTACTCCCTGTGCCGACTGAACCACCAGACTTGACCTCTTCAACTTCTTATACGAAAAATATTTCCGATAACAATCAAAAGAAATGAACGACTTATCTGTCCCTGTATCGAATACACTTTTAACGACAATACCATCTAACACAATTAACACTTCAGGTAACTCAACCGGATTAATAGTAATTTTATTCAAACTCACCGAAGACATTTCCGACCTCTGAACACATTTGTTTTGCATTGACCTTTTTTCAACATTCTCATCCGAAGTTAATCTCCTTACTTGCGAAGAAACATTCCTGTCCCGTCCTCCCCCACTACGATTATAACCACTATTCTGTCTATTTCCATACATATTTATCTCACCACTTCTAAAATTATTAGCACCACCACCATTCCTGTTACCATTACTCGTCTTCGACACATTACGACCAAATCCATCATTTCTATTACGCAAATTACTATCCGGAAATCGCTGTCCCCCTCTCCAACCCTCTCACAAAATTACGGTCTCTGACGAGGGTTACGCAAATCCTGTTGATCCGAGCTATGCCGAGTCTCATACTTCGATAATATCTGATGCATCTCTGCAAAATTCTTCGGTGCTCTAACTTCAATAAAGTCCTGTATACTTGGATTAAAAAGAGGAAAAACAATGTCCAACAATTCCTCAAATGTGATATCTAAATCTAATTTATTTTTTAGTTCAAGCTTACGTAGATAGAATTTTGACGCCGACTCATAAATATTCTGCTTATTACAATAGAACTCTTTTCTCAAAATACTTTTATCTTTAACTGGAGGAAATGCCTTCTTTAACTCAATCACAGTTTGTTCAAATCTTTTCGCTTCATCATTAATCAAAAACTTTCCTATATTTTCCAACCACAAAAGTGCTTCGCCCTTCAACGAGCATTTAAGCACTACGTACCTACTTTTCTCAGGTATATTATTGAACAAAATATAATCATCTAATTTAACTAAAAATTCACTAATATCACCTTCACCGGTAAAATACACACGTGGCACAATCTCACAATGTCCGATGTTTCGTTGGGCACCATTTGTAACGTTACATGCATGCTGGGTGTCATTTGTAATGTTAGGTTGGTCGTGGTGGAGGTTAAATGTAGACATACTCAGTGATTAGGATAAAACAACAACGTTTATTGAAATGATAAAGGCTGAAGGGAAGTGGAGCAAGTCTTAATTTTACACAACTGGGAAGACTATGAAAAAACCAAACACATACTCACAAGCTTCGGCCTAGCTCAGTCGGGGCACCTACTAATACCTTCCGCTATCTCTTGGCTGATCTGCTAGACAAAGCTTAATTAAACAGCCCGTGGCTGTGGGTAATCCTTTATTCACAAACAATCCAAATGAAACTAAGAGGTTTCTTACCCCGGCCAACTCTCAAGTCAACTGTCGGAACTCCTTTCCACTCACTGGAGGCTTCGTTGCTACTTTTCAATCGGCTAGCACTTCGCTGAACAATACTTCACTTCGCTATCTAATACCAGAGATCCTCATACACTGGCTAGACACCACAGATGCTCACTCACTGGCTAATGCCAGAAACACTCACTGGCTAATGCCAGAGACGCTCGCTGGCCAATGCCAGAGACACTCCTCATTCACTTTAAACCCAAGCTTTTATATGCTGCGAACTGAGATACTTCACATTAACATATACTAATAACCGCAAGCTAACTGTAAAATCCGAAAGAGCACACACACTCTAGAAAGTTAAAGTAAAAGAGAGGATAGATATCGCTTTTACGCTTACACATGTTAACTTATTGACGTCACGATCTCAGAAACACTAGAGTGCCTTTATGGAAAGGTCACTCCCTCACAAGTTGAAACTTCGCACTGAAAAACAAATCACATGTAATCGCAAGTAAAAGCAAACTTTTGTAGCAAAGTTTTTTTTTTTTTGTAAGAATGTAATAAACAAAGGATAAAGGTATGCACAATTTTATTTCATTGTTATTGTTTTAAAAATTATTTAAATTTCTGGTTAATCATATAATAGAGGTTTTAGGACATTTTAAATTCGACTAATGAAACATTAAGTATTCATTATCAAATTTTCTATCTCTGAGGTTTTCCCAACAGCGGACACCTCCGAATAGCGGACAATTTCTGCACTCCCAAGGTGTCCGTTATTTAGAGGTTTTACTGTACAATCTCTATAAATAAAAGGAATTCCGAGGATAATTAATTAATTGAGGCACAGGGGAAAGCAAATCTTGGCAATGCGCCAACTCGGTCCAGAGGAAGCAAATCTTGGCAATGCGCCAACTCGTAAATATTAATCTAAAATATAGATTTCTGACTGCAGACGATTTTAAGATATTAACAAAAGAATGTTATATTTTCAAGCAAAACGTTAAAATAATTTTCTATATTGATATTTAAAACACATATGATAAAATAATTAATATTTTTTACCGGTGAAGCGATAGATTAGTTCTTTTTAAAAAACAACAGTCAGTGGCCACGTATTTCTGACAATGCATTTCTGCAAGTTTCGAGTTAATGATAAAATAATACAAATTTCAAGTTCGTTTAATATTGTTAATACGGACCCGGGCAACGCCGGGCGGGTTAGCTAGTGATATTAAAGAAAAAAAATTCATTTGTCACATATGAAATAGTGATAAAATGAAGAAAACAATTCGAATTCCACTGAACAGTAGATGTTATACTGCCTCCTTAAATTCTCAAAACATTAATTACTTATTAAATGATAAAAAAATGTTAAAATAAAATATTAAAATGTGCTAAAATTTTTTTTCAAAAAAAGGGGACAAAAATCACTAAAATATTAAAACCTTAAATTTTATTCAAAAAGGCTGCACATTAAAAATTTAAAGTCACTATTTCTTTACCATAAAATATATATAGTATAGTTTTATAGCAGTGATACCTTGAAAAACCAAGTAAATATTATGAAAAAGAAATAGAAAATTCCGAATGATAATTTTTATAAATGCACTGGATATGTATCCAAAATTTTATTAAAATTTGCAGTGCTAATTTATGATCATAAAACAAATTCTGATGCAGAAAAATCCGTTCTTGGAACAACAACAAAAACAATTTTGGGACAGCAAAAGCAGTTTTTGGAAAAAGAAAGAGAAAAAAATTTTGTAACAGCAAAAACTAGAATTCTGTAGCAGAAAATACACAACTTTTTTTTTTTTTTTTTTTTTTTTTGTGCCCCTTTAACGAAATTTCATTTTATTGTTGTGATTGTTTGACAATATATGCAGCTTTTCCGCGATATTTTAACGAAATGTACCATTTTTTCGTGATTTTTTGAAGAAATCTGCCTGTTTTTCGCAATTTTTTGACAAAATCTGCCGTTTTTTGCGATCTTTTGACGAAATCCGTCGTTTTTTTGCGATCTTTTGACAAAATCTGTCGTTTTTTTTTTTTTTTTTTTCAATATTTTTTGACGAAATATTCTATCTTTATGTGATTTTTTAATGGAATTAGCCTTTTTTTCACTGTTTTTTTTAACGAAATTCACCATATTTTTGAGGTTATTTGACGAAAACTGCCTTTGCTCCGTGATCTTTTGTCAAAATCTGCAGTTTTTCTGCAATATTTTGATTAAATCTTTTTCTCACGATCTTTTGTTGAAATCTTTTTTTTACGATTTTTTTTTTTGATTAAAATCTATCATTTTTTCGCAATCTTTTGATGAAATTTACCGTTTTTTCGAGATTTTTTATAACAAAATTTATTGTTTTTTCATGACTTATTGATGAAATCTCTCGTTTTTTCGCGATCTTTTGACGATATGTCTTTTTTTTTATGATCTTTTGACAAAATATACCATTTTTTCAAGATTTTTTGACGAAAGATACCATTTCTTACATGATTTTTTCTACAAAATTTTAAAATTTTCACGATTTTTTAAGAAAATTTTATTTTTTCGTGATCTTTTGACGAAATTTGCCATTTTTTCGCGATCATTTGCTGGAATCTGCAGTTTTTTGATGAAATATGTCGGTTTTTCTCGCAATCTTTGGATGAAATTCACCGTTTTTTCGCGTCTTGTCAAATATTTTTTCCCTCAAATAATATATATTTTTTCTTTTCCAAGTTGCCAAATTTGTCTGCAAGGATAAAAAAAATAAATCTGCAACGCACGTCACACACTTTCTGCAACCAGGATCAGTAAAATTTATATGCATAAAAAAATATACAAAAATGTAGTTAAATTTAAAAAAAAAAATGTATACCACACTTCAAAATGCATTTCCTGTAATTTTCACTCCTTGGCAGTACTGTAACTTAATTGTTTTTTACATACCTATAAATTAAAAATAAATGCAATGCACACAATATTTTATAGTAAGCATTTTGAGTTTTCATGGTGTATATGAATTTCAATATGTTTAAAATTATGTAATGCTGAAATAGACTACAAGAGGTGTTTGTTCTATAGCCAATAATGTAACAGGATTCTTTTTTTTAAAACACTTGTAAATGAACTGTTAATGCTGTATGCTTCATTATCAGCAGGGTTCTCACTGGCGCTCGTCATTGCGCCAAATTGCAACTAAATTCTTTATTTGGTAAGTAAACAAACGATTAAATTCGCCAAATTGCTAGTGCTCAATTTTTACTTTTGCTTTTTCGTTTTTCATACATATGCATGTATATACATTTTTAATATATTTGTAGCAGATAGATGAAAGTAGTTATAACAATCGTTGTCGCAGTTATAAAAACTTAGGTTATTTTAGAACATATTAAAAAAAAAAAAGTGGGGTGGGGGGGGCATACATTAAAGGAATTCTTTTTTGTGCTGCTCAGCGAATCTATTTGGCTAATACTTTTTTCATTTGGTGAACAGTTTTTTATTAGCCAAATTACTAACGTTGGTCAAATGTCAGTGAGAACACTGATTCAGTGCCTGTATGTAATCAATTACATAGAAATCGGAATATATTTATGAGAATTAGAGCATGGACAAACTTGATTCAAAAACACCTACTAGTATTAGGAATTAGCAGTCGCTAGTCGTCAAATGCAACTAAAGAATTTGACGACTACAAAATTATTCTCTGTCGTCAAATTTGATGTCTAGCTTTAAAAAAAAAAAATTATTAGACATTCAGTTTTGAAAAAAAGAAAAAAAAAGGGGGTATCTAGTGTGAAAATTCAAAACTAAAAAAACATTGAGAATTTCGACAAATAGTTGTGAAAATAATCAATTTCGTCAATTGTTCGCATAAAAAATCGTCAATTTCGGTTAAAAATCACAAAAAAAGAGCAATTTTTTTTTTCAAAAAATAGCAAAAACAATTTTTATATGGGTGATTCTCAAAATAGGGGACAATTTGTCTTTCGGCATACAAAAAAAATTGAAAGTTTTTCTGTCATGTTTTTATATTTAGATATGTTTGTCTTAATATTATTCATTATTTGCACTCAAGAATTACTCACTTTTTAGTTAAAAACACCTTAAAATAACAGAATAAATGTTCAAAATGTCATTAGCATGGATGTCCACAGCAGCTATGCCTTGTATATACTAGCTTTTTCAAGAGTTAATATGTTTATAAAATAAAACAAATGTTATTCTTTCTTTAAATTAATCAAGGAGAGGATTTATCCAATAGATTTCTTTTTAAAAATAAAATTATAGTATATAAAAAAAGAATTAAAGTTTGTCCTCCATATTCTATTTTCAAAACAGGGTCATACTATAACAGCTGGTTATTAATCAAAATTTCATTTTCACATATGACAATAGTTTGGAAATATAAAGTTTCTCCGTGGACACAAGTAGCCATTTTATCCCAGCCTGAAAATAGAAGCATGTATTGTATTTTAAGAATAGAAGTTGAATATTAGGGGCGTACATCAATTGTATGTCATTAGAATGGATAATAATTTTCATGTTTATTTTATAATTAAAATTTTTATTTTACTTATTTGCATAGGACTTTTGTGTTTTAAAAAGCCCCAGAAAGGACTATTGCATTGTGATTATATTATGGCTTATAATCTTATTTAAATTAAAATTTGTCATTAGCATGGACAAATATCAGTGTCATTAGCATGGTTTTTCTGTCCATGCTAAAGACTCCTATGTGCATAAATGTAACCATTGCTTATATTGTATCTTTTATAAAGTTTAATTTTACATATAAAATTAGGTATAACATTTATATCCCTAAAATATGCATTAAATCTGTCAGAAAATCACTAAGACAGCTTCTTACATTGTTAGTGTCAGAATGTTGCTCATGTAAACAAAGTTTGCTCTTTGGTAATGCTTTTATTTTCCTTATATGTATATCTGTAAAAATGGAAACCATTTGCTGAAAAGGAAGGCGAATAAATAAAGAAAAAAAATATTTAAATAGGAAGAAAATAAAAATTTCTTAATACATTTATTCCATGCAATTTGTTTTGTCATTAGCATGGCTTAAAAAACACTAATTATTTTTTTAAGTTAATTTTTAAATATTTAGCTCTGCTGACTACATGTAAAGTATACATAATACTATATTAACACCTATTTTTTTCAGAAATTTTGCTAACAGTAATTTTTTTAAGATTTCACTTTTGAAATTGTCCCTTATTTTGAGAATCGCCCATATAGGCTAAAAAAAAACTCTGAAAATTCTACAAAAGATTACGAACAGAAATGCAAATTTCGTCAAAGAATTGCTGGAAAAACGCGAATTCTGTTAAAGAATCCCTGGAAAACACAAACTTCATCATAATAAAAAAAATAAAAATAAAATTTCAATTGATCACAAAAACAAATCTTAATTTTGTCGCAGAATCTTTAAAAAAAAATGCGAATTTTGTCAAAGAATTACAGAAAAATGAGATTCTTGTTAAGTGCATTTTTCTATTACTTTCTAAATATAACAGTAATTAGAAAAGCTTTACACCAGTTTTACAGTTACTTCAATTATTAAAATCTTAGATATTAATTTCCATAATTTTAAATAAAAATAAGTATTTGTGCTTTTCTAAACAGTGGTGTCAAGATGATTATGGTCCAAATTTTCTGATAAAATAAGATTATCATTTCCGAAAATTAAAAAAATCTGTCATAAATACGAAAATTCGGACATAAAATATATCACAAATTTCAAGAATTTGTTGCCGAAGAAAATCCATTTAGTCAATCATTCTAAGAAAAATTGGCAATTGTTTTAAGAGAACTTGGGAAAAAATCTGAACTTCGACAAAAAAAAATCATGGAAAAATGGTAAATTTCATCAACAAATTGCAAAAAACGACAAATTTTGTTAAAAGATTGTGAAAAAACACGCCCAATTACATCAACAGATCGTGAAAAAAAAGGCACAGCTTGTCAAAAGATTAAAAAAAAAAACTTGGCAAATTTCGTCAAAAGATCAGGAACAGCTGTGTTAGCGTTCGGCACCATAAACTTGGCGACTTTTTTTGCGCCAAAAAGCAGTTTCCGAAAATGATCGCCAAACTGAAAATGCATGAGAAACCAGTTTTCAAATACAGTGATCACTTTCAAAACTTCTGAAAAAATGCATTTTTGTAAATATTTAAAGAAAAATGAATAATTTATACTTAATATAGGGGGCTCCGCCCCCCCCCCCCCCCTGAACCGCCCGGTCTTTTTCAGGAGAAAGAATTTAAAATGTTTAAGTGATCGCCATATTTAAAATCGAATTTCATTGCTGATTCAGAATTGAAATCTTTTTGAAAAGGACTTTTTAGCACAAATAAGCTCAAAATTAAAAAAAAAAAAAAAAAAAAAAAAACTTTCATTTTGTAGATTTATTTTTAGTTGTGAAAGAACAAAAAGAGGGTTACAAAAGAAAAAAAAATACATATAAATGAAACGAGCGAAATAATCTAAATTCCAAAGAAAATTTAAAAAAATTTATGTACAGGGTGCATGTAAAAATTACAAAAATTACTGATTCAAAATTGCGATCATTTTGTAAACCATTTCTTTGCACAAATAAACAGAAAATAAAATCAAAATAATGACAAAAATAGTTCCATATTTTCGGGTGTATAGTCCGCGGCTTATACAAGAAAAAGACCTTTGAAAAAGCTGCTGCGGCTTATACACGGTGCGAGTTATGCAAGGATTTTCTTTTAAAAAATTGGAAATCATGATATTTTTTTTACAATTTTTAAACCTCAAAAAATTTTAAAAAACTAACATCGAAATTTGTAAATTTTTTTCGCTATGCCGTGAAATAGAGTTCTCCCATGTTTGTAAAAGCTTTTTTTTTTTTTTTTTTTTTTTTTTTTTTTTTTTTTTTTTTTTTTTTACTGCTTAAATACAGTTAGTTCTGGGTTTGTAAGAATTGTCGCAACTATCGCCAAGTATTGCACTAACCGGCAGCAAGAAATAATGACGCTGGAACGCAGTTTGCTCTTGATTTGAGAGGGTAAAAACAACAGTATAACATGTTACTTATTTTAAACCTACTTTTTGCTGAATAAGTCGTTTTAATGTTAACTGTATTCAGTTTTTTAGTAAAGATGTGTCATTTGTTGAGGAACGATTCAAAAGAAGCGATTCCGGCAGTGGAACTAGAGGAACGATTCAAGTCTGTAAAAAAGAATCCATCCTTTTTGGAATGATTCCAAAAAGGAACGAAATCATGGAATCAATCCTTTTTTGGAAAGGTTTCCTTAAGGTTCGAATCCTCAGAATTGGTCCGAAACTCCGAAAAGGGCAAAATCCTCAGATTCGTTCCAAAATGAAACAACTCCGAAAAGGTTAGATTCCTCTGACTCGTTCCGTAATGAAACGACTCTGAAAAGAAAGGATTTCTTGGAATTGTTCCAAAAAAGAGCGACTCTTCTGAATCATTCCGAAATGACATAAATCACACATTTTTTTTTTTTTTTTTTTTTGTTCTTTGCAACAGGGCAGGGTAGATTTTTTTTTTTCTTCTTGAGAAATAAACTAAAAATGATCTTTAACTCAGAATTATCAAGGTAGGAAAGTTTCCAGATTTTGGATTTTGTACTCTACAAACACAAAGGGGTGCTGCAGCACCAATTCGCTAGCAAACTATTTTCCGATATTTTATTCATAGATTTTTTTTTAAGTTGTCGCGTATAAGTCGACCCCCCCCTCCCCCCCCCCCAACTTTAAAGTTCTATTTTTGTCTAAAATTTCTCGACTTATATATGCGTATATACTTTAATGGCTTCTAATTTCAAACCCTGATCGAAATATGCATTTGTAAATGGTGCATAGCCCGCAGACTATACACCAATGCATCTCCGTGGCTTATACACAAACTTTTTTTACTGCACTTCTCGATTTAGAAGTGCGGGCTATACACCTGAAAATACGGTACTTACATTTTGTAGATTTCTTGGAACTTTCAAATAGTTAAAGATCAGAAAACGGGTTACAACAACAAAATATTTACATATAAATAAAACAAGCAAAATAATTTAAATTCCAAATAAAACAATTTTAAAAATATCTGTATACAGGGTGCAAGTGGAGATTACAAAAATAAAAATACACAATTACAAAAAAGATAATTAAAAAATTTTAAACCAAAACATCGATCTTTACTGAAAAACCAATGTCGTTGCCGTCGTTGTTATGTCCGATTTGCAGTTTCGACAGGTTTTATTGCGAGTCAAAAATAAATTATCCCCCCCCCCCAAAAAAAAAAAAATGCACCCGAACAAAAAGTAAAAAAATGCCCATTGGGCAAAGGATAACGTCCTAATCTATTTTTAAGGATCATCATCTTTTATTCGGAGTTGTAGCTCACAATCGATGAAAAAGAGACAATTTCTAAAACGGTAAAGCACCATTAGATAGTTCAAAAGTTTGAATTTCAATACCGTGATTGCGTCCTTGCGATACCTCGATAAAACTGCACAACTCGTAATCAAAATGCATCACAGGCTCAAAGAAAAAAAAAACTCCCCCCCCCCCTCCTCCTTCACTTCAACCTCCCTCTTGCCTCCGCGAAGAGAAAAACTTCCCCTCCCTCCATCACCTCAACCTCCCTCTAGCCTCCCCGGAAACTGCACCTAGGGTTGCCAAAATAAAAGGTTTGGCACCATTTTGACAGGGTTGCCAGAATTGGGAGTTTATCACCAAGCTTGGCGAGTTTTTTTTTTTTTCCATTAATTTTTGCCGAACGCAAACACAGCTTAGCCAAAGATCACGAAAAAATGGTACGTTTTATCGAAAGATTGCAAATTTTGTAAAAGGGGCACGAAGAAAAAAAGAACATTACTGGGAGTGTATTTCTCTTCTGTCTCTGTTGTAACCTTTCAAAAAATTATATATGAATTAAAAAAAAAAAATAAATAAAATAAAATAAAATTAGACAGAATTATTCCTAAATTATATACAGTAATATTAATATGAATCTGAGAAACTGCAACTAAAAATCTTAATTTGAGCTTAAGATTTTTACAGTAGTTGTCATTTGATGCCTGCCTTTTATCTCCCAATCTCTATCACTGCTTTTAACTATATTGGAAGGTGTTTAAAACATATGGTGTGTTTTCTTTATCTTTAAACCATCACCAAAAAAAAAAATAATAAATAAATAAAAATAAATAGTCATTTTACAGGAACTTACCTTTTTATGTAGTTTATGTTAAAAAATAATCTTAAAAGTTTATTCATATAAGGCTTCATACTAAGATTGTACAAAACTTTGAAATTTAAAATATTAACATCTCATTTTGGTATCACAGGCAAACAGTCATTTGGTCAAATAGTTTGAGAATTATGAAGGTTTAAAATTTGGAACTGTTAATGTTAAACTCGTTTGTAATTGTTGCAAATTGTTTTGCAATGCTTAGAGTTTTAAGAATAATTCAGGAACTCTTGACTGAGTGAGCCACAATTTTGAATTTGCATATTGGAAGCTTTTTAGAATAGCTAAAAAATCTGTTAAAAAAATCATTGATTACTTGGTTACTTATCATATATACATATTAATTTTGGATATGTTAATTTTCAAAAAAGTATGACTATAAATTTTTGAACAGATATCTATTTTTAGAAGCTTCAAACATGCAAATGAAGGTATGATTTTTAAAAATCACCTTATCCAAAACTTAGAGTGGTTTTTCTCTATCTATCAGTCTTCCCTTGTTGAACCTGCATTGAAAAACTGTTACAAAAAAAAAAAAATAATAATAATAATAGTTTTACCATGTATTTTTGACTTTGTAAAATTGTGGGTTACAATGAAAACCAATGAATGCAGTTGAGGTTTATGATTACATAAAATTTTATTTTCTAGATGAGGCGAGTTTTGAAACTCATGTCTTCAAGTATAAAGTTACAGCTTTGTCTGTTAAAAATAGTTTTTGAGTCATGTTTAAAATATTACCTGCAGTGCAATCTGTTTTGTGATGTTTATTAATGAATTTATATCAGAAGTTCCAAACTGTTAACATTCATAGCTCCTAAACTATGACCAAATAACTTCCCACTTGGTATGCCAAGAAGTTGTGCATATGCATAACATTATCATTTTAAAGAAAAGAGGGGTGTCTGGCACATGATATCTCTAGAATGAGGGGTCATTTGTCTTTTGATGATATCATTTATTTTTTATCCAGCAAAAATTTTCTCATTCTTTGTAATTTGTTCTTTACATTAAAACAGTATGTTATCTTTTTACATGATAATACAAAGTTATTTAAAATCATAAAATGATTATAAAATTATATAATTAAAAAATGTAGAATACTTGATTTGACATTCTTATTGTTCTGTCATATATGTGTGCATATAGTATATCTGCTGTTCGAGAAACTATTTCCTATATTTATTTAAAATGATACTTATTGTTTGTTTACTAGTAAAGAGTATTATCCACCTATTTTGATAAGAAATTCTGCTTGCCCCACCCTCTGTATAGAGACGAGTGCAAGAAATTTTATTGTTACATTTTTCTTTGCAAAATGTATTTTCAGTTGAACCCTGAAAGATGCAGTTAGGTCGCCATTTAAACCATATTTTTTAAAATAAGAAAAAAAGTTAAACTGTCCTCATATAAAAATATCAAAGTTCAAAGCTGTAGAAATACCCAATACTGCTTAAAATATTAAACATGCAAAAAATATATAAATAAGTAAAGGAAAAGTCCAAGCTAGAATCAAACTGGCTATCTCCTAGTCAAGAAGTTTGCATGCTACCAGTGCACCATGAAGCAAGCAGAAGCCATACCAATAGATATTTAAAATATATGCTGAACTTTGACACCCCCCCCCCTAATTTCTCAAAAACTAAGGCCTATTTGAAGAAACCCTTTCATCAGAATAGTGATATGGCCCCTATCATCAAAATCTATGCACACCATGTTTGTTTGGTGGTCTCCTTGTTAAAAACATGAAATTAGCATATGGAAGTATACATTATTGGATATGGTTTATTACTCAAAAATAGAATACTAGATTTCAGGCTAAAAAGAGAAATTTTGTGCTTAATTGAACTAAAAACATCATTTTTGTAGAAAAATCTGATATGATGGAAATTTTTCTTTAAATATTTTTCCTAGTTTCAGTGAGTTAAAATCTAACAGTCAATAAATCTTATGATAGTTTTTGGTTGTGCAGACCTGTGTAATCCAAACTAAAACTTAGTTTTGGTTTGTGTTTAGATTATAAAACTAAATCAAAACTTTTATACTTGGATTGAGTTTAAACTGGAAAAGTTATACCAAAACTAGATATATTATTTACCGGAAATGAAAATTATAAGAAAGAAAAATATTGTTACGAATTTTGTAAATAATTAGTGTTGGTACTGTAAAATAATGTAAATAATCTTAAGCTCCATTCCTTTACTAATATTAGTTTTTGTTACATTGTCACTGTTATCAAGCAAACTTGTATATTTTTCAGTGAATGTCTATGGCAAATTGGTGAAATAATAGAGATATCGCTAAGTTGGCGTCACTTTTGACGACTAATTTTGGTCGCCAAATTTGGTGATATATCGCCAAGTTGGCGACAAACTTGGCGATTGTTGGTGATGGTAACCCTTCCCTCTCTATGGTAACCCTCCTTTAGATATGCTGATACATTGAATGTTATTCCATGGTTTTCTGGAATATTCGAGAAGCCTGTGGAAATTTCCAGCACATGCTGCGAGCCTATATAAGGAGAGCAATATGAGCTGTTGTTGTTATTTATCAGTCAGTCATTGAGTGAACAACCAGGCGATTGTTAAGCAAGTTTGCTTGAGTTTTATCTACGTTGTTTTGAATGTTATTTAGTGTTGAGACGTATAAAGAGTCTCTGGGACCTATATCTGTACTTGTACAATAGATTTGAACAGTTATTTTTGAATATATAGTTATATTTGTGAGTTTCGAAGACTCTGTTGTTTTGAAGATCTGTAAATAATTTTCTACTTTTCTAAGAGACAAGAGTTTGAAGTTGTCTAACCATAAGATCAAAAGAACCCAATATGCACAACAATTTTTGGTGTCAGGAGTCGGGATCTTATGGCGAAAACAAGAGCAATGGATGGACAACTGAAAGAACTATTAGATGCTATCAATGGCATAAAGACAGAATTGACGAATAAAATCGACAAAGGACAAGAAGAGTTGACAAATAAAATTGATAAAGGCCAAGAGGAGTTGGCAGAAAAGATGAATAAAGGCCAAGAAGAGTTGGCAGATAAAATGAATAAAAATGAAGAAAGAATCGAACAGTTGACAAATAAAATTGACAAATGCCAAGAAGATGTGACTGAAAAGATTAATAAAGGCCAAGAAGGAATGAAGAAAACTTTAGAAGAAAAGTTCTCGTCGGTAGAGAGAAGAATAGGCTCGGTAGAAGAGAAAATAGAGGAAGTAGAAGAGAAAATTCTGAATGAAGTTTGTAATGTTGAAGAGAAAATAAGTAACGTTGAAGAGAAAATAGGTGAAGTAGATGAAAAGCTAAATAAAAGAATACAAGATCTTGAGAAGAAGCTTTCAGCGTGCAGTGGTAATTATGAAGATTTTAGGAATCCGCCTGCTTCTCCTGTGCACCTTAAGCTATTGACATATGACGCAAAGAGCTCCTGGCAAGTTTACAAAGACCCAATTCTTGATTGTAGCCGAAGCGAACAAGTGGAGTGACAAGGTGAAAGCTTGTCAGCTGGCAGTGTCTTTGAGAGGAGAAGCCGCCGACGTGCTGCAAACATTGCCCGATATGACGCAACTTAATTTTGAGACTCTGAGTTGTGCACTTGAAATGAGATTCGGAGAAAAATTCCTTAAAGATTATACAAGGATACAAATGAAAAGCCATCATCAAAAATCAGGTGAAACCCTCAAAGAGTTTGCCTCGAAAGTAGAACGGCCTGCAAATTTAGCATTTATCGACTGCCCAACAAATGTACAGGAAATGCTCTCATTGCAGTACTTTGTAAATGGAATAAAAGATCCGGAAGTGCAGAGAGCAGTACGAATGGCAGATGTGCAGGATTTAAAGGCTGCTTTATTATATGCCTTAAAGTTGGAAGCAACTACTCAAGCCAGCCGAAGAGATCGTCATTCAGTCCGAGGGGCAACGGTGAACAAAAGCTCAGACACTGAGATTGACATCTTGAAAGAAATTAGGAAAATAAATCAAGAGCTTGAAGCTTTAAAATACGGAAGAACAAGCTCAAGAAGACAGAATCTCACGTGCTGGGGATGCAATGATACAGGACATCTCCGAAGAAATTGCCCCAAAATCCATGAACGTGAGATTAAATTCAAACAGTCAGCAGGGAAACTAAATTTTGGCCATCTCGCGGGGTGGAGGTTGCCAGAGAATAAAAAGCCCCACCTGAAGATCCTCCAGACATAAAAAATGAGTGGCAGTAATAATGAATTGTATGTGATTAGATTTATTAATGAGATTCAATGCCGTATGATTGTGGATAAAGGCACCAATGTGACAATAATAAGAGAAGATTTGGCTCGGGAATTGAAATGCAAACTCATCTGGACTCCACCTTGCGTTACCCTGCAAACTGTGACGGGTGACAAGATAGGCATACATGGAAAGGCCAATTTAACCATCAACTTTGGAGGAACGAAATATTATCATACAGCATATGTGGCTGACATAACAGATCCTTGCATAATCGGGCTAGATTTTCTGAAGAAGTTTGGCTTCAAACTTGATTTTAAAAATAATGAAATGCTATCTAAATTTGAAGAAATAAGCCTTTTTCGATTAAATAACGAAATTGAATATAAACAAACAGTAATAGCCAAAGAAGGCATCAATCTAGATCCAAAAACAGAATTTTTAGCTCCAGCTGTAATTAACAATGAAACTAATTATCGATTTGTCCATATAGGTTATCCTGAAGACAATAGTAAACAAGCAGGAGTATTGGTAGCTTCATCTGTAGTGGACCTCTCGAAAAAGACCATTCCAGTCAGAATTGCTAACATCAGTGATAAGACGAGGACTATCAAGAAAGGAGAGGTGATAGCATCATGTGCTCCTGTGACATGCATAAGTCAAAATTCCAATCACTCTCAGAAATCTTCAGATAATTTAGTCAAGGATTTGTTACAAAATACAGACTTACATCCAAACCAGAGAGATGCTGCGGAAAGTTTAATTAGAGAATTCCAAAGTTTATTTTCCCGAACATCTTAAGACTTTGGACGAACCAAAATGGCACAACACCGAATTGATATGGGGGATCACTCTCCTATCAAACAACACCCTAGACAATTACCTTTTGCCAAGCAAGAAGAGGTGCAAAATTTAATTAGGGATATGGAAGAAAATGTCATCGGACCATCAACAAGTCCATGGGCGTCTCCCATTGTGTTAGTAAGAAAGAAGGATGGTTCTACAAGATTTTGTGTAGACTACTGCCGACTGAATGACGTCACCAAAAAGGATAGTTACCCTCTGCCAAGGATTGACTACTCTCTCGACACACTTGCGGGCAACACTTGGTTCTTGACTTTAGACCTGAAGAGTGGTTACTGGCATGTAGAGATCCATCCTGGCAACTGTGAGAAGACTGCCTTCACAACAGGACAAGGATTATGGCAATTCAAGGTAATGCCTTTTGGTCTATGTAATGCACCTGCAACTTTTGAACGCCTTATGGAAACGGTTCTCCGGGAGCTGTCATATGAGGCATGTCTTGTTTATTTAGACGATATCATAATCATAGGAAAATCTTTTGATGAACATCTGAACAACCTCAGGCAGGTGCTAGAAAAGTTAAAGGAAGCTAATTTGAAGTTAAGCCCTTCGAAGTGCAGTTTGTTTCGCAATGAAGTCGCCTACCTTGGACACATCATTTCGGCAGAAGGAGTTAGGACTGATCCGGAAAAGATATCAGCCTTGAAAAATTGGAGTCGTCCAGCAGATGTTCACCAGCTTCGGAGTTTTCTAGGATTATGCACCTATTGCATAAAATTCGTCAAAGGCTTCTCGATGATTGCAAGACCACTTCATAAATTAACAGAAGCCAATCAAAAATTTGTGTGGACAGAGGAATGTGATGTTGCTTTCGAAAAGCTTAAGGAGGCATTAACATCCACTCCAATTCTGTCATATCCTCAAATCAATAAACAGTTTATACTTGATACGGATGCAAGTAACAAAAGCACTAGCACTGTACTGTCCCAGGAAATCGACGGCCAGGAGTGTGTTATCACCTATTTCAGCAAGTGCTTATCAAAGGCAGAGTGAAACTACTGCGTAACAAGAAAAGAGCTTCTTGTTGTAGTGAAAGCCGTAGACCATTTTCATCACTATCTTTACGGTCGAAAGTTCCTGATCCGAACTGATCATGCTTCTCTAACTTGGCTATTGAATTTTAAGAACCCTGAAGGCCAGATAGCCAGGTGGATACAAAAGCTTCAAGAGTACGATATGTAGATACGCCATCAAAAAGGCTCATCACATGGAAATGCAGATGCTCTCTCAAGAAGACCCTGCACAGAGAATTGTAGATACTGCGACCGGGTTGAGAAGAAATTTAATGTCAAAGGTCCTATAGTAAGACAAATTACAACTGGGTCTACGTCATCGCAAGATCAGTGGAGTGATGAGAGCCTGCATAAAGATCAACTTGCTGATCCTGAAATTAAGCCAATT
Source organism: Maratus speculifer (assembly GCA_964019185.1). Taxonomy (NCBI): domain Eukaryota; kingdom Metazoa; phylum Arthropoda; class Arachnida; order Araneae; family Salticidae; genus Maratus; species Maratus speculifer. Next base: position 101,204,874 of record OZ025293.1, read on the forward strand.
CTAGAGCTGAAAGAGGAGTCCAACAGGAAGCCCAGCTGGCAAGACATGGCCCATTACCATCCTACGACTAAACGTTATTGGACTCTGGGATTCCCTGCATTTGAAGGATGGTATCTTGTACTGAAAATGGGAGTCTGACGATGGAAAGACATGTAGATGGCAACTACTACTCCCTAAGTCTAGAATTTCTATGGTCCTTCAAGAACTGCATGATAGTCCCACAGGAGGTCATTTTGGTGTAATGAAGACCCTACAAAAGGTTCGAGAGCGTTTTTACGGAATAATGTTTGCAGTGATGTAGAGAAGTGGTGTCCAACTTGTGACACCTGTGTAGCACGTAAAGGTCTAAAGAGGCGCACCCGTGGACGATTGCAGCGTTATAATGTAGGAGCTCCTTTCGAACGAATATCTCTAGACATCCTGAGACCTCTTCCTAGAACATCTGATGGCAATAAGTGATGGAATCCCATCAACAGATGGTTTTCTCATCGCCTCCTATACCCATTTATTCATTCACTCATAATTTATTTTAACATTTATTTATTTATTATTTCATAATAACCATATCCAATAAATATTAACTTACCTTTCAAATCCTTTCCGGCCGTTATCAACTTCATAACATCCAATAATCTATTTAACTTCAATAGCCTTTCATAATTTGTTCCACGGACTCCATCTTTAATTTCAACCTACATCGACAATAACTTATTTCCGACTAATCATATTTTTCCGTAACGATATTTTCCCCGCCAGATGGCGACTTGGAATATCATAACAATAATCGAATCTTTCATTCGTTTTACCGAATCGATCTTTCGATTCGTACACATGTCGTCTTCTCATTGGCTCATTTCGTGGGCGTGCTCACAAACGATGTTTTCAATCCGGCTAGCTTAGTATAAATACACGATGTTAATTTCTGGTCTTCGCCGCTTTTATCTTCCTACTAATGGAAGTAGTTCAAGTCACTGAATTGAGGCTGGTCCTCAATCTGGATGTATTGTAAGATACTTGTTTTATTTAAGTTTACTTTTAATTGTTTTAACCTGCACAATTGATGTCAACTATATGTTCAACTGTTAACATGTTCATCTGTACTAATGTGATGGAGTTCGCCGTGTCAAGTCTTCTGTAATGCCAAGCCTGTTTCTCAAGTAATCAATAAATACTTTAGTTTTATTTTTGACTTTTGTTTTCTGTTAAAGAGATCGACATTAAAATCTGCTCACACTTACTTTTAACTTCCACTACAGTGTTAGGTGCCAGCAAAAGCTCCATATGTGCTATCTGCTTCTGTAATGAGATTTTTCAGCGTATATATAAACCTCCAAAGGTTATATTACGCACATTAATAAGTACATCCTCGTTGTCATGGACTACTTCACTAAGTGGCCTGAAGCCTACGCCATTACTAATCAAGAGGCGGTAACCGTAGCAGACATACTAGTTCAACACTGGATTTCCAGATATGGAGTTCCTCTTCAAATCCATTCCAATCAAGGAAGAAACTTTGATTCGGCTGTGTTTAAGAAAATGTGTGGACTTCTCGGCATGGAAAAAACTCGAACTACACCTCTACATCCTCAATCGGACGGCATGGTGGAGCGGTTCAATCGTATCATCCTAAATAGCCTCTCTCTCCTGGTGTCTAGAGATCAACAGGACTGGGACAAGAAATTGCCTCTTTTCCTGCTTGCCTAAAGGACTGCCACTCATGAGGCCACTGGTTACTCCCCTTCTCAAATGCTCTTTGGTCGTGATCTTCGTCTACCTGCGGATCTTTTGTTTGGCCGTCCTCCTGATGCTCCTTCATCACCTGAAGAATATGTTAATGAACTCCAGGCACGGATTGAGGAGATTCATTGTCTAGCGAGGAACCGAATTGGACTGGCATCAGAAAAGATGAAGACACGGTACAACATAAAGGCAACTGGACATGAGTTCAATGAAGGTGACAAAGTTTGGTTGTGGAATCCCATACGTCGTAAGGGACTGTTGCCAAAATTACAAAGAAACTGGGACGGTCCTTACACAGTCATCAACAGGCTGAATGATGTCGTCGTACGTATACAAAAATCGCCACACACCAAGCCTAAGGTTGTACATTATAACCGGCTAGCCCCTTATTTTGGCCAAAGTGATTAGAAATTCAAAACTGGAATTTCAGACCATGGTCATGAAAGTCATTTTTTTTTGTAAATATGTAAATAGTAATTAGTTCTTATTTATGTAAATCTTATTATTCTTATTATTTATTTATTTGTTTATTTATTTTAAGTGTTTTCCTCTAACTCAAGGATTGCACTGCCCAGCACGTGCAGTAGTCTTTAAGGAGGGGGTAGTGTTACGAATTTTGTAAATAGTTTGTTGGTACTGTAAAATAATGTAAAAAATCTTATTAAGCTCCATTCCTTTACTAATATTAGTTTTTGTTACATTGTTACTGTTATCAAGCAAACTTGTCTATTATTTTTCAGTGAATGTCTATGGCAAATTGGCGAAACATTAGAGATATCGCCAAGTTGGCGTCACTTTTGATGACTAATTTTGGTCGCCAAATTTGGTGATATATCGCCAAGTTGGCAACAAACTTGGCGATTGTTGGTGATGGTAACCCTTCCCTCTCTATGGTAACCTTCCTTTAGATATGCTGATACATTGAATGTTATTCCATGGTTTTCTGGAATATTCGAGAAGCCTGTGGAAATTTCCAGCACATGCTGCGAGCCTATATAAGGAGAGCAATACAAGCTGTTGTCGTTGTTATTTATCAGTCAGTCATTGAGTGAACAACTAGGCGATTGTTAAGCAAGTTTGCTTGAGTTTTATCTACGTTGTTTTGAATGTTATTTAGTGTTGAGACGTTGTATAAAGAGTCTCTGGGACCTATATCTGTACTTGTACGATAGATTTGAACAGTTATTTTTGAATATCTAGTAATATTTGTGAGTTTCGAAGACTGTGTTGTTCTGAAGATCTGTAAATAAATTATTTTCTACTTTTCTAAGAGACAAGAGTTTGAAGTTGTCTAACCATAAGATCAAAAGAACCCAATATGCGCAACAATATAATATTCTAAAAATATATTTTTTAATCAATCGAAGATTTGAATACTTATATTTATAATAATGAGAGAAGGACAATTTATTTTTAGCATCATTCCTATACTTAACTAGTCAGATGTGGCAATCCCAAAACTTTGTTCTATCTTATACACATTAAAAATTCAAGAAAAATGAAACACAGCAGCAATACTGATTAGGTAATTTTACATCAAAATCTAGTCTGCAACAACTTATTTCAAATTCTAACTGAATCTGAAATTTGATTATTAGCATTTGAGATAGAATATTGCAGAAATCATAAAAGAATTGGATAAAAGTGCCACCTGTTGATCGATTTGCTCTAAAAATTAAAGAATACTAATTTATACCAGGGACTAACAGATTTTGAAGTTTAATTCGGACATTAGTTATTTAGATAGAGCTATTATGATAATTTCAAATAATACCACGTACCAGCACCACCTGTTGAGCGATTTACTCCAAAAACTAAAAAATACTAATTTATATCAGGGAGTAACTGAATCTGAAGTTTGATGAAAATTTGTGTATTAAATCCTGAAATAGAGATATTGCAACAATCATGAATAATATCACATAACAGTGCCATCTATGTTGCAATTTACCCCCAAAACATAATCAGAGACATATTATATCAATGACTAATGGAATCTGAAGTTTTATGAAAATCTGTCTATTAGTTCTTGAGATATAGCTATTGTGGGAATGGTAAAAAAGGCGGCATAGCAGTGCCAGCTGTTGTCTGATATATACCAAAAACTAATCGGATCCAGTTTATATCAAGATCTTATTGAATCTAAAATTTTGTGAAATTCTGCACTTTAGTTCTTGAGATAGACTACCTACAAAATTTGTCACAGACTGACTCACAGGCAGACATTTTATAAACACATTTTTTTGGAATATCTGACCCCTAAAAATGTGCAAATTCATCAAGAACCAGAATTTGAAAATTTTCACGAATCCACTTCTTGTAAAGATAGAAGAAAGTAAAAATCTATACTATATAAATAGTATATATATTTTATTTCAAACTTGAGAGATATTGACTGAGGTTTTTACATTAATTCAATTGGTAACTAAGCAAATGTAACAGAAAAATCCTTTTAAGAGATACATGATATAATAAATAAGCGTTAAACAAAATGTGAACACTGCTATGAAAATTCTGGGACTGAAAAACTAAACTTTTAAAAGCAACCACTTTTTTTTTTTTCTTTTAGTGCAAATAAACGAAAATTTAAAAAAAAAAAAAAAGTTTATTATTTTATATTCTCTTGGAGAGTATAATTTATTTGGGAGAATATTTGCAAAAAAATCAATTTTTCTAATTTTCCGAAAAAAAAATTTCTGTCAATTCAATTTTTCCAGAAAATTTACATCTCTAAGCATAGCACACATATTCATGATGTTATTGTTTCTGTGAAAATTTAAAATGTTTTTGTTTATATCATAGTTTTCCACCAAATTTAACTCCATTTTCCATAAAACTGTAAAAATAACAGTTAAAACAGTATATTGCTATTAAAACATTAATGGATATAATATTGAATGAGATACAGGCATTTTTATGAAATAATTTTTAACTGTGCATACATAGAAGTATCCAAAATTCGTATTTCATAGTTTGATGGTTAGCTGTTTAGTGTAACTTAAATAAAAACTTAAGCCAATCTTGTGATAATACAAAAAGATTTGGGCAATACAGTGAGTTACTTTCTAAAAGTAGCTTGCTAACTATTTTTATATTTTATTAGCATCACTCTCTCCAAACAGAAAATCTTTCACACATAATTTAACAGCATGGACAGGAGAAATATACAAAATTTATTTTTTAATAATAGTGATGCCAGTAAAATATAAAAATAGTCGCCAGTAGTAGCTCTACCACCTACTTTTAGAAAGCAACTCACTGTAACATAAGAATCTTTCTAAATTTTTCTTTATATTTGACTGAAGTTTTTATATAAGTTGCTCTAAATAGCTGACTACCAAGTTATGAAATAAAAAATTTGTAATCTTCTGCACATGCACAGTTAAAAATTATTTTATACAAATGTCCATATCATCAAATATTGAATATATCCATGCTTTAATTGCATTATACTGTTTTCTACTGATATTTGTGAAGCTTTCGGAAAGTTTTGTTAAATTTGATTGAAAACTATGTGTACTATACTATAAATAAAAAAAAAAATTAATGTTTCAATGAAATGTTAACATCTTCATGAATATGAATGCTATGTTTGCATAGATCGCATACAAATATTAAACAGAAAACATGCCTAGTTATTTAATGCAGTCACGGACCATTTTGAACATTTTATGTTACAGGGGTGATTGTAAATATAATTAAATTTATTATTTAGCTTCCTAATTGTTCTTGCAACTAAATCTTCACTAAAAAATATGAAGTGTAACATGTTCTTTGCATCCTAGAAGTTCAAGGACAGTTTGTCAAAAATTTCAATATGTATTTCATAAAACAAATAAAATCAAACATTGGGTCACTGCCATTTATTTTTTGGGCATCTCTGTGTGTGTACATATTATGGGATACTATGGGAGATATAGTACATAGATAGGTATTTAGGCTTACAAAGTTTTTCGTCCAAGGCATTTTTCAAAAAAGGGTTTATCTTTTATCTAATACATTACAAGATCAATAGTTTGCATCACCCACTTTAGTTTATGAAGTAAACAATAAAAGTTATATTTTTTTGCCTAATATAAATGTTGCATTTAAAAGGACATTATCTTTTAAATCTCCTCAATTGCCTGAATCTAAAGTAAAAGTATGTTGGTATATTATTGTGTTTCTTCTTTGACTGTCTTGGTTTGCTGCATCATTCAAAAAACAAAAGGCAGCTACACAACCAAATCAATCAATATTTCTAAAAATAAGTTTTCAAGAATTTTTAATAAAGATAGTATTACTTGAAAATATAAGTGCTTTATCTTCAAGGTCAATGTTTTAATTTTATTTTTAATGCATAAGATTGATCATTTTTCATGTAACTAATGGAGGAACAAATATTGATCTATTTTCTGGTTAAATAACTGAAGAAAGATTGTGCAATTACCAATCTAAATATTTTAGTAAATAAAAGTAACTTTTAAAATGGTTTTTAAATCTTTTCCATTTATACAAAAGTTTTAAAATAGGTTATTTGGATTGATATTTCATACTGTATAATGGTTTTTAATTGTTATGTGTTGAGAATATTTTTATAAATTGACCTCCCCCTCTCAAAGAAAAAAAAATGAATAAACCTAAAAAATTGCTGATTTGAAAAAAACATGTAGGTATAATCAAATAACATTCATATTTTGTAAGTTAAGCACATGATGTTGCTTAAATCTGTTATCTAATATGTCAGTGCATCTATAAAATTAACCTTTGAAGTATAAATTTTCTCATATGCAGCATTAGAATTACATATGTTAATTAAAAAGTAGAAAATATAGGCAACAATATGTATTATAATGTCAACTGAATTTTTAGCTGGCTCAGTATGTATACATGAATGCATGCTAAATTTATTGCAATTGTCTCTGGAAAATGCTTAATGTTAACTTTAATTGAAATACATTTTTAGGTGTGTTCATAATTATATAAATACGTAGCCCCTATGAGTCATCATTCAGTCAATCTATCTGTCATATAACAGATCAAAAACTACTCTACTCAACCAAATGCTTTGAAATTTTAAATATAGAATTATTGCAAAATTTTATTGTCATTTAAAATTTGATGAAAATTGAGTGTATAGTTTAATTACAGGGATGGTCAAAAGTTTTTCATTTTATTACTGCAAATGGGAAAAAAAGTTTCAAGTGTATTTTAATGCTGTTACATAATTTCAAATAGAATGAAATTGATATGCATTTACTGAAGTATACTAAAATATATCCACTCTATTACAATATGCTCTGCAAAAAATATTCATTTACAGGGTCACATAAAAGAATTCCATTACATAATGGTATAGAATTTAACTTTGTTTCAGTCTATTTTAATCATGGTAAATTATTTAATATATAATGAATTGATATGTTGCTCCTGTATCATAGAAAGTGTATATATTTACAGGGGCAAACAACAGATTTTGGACATTATGCTGCAACCGAAATACTGTATTTTAGAGATGATTGCTAGAAGTGTATTTTTAGTTATGAGTTTTTATGCGTAACTAAATTTTTGCATATTGCAATGTGTGTATAAATGCTGTAGATCATATACAGGGTAACACAACAGAAAGTGCACAGGTTACAGTACATGAATGAGGTTTTAAAATAAATTTTGTATTTTCATGCTGAACTGCATTTAGTAAACCATGATATGTTTATAGAATGTAGAAAAATGATGTACAAGGCCATGCAACAAATTAGATACATGACTGTCTATTGAAGATAATCTCTGGAAATGTGTTTTCACTAGATTTAAGCGTCTTTTAGTCTTAATTAAATTTGAGCTAAATAGTGTCATACATTATGTAAAGATAGTAAGCAAAATACAGAGCTGTACAAAAGAATTAAAATATGCTATTGTCTTTTGGGTATAAATTTCTAAAAGTCAAATTTCAACCAATTAGTCATTTTAACACTTTACAACATAGTTGAAAATGTTTAAGAATTTAGTTTGTCTATCCATACTCTAACTTGCTTTAATATTGTTGGATTGTTCTGTAATTGATATGTTACTGAAATTTACTGTGCATGCTCGATATTGAAAATAAAATATGCAACGTTCATTGCTTATTTACATAGCCACTCAACAAATATTTCATTACATTATGGTCTGTTGGAAATGTCGTTTTATATAATATGTTGCATATTTAATTGTCACCCGGTCTGTCATCTGTCTGCTTAAGACAGCACCAATCTACTAAATAAATGGTTTGAAATTTCATTTATGTAATTGTTGGAGAATTTTGTCTTTTCAAATTTTATGAAAATCAGATCAGAACTTAAAAAGATAACAATAAAAGCTTTCTTTATTATGCTAAATCTTATCATAAGTAATCAGTTTAATGATATCCCATAATAGGTAATGATTCTAGGTTTGTCATATTATGTACTATTTAAGATGGAATCTTTTTTTCGTATTACTGAATTTATGACATATAATAGTATCATATTTTGTTTTCATGCATTTTTGCATAAGAGTTTCACAATTATTGCATCAAAATCTGAATATTTATGTAAAAAAAAAAAGTATGAATTATTTGCCATGTTTGACATGCATTTTTGAACTTGTTTTGAAAAGCAAATGTATTGTTATTGCATAGCATTAAGAATTTGATTACAAAGTATAAATGAATGGCTGTTATTAATACTAAGTTTTTAGCTCACAGGCTATCATAGCCTGAGAGCTTATGTTCCCACCCATTCTGTATGTATGTTCGTACGTGCGCAACGCGATAACTCATGATAAAAATATCCGATCCACTTGAAATTTTGTATATAGGTATATCCTGACAAGGCGCTTCCCTGATTAGTTTTTGGAGTTCATTTGATATGTATAAGAGGAAGAACGGGGGGGGGGGCTCATGCCCCTCCCCTTAATTGATATAAATGGGTTTTTCAAGCAGAATTAAGTTTTTGTTCAAAATTTAGATATAGGATCATTCTGATGAGGAGATTCCGTGACTGTTATTAAGTGTTCATTAAATAAGTATAAATAAAGGGAACGGGGTTCTAATGCCCCTCCCCTTAATTTATATAAATGGGTTTTTCAAGCAGAATTGTCAGATTTCGCTCAAATTTCTGAATAGTTTTGGAAGGTTATTGGTTAAGTATAAAAGAGGGGGATAACTCCTCTTAAATTATATAAATGCTAAATGGATTTTTATTAAGAATTATCCGATTTGCTCTGAATTTTGGATATAGATTTTTTATATGATAAAGCATGTCTTTGATAGTTTAGGCAGTTCAATGATTAAGTATAAAAAAAGAGGAAAGGGGAGAGCTGTTTCCCTTTCTTAATTTTTTTTCGAACTGAATTAACCCTTGAAAATACAAGGCTGTAATGTACAATTAGTATGCAGAGCCTGTGAGCTCAATGCCATCAGTTTAACTGGGCAATATTCTTTTTATTATTAAGTAAGTTTTAACTAAGCTTTTAAGATTTTTTTGTACTTTTTGCTAGCTCATTCCTATGTGATTATGAATCTGCAAAAGAATTTAATATTTCTGTATTTTATCATCAGAATATCAAACTTTCAAACTGTAATTTAAATTTTACATATAAAAGATTACCAGATAACTTAAGCAGTTTGTTTCTTACTGTATGACCAAAATTTGAGTTCATAAAGTATATGCTTATTAATTTTAATAAAATGACATTTTAGTGCCCATCAATAATTTTGTCTTTTAATGTAGGTTAAATGGAGTTATTGTTGCTTTAATTGAAGCTCCTTGTCTATGTTTATTTCTGGACTTTGCTCAGGTACCTAGCACTTACTTTGATAGCAAGCCTCCGTGGCATAGAGGCATTTTATATGTAGCGTAAGTAATGTCTTTTTGAATTCTCAGATAGTATAACAATTTGTTTCCCTTTATGCAGTTACATTTGCTTGTGATTTATATTTCATTTTAATTCATGCATCTAACCATATTTTTATGTGATGATTTAAATATTGTCTTTTAGGTAGCTTTCATTACAAAATGTAGAAAGCTACCTATTGCAGCCATCCGGAAGATAGCACTTCCGGAAAAGGTTAGTATTTTTTCTCCAATCAATGACCCCCAGACCCCAAAACCACCCTCCATTCAAATGTTGATAGATATATATAATCTTCGTCATGCTGTAACTATTGTATTTATCAGTAGATTTGAATTAAACTTGGTGTGTACATAGTACATATACTAATGTCTTAACAGAGTTCGTTGCAGCCATTTAAATTTTTTTTTAATTTAAAATTAAGTATAAAAAAATTAGAAAATGAAAAATATTTTTATTTTGTGTGTTTCACCTTTATTCGAAGATTTCAGAGTATTTGTTTCATCTGTATCTTAAAAAATAGCTGAGTTATAGCACTTTGAATTTCTAGTGTAGTTGACATTTTGAAACAGTGTTTTTTGTCATGTAATAACTCGCATATTTATGAACCGATTTGGATGTAACTTGGTGTGTGTATATAGTACATACCAGTGTCTGATCAGAGTTTGTTAACCAGTTTTATCCACAGTCCTGTTTCAAAATGGAGGCCATTTAAGTTTTAATTAAAATTTAAAATTAAGTACACAAATATTAGAAGTTCAAATAGCTTTTCCATTTATGTTTTTTAGCTTGATACAAAAGACTACAGAGCATTTTTTGTTTTGTTTGTATTTTAAAAAATGGCTGAGTTATAGCACTCTGAATTTTTTGTATGGCTAACATTTTGAAATGATCTGATTTTTGTCACGTGATAAAACATGTATTAATGAATCGATTTGGATGTAACTTGATTTGTACATAGTGCATACAGATGTCTTGACCGAGTTCATTGGCTAACTTCATCTGCCGCCTTGTTTCAAAATGGAGGCCATTTGAATTTTTTTAATAAAAAAATTATAAATTTAAAATGAGATACAAAAAAATTAGAAATTGAAAAGGGTTTTATTCTTATGTGCTTGACCTTGATACTAAGAATTCAGAGTATTTTTTGTTTTGTTTATATCTTAAACAATGTCTGAATTCTAGCTCTTTGAATTTTTAGTGTGGTTGACATTTTTAAATGCATCTGATTTTTGTTGTGCAATAATATGTGCATTTATGAACAGATTTGGATTTTATCTTGGTGTGTACCAGGGCTCGAAAATTCGAAAAATATTAAGGTTCCCAGCTGGGAACCCACATGAAAAGTATAGGTTCCCAGATGAAAAGTGGAGGCTCCCAGAAAAGTATGTGCCAGTATTTTGACGAAATTTGCCAGTCACGATTTTTTGAAGAAATTTGCCATTTTTCGCGATTTTTTCAAAAAATCTGCCGTTTTTTCGCGATTTTTTCGACGAAATCTGCCGTTTTTTCGCGATCTTTTGACAAAGTCTGCCGTTTTATCATGATGTTTAAACAAAACCTGCCAGCTTATCACGATGTTTTAATAAAACGTCGTTTTTGAATATTTTTTAACAATATTTGCCGTTTTTTCACTATTTTTTGATGAAATTTGCCGTTTTTTTACGATCTTTTAATGAAATTTGTGTTGCTTCCCGCAATTTTTTCTCGATCTTTTGGCGAAATCTGTTATTTTTCGATATTTTTTGACGAAATTTGTCATTTTTTTAGCAAATTTTTCGACGAAATTAGTCATTTTTTTCACGATTTTTTAAAGAAAATTTGCCGGGGTTTTTTTGCAATTTTTTGTTGAAATTCGGATTATTTCCGTAATATTTTGACGAAAGTACACATTCCATGTTGTAAGAGCTATTTTTTTACGCACATGCTCTGATTTTTTGCGTAATTTATCTGTTATAACGCGTCCGCGTCATCGCTATCAGTCACTGCGATTTGTTACGTTCCTGGCCGGGAACCCAAGTGAAAAAATAAACATTCCCAGAAATGATTTCTGGGTTCCCCGGGAACACTATTTTTCGAGCCCTGGTGTGTACATAAAATAAATCAATGTCTTGACTGAGTTTGTTGGTCAACTTCATCCGCCATCTTGTTTCAAACTGGCAGCCTTTTAAAATTGTCAATCTTTTAAATTTATAATAATGTAAAAAAAGAAAAAGTAGAAATAGAAAAAAAGTATATTCTGAAGTGTTTTACCTTAATACAAGGATTACAGAACACTTTATTTTTCTTTATCTTAAAAAATGATTTATATATAACAGTTTGAATGTGGGTGACATTTTGAAAGATCTATTTACCTGTGACAGCACTCACATATATCAACCAATTTTGATGTGAGTGAGCATATGCACAGCATTTATCAAGATCTCAATCAAGTTCATTGGTTAGTTTCAACCATCATGTTGTTTTAAAATGGCTGGCACTTCATTCTATCACCGAATTTGGTGATCAAATTTAAATCGCTTTACATAAAACCAGTTTGTATAAAGTTGATTGACTTCTCAAATTTTCCATTAATATTCAGTATTGACAAAAACAAGTATTGAATCTTCTGTTATCGTGTTCCACTAATTTGAGCTTTGTATGGTTGAGTAATTTTATTTTTTTCCAACACTTGAAAATTTTCTTAATAAGTCATCATTTTCAATAATTGCTTTGTGTTTTCAGTAATGTAAAATGAGTTTTTTATACAAAGCTACCTATTTTATAAAAAGAATGTTTAATAACTATTAAAAATCCATATTAAGTTGGAATTTATTTTTGTAATTGTTTTTTAATTGTTATTTTGTAATCAATAAAATATTGAGCATTTTAATTCACTGTTCTAACGGAGTGTTAAAACACGCCATTTTTGATCCTGCAAGAATATTTTAAGTTCTATTAAAGTACATTTATATAAAAGTAAATCAATTAAAAAAACTGAGTTATCTTATCCAGTAAGATTTCATGTAATCTTTCAGCAATATTTATATTTCTGTTAATTGAAGGTGTTCTACTTAGCCTATTAGTTAATGTGCTGCCCTCAAAATGAATAGATTGGTTTGGTGTTTCGAAGTTCTTACTAGAGCAACCTACGTGGGATGACTAAGTTTTTTTGAATGAGACCAATAATTCAAGTCATTTTTTCTCCAAAAGTTCTCCCCGAAGTCATATTTTTTATAGCAATATGGCTAAAATTGATGAATAACTCCCTCCTATGGGTGCAAGTTTACTGTTCACAAGATGAAATTCAGTCCTATGAATATTCCCAAGGACTGACGCAAGATGGAAAAATATCAAAGTGTGGTATAAAAAATATTTTCTTAGAAACTATGACAGAGTTGATTATATGTGATTTGATATTGCCCCACCTCCCTTTAAAAAAAATCTCTGGGTCTGACCCTGGGTTAACTTCATTGTTTTTAGCTGTAGCCTGTACGAATTAAATTTTTCAAATACTGTTGACATGAATGGGAATGTTTTACTTGCATTTGCATTTATTTTTTAAAAATTCAGTTTCAACATAATTGAATTTACTTCTTATAATATTTAATGTGTTGAGTTTTATGTAAGGGGTACATGGGTGCATGCATATGTGCTCATTCAGTGGAAGAGGGGCAGGGATTCAAAATATTTTCAGTCTTGGCCAGATTTTAATTTGCATCCATGATTCCCCTCCCCCCCCCCCTGTTATTTGAAATGAATTGGTATACAATGGCATAGTCAAAAGTGACATCTTACATGGTCTAGGCTCACTTCAAAACAAAAAAGAAAAAAATGCACTTTTCATGGAGTTGCTTTTTTTTAAACATGCATATTTTTCTTTTCCCAACCAGTCTCAATAGTTTTGCTTATGCAGCATATATATATATATATATATATATATATATATATATATATATATATATATATATATATATATATATATCTAATATATAAAACTATAATTCAACATCTACTATGAATATAGAATAACCCAATATGATACACATATACAGTAGACTCCCTGAAATCTGCACAGCTTGGGACCAGAGGTTGTGCGGAATTTAGAATTTTGTGGATTCCTGGTCATTGCTTTGTTTACATTAAACTTTGATTGGAATGTAATTTAAAAATGCAATTGAAACTATAATGAATGCTTACAGCATAAAAAAATATTAAAATAACTAATAAACTAAAATAATGAAAATAAGGTAATTTTTTAAAATTGTTAAAATATTAAAAGCAAAGTCAAGTTAATAATCTATTGTGTAAGATTAAATATTCATTATATAGATGAAATGTATTTTTCCTAAATTATTCAAAGAAACTTGCCTCATAAAGGTACGTTACTAATTCACATCAAAATCATAAAATAAGAAAGTTTTATTTCAGGTTTAGCCAGACTTAATAACCAAAAAAGTTTGATTAATATCTAAATATATTTTGAAAGAAGATTGTGATTACCAATAATATCAGTAATATTTTGAATTTTTTCAGAAATAAATTTTTTCTTCCTTCATGAAGAAACATAAATTTGGCAATACTAAGAAAAAGTACAATTTAAAATATACATGGAGTTGATATAAAGCTAAAAAAGTCAAATTTTGTCCCTTTTCTGAACTGAATGTTTCATTGTTTACATCCTTAAATTATGTGCAGATTTTAGAGAGTTGTGGATTTTAGGTTTGCAGATTTGGGGGAGTATACTGTTTTAAAATTTTACATTTTTTAAGATTCTAATGAAAAAGGTTTAAAAAGCCGAATAGTGATAATGAAATCTTTAAATATTACAAGGTGGCCATAATTAAACTGACGGTACTCAGTGTTCTGTAGTGCGATCTATGTAGTGCGATCTAATTGCGAGAGTGGCGCCAAATTTTGTAGGAAGATTAAACAAGACGGGGTACAAAGGATTCTGCTAAAAAATAATTTAGCTCCAAAAGTCACCACCAGAGGAATATGTGGCGCTGTGTATTTGAAAAAGAGTAAAAAGAATGAATACAGAAATAAAATTACTGTTTATTTAGAACATCAAGCTCGGGTTGGCCACTGTTTTTGTGGAGCACATATTGCATTCTGAGTTACAACAGCAGAGAATAAACATCTCTGCAGGAATCTGCCGTACAGTTTGCGATATGTTATCCTTCAACGTAGCCACTTCCTGGACACCTGTGGTAGAACTTGGAATTTAAGTAACCTCATAACCAAAAGTCGAAGGGTGTAAGATCAGGGGACCGAGGTTGCCATGTAGTTGGAAAACAGCAGCTAATGACACTTTCTGTTGTAAATTTTTGTCGTAGCAGCTGCTGTACCTACAAAGCAATGTATAGAGAGGCTCCATCTTGTATGAAAATTAGGGATGCACCGGATACTGATTTTGCCGGATTCAGATATCCGGTATTAAATATGTTTTTAGTTAGGGTGAATGTACGTTTATTTCTTTATACAATACCATCTCATATAATAAATTGCAACCATATTTCACACACCATTACAACATTTTAAACATATTGCAATATATTTTACAGAAACTATATATCTTTGACTATCAGGGCTTGAAATTCAGGTTTTCTCAGGAGGAAAGAGTTTCCTTCATAACATTTGTAAATGCAGGGGAGTTAAACTATATGAGAGGGGGAAAAACATATTTTTTAAACCCTATTATGTTTTACATGCCACTTAAATATTTACAGTTTATACCGACAGGACAAAATTCCACTGAAATAATTTAAATAAACAATTCAAGATAATTATCCAAAATGTTTATTTTAACTAAAACAAAGGAAAAGAATCAAACCTATATATATCATATCCATTTTTCAATTTTCACTCAGTGTTATGGGCAATTAATAACTGACTTGCTAAATGAATTTTTTAATTTAGATTTTATTTGATTTTGTGTGGTTTAGAATCTTTTATAGGTTACACTTTTGACAAACAAAACACAGCAACTTTTCTAACACATTAAATTATCAAAATACTCGTTTATGCTTTTTTCATCTTATTTTTTTTCTTAATTTTGTAAAATCTGAGGTGCATTCGATTTTAATTTCCTTTCAAGAATAATGCATGTAGGTGATTGTATTGTCAGTATCCTTTGGTGATTATATATCACTTAGTGGAATTATCGTCAATACTGTAACCTGTGACATTTTAGCTAATTGAATTATGTTCTATGCCAATGAATTATTATGCATTGGAATTTTAAACCCATATGAAATTCTGAAAAGGACATAGTCAGTAGGTTTCTTATGTTACATGAGAAATGGTTTATTTAAAAATATCATGTCCTAATTTCTGTGAATTATGCACATAAACTATTGTTTCTAAATGTGTTTCCCTGAAGTTCATAAATTTTTTTTAATCATTTGGAAAACGGTTGTTGTTATTGGTCAAGAATGGACCTTGTGGTCTGCATTTTATTTTGTTTCTGATTCGTCCAGGAATATTAATGTTTAATCCATGACATGTAATATATGACTCTTATTACATAAATCATGTTTTGATCATCATAAAAATGTTTTTACTGATTTTCAATAACTCAATGGGAAACATTTAAACATCTTGCTTTGGGCAATGGATGTCCACATTTTACTTATTTATTTTACGAAATTCTTTAAATTTAGAAGAATTTTTATTTGAATAGGAAATCAAAATGTCAATGTTAATAAAGAAGAGAGTAGAAAAGTTACAAAATGGGCGGGTACAAATTATCAGATATGGAAAAAAATGAATCCAAACAGAATCATCATTTGAAAGATCGTCTTTTAAATAAAAAAAAGAGGTATGATTATTGAGCCCATTAATCACGAAATGTGCGATAATTTTGAAAAATGAAAAAAATCTAATGTTAAACCACTAATTGTACAAAAAAAAAAAAAAAATTCTTAAATGTGCAACACAGGATTTAATCTCATTTTGTTTAGTGGTAATTCCAGACTCATGTGATAGTGCTCAGACTCTAGTGACGATTACTGCCCTTTTATTTATTTCTTGTTTCGTCCCACGAAAAAAAAATTGACAAAATATATAAATTGGTCATAGAAAAAATATCGCTGATTTCGTCCATCATGGCAAAAACAAATTTTTTTAAATTGTTGACGAGTCTGAAAAAATTTAAACTTTCAGAGAACTTGGGCAATGAGAAAATATAGCAAAATTCGTCAATCAATTACAGTAAAATACCGTAAAATTTGTTAATCTGTCACAAGGAAATATCATGAAATTCATCAGCCAATAACAAAGACAAAACACAAATTTTTCAGCTGGACACAGAAAAATAATTGTTAATTTCATCAGAATGTCACAAAAATAAAAAGGGAAATTGTCCAATCAGTCGCAGAATAAAATAGCTAAATTTGTCAGTTGAGAGAAATAAATTGTGAAATTCGCCAGTTGGTCTCCAGGAAAAAAAAAATTGCAAAATTTTGTAAGACAAGCAAGCAGGAAAATTTTGTGAGAAAAATTACAAAACTTTTCAGTCAAACGCAGAAAAACAATCATGAATTTTTTATAATTGTCGTAAGAGCAAACTGTGAGATTTGTCAATCAATAGAGGAAAATATCAAGAAAATAGTCAGTCGGTCCTGAGACTTGATCGTCACTTCACAAAGAAAAAAATTTCGAAAAGTGATTTTTTGGGGGGGAAACAGGAATTACACAAATTTCTTTAGTGCATGAATCCTGCCATCCCGTCCTGAAATTCAAACCTGTGTGTGTATAATAATAATATTGAATTAAAAATGCAATTCTAACATTTAAATAATCTGCTTATTTGTCAAGGACTAGCTGAAAATTGCTAATAATATATACGATGAAATGCTGATAATTTTAAAAACAAATTTTACACGTTTATTAATATGTCTATAATTGTAAAGCATTTTCACAAAGAAATACATAGCATACTTTTATGATGTAAACATAAGTCTTACTAATATACCAGGGGTTGAAGAGTTATCTCCAAACATAGGTTTAATTGATGATTTTTTTTTCATGTTTTAATTATTCAATACTGTTTTACCCTAAGCTACATTTAATTTTATTTTAAGTTAAATCACTTAAAATTTATAAGAAAAAAAATTACTTTTAATTTTAAATATTTATAATGAAGTCACAAAAATAACTAGTTGGATGCACCAATCCCGAGACTCTCTTCCATTTCATAGATCTCAATGTTTCAAAAAACATTTACAAATATTAATACTACATCAATATTGTTAGTTCAATATCATACCAACTTTGATTTTCATCTAGAATTTTTGCTACAGTCAATTAATTAGATTAAGAATGAGTTAATCTCGATCATGATATTTATTAAAATTAATATTTTTTTGTTATTCTGCTATACATCTGCTGTTTGCAAATAGCCAGTTTTAGCAAGAAACGAAATTCCCATTGCTGCATGAACTGATAATTCAAAAACGTTTGAAAAACAAATTAAGGAGGGAAATAGCTCCTATCCATTTCCCCTTTTTTATACTTAATCATTGAATCCTCTAAACTAATCAAGGATATACTTTATCACATAAAAAAAATCTTATATCCAAAATTCATAGCAAATTGAATAATTCTTCATAAAATCCTATTTATATAATTTAAGAGGAGTTATCCCCCTTCTTTATACTTAACCATTAAACTTCCAAAAACTACTCAGAGATTTGCCTTATCAAAAAGAGTGTACATCCAAATTTTAAAGCAAATAGGATAATTCTGCATAAACTCATTTATCAAATTTAAAAGGATTTGAGGTTATCGTCCGTATCCCTTTTATGCTTAACAAAAGAACCCCACAGCTAATTAGGGAAGCATCTTATCACTATGAACCTGTATCCAAATATTAAAACAAATCATTTACCTAAATTAAGAGGGGTAATTCCACCGATCCCCCATTTATACTTATCAAATGAACTCCCAAAACAAATCAGAGAAGTGCCTTATCAGAATGAACCTATATCCAAATTTTGAAGCAAATCAGTAAATTCTATGTGAAAAACCCATTGAACTAAATTAAAGGGAGGGGAGAGTTACCTCCCATTTCCCCATGTTAGACTTATCCAATGAACTCACAAAACTGATCATGGAGGTGTCCTCATCAGAATGATCCTATGTCTAAAACTTTAATGAAATCTGATAATTTTGCATGAAAAATCCATTTATCTAAATTAAAGGTGGGGAATTAGCCCCTCGTTCCTCCTCTTTATACATATCCAATGAACTCCCAAAACTAATCATGGCGGTGCCCTCATAAGAATGATCCTATGTCTGAAATTTGAATGAAATCTGGTAAATCTACATGAAAAACCCATTTATCAAAATTAAGGCTGGGGGATTAGCCCCCTTGCCCCTCTTTATACTTATCCAATGAACTCCCATAAAACTAATTATAGCGGTTCACTTATCAGAATGATCCTATGTCTAAAATTTGAATGAAATCTGATAAATCTGCATGAAAAACCCACTTATCAAAGTTAAGGGTGGGGAATTAGCCCCCCGTTTCGCCTCTTTATACTTATTCAATGAGCACCTAATACTAATCACAAAGGCACCTCATCAGAATGATCCTATACCTAAATTTTGAGCGAAAGCTGATAATTCTGGATGAAAAATCCATTGATGTAAATTAAGGGGAGGAATATTCACCCCCGTTCCCCTGCTTATACTTATCGATTGAACTTTCAAAACTAATCCTTATTAGAATATACCTATACCCATTATTTCAAGTGAATTGTATATTTTTATCATGAGTTATGGCATTACGCATGTACATACATACTTACATACATAGAGAATGGGTGGGCACATAAGCTCTCAGGCTTTGATAGCCTGCAAGTTAAAAATCATTATTACAGTACCATCTTGTGGTGAAATATTTCAAATTGAAGGAAGACCTGAACACCATCCCCAGAAACGTATCCAAAGAAATTTGGTTCAGTTCTGTGCATAACTTCATACAGTGTTTTGATGTAAAATAATGAAAATGGCATAAAAATTGTGATTACAGCACTGCCTTACAGCAAAATGTTTCCATATTGAAGATGGACCTGCTGGCTACAGCCAAAAACATGCACAAAATATTTGTTTCATTCTATGTATAACTTCATACACTTTTTGATGATATGATGGCGACACTGGGGGACAGACAGGTTTTGAATAAACATGTTTTTTGGGATATTAGATCCCTAAAACATATAAATTCGTAAAATAAAATTGATTACATTACTTTCTTCTCTCAAGAATAGAAGAAAGTAAAAAATGTTTTAGTTGTTTAACTTAAAAACCAATTAAAACATTTTTTAAACTAAGCGAAAGAAAAAAAAATTAATAAAATCATAGTTTATTAAACAATTTCAAATTTTATAAAGACTAAAGACAGAAAGCCAATATTTAGAAATGCATAAATAATGCATGTAAAGGTAGCAAACAGCCGTTTCGAATCTACTATCATTCGCTCCTGTAATTTATATATAAGCCTGCGCTTCTCTGTCGCTTTGCTCAGCTTAGATTTTTCTACATGCTGAGTCTTTTGTACTGATGAAGAATCTTGATAATAGATTCAAAACGACTGTTTGCTACCTTTTTCATGTATTATTTGAGCATTTCTAAATGTTGGTTTTCTACCTTTATACATTTTTACAAAAAGGCTTTATTTGTTATTTTGACTTCAAATTTTGTTTTACAATCGGAAAGTAAGGATACAATTTTCTAAAAGATATAAACATAAATTCTTGAATTTATTATAGAGTTTAAATATAAATAGTAAGGAAAGCTGGCAATTTAAGTTTTTGAGAATTACCTTTTACTCATTGATAGGGAACTTATTCCATCTTTTGCATTATAAACAAAAGTTTTTCGGTATTGTTTGGGACCAAACAATTACTGTTATTTATCTATATTTGCTTTGCTGCATTCTGTCGGATATCCGATTGAGAAGTCTGATATCCAGTGATTGTGATCCGGATATCCGATGTTATTTTGGATATTGAAAAATCTATCGGATATTGGCCGGATATCCGGTGCATCCCTAATGAAAATGATTTTCCCTGGGCACTATCTTTGCTGAAGTGCCAGAATAACAAAGTTGTTTAGCATTTGGCAATATTTGTCTCCAGTAACAGAACAAGTTACAGGTCTTTTCGGAGTAATGTTCTCATAGAAGAATAGATCTATGATCATATCTGCTGTGAAACCACACCAAAGGTGAATGCAAAGGAATTTCCTTGAATGCTCTTGATGACGTGTTATCCCAAATTCGGCAGTTCTGGGTATTTACAGCTCCATTCAGGTAAAAGTGGACCTTGTCTCCCCATAAGATTTTCTGAGGCAAAGCATCATCCATTTCCATTCTGGCAAGAGAAGTGAGAGCAAATATAAATTGCTTATCATTTTCAGTGTGATTTAATTCTTATACAGGCTGATCTTGTATGGTTAGAAGTAGATAATCTTTCATAGGATTTTCTGTACCATACAATAAAGCATATCTAGTTTCTGAACTATCCCACGAGTGCTGGAAGTGGCAGCAATATTGTCTGATGCTCTGTCGACAATCGCCATTGCCACTTTTTCAATTGTACCCTGTGATATGGGTTTACGTCACGGATACAATCTATTTCTGAAACTTCTCATCCATTATTTTTAAACCATTACCTGATAATACATAAAAATCCTTTGTCGTTTTCAAAAAACTTGCTTTTTAAAAAGAGCTTCATTCAATTAATGAAATAATCATCAATATCTAAGGTTGTAATTGAGCGACTATGATGAAATTTACACTTCTGAAATCAGCAAAAAATTCTTTATCTTGATGTATAAAAATTAAATCTATGAATTTAATATTTGAAAAAAATTACAGCTAATCTATAAATGCTAGTACACACCAGTACCCAGCTATCTTCATTGCGAAACACCTGCTCTCGCTATGAAAGATTTCTCAAAAATCTTTCTTTTGAATGGAAATAAAATTGGAGTTTATAAATGAATTTTTAATGGATCTTTCAATTTTTTACGGGAGTCTGAAAATAATTTTTGGCATTTCTAAAAGGGAAAATTTTTCTGCTTCTGTCTGTGTAATTTTAGAGTTTTTATCCTCAGTAGAATTTAAGATACAGCCTTTTATAAAAAAGCCCAGGACATTTATCGCTATGGCAGTACTGTATTTTACATTAACTCCATTCCATCTTTTCCAGTTTTCGGAGAAATATTCTGCAGTTTCATAAAAATTTGTGCTTTTATTGTGAATTATGAATACTTCCCATTCTTCTAATTTAAGGATTTTAATTTCTCAACTAATTATTAGCATTTTAGAATTCTGAGGCTCAGGTGTATTTGGAAAAACCTTGGACAATCTTCACAAAAAAAATTGAGCCTTGTACGTGCCATAGTTTTCTCTAGACATTGCACACAGATATTTATACAGACAGAATGATGGGTTCTTGTATTAATATAGATAGACTAGCTGCCTCGCCCGACATTGTCCGGGACCGTAATAATATTCATAAATGAACCTGAAATTTCTATTGTAGTTCCATACAAAGAGGAGGGAGGTGGGCAGAGACTATGCAAGTTACCAGACCTGACTCTTGTTCAGTTGGAAAGTTGTGTACAGTCACAGGTTGAACAGAAATACAATTGAAAATGTTTATTTGCTTGTTTGTAGTGTGTAAATGAGTTTGTCCACATGTGCATGTATTTCTTCTATTGG
Source organism: Maratus speculifer (assembly GCA_964019185.1). Lineage (NCBI taxonomy): Eukaryota > Metazoa > Arthropoda > Arachnida > Araneae > Salticidae > Maratus > Maratus speculifer. The sequence goes on from OZ025293.1 coordinate 101,227,180, forward strand.
AGATCAAATAAATGATTATTTGATAAGAGTGAGTTTCAGTTGTCAATTAACTCAAAAAATTATTAGAATTTTAAAATTCTAAGGCTCAGGTGCATTAGGAGAGGCCTTAGACTATCTTCATTAAAAAAAAAAAAAAATCAGTTTTGTATATGCCAGTGTTTCTGTTAGCCATTGTGCATACACATAGACAGAATGATTTGTTCTTTTATTAGTATGAATGTATTATTATTGCATCATAATTATTAATCAAACACCCTTTTTCTATCTTTGATAATCATTGCAAATTATTCAGGCAATGCTGCCCTCCTTTGTATTCTAATTTCTACCTACCCACCCATCCAACTATAGTTTTTATTTTGCATGTTATAGTTTTTTTTTAATTATTTTTCTACTCAGTGTGTTAATTATGGTGTAAGATCATTTATGTACTAATTTTATGTTAAAGAATCTATGAATTTTTTTAAGAAACCACGATTTAATGCATCAATGTAATATCAGAATATCTAAAAATCCTTGTGCAGTCTGATGTAATACACACACTTTTAAAAAATAGACAAAAATATCTATTTAAAAAAATTAAATTTTTTTAAAACTTTTTAAAAATTTTAATTAAATATGCAGGTTTTTTTTTTTTTTCAAAATATTCTTTTAGTTGAACACTGAAATGCAGTTAGTTAATTATTTGAACAAAACTTTTTAAAATTTAACAAAATTGTTGAAAAGATGAACTGCCTCCTTAAATTAAACAGCTAGTTTGTTATTCATTTTTCTGAATATTTTTATGTGTGCATTATTTCTTTGTTACCTATATTGAATAAAAGTTTACCTCTATAATTTCATAATAGTCTTAAATGTTATAAATTGTTTTTAATGTATCCTGTAAGATGCAGATGGGTTTTTTTAAACTAAATTTCATAATTGTTTTTTTTTAATTAGATTTCTTAATTATCTGATGAAAAAATTATCTGTGATTTTTGTATGGTAGTTTTTCTGAAAATATCTTTTATGGTAGAATTTTAAATATGCTACAAAAACTTTTTAATTCCTCATAAAGTTAGCATGCCCTTAGGCAAATTATTCAGTAATATTTGTCTTCAACTTTAGCTACTTAAAATTATTTTATCATTGAAATGGGAAAAAATAAACCTATTTTCATTGTTTATAAGTTATTTTTTCCCTTTTATGTACTAGAGACATATTGTTCAGTTATACAATAAAATTATGCCATTATTGTTTAAAGCAAGTCATTAAATTTCATTATAAATATATATAGTGAAAAAACATTTTTCTTGACATATTTTTAACAGACTAATTTTATTTCTAGTATATCAATTTTGCCAATCTCTCTTTGTGCAACACTGTCAACATATTTTGGATCTGGTTTAGTGTTTGTCACTGGAATTCTCTATGGCATGATAGCACTAGGGAAAAAGTGAGAATCTTTAAAAATATTTTATTTTCCTCCTTATATCATGAAAGGATCTTTTCCTTCCATGATGTAAGGAAAATGTGTTATTTAGAATTTTGTATTAGAAACTTGACTATAATTCTTTCTTAAAACTAAATTTTCTGAACAATTTTCCCATGTCTCTTTTGTAGATCTGGTGAAAAGGGGGATACTTCTATTCAGGGGCGATTTTAGTTGCCATGGCACCCGGGTGAGATTTTATTCAGCACCCTCCCCCCCCAAACTCTATAATATCTGTTAAAGCAACTGTTAAAATTTAACCAATTGTTTTATGTATTTTCCACCAATTAGTTTGTAGTGCTCTGGGTGGTCACCCGACTTTGTCTCCTAATGCCAGCCCTGCTTCCATTAATTTTTAGTTGTATAATATTGAATTGTGATTTAAAAAGATTAAAATATAGGATGGAAAAAACCTTAATTACAATAGTATCAATGAATTGTAAAGATTTTTGTCATTTTTAAATATTACCATTCTTAAATATGCATAAATTTTATCAAATTGTAATTTAAATGTATGACATAGTTTTCAACTTTTTTGTGCATAAAATATGACGAGGAGGAAAAACATGCTCTTAATGGTTACCTGATTAAAACCAATTTAATTTTGCAAAAATTTGAAAAGTTGAACAAGATAACACATTTATCTTTTAAGCTTGTTTTCAAATCTAGTTTTTCTTTAATGTGAAAAGTGAATTTCATGCCATGATCATGAAATCATTTTTAACATTGCTTTCTTAAAATTTTTAAATTCTGAAGAAATTATGTTTAAAAAAAAAATAGTAATTAGTTGTATGACTTCCATGTCTTAAAGCAAAAATAGCATTTTTTGATAACTGGAAATGACATCAAGATGTTATATAGTATTAATGTTGAAAGAAAATAGTTATGCACTTTCATTTTCTAAGCTGTTTCAGTCATTCATTAAAAAGTTAAATTAAAATTTATTCTTTGAAGTAATTTACAGGTTAGCTATTATGTTAATACTTTCGAAAGTTTTCATTCCATGTAAGGTTACACTATTTATTTATATGTTACATTATTTATAATGGAAGCTACATTATCTATTTCCAGATTGGTAAGCATGCAATTCCAAATTATTCAAAATAACCCCAAATTAACCTTCAGTTTCTAATGCAACATTTTTGTGATCAAACCTTAGAGATTTAGTTGATATGTAAATATGTGCAAATTTGTTAGTCTGAACATTTTTTACTCACAGGTTGTTTTAAAATTCCTTTAGTGGTTCATTATACTAATTTCAATTGTTCTGATGGAATCAAATATGAGACTTGGTCATATATATGTGCTGCCTTTAGGGAGAATGGGGTGTGGGATGCAGAATTTAATATATTCTTCAGGAACCTAAAATTTTATCCATAAACTTTTTTTTCATATGCAGTATTTATTTTTGGAATATCTATTTTAGTTTCTTTAAATCTTGATAGCAAAATATAATGAGATACTAGATATAATCTATCATTCAGGAGATGGTTTTGTCATTTAATCATGACATAAAAGCTTACTATTATGTTAACTTTCAATCAGTTATAGATTAGTTTCAACCATGTTACTATGTGCCCACCAATTTTTCAACCTACCTATCAAAATCACTGATTTTTTAGCAATCAAAGTAGAGAAACCCAGAAAAAGACACACAAACAAGGCTTGTCGAATTGATTGCAAAGGTGCGACAGTAATTGAAATTGATCTATTGAGGGGAAAATTTCATTGACTTTTAGATAGTGTATTCCATAGTCAGGATTTTCACTAATTGACAGATTCTTATTCGTGATTTCAATGAAACTTTAGCATTTTACAGTTAATATTAAAGTAGTTCTCATGATTTATTGTAGTTTATAAAACATTTCTTTTTAAATTTCATAAATATACTGCCAGAATATTGATGAAAATATGCATAATATTTATATAATTATGTATTACTTTTTCGTTGAAACTTTTGTTAAAATTATATTTAAATTCTTGGATCATTTAAGAACTAAATTAAAAAAAATCTTATGTTCAATTGAAATATCATTGCCTATTAATATGTATGAATGTATTCAAACGGTACTATCAGAAATCTTAAGGACTGAAAAAAAAAATAGTCAGTTTGAAGTTTTTGAGGTACTTTAATTAAAAAAAAAAAAAAAAAAAAAAAAAACTTATGAGCAACAATGTATAAAAAATTGAATATGGTCAACATTATAAGAGAAATATGAAATATTATCTACATTTAGCAATTTGGGACATTTTTCACAAGCATTTTTTAATGTATCATTCCTTTCAAATTTTCTTTTTGAAGATAGATCAAATGGTTGTAATTTAAAAAAAGTTTATTTTAAAAATTCGTTTAGGATAATAGCAATTCTTTTTCAGAAAGTTAAAGAAAGAAATTAGATATGCTGCTTATCAGTAGTAGATAAGCAAATACTTGGCAAGTTAACAATAGTGCAATATCATGAAAAATATTTGGTATTTTTCTTTGCCCTATATATCCTTCCTTCCAATCCATTCTACTTATTTTGAAATAGACAGTTCTGTGAATATCTACCAACTCCTGTATAATGGATTATTTTCTGGCAATTAATAATTGATATTGTATGTGTAAGTTTTTATACTACATTATATGTCTAAAAATTTATTTTATTCTAGAGCTCCTGCTGAACAAATGCGTATGCAAGCATCTAGTTCTTATAATTTGCTGCAGAGTTCTCAGAAGGCAGGGGATGTTGAATCTGGATCAACTTTACCAAAAAGTTCAGGACCTCCAAAATCTGGAGTTATATAATTTAGATCATTTTATAAAATTTTGAGATCATTCCTTTTTACTTCATTTCTGTTATGTTTCTGGCCTTGACTTATTTGTGTAATTTAAGTATTAGTCATAATAATTTTTTTGTACTATTTTATGTTACTGTTTTATTTTTATTTTTGGGATTCACACTGTTTGAAATTCCTGTATGTTCTATACATAACTTAATGACATATCTCTTCAACAGATCTTTGTGAAACATATGTAACTATAGGAGTTACTAATAACAATTGCTCTGTGTTTTTATGATCTGAAATCTTTAAATGTTTCCTCATACTGGAGAATTTTGTTATAAAATTTTGTATTATGATATGTGATTTTGTAAGACTCATTGTATCAGTTAAGTGTTTTCATATCCTTTCCTATAAGTCTTTGCATTGAAAATACTTCAATTATTTATTTTAGCTTTTTCTTTTTCAACTTTTAGATAGTTAAAATTTTACTTACATGTTGCATATGAAGAAATGAACTTATCAGACCGTAGTTTTTTTTTTTTTTTTTTTTTTTTTTTTTTTTTGTAACCAGTCATGTTTTTAATGTGATATCAAAAATTCATCCCTATAATGTCCGAAGATTTCATATTAACATCACTTTATTTAAAAAGTAATGTATATTTAAATTAAAAATCTCCAAAATACTACTATCATCCATTTTATTTATTTGCCTATTATCAAGAATAATTGGCCGATTTTGCTATTTATTTTTTTTTTTTAATTTTAACTGAACATATATAATAGATTATTGTTGTATTTTTGTAGCTTGCAAAAATGTTGAGTATTTATTAAATGATTCATATGAAATATTTTTTGCTTCATTAATAACAAAATTTTGAATTGTTCGATTAACATTAGTCAATTTTTACTTTTTTAATACTATTGAATTATTGGTAAATATATAATTTGCCACTGGTTTTCCTTCTTTGGAATTACTTAAACTGAATCTTGATGTATTTCAATGTCCTTTTTAACTGGTGTGAATCCTGCTTTGCATTTTTAACAATATTTTGTGCAAATTTACTTTTGAATGTGTACATAATGTTAGTAGCTATAGCTGCAGCTGATTCAATCACCGATGTAGTGTATATGCGAATTAATATATTACCTGTTCAGATTCAACATCTAAGCTGTTTAACAGTGATGTGTATTTATGTGCAAGTGAATTATATTGATGTATAGGTGTAAAACTGACTTGGTATTGTACGATTGTTCAGCTTCATTATGTTCTGATTAATCAAGTAGTATCTTTTAAAATGATTCCATCACTTCATTATTAAAAAATTTCTTATTGTCCAGGGGACATAATGAGCTTAGTTTGTCTAATTATTCTACATTTTAAATGAGAAAATGCTTGGGCTTGCTTTTTTAAAACACTCCCATTCTTAATGTAGAATGTATTTTTCTAATCTACTTTTTAGTTTATCATCTGGATCAAATGAAAAAATATTATTCCTCACTTATGTGAAACAGCATTTTATAAATGATGAAGGGTTTATTTTATGAAAAACATTTTAACCTTTTCTATGTTCTTACATGTCTTTTGTTATACTAATTGTTAGGTAGAAACTGTAAATTGCCAGGATTTTGCATTTTCTCTATATTGAGGCTATTCCAGCTTAGACTAAGCAAATATTGTCACTAGCTGGAATGAAAAGTAGAAGTTATTGATGATGAAAGAATAAATTGAACCTATAAAAAATAGAATTTTTATCATTCTGTTTATTAATGTAATATTTTAACATTTTTATTCTAACATTAGATGTAATATTCATAATGTGTCAAATATTCTGTTTTGTTAATTAATGTCTATTTTATTTTTAATTTCAGAATGAACTGAAATTTTTCTCCCATTTCATTCCTTTAATATTTTGTTCTCCATATTTTCGTTACTTGGTTCATTCCACCAATCTTGTTTTTTTCACTTAGAGGTTGGAAACTATATTTAATTTTTTTAAACTTTTTAAAAGTGTACATTAAACTGAAACCAGGGTTGTTAAATACCCGGGTTTTTTCAGAAAAAACCCAACCCACTGGGTTTTTTCAGGGTTTTTGGGGTTTTTTCAGGGTTTTTGGGGTTTTATCAGGGTTTTTGGGGTTTTATCAGGGTTTTTTGGGTTTTTTCAGGTTTTGGGGGGTTATGGGAGGTGGTTCAGAATGCTTGAAAAAAAAAAAAATACTTATTACTAAATTTAAAGTAGCTAATTGATTACAAATATATATAAATCAATGACAGTAATCAAAATTATGCTTTGTTTTTAGATAAATTTAATATTAGTAATAATTTATAAAGTATTTTTTATTATTAATAAATAATAGAATAAGCCAAGTAATTCTACATGTCTACATGATTAAATTAGGATTCTAAGCATATATGGTATTTTGTTATGAGTTTCTATTGTATAACATAGAACGGATTACACACCAAAGTATTTTTTTACTGGGAAAGAATTTGTTTGTGTTACTTATACATGCTACAGAGATTAACTAACAATTATTTCTTTTAAAAATTGTAATGGTATAATTAGGACATTTCTTTTCTTTGAGGTGGGGGGTGATGGTTATAAACTTTATGAGTGTGTACTGATATTAAGAAATATATTACAATATATTATATAATGTGTAATATAAATACATTATATATGTAATTTAAAGTTGAAATTTTGAAAAAACCCACTTGGGTTTTTTCCTGGGTTTTTTCAAGTGGGTTTTTTCAGAAAAAACCCACCCGGGTTTTTTGGGCTGGGCAAAATCATAACAACCCTGACTGAAACTTGTATACTTGTCTTTATGTGTTAGCAAAAGATTAAAAAATATTTTAGAAAATTTTTGTTTTTTTTTATTGTAGTTTTATTTTGCATCATTACAGGGTATGAATCTGCTATAGACAAAGTTTAATGAACCTAATACTATATTTTATAGAACTTCTTGTACATTTTCGTACTGTATAAAGCTCAAATAATTTCAACTTACTATGTTTTAGTATTATGAATGTTCAGTTCACTGTCTTTTAAATGGATTATTCATAAAGTTTACAATTTAAACACAATCAAACTGATTAACAAAGATATAAAACTGAATATTTTTCTGAGTAAGAAAGTGTCTTGATCATAACCAAATCCAAATCATTTCACTGAAATTGTGAATGCTCCTCCAGTTGAGCTATCTGAAATTAAATCCAGCCACTGCAATTAACTCAGTTTCTTATCTTTTTGGTAAAGTATCTGGTCGGACCAAAAATTTTAACTTGTATAAATTACAAAGTGTATATTCTAATCGAACTAGATTTTAAAAAAGTTTTATTTAATAAATTTTATAGGTTTTTAAATTTTGCAATGTGCGATAAAAATTCTAGTATACCGGGAGGTGGCAGCACAAAAATTCGCCTCATCGAGTTCATGGATGAAAATCTAGGATTAGTTAGATCTCAATTCGGATATTAAAACTGGATCAGTCTGCCAAGTCATCTTGGTGGAAAATACATTAAAAGCCAATTTTAGCAGTTGACTTGTAGGTTTACCATTGTGCTTTCCTGCGCAGGTATGAAAACATGGAGGATTAGGAGTAGGAAACATAATGGTAGGCCTATGAGTCATCTGCTTTCAGTTAACTGAATAAATTGCTAAAATTCGGATTTTAGGTGTTTTCCACCTACATATGACTTGGCAGATTGATTGCAATTTAATATACTAATTGAGATTTAACTAATTCTGGACTTTCATCCATGAACTCAATGAGGTGATTATCTGTGCTACTGCCTCCCGGTCTATAACTATCGTTTTGTCGGGCATGTAACCTGCACTCCTAAATCGAGCACTACAGTAAAAAAAATTGTGTATAAGCTGCTGATCTGTATCGGTGTATAGCACGCATGGGGAAATGGACTAATGGCACTGCCAAACGTGTAATGTTTCTCATGCAATTACCAACCAATTATTTTGTCATGCTTGTATCTGTTGTAAATGAAACAAATTATAAATTTATGTGAATGCGAGAATTAAAAAAAATTTTTTTGTTAAGTAAAGTTAAATTAATAATAAGTTCATTTATCAGATAATAGAATGATCTTTTTAAATTTTTTTTATTTAAATAAAAAATATTCAAAAAGATGTTAATATTTTTAACTTACAAGGAAGGTCTCCATACGGGCATACTCAGAAAAGTCTGAAAAAATTACAGAATGTTCTTCTCATATGGATAGATATGTTTGTAAAAAAATTTTTGGCGGAACCCCGATAGAATGTTCGTAAAAAAATAATGAACTTTTCTTTTATTTGGCGATTTATCATTGGTTGGCGACAAAATAAAGTTTCAAAAAATACTTTTTCATGTCAATTTTTTTAAGCTAAAAATGTTTCATCTTGAATTTGTTTAAAGAAATTTTATTTATATTACGTTAGTTTTGTCAGTTTTAGTTTGTTTTAATTATATTTTTGTCATAATGTGTTTAGAATGACAATTAACTGTGAAATTTTATGAATTAAAACAAAATTTAAATTACTTAAAATTGCTTCAATCTCAAAATTAACTCCAATCTAATTGATCTGTGTTGATTCAATTTTGTTGTTATGGAAACAAAAACTTCTCCGATATTGAAATGCATTACTGCAGCATTTTTCATCTGGCCTTTATTTTGTCATACGCTTAAATATATAAAAAAATACTTTTCAATATGAAAGTATTTTGTATATTAGAAATTATTTTTAAAGTGATAAAATTAAATAACTGCAGCAAAAGCAACAGAAATATGTAATATAAAACACATCTATATGTCAAACTCTCTCATTGTTTTAATTTAAATTCATTAAATACTATTTACACATTCTAAAATTTCATTGACAAGAAATTTTCAGGTCATTAAAATTGTTTGCTTTTGGTGAGAAAAAATGTTGCTCGCCAAATAGCGTGACACTTTTATCTTTTTGCGCCAAATACTCAAAAGTATTTTATTTTTTTACTGAGTTTCTTCTGTAATTCTGCCGCTAAATTTGACTGATCCTTTATTACATACATGAGTAGTTTAATCAGCATTTTTTTTCAAAAAATTCTGAGTATGCCCAGTATGGAGACCTTCTTTTTTAATAAAAGAATTTAATCAATTTTTTCTCCTGAGAAAATTTTGAAAGTTTAACCCTTCCTAATTTTTTTAATTTCTAGTTTAATATAGAGATTTGGTGTTTCAGCTTCCTGGCTTCCCCCCTCATGTTTATATGATAGGACACACATTTGCATGTGAATAGCAACACAAATATTCATAAATGAAAAGTAAGAACTTAGACAAGAAGAAAAGCAAATCTACATTCTTAGAATTGCAAATAGTTCTTAAAATAGTGATCTTTTTGTCACAATCATCAGCAAACTAACCTCAATACTTAATTTTCAGTTGTTCATGTACCTGTCTAGGTTTCATATGCACACGATAATGCCTAGTCTAGAGTAAAATAAGCTACAAACAACTTATTCTCGTCTTAAAAAACCAGTAATCAAAAAAGTAAAAAAACGGCCATTGTGCAGATCGGTCTCAGCTATCCAATGCAAACAGGACCATTTAAAAATATTGAAATGCCACAGAGATATCTTTATAAATTTCTTCCGTACGATTAGCATTAGCGAACTATTCTTTTCGTGTGACTGAAGTAGTTACTTAATGTACAGTCTCTTTGAGGCTCGGGATTGTAATTATGATACCATTCAAAAATAACTCATCATTTGTTCTTTTAAAATAGCACATAAACTACTTTAAATTCATTTTTTTAAACCTGTATAAATAACGTCAATTAAATTTTAAGAAGCATAAGCAAATTTGAAATGAATTCAGACAAGCTGCATTAAATGTGATGTAATCTAATATAATAATTTTGCCATTTTATTATCTTCTTCAAACCTTTGCATAAAATAACTCTACAAATATATATTTATTGGTTTTGCATATTAGAAATGACACTATAGATGACAGAAAGTTATTTTTATGAAATCAGTAGTTCAGGGGATTGGTAATTTAGGTTTACAAATATGGATAAAGTACTAATTCCCTCAAAATATCAGTTTAACTATCAGTAATATAAATTTACGCAATAACAAAATTAAGGTCTTTAAACAAGTAAATGATTAGCAAATCCTCAAAATTTTTTATTATAAAGCATTTAAGTTAAATATTCATGAATATTTCTTACTTTCTTGGCCACAATGTCTTGAAGGTATTTTCGAAACTCTGATGAAATTTTTTTTTTTATGAGGTAATATTCATCAGTGCTGACATTTGTTTTGTTTTAAAGCAAAAAACATTCAGTTTATTAGAAGTAAAAATACAAAAATTTCAAACAGTTTAGTTTTTATGAGGAAAAGAATGGAGGTACATATTTGTGTACCTCAGCAGTTAAACATTAAATACTACAATTATGTTTCCCTGTTTAATCAAATACCCTGCTTAATCAAATATTATTTCTGGAACCATCAATATTTATTTAAGGGGGATGTCTGTATTTTTAAACTGCATTCCTTGTTTGGGTTATAAATTTTTTGTATTACAAAGATCATTTCACATTTTGTTAAGTATACTTTTTAAAAACAGTCCAAATATATCTGGACCCTAAACATTCATTATATTCTCATTTTCAAAAACATTTATTCCTATAGTAATTTTTTTCATCAAAAAGCTCAATATTAAGGTGATAAAATTGAACTATTGCATTAAATTTAGTTTTCTAGACAGTGTGGGAATTCTGGTGTTTCTTCGCTGTAAAATTCATTGTTTACATTTGAGAAGTTGGGTGTTATATAAAGAATTGCATTACAAAGATCTTCTGTTGTATATACAATGTAAGAAAACTTTAAAATAATTAACCTTTTTTTCACCTGAAACGATAGAGAAAATTAAGTCGCAATAAAAAAAGGACCAAATAATATTTCCAAACAGTTTGAATTAAATAATATTGTATAATAATATTTACATGTAAATATTAAATGTGAAAGAAAATATTAAAATGAGTAAAGTGTTTCATGTGAAGTGCATTAAATGAAAAAAATTTATCATACTTAAAACAATTTATTGTAATATAATTTTTTTAAACTTCATATTTAAAACTATTTTCATTTAATTAACTTTTTAATGGTATTTCTGATTAAATGCATTTTTATGCAAAATCTTTAATTTGGTCATTATCCATAAGCATGTATCCAAACATAAGCATGTAATCATGCTTATCTTTTTAGAATTGTTTAAAATGCTTGATGTTCAATATTTTGATATTAGTCTATATTGTGTCTGTTTTTATAGTAATAGTCTTTTGTAATTTGACTAATTTTGTAATTGCACTTGTGCATCATGTAAAATTTGAATAAACAACATATTAACCCAGTAGCAGAAACAGTGCTGCAGATTTTTTTTATGCCTTGCAAATCCATCTAATAACTTTTTAAAACATACTGGGATTAGAAAAATTGCTAAAATTTACTTTTTATTTCTAGACTTATTGTACTTTCTGCTTATAACTTGTTCGTAAATGCAAATTCAGCCTTTTTAGTGGGATATTATTGTACGCTTGGACCAACATTCTTGAATCGCAGATAAATTTTGACTTGCTGCAGATTAACACAAAAAAATTCTGCTACTGTGCATATCATTAATGTCAAAAGACTAGACTCGTTTTGCTTGCTAATTAATGTTCTTGTATAAATATGGGCTATTTACAGAGGAGGTTGGGATTACAGGTGCGGTCGCATCACAAACTGCATGACCAATACATCACTACCACAAGCAGGCTCTTTTTATCGCATGAGCAAATCAGGACTTTGCCCATGAGCCCTGGACTTCAAGGGGCCTCCAAACCCATACATTAATTTACAAAATATATATATATATTTTCTTAATTCCAACTCTGAAATTTTTCAAATACACAATACAAGTTTCATTTTGAACTCGCAAAACTCAATGCTGTCACGAAGCTAATCTCAATCACTGTTAAATAAGAAATATTTTAATTTTAAAGGATTGTATTAGCAATGAACTTAAATCATATCTAAATTTTAGTAATTGAAAATAATTAGTTTGTGCAGTACAGCTTATAAAGATGCTAAAGAAAATATCTTGATTAACTCACATTTATGTGTAGAATACTTAACTCTTCAAGTTGAAGTTTTTAAATTCATCTTAAAATAATATAACAAATTGCTAAAGTTATATAAAAGAGTTCTGTACTATAAGAAAAAGAGCATTTTTATTAAGGTACTTAATTTAGAATGGCTCCCTAATTTACCTTTGCCCAGGGCTCCAATTAGTCATGATTGGGTCCTGATCACAAGAATTGTCTGATGCAGTCTTTAACATTCTCAAGCATTATGAAATATTGTGATTCACACAAAGGATTTTTTCCAGTATATAAGTTAATTGCTGACTTCGCAACATTTTAACAAGGGAATTCTGCAAAGTAGCAAGTTTTATGGTATGCCCACAAATGTTGAGTCTATTTCATTTTAATTTAAAGAAACTATCGCTGACTTGGTTTCTTTTCTTGCTTAGTTAAGTTGTTACTATGCATACATTGTGTTCAATCTTTTATGCATAATCTCTTTCTCGATTGGTGACCTCACTTTTTACACTCAGTACATCCTCAACTGGCAGATGACACTACAATGCAAACATAGCAATCCAAGTTACCACCTTTTTAAGAAAATCACATAAATCATACTAAAACATAAAGTAAGGTGAAAATAATAAATACTTACGAACCAAAAACATTATCATTATTATAAAGGATATATAATTAATTATAAAAGAAACAAAACAAATTAACATCTTAAATGTGTTTGTACATCTTTTGCACCATCTTTCTTTTTTTCTTCAAAAAAATTATCCATCAAATGTCTTAAAAGTGGATTGCCTTAACACAAAAATATTCAACCTCTTTTTTAAATAAAAAATAAATTTAACTCAAATTATGTCTTTGAAAAGGAAAACATTAAATAAAATAAACTGAAAACTACCTGTCATGTGTAAAAAAAAAAAAAAAAAAAAAAACTAATTTCTTAAAAAAAACAATAGTTGATATTGTTATTGTCTATCTCTAAAATAAAAAATTTGTATAAGAAAAAATCCTTGAAAAAAAAAAAAATCTCCTCTTGTCAGCTAGTTTTTATACTTAAGATACTTTAAGATGGAGAAAATAATGCGATATATATATATAATTTCAAAGTCTTTAAAGAATTTCACAGCACAATTTAAAATAAAAGTCAATCCTGTAACAGCACAGAAATGTAAGTTTAGCATGTCTATTGAAAACATAGTTAAAAAATCACTATTTTGCTAAGCAAAAAATAGAACATCTAAGCATTGCTAATAAATATATATATATATATATATATATATAATATATATATATATATAATATATATTCCATAAACTGGCAAAACAAAATAAAAATCACACTGCCTTTACAATTCAGATAAAAATTTTATAATTTCAACTCAACAGAATATAAAACGCTTGAGTCGAAAGAAAACTAAATTAATTGTTAATAGAAGCAGTGAGAATCTTTCTTTTTGAGACAATATAAAGTAAATTTAGGCATTCAACATTTAAGAGGATAAATATTCATAATATTAACCCAAAACTAATTATTCTGTAAAAGATTAACATTATTTTGGAATGCCTCATATGATAAGCATTAAAGAAAAAAGAAAAGAAAAAGAAACAAATAGCAAAACTGAAAGTTATTTTAGGAATACATATTTATAGAGTAATAAAAAATAAATTATCAAAAATAAGTTTCCTATTTTATAAGTCTCATCTGAATCTAAGACAAAGAATTTCTATTGCTGCAGAAAACAAAATCCCCACAGCATTAAAGCACTTTTGAGACAAGTGAAGGGAAAAAAAAAATAAATAAAGGCAGGCATACAAAGAAAAACTATCAGACTTTCCTTTTTATGCATCACTGTCCATCTACGATTCTAAAGTATTAAAAATCAGTTTGTTCTAACGAAGGTTGCTAATTGGAGCAATCATTGTCCATTTGCTATCTCAAAAGATCACTTGATAAAATCTCTCAAAAGCTATTTGTTGTTTTTGTTATTAACTGTTCAATAAATTTTAAAGTATTTTGTAAAAAAAGATAAGCTGATTTGCGGTATTTAAATAAATAAACATACAGTGTGTCCACTCTAAACGGTGGCCAATAGCTAATTTCTAAACTGTTAGTCATATAGTTCCAATTGCAAAAATGCTTTTAAAAAGATGAATTGTTTTTTAAGCAATTTGGGTTAAAAAAAATATATTAAAAATTTACAAAAATTAAATTTTTATATGGTCCTCCAGTCCTATAAGTGATATTTAGTAAAAATGTTCCATCACTCTAACAACACAGGTCTGCAATGGTTTTCCTCTTTGAAATCTGAGTAACGTTTTCTATAGTTTCTGATGTGCTGATTACGAGAAAAATAATAAAAAAATTCCATCACGTCAGAATTTTTTGATATTGAATATTTAAAATTTTGCTGAAAAATGTCTGAGCGTCTACATTTTAAAATTTATAAAACGTCATTGAATTACTTCAGCTTAGTTTTTATTGCATTTAATTAGTGTAAGGTGACATAGAAATTACTTCAAAACAGTAATTTGTTAATTACTACTTAATAAGTATAAGTAATTCACATTAACCATGTTGAAAACGGGTCATTTTGGCTTAATTTAGTAATAAGCTCATTAATACATAATGATTAGGTAATATAACCTAATTGTTGTAAATATTAGTCAAAAAGGGTGTAATAAACAGACATGCTACTTTTCCGCGGAAACGCGGAATTCCGCCTTTTCGGCGAAGAATTTTATTATCCCTGGGATCAATGCAAATATGCATTAAAATTTGTTGACATTTATATGTAGGGGGGGGTAACGATGAAATACAATGAAAACGCGAGTCAAACGGCGCTAAATTAAGAAAATTTCTTCAAAGGATTGCAGAAACAACGCAAATTTCACAAAAGGATCGAAAAAAACTATAAAATCATCAAACAATCGCGGAAAAAATACTATTTTCTTCAGAGGATCGCGAGAAAAAACACGATTTTTGTTAAATGATCACGAACAACACGCGATTTTCGTCAAAAAAGTGCTAGGGAAACACTATTTTTGTGAACAGGTTGCGGAAAAATATTCTAATTTTGTCAAATAATCGTATTTTATCGAAAGATCGCAGAAAATGCTCCAATTTTGTATAAAGATCCCAGAAAATACGCAAATTTTGACGAAAGATCGAGGAAAATACGGAAATTTTAACGAAAGATCGCAGAAAATACACGTATGTTGACCAAAGATCGCAGAAAACATACAAATTTTGACGAAAGATCGCGAAAAATACGCAAATTTTGACGAAAGATCACGGAAAATACGCAAATTTTGACGAAAGATCGTGGAAAATACGCATATTTTGACGAAAGATCGCGGAAAATACGCATATTTTGACGAAAGATCGCGGAAAATACGCATATTTTGACGAAAGATCGCGGAAAATACGCATATTTTGACGAAAGATCGCGGGAAATACGCATATGTTGACGAAAGATCGCGGAAAATATGCATATGTTGACGAAAGATCGCAGAAAACACACATATGTTGACAAAAGATCGCTGAAAAAACACAAAATTTAACGAAAGATCGCGAAAAATACGCAATTTTTGACGAAAGATCGCGGAAAATACGCATATTACACGAAAGATCGCAGGAAATACGCATATTTTACGAAAGATCGCGGAAAATAATGCAAATTTTGACGTAAGATCTCGGAAAATACGCAAATTTTGACGAAAGTTGGAGGAAAATACGGAAATTTTAACGAAAGATCGCAGAAAATACATATATGTTGACAAAAGATCGCAGAAAACACAGATTTTGACGAATAATTCCGAAAAATACGCAAATTTTGACGAAAGATCGCGGAAAATACGCAAATTTTGACGAAAAATCGCGGAAAATACGCAAATTTTGACGAAAAATCGCGGAAAGTACGCATAATTGACGTAAGATCGCGGAAAATATGCAAATTTTGACGAAAACGCGCGAATTTCGCTAAAGGACTTTGGAGAAATGCAAACCTCATTAATAAAGGCTGTGGGAGAAAAAGTGCAATTTTCATCAATTGGTAGCAAAAAACGCTAATTTCGTTAAAAAATTGCAGAAAAACGCAAATTTCGCCAAAAGTCTGTGAGGCCGTGAAAGTTCAGCTTTTTTCTTGCTGAGCCTGTAGCATGTCTGAATAAAGGTAAACCAAAGGGTTTTTGTATAAGTACCCGCACTGATTTAGAAAATTAACAGTTGAAGTGCGCATCTTGCAACATAACCTTTAAAATGTCATCGCGAAGCTGTTTAAATTCTCCGAATTGTTTTTGTTATATTTGCGGGAAATTTATGGTGAAAAAACAACGAAACAGCATTACAGACTTTGTAAAAAATATTTACAAAAATTATTTTGGATACGTTTTAAGTAACCAAGACAAAACTTGGACACCTTATAAAATTTGTACGACTTGTTTATTAGAACTTCGCAAGTGGTCAAAAGGACAGAAAAATAGCTTCAAAATCGTTTCGCCTATGCTGTGGAGAGAGCCTAAAGACCTTGTTAAAGATAGCTACTTTTGTTTTTGGGACATAACTGGATACAATTCTTAAAATAAAAGGGACATAAACTATCCAAACGTCTCATCAGTTACGTCTGCAATTTTCGGCGATTAAAAAATGGTGCAGCCCCCGTTTCCGACTATACAAACTGAAGATTCTGACTGTGATACAGATGAACAGGATGTATACCAATCTGATCCTGAATTTCAAGTAGATTCTAACATGTGTCAGCTCTTTTTCCCAGTCACATTTAAACGACTTGACAAGAGATTTGAATCTCCCCAAAGATGCAGCGGAACTTCTCGGATCACGATTAAAAGAAAGAAATATGCTTGCACCTGGTACTTCATTTTCATGGTACCATCACAGAGAAAAAGATTTTCTTTCATTCTTCGCTGAAGATCAAGATTTAGTGTACTGTAAAGATATTCCAGGCTTGACGAAAATGTACGACAATGAATACGATCCTAATGAGTGGAGATTGTTACTTCCCAGAAAATCTAGGAGCCGTTAGCGAAGAACAAGGCGAAAGATTACACCAAGATTTGAAAGAGCTAGAAGTCCGTATCAAGGAAGATGGAGTACTAGCATGATGGCGGACTACTGCTGGTTGTTGAAGCGTGATGATCCAAACCGGAAATTTAAGCGAAAATCGTACAACCGAAGCTTCCAGGAAAAAAGCTTCCACAAATAAAATTTACATGTAATTTAGATTAGTAATAAGGTATTATTATATTTTAGTTGTTTTTTATATTAAAAGTAACGTACTTTTTTAAATATATATTTTTATATGAAAACTTGTGTTTTTTTTTCTATTTTCTATCTGTATCTTTTTTGAAAAATCTGAAGGTGATGAAAAAATACTAAATACATATTCGTAATCAGCGCACCAAAATACCCTAGAATCAGCTCTCAAGTTCTAGAGAGGAAGTTATGACCATCAATTTGCAGGCCTGTTGGACTAAGCTTTAAGGGAATGTACGCTAAGTGCTTAAAGTATTATAAAGGGCATCCATTTCCATCGCTGTCCAATGGCTAATTCCTAAACCATTTGTCACAGACATATAGTTCCAGTTACGAAATTGTTTTAAATAAAGTAAAAAATTATTTTTAAAGTGATTTAACTGAAGGTGCTGCCACCTTATAAGTTTTAGGATAGTGTTAATTTTAATTAACTTCTGGATTGGTGAAAATAATTGAAGACATGAGTTTCAAAACTCTCTTTATCGAGAAAATCAAATTTTAGGGTATTGCGGAAAACTTAAATGCATCCATTGATTTTTATTATAAATTTGGAGATTGTGGTATTACCTTAATGCAGATTGGTATAGACTGATAAAGATGAAAAAGGCGATAAGGTGAGTTTTGAAATTCACATCTTCAAATGTATTTTTACGTATGTTTTATTTTTTTAAGAAAATGAAACTGTTTCTTTTCATTGCTTTATTTTAAAAAGGTGTGTGTTCTTTTGATGAGCTTTTATTTTTATTTATAGCGTTTTTATGTATTTTTTCCTAGTTCAAAATTTTTATTCAAATTTTAACTCTCTTCCAAATATCATACCGAGATTCAATTTGCATATTTTTTTTATATCAAATGACACTGTAATATTAATACAATTTTAGGTGCATACCATTTATTTATTTTGTAGGATACACCAAATTATATTAGGTTAAGTAATCAAATAGAATTTTAAATATGTATCATTTTGTAACAAAATGTGACTTGCTTTTCATAATTTAACAAAATTTTTGCTATTTTTTTACTTATATTTTTAGAACAAGGTGTATATTTTGCTTTAGTATATAAACATCAACATAAATTTAAAAATAATAATGTAAAATTATTTTACTTTCAATGTTTAATGATCTGACATTTATTTTTATTTCCAGTAAATTTGTGACTGACCCCTATTTTGCAGCAAAAAAGATGCTTCAACTTTAAACAATTATTACTCAGTCAGTTTTAATCACAGAGGAATAGGATTTTTTTTTGCCTTACTTGTTAGAGAAGTGGTAAAAATGTACTAAATATCACTTATAGAGCCAGGGGACCGTATAAAAATTTAGTTTATATAATTTTTATTAAAAAATTTTTGACCTAAATTGCTTAAAAAACAATTCTTTATGTTTTTAAAAGAATTTTTGCAATTGTAACTATAAGTATGATTAATGGTTTAGAAATTAGCCATTGGCCACTGTTGAGAGTGGACACAGTGTGTGTGTGTGTATATATATATATATGTATGTAATAAAATAAAAAAATTTGCGCCATTTTGTTCTCTCTTAACTTCAATTCTAAAATTTGTGCAACATATTTCAATCTTAGTTTCATAATGTAACAGCTAAAATTTTTTTACTTATTTTACTTATTAATAAATTATTGCTTGCTTCTCAAAAAAGGCGGGAAGTATTTTGTAACCTTCTTACTTTCTGGAATATTCCTGGAATTTTAATTTTATTTTTTATTTAACATCGCGTGATTGGTGTTATTGCGCATTGTTAAAGAGCTTGTTATTTGCGAGGTAAAAAATAGATCCTGCCCGAGGACACGCCTCCTTAGACCAAGCAGATCTGATCATCTTTTAATGTTTAAACTCGAGTTAATCCTAATTGGATTTTTAAATTGATTGACGCAGAGTAGGAGAGAGCTAGTTTTGTCGTGAAAATGTTTTTTTTTAATTTGGTTTTTTAGGAGCATTAGAATGCATCTTTCCTTTAAAGTGCTCGGAAGCCATGTCATTTTTTCCAAGAATGTAGAACACCGGAATGTTACAGCTTAGTGAGCGAAGGCCATAGTGATAGATGTGTGGAACGGTGATCTGTGGAGTAACTTAAGTTCGTGCTCTAAATAATAAAGAACCCCGCTATTGATTCTTAGTGAATAGTAGTATTCTACAGCCAACATGGTATTCTACTAGAGCTTATACACTATTATGGAACATCGTCGTCGTATCATGACATTGATTAGCCGGTAAATTTACTTACGTTTAAAAAATGTTCAGAGTACTAAAGAGAGAAAATTACTTTTGTTCTTAAAATTATTTGTTGTGTATTTACTATGTATTGAAACCGTGATATTTATTTATTATTTACTTATTTATTCTTTATTTATTATTTTCATATGAATTCAAACACAGAATTGATTTATTTATTATTTTTATTGTTATTTATTGAAGTATTTGAAGTATAGTAATTGAATTACAATAATTGAAGTGTAGCATTTAAATATTTTCCGTATGAATTATCCCTCTTTCATGTTATTAAGATCCGGATTAAAGGAAGAAAAAATGTCAGAAAATAAACTTGATATTGTACCTTTTGACTTTGAGTCAGGTATGAATATTTTTAAGTGGTTTAAACACTTTGATAATGAGTGTTTAGGAGAAAAAAAAGATGAGTGGAAAAAACACAATATTTCAAAATATTTAAAGGGGGAAGCGCTAAAAGCTTATATAAATGATTGTTTGGATTGTGCTACTTATGAGGAAATTGTTGAGATTTTAACAGAAAAATTTATTCAGATTAGAGTTCCAAAATTTTCTGAGTTTACCTCCTTAAAGTTAAATTATCTAAGTGATTTGGATTCTTATTTTAGAAAGAAAGTTGAGATTGGAAGACAACTTCATCTTGGGGAAAATTTAATTATCTAGGGATTAACTGATGGGCTTAAGCTGGAGTATCAAAATTGTTTAATGGTAAACCCTCCTTCCAATACTCGTGAATGGTTTCGCATTGTGAAACAATTGGCAGCAATTCCAACTCACAACCCTAATAACAACAGAAATTTTCAACAAACTAGACCTATGCACAATCCCAATCCTCAGCCCAGACATTCGACTCGACCCACTCCAAACAACCCAACCCAAAATTTTAATCCTAGATTTTTCACTCCTAGAATGCCTACGACTCATTATCAAAATAACTACCCAAGTCGTCCGTGCAGAATATGTTTAAACAGAGGTATACAAAATGCTTATCATTGGGAGAGGAGTTGTATATTTAACACAAATTCCTTGCAATCTCAAACTCCTGCTCATATACAACCACCCCCTACTAATAATATTTGACAATTATTTATTCCTGGATATGTGGACAATAACAAAGTGTATTGTGTGGTTGACAGTGGATCAACTGTCTCAATTTTACCTCTCAAATTTGTTTGATATTTAAATGGTAATTTACATAATGTTTTCCCTATTACTATTTGACAGGCACAAGGAACTCTTACAATTAATAAATCCTGTCGGTTATGTATTAAATTTGGTAATATGAAGAGGTATGTTAAATTTTTAGTAAGTCAGATACATTTGGACTATGCTATTTTAGGTTTACCTGGTTGTGCCAAATTTGAATAAAAAATTGATTGTGCAAAAAGCCAGGTGCTACAAGACAATACAGTAGACTCCCTTAAATCCGCAAACCAGAAATCTGCAATTCTCTAAACTCTGCACATATTTTATGGATGTAAACAATGAAACTTTCAGATTGGATATTGGGACAAAATTTGATTTTTTTAGTTTTGTATCAATTCCATATATTTTTTAATTTGTAATTTTCTCAATAATACTTTGTTTTTTTCATGAAGGAAGAATATTTTTTTTTTTTGGAAAAAATTCAAGATATTGCTGATATCACTGGTAATCACAATCTTCTTACCAAATATATTTATGCATTAATCAAGATTTTTTGGTTATTAAAAAAAAGAAAAATCTTTATTTTATGATTTTGATGCGAATTAGTAATGTACTTTTATGAGGCAAGTTTTGTTGAATAATTTTGGAAAAATACATTTAATCTTTTTAATGAATATTTAATCATACATTATTTATTATTAACTTGACCTTTGCTATTAGTACTTTAATCATTTAAAAAATTATCTAAATTTTTATTATTTTAGTTTATTACTTATTTTAATATTTTATTGTATTATAAGTATTCATTATAGTCCCGAATGCATTATTAATTGCACTCAAATCACTGTTTAAAAAATGTAAACAAAGCAATGACCAGAAATCTGCAAAATTCTAAAGTCCGCACAACCTCTGGTCCTAAGCTGTGCGGATTTGAGGGAGTCTACTGTATTACGTTAAACCAACATGTCAACACATCCAGTGATAATTTAGAATTGCTTCATTTTGATATTATAAAAAATGATACTACAGTGCAACCCGATTATGGAAATACCACAACTCCTCAATCCTTGCCACGAACTAATAATGATGACTATAATCTATTGGGGGATCTGAATGCTATTCAAAATAAAAATGTAAGGGAACTTTTAAGGGATTATTTAGATAGTTTTGCCAAAAATAAATATGATGTAGGGAGAATTAATATTGAACCTCAGCATATTTTTCTTAAATCTGACCTACCAATATCTTTGAGGCCTTATCGTACATCCACTGCTGATGAAAAAGAAATATCTCAACAAATCCAATCCTTATTAGCTGCTGGGTTAATTAAAGAAAGTTGTAGCCCATATTCTTCCCCAGTTATGTTAGTAAATAAATGAGATGAAGGCAAAAAAAAAACCCGAACGTGTGTTGATTACCGAAAATTAAATTCTATTATGAAAAATGATGCTGAACCTTTGCCCCGAATAGATGAAATTTTAGACAAATTAAGTGGTGCCCAATATGTCTCTACACTAGATTTAGCCTCAGGCTATTGGCACATACCTATTCACCCAGACGATTCTGAAAAGTTAGCCTTTACTACTAATTGTGGGCTCTGGGAATGGAATGCCCTCCCCTTTGGTGTAAAGGTAGGCCCCCCCAATTTTCAATAGGACAATTAGAAGAATTCTTACAAAATATAAAATAGACTTTGCTTGTTATTATTTTGATGATATAATTATTTTTTCTAAATCAATAGATGAACATATACAGCATCTCATCCAAATTTTTGATTTATGCCGAATAGAAAATATTAAATTAAAATTATCTAAATGTACTTTTGCTCAAAAACAAATCAATTTTCTAGGGTATGAAATCCAAAATGGAACTTTAATTCCAGCTAATACTAATATAGAAACTATTAAAAAATTAAAAACCCCCTACTAATACTAAAGAATTACAAAGATTTCTTGGTTCTATAAATGTGTATCATAAATTTATTGACAAATATGCTGAGATTAGACACCCCCTAAATAAAGTACTTAAGAAAGATACTATTTGGGAATGGAATTCTGAATGTCAAAACTCTTTTCAAAAATTAAAAGATGCCCTCATTGCTAAACCAATTTTAAAGATTTATGACCCAAAATTACCCCTACACATGTTTGTTGACGCTTCTCAGGTGGTGGTTGACTTAAACAACCTGACCATAATAACTTTTTACATCCGATTGCTTAATTTTCTAGAGGATTGAGAAGTTATGAGAAAAATTATTTCATTACCGAATTAGAGTGTCTTGCTATCATTGATACTTTAGATAAATTTTATCATTACTTTCAAGATGTACAATTTACCATCCATACTGATCATGCATCTCTTGTTTGGTTAAAAAATGTCAAACATTTAAGAGGTCGATTATTTAGGTGGTCATTGAAGTTAAGTATGTTTGATTACAAAATAGAGTACTTAAAGGGATCTACAAATGTCGAAGCCGACATGTTGTCCATAAACTCTGTTTCTCATTTTTGTAGACCCCTTACCTTTCTTCTTGATGTTAAAGAGATTATTGAGATGCAAGAAAGAGAAAATGTGTGTGGATCAAATTATATTAATGACAATGGACTGATTATAGTTAAAAGGTTTTCATAAAGTGGTAGTTCCCATGTCCCTAAGAAAAAATTGCTTAGTGTTGCTCATGAACAGTTTGGTCAACCTGGTGTTCAAAAAAGGCAAAATTTAATTTCTCCTAACTATTATTGGCCAGATATGACCCAAGACATTACCAACTTTGTTAAATACTGTGATATTTGCCAGAAAAATAAAAAACATAGACAGAAAAAATTTGGCTTATTACAAGCTATGCCCCCAACAGATCAACCTTTTGACTGTCCGTCTGTTGATACTGTAGGAGGGTTCAATTATTATAATTCTACAAAAAAATATCTCCATATTATAATAGACCATGCAATAAGATATGTTTGGGCATTTCCTTCCAAAAGTGTCACTACAGAAACTTATACAATTGTCTAAAACAAATCTTCAATATCAAAATCCCTCAACAATTATTCTGTTTTAGTAGGATTTCAAGTGTACAGTCCCCTCAAAAAATACTAAGTGGCAGGAATGCTACCTTTACTTCTTCAAGATTAAAAAAATTCCTGTGAAATCATAATATTAAAGTTTGACCACTGCCGATTATCCACAAACGAATGGGAAATGTGAAAGAGTAAATCAGACAATAGTAACTAGATTAAAATGTAAAGTCCACTACCTCTAAAATTCCCTGGACTAAGCTTTTAACTGAGGTAATTAATGAATATAATAATACACCCCACTCTATAACTAAATTTCCACCTGCTTATTTGCTTTTCGGCCAATTATCCTATGACTCCCCCTTACAACAAAATTATTATCCCCCTGTTCATGAAGCACTTAAAATTGCTAAAGCAAGAAATGATGAATTTCATTTAAAAAATAAAAAATATTATGATAAAGATTATATCGAACCAAAATTTAAAATAGGAGATCTAGTTATCTATGAAGAATTTCAGTACAATAATACTAGAAAGTTATCTCAAGTATTTAGTGGCCCTTATAAAATTCTTAACAAATTATCCGAAGTAAATTTTGAAATTGATTGGCAAAACCAGTTCAAAAGTTCAGAAATAGTACATGTATCTAAATTAAGGCCTTATTATTCCCCTGATAAATTTAAATTAAGTCATGAGCAACAACCCCCTATTCAACAACAACAAACTCAAGAAAAAACTGTAGCTTAGACTCTATCTCTAGTTTATTATCATTTTATAATTTTTTTTCTTTCTCTTAAACGGTAAATCTCTTTCCATATTTTAATTCAGATAATATCCTGTAATTCTTACAGAATAGCAATGATATCTCTTGACCTCATCAAGAGTGTCACTTGTCTGGAAATTTTTATATTTGTTTATGCCGGCGTAGACGGACAAAGTGAAAATTTCTTATTCTGTATTGAATTGCTCTAGTTATAACTTAGAATAATATAATAACAAGTAAATTTTACGTCCAAAAAAAAAAAAATTAATTTTCCACTGAACCTATTTGTAATATTAATTTAATCTATCAATCATTAAATTAATTATTTGCCAAGTAACAAAATTTTTATCACTTTATTTTGATTTTTTTTTCTCTCTCTCTCTCTCTCTTTGCTTCTGCATTCCAGTCCAAGTACATGTCAATTAGAATATAATTTTGTTTCTTTTTCTCTTCCTTCTTGCATCTTGCAATGTTTTATCACGCTGAGAGAATATTTATTGCGTAATTATTTGACATGTATAGATCTTGTTTTTTATTCTTATTATTTATTAATATTTCTTTTTAAGAATGATAGTAGTTTAAAGATCACTTGCATTCTCAAACATGAACAAAATTTTTATTTATTTTTATTTTATTTTATCATATTATATTTTAAACTTTTTTTTTTGTACATATTCCTACTTATTCCTGTACTCGAATTACAAGATTAAGTAAATGATTACATAATTGATTATATTCTTTATTCTATTCCTCTTCTTGCTATATTTCATCCCCAAAATACCTGAGATGAGATAAATGAGATTAAGTATATAATTTAGAATTTAAAGAATGTCTTTTGAAATATTTACTATTACTTATTGAAAGATTTATTTATTCCCATTATGAGAGTAACTTATACTTACTATGATATTTATTATTAGTGATATTTTTTCTTTATTATGTTTCTTTATTATATTGTTTGTTTATTACATTGTTAAAATTTATTATTACTGTATTAATATATTATAAAATGTGTTATCTAAAAATATGATTATGAAAAATATTTTCACAAAAGTTCCAAAATGGAACTATTATAAGTGTTCTAGGACTTTCTTACAAAAACAAACTGAATTAATATCCTGATGTTAGATGATAGAAATTGGATGGTCTATAATGATATAATTATTAGGGATGGGACGAATATTCGGCCACTATTCGGTATTCGGCCTATTCGGCCCTTTTGCCGAATATTCGGTTGGCTGAATATTAGAGGCTTGTTGACCGAATACTTCGGCCGAATACCTGTAGCCAAATATTTAGAGATACCTGGCCGAATATTGGTAAAATCTCGCCGAATAGTGAAAGATATCTTGCCAAACAAATTTAGGATTTAAAGAATTTCATTTCTTACAATTTTTTTTTCCTTTAATCCAAATTGTCTGCTTCATTCATGAAGTCATTCTCATTCTTACTTATAAAATATACAGTTATTTGATTGCTAAAAAATTCACAGCCTTTCTGTATTTCCTATAAAAGTAAGTGATATTTTAGAAAATGCTGCCCAAGTTGGAGATTTAATTGTATGGGAAATGTCTTCATTATAGAATACTAGCAGTTACCCGTGACTTCGTTCACATAACATTTAAAGGAATAATTGATCAATCAAGCAAAAAATTTCGATGATGAAAAGCATGTGTATGTAACTTTTTATCGCGAATTTATGGTAAAAAACTTCTGATAATCCCTATTTGCTAATTTTTTTTTCAGGTTAAAATTTTCCTTTGAGCGATTAATACTAATAGATAGAAAGATTCTTGAATTCTTTTGTTCAGCTCTGTAGTTTTCCAAGTGCCTTTAATACACGAAAGTATCTTTCTAAAATTTAGTTCAAACAAAAACATTTTTTATTACTACTTAAATTACATTTTCAGAAATTATCATCCGAAGACAACCTTGTATCCAGTTCTTTGTGGGACCCTGTATATCATTTTATATATATACTACAAACATTTACTAAATGCAGTTCAAAATAAATATGCATATTTTATTTAAAAACCACCTTTGAGTAAATTACGCTCATATTCAGTAACCTTTCCAAGATCTTTTGTGTAACCCTGTATATCTAAATTTAACTATTTAAACTATTACCATTTATACTCTCCATATGCATACATTTAGTGAAACTTAAAAGCACATATCATAATTCAAAATGCATTTCATCCATGCAACAGCCATCATCCATCATACAGTACTTCGGATAGAATATATACTATTTGAAATCTTTTGTGTGTCTCTGTAAATGCTATGCACTTCGTATTATGCATGAAATAACTCAAATTAAGCCTCAGCAACGTATATCAATTTGATTATACATGAAATCGTTTACCATAATTAAAATATGTCGGAAACTGTTCCTCCCTTTAGTCTTATGCAATGGAATTTTCTGTGTGACCCTGTAAATGAATAATAAGTGTCCTCTTCACTACATACTTTACAAAATGCATATTTTAGTGCACTTTGTAAATGCATATAAATTTGAATATGTTTCACAGGGTGTAACATCGTTAAATTTAATTAAAACGATTTTTCCCCATAATGCCGTAATGTAAGGAAATTTTTTTACTATCCCTGTAAATAAACTAATTATGGTAGAAACTTCATTTTCAATAGGTATTCGTGCTAGGTAAACGTTAATAACGTCCAAAATTTCATGGAAATCGGAATATATTTACGAAAGTTAGAAAGCGACCAGACAGACAGACAAACCGGAAACATAATAACTTTTCAACTTTGTTCGAAAGTGTTAAAAAATCGAGTTAAAGATATATTAATCAGTAGTTTTATTTTCCACCTTTTCCCCACAAAAAATTTCTTCCATTGATAATTATGAGTTTTGAATAAAAATATTCATTTGTATGTAACTTATAACTTATTAATTAGTATAAGTAAAAAATATTTCTCATTCATTTTAAATATGACATCATTATTTATCTTGCTTCATTAGCTACTGATATTCATACCCCTTGTATTTTTAACGACTGCTATAAAGTACCTGTTTTATTTCAACTATGACGTTACATTTTCATATGTGAACCATTTTATTAAAAATATAATTCTTTTTCATTCTTTTTACTTTTAATTTATGTCGCTATATTTTACACAAAAATTCCCATTAACTGAACAAATATCCTTGCTAAATATATTATAAAAAATATACCTTTTATTTTTATTTCAAACATGACGTCATATTTATTTTCTTTTAAATTATTTTATTATAATTTTTCGCTTGGAAGTTTTTTATTAAAAATTCATTGCCGCTGAAAAGTTATTATTCCAATTTTTTATTTTCTTGGCAACAGGAAAGGAAAATGGTTAAATTTTATCTGAAAAATGCCTATTGATTTTGTATGAAAAATAATTAAATTTTGCATTATTAAGGAAAATATTTGAATAAAATAAATAAAAATTAGCCTATGTTCATTCCACTCCTATAATCTATCTATATGCAAAGATTCAAAGAAAATCCATTCCGTTTTAAATCCAAGTTCATTCCAATTTTTCGGACACACTTTCACATTTATTATATATATAAGGATATTACAATTCAAGATATAAAAACACTTATAAAAATCACTGTTTTATTCTAAGTATTTAAACATAAATTCTAAATACTGAACAAAATATTTTTTTTTATTCTATAGTTTTTAATTTTAAATAATTATTTGGATAATTACTGACTTAATTATGTAACATTATTATGATTATATTTTATTTTACATGTTCTTTCATTCATGTTGTTATCAATTTTTGTTTATCCTTTTAATGCTTGTTGAATAAGTGGAATATTGAAGTTGAATATGTATGCGCCAATTCAAATGGCAAAGATTTTGTTACCATATGCATTCTACTTTAAGCAAAACCTTTTGCTTTAACGTGATTTGTAATTTAAAGCTTGCCAACTGATTTCAGAGCAGGCTCATTCTTACGAATTCGCTTATCATTAGGGACACAAACTCTAAATGATCAAGTTTACTTCATTAAAGGTTATTTCAGAAAATATCTCCTCGTGAGTTCTGAGAGAGAGAGATTAAGAATATTATTAATTTTGGATGCAAGAAAGGGTAAAAGTATCATTTGATAGTAAAAGTGAAGTATATTCTTCATATTTTAATGAAAATATCTTACCATCCTGACTTACTGAAAATCAATTTGATGTACATTAAGATAAAAGAATATAATGCAATTTCATAATTTTTTTTTGTGTTAAAATAAATGTTTCAAATTTAAAAATACATTTAAAAGCACATTTAAGAGTAATAATTATTAAAAAGCTCCTATTTTTTAAATTATATATAATCAAAATTTATTTTTTTATTGGAAAAAAAAGTTGATATTCGGCCGCCGAATATTCGGTATTCGGCCTAAAATTTGGCCGAATATTCGGTATTCGGCCAAATCACTATTCGTCCCATCCCTAATAATTATACCTCCTTGAAAGGAGGTAGTGAACTATTCAATTCCAAATGTGACTTTTTAGACGGACATTATGAGCCAAACTTTTAAATTTGATTTCATGAATTTCTATTAAATTTCTCCATTCTATCTAAGTTTATTATTGTCAAGGAAGATTCAACATTATTGTTTTTCATTTTTATGTTAAAAATATACTATGAGTAATTGCTTATATTTTCAAATTACTTTATGATGTGTACTTTAAACAAGATCATATCTTGTATATTTTATTGATGCCTATTTTATTGTATTTAAATTTAAAGTTATTCCATGCATCACCTTAGTGTTCCTAAATTTGAATTCTATATTTAAAAAAAAATTAATTTGTTTTCTTTTATTTAGTATCTAATTATTATTACTTATATCAACAACTTCATGATCTAAGTCTGCATCATCTCCCTTTCTGTGAACTTGCAGGTCTCAGACCTACATTTTCACCCGTCTTTCTGGGAGGGGGGATTTGTGATGGAATTCCATCAACAGATGGTTTTCTCATCGCCTCCTATATCCTTTTATTCATTAATTCATTCACTCATAATTTATTTTAACATTTATTTATTTATTATTTCATAATAACCATATCCAATAAATATTAACTTACCTTTCAAATCCTTTCCGGCCGTTATCAATTTCATAACATCCAATAATCTATTTAACTTCAATAGCCTTTCATAATTTGTTCCACGGACTCCATCTTTAATTTCAACCTACATCGACAATAACTTATCTCCGACTAATCTTATTTTTCCGTAACGATATTTTTCCCGCCAGATGGCGACTTGGAATATCGTAACATTAATCGAATCTTTCATTCGTTTTACCGAATCGATCCTTCGATTCGTACACATGTCGCCTTCTCATTGGCTCGTTTCGTGGGCGTGCTCGCAAACGATGTTTTCAATCCGGCTAGCTTAGTATAAATACACGATGTTGATTTCTGTTCTTCGCCGCTTTTATCTTCCTACAAATGGAAGTTTTTCAAGTAACTGCATTGAAGCTGGTCTTCAATTTGGACGTATAATTTACTTATACTTGTTTTAATTAGTTTACTTTTAATTGTTTTAACCTGCATAATGATGTCAACTATAAGTTCAACTATCAATATGTTCATCTGTGCTAATGTGATGGAGTTCATCGTATCAAGTCTTCTGTAATGCTGATTCAACTTCTCCAAGTAATTAAATAAATATTTTAGTTTTATTTTTGACTTTTGTTTGCTGTTAATGAGATCGACACTTACACTGCTCAATTACATTTTTGACTTCCAAGATTATGTTAGGTGCCAGCTAAAGCTCCACAGGCGTTATTCTGCTAGTGTAAGGACTTTTTCAGCGTATATAGACCTCTAAAGGCTATATTACGCACATTAAGGGGCGGAAGCCTAACCCTGGAAGCCATTTTGAGCAGATCGATCTCGGCAGGCAAGAGTGAAGTGTTGTGTTTTGAAAAATCCTGGATTACGTTTAATGGTTTCTTCCTTATGAAAAATTGAAATTTTTTTGCCAGACCTTATGATTTAAAGAACTTTATTGTATAATTTCAAGAACTTTATTCATATTTTTAAAGAACTTTGTTCATATTTTTCAAGAACTTTATTTTTATTTATGCCGGACTTTTGTTTACAGAACTGTTCAGTTATATTTTGAAGAAGTTTTGATTTATCTCTTTGCTGAATTTTTATGATTTACAGAATGAATTAATTACGTTTATATTATTTTATTCTTCAATTATGCTTTCACAATAGACTACTTTTGAGTTTTATTGAACTTTATGCCATTTTGAAAAATTTTTTTGAGAAGTTTGACTTGGCTTTTAACAGAGAACTGACGAAAAAGTCGGGGGGGCGGTAACACTTAAAATTTTTTTTGCTTGAAAATTTATCCTGAAAATTTTTTTTAAATGGCCACTAATCCTATTGATAAATTAAGTACAAGAAATTATGCCACATAGGCATGCGATATGCAGTATTTGTTGATGGAAAAAGGCCTTTGGGATATTATACAGTTAAAGCAAGAAACCCCAGTTTTAAGTGAAAGTGTTACTGCCGATATAGTCAACCAATTTACCTCCCGTGCAAACAAAGCTCTTTCTTTAATTTACCTGAATATAGAGCCTGAATTTAAAAGGTTAATAGAAGATTGTCAAGAGCCAGTTGAAGCATGGAGAAGATTACACAAAAATTTTCACCCTGACTCACGTACCCATCATATGACCTTGTTTAATGAACTTATGGAAGAAAGGATACTATATGGAGAATCCATCAACTTATTTGCCACTCGTTTAAAGAAGATTTACTCTGAAATAAAGCTCATCGATGAAAATTTTTCCGAATGTTATCTGACCTACCAATTCTTACGATTTTTACCGACCAGTTTCGACAATCTTGTCCAACAAGTCTTATCCAAACCTGAGGCATCATTTGAGTTTGACCTTGTTGTGGATGAATTAGTGGCTGAAGAAACAAGGCAGAAGTTACGTGATCGAGACAGTGCCAAACAAGTCAGCATCTCCACTACTGTTAAAGTGAATAGGTCCTTTAAGAGTAAACCTCGCTTCAAGAAGTCTCACCAGAGAAAATGTGGGAAGTTGGGACACATCCAAGTCAACTGCTACACCAGATCACCTGATCGCCAGTTTCGTCATCCTTCGCCTTATTCCAGATCCAGATGTCCTCGTTCTTCCAGTGGATCCAGTTCCAGAGGTCGACATTTTCAACGGTCTCCCGAGAGATGCCAGACTGACTCATCATGCCCATCTGACGACTCCGACTGTGGTTCCCGAGACTCATCACCTGCTCCCAGACGCTCCAGAGACAGATGCAAGACTCCCAGACAGACTGCCAGACGACCCTCTCCTCGTTTCTCCAGTTGCAGAGGCAGTGGCTATCGCACGAAACTATCAGATAGTTCATGTAAGTCGAATCTTTTTGTTTCACATTCTAGTATTAGTAATGTTGTGAATGATTCGGAATGGATATTTGACAGTGGTGCAAGTCACCACTTCTGTAACAATAGAAAATTGTTTTCTAAATTTGAAGAGTTAAATGATGAAATGTCTGTTGCTGTTAAAAATGTATTGTTTCCTATTAAGGGCAAAGGGGAAGTAAAACTACGATTTGGTCAAAGAGTTTTTACCTTGTGTTATGTAATGTATTCAGACCAATTACGTAGAAATTTAATTTCGGGTCCCCAGTTGGACCTTAATGGTTTAACTTTTAAAGGAAACAATAAAGAGGTAAAGATCTGACGGGGGGGCGAGTACTTATTTAGTGCATTTTTAAAAGACCGAATTTACAGGTTATATCCTAAAATTCCAGTTTCTAAGGGTAAATCAGTAAAATTTGAAACCTCTGCTGTTAAACATGCAGAGAAAATGTTAATGTGGCACAAAAAGTATGGACATATTAGCCCTTCTTTAATTGCCCATACCAGCCGTAAGCAGGGTGTACGAGGATTACCTAATTTAAAAGAAACTACTTTGTTTTGTGAGGCCTGTAAATTCGGCAAACTTAAGAATATTTCCCATAAACATAACAAAAACATTCGTTCCAATAATCCACTTGAGTTGCTGTACGCCGATTTGTGGGGTCCCTGTCGCATAGAAGGTAGAGGTGGTGAAAGGTATTTTTTATCTATTATCGACGACTTTTCCCGCCGTGTGTCAGTCTACTCCTTAAGGCTTAAATCCGACACCTTTGATGTCGTGAGAAAGCACATTTTGAGGGCTGAAAACTATTTGAATAAGAGGGTTAAAAGTTTCAGGACGGACAATGGCGGGGAATTCGATAGTATTTCTTTTAAAAATTTCTTTGAAGAAAAAGGTATACACCACGAATTTACCAACGCGTATACTCCACAGCAAAACGGGGTGGCAGAACGTTTTATGGCAACTGCAGCTGATGGAATAAGAACTTTGCTCATTGACAGTAACTTAGACCCAAAATTTTGGCCTGAGGCACTTAAATATTTTGCCTATTCATGGAACAGAATTTGTCCAAAACTGTTAGGAAAGACTCCATTTGAGCTTTACGGGAATAGAAAGCCGTCTGTTAGGCACTTAAAGCCTTTTGGGACCGAAGCTTATGTTAAATCGCCAAAGCAAAGGACATGGAAACTCGAAGCTCGTGCAAGAAAGGGAATCCTCGTAGGATATGCTTTCCGCACGAGGGGTTACCGCATTTGGATTCCGGAGACAGATGAAATAGTTGAGTCCTCTAATGTTTGCTTTAACGAAAGTTCTGTTGGTCTTAAGCGCAGTGTAGCTGTGCTGGGTACCGATGATTATGCCCTCTTTTCTCCCAAGGTCGCGGTCAATCGAGATGATGCTGTCGAAGATGAACCTGAGGTCATCCCAGGTCCTTCCAGCAGTTCTCAAGATTACCCACTTGGGGGGGAGGGGGACATTGATTCGGGGTCCAGTACCAGTAGCCTTCCAACTATTCCCTTACGTGAAGATGTTAGTTGGATAAGAAAGCCTGTAAAACGTAAGAAGGAAAACAGAACAGACGTTTATTACTACGAGCTAGGAAAAACCAATAGGTTACGTTCCTTGAACGAAGTTCGTAAATATTGTCAGGACAACAACATTTTATTTAAACCTGAAATTTTTGATTTTAAAGGATCCAACTCCTATTGTGGCATTATTCCTATTCCCGTGGAGTCTGAAACATCAGAAAGTGAGGACGAAAGTTCAAGTGAGTCAAATTTTTCACGTTTTTCAGCATGACTAGCAGTAAACTCTGATACCCCCCGTACATTTAAACAAGCGTGCAAATCTGAACAGAGCTCGATCTGGTGGGAAGCAATGATGCGAGAAATGCAGGTAATGAGAGACCGTGGGGTTTGGCATTTGGCTGAGTTACCAGCACATGTTACGCCAGTAGGTTGCCGGTGGGTTTACACGACAAAACGGGATGAAAATGGACGGATAGCCAGGCACAAGGCGAGGCTTGTTGCCCAAGGGTTCAAACAAATAAAGGGCGAGTCCTATGAAGAGACTTTCAGCCCTGTTGTGAACTTTGGCGTTATCCGATTCTTTTTCTCCCTTCTTGTATCGTGTAGCGGGTGGTCACACACTCAGTGTGACGTGACCTGCGTCTACCTGTATACACCACTGAGCGAGGATGTGTATATGCAACAACCACCCGGATTCTCTGAACCAGGCAAAGAGCATCTATATTGTAAACTAGATCGTGCTTTGTACGGATTGCACCAGAGTGGTAGAGAATGGTTTACAGAAATACATAAAACATTATTAGACATAGGCTTTAAGAAATTATCATCCTGTAATTGCGTCTATATTTTTAATTCCAACATTTTACTCCTTTTATACGTGGATGACATTGTGATCTTTGGGAAAACTAAAAAGCTTATACATAATATTTTACTTAAACTAAAAGCTAGGTTTGATATAAAAGAACTTGGAACGACAAAAAGACTACTTGGTGTTGAATTCGAGGATACTCCGACAGGAGTTGTAATCCACCAGAAAAGCTACATCCAAGATGTATGTAATAGGTTTAGTTCTTTTAAAGTTCCTATCTCTTCATTACCTATAACTAAAGGAATAATTTTCTCAAGATCCAGTTGTCCCGTATCTGATGCTGAAATAAAGGAAATGTCACATCTGCCCTATCGTAATTTACTGGGTTGCCTTGCCTTTGTGGCTAACCGTACTCGACCTGACCTCTGCTATGCCGTGAATGTTTTAAGTCAGTTTCAAGCAAACCCTGGTATAGTTCATTGGGACGGGTTGCTACGATTGCTGGGATATTTAAAAGCAACTATGCATTACAAGCTGAAACTCTCGTGCAGATCTAATGATCTCCCAATTTTCACTGATGCTGACTTTGCGGCTAACCGCGATGACCGGACTTCGATCGGCAGTCAAATAGTCATGCTTGACGAAGCTCCTGTCGATTGGCGCACTTTTAAACAAAAGTGCGTTTCTTTATCGACTATGGAGTCTGAATTCGTCGCAATGACTGAGGCTGTCAAGAACCTAGTCTGGTTTGACCAGATACGTCGCGAATGTGTACAGGAAGGGATCATACCTGTACTAGGGAGGACAGCTGTAATGAATGCAGATAATCAAGCCGCAATCGACTTTGTTAAATCCCCAGTGGAAAATTACAAGTCAAAGCATATTGATGTAAAACTCTTTTTTATAAGAGATCTTTTCAATAGGGGGGGATTTTTACTTAATCACGTGCGTAGCAGGTCAAACTTGGCAGATATTTTTACCAAGCCATTGTCTAAATATGAAATACTTAACTTTATAAAGATTCTATTTCTAAGTGATGATGTAAAATAGTTTATAAATTCATATTACATATAAATTTTTTTTCATGTATTTCATATTTAAATTTTTTCATATATAACGTACCTAATTTAAGCTGGTATTATTTGTAACATGTCAAGCTTTGTGTAACTGCACTATACTTTAAAAATTGTAAATTAAGTTTAAAAAGATAAGTGTAGACATCTGCTATTGTTACTGTTAACTAACCAGCATAATTATTCAGTATAGATAACCAGCTATCTTGATCATTTTATAAAGTTTTAGATTGTTAAACTTTACTCGAAATGTTAAAAATATTTTTAAAGTGATTTCTTTTTAAACCAACAGCTTTTAATTCATAGAGAAATCTTATTTTTAAAGTGTTTGTACTTGTGTTTATACAATTTTTGTTTATATGTATATAATTTATTTCTGTTTGTTCATTCTAGGCATCTAGGGCCAACAGCCATTTTTTGTGAGTGAATGTATTCCAGGTACCGGAAGATTGTCAGGAGAATAAATGAGTCCCTAATTCATGTTAATGAATCTGAATGTTAGAATTTTTTTGAAAGAGCCGTTGTGTTGTCCCTTAGGACTAGATGCCTGGAGTTCAAGTTTATAATGAAAATTTAATTTTTTTTTTTTCTTGCATAAATTCTCTTTTGTCAATTGTAATAAAGATTTATTTAAATATATTGTGATCAAGAAATCAGCTAGAGCTGGTTGTAACATTTCCAAATTGGAAATTGTTAACTTTTCGAATAGGTACGTCATATTCTTTTTTTTCTTCTTTCATACTTTAAATTTTTGAAAAGTTTCTATTTGCATCTTTTAAGGATTAACTTTCATGTTTGGCTTTTATTAGTCCAATCTAGGATATGCATGCCTCTGTCGCTGGATTGAGATTTTTCATGTGCCAATTAATTTTTGGAAAGTTAATTAATTTCGCAAATACTTTAAACTTTTCTTATATAAATAAAATTTAACTATTCTTCAAAAATTTCATTGTTAACTTGTTTAAATTGTTAAATTATTCAAATCGTTAAATTTTTCAAATTGTTAAATCATTTAAATTGTTAAATCATTTAAATTGTTAAATCATTTAAATTGTTAAATTATACAAATTCTTCTTGTTAAAATTGTTAAATTGTTTAAAAATTGTTAAAATTTTTTTCGAGTTCGAAGTGTTTAGGCTTCGTTTAAATTTTTCATGTTCGAAGCACTTTTAAAAGGCTTTGTTTAAATTTTTTTTCTGACTTCAATTGTTGAAGTCGAGTGTTTTTCAAATTTTTCAACTATTGCAGTTGTTTTACTTTTTAGTTCAGAAATGAACTAGATGGAATTTCCATTCCTTAAAATGTTTTTGGGGTAAATCCTGACTTGTTCTGGTTAATGAGGTACTCCTAATTGACATAGTATTGAGGTATCACTAACTAACAAAAAAAAAAAAAAAAAAAAAAAAAATTCAATTTTGTTTTGTCTTTTGAACTTGTGAATGTAATTGTGATATCTATGGATTTTTCAATCCTTTGCTCTTTGAGTTCATTTGAAACTCTTTATTTATAGAGGCAATGAGAGGGGGGGGGGCATTGATGGAATTCCATCAACAGATGGTTTTCTCATCGCCTCCTATATCCTTTTATTCATTAATTCATTCACTCATAATTTATTTTAACATTTATTTATTTATTATTTCATAATAACCATATCCAATAAATATTAACTTACCTTTCAAATCCTTTCCGGCCGTTATCAACTTCATAACATCCAATAATCTATTTAACTTCAATAGCCTTTCATAATTTGTTCCACGGACTCCATCTTTAATTTCAACCTACATCGACAATAACTTATCTCCGACTAATCTTATTTTTCCGTAACGATATTTTTCCCGCCAGATGGCGACTTGGAATATCGTAACATTAATCGAATCTTTCATTCGTTTTACCGAATCGATCCTTCGATTCGTACACATGTCGCCTTCTCATTGGCTCGTTTCGTGGGCGTGCTTGCAAACGATGTTTTCAATCCGGCTAGCTTAGTATAAATACACGATGTTGATTTCTGTTCTTCGCCGCTTTTATCTTCCTACAAATGGAAGGTTTTCAAGTAACTGCATTGAAGCTGGTCTTCAATTTGGACGTATAATTTACTTATACTTGTTTTAATTAGTTTACTTTTAATTGTTTTAACCTGCATAATGATGTCAACTATAAGTTCAACTATCAATATGTTCATCTGTGCTAATGTGATGGAGTTCGCCGTATCAAGTCTTCTGTAATGCTGATTCAACTTCTCCAAGTAATTAAATAAATATTTTAGTTTTATTTTTGACTTTTGTTTGCTGTTAATGAGATCGACACTTACACTGCTCAATTACATTTTTGGCTTCCAAGATTATGTTAGGTGCCAGCTAAAGCTCCACAGGCGTTATTCTGCTAGTGTAAGGAATTTTTCAGCGTATATAGACCTCTAAAGGCTATATTATGCACATTAATTTGTAATAAAATAAAAAAAATTTGCGCCATTTTGCTCATTCTGAGTTTTTAATCCTAAAATTGTGGAACATATTTTTAATCTTAGTTTTGTAATATATTAATCTTTTAACAGCTAAAGTCCTTTTTCTTTTTTTATTTAACTTATTAATAATCTATTGCTTGTTTCTCAAAAAAGCAGGAAATTATTTCGTAATCTTTCCTTTTTAGAATATTCTCGAGATTTTTAATTTTATTTTTTGTTGATCACGTGATCTGTGTTAATGCGCGAAGATGTTAAAAGGCTTGTCTCTTTGCGAGACATGAAGTAATTCCTACTCGAGGTTCGCACCTCCTAGGCCAATCAGAGATGATCATTTTTATTACGTAGATGCAGATTAATCCTGGTTGGATTTTTAAAATGATTGACGCAGAGTAGGAGGGGCTAGTTTGTCGTGAAAATGTGGATTTCTCATTTTGTTTTTTCAGAGGGCAGAATGCGATTGACTTTTAAAATATTAGAATGCTGTTTCTTTTCCCCTGAAAAATTCTAATATCTTGGAATGCAGCTTAATCACGACCCAGATAGCATGCAAGCTTACGTAAACAGTCGTTTTTTCTTTACTTGCCATTATCCTGCAAAGCTACATTATCTTACCTTATACCACGGGCACAGTGAACATTTTGAGTACTAGGTTTGCATGACAATCGTGTAGAAACCACTTTTCGTAAATTATCGATATAAGTATTCGAAAGGAATCGACTTGAGCGCATGCGCAGAGTCTGCTTCTGCTGGTAGTGCCGAAAAGATGGCGGTTCGGTTGTTGTTAATGTGAAATCGTTTTATTAAATATTTACAAAACATTCCGTAAGTTCATTATTAGTATATTATTATTATTTAAATATTTCTTCTGTATTGCCTTTTCTATTATTGATTCAGACCTTTTTTATAAATGTATCATATATTTTGGTTGCTTTTGTTCATTATCAAAGCTGTTTCACTTTGTTGTGCACGCTAAAGTTTTAAATTACAATTATTTCTATAAATATGATATTCATAAAACTTTTTATGAAGCATTGTTTCTGAACAATTTAGAGTTTTTAGGATTACAGTGTTAAACATGTTTTATCAACAATATAATCGAGATTCTTTTGTAATTAAAAGCACTTGTTTGCTTTTACGTTTAATATTTTTAAGTCTGAAATTTTTTTTCTTAAAATCATCAAAAATAAAGGAAATGTTGTTAAAGTTTTACCCACAATCCCCTTACAATATTTGATGCGAGCTTTTCTTACGAGTTACAAATCAAAATAGTTTGACCTTCAACAAATTACATTTATTTAAAAATATGTGATAAGTTTTTTTTTTTTTCCATGCAGTTTTTGCGAGAATAGTTTATTAATGTTGTTGAAACATGCAGATCCGTTTATTAAAGTGTATTTGTAAATTTTTTAAGTGTACTGTTATCATTTTTAGCATATGTAATTTTAGATAATAATGAAGTAATTTTCATATTTAATTAAATCATAGGGCCCGTCCATAAATGATGTCACACATTTTTTCCATATTTCTGACTCCCCTCCCCCTTTGTCACAAAGTATCTTACTTCACTTTACCCCTCTTGTCACATGTCATACTATCTTAGCCTTAGGTAAACATATACTTCCAGTTCAAAAACAAAGTACTACGTTTTAGATCACATTTAGAATTTTATTTTTACATTTAACTATGTGTTTTAATGGCATTTGTGAGCCGAACGATAAAAATGATTCGTATTTTGTTTGAAATAAGGTTTACAATAATTAATAATAATAATTTATATAACATAGTAATAAAATATTAATCTGAAAGCGCAATTAAAAACTAGAGTATTATGGAATTTAACATACTTAGCTTTAAATCTTATCTTTATGAGTACAAAATATTTCAATTTTAAAATAATTTCATCCGTCATAATTTAATCTACTGGATTTTAATGCTTTTAACCAAAATGTGTGATGTCACATTTCAGCAACACATACAGAGCAATATTTAAAATGTTATGTTCTAGTAGGATAAAAAAATTTTGTAATTTTGTTTTAAACAAATGAGGTACTGTAAAACAGTGGTTCATACACCTTGGTTGCAAGCGTTTGTCGAATTTGATGCTTTTCCCTTATTATAAATCATTTTTTAAATATTTGTTTGTGTTTTTCTTATTCATATTTTGAGCGCAGATGTCATATATGTACCACTTTGGCACAATTTTATGTCTTGCATGGTAATGGTAACACGTCTACTGTCGTTTATTAATAAACTGTTGATTTAAATTTTTCTTTTTTTAAATGATATTAAATTGTTTTCTTCTATAATTATTAATTAAACTTTATTTATTTATTATTAATTTCCATTTTAAAATAATAGAAAACAACTAATATAAATGAAGGGCTCACCAAATTGGCATTAGAAAAAAAAATTTGCATTAATGTGGTGTGTATAGGACATAGCTATATTTTGGACAATTTCTGATTTATAAGTCTTAAAAATGAAAAATTACGCACCAGAATACATGAATTAAGTAAGAATTAGTTAATTTTGTGCATGTGTGTAATTTTTTAAATATGTCATAGTTATTTGTATTAAAGGACATAGTTTTTGTATTGTAGCTTATATTCTTCTATAATTAACTGCTAAAACATAAATTTTGTCTTCTATAATAATAATAAATTTCGTTTTTAGAAATTTAATTGTATTCTTTATCAAACATTGTCAAATTGTTATTGTTTATCAACATTACATGTCAATTAAATATGAAATTCTAGGTATTTGTAATTATTTTCAGGCGATATTATTTAAACAGCAAATCTAACTAACATAAAAATTCTTATACTAAAAGTAATTGAACTTGAAAAATTCTGGGTCTTTTTTTTTTTTTTTTTTTTTTTTTTTTTTTTACAAAAGCTGGTTTCCATTAATAAATCATATTTATAGACGCAAAAATTGAACTTGTTTATGTGGGAAAAAAAATGAAGTGTAATAATTATTGTTTTAATAATAATTAGTAGATAATTAAAACCAATATTAATATATAACACTATGGAAATAGTGATTCATGAGAACTTGTCATGAAAGGTTTAAATTTTTTTTCTGATTGTCATTATTTTTTTTTTTGTATTTTTCAGTTACATCCTAATGACATCTGGTAGAAATGCCAAAGCCATGGTCTCCAGCTTGTTGATAAAAATGATTCAATGTTTAAAAGAGGGAAGCAATTAAAGATCCAGGTCACCTGAAAAATAATTGGTAAAGATTTATTTATTATTATATACTATTTTAATAACATTAGTATAATTTTGTAAGTTTATATAAAATTTTTGGAGGGGGGGGGGGGATTGATTATTTTATACAAATTAAATATGTTTTTGTTGTAAAATGCATCGTTTTTATTATTTTTTTGGGGGGGGGAGGGGGGAGCATTATACACAGTTAAATATTGTATATACTTTTATATATTAACTTTAGTACTGGCATTTTTTTTTCTGTTCTCGGGATGGTAACACTGTTTTCAAATTGTAACATTTACACTATTTAATTGTAAATTATATAAAGTGAATGTTATTGTTCAGAAATAAATGCGGAGTTATTTTATACAAATTAAATGACATGTTTTTGTTGTAAAATGCATCTTTTTTTGGGGGGTGGGGGGAAGGCATTATACTCGATTAAATATTGTATATACTTTTATATATTAACTTTAGTACTGGCATTTTTTTTTGGGGGGGGGGGAAATGATAATGCTGTTTTCAAATTGTAACATTTACATTATTTAATTGTAAATTATATAAAGTAAATATTTTTGTTCAGAAATAGGTAACATTGTGAAATAAGTGCGGAATATTTTTATACAAATTAAATGACATGTTCTTGTTGTAAAATGCATTCCTTTTTTTTTGGGGGGGGGGGGTGAGGAGGGGCATTATACACAATTAAATTTTGTATATACTTTTATATATTAACTTTAGTACTGGCATTTTTTTTTGGGGGGGGGGGGTGATAACGCTGTTTTCAAATTGTAACATTTACATTATTTAATTGTAAATTATATAAAGTAAATATTATTGTTCAGAAATAGGTAACATTGTGAAATAAGTGCGGGATTATTTTATACAAATTAAATGACATGTTTTTGTTGTAAAATGCATCCCTTTTTTATTTTAATTTTTTTTTTTTTTGGGGGGGGGGGGAGGGGCATTACACACAATTAAATTTTAGGTAGCTTTCATTACAAAAAGTAAAAAGCTACCTATTGCAGCCGTCCGGAGGAAAGCACTTCCGGAAAATTTTTGTATATTTTCACTGATCATGACCCCCAGACCCCAAAACCACCCTCCGTTCAAATGTTGACATATATATGGTTATATATATATATATATATATATATATATATATATATATATATATATGATTTTTGTCATGCGATAACTAACGTATTTATGAACCGATTTGAATGAAACTTGGTATGTACATAGTACATATAAATGTCTCGACCGAGTTCGTTGGTCAGCATCATCCGCCATTTTGTTTCAAAATGGCGGCCATTTTAAATTTTTTAAAAAATTAAAAATTTAAAATTAAATGCGAAAAAATTAAAATTTGGAAAATATTTTTCTTTTACGTGTTAAAACTTAAAACAACGATTCCAGAACACTTTTTATTTTGTCTATATCTTACAAAATGATTGAGTTATAGCACTTTGAATTTTTCTTATGGCTGACATTTTGAAATGATCTGATTTTTGTCACGTGATAACACGCGTATTTATGAACCGATTTCAATGAAACTTGGTATGTATATAGTGCATACAAATGTCTCGACCGAGTTCA
This sequence comes from Maratus speculifer, assembly GCA_964019185.1. Lineage (NCBI taxonomy): Eukaryota > Metazoa > Arthropoda > Arachnida > Araneae > Salticidae > Maratus > Maratus speculifer. The sequence goes on from OZ025293.1 coordinate 101,270,083, forward strand.
TTGGCCAGCATCATACGCCATTTTGTTTCAAAATGGTGGCCATTTAAAAAATTTTTAAAAATTTTAAATTTAAAATTAAATTCGAAAAAATCAAAATTTGAAAAATATTTTTCTTTTACGTGTTAGAACTTAAAACAAAAATTCCAGAACACTTTTTATTTTGTCTATATCTTACAAAATGATTGAGTTATAGCACTTTGAACTTTTCTTATGGCTGACATTTTGAAACGATCTGATTTTTGTCACGTGATAACACGCGTATTTATGAACCGATTTCAATGAAACTTGGTATGTACATAGTACATACAAATGTCTCGACCGAGTTCGTTGGCCAGCGTCATCCAACATTTTGTTTCAAAATTCTGGCCATTTTAAATTTTTTAAAAAATTTAAAATTTAAAATTAAATGCGAAAAAATTAAAAGTTGAAAAATATTTTTCTTTTACGTGTTAAAACTTAAAACAACGATTCCAGAACACTTTTTATTTTGTCTATATCTTGAAAAATGATTGAGTTATAGCACTTTGAATTTTGCTTATGGCTGACATTTTGAAACGGTGTGATCTGAACGATTGATTCATCATGTTGCTTTAAAATGGCATACACTTTATGATATCGTGGAGTTTGGCGACTCTCTAAATCGCTTAAAATAAAACCAGGTTGAATAAAAGATGACTAATTTCTAAAAATTCCTATTAATATTCAGTCTTGAGAAAAACTAGTATTCAATCTTATAAAATCACTAATTTTATATGATTATTTCCACTAATTTGAGCTTAGTATTTTTGAACAATGTAACTTACTTTAAAATAAATAAATAAATATATAAGTATATGAAAGCTACCTCTTCCTCCCGGCATTGCCGGAAGGACTTTTTTATATGCTTTTATATATTAACTTTAGTACTGCCATTTTTTTTTTGGGGGGGGGGGTGATAACGCTGTTTTCAAATTGTAACATTTACATTATTTAATTGTAAATTATATAAAGTAAATATTGTTCAGAAATAGGTAACATTGTGAAATAAGTGCGAGATTATTTTATACAAATTAAATGACATGTTCTTGTTGTAAAATGCATCCCTTTTTTTGGGGGGGGGGGGTGAGGAGGGGCATTATACACAATTAAATTTTGTGTACATTTTTATATATTAACTTTAGTACTGGCTTTTTTTTTTTTTTTTCTGTTCTTGGGATGGTAACGTTGTTTTCAAATTGTAACATTTACATTATTTAATTGTAAATTATATAAAATGAATATTATTGTTCAGAAATAGGTAGCATTGTGAAATAAGTGTGGGGGAAAAGCTATATTAACTAGTTTACTTAGTTATAAATTCTTTTGTTGGACTTTTCTTGACTCCTAAATTTTTCATTTTTACACCTTCGATTGACAAGTTTGTTTCTATTAAAAACTAAATAAAATTTTTTTAATTTTTTTGCTATCTTATTGAATGATAAAAGATAAATATACATGAAATAACGATTTGAATATTAGTAAAATTTATTTCAAAATAATTTTCATTTATAAATTATTTATTTTATAACTCTTGTTCTTACATATGAATATTGTATTACCAGGGATGTAGAAATACATCATTTTGCTTGCCAGTTTCAAAGGATTTTCTGGCAAGGCGAGTTCATTTTTAGTTTCTGAAAAACTGTAGGTAATAGAGACATTATCAGACACTCTTTCTTAATCTAGATATTTTAACTTTCCAAATTATTACAGTGTAAATAACTAAGTTTCAATTACTGAGTGCTACTCAGTTCTATCGTTTATTAAGCTTATTTCTGTTGTATATATTTCTTAATATAGAAAAATAGAATTATGAAAATGCATTGTAGTAACAGTAACTTTGTCTGCAATTGCATGCGATTTTGTCATAACTATTTTCAATTGCGTGTGTTTTGCATCTTGCTGGCTGATGAAATAAATACTTGGCTGGTAAGATTTTTGAAAATTTCCCACCCTTGTATAATACTATTGTTCATTAATTATGCTTCTTGTTGTAAACCTTAATCTTGTTTCGTACAAAATAAGTACATGAATCATTTGTACTGTTATGCTTACAAATGGCATTAAAACACATAGTTAAAGTTTAAAAATAAAATTTGAAATATGATCTATAACATAATGCTTTGTATTTGAACTGAAAGTATGTTTAAGTAATATAGCGTGATATATGACAATTTTTAGACGGGGGGGGGGGGGGGGGGGGGGGGGTATGGCAAGTGTGACACTTTATGACAAATGGGGGGAAGACAAGGTAAAAAAATTCAACATCATTTATGGATAGCCTAAGTAAAAATAAGGTTTAGTTTTTATATTTTTAAATATGTCATGTAATTATTTGTATTAAAGCAAAAGGTTTTTTGTATTATCTTATCAGTATTCTGTAATTAGCATTAAAGCATAATGATTTTTTGTATTGTCTTACAGTATTCTGTAAATAGGCGCTAAGCTATTATTAAATAGCAATACTTGCCTCATTTAATTTGCAATTAGATACCTCAATTAAATTCACCTTACAACTCTGCTGTATCATTGAATTCCCCATATTTAATTCCAAATTAAATAGGATGAATGTTATTGCCCAGAAAGAGGTAGTATTGTAAAATGGGAGGAGGGGGGTGCTGTATTACTTGCTACATTAACTGATTTACTATATTATAATTTTTCTTTGAGGATCTTATTTGAATGATTTTGATATATCTTTGAATAACAAAAATAGACTGAGAGGCAGCAGAACAAACTATCACCTCATCGAGTTTACGGTTGAAATCCCAGGATTAGTTAAATCTTGATTTGTATTATAAAATGCAATCAGTCTTTTAAGTCATATCTTGGTGGAAAACACTTAAAAACCAGGTTTTAAGAGTTGAATTGTTGGTTTACCACTATTCTTTCCCGCACCCAAAAAAATGAAATAATGGAGGATTGCGAATGGGAAAACATAATGGTTAACCCATGAGTCAACCACTAAAATTGAGTTATTAGGTGTTTTCCACCAGGATATGATATAGCAGACTGATTGCATTGTAATATGCAAATCATGCAACTAATTCGATTCAACAATAATTCAACTAATCCTGGATTTTCATCCATGAACTTCATAAGGTGATTGTATGTGCTGACACCTCCTGGTCTTTAAAAAGAAATGCACATTAAGATTAAATAACAGTAAATATTATATTTAATATTAGTAATTTCCTTAACTTAATATACCTATATATATTTTTAAAAAAACTGCATAAATCAGTCATGAGATTCTTTTTTATGTCTGCTATTTCACTTTTATTATTTTGTCAATTTCTTATCATTATCCTTTTGTATAATTTTTATGACAGAACTCAGGAAGTCAAGAACTCCTAATTTCTGACGAAAATTCAGAGCATCTTCAGTGAAGAGCACTGATCTTCAGCAGCCTCAGAATTGATTTTAAAAAAATAAGTCACTGGTCTGCGGCATAAAATTTTAATAAATCTTTTTAACTCTTTGAGCGACTCCTCCTCCTAAATATAAACTAAACTTACTTTGCAATTATCCAAAATTTTCTAGATAATAAAATGTAAAATTGTAAATTATTAAAAATTGAATAAAATCATGATTTGAAATTTGTTCTAGTATCTCATGGCCAAGAAAACTTACATTTGTCTGTCGGAGAGGGCAAAAAATGTTACCAGTCCTGTTGATCACTAAGTTTTTCCAATTAGTTGTTTGATTAAATTTTTGGCTGATTCGTACCAGTAGACCACTAAGGATTTCAAACACTGTCTAGGTTAAGATATGATAATATTTGTTTGAGAATTAAACTAACCAATATAAGATTTTTTGGTACTTCTAGGTTATCCCGTCGACCAATTTTGCCAAATTATACAAATCGCCAAACTAATAGCCAAATTATACATGTTGACATAATTTTTATTTTAAATAACGAAAAAACAAATAATCAGTAGAATATTAATAAAAAGTCGAAATAAAAATCACTTAATGACATTTTAAACACGTGAATCAATCGTGTCATTGAATGTGACATTCACGATCATCCATTATTGGCATTTAATCTTATTGTTTGGCGATATAATTTTTTGGTCGACGGGATAACCTAGAAGTACCAATTTTTTTTATTGTAACTAATTTTGTATTATAAATTTTTGGAACAGTGTTAGTTGCTCAACCTCGTCCTCTGAGCTGCAGCCAGCTATCAAGGATTCAATTTAGCATAGAGTCTGCAATCTCACTGTCTGCTAATCCATCGCTTTAAATCTTGAAATTTTTAATGCTGTCTGAATGTACAATTTTTTAAGTCACACAGTACTTTATTTTTGCTATGCATATTTGATTTGTGTGTTTATATTTATCTTTTTGTTTTCTAGAAAAAAAAAAAAAAAAAAAAAAAAAAGAATGAATCAAGAAGAGGGAGAGACTTCGCTGAAGTTCCTGACAAAATTATATTGATGTAATATTGATAAATTATGTCAATTCTTTGTATGTAAATAAATAGAATTTTATAAACTGAATGATATTTCATTTGTTTTCGAGATTATTTCCTTGGTACAGAGAAATACTTTTCATTGCTTCAGTCAGATTTCAATTATTAAAAATTATAAAGGGAAAAGAATAATAATTTAAATCAGTTAAATTATAACTTTAAAAAATTAAGATTAGTTTAGTATTTACTGTGTTACTCATAGAAAAATATTTCTCTGGCTTAAAAAACAAAAAAAAATAAATAAATAATAAAAAATAGAAGGAAGTGTTTGAATTATTATAATTTGTAAAATTTATGTTGTTAAATAAATAAGAAATATAAAATACTTTAATGTAAAAAAGCTGGAATTGAATTTATAAAAAAGTTTCTTTTTGGAACTTTCTTTCTTGAACAATTTTCTTATAAAAAATCAAATAGCTGCTGTAGGAATCAAACTAAATTCTATGGAGGATTTTTAAAAATCTGCCAATATTCTCTGAATAATAATCAAAATTCAAAGAAATAATTAAGTTTAATAAATGAAATAATTAAGAATTTAATGAAGTACTAATATGAAAAATCTGCAATCCTCTACTGTCATAAAATGCATGCTGTAATGGAATTTCACATATTCGATTCAATATTTATTGTAAGTAAACAGATTTGTATATACAATAAATAATTAACTGATCCTGAATTTTTAACTGGATTCGAAAGGTAAGTAATTAGTGTAATCAAATTTACTATGTATGAGCATAGATATAGAGTTGTGTATTCTTAAGTCCCATCAGCAATTTTTAAATACTTTTTTATCCTACGTATTTAAAAAAAGTTTTTTTTTTTTTTTTTTTTTTTTTTTTTTTTTCCCACAGAGATATGACATCAGAAAAAAATCCTTCTGCTTATTTTTATTTCAAATGCTCAATCAATAATTTACATGCCTATATGTATAAGGATGAATTTCAAATGTTAAATACATGAAAATTTTCACATTTCTAACAGTGATTCTGTGTGTTATCAACAGAGTGAGAAATGCTCCAATGAACTCTAATCATGCTTAGTTATGAATGTGAAAAATTTCAGTAATTTTAGGTGTAATTTCACAGTTGATAATTAAAATTTTTCCCTCTAGAAAGTTTTAAGTAAGATATTACTTTGTTCATGCATAAACACTTGTATGCTATTGTTAATCATATGAGAGAAAATTCTTGACTATCTCATTTGCATTTCCATATTTTAGATTTTAACTGTGGACATTCTGTACAAAGACTAAGTTTTCTAATTTGTTTACAAGCTTCTTTTTTCCCCAATGAATAAACCTCTCCTTTCAAACTTTTGAAAATAAAAATATCTTAATAGAAAAAAAAATAATAATAACCTTGTAAACTGCATTGAAAAAGTAAAAAAAGGCCTTGGTAGAGATCAACCTCAGGTATCCAATGGAAAAAGAAAAAAAAAATACAAATAAGATTTTAAAAAAAAAAAAAATCCCCAGAGGATTAACATTAGCAAACAGGTGTTTTTGCATGAGTTATATAACCTTAAAATATAATTTAGGATTGTGTATTTATTTATTTGTTTATTTTTTTAAGTATTAAAGTTAAATCTAGTAATGCTGTGAATTGATACAAATTCAATACATATACATACATAGTAAAAGATTATAGGAATGTTATCTGATTAAAAAATAAATAAATAAAATGCCTAAAAACAGGCTATTTTTTATAATTTAAAAAATAATTCAAATTCAAATATTATCTGTTATCTAATAAATATGTATTAAAATAAACTATTTGATAAATATGTGACTAACAAAAAACTATAATAATTTTAATTAATAAATAGTGTTTGACTAAAACTTGGTTCTCTGTAAAAACACACAAAACGAGCAAAAAAAAAAAGTATTGTCAAATCAAAAAATTGTAAGTTCAGTTATTTTGCTTAAAATCCCATTTTTCTATCAAATATTTACATATGATTTATAAAACACCTCATTTTAATTTAAAAAGTAAAGTATATTGAAATTTAATCACTTATTTAATAAATTTATTAATTATAATAATCGAATTTATAAATACGTGACTAAAAAATAAACTATTTTTCAATATATGGATAATATTAGACAAAAATTTAGTTTTCCGTAAAAACAGATACAAATGAGTAAAAAAAAAAAGCATACATAGCTCAGAAAACTTTTAAGTTCAGTAATTTTGCTGAAAATCTACTTTTTCTATCAAATAAGGTATTGAGATTAATAAAAAACCTCATTTTCATTTTTTTCTTCATGCTTGTTATAAAAGCCTTTTATCTATCTTTGATTGTAACTCCTGTAACTATCCTTTTCATTCTTCCCTTTCGCATGCTTATTCTGAAACACTTACGGACAAGCTCTGATTGCGTCAACTAGCAACCTGTTCTAACCCTTTTCAAAATCTTTACAAACTTTGTATGAAAAGCCTTTAAAAAGCATTCAGACATTTACATAGTATGGTTGAAAAAAGCTGTTAAAAAGCAAGAAATGCTATCTGGGGAAGTTTTGGAATATTTGATGACCAGGCCAAGGTGAATGTGGGGAAGAACTTGCGTAGTTTATGAGTTAATAAATAAAGGAATCGAAAGACTCGTGGATTTTGTTTTTATAATGGGGAAATACCCCAATGCAACACTTCCAATGCTTTCCAACTGCCGGAGCGACTACTCTGCTCGTGCTGCTGCTGATTCTTAGAAGTAACATTCTTGGGAGTTTATGGAACATAGCCTTCGTCGAATTATTATTACATATACTCCTTTTAAAAGCGATTGTTTAACTTATTTTACGACATATTTTAACTAAATTAAATTTTAACAGTCCAAAAATACCTTATAGAAGAGCTACCAGATGGCACTCAAATTGACAAATTACCATACAACATTGTTGGAGATTTATAGGATACAATTTTTTAGCATTCTGTAAAACATTACACGGGGCATGAGGTTAGAATAATAAGAGGAAGAAGCAAGGCTTTCTCAACAGAATTTAGCCCGAAGTAGTGCCACTGAGCTCCATATATAATACGGAGAGCCTACTCACCGATCTATTATCTAACGGGACCGCATCAAATTTTTCAATGCGCGTAAGTAATGAGTTCTCTATTTTTCTTACTATTACAAGCATTTTTTCAAACTTTTTCCCAATTTCTTATTATTTTTCATTATTTCTATATCTTTTTGATAATTTTATGAGCAATATTTAACAAATGTTTCATTATTTTTTGTTGAGTTTAACTAAAATTTCCTTTTTAACTAATATTAAATTAAAATTTGTGATGAATTTAAGTAAAATCGATAGATTTTTAATAAAAGAAAATACATCAATGAAAATTGCAGCAATTTCGTCATAATTTAAAAAGAAAATTCATTTTGAAAATATCTAAACATACTATTCTATGGGGGGGGGGGGGGGATCTATGTTTTGCCAAGGATTTGCATCAGAAAAACTTTGGCATTGTATTCATGGGCAGACCGCTCGGCCCGCCACACATTAGTGAAACATTGAACGAAAAAACGTGTGACATGCGACAATTTCAACCCTGATAACAAAGAAAAAACCGGGTTGACTGCGTCATGTTGCGCGATTTTCGACGTATGTCTCTGTAGTGTGTGGCGGGCCCGTAGTGCTCCCGTTCTGCGGACCACAGAGGGCGCCACATTTAGCATTCTTCATTCATAAATGCGTAATTTTTTTTTCCGAGCACCTTCCTCGTTCCAAGCCCAAGCTCGCACTCTTATTGTTGTTGCTCTTGGCACTGTTTTCATGTAACTTGGCGATAATTATACTTGGCGTAGAGATAGATGCTTCCGTCAAGAGTTTGATTTCCTTCCCGAACAGAGTACAAAGTAACTTTTCTCTGCAGCATTGGATTTGGATGGAACGTGTCTTACTGAAAGCTGTACTCTTTAAAAGTTTTCACACACAAGACCACGAGGATAAGAATGAAGGAAGAATAAGAATGATTAGGTTAGGTTTTAGGTTTACTCGTTCACTTACGAGCAAAGTATTTTTCGCCAAGTATGGTTATCGCCAAGTTACGTGAAAACAGTGCCGAGAGCAACAACCAATCAGAGTGCGATCTTGGGCTTGGAACGACGAAGGTGCTCGGAAAAAAATTTCGCTTCATAAATCGCTGGAAATGGCAACCATACTAGGAAGAACTTTAAAGTGGAAGTATCGTTTGGGATTACGGTGCCTTACTTAAGATCGACGTAGATACTTGCCATGTAATCAAAGCGTAAACGAAATTACGATGCCTCACCATCTTACGACAGTTTGAAAGCAGACGCGAGATTAAACATAAGAGAATGCGTACGCAGCAACAACAAATGTAACTACGGCCTCTGATTGGCTGAGAGCAAGAGGTCGTGATCCTCCTTCGTAAACCTGAAGCTCAGACCTGAAGTATCGCTCTCACTAGGCGGAGTTCGCAATGTTTTCCACAAGCATTGCAGTATTTGATTGGCTTAGGTGAACGCATGTCTCGACGCTTTTGGGATAAATCAAGAAGCTGATTAGCTGTAATCCATTGTGACGTTCTTTGACGTCAAAAATGCTTGTGGTCCATCCTAGAGCTCCTATAAGGAAAGGGCATGTTTACAAACAAACACTTTTGTCAACCAATCTACCGCTACATTTTTGTCACAGCGATCATTGTAGGAACCATCTTGACGACGTAACCCAATCATAGCAAGCAGACAACCATAATACAATTTGTAGACCAATCAGAATGCCTGAGTTCATATGTATGGCATAGAAGTATTAAGAAGTAGAAGGATAACCATTGACTTTCTAATATACGTAGACGACACATCCCATTGTTTTCTCGGGATGGTTTCGAATCCAACATCTTTGGCGAAAAGATGCTGTTTTTTGGCGGTGATTGCTTTATTGGCAACTTTCAGATTTCATTCTCACAGTAAAATAAATGTAAACATAGAAGCGAAACTACAAGCTCTTAAAAGAATTGTTAAAGGTTTAAATTAAAAAAAAAAAAAGCAGAAGTGCAGTCAACTCAAGACAAATATAAGGATGTGAGTTTCGGCGGGAATGCTGTGAAAAAAATTCCGGGGAGATTTTGGCTGGAGAAAAACCGGTTTGGCGCGCTAAATCTGCCCTCCGTCACTTGACGGAAGGCAGACATGTCGGCCTACAAAAAGGTTGACATTGTGGAGTCTAAGCATCTTAGGTCATTGAGGACAAGCGTACATTGCATTGGATCTTCGCTGCTACCTGGCTGCCACCGAATTTACTCTGCGTTAGCCAAATCCCATGATCCTTTGTGTGCATGGGCGGGGGATTGGCGGGAAAAGGGATGCTAGTTAGGCGAAGTTATCGCTTTTTCGGCACATGTCTCCCTCAGTGTGTTCTTATTTTATTGACATTTAGCGATGGGCACGGGAGATAGAAATTTCGTAGTGCGATTGTTTTAAAAATAACAATAATTGGTTACTTTTATAACTATTATTTAGCTCGATATTTTCAATTCGTATTACGTTAATTCATATGCTTATTTTTTTTTACGATAAAAACCTATTGTCCATTTCACTCAAATAATTCATAGAAAAACGAATTAAGAGTCTCTTTAAATTTATTTTTTAAATTTTATTACCTAATAAAATTGAAACTAATAAATACAGACGTGACATCCTCCCCCTCACCTACTATCAGTATTCTCAAATAAAAATTTATTGTATTATTTAAAATTACTTTCCAAAGGAAACTGATAAATTTATAAATGATTTATAATTCAAACAGAGCAGAAAATAAAAATATTTCAGTTAAATATTGTATTTTTATTAGTAATACAAACATGACAATTATTTGAGGAATAGGTGAATAAAAAAGTGAGTGCGAAATTACAGAGATGCAATTGTATGAATTAGATTTAATTTGAATGGATGTCCAATTGTAGACAGTGTTGAATCCGGAGGGTCATTCCCCCCGGAATAGTTAAATGCCCCCCCCCCCCCCAGAAAATTTAAGATTTTGGGTTTTCAATGGTCAAAAAATGCCATGTCCCCCCTCGGAATTCTAAAATCCCCCCCCCTGGAGCCACAGAAATCCCTCCCGGAGAAAAGTGTCTGAATTCAACACTGATTGTAAATATAGAGCGGGGGGGGGGGGGTCTGTCCTTCATTTGATTTCAGAATTTAGATTTTCTAGATACCCTTTTTCTTTGGATGATTGTGGGGAAAAAAAAATTGTAAAATTAATTTTTCATGGGTAATTTAAAAATTACACACAATAGAAAATATTTTTTTAGTTACATGGAGTTTTAAAAAAGCTGCAATTAATACTAACTTGTGATTAAAGTTAATATGTTTTAGTTTAATTCAAGCAGACTAACTAAATTTTTGGAAAATAAAATAAAACATAAATAAGAATAAAACTTTAATCCTGGTTCCTTCTTCTTGTGCTTTGAACTGCTGCACTCTTTAAAAACGCAGGCCATGATAATTAAAAAGAAAAGCGAAAGCGTAAGTATAACGAGTTTGATGACAGTCACAATGACAATGACATGCAAAAATCGACCAAAGATCAGCCAAGACCGTCTGCTAACTTTTCGCCTTCGCCAAGGTTGCCATGTTTTGAAGCAGTTGCGTCATCATGGAATGGGCGGGGGTTGAATCACGCCTCCATTAAGTTTCCAAAACGGTTGCCTGATTTGGCGTCTTATCGCGTAAATGGCGAGGCAAGTAATTTTAGTTTCTCAATCTATATCACGGGAAAATATAAGGCATTTAAAATTGGGTAAAATAATAACGTGTAGGTATGCTTTTGTATAATGCTATATTAGAATTAAAAAAATATTTCCATCAATTTATTTTTATTGATATGTTTTACATGCTTATTTAAGAAAGAAAATATAAATGGAACTAATTCTAAATTTGATTTAATGTGAGTATAAATAAATATTCACATACATTAGACTGATTTTATTCTTTTTTTATTTTCACAGTGAAATTATGATTAATATTTTTTAAATAAAAAAGCTTCAAATGCTAATATTCTTTGCTATAAGTTAGTAAATTGAGGACACAGTTTTAACGAATTAGTCATACGTAAAATAATTTCTAATTAAAAATTTAAAAAATGAAATAATTTAAAAAGGAAGAATGAAATCCTTCCGTGTTTCTGGTTTCTTTTAATTTCATCTTAACTCGAACCCCTTCCCCCTTAATCCCTCAAAGATTCAATCAAATGCTTAAGATTTGTAAAACTTTTTTTGTTTACTATCTTGCCCTTTTATTACTTTATTGCAACAACAAATAATCAATTATTTAAATCTCCACCTTTCGAAATTACCGATTTCGCCCCTTCCCCCCCCCCCGAAATAAAGCACTCAAAATGTAAAATAATTAAACAATACTGTTTCATTTTTTTCTGTTCTATTTGGAATTTTATAGTAATTGTAGATAAATAATATATTGTTAAATCAAATGCCCCTCCCTTACGCCAAATAAATAAATAAATAAATAAAATAAAGTAATACTAATAATAAAACATGACACCTCCTCCATTTTTAGCTTAAAAATTATAAATCTTTTGTATTTATAATTTTTTCTAATGCTTTTGATATTTTTCTAAACAATAAATTTATAATCATAAAATCCCACCACTCTGAATTTTCGGTTTTATGCTTTTTAACTCTCCCCCCCCCCTCCTTTTCCTCCGCAAAAATATAATATCTTTTTCACTTTCGATTAAAAATATCTCTATTCTTTATTACTTTATTGCAACAATAAATAATTAATTATTTAAATCTCCACCTTTTGAAATTACCGCTTAATTACCCCTTCCCCCAAACTGAGAATTCAAAATAAAAAACAATTGAACAATACTTTTTCATTTTTATTTTTTTATTATATTTGGAATTATATTGTAATTGTTGATAAATAATAAATTGTTAAGTCAAACACCCCAACCCCACGCTAAAAGAATAAATAAATAAATAAATAATAAATAAATAAATAATAAAATATGCCATATCCCTCATTTTTATCTTACAAAATTTAAAATCTTTAAAACTCATGATTTTTTCTAATATTTATGTTATTTTTTTTAACAATAAATTTATAATTATAAAATCCAACCTCCCTCTGAACTTTTGGGTTTTTCTTTAACTATGTCTCCCCTCCCCCCCCCCCCCCTCCTTTTCTTACGCCGCAAAATATAATATCTTTTTCAATTTCGATTTAAAATATCTCTATTCTTTACTTCTTAAATATTAAATGAATCCAACCATTTAAATCAATACCTCACACTCTAAAAATAAATACAGTCAAACCCCGTTAATACGCGAAACTGCTTAAAACGCGAATTTTCTTTGGTCTCTTGAAATACTCCTATCTTACGCATATAAAATACCCCCTTTAATACGCGAACGGTTAATACGCGAATCCGTTTAATATGCGAAATTTTATCAGTCCCTAGAAAGAAAAACCTACGTTTAATACGCGAATGAGCTTAGTTCTAAACTTACGAATTTTTAAATGAAGTATTTTCCCAAGCATTTTATACAAAAATTATTTAAACAATTATTTTTTATTCAACAATTATTTAAAACCAATTAAATTGAGCATTTTCCCCTTCAAAATCATACGCTGACTAAATTCGGACCCGGCCCCGAAGCTAGCACAGGACTGCCTAATCAAAACTCTCCCAATGAAATATGATAAGCGAGACAAGCTTAGCGTTGTACAAAAGTTAAAGACATTATATCTGCTTTGAAAAACACCTGTTTTCATTTGGACAGTATTATAAAACTATAGTGCAAAATTTTAATGAAAATTCAATTTTTTAAAAAATACAGCATTTAGAGATATTTAACTTTCGCATTTCGGTCTATCATGAGACGCTATTTAAGATTATATGTAAATTAAAAAATAATTGATTCAAAACTTCTCGAAATCAGTAAAAACCTGGTCGTGGTTTCTCTTGCTTTCTGAACACATAGCTCAAAAAATCAAATTACGCACAGCAGAATGTACCGTCAATTCAGTACTTTTGTTGCGATTTTTGTCATTTAAAAATATAAATGTAGACAAAAAGGGAATTAAGTTTATAAAATCATACAAATTTGAGGTTCATGTAAAGTTCATTCATCGCGGCCGCGGGATGCTGGAGTCAGCTAGTTTTTATAAAAAGCAAAAATGAAAAGAACTTTTCCCCATAATCAGTGGCATAGCTAAGGGGGGGCAAGGGGGGCGCCGAGGCCTAGGGGCGCCAAATTGAGAGAAATTGTTATATATCTATATTGGGGTGGGGGCGCAAAATTTCTTGCTGGCCCCGGGCGCCAAAAAACATGACAGTAGGTGGCTACGCCACTGCCCATAATTAAGAAATGTGACCCCCCCTCTCCCCTAAATTAGAGCAGTAGAACCGATAGAAGAAGCATGTGTTACAATGGCAGATTAATCACGTGAGTCTTTCCAATCGCTGTTTCATCAGTGTTATGATTTTTTTTAAAGAAGAGTCGCCTGTCACTCCTGGTATTATCTAGTCTACGACATCCATCTTTGTTTTTATAATCTAGTCTAAACTATGGCGGAAGGAGCAAAACATATTAAACGAAAGGCTCTGTCCATCATTGAGAAGTTACAAATTATAAATCAATCGATGCCCAAGCTGTCTCAAATAAGTCTGCGTTCGCCAAAGAAAAGGGCATACCTGAGTCACTTTAAGGACTTGGTTAAAGAATAGGAATGCCATCGTTAACCAAACTGTGGTTGGAAGAAGAAACAAAAAGAAAATAAAAACCGCCAAGACACGTAAAAGGCCCAACATGAGTGGTTTGTTTAAGCGCGCTGTACAAATATCCCAATAAGCGGTTTGTTAATAAGGAAAGGGCATGTTTACAAACAAACACTTCTGTCAACCAGTCTACCGCTACATTTTTGTCATAGCGATCATTGTAGGATTCATCTTGACGACGTAGCCCAATCATAGCAAGCAGAGAACCATAATAAAATTTGTAGACCAATCAGAATGCCTGAATGCATATGTAGAGTGGGTGCTATAATAAAGTACGGGCGAAAACAGCTTGCCCACACTAATAAGAGCCCACAGTGACGTCAGCTGCCCTTTCCTTATACAAGAAAAAGCTTCAGAAATCGCATAAAAAATGGGATTGCTAGATTTCAATGCCTCAAATGGATGGCAGGATTGATTTAAAACTCGGCACGGCAAAAATTCAAGCAAGTGCGCGGTGAGTCAGCTGCAGTCAACATTAAAGACGTTCACTGTTGAAAAATTAATCTGCTTCCACAGCTGGTAAAAAACTATTCAAGTCAGGATATTTACAACGTGGACGAATTTAGGCTTTTTTACAAACTGACACCCAATAAAACAATAGCCATGAAAGGAGAAACATGTCATGGAGGCAAACTGAGCAAAGATCGTCTTACTATTCTGCTCAGTGCCAACTATGATGGATCAGATAAATTAAAGCTGCTAGTCACAGGGAAAACACGCAACCCGCGATGCTTTAAAAATGTGAAGAATTTTCCCTGCCTGAACGAAAGCCAGCGTAGAACTTGGATGACGGGCAAAATTTTTGCAACATGGCTTCGTAATTTTGATCGGCGTATGAGAAAAGAATCGCGCTATGTGTTATTGCGTATCGACAACTGCCCTGTGCATCCAAAAGATTTGACCAAGATTTGAGTAATGACCTAGTAGAATTTCTATCTCCAAATTCGACTAGTGTCAACCAGCCAATGGACCAATGATTAATTAACAGCACCAAAGTAAATTACAATACTCACGTCGTACGGCAGTACCTTTACCAAATGGAACACGGCAGCAATCTCTCTTGCTACGAGTGTCGTCCTTTTACAGTCCTTGACGCTATGCACACGCTTACTGCAGCATGTTAGTGTTACACCAACAACATTTGAAAATTCCTTTCAAAAAGCGGGTTTCGGAAGTAGAGAGGACATCATTTACACAGAGCCAACCTCGCACCCCTAATGTTGAAGAAGATTGGATAACTGCACAAGAAACTAACAGAAAATTTTGTCGATTTAGACACGTTCATTAACATCAACAAAGATCTAGTCATCTCTGAACTTAGAAGTCTGGATGTTATCATCGCCGATGTAACTGCAATTTATAAACTGGATAAAGAGGAAGAAGATGACGGATCTGCCTTTCCGGCCCCATCCTCATTCTCCAAAGTTACAGAGGCATTCAATTTCCTAAGACAACATGCGTGGTCACTTGACGAAGGACCCTTAACAAGCGAACTTTACCACTACCTAAATAAGGCGAAAAAATCATGGTGACTGCGCGACCGCATGTTAAACAGGCCAAAATTGAGTTACTTTTCCAAAAAATAATTTTTATGACATTATTGACTTCAGTAAGTTTTTTTAATTGACTTTTTATTATTATCAACCTATTTATTACCTCATCTATCTGTTCCGTATAGCTAACAAGGATTTCAGTTTTGTTAACAAAAGTTTTTAGTTAATATGGTTAGCAGAAATTTTTGTGTTCGTCTTATTCAATTTTATGTGTCATATATAATAAATCTAAATATGAAAAGACATAAGGTTTTTACTTGAGAAAATAACGATTATTTGAATTTTCAACTTTCAAACGTTCCTGCTTAATAAGCACATAATGATTAAAATAAATAAAATGTCATTTTATGTCTTAAAAATTGACAAAAAATGTGTTTTGTCGATGAAAATTCGCGACCTTTGGTTATTACGCGAACCCGTTTAATACGCGAATTTTGATCGGACCCCTGATTCGCGTATTAACGAGGTTCGACTGTAAATAAATAAATAAAAATAAATAAATGAATAAGGCGAAAGTTGCATAAATGAGGGAACGGGGAATTCTTGTCTTTTCTTTTCTTTGCTCACCCTTCTGGTATAAAATACGACATCAGCTTCGAAAAACCGGTTTGGTGTATACAAGCGATTAGGTTGGCGCGATATTTGGCGAAGTTCTCCAATCCAGATCTATTCTTTTAAGTATTTATACACAAATTACTCCCCTTTTTTCCGTTTATATGGAAGTTAAATACTCTAAACCCATTCCTGAACAGGTCAGAATAATTTTCTGCTAAACAATCGTCCATTTTTAACGATTTTGTAGCCTTAAAGTCATTCAAACGTTTCGCGCCCCATAGGAATCAATGGGAAACAAACGGTAACTGGGAAACAAGATGCTTGACGATTCAGCCTGAGTTACAGGAGCCCTAGGCGGGGGTAAGGCTGTTCCAGGCGGGGGAGCGGTCGTGGTATCCCGACTGCCTCTGCGCGCGGCTTAGCTCGTCCCATAGCTTGTTATCCTTCTATTTACTTAATATTTCTATGATGTAGGGTCGGTGCATGGAGCTAAGAACGTTTATGAAGGAGACATGTGTGACGTCACTTGAAGCTTTTCCTATCCCCCCGTTACAACGCCGCGGCCGCCATATTTGACCTGGCTAAGCTGCCCTTTTCCCGTCTGCTACCGATCGTCCTATTGAGGAAGCTCCTCGCGGCGCGAGTCAACTACAGTAAAAGTCAAACATGGCGGATATGAAAGAGGGCGAAAGAATTGGTTTTTCGGCGTCAGGGCTCACCATGATGCTAGATTGAGATTGATACGTCTCCTCCATATACCTTCTTAGCTCCATGGGTCGGTGCTATAATGAAGCATGGGCAAAAACCGCTTGCCCACAGTGACGTCACCTGCCCTTTCCTGGCAGTTGCGATTGACGTCCTAGTGGAGGTCACACACTAGAAATAGACATTTCTGATTGGTGGAACTACCCTGACCTCCACTTGAAATACAATGGCATTGTATGCAAGTTCCCTATAGACGCTTTCAGTGATAAGTCAATAATGACATTTTGCTTGGATACTGACTCCAAACAAACGGTTGCTATGCTTCATTTCTTATTAAATGTAAATCATAGAAAATGGTATGATTGTATATAAAGCATTAAACACTTATCTGTAATAAATAGCTAAAAAATGGAGCTAAAATATATAAACAAAATAAAAAATACATTACAACAACCATTTGTTTGGAGTCAGTTTCCAAGCAAAACGTCATAATTGAAGTCACGACTGAAAGTGTCTATAATAGAGGCTAACGGACGCAAATCCATTTTGTTTCGGATTATTAATACTCAGTTCAGCATGAATTTACCGCACCGGAGCGCAACCCTCAAAAGTTCCGGATGTTATGGCCGCAGGCGGAGGTTGCCAAATGGTGGAAATACGCTTGTTTTTTCGACTGGGTACCAATTCGGGTGCCAAATCCGAGAGAATGCGTCAGCCTGTCTTCTAGACGGCTTGTGGTTTTTAGCGTCACAAGATTCATATGGCGCCCAAACTTAAGACTAATGTGGTGTTTTATAATTTGCAGATACGCACGATTTGCGCTTCATTTTTAAATCTTAGAAAAATAATTCAAGAATAAGAAAAATTAAAATTAAACAGAAAGACCGCACTTGCTTTAAACGGCAAATGGGGAGAGACGTTCTGTGTGGGCTCCAG
Source organism: Maratus speculifer (assembly GCA_964019185.1). Taxonomy (NCBI): domain Eukaryota; kingdom Metazoa; phylum Arthropoda; class Arachnida; order Araneae; family Salticidae; genus Maratus; species Maratus speculifer. Next base: position 101,288,093 of record OZ025293.1, read on the forward strand.
ATGTGCACCAGATTAGAGTATCAGTCGTTGCTGTGACGTTAATGCAAGGGGTTTCGTCTGTAGGTGTTGTACCGGCGCTTTGTCCAGCTTTTTTGTAACTATGTGGCAACAGCTAAAAATTAATCCGGAAAATAAGCCGAAGCGAAAATTCATTTATAAATAAATAAATATTGATGGATTAGTTTCGCGCTGATTAGAATCGCAAAATTTGAATGGAAGGGAAATCATAAGATTTAAAAAAGATTTTGTGGTAAAAATCAAACTCGTTTCTTTGTTTGTGTATGCTTGTAAGCTTGAACTATATATATATGTACATATATTTAAATATTTATTTCTAATGTCAGTTGTGCTTAAAGATTTATATAGACAATTATATAGTCGATTGTTATAGACATATGTTATATTTTTAAATGTGTAGAAATGCGTTAGATTTTATGTACTTACAATAAATCGGATTTATTATTTTAAGAATGTAAATATTTATAATAATCTGAATAATATATTTTGGATTATTTTTATGAAATTCTCGCTTTCATAGCGTTGATCATCAGTTAGTTTTGTAAATTGACATTTCTGTTATAAAAGTTTTTTATTCAAGAATAATCCACTTCGAATTTCCGTTTTTTTGTTTAAATGGATTTTTTTTCTTTCGTTCTAAAGTTATACTGCCACTCATTCATGTAAAAAATTACATTCAGTACGGCTAAAGCATTATAAACTGAAATACGGTCAAAGACGAATTTAAGGCTAAAACTATGATTTTTTTAAAATTGCAAATTTTTCTTTTAACAAAGAAAATTATCAGTAAAAAATATTATTTTATAATTCAATACACAATGAATTTTATGATTATATTACCATTGTCATTTCACTAGAATTTTCACAAAGTGTTACCTTTCTTTGTTTCTTTCTCTCCATCCATTATCATATTTTAATCTCAATATAAAAGCAAAGGTCAAGATGAAGTTTGTGTTAATTTCTAATATATTTATATGTTAATAAAAAATGTGTTCAACTATTAAAAATTCTTATGGAAAGGAAAACAAAATTAAAAACATGCTGTTAGTGTACTTATAACTCAGTGGCACAGCCAAGGGGGTGGTTTTGGGGTTAAAACCCCTCCCAGCGCTAAGAAAATCGATATAATTGCTGCTTATATGAATCAAAGCCAAACTTTTGCGCATTTTTTTGGCACATTTAGGAATTCACCACTTTATTGAATCAGATTTCATTTAATAAAGTGATACAATTAAATGGCGAAAATTCTACTTAAAATTGTGAAAGTGCATATTACATGGATTAGTTAAGTAAAAATTGGTTATTTGAACTAAATCACTTTTCTGAGACTCATCATGCTAGAAAAAAATGATGATTTCTTGCCACACAGATGCTCTTTGAATTTAAGCATTGTACCGTGAATATTCTAATTAGTACTGATTCCATTAACCGGTGATTCTAATAACACGCAATCATCTTTATCAGAAACTCAACTGCCCCCCTCCCCCCCAGAACCGAATTCTGGCTGCACCACTGTATAACTCATACTGATTTTATAATTAGGGGAGACCAGGGCATAATGGGATACCAGTGCAAAACAGAATACAATATTTATTTCCTACCAGTGATGCTAGAATAGCACAGATAAGCTTCACAAACCTCATATGTATGCAGGATGTTGATGAGTAGAGTCTGTCTGATTGCTGGAATTCATTAACTTAGCTATAAATTGTGTGTCTTACTGTAATATTTAGAAATTTTTGAAGCAAGTTTGGCCTTCTTTCCATATTTTGCCCCAGGGTTATTCTCTACAATACTGCAAATTTGGCCAAGCAGTCTGACTGGAATGTTACATAGGTAAATTTTCATAAAAATTGGATAAATTGCTAGTAATTGGTCAATTGTTCAAGATTTTAATAGCAGCAGAAATCGTTATAAAATTTTAAACAAAAGTACATATTCTCCGTTCATTTTATCATTAACTCATAACAATAAATCTGAGGGAATGATGAAATTAAGATGTTTTTATTAATTGTCATGAAAAATGCAAAATTATGGAAAAAATCAAACTGATTCCTTAAAGAAAAACACATAATACATAATGTATGATAAAATTAAAATTTTTGAAAATTGCTAAAACTTTAGCATTCTTGTGAGGGAATGACTGCTAATAAAAATACTCCCCGATTTTCTGATTGAAAAAAATTTCTAGAAAATTAACAAAAACTTACACCACCAATTTATGTTGCTGGACTGACAAGTACTCAAATTAACTTTCTCTCTGTGAAGAATGCTAGACTGCTGCTCATCTTTAGTGAAAGGATATTTGCGATAATAGCAATGTGTGAGGGAATGATGGTCTAACATGGGGAAACATATAATTGATTTAGTAGACTACATAATTATAGTAAAAGAAAATATTTTTATTATTTTTTGTAAGGTACCAATTAAGAACTTTACTTTGCTTAGGGTGTTTTTAATTATTTTTATTTCTGAATGGAAAAAATCAGGCAGTAAAGTATGGTAGTATGGGTTGGGGAGAGGTGAGGTAATGATATTTGCATGATATATCTTACATTTTTAAATATTAAATTTGTTTATTTTTAAATTCTACTCCCTATCTTTAATAAACAAACTTTAGACCTTCTAATAAAAGTATAAATAAATAAAAATAAAATTTAGAGCATTTATATGGCTGGGAAACACTTTTTGCATTATTGCAGAGAATAACCCCCCAATTAATTTTAATTCCATTGAATTAATCATGTTTTTTAAAAATATTTTTCTATGATGCAATGATTGAACATCAATGGTTAAAGGTAGTCACATGATTTTTTTCAAATTTTAACGTGCGAGACAGAACAGTGTATGTACACCATTCTGCCCCAGTATTTGCCTTGTTTCTATCATTGATGAACAAGATATAATTCCAAATCTACATCCACTAAAATTTATTGGGGGCACAAGCATATTTTTCATTTGATTTGCATTTTACGAAGTATAATACAAATTCAATTTTATGATTTACTATAAACCTTAGGAATGTAAGTATCTTGCTATCTTTGCCATGTATTAACAACATTTTTGAAATTTTATATAAATTTGCATTTTAAAATCATGTCCCACATCTCCCTCACATGAGGGAGGAATTGGACATATTTCTTATTAATTTAATTGTTTTATTAATCTAAAAATTTAATTATCATCAAATTTATAACATTTAAATACAGTAGACTCCCTCAAATCCGCACTCCTAAAATCTACAACTCTCTAAAATCCGCACATATTTTACGGATGTAAACAATGAAAGATTCAGTTTAGATGTAGGTGCAAAAATTGATTTTTTCAGTTTTATATCAATTCCATACATTTTTTAATTTATAATTTTTGTTAAGGTTATTGAATTCATGTTTTTTCATGAAGAAAGAATAATTTATTTCTGAAAAAATAAAGATATTGCTAATATCATTGGTAATCAATCTTACCAAATATATTTATGTATTAATCAAGCTTTTTTAGTTATTAAGTCTGGCTAAACCTGAAATAAAGTTTCATTATTTCATGATCCTGATGTGAATTAGTAATGTACCTTTATGAGGCAAGTTTCATTGAATAATTTAGGAAAAACACATTTCCTCTTTTATAATGAATATTTAATTGTACATTATTGATTATTAACTTTACCTTTCCTTTTAGTATTTTAATCATTTTAAAAAATATCTATTTTTTTATTATTTCAGTTTATTACTTTTTTTAATATTTTAGTATACTGTATGTATTCATTGTACTTTTAATTTCATTATTAATTACATTCATTTTATTTATTTTTTAAATGTAAACAAAGCAATGACCAGAAATTCGCAAAATTCTAAAATCCACAAAACCTCTGGTCCCAAGCTGTGCAGATTTGAGAGAGTCTGTTGACTATATATTCATATTTTCAACTCCTTTATTCTTATCATCTTATAACCTGTTTAAATAATTCTCTTACCTTTATTTCATTAAGTCTTACTACTTTTATAAATCTCCACAGTTTAAAATAAAGATTAAAATAATAGATTAATTTATCTGAACATCTAATTTAAATTTTAAGTCTAAAAGTAAAAGCTAACATTTAAATATTTAAAGTCTTTAATTTCTACCTACGATTTAATTACTTAAAATATATTTTTCCTTTCTGTTTCTTGCCTCAAACATCTATTTACTTTTAGATCTCGGTAGCATGTTTATCTCGTACAAAACAATAACGAATCGCTGTTTTTCCAATCGTCCTACAGCCGTGCTTTCATCTTTCAACTAAGGAAAGTTGACAACTGACGATGGAGGGCGCTGCCTGTCCGTCAGCATTTGCATTTCTCCCTTGTGATAAACACGACGCATCGGAGATTGTTCTGGAGCCGATGACGTTGTAAGCTGAGCGTGCGTAGTAGATTAGCCCGGCAGTCGGCGCGATGTATTTAAAGTAATGACAGCTGTTTGCTTTTAGTTTCGTTTGTTGTTTTTGTACATGATGGCCGGTCACAAGCAAGTCTCATTTATTGACAGCTGATAGTTTTCAAGTGTCTTTGAAAGAAGAATGCCATCATCTGTTATATGGAATAGTGTCAGAGTTTTTAAAGTAGATAAAGATGGAAGATTTCTTTTGGTGTTTTTCAACTTAAATATTTAGAAACAGTTACGGTATCGGCACACACTCTTCTTTCTCTTTTAATGGTTTTAATTTAAGTTTTCTATTGAAATTGTCTTTCCTCCTCCTTTTTATTTTGAAACGAAGATAATTTGATTTTTCTACTTATCTCCATCTTTTACTTAAAAGGTCATTCATGTCAAAAGGTAAGGTGTTACAAAACTTTAGCCTTTTTAATGGTTTGGGCAAAGTTTATGTTGGTTACCGGATGTGTTTTGACACTTGCTTGGTTTTTACCATGATGCAAGGTATGGGGTGGAGTTATGTCATACATGTTTTATTCAGGTTCCGACGATGTTTCAATGACGGTTTCGCGTGAGGTATCGGCGGTTTCCTGTAAAGCAATGTATAATAAATATTGGATTTGGCATCTGTTTAAAGTTTAATTATTGAGGGGGGAAGTCAATTTTAAGTATTAAAGCTGTTTCTAATGGAGTTGTTAAGTTTAAGCTGTTTGAATTAAATATGAATTAATTAATCTTTTGAAATATAATAGTTTTCTTTTTAAAGTTAATTTAAATTAGATATACAAGTTAATTTAATTCTTTGGTGCTCCAATCCTTATTTAAATATATGAGGACATAGATGTCATACATTTCTGGTTTCATTTTTAAAGTTTTTTTTTTTTTTTTTTTTTTTTTTTTTTTTTTTTTTTTTTGTTAAATAAAATATAGTTTGATTTTAAATCTAGTTTGTCCTCATTTTTGCATATATTACATTTCTCTTTTTCAGCCATTTACTTAATTAACTGATTTAAACTTTGAATATAATTTACTTTTTCTTACATAAATTACTGGGCTCAACTTCTCAGCTTGATACGGTTCCACTTGTGCATTTATTATTGCTCTGCTAATTCAGTTTATAATCGTAATTACACATTGTAATTACTACAGAGTCTACTGTATCTTAACATTTCCCTTTTGTAATAGTAAAGGAAGAAAAAAAAGGCCATTTTTTTAAAAATAATAATTATAATGGTGCACAATTTTGAGCTGATTTCTAACATTGTTTTGACTTAATGTGTTCACATCATCTTTCAATTTTCTTGTACACCTTCAAAAAAGGTGTATTATATATTTATCAAATCGAATTTTCGCTGTCACTTTTCAGATTGTATGGTGTGGAATATTTAATCTGGTTCCTACAAATTAATTGAATTATTTAATTAATGTTTCACACCTATTCTGATAAAAAGTTATAATTTAACTTTTTAAGCTATTTAATCCTCTATAATAATAGCCATTGTGACTCTCTGTCTGTCTGTCCCTGTATGTAGAACGATTCCGGGGTTGTACTCATCCGCTAAAGAAGAAATTCTGACGGCCATGTTTTAGAAATTTTGGTTTTTTTTTTTTTAATTGCACTAACCTAAATGTTATGTCATTAGAAAGAGCTTTCAAAAATAAACGCTTTTTTTGCTTACGGTTTTTCCCTAATTGTAATATCTTCTGAGATATAAAGTCATTTTTTTCCGGCGTTCGAGCACTGGATATATGTAAACAAAGGCCGGATTTGATTCATTCACATGACGAGTTTTCTATGCACCATGGAGGATATTCGGCGAGATTGAATTTCATATATCCAAACCAGTAATGAAACGTAATAATACATATATATATATATATATATATATATATTTTTTTTTTTTTTTGCAAAAAAATAAACATTTTTTTTGCTTACGGTTTTTCCCTAATTGTAATATCTTCTGAGATATAAAGTCATTTCTTTTCGGCGTTCGAGCGCTGGATAGGATATTTGGAGCGATTGAATTTCATATATCCATACCAGTAATGAAACGTAACAATTTTTTTTTTTTTTTTTAATTTTTTTGCAAAGGAATTTGATGCAATTTGTTCGCTTTTGATTTTTCGAACATCGATTTTTTTGTTACGTTATTAGGTTTGTAGTAAGTTCTACACGTTGTATGGGATTGATTTTCATTTAGCAATTTGGCAACAGTGATTTCTTGCACTTTTAAGCTGTGTGAGAAAGTTGTCGCTGTGAAAGCTTTTGATTTTAAGCTGTGACAGAATATTAATAAACATTATTATTATTTTTTTTTTTCAGATGACTGTGTTTTTTTTTAATTCAAGCCTTTTTTTCTTTTAGCCAAAATTTATCTCTACCATTTCATTTAACTGAAGTTCTTTTTGTTTTAATATACTGTATATAATTTTCTTTACAGATTGAAAAATATTTTTCATGAAATTAATTTTGTTTTGATTTCACAGCTTTAGACAAAATTTGTCTCTACACTTAATATTTGTTTGTATTCTTTTTTATTATTATTATTGACATTTCATTAACGAGTTTATTTAATATCTTATGTAAAGTTAACTTTTGTTTCAGGTAAAAGGTTTAGGCAAAATTTGTCTTTACCTTTCATTTCATTTAACTAAAGTTCTTTTTGTTTTAATATACTGTATATAATTTTCTTTACGGATTGAAAAATATTTTTAATGAAATTAATTTTGTTTTGATTTCACAGCTTTAGACAAAATTTGTCTCTACACTTAATATTTATTTGTATTCTTTTTTTTTTTATTATTATTGACGTTTCATTAACGAGTTTATTTAATATCTTATGTGAAGTTAACTTTTGTTACAGGTAAAAGGTTTAGGCAAAATTTGTCTCTACGTTTCATTTCATTTAACTGAAGTTCTTTTTGTTTTAATATGATGTATATAATTTTGTTTACGGATTGAGAAATATTTTTAATGAAATTAATTTTGTTTTTATTTCACAGCTTTAGGCAAAATTTGTCTTTACATTTAATATTTTTTTGTATTCTTTTTTTATTATTGCTGATTAATTAATGAGTTTATTTAATACCTTACATTACTTTGTGTGAGTTGTGCCCGTTTTGCACACTAATTAAACTTGCAATGGAACAATCAAGTGAAACACCAATGGGTCATTCCATGTCAAATCACCCAGATTTTTCCAAAAATGACAACCACCATCACCAATTTTGATAAAATTCAGTGGATTTGTAGAATTTCTAATGCTGATTCCAAAAATATCACTTATATTGAAATTGATGAAACAGTTTATGAGTTATGAGCTTTTAAATAACTCCAAAGATGGCCGATTTGCCACCATTTTGAATAGCACATGTCACAACAAAAAAGTCCATAACTTCTTTCAGGTTTAAGCTAGAGCTTTCTAATTTTTTTTTTTGTTTTGTTCAGAATAAAGTAAACTTTCATTTAAACTGATTTTTGTGAACCTCATTTTATAAAAATGCTGTCAAAAAATGACTTTTTGTCATTTTTTAAAGTAAAAAAAGGGGAAACTTCAATGGCTGATTTCCCCCAATGTACCCCCTTCAATTTTCATCTAATTGCATAAATAAGCAACTCAAAGTGTGTTTTGATGACTAATAAAAAAAAACTTAATGGGCGGTTCACAGGATTTTATTTAAAAAAATAAATTCAATTTTACTGACTTTCCACAATAACAGAAAACACAAGACAGGGATGCCACTTTTCCGCCTTTTGGCGGATTTCCGCTTTTTTTAATTTTTAAGAATTCGCGATTTTCGTTAAGTGATCACGAGATAAAATAACGATTTTCGTCGAACGATCGCGAAATAAAACAGCCTTTTCCATCAAACGATCGCGAAATACAACAGCCATTTTCGTCAAGCGATCGCGAAATATAACATCGATTTTCGTTAAAAGATCGAAAAAAAGCGGCTATTTTCATCAAACAGTCGCGATATAAAGCAGCAATTTTCATCAAACGGTCGCGATATAAAGCAGCAATTTTCATCAAACGGTCGCGATATAAAGCAGCAATTTTCATCAAACGGTCGCGAAACGAAACGATGATTTTCTTGAAATGATCGCAATGTGAAACGGCGATTTTTGTCAAACGATCGCTAAATAAAACGGCGATTTTCGTCAAACGATCGCGATAGAAAACGGCGATTTTCGCCAAACGATCATGTTATAAAACAGTTATTTTCGTCAAATAAAAAAAACAACCTGCAAAATTTTGCTATTCACTCGTGGAATAATCATTGAATCTATTGCTGGGTTACTTGAATTGGTTTAAAATGATGTGATACATAAAATTCTTCACTGAACCTGCTGCTGGGTTACCTTAATTGATGTAAAATACTATGAACTAAAGAAAAATCATTCTAACTTACTCTTATAAATTAAAAGTTTACAACAAAAGAAAAGCTGTAATTCTTTATTTAGTTTATTATAAACAATATAATTTTCAAAATTCACACATAAAGTTGTAAAAAATGTCGTAAATTTTACTTTACGCATAATTTCCTCTTTTTTGCTATTTTCTGAGTGGCATCCCTGACAAGATAATATTGATATTTCTTTTATTATCAGAAATATCATACATATTTACATCTAAAAGTTTGATAAAGTTTAATGTTACATAAATATATATATTTAATGTGCCTGAAAAAGGGGAATCCCATAGGAATAAATAGGAATACCAATAATGGATTCTTGTAATCGGACAAATTAAAATCTATTGCAGTCTCAGTAAATTATGAATAAAAAGGAAATGATGGAAAAAGTTTTACAAATAGTTGAATTTTATGACAAAATCATACTTTTATTATACAAAATACAATAAAATTGCAACTCTTAAATAAAAATTACGGTATTTTAAATTAATACAAAATAACATATCACATACACAATAAACATGCTATTAAAAATATATCTACATCAATAATAATTTAAAGTAAAGGTAATTAATATTTTTTAAAATCCCTGCCAACAGGCAGATATAAATATTGAAGTTAAGTACAGTAGACTCCCTCAAATCCGCACAGCTTGGAACCAGAAGTTTTGTGGATTTTAGAATTTTGCCGATTTCCGGTCATTACTTTGTTTACCTTTTTACTTACCCATCATACATAGTATAGGGTAAGTCTTGCAATCGTTTTGAAAATCAAAAAATTTTTTTGACGGATTTACACGTTTCATATAGTGGAGATTCCAAAAACATATTTTTAGAAAAAAAATTTTGCCATCCGTCCGTCTGTGTGTCTGTCTGTCTGTAACCGCTCTATCTCCTGAACAAATTGAGATAGAGACTTGAAATTTTGTATGTACTTAGTATGTAAGAATGGGACGAAGCCTATTTAATATCAGTAACCTCGATTATCCGGAACTATTTTTTTCGGACTCTCAAAAAATTCGGTCTAATGAAAGATATATAAAAATTTTCGAATTTTTTTATTTTAAGGAATGGACGTAAAAGGCAGCAAAATAACACAAATTTTGCATGAAGAATGAAGTCGATCGGATAATTAGTTGCCGAGATATCTGTAATCGTGTTTTCTACATTCTTCGATTTTTCATTACCCTGTATTTCATTCAAATTTCAATACAAAGATATATTTTAATTGGAAATGAGATGCTTAATCTGACGCAGTAAATTGTTACTTAATATGTTTATTATTTTTGGAGTTATAAGGATGTTTCTTTTACGCAATCTGATACTACTTGAGTAATTTGGCATTTTATATAATTTTTCGAAATTGATTCATCAGCAATTCATTAATAGAGCATTACTATGTATATTAACAATATATTTTCATATATTATGCATATGTATGATGGGTAAGTATTACGGTGACCCCCAACGAGATAGAGACTTGAAATTTTGTATGTACTTAGTATGTAAGAATGGGACGAAGCCTATTTAATATCAGTAACCTCGATTATCCGGAACTATTTTTTTCGGACTCTCAAAAAATTCGTTCTGATGAAAGATATATAAAAATTTTCGAATTTTTTTATTTTAAGGAATGGACGTAAAAGGCAGCAAAATAACACAAATTTTGCATGAAGAACGAAGTCGATCGGATAATTAGTTGCCGAGATATCTGTAATCGTGTTTTCTACATTCTTCGATTTTTCATTACCCTGTATTTCATTCAAATTTCAATACAAAGATATATTTTAATTGGAAATGAGATGCTTAATCTGACGCAGTAAATTGTTACTTAATATGTTTATTATTTTTGGAGTTATAAGGATGTTTCTTTTACGCAATCTGATACTACTTGAGTAATTTGGCATTTTATATAATTTTTCGAAATTGATTCATCAGCAATTCATTAATAGAGCATTACTATGTATATTAACAATATATTTTCATATATTATGCATATGTATGATGGGTAAGTATTACGGTGACCCCCAACGACTAGTTTTAAACAGGAATTTGAATGCAATTAATATTGCAATCAAAACTAAAATGAATGCTTTACAATATAATAAAATATTAAAATAAGTAATAAATTAAAATAATAAAAATTTAGATAATTTTCAAAGTGATTAAAATATTAAAAGTAAGGATCAAGTTAATAATCAATAATATATGATTAAATATTCATTATAAACATGAATAATATCTTTCCTAAATTATTCAATGTAGTTACTAATGTACCTCATAAAGATACATTACTAATTCTCAACAAAATCATAAAAAAGGTAATTTTTTTTTAACTTTCTTCTATCTTTACAAGAAGAAAGTATTGGATTCATGAAAATTTTCGACTTCCGGTTTTCGACGGATTTATACGTTTTAGAAGGTCCTGAACACGTTTTGACTATTTTTAGAAAATGTCTGTCTGTGAGTCTGTCCGTCTGTCTGTCTGTCTGTCTGTATGTCTGTCTGTCTGTATGTGACAAAAAATTTGTGGGCGCTCTATCTCAATAACTAACGCTCGAAATTTAATAAAATTTTATATTCAGTTAGACCTTGATATGAATTAGTGCCTATTGGTTTTTGGTGAAAATTGGCCTGCAGGTGGCGCTGCTATACTACGTTTTTCATGATTTTCAAGATTGCTATATCTCAAGAACTAATGCACAGAATTTCATCAAACTTCAGATTCTGTGACCCCTTGATATACATAGACGCTGATTAAGTTTTGGTGTAAATTGACCAGCAGGTGGCGCTGCTATGCCACGTTTTTCATGATTTTCATGATAGCTATATCTCAAGAACTAATGCACAGAATTTCACCAAACTTCAGATTCCGCGATACCTTGAGATACATAGCCGCTGATAAGGTTTTGGTGTGAACTGCCCTATAGGTGGCGCTGCTATGCTACATTTTGCACGATTTTTGCGATAGCTATATCTCAAGAACTAATGCAGAGAATTTCATCAAATTTTAGATTCTGTTACACTAGAATATATAACATAATTAGACGCTGATTACATTTTGGTATTAACCTTGCAACAGGTGGTGCAGCTATGCTGCATTTTGCACGATTTTTCCGATAGCTATATCTCAACAACTAGCGCACAGAATTTCATCAAACTTCAGATTTTGTTACAAAGTGACATATAACATTACACGATGATTACGTTTTGTTATAAATCCTTCAACTGATGGTGCTGCTGTGCTATATTTTACACGGTTTTTTTTTTTTAACTAGCTATATCTCAAGAATTAATGCACAGAATTTCATCAAACTTCAGATTCTTTTACGCCATAACATAATTAGACGCTTTTTTACGTTTTGACATAAATTGTCCAAGATATGGTGTTGCTGTGCTACGTTTTGCAAATTTTTTGTTATAACTATATCTCAAGAACTAATGGACGAAATTCCATCAAATTTCAGATTCTGTTAGGTCTCGACAAAAATAGATGATTATTAGGTTTTAGTATAAATTATTCAACATGAGGCACTACTAAGCTCATTTTCTCAGAATATTAATTAAATTTTGCGCTTTAGGCTTTTCAGATACCAGAATCTCATTAGGCTAGGTCAAATGTTCGAGGAAATTTGATAGTGGGTAACTTTGGGGTCACCACGTTTTTTTTAAATATTAAAATATACTTATGAGATAGAAGAAAGTTTTGGGATTGACACATCCAACTAGTTTTTTTTTTCTTCCAGGTTTAGCCAGATTTAGATTTAATAACAAAAAAGCTTGATTAACACATAAATATATTTGATAAGAAGATTGTGATTACCAATGATATAAGAAAAATCTGAATTTTTTCAGAATATATTTCTTTTCCTTTGTGGGAAAAAAACATGAATTCAGTACTATTAACAAAAGTTACAAATTAAAATTAAATGGGATTGATATAAAATTATAAAAGTCAAATTTTGTCCCTATATCTGAACTGAATGTTTCATTATTTACATCCGTAAATTATATGCAGATTTTTTAGAGTTGTAGATTTTGGGATTTCAGATTTGAGATAGTTTACTGTACTTGTTTCAGTGACAAAAACTAAATCAAATTTAGATATAAACTTAGTTCAACAATTTTATCTGGTTCTTTTTAAAATTTAATTTTTCTGTAAGAAATGGTTTTATCACAATTATGTTAAGGCAGTGTATATAAAAAAATATTTTTGTACCGTCAACAACTCAAAATTTTCTAACACATTTTCAGATTTATTTTTAAAAGTAAAAACATGATACTTGTTGATGTGATTTTTTTTCAGAAATTTATAAGCGACCTCAGGACTTCTACAGGCAACTATTTTTATATTCTGTGTGCACCAGTATTTTTCTAATATAAAATTTGAAGTATATTTTACTTGAAAATGTTATCAAAGCATCTATTATGGATTTCATTTTTAAGAAAGTGGTTGGTGCCAGTTAGAATTAAAAAAGAGTCGCCTGTAGCAGCCTTGTGTTTTTATTTTTTGTTCAATGAATTAGATCTTGATGTACAACAATTATTTTCTCAGTATGACTATTTTTTCCGTTTCCAGTACTATCACTTAAATTCAATTCAAAATGTCCACTTTGACAGCATTTTTTAATACAGTATGCCTTTTATATATATATATATATATATAGAACCTGCCGATTGAATGTGTTTGTGAGCAAAAATGGATTTAAAAACAAATCAGAAAATCCAATGATTTTGCTTTGCCGAACTGTCCCGTTCACATAGAAAGCGAGGCATTTTTGTATACACAGCTTTTTGTGCCAATAATAATAATGTACATTTGAAGTCACTGCAGATAAACCATTTGTCTATCTCATGCTGAATACAATCAGATTGTATTCTAAAAGTCGTTACATAAGTTCGCAAGCATCCACAAGTATACATTTACATTATCTGTGACTATTACATGATGCTTGTTCTCAGCAATGAATCTTAGAAATCACCTCTGGTTGATCGCAAACAAACTACGTGATAGAAGAAAACTAAGAACAGTTGTGTAATTAGCATAGAAAATTACATTAAAGGGGTGGATTGGTTCTTAATCATCTGATATGTAGACTAATGTAACTTTTACTTACTGTATTTTTTATTTAAGAGTTTTAATTTTATCACAATTTTTATTATATACAAGTATGATTTGTTATATAATGTACCTATTTGTAGAGTTTTTTCTATCATTTCTTTTTTACTTATAATTTATTGAAACTCTGCAATAGATTTCAATTTGTCAGGAAGTACTACTATGTCTTACAAAAATCCATTATTGGCATTCCTATTAATTCCCTTTTTTATAGGGGATTCTCCTTTTTTAGCCACATTAAACATACATATTTAAGTAACATAAAACCTTATCAAACTTTTGGATGTAAATAAATATAAATATTTCTGGTAATAAAAGAAATGTCAACTCATTATCTTGCATTTTCTGTTATTGGGGAAAGTCAGTAAAATTGAATTAATTTTTTAAAATAAAAACCTGTGAACTGCCCATTAAGTTTTTTTTATAAGTCATCAAAACACACTTTGAGTTTCTTATTTATGCAATTAGATGAAAATTGAAGGGGGTACATTGGGGGAAATCAGCCATTGAAGTTGCCCCTTTTTTTACTTTAAAAAATGACAAAAAGTCATTTTTTGACAGCATTTTTATAAAATGAGGTTCACAAAATTCTGTTTATATAAAAGTTTACTTTATTCTGAACAAAACAAAAAAAATTTGAAAGCTCTAGCTTAAACCTGAAAGAAGTTATGGACTTTTTTGTTGTGACATGTGCTATTCAAAATGGCGGCAAATCGGCCATCTTGGGAGCTATTTAAAAGCTCATAACACACAAACCGTTAGATCAATTTCAATATAATTGATGTTTTTGGAATCAGCATTAGAAATTCTACAAATTCACTGAATTTTATCAAAATTGGTGATGGTGGGTGCCATGGTCTGGGTGATCTGACATGGAATGACCCCAATTGAAAAGAGACGATGTTTGGCAAATGAATGTAAGAGACGATGGTTGCAACGGCAAAGCCAGGAGTCATTGAACCATATAAGGGAACTTAACAGAGCATCTCAAAGAGTACGTATTGATCAAGAAACTGACTCTGAAGCAGAACTGCGTAGGCGAGCTAATGCCGACTGCTACAGAAGCCGAATTCAGGAAGAAACGGAATCTGAAGCCCAAGTTCGAAGACAAGCTGATGCCGAACGCCACAGAAGACGTATTGAAGAAGAAAATGAATCTGAAGCGCAAGTGCGAAGACAAGCCGATGCCGAATGCCACAGAAGACGTATTGAAGAAGAAAATGAATCTGAAGCGCAAGTGCGAAGACAAGATCATGCTGAAACTCAGAGGCTAAGTCGACGGAACAAAATTAATAATGTTAGACTGGGAGAACAGGAAAGTGAATTTCATTTACATTACTGTGACCCTATGAACTCTGTGTATGAATTCTGTGCTTCCAAGAATTTTGCCGGTGAACGACCTCCAGACGGAAAATTCAATAACTGCTGTAGGAAAGGGAAAGTTTGTTTGACGAAACCAATGGATTCTCAGGGAAATGATTTAATTTATCCACGTGTTCTTCAGGATTTGCTCATGAATCCTGAGAATCCTGATCACAAAAATTTCAGAAAACACATACGGTCTTACAACAGTGCGTTATCTTTCGCCTCCATGGGAGCAAAAGTTGTCAACTGTAGTGGAAGAGGACCATATGTCTTTAAAGTACATGGGCAAATCTGCCACAGGGCGAGTCAACTATAACCACCTGATGAAGACCAATGACAATTTGCACAATTATATGTTGTAGACAGCACTCAGGCAACAGAAAATCGAATTCGCCATCAAGCAAACAGAGAATGTGTTCCCCATGTTCTGGACCAGTTGGACAGGCTTATGCGATCGACAAATCGTCTTTGCGACACTTACTGCATGTTGAGGGATGTTGAGGCTCAAGCTGTCCAGGAGGCTAATGAAGCCGGACAAGATACTCCAATTGTGAATCTGGTTTTCAGAAGAGATCGACATTCTGATCAGAGACGATTTACTGCACCTGCTGCAAATGAAATTGCCATGGTTTTTGTAAATGATGATGGAGAACCACCGTTCGATAGAGACATCAGAATTTATCCAGTTAATCCAGCGGATCCGGAACAGCAGTTTGTTAACATCAACATTCTCAGTCCAAATTTGGATCCCATGAGTTACCCAATTTTATTTCCTTTCGGTGAACCTGGTTGGCAGCCTAACTGGACTTGCAATCCATATCCTGGAGCACGACAAAACAGAATTCGAAATAACATCACTATGCTTCAGTACAAAGCAGCTTTGATGGCTATTAGAGATGAGTTTAATCCAGTCATCAGAGCGGGAAGACTAACGCAGCAATTCATCTTCGATTCATATTTACAAGTTGAGGCCAACAATTTGAACTTCATTAGGATGCATCAACAGCAGCTTCGAACTGAACTTTACCAAGGATTGGCTGATCATATTGAAAATAGAAGAAATAACATCGGAGCACCAGGAATTCCAGTCATTCTTCCGTCATCCTTTGAAGGATCCCCCAGAAACATGCGGGAGAGATGTTCTGATGCGATGTCCATCTTTGCAAAATTTGGTCCTCCGGATCTTTTTGTTACTTTTACAGCAAACCCCAAGTGGCAAGAAATTATAGAAAATTTAAGAATTGGTGAGGAGGCAAGTGACCGGCCTGATTTGGTTGCAAGAGTGTTTCACTTGAAGCTGAAATCCATCCTTAAAGATCTAACAGTTCATGGTGTTTTAGGTGTTTCAACGGCTCATGTCTACACAATTGAATTTCAGAAAAGAGGACTTCCACATGCTCACATTTTAATTGTTCTAAGGACTGAAGACAAGTTTTCTTCAGTTGAACGTATTGATTGTTTTGTTAATGCTGATATTCCTGATGCTGTCGTTAACCCCCGTCTGCATGAAATAGTGACACGTTGTATGATTCATGGTCCTTGTGGGTTAAGCAATCCTTGAGCACCTTGAATGGAAAACAGAAGTGTTCAAAAAATTTCCCCAAGGACTTTCAGACAGAAACTGTTTTGAGTACTAAAGGGTACCCAAAGTACAGACGTCGCATGGGTCCTACATTTGATGTTCGTGGAGCCACAGTAGACAACAGATTTGTCGTTCCGTATAATGCCCATCTGCTGCTGAAATACGATGCACACATAAATGTTGAGGATTGCACCTCTTTGAAAGCAGAGAAATATATTTACAAGTACATCTACAAAGGCTTTGACTGTGCCAATATGGTTCTCAGTACTGGAGATGTCGAGACCAATGAAATAAGCAGCTTCATCGATGCAAGGTATGTCAGTGCACCTGAGGCAATGTGGCGCTTGCTGCAGTGTAAAATGCACGATCGGTCACACGCTGTTATCAGATTGCCCATTCATCTTCCAAATCAACAGCGCATTGTCTTTCGAGAAGGTCAAGAAGAAGAAGCATTACATGCTGCACGTACGGGAATAACTAAACTTGAGGCTTGGTTCCAATTGAACCAGACCGATCCGGACGCCCATACTTTGTTATACACAGACATTCCTTATTCATATGTGTATGTTCGTAACACATGGCAAAAAAGACAAAGAGGTGGAAGCAAGATAGTACCCAGCAGGGCTCGAAAAATCTACATGCCCGACATCAGTGTTGTTAGACGGCGACTTTTTAAAAATTTGATTGGCACCACTTTTATTAAAAGATAAAATTCCTCTTGATTAATATGTCATTAAACGAAACGTAATTTTACCAATCCAAAGAAGTGGTGCCAATCTGAATTTTTAAAAAGTCGCCGTCTAACAACACTGATGTCGGGCATGTAGATTTTTCGAGCCCTGGTACCCAGAATGTACATAGTCAGTGTTAAAGAAGAAGAAAGATTCTACTTGAGAATGTTACTACTACACGTATGCGGAGCAACGAGTTTTGAATTTTTGAGGACTGTTGATAACACCGTTTACAGCACATTCAAAGAAGCAGCATTTGAGCGACATTTGATGGATTCCGATGAAGAATAGGATCGCTGTTTGAGAGAGGCTGCTGTTTGTGAGATGCCGAAGCAAATGAGACAGACTTTTGTCTTCATCATGGTCTTCTGCAATCCGAATAATGTTCTTCAACTGTGGAACACTTACTCTTCTGATACGTCTGTAGATTTTCAACGGCACAACGATGAATCAACTTCTCTCAATCTCACTCTACATGAAATAAATTCAACACTGAAACAACACAGGATGACATGTGCGTCTTTTGGACTACCTATGCCGACAGGCAATCCCATTCAATTGCAGGTGTACAACTGTAACGAACAGAAGGAGCTGGCAGAGACCCAGATAGCATCTTTGAATCCAGAACAACTTGAAGCCTTTCAGAAAATTGTGGAGGCTACTGAAAACATAAATGAAACACATAGATATTTCTTCATAGACGGTCGTGGCGGTTCAGGGAAAACTTATTTGTACTCAGCGCTTTTGAATTTCATTAGGGGAAAGGGACAAGTCGCATTACCTTTTGCAACTACCGGTATTGCTGCAATGCTTCTTGATGGTGGTCGAACAGTTCACAGTGGTTTTAAATTGCCAGTGCCAGTTCTTGAGACTTCTGTTTCTTCTTTACGATCAAACACTCCAGAAGCCGACACTCTCCGTGATGCTGAACTAATCATTATTGATGTAATTTCTATGTTAACTAAAGATGGTCTTCGTTGCATCGATTGTCTTTTAAAAGAAATCATGAGGAACAACAGTCCTTTTGGTGGAAAAGTTTTGGTAGTTGGAGGTGATTTTAGGCAGACACTTCCAGTTGTTCCAAGAGGTTCTAGAACACATATTATTGAAACTTGCATCAAGTCTAGCCCCTTATGGAGATCTTTCACAAAACTCTCACTTAGCAGAAACATGAGAAGTGCAGGCCAAGAAGAACACAACAGTTGGCTCCTGACTGTCGGTGAAGGAACTCTTCCAACTGTACCTGGTTCACCCCCCCCCCCCCCCCCGATTCTATTGAAATACCTCAGGAGATGGTTCAGGAAAATATAATTCAAGCCATTTTTGGTGAAGACTTTGCCACCATGCAGATTGAAGATTTAGCGATTAGAGTCATTTTAGCTCCTACAAATAAGACAACTCTGGATATAAACATGCAAATAATTTCAAAACTCCAAGGAGAGCCTCAAACTTATTACAGTGTAGATTCTGTTGTTTTGGAAGATCCAAATGACATTCTGAATTATCCAGTGGAATTTTTACATGAACTTACTCCGTCAGGCATGCCACCTCATAAATTAACATTAAAAACAGGTTCGATAGTTATGTTACTGAGGAATCTCAGTCCAAATGAAGGTCTTTGCAATGGAACTCGCTTATCTGTTCAAGAACTGCATGACAATTTCCTTACTTGCAAAATTTTATCACAGTCTCATCGTGGTGAAACAGTTTTTATCCCAAGAGTTAACCTGTCTCCAAGTGACGTAACTCTTCCATTTACACTTAAGCGTCGGCAATTCCTACTCCTACCTGCTTATGCTATGACAATAAAGAAATCGCAAGGTCAAACATTTGAACATGTCGGCATTCTTCTTGATGAGCCCGTTTTTGCTCATGGACAACTTTATGCTGCTTTATCACGTTGCAGGAATCAAAACAATATAAAAATTCACATACCACCAAGGAATAATCAAGGACAGATTGCTAACAGCAGAAATTTTTTTACAACTAATGTTGTTTTCAGGGAAGTTCTCTAAGTTTCTACATTGCATTGATGGTTTTTTTTATTAACGCGTATTTTCATTTATATATCCCCTTTCCATTTCCATGTTTTTTCTTTATGTGCATTTCTTACAATGTATTTTTCTTTTCTCAACTTTTTTAGTATCAAATTTATATTTTAGTATTCAATTTATATTATTCTTTTTTTGTATTGTTACATATGTTTTTTTAATTTCCCAACTTTTTTTGTATTCAATTTATATTACTGTAAGATACTGCCATGCTTTTTGTAAATGATGATGAAGCTGTTTATTTGGTTTCAGCTGATGTCAAAAAAAAAAAAAAAACTCTCACATTCAGCTGTTTATTTGGTTTCAGCTGTGTCAAATCAAATATACCTTTCAGATTCAGCTGTTTATTTGGTTTCAGCTGATGTCAATTAAAAAAAACCTTTCACATTCAGCTGTTTATTTGGTTTCAGCTGTGTCAAATCAAAAATACCTTTCAGATTCAGCTGTTTATTTGGTTTCAGCTGATGTCAATTAAAAGAAACCTTTCACATTCAGCTGTGTCAAATCAAAAATACCTTTCAGATTCAGCTGTTTATATGGTTTCAGCTGATGTCAATTAAAAAAAAACCCTTTAACATTCAGCTGTTTATATGGTTCCAGTTGAGGTCAATTAAAAAAAAATATCTTTCACGTTAAGCTTTTTATACAGCTTCAACAGTAGACTTAAAAAAAAAACCTTTCTTAAAATCGTCACATGTACATTATTTTTCTTTTTATTAACGTGTATTTTCATTTATATATCCCCTTTCCATTTTCATGTTTTTTCTTGATGTGCATTTCTTACATATGTATATTTTTTCTCAACTTTTTTAGTATAAAATTTATATTTTAGTATTCAATTTATGTTATTCTTATTTGTATTGTTACATATTGTTTTTTTAATTGCCCAACTTTTTTACTGTTACATTTATATTAATGTAAGGGGTTTTCCACATGTTTTTTCAACTGCTTTCATTAAGTTTGCTAATTAGCGTTTTTTAAACAGAGACCAGTCCCTAATTTCTTCCGCTTCAATGTACCCTCTTCTTTCTAGACTCGCACGCTTTCTTTTCTTTTTTTTTCTTTTTTAAATGACTTTCTTCACATTCACCGAATCTGGCAAAATTCAGACTGTAGTGCATTGTCCTCATTTCCTTATCATGAATAAATTTTGCCTTAAAATCCTAGCCGCTGTGTAATAGTAAAAATTTTGGCTGAAAATCCCACAAAAGAGAGTAAATTTTCCTTTTAATGTGTTTCAGGATTGAGGCAAAATTTGTACTGATTTTTTTTTTGTTTTTCATTATGCCATTCGAATAACCCCGTCTTAGGACGGGTATACATCTAGTATCATTATATTTATATTTAATGTTCCTTTATTCTTTTTCAGAACTAAATCTTAAACATGGAAGATCAACAGTTTTGTTTAAAATGGAGCAACCACCATTCTAATATGATTGACATATTTGGACGGCTATTAACTAATGAAGCATTATGTGATGTAACTCTAGCATGTGATGGTTATAGTTTTAAAGCTCACAAATTAGTTTTATCTGCATCAAGCTCATTTTTCCAAAATCTTTTCCTTGAAAACCCATGTAAACATCCTATTGTAATAATTCCTGAATTAAAATACATGGATATGAAAGCACTGGTTGATTTTATGTATAATGGCCAAGTAAATGTTTCTGAAAGTCAACTGCCAAAACTATTAAAAGCTGCAGAAAATTTAAGAATTAAAGGCTTAAGTGATTGTCGTTTAAAAAATGCAGTAATATCAGATACTTCAAAACCTTCTCCAGAAACATCATTTTCAAAGATGGAATGTTCTGAGAATGCAGAACAGACCAAAAAGCTGCTTGAAAAAGATTCAGATAGTAGCTCTTGTAATGTAGAGTTCAGAGAGCACCAAGAAATATTCAGCCCTGATGTATGCACAGATAACCAGAGCTCTGCTATTTCTAATCAACTGAGCTCTGATGGTCAAAGCAGTGGTGTTGGCACATTAGGACCTGATGCACAAACTTCCCAACAAGGCACAGATGGAAGTGATTTAACATCAATCTCAGATACAGAAATTGAAATGGAACCATCAAAAATGATGGAGCAATCAATGACAACTGATCATGTAAGTATTTTCTTCACCCCCCTCCCCCTTTACATGTTCTATCTAAAGAAATGATGCAGTATATATTTATTTGAAAAGAGATATTGTTTGATAGGTTTATTTTTTGTTTTTTTAAACAGTCAAATAAATATGTAGTTTCATGGGTGCGATTGCAGTTTGCTCTCCTTCTTGGTGCGATTTTCAAAAATCGCCAAATGGCACATTTTTGTGTACTAACTCCCGGAGCTGCAACATCTCCGAGAGAGAGTACACAAAATTATTATTTGTTTTCTCTTCTCATATATTTTTAAACAAGTACCTATCTAGACAAATGCTTTAAATGTGAGAATAAATATTTGATCAGTTATTTTTCTATTATCCTGTATTTTTGAATAAAAATAAAAAATACATAACATTTCAATTTTTTTCGAAATACATTTTTATAGATGCATTTAATATATTTTAAAATACATTTTATCAAATATATCAAAAAACAAATTTTTTATTTACCCAAATTATTAAAAAAGAATGTTTGTTAACAGTAAGAGGAGCAAAACAATGTTGTAGTCTTTTTATTCAGAGGGCCTTTTTTTTTTTTAATCAGAGGGCTGCCGTCCTCCCTGAACCCTCTGTTTTTTTTATTCATAATTTTATCTTCTATTCTAGGATGTCATTCAAAACCATCACTCAATCTATCATTTTTAGTCATTCATATCTTGAAACAATCAGCCTCTCTTTCATACGTAATTCAATCAAAGCTCAAAAATACAGGTTAAAAAAAAAGAGAAAAATAAATGATTGAATATTTATTCTCACCTGTCAAGCATTTATCCATATCGGTACTTGTTCCAAAATATATGAGATGAGAAAACAAAAGAAATTGCGCTATGCACAACTTTTCAACGTGCAATCCATTGCAACATTAACGTTTTTCCAAAAATTTAAATGCTCCTTTTCTCAGTTCTCTTCTTTCGTCCAATAAGAAAACATGTAACAAAAAGGAACGTCCAATCAGGAAACGGCTTAGAAAACAGTAGGATACGGTTTAAAAAGCAAAGACTTTAAAACGGAGCACTCCTTAGGGTTGCCACATTGAAGATGCGAGAGGATAAATTGAAAATACAAGGGTTGCCATATTGGAGCATTTATCGCGCCAAAAAAAAGTCGCCTTGGCGAAGGAGAGTAAACTGCATTTCACCTGTTTCATGTATTGTAAATAATAGCATTGACTTTGATAATTTGTTCTTAATTTTTTAAATATATGTGTGCATACAATAAGTGAAATGATAGTACATAACTTCAGCAATTATATTGAAAAAAAAAAAA
This sequence comes from Maratus speculifer, assembly GCA_964019185.1. NCBI lineage: Eukaryota > Metazoa > Arthropoda > Arachnida > Araneae > Salticidae > Maratus > Maratus speculifer. The sequence continues at coordinate 101,311,196 of OZ025293.1, forward strand.
ATCGAAAGAACAGATGCAAAAGTTATGTAAAATGATAGATTTTTTAGGGCGCAGATTTCTTTTTTTAAATAAAAATTGTGTTGAACAATGCTTAAAACCAAATGAAAACTGATAAAAAATTGTTTGATACTGTGGAGTCTTGCTACAACTGTAATTTTATGCTTTCTCACAATTTAGAATAAAATGTTCATAAACTATAACTTTCTTCCTTTATATATTTCCGAAAATTTACATTTTCCAACTGTTTATAAACATTGTTTTTATGACAAAATATAAGAATGAAGTTCTATTTCATCCAGAAAATAAATTTGTTGACCAGTGAAAGATCTTAAATATAAATGAATATATGTATATATAGAGAGACATTGAGAGAACAATAACTATTTATATTTTATCTTAAAATGAGAAATTTTGTTCTAAAATCCTAAATAAATCAGCAGCCCATCCTAAAGTAATGAAACATCATATTTACAGCATGCTGGTGTACCTCGATTTTTTTTTTTTTTTTTTTTTTGGCTTGCCAGCTAATGCAAGGGAATATTGTACATATTTTTTTAAGGGGGATGTGATAAAAATTGGATTTACCTTTTACAAAAGTAAGTAATGTTAATAAGTTATTGTTTATTATTAAAACACTCAACTATGAATACTATAGTTTATTACATCTTAAAGGTCAAGATTCAGGAATTTTGGAAGTGGCCACTGGCCATGATTAATTCAGTGGCCACTTATGTGTCATTGCACATTCATAGAACTTGCCTGTAGTTAAAATACATGTATGCACATAAAGGTATAATATTAGGCATGGTCAAAAATTAAATTCTTCAGAAACATATTTATACAATATATTATCTTAAATACTTTTTCAAATTAAAATTTTTTTTAAATACTTACTTTTTTAATTTTTTTCAAAAACTGAAATGAAAGAAAAATCAGACTGCATAAAAAACACAAGCAAGTCATATTTTAACATATTTTAATCCTGAAAACAGGGCCTTCTACTTTTGATGGAATCATTCCACCACAATTCAATTACACTTTCACAATTAAAATCATTTAAATCCACCTTAGCAGTTTTTACAGTTAATCTGTTTTCCAAACATTCTTTCTTCATAGATGTGGACCTGTCATTTATTATGTTTTTCACACTGCTCCACACTCTTTCCACTTCAGCGTTACTTGGCGGTATGGTAATTAAAACTTAAATAACTTCTTTCATTATTTTGAAGTTATTGAAGTTTTCACTACCTAACTTTTCTAGTAAATTAGGCAATGAAATTGTTGGTTGGAAGTTCTTGAACATACTGCTATGTAACAATTTCCATTCTTCTAATGCTCTTTCTTTGGAAAAATGAAACAGTTCACAAATTCTTAGTAGCTCATTTTCTCCAAAACTTTTAAGTTCTGATTCTGTAGGTGGAAACATGGCAGTGTCTAACTTTTCTGCCATGAGAGTGCAAGCATTGTTTCCTGGTCCTTCATCACCGAAAAACCTATCTGAAATCTTTTCACTTACACTTACGCAAAAAGCCATAAAAGTGTCTTTTTGATCTAGTAAAATGCTAGATGTTATGTTTCTAGTTGCTGTAGAAAACAGGGAACTTTTTGCATTCAAAAGAATATCTTTAAATTTTATCTGATCTATTTTGGAATCATCAACTGCAAAAAGAAAATTTTGCAAATGCTGGCCGTTGCTTTCTACCAATTCACCCGTTTCTCCAAAGTCAATTAAGTCTAATTTTAATTTTTTTATACAATTTGTTGCATCACATATATTTATATCAGCTTTTTCCAAATACAATGAAGCTTTAGAAATAATTCCTAAAAAATCTCTTAAAGCATGTAGGAAACACACAAAATCATAGAGAAGCAGGTTTTTTAAGTTGTATTTTGCTGAATTTATAACACTAGCTGTATAGCCTGAGGTATGGGGCGATACAACATTAGTAAGGTGCTGAACAATAAACTGATAATTTTCAGCAATAGCTATGACTGTACTGTTTAATGAATTAGCCCACCTTGTTTCGCAAATAGCTTTAAAAGACAGTACTTTTAAGTTAAGTGCATCCAGCAGCTCTATGTAGCTCTCGAGTAAGTTTAGGACTAGTTCTATAAAAATTATTGATTGATCTAAAAGTGCCATTATTTTTGAAGCTGTTGCATTATTTTTTATTGAATCTTTTAGACATAAATCAAGCAAGTGATTGTTCAGAGTTCACTCTAGGATCAAGGGCAGGCAGGGCGCACTTTGCCATAAAAGGGCACAATGAAAAAAAAGGGGCATATTAATGTAATTATCAGGGGTGATTCCGGATGAAATTTTTTTTCGGAAATCGGCAGGGGTGCGGGGGTCGTGAGTCCCCCCCCCACCTCCAGCGATCTTCGGGCAAAATCGGCGTTTTCCCGCTATCTTCAGACGAAATCAGCAATATTTTAGCAGAATCGGCGATTTATTGCGATCTTTTGCCAAAATCGGCGGTTTTTCCGCTATCTTTTGATGAAATCAGCGTTTTCCTATTTTTTTTTTTTTTTTTTTTTTAAATGAAATTGGTGTTTTTTCGACGATCTTTAGACAAAATTTGCTTTTTTCCGTGATTTTTTCTCGAAAACGGCGTTTTATTCCCGCGATCTTTTGACGAAATCGGCGTTTTTTCAGTGATCTTTTGATGAAATCAGCGTATTTTTTCAAATATTCTTTTGACAAAATATTTTTAAGCGATCTTTTATCGAAAATTGCGTTTTTTTCCCGCGATCTTTTAAGGAAATCGGCGTTTTATCTGCGATATTTGGTGAAATTGCCGTTTTTTCCGCGATCCGCACAGGAAATTCGTGTTTTTCATCGATCTTTTGACAAAGTTCGTTCGCAAAAACATTGACGAAATCGTCGGTTTTTTACGAAATATTGACGAAATGTATGCTATTTTGGCGATCCTATCACGAAATTTGCATTTCTACGCAATTGTTTTTTCCGCACGCAAAACCGTACAAGTTGGCAACTATGCGGAACTGATAACCCAATATCAAATTTTCGGAAGAGGATGCCTTAAATTTTCGGAAATTTCAGACGAGAATCACCCCTGGTAATTATAAATAATCAACTAATCGAACTTCCCCCATGCATAAAAAAGTATTTTCTTCTCCCCCTTTACCCTCTCTCCTCACACTTTGCAGTGACAATATAAAATAATCATATTAATTTCCCTTTCTAGAATTTTATATATTCCCCCAGTTCCACCTTCCTTTCCTTTTCCTTCTACAAGCCAAGCTTACATTTTTTTTCCTACCGTATTGTTATTTATTTTTTGAAAAAAAAAAAAAAAAAAAAAAAAAAAAGTTGTTTAACCTCTGAATAACATGATTTTTTACAAATTAGTAGAAACTGAGAGGAAAAGTAGTATATTTTCTTGAGAAGGGGGGGGGGGGAGTTTATTAGATAACTGATTAATTACTAAAGATTTACAAATAAGACAATAATAATAAGAGTTTTAAATTTTTCAAATTTTGTATGTTAGGTAGGGGAGCAGAGGAATATTCAATCATGTATGGGGGGGGGGGGCGGGGAGGGGAGAATTACATGATCGATTTTTCATTGTTATAGCAAAATGAAGCAACAATTAAAGAAGAAGAAAAAAGACTTTGAAAGATTTTTGACTTAATGGGGTAAGAATCAAAAGAAAAGAAATAGTTTTTTTCCCTTTAAGCAGCTATTGAATCACGTGTTTTTTTATTTATTTTATTAAAGATTTTAAATGGTAAAAGAAAATAATTTAAATTAAAGAGTTTTAAAGGGTTTATATTTTGTGTACTTATTAAGGGGGAGGGAGAAGGGGAAACGTCAATTTCGGGTGAGTGTGGGGGGAAATTTTTTGTTATTCAGAAAAAGCTTCTCAGTGGGGAAGAACAAGGGAGTGTCCTGCTATTTGACTTTTTGTATGATTTCTCTTCGAATAGCAATAAAATCAGGACAGCGTAGTTTACACTTATTTTGCTTACTTTGCATTCGTAAAATCTTTCAGACACTTAATTTTGGTCCTTGTTTTCAAAAATTAAAACAACTGATTGACAGAAAAATCTCAATTTTATTATTTTCAAACGAAGTTATTAAATAAAATTACTAATGTGGAATTTTTTTTTTTTTTTTTTTTTTTTTTTTTTTCTTTTTATCAGCTGGTCCCGGATCCTTTATTTTTTTTTAACGGCTCTGTTTGAAAATTTATTTTCACTTTGTCGTACTGGCATTTTTCTTAAGACTAACTTTCTTAAGACTTTCAAATAATTTTTTTTAATTGTTTTTAACTTATAAGTGCAGTGATGCTCTAACTATAAAAGTGTAAAATCAAATAGTGTTTTCCATTTTTCGACAAAGACACTAAAAGAAAGTGTTTAAGTAGAATTTTTAGGTTTTAACAGAACTCGACTGATTTGCTTATAAGTACAAAGTCCAAAATCCGGAACCCCCCCCCCCCCCCCCCCGGATCTCGGCGATTCCGGATTTCAGATCATTTTCTGTTTATGTAAAAAAAAAAAAAAAAATTCTACTGCCCCCTTTTTACCCTCCTCCCCCCCAAAAAAGGGGGGGGCATGATTTATGTCAAGAACGCATTTTCAATACAAAAAAAAAAAAAAAAAAAAAAAAAAAAAAAATGCTAATATTAAAACAGATATTTTAATAGAAAAAAAAAGGTAAAAAAGTAAGCTATCTGAAGTAAAAAGAAGTAAATTTGAGATTTTTTTGTTTATGAAAGCTAAATACAAGTTTTTATAAAAGTATCTTTAGTTAAGGAGTGATTCTGTTCCAATTTTTCTGAAAAAATAAGGCGATAATTATCCAAAAATTAAAAGGTTGTAATCCCGAAAATTTGAATATAAAATCCATCAAGATATTCGACAAATAGTCAATCGTTCAAAGAAAAATTGCTAATATCGTCAAAGAATCGCAGAAAAAACGGGATCAAACTATCGTGAAAAATCGCAAATTTCATCCATAGTTCACGAAACAAATACTAATTTCTTTTTAAAAAAATCACAAATTACATCAAAAAAAAAAGGCAAATTTAAAAAAAAAATTGTTAAAAATTAAATTTTGTCAAAGGATCGCGAGAAAAAAACAAAACAAGAAAAAAAAACATTGTGCCGAGAGTGGATGCCCCCTCCCCCCCCAGACTGTTGCAATCTTTCAGAAAAATTGCAGTAAATTTCAGAAAATATTTTTTTTTACTCAAAATTGTGCCTCAAAATCATCTCTTAATTAAAAAGAGAAAAAATAAATAAAAAAGAATCTAGTCATGGTTCCTTTCTGCACAGCAAAACATTATCCATCCAAAGTTTTGATGATCTGATTGAGTAAACAACTGCGGATTTCCGATTTCACTTAGTTAGCAAGGTTAATAAACAACTCTTTCTTCGCAGTTTCTGTATAGTGGAAATTTTTGGCAGGCATTATAATTTTCTAAAAACTGGTTATATTTTAACAAAAAATTATTACACTGCCTAACTTATTATCATTTCAACTTGCTGAAAATTTGAAAGAAATTGGTCAACTTTACATAGGAGATATGGATTTTTTTTTTCTTTCTAACAGTGATGGAAAAAAAAATGGTTTTTCCTTTTTTTTTTTCTTTTTTTACAACTCGGTAGTTTTTTTCTGCACTTAGCAACGCAAATTGGTTAATACATTTGTAGGATCATTTTTATATTTAAAAGAAGAGACTTCCAATAGCAAAATTGCTCTTGTAAAATATTCCTCTTGCAAAAAAAAAAAAAAAAAAGAGGGGAAAAAAATTAATAATACAGTATAGAATCATTAAGGCAAGCCGCAAGAGCTGGTCGTACGATCATTTTGCTGCTTGACTTATGGAATAAAAATAATATGAATTTTAAATTGAAACAAAATTAGTAAGCTGAAAACGAAACTTATTTTGAATAAAATATTTAGTCCAGCTAATTTGATTCGGGACACAGACTTTTACTAAACAAGAAGATAAAGGATGAAAATAGAAAACATTTAGCTTTTAATGCACTTGATATTTTGAGTTTCTTTCGCGATGTGTTTACATTATAAAACTACCAACTAAGACTCTTAAAGAATATCCGGTATTGTGAGTCATTATCTGAAATGAAATGAGGGGCAATTATTTCTGATAGTAAAAATAAACCTTTTATAGTGAAGCAAGATAAAATGAATGAGTTTTTGATGAATCAAATTTGGAAATGTAAGAAAATAGAGTAGACTTCATAAAGTTAGTGTAGCATACGATCGGTAGCGGCAATAAAGCGGAAGTGTGACGCGGCAAATACAATGCTAAAACTAAATTGATTATAGAAGATCTTCAAACGAAACTAAAAGCTTTTTCCCAATAAAAGAAAGAAAAAAATATTAGTATGAAGAAAAAGGTTAGCACCTAGTTTTCGCAGTATAGAAAAACTCCAATGTAGCAGAATAAATTATTTTTATTCACCCCCTCCGACACCCCCCCCCCAAAAAAAAAAAGTTAGATACTAAATTATTTCTTTCATTCAGGTCAATTCAAGAAGGCCGGGTTTGCATATTGCCCTTGTTTATTCATAATGCATGGTTGACTGTTTGAGGCATCAGATTGAGGAATAACTTTTAAAATTAATAGAAAATCATTTACGTTTATGACAAAACGGCCAGTTTTTACTTCTTTCATTGATATGACAGATAATATTTTAATATTTCTCTTCGCCTTTTTCTTTGAAGTTTTCTTTTGTTTCAGTGCAAAAAAATATATAGATGACTAATCTTTCGGGAGTTTTGGGCTTTGATTCTAGCAGTCGATACCAGGCTGTAATATAGGCTGTTATTCATAATGCATGGTTGACTGTTTGAGGCATCAGATTGAGGAATAACTTTTAAAATTAATAGAAAATCATTTACGTTTATGACAAAACGGCCAGTTTTTACTTCTTTCATTGATATGACAGATAATATTTTAATATTTCTCTTCGCCTTTTTCTTTGAAGTTTTCTTTTGTTTCAGTGCAAAAAAATATATAGATGACTAATCTTTCGGGAGTTTTGGGCTTTGATTCTAGCAGTCGATACCAGGCTGTAATATTAAAACCTGAGGAAAGAAATTATTCATTCCTGTGAATTTCTCACAGTACTGTGTGTGCATATCTTTCACTCTATAAATCACTACTATGGACAAAGTGTATGTGTTCGGTCATTTTCTGAAGTCTCAACTGACGACCCCCGGGTCATCCACTTCTGGGGATCCTCCACGAGAAGCTGGGGATCTTTTTTCTTTTTTTCTTATTTGGCGAATTTTCACGATAGTCGAGATACTGTACAGGGCAGACAAAGAAAAATTTATGACAGTGTGGGTGTTAAGAGTTTAACTGAAAGTAATTGGGGTTTGTATATAAAGAGATTGGGGTTTGGTTAGTGGAGGAGGGGGCAGGTGTGAAAAGGGACAGATTAGGAATGGAGCTATCGGGTTACATAATACTTACAAATAGTTTAGAGTTGGTTTGAAATAAGCAATGAAATTAACTTAAAAGGGTGCTTTTTTTCTCTCCTGCTCGATTTTCAGAGTGAAATGGCTGACGGGGCGGGTTTTTCGGACGATGGGGCCACCGGGGCGGCAAATTTTATAGAGAAGGGCGGGCAGGGCGGCACGCCCTGTGAAAAACACCTAGAATGAACTCTGGTAACAATGAATGTGCATTGGTGACTGCAAGATCTTCACCAATCCACCATGTTTACCAACATTGACTGAAGCTCCATCAACTGTCATTCATATTAGGCGATCCTGCCATTTACTAATTTTATACTTATCAAGACAATCAGTTATGGTTTTTGACCCTTTTATGGTTTAATGCCCTCAGCATTTGCATTTTCAATTTCACAGAGACCTACAAATGACATTCTGCTATTATTCTCCCCCTCTGGAACATACCTCACTACAACAGCTTCATATTCAGAATTTTTTTTTGTTGTACTTCCATCAGTCAATATGGATATGAATTTGGCAGAATTGATACTATCCACAGTTTTGTTTTTAAAGTATAATGCAACATACTTTAATAAAGTTGCGAATGAATATTGATTTTGATAGGTGTCTTCTAAATGAACACCATCCAATTTTTGCAACTGACATTCGGATGCAAAATCACTTGCTGGTCTGTCTTTTATTGCAAAATGAAATGTAATTCTCATAAGACAAGACATTTTTTTATGAGTTTTTTCATCTATGGTAACTATTTTTTTATAGATTACTGCTTCTTTTGTTGGAATGAAGGTTGATTTTTCCTTTACTAAACACTTTGAGTGACTTATTCTCTTAAAGTGAATATCAACACTTTCCTTTTTACGACGAGGAGGTTGAAAGTTCTTGTATTCCTTCACAATATTTGAAAGATATTTGCTAGAAAGTTGTGGAGCCCATTTAGGGCAAACAAAGCACCACATACCCCAAGTATCATTTGGATCAATAATGAGGTTTTTGACTCTATCTTCTGTTGCTTTGTCATCATTCTTTACATATTTCCATTCTTCCCTATAGTGGCGGCTGCTTTCCTTCTCAGAATAACTACTTTTGCTTTTCTCAGAGTCCAGTTTAATTGGATTAGAATGTAGAACTGGTGGAAGACTTTGCACTTCAGCTGGCATTAATGGTGGTACAGATGACAATCTAATATAAGAAATGAAGTAAAACGATTTTTGTAATTTAAGATTTAAAATTTTAAAAACATATAATTATATACTATCTTGCATTTTCTGCTACTAGGTTTATGCATCATCAAGTCAAGGTTTTGTCTAAACTTTTCTGACAGGATTATTTTTATTTATTTATATAAAATTGTGAAAACTCTGGCTGTGATTTTGTGAAATTAAAATTAGCATCATATTTAGGTTCTTGTTAGACATTTTAAATGGGTTTTGTTTTAATAAATTGATATAGCAGGGATCAATCCAAACTAAATTTGGGTCCTTTTGTAGCCCCTTTGCAAAATTGCATTTCTTAAAATTCATAAACTTCCAAAATTTGGTTTTAAAAAATGTTTCTTTTGTAATTTTTTTTCAGTTTAAAATATTATAGCATATATTAAATCAATGAAACTATCTTTGTACTAAACATTAAATTTGATAACTTCTAAAATAGAAACTTTTATATGATAATTTTTTCATAAAAATGGGACCCTAAAAAAAATAAATAAATAAAAAAAAATTAAATAGATTCCTGTATAGAGAACTTTATAAACATATTATATTTATGTATGCTAATTTATTTTATCCGGGATGCCTCTCAGAAAATATAAAATGAAAAAATTACATGTGTATTAAAATTTTGGCATTTTTAAAAAATTTACGCATTAATTCTTTATTATTTCTATTCAATCTAAAATTTATTGTCAAATCATTGCATCGATTTATTTTTTAAGACCTATGCACCATGCATGAAAATTCATATTCGATTAATTTATTTTGACATGATATTTTGAGTTTAATGGAGAAAGAAAGGGGGGGAGGGCAAACTTGCAATGTCCATCTCCAGTCCTGCATTTTCTGTTATTAAATTTGTTTCATTCATAAAAATGAACAAATTTTATTTAGTGATGAAATATTTTTGATTTATCACGTAAAAGAAAGTTATTTAATGAGTTCAATTGAGTGTGCTTTCATTAAACATAACGAAAAAATTTCTATTTCATACATAGATTTATGAACACCTTTATCAAAAATAAAGGTTATTTCTAATTCCTTATATATTGTAGAATAAAATAAAACAAGTTTAAAATGAATACTGATTATTATGTTATGGATGGAGGAGGACTGAATATTGCTACACTTTGATGTAACATTTGATTATTGATCGGTAGCTGGGCGAAAAGAACGTATTATTTCACTCAAGAACAAGGAAATAAATCCGCTACCCACAGCAAAAGTAAAAAAGCGTAAATCTGCCGATCGGCGGAAAAGTGGCATTTCTGTTTTATACTTGGAAATTTATATTATACAAGTAAATTTATATGCATTGTGAAACGGAAAATTAAAAAAAAAAAAAAAATTGGTAAAAGTCTTTTTTTAAGATGAGATATCATCAACGTATAATAATAAAACAACGTAGTTAGAGAATGTATAAACGCAATTACACCAATCCAATTTGTTAAAACCAAGAGAAATTAAAATTTTATGTAATTCATAAAACCACACCCGGCCACTCTGATGGAGGCATACAATGCCCTCTGGAGTTTACAGACCAGATGCTCTTTCCCTTTTATTTCAAAACCTGGAGGCTGTTTCATGTGAATGTTATCTGAAAGAGGGGCGTACAGATAGGTTCCTTTCACATCGCATTGCGTGTGAATCCATCCGAGACATGAGACTAGGGCGGCAAAGAAAAAGCGGATTAGACTAAAATTTACAACTGGTGAAAATGTCTCGTCATAAGTTTCACCCCTGACCTGTTTGTAGCCTTGGGCTACTAGTCTCGCTTTGTATCTTGCCACATGCCCTTTATCGTCTCGTTTGATGCATTTTATGCATAGAGGAAATATGTCAAAATATTTTTCATCTAAAGTTATCCATAAAACTATGAATCAAGGCTCGAAAAATAGCGATCCTGGGGAACACAGAAATCCTTTCTGGGAGCGTATATTTTTTCACTCAGGTTCCCAAAGTCCCCGTGGCCGCCAGCGATGCCGGACATGTTTTAGCGCGTAAATTATGCAAAAAATAGCTCTTATGCATCCCGGGGGATGCGTCATTTCGTCAAAATATGACCAAAAAATACCGAATTTTGTCAAAAAACCGTGATAAAACGGTATATTTCGGCAAACAATCCCGAAAAAACGGTAAATTTTGTCACAAAAATCCCGAAAAAGCGGTAAAATTTGCCAAAAAAATCGCGATAAAACGGCAAATTTCGCCAAATCCCTTAAAATGGCAACTTAAAAAAAATCACGATTAAATGGCAAATTTCGTCAAAAAAAACCCCGATAAAACAAGATTTCGGGGATTCAAAATATCGCGGGAAACAACGCAAAATTCATCAAAATTCGCGGAAAAACGACAAATTTCGTCAAAAAATAGCAGAAAACAACGCAAATTTCATCGAAATTCGTAAAAAAACAGCAAATTTTATTTAAAAAAAATATCAAGAAATGGCAGATTTCGGCAAGCAATCCCAAAAAAAAACAGTAAATTTTGTCAAAAAAAATCCCGGAAAAACAGTAAAATTTGCCAAAAAATCGCGATAAAACGGCAACTTAAAAAAAAACACGATTAAACGGCTTATTTCATCAAAAAATTTGTAAAAAAACACTAATTTCGTAAAAAAAAAAAACCGAAAAAACAAGATTTCGTCAAAATATCACGGGAAACAATGCAAAATTCGCGAAAAAATCGGCAAATTTTGTCAAAAAATTTGCGAAAAAATGCTAATTTTGTAGAAAAATCACCAAAAAAACAACAGATTTCCTCAAAAATAGCAGAAAAAACGCAAATTTCATCAAAAATCGCGAACAACGACAAATTTCGTCAAAAAATTCTCGAAAAAACAGCAAATTTTATATTAAAAAAAAATATCGAAAAATGGCAGATTTTGTCAAAAAATCACGAAAAAGCGAAAAATTTCACCAAAAAATCGCGATAAAACGGCAAAATTTGTCAAAATACTTACACATAAATTTTTCAGGAACCTATACTTTTCATCTGTGAACCTATATTTTTCATGTGGGTTCCCAACCAGAAACCTTGAAATTTTTAGAATTTTCAAGCCCTGCTATGAATTCTATGTCACTGCCGTGGTATTAATTCAGTGTGTATCAAAGAATGGCAATGTAAATATTTGAATATAAAATTATTGAAATATATCCTTATCTGATATAAAATTTGATTGTATTTCATTAATTTCTAAATTGCATTGTAATGTACACATATTTAAGTAATTTTATTTTGGTAAGATTCGGAAGGTAAATTGAAAATGTATGAATTTATCTTGCAGAACAATTTTGGTCAAATACATTTGCGTTGCAGAACATCACAAAGTATTCTGCTTTGGGGCACTTGACATATTTTGATGGAAGAAAGGGCGATACTTTATTTATCCTCCTCAGTTCTAAGACAAATATCACGAGGGACAACATGTACCTATTTAAGATTGCTATAAAACATCTTCAAACATGTATCATTCTACAGATCAATGCGTATTATATGGACGCATTTATTAAAAAAAGTCTAGAAGTGTTATTAACAATTCTAGAAGCATTTAAATTTATTTAAAGGGTGTTCTTTAGTGTGTTAGGTATACAATCCCTATATTCGTGTGTTGGTAGAATATTTGGCAAAAAATCTCTTGAATGACCGAATATAGGACAATGAAAAGATTGTCTATAATTTTCTTCGTCAATGACACATGCATATCCGTATCCATGTCACTTGTTAATGTAATTAAAAAAACACAATACCCCCAATTAATAAATGAAATTCGTTCACGGGCTCACTGATACGAAATGGCACACTGTGCAAGTGGACGAGGTGGGGAGAGATGGGTATGTTTATGTACACGTATGGTGACTTCAGTGCTCTGTCGCAACGTGGCTAACAGGAGTTGCGCGAACTACTAAACTTTTTCGCCCTGCAGCGATCTCGTCGTGGTAAGATCTCTGTTGTTCAAAAATGGCCTAATGTGCTCAATAGTATTAATTTGCATTTAAAATTTAGCATGAGACAGCAAACTGAATTTAATTATTTTCTTAATACATCAAAATCACTGAAAATCGAATTTTCCCCCGATTTTTAATGAGCTTACGCGATCGGAAGATATTCTTGTTGACCTGAATTACCCTTAAATAGGGCAATTCAGTCTAAAAAAAAAAATGTTTAGCAGACAATGAAAAACACAGTGAAGCTTTATTGCTGAAAATGATTCACCCAAACTAACTAAACTAAAAAAAAATGGTAAGTTTGATAAAGAAAGACAAATATATAAAAATCAACTAAAAATATTTATTAACTGAAATAAACATAATTAAAATCAGAAAAATTACTTAAGCCATTTCATGCTCAAACATTTGACATTTTTACACTAACTTCAATTACAGAAGAAGTTTACTATGTGTAACAGAGCGAGTTAAATTTACACAAAAATATATACATATAACTCCTCAAATAATGTCAACAAGCACAAAAATAGCCTTGGAGCAATTAGAGGAACTTAAAATAAATTAAAGTTATTTTAAAGCTTCAAGAAAAATCTATAAAAATATTCTAAGTTCATTTAATTAATAAAACTCAAGTTATGATAATCAAACTCTATTAAAAAAAATATATTAAAGCTTATGTCTCGTTCTATTATCCGTTATTTCCTCCCAGCAATCTTCTCAAATAACAATAACATGTTTCCTGACACTTATCAATAACACCCACGGAAAACAGTGTTCCACTACTTTGACATTTACCGACGGAATCCGAACACCCAAGGATGTCTACGTCAAACATGTCCAAAGTAAATTAAAAAAAATGAAAAGAACGGCTGAGAGGAACTAACATTAATCAAACTGAAAACAAAATGCCTTTCTACTTAAAATGAAAAGAAACCTTCTAGAAACATACCGGCCGCCAAAGAAACTTATATTAAAGGAAAAGCTTTACTACTTCACTGGAGAAAAACATCGTATCTCTTAATTACTTTAGCTGAAGAACTCCGTCATGATTCCTTCCACTCACTAGATAAAAATAAACAAACTAAAAGTTTAAAAACACGAAGCTAATCTACCGTCCGACGACCGTGCTATTTATAGCTCAGACTGGGGAAACGCCCAGCTGTTCACAGACTATCCCGCACTCAACTTATGTCACTTCCCCATCCAAATAAGGTTTGGAGGTGTGTCACTGAAAATGCAAATGACAGCAGACAGTTTACACCACCTGCCGTCAATTGGTAAAACATCTCATTTTGAGTTGACACTTGAGCGGTATCGCTAGCATATGGAAGTCCGCGATAAAAAGGTAAACAAAGAAAGTCGTGATGGGAATAGCATACGTGGAGAGCTGACAGAAAGATAGAATATGTTTTATAAATATAGATAACAGTAAAAAGGTAAGTAACAAATGCTTTTATTTAAATGTTTGCTTTTAAATAAAGATATGTTATTTAGTTGTAACTAAGCTATTGTATGTGAGATGTTATTTAGTTGTAACTAAGCTATTGTATTTAAAGAGAATAAAATAAGAAAGTATGTATTAGAATAAAAGTATAGATAGGTTGAAATGGATGACAAGAATATTAGAGCAAGTTAGGGAAATAAATTTCCTAACAATTCTCTAAACTCAATTTATTTTTTTATTATTATTAAACAGTACAATATGCAAATATTCTTCACTATAGTGATAAAATATATATATATGTAATATTTTAAAAAAATTCTGAAAAAATCAGAAATTTTCAATTTTTTTTTTTTTTTTTTTTTAGGTGGTTTGCGCTATCAGAAGATATAGTCCGATTTGAAAAATTATTTTTTTGTTTTTCTTGTATTTACCAATCGCAACTTTTCCGCGCTATAGTGATTCGGAAATAAAAACTTTTGTTTTTTCGCACCACCCTACTGTATAGGTAACGAAGGTCCCCGGTGTCTTGCTATGAAATATGGATACACGTTTCAATAATGTTTTCGATGCACACGTGCAGGCTGATGATTTTCTTCCATTATTTTTCTTTTTTTACTCGCCATTGCATCTGTTGCGCATCTATACGTTTTTAAGTTTAACAAGCATTAAATGTTTAAAAGAAAACAAGTTTAAAGTAGAAATAAAACTTATTTACTTAGATAGATGCATGTATGGTTTTTCGTCATCTCCCGAGCACGTTTGTTTACAATATCCGAGAGCTGGCTTTTCCGATCTGCTTCTACTGAGTAATGTTACTGCATAACAGCCGAGTAACAGTGATTTTAGCGATCGCGTCACTTGCCGTGAACGGCAGTGGTTTTTGACATCATACCGCGTGGCCAATAGCGTCTCGGATATGTGTTGCAGATAAATCTCGATGTATTGTTGAAAAGAGTTTGTATTTACAGTGGCAATAGATATATGCAAAGCAAGTTCTTCAGAATCTTGTATAAATAGTTTGTAATGCGATGGCTTGTTACTTCTCTCTATTTTTCTTTTCAAATGTCGCTTAAGCACATAATCATGTAACTTAATTCATCTTTATTTTTAGTTCTCTTAAGTTTACGGCAAAGTAATGTCGTAGTTTTGTTTACATCTGTAAATATGTCATCCTAGTCAATAATAAAAGTTTTGGTCATGAAAAACTGTTGTTGTTAATTAAGCCTTCCACAAAACCACTGCAAATACTCTGCTCAGCCATTTTAAATGGCCGTCAGGGTTATGGGCCCAGAGCCCTTGTGAAAGTGAAGATTTTTTTGCATCGATGTTTTGTTCAACGATGTTTGTTGACAAGTGATGTCGTGCCGATGTTTTTCTGATCCTGGAAATTTTTGATAGAGTTTTCAAGTTTTGCCGACTGCCCTGTTTTGATGTGATTTTTTTTATTTCACCGGTGATAATCTGCAAGGACTGTTTGTTTCTTTTTGGACTTTGTGTTCTTTTTTGGACTTTTCTGATTTTTTTGAAAGTTTCCCCGATTGCTGTGAAGGAGGCCGAGTCTTAGAAATGGAGCTGACAAATGTCACCCTTTTGACCTCTTCAAATTGGGAGAGCTGGAAAGTTGAAGTACGAGTCCTTTTGCTCCATTATGGAGCGTGGCAGTTTATAGAAGGTCCGGATGCAGAAGCTGGTGAAAGTGTAGAACCATCAAAGGAAAGCAAAGTTCCGGGAAAAGAGGATGAGGCGACAACTTCCTGTGACTGAACAACTGACTTGGAGGGAAAGAAATGACCTGAGTTTGCGAAAAGCCCATGCATACACCATAATTTATCAGACCCTGAGCCCAGAGTTCAAGCCCCTGATCGCCGGTACTACAAATGGCGCTGTTGCATGGAAGATTCTAAAGGATCATTTTGAACCAACCACCTGAGCTCGAGTTATTCAGCTGTTAGACGATTTTTTTTAGTCTGAGATATGTGCAAGGCGAAAATCTTGGACTATTTTTGTGTAAAGTGAAACAAGCAACCGAGCGGCTTCATGAAGTTGGGCATGATCTTCAACCACTCTATATTGGTTATCAGATGATAAGAAGTCTTCCTGAAGAATTTCAATCAACGGTTCAAGCAATCTACCGGTGGCCAGATAAAGAATTTGTCCCAGATAAGATAGAAGCTGAACTGCTGCTAGAGGAGAACAGATTGAAGCTAGCCACAAGAGACTTTCAGAATGCTGCTTTTTTTGGAGAAGTGAAATGTAAATCAGGTAAATTTTCAAAGTTTGCTAATTGTAATGTAAATCAAAGTAAATGTTTAAAGTCTGACAACAGTAATGTAAATTTAAGTAATCAAAGTAAATCTTTTAATTCTGATAATGTAAATTCAAGTAAATTTTCTAAAGCTAAAAATTTTAAACAGAATAAATCAATAGGTCCTTGTTATTTTTGTAAATCTTATGGTCATTTAATTTCGAATTGTAAACTTAAATCTAAAAATTCTCAATATAAAAGTAAATTTTCAGAATCTAGTAATGTTGAATTAAAGTATAATAATGTAAAATGCACCTTCTCTGAACACGAAGCAAGTTTAATTGAAATTTCTCCAAACATTTTTGAAGCAAATACATCTGATTTTTGTAAAAGTAATAGCTGGGTTTTTGATACCGCAGCGACTGCTCATTTTTGTAATGACAAAAATTTATTTTTAGATTTTGAGCCTGTGTCAAATATGCAGATGTCACTTGCTGTAGGAGAAAAGGAAAGCCCTGTTCAGGGAAGGGGTACAGTAAATTTTTTTGTAAAATGTAAAGATGGCAGCTTCAATCAAATTATCCTTAAAAATGTTTTGTATAATCCTAATTTACGTAGAAACTTATTGTCTGGTAGCAAACTTGAAAAATTGGGTGTAAATTTTGTTGGCAGTAAGGGCAGGGTAATTGTTTTTGACAAGGAATGGAATTTTTTGTTTTATGCTGTTAGAAAAAACCTTTTAGCTATAAATGTAAAGGAGAAAGCAACTCGGCTAACATTTCTGCAAATCAAGTTGAAAAATTAAATTTAAATGAACTTTGGCATGAAAGATTTTGTCATGTAAACAATGAATATTTAATTAACACTTCTAAAAATGAAAGTGTTGTAGGTTTGCCTTTATTGTCTAAGTTAGCCGAGGATTGTATCTCCTGTAAACTTGCTAAGTCTAAAAGAACATCATTTAAAGCTATAGGTAAAATTAAATCAAAAACTGCTCTCGAACTTTTGCATATGGATCTCTGTGGCCCTTTACAGGTAACGTCGCATGGGGGGAGTCGTTATTTTTTCACCATCATAGATGATTTTTCTCGTTTTGTTACAGTATACCCCATCAAGAACAAATCTGATGTTTTTCAAACTTTTTTAAAATTTCAAAGTAGGGCCGAAAGGTATCTAGACAAGAAAATAATTTCAATCAGAACTGATGGGGGTTTAGAATTTTGTAACAGAGATTTTGATTCTTTTTTAGAAAAGCAGGGTATTTTTCATGAAAAGACAAACCCGTACAGTCCTGAAATGAACGGGGTTGCGGAGCGTTTTAATTTAACTGCTTTGGATGGTGTAAAGACTCTTCTCAATTCTAGCGGCTTATCTCAAAAATTTTGGGCGGAAGCCTTAATGTGTTTTTCTTACGTATGGAATAGGGTATGTCACAAACAGTCAAAAATCACCCCTTTTGAGATGTATTCTGGTAAAAAACCCTCGGTTTCTCATTTAAAGAAATTCGGATGTTTAGCGTACGTTGGAGTGCCCAAACAGATTAGAAGGAAGCTTGATATGCGAGCTAAACTGGGGATCATGTGTGGGTATGCTCAATCAACGAAGGGCTATAGAATCTGGTTAATTGATGAAAATAAAATTGTAGAAACCATTAATGTAAGATTTGATGAAACAAAAAGGGGGGTTGATGTAGTTTCAAAATTTAAAGAACAAAAATTTAATTTTTCACTTTTTGATCTTCCAGAAGACGGAGATATTTTTTATGAACCTGAGAATACATCTCAATTGGGGAGTGACGCTGTTAAAGTAAAATATCCAGAAGTTTCAGAGCAGAGTATTTTAAAACCTTGTGCATCAATTCCATGGACCCGTAAAGCAGTACCCCGAAAAACCGGAAATCAAACAGACATTTACTATGGCATAGAAGGAACCAACACAAGAATTAGATCTTTTAATGAATTAATTAAATATTGTAAAGAAAATAAAATAGAATGTGATAAAAATTTATTTGATTTTAGCTCTAAAAATAAAGAATCTGGTAAAGTTTTAAATTTAAATGTAAATGAAGCAAATTTAACTGAAATCAAAATTCCTCAAAGTTACAATCAAGCCATTAAAAGCCCAGAAGCATCAAATTGGAGGGACGCAATGAACCACGAAATCGACATCATGTATGAACGAAAAGTATGGGATCTTGTGACACCACCAAAAGATGCTAAAGTTTTGGGAAACCGCTGGGTATTTACCGTTAAAAGAAACGAGAAAAATGAAATTGTAAGGTACAAGGCGAGATTGGTAGCGAAGGGGTTTAATCAAATAAAAGGAGAAAATTACGAAGAAGTTTTTAGTCCGGTTGTCAGTTTTACAATAATTAGGTTGTTCTTTGCCATATTTTCATGTTGGTTTAAATGGAGAAATGTCCAGGTAGATGTCAACAATGCTTACCTTTATGCTAATCTGGATGAGACTGTATACATGTACCAACCTGAAGGTTTTGTTAAGGATAAAGATAAAATTTGTAAGTTAAATAAAGCTATTTATGGTCTCCACCAGAGTGGTAGACAATGGTTTTTCGAGATGGATGATGTCTTATCCAAACTTGATTTTCAAAAACTAGATTGGTGCAATTGTGTATACATGTTTCAGACCAGATTGGTTCTTTTACTTTATGTTGACGACATAGTTCTTTTTGGTAAAACTAAAGATGATTTAGATTTTGGGATAGAATTGCTGCAAAAACATTTTAATTTAAAAATCTTGGGGTCGACTAAAAAACTATTGGGTATAGAGTTTGAAGAAATAGGAAATCATCTTTTTATACACCAAACTTCATACATTGAAAAAGTTTGTGAAATGTTTTCAGAATTTAAATTTCCTTTAAGCACTTTACCTATGCCCAAGGGTTTAGTTTTGTCGAAGCAAGATTCACCTTCCACTAGAGAAGATATTGAAATCATGTCGAAGTTTCCTTACCGAAATCTTATAGGCTGTTTATCTTTTATAGCTGGAAGGACTAGACCAGATATTATGTATGCAGTTAATTTGTTATCCCAATTTCAATCAAACCCTGGAATTTCTCATTGGAATAGTTTATTAAAATTGTTAGGTTATCTTAAATATACTAAACATTATAAACTTGAGTTATCCAGAATTAGTGAGTTAAATCTTTCATGCTATTCAGACTCAGACTTTGCTGCAAACAAAGACGATCGAGTTTCCATAGGTGGCTATATTTTGTTTCTAGATGAAACGCCCATTTCGTGGAAGACTTTTAAACAGAAATGTATAAGTCTTTCAACTATGGAGGCCGAATACGTCAGTTTAACTGAAGCTGCTAAAGAATTAATCTGGGTCAAAAATGTTTTACAAAATAAGGTTCTAAATTTAAACTTGAAGGATTGCACACTATTCTGTGATAACCAAGCAGCAATAGCCTTTTCGAATTCTCCTTTTGAAAATCAGAAAACAAAACATATCCATATAAAATATCATTTTCTTAGAAATTTAGTATATGATCAGGTCTTTAAACTTAAATATATTGCTAGTAAATTTAACTTGGCTGACAGTTTCACAAAACCCCAAATTAGAGAGCAGTTGTTGAAATTTTGTAAAAGGATTTTTGATATTTAAAGTTTTAAGGGGGGGTTATAATTTTTCTTACAATGTAATCACTCTGGTCAATGCCTTGCCAATAAATTCTTATATGACCTGACATTGACCAGACTGTTGTTTTTGAATATTAAAATGTAATTTAATTTTACTGAACTTTTGAAGTTCTGAATTTTTGAAATTTTTGATATTTGTAATTTTTTTGCATTTTTATAACTTTTTCAGAGTTTTTTGTAATACTCTGGAGATGACGAAAAAGGAGGCCGTTTGTTGCGCATCTATACGTTTTTAAGTTTAACAAGCATTAAATGTTTAAAAGAAAACAAGTTTAAAGGAGAAATAAAACTTATTTACTTAGATAGATGCATGTATGGTTTTTCGTCATCTCCCGAGCACGTTTGTTTACCATATCCGAGAGCTGGCTTTTCCGATCTGCTTCTACTGAGTAATGTTACTGCGTAACAGCCGAGTAACAGTGATTTTAGCGATCGCGTCACTTGCCGTGAACGGCAGTGGTTTTTGACGTCATACCGCATGGCCAATAGCGTCTCGGATATGTGTTGCAGATAAATCTCGATGTATTGTTGAAAAGAGTTTGTATTTACAGTGGCAATAGATATATGCAAAACAAGTTCTTCAGAATCTTGTATAAATAGTTTGTAATGCGATGGCTTGTTGCTTCTCTCTATTTTTCTTTTCAAATGTCGCTTAAGCACATAATCATGTAACTTAATTCATCGTTATTTTTAGTTCTCTTAAGTTTACGGCAAAGTAATGTCGTAGTTTTGTTTACATCTGTAAATATGTCATCCTAGTCAATAATAAAAGTTTTGGTCATGAAAAACTGTTGTTGTTAATTAAGCCTTCCACAAAACCACTGCAAATACTCTGCTCGGCCCATTTTAAATGGCCGTCAGCATCAAATATTAAAATGTAAATATACAGGATGGTCATAAAAAAACTTTGCCAATATACGGAGCTCTAGCGGCCAGTCCACTCAACCAATCAAAATGAAATTTTAAATATAGCTATTCAGAGGTATGAGCTCGAGATTCTGTGAACAACAACAAAATGGCACCCACGGTTACGGTTATAGTTAAAGAAACTCGAAAATTTTCAATGGCAACACCCATTTTTTTTCATCGCAACATGCTCAGCGCATGCGAAAACCATAAAGAGCGTTGGAACCGTACGTGTATCACAAGAAACGGACCTGTTATGCACGCACAAAAAACCGTTCTGGGAATCCTCCCCCCCATAGAAAAAACTCGATTGGGGCACAAGGAGGAAATTTGCATATGACGCAGAGTCAGTACACTAATCTCTGATTACAATACAGATCGGAGAAACTAAAACTTTTATTTTGATTGCACATTTTCCACATGGTGTCATCACAGGCAATTAATGGTGATGGCACCCATGTGGAAAATGTGTAATCAAAATAAAAGTTTTAATTTCTCCGATCTGTATTGTAATCGGAGATTAGTGTACTGACTGTATGCAAATTTCCTCCTTGCGCCCCAATCGAGTTTTTTCTATGGGGGGGAGGATTTGCAGAACAGTTTTTTGCGCGTGCATAACATGTCCGTTTCTTGAGATACACGTACGGTTCCAACGCTCTTTAGGGTTTTCGCATGCGCTGCACATTTTGCGATAAAAAAAATAGGTGTTGCCATTGGAAATTTTCGAGTTTCTGTAACTATAACCGTAACCATGAGCGCCTTTTTGTTGCCGTTCACAGAATCTCGAGCTCATACCTCTGAATAGCTATATCTGAAATTTCACCTCGATCGGCTGAGCGGACTGGCTGCTAGAGCTAAATATATCGGCAAAGTTTTTTTATGACCACCCTGTATAAACTAAGTTAGAAAAAATAATATAGCATGTCTCTGTATAGGTAACGAAGGTCCCCGGTGTCTTGCTATGAAATATGGATACACGTTTCAATAATGTTTTCGATGCACACGTGCAGGCGAGTCGGAACGGAGAAAGTCTCTTTCTACAAATGTCTTCGGAGCTCTCAGACTAAGACTGGGTTGCCGGGTGACTAATTCCTCTTCGCAGGGGTTCTCATTCTTACTGCGATTTAGTGCCCATCTATTTACAAAAAAGAATAATGGATAGAAGGAAAGGGAGCACTGAATAGAAATTGATATATTTCTAGTGGATGGGTGAAAAGGATTACGGATTGCCGTTTTTTCTCCAAGTGAATTGTAAATTCTGCCGATGTATTTCGTAGGAATAAAAGAAAAATAATTAAAAAATAAAACATGTAGCTTTATTAAAATAAAAATTGGCGAATATAGCAAATTTTTGTCATCGCCACTTTTTTAAACTTGGTCTCCATGTAGCGAGTGGCGACTGGGAATCTTGACCTTTATTATATTTTCACGGTTAAGTTTATAAAAACAACATACAGCGGCATAGCTAGCGGGAAGCAATCACCCTTTAAGGGTGGCACCCAATCATTATTTACAAATACAGTAGACTCCCTCAAATCCGCACTCCTAATATCCGCAACTCTCTAAAATCTGCACATAATTTACGGATGTAAACAATGAAACATTCATGTCAGATGTAGAGGCAAAATTTGACTTTTTTAGTTTTATATCAATTCTATAAATTTTTTAATTTGTAATTTCTGTTAAGGTTATTGAATTCATGTTTTTTTCATGAAAAAAAAAAAAAAAAAAAAAAAAAAAAAAAAAATTATTTCTCAAAAAAAAAAAAAAAAAAAATCATGATATTGCTGACATTAATGGTCATCATAATCTTACCAAATATATTTAAGTATTCAAGTTTTTTTAGCTATTAAATCTAGCTAAACCTGAAATAAAGCTTCATTATTTTATGATTCTGGTGTGAATTAGTAATGTGCCTTTATGAGGCAAGTTTCATTGAATAATTTAGGAAACGCACATTTAACCTTTATAATGAATATTTAATTGTACATTATTGATTATTAACTTGACTTTTGCTTTTAGTATTTTAAACATTTTAAAAATTATCTAAATTTTTATTATTTTAGTTTATTACTAAATTTAATAGTTTAGTATATTGTAAGCATTCATTATACTTTTGATTTCATTTTTATTTACATTCAAATTACTTTTTAAAAAATATAAACAAAGCAATGACCAGAAATCCACAAAATTCTAAAATCGGCACTATCTCTGGTCCCAAGCTGTGCGGATTTGAGGGAGTCTACTGTATATATATATATATATACATAATCTTATAAGATTTTAGAAAAGAAGTCTGAAATAAAATGAAGTTCTAGTGTACTACACTATAGAGTTAATTTTCTTTTCTTTGAAAATGTGAAATTTTATACAGAATGGTGTTTCTAAATAAGATATGTACCAGGGAACAAAAACCAACCTATCCAGCGAGTGGGTAGCAAAGGCAAACTTTAAAAGAAAGAATTTTCATCTACATATAGATAGCACATTGCCTTCCGCGGACTGTAGCTTGAGTGATAAATCACTGCTGTTTTATTTTTTTTTATGCAGGAGGATGAAAGATAAATAAGAAATGGTATGGTCATTTGTTATAATAATATAGAATTGCCATATATGTCAGATCGGCGGGGGGTGACACAATTTACATCTGCCCTGGGTGTCACCCATAGTAGCTACATCACTGAAAACATATAAACAAAAATACCACAGTGATAGTAAAAATAAATAAAAGAATAAATGTAGCTTAGTTTGCAAACATCAAAATTATCAATTTCTTAGAATAACAAAATATTTATCATTTTCAAATTTCGATTATACACATGTTAAGGCAAATAAAAAATTCCTCTACCCCATTCTCCTTTAAAAAAGAGGGGGAGAGGAGAATGCAAGTAATATGTATATTTTATATACATTCATTCAATGTTTATTTTTAAAATCATCCCTCATTTCATATTGAAATTTATGAAGTTCGAAAAATTTTCACATTAATTTGGCATGTACAGTAATTGGTTAGAATTCTCTTACTTTGCTTTATGTTTCATAATTTTTGTCTATGTGTATTAATGAATATGTTAGAGGCATAATGATTTTTGCACAATTTCTTTGTAAGAAATGAAAAGCATAATTTAAACTATGTAGGGGAGATTTCTGAGAATTGATCCCTAGGTCTAAAACCAGAGAAAAAATTCAATTAAGTCTCTTCAATTGGAAACACTAATAAACTAATTCCTTATTAATAGTTCTACCAACAGAATTTCATTCAGCTATTTTTATTTTTCTTGTAAGAAAGAAATTTCTGTTTTCTTACAATTAAACTTCTTTTTGAGTAAGTAGTTTGTGTTTCATATTTTTTGCTAAACATAAATAAATTACTTAACTTTATTGATGTAATATACTAACATTATTACTGCTTAAGTTCTGTTATTTTAATACAATACAGTTTTTTTACTTTTGATTTAGCAATTTTTCCCCCCACAAATGCATATTAGGGACATGTGATCCCCCATTGAATGGGGAGACTTGATCCTGGGGATCAAGTGTCCCCAAAGTTAAGCTAAATGCAATATTGTGTTAACCTTCTATCCTCATTGCTACATTTAGATAGTATTGGTATTGGTTAGAATATGGTTACCTTGATTATAGATGATTGACAAAGATAGAAAGTTAATATGTGACTGCATGTAGTGTTTAGTATGCACATGGTAGATAAATGCATCTAACTTTGTAAAATTTTTACAGCACTTCATAAAGAATGTAAGATATAATCAAAACAGTAAAGTGTTAATCATTAATGGATAATCATGATAGCCATATATAGACTGACAGTTCAAATTATGTGAAAGAAAAGAAAATAATTTTGTTAACAATACCACCGCACATTTTTCACATATTGCAGCCTCTGTAACATACAGTAAGGGACCATTTAAAAATTATTTTAATGTGGCTGCTCGAGACTGGATCATCCTGCTCAAAGAACAACAAATAATTAAACTACTGAATTGATTAGAATTATATATCCTAAAGTTACATGCCAACTAACTTAATAAATTGATTTAAAATCACTAACATATATCCCTTAAACAAAGATCTTTTTCTGAACATGATTTTTTTATTATCTTTCATCACAGAACAATCTTTAACTCTCTATCAAGAAATCATACAATAACAGTTAACTAAACATAGTGACACCCATAGAAATACAAATCTTTCTTAAAGTTTCATTACTCAAAATGAGAAAATCTAAAGAAAGAAAAAAAGGATCTTCAAAAATTTTGACAAGTACACCAACTGAAAGACAAATTGAAGAAGAAATGCAAGATCGCCAATTGAATAAAAAACAGGAATCAAGAAAAACTCATTTCATCCCAAGAAAGAAAAGTAAAAACACTAAAAATGAAAACTCGGCTTTCAAAAAGTGAAAACAGTTATAGAGTTCATGTCCAGTATTCATTTCAGCCAGATTCCCTTGATGACCATTCTGATGAAATCATTCATCCTGAAGATCCACAATATTCATAGATTGATGAAAATGACTTTGTCAATGAGAAATAAAAAGATAAGTCTTTTTGTAGAAAAAATTTAAAAGAAAATTTCATCATCTGAATGCAAAATCAATTTTCTAAGAAAAGGAGAACTTAGTTTGGACAACTTATTTATATTGTGGACACTGATGACACATTGTCTGAAAAGTTAAGCCATCCACGCCTGGTGGAATTTTTCAAACTGCAACAATTTTAACATTTACATTTAATTTTTCAAGCACTGAAAATTTTTTTTATGATAAATTTCTGCAATAACAATCATTCATATATGGAAAACAGGGATTTTCACCTAATGTTTTTTTTTTTTTTTAATGTGTTAGTCAACAATAAATTTGATTTCTACAACTTAATTTGAATAAATTTAATGCATCTGTTTCAAGGGTCAAGTCTCCCTACAATTTGAGAGACTTGAACCCTTTTTTATTTTTTAAAAAATAATTTATCTTTATTTTAAAAATGATTTAAAAAAAAAAAAAAAAAAAAAAAAAAAAGGTACTACAGCACGAAAGACACAGAAGTCTTTAATATTAACTGAAAACATTTTGTTTTTTTGCAAGAAAACATTGACACATTTCACCTGCTCTTGTGAAATAGTATTATGACTATTTGTTCTGACATTTGACTGAGTGATACCTTTTATACCAAGTCTTCTAAAAATCAAGAAACCAGGGTTGGCACGGTTTAAACCAATTGGTTTTAACCATGGTTTAAACCACGGTTTAAACCAACTGGTTTTTTTCTCAAAAAAACCAATTGGTTTTTTTCGAAAAAAATCTAATGTTATTTTCTCATTTTTCTTTATAATTTAAGACCTATAAATTATTGTGTATAAATATTTTCTACTTTTAACACTTTTTTTCAGCAATAAGTATTAGATATAGTGGGCCTAGGTTATTTTTTATGTATAGGATGAAAATCACTATGCATAGGTGAACATATTCCATTGCTGTAAAGAAAAATTTTAGAACATGCGAGTTGATCAAAGATAAAATAGATTAAAAATATTCAATATTTAGTATAAAATATTTTCATTAAAAAAATGCAGATTATTTAAAGCAATCTATCATAACATGCATAAGCTTTTGAATATGGAGCTACATAACTTGATGATCTTTAAAATTTTGGTAAAACTATAAAAGATTTTTTTATTTTTATTTTTTTGATTGGGGAGATCATTTTTAAAAATTAAAATCAAAATAGGAAGTTGTATAAGAGAGTATTCAAAAGTTGGGTGCTAGTTATAATATTTTAACAGTAACAAACTAATTTTCTACCCTTTGTTATCTGCTAAATCTAATGACTATAAATGTTGATTTCAAATTGTCTCTCAAAAAACAAAACCCCCAAGAAATATCTCATTTTAATTGTGGAAAATAATATTTACATTCATCAAACTACATCAGATGTTTATTGTAAGTAATCAAAAGATTGCTTATAAAGATTTTCAAAGTATCAATGTTTTGCTGTGTAGAGTAGTTTATTGTTTGGACATAAGACTGTTTACTAATACCTGTTTAAATTAAAATATTTTTTTTTTCAATTTTCTACATAATTCACTGTAATTATTTAATTTAAATTATTTTCAAATGAATTTATACTACTTATAATCAAACAATGTCTATTTTTATTAATAAATATGCATGTATATGTACTAAAAAAGGATGTTTTTAAAAAAACCTGGTTTAAACCAAAAAAAAAAACCGGTTCTTTTGGTTTTTTTAAAAAAAAACCTGGTTTTTTTCCAACCCTGCAAGAAACATCATTTGTCGTTCTATTTTGTACTAAAATCAATCCTTTTTGCTAAAAAAGAAAGACGTTGCTTATAGAATAAGTTTTAAAAAGATCAGAGATCGTAGGCAAAAGAAAATGAACGTGAATATATTTTAAATAATGAAAGAAATGTGCAAAAATAATGGATTATTTTATGGGAAAAATCGATATCGTAAGTTTCATATCATAATTTTTAATACTTTCATATAGTAAAGTTGTGTAAATTATAAATGAATATTGTTATAAAATATAAACATTACACAGCTTAGAAAAATACATATGCTAGAAAAATAGCTGAGGAATTATTCTGAAACTGCAAGTATGTAAACATAACAGTACAGGTCACATTTTTCTGTGAACATTTTTTCCCGAAACTGTATAGGGGATCACCAACAAATTGAAAAAGAAAGAATATTTTTTGGGTAACCCTGTCAAAACTAATCTAGCAAAAGCACTCAAATTGTAGATTATGATTAAGTGGATTATTGTAATATGCTGTGTTTTTTTTTATGTGGATAGCATGTATACTCATAGAGAACTTAAGGTTTTTATAAAAATAGTTCCAAATTTTTTGCTTATAATTTGCAGAGTTCTTAATATAAAATAATGTTCTTTTTTGAAAATATGACAAACAACATTTTACACAATACACTGTCATCAGAATTAAAAAATAATAAAAATTGTATGAAAAATGAGCAGGTTTGGTAAATAATTTTTCATTGCACATGTGTCAATGATAACAACAGCGACGGATTTATGAAATGAGGGGCCCTTCTCACTGGAACTTTTTGGGGCCCTTCCAAATTGAAAAATTAGGACATTTATAATTTAAAAATAGTAGATATTAAAAACTTAATTACACTAATTAGTTAAACAAAATAATTACATTATTATTACAAATTAATTAAAACGTATTCAAATCATTAAAGATTAGATGCACAAAATTAATTTCATGTTTAAATTACAGCAGATTATTTTACAGGAACTCAGATACTATGGCAGATAAATTTTCCTTTTCATCTTTAGCACTTTCCAAGAAGGCCGAAAAGTGATTATGCGTTCTGTTTTTTATCCATCCTCTGGCCGTCTGTCCACGCTCCAACTCCCGTAAATATACTCAGATTTTCATGCAATTGATAAAGTTGATCACCAAATCATGTTTGGTATTGCATATGAAGTATGACAATTAATAATTCATTTAAAGAGGCACTCAAAAGAATTCGATTGCATTATATAAGAAAAAATCGTTTGCAGAGTTTTTAATGACATTACGTTATTTCGAATGCATAAATTACTGAATATTATTGATATAAATTACTAAATTTCACTATGGTCACTTTAAAACAGAGCTTTTTTAGCATTTTTTTCATTTACAGGGACACAAAAGAAACTAGTGATGGGCGATTCTCGAAAATTTCCTATTCGATAAAAATCGTAATCGTAAAAAAGCACGTTCGATAGAGTCATCGATTAATTTCAAGAATCTACAATCGAGATGTTTTTACAATCGATTATTAAAATCTTTGTTATTACATGTTTAAAAAGCATAATTTAATAAATACATGGTAACTGAAAACAAATGAATTTAAAAAACAACAACAAACCAAAAGGATGTTATAATGGAGCCGCAATAGAAGGAAAGTCATGTAACGGCGTTCCTTGGTTTCAAAAAGTTGTAAAGTCGCGAGTAGCAAAATGGCCAAAGAAAAAATAATCAAAAGCACTCCTAGTGAAAGAACATGAACTAAAAGTGAATATTAAAAGTGATCAAAATCTTTTATTGATTTTTGTACATCAATTGAGATACGATCTACAATTCTTCCATTATTAGAAGACTCTCTATTGAAATTCATTAAACAGACCATTCGGGGGGCAAAGTAGTGCAGGAGCAATGAAAATGCATAATATGAGTAAATGGTCATTTGGCTTTCCAACAATACATCACATGATGGGTGTCAGTTAAATTTATTAAAGAGTTTCCTGCGGGGGCAAAGTGAGGAGGGATGAGCACGGGAGGTATATAAAATAAAATGGTAATTACAGAGCTTTCTAATGATATATCACGAAAGAGGAGTCAACAAAAGATATAAAAACACTCCCCTTAGAATTCCAAATCTTGCAACACCCGGAATACAGCCTGTCCTCACAGTTTGTGTATTTTTCATACATTATAAATTATATATTGGAAGTCTCCATAAAAAAAATCAGATCTGAATTCACAAAAACAAAATGATTTCAAAAAAGTTTGAAAAGCGCTTCTGTAAGGAGGCCGAATTGAGGAAAAGAGAAGAAAGATTCATAATATGAAAGAGTGGTTTGAAAACTCTCCGTTGATGTATCATATGACGGGTCCATAAAAAGCTTCAAATTTACTCCTCACTACTCCACTATTTTTTTTCTTCCCTGAATACATCCAGAAATCACGCAGCCTCTCTTTAAAATGTTTATATTTAATAAAATATTTTTATCAAAGGGCTCCATCAAAAAATAATATTTAAAATGAAATTTATTCTCAAAATAGCTACGATTTAAAAAATTCACCCCTCATCGCTCCCCTTCCCCCTGCGGAAATTCAACCCCAGGAGGAGAAACGTTCATAATGTGAAAGAATGGTTCGAAAAACATTCCAATAATCAATCACATGAAGGGTCCAAAAAAGTTTGGAATTTACTCCTCACCCACAGGTTTACTTTTTCTTAACAGAATACACCCAGAAATCACGCATCCCCACTTTAAAATGTTTATAATTAGCAATTTTTATTAGAAGGTTTCATCAAGAAACCACTTCTAAAATGATAGTTATTCTCGAAATAGCTACGATTAAAAAAATTCACTCCCTGTCGCTATCCCATCCTGAAATTAAACTGCAGGAAGTGAAAGGTCCATAATATGAAAGAGTATTCCGAAACCTTTCCTATGACATATCACATGACGGATCCAAAAAAGTTTGGAATTTACTCCTCACCCGTGGCCGTAATGTTACTTTTTCTTCCCAGAATGCACCAGGAAATCACGCAATTCCCATTTTAAACTTTTGTATTTATGAAATAATATTTACCGGAGCACTCCTCTGAAAACCACATCTAAAATGATATTCATTGTCGAAATAGCTAAGATAAAAAAAAAAAAAAGTCACCCTCTTATCGCTCCTCCTCCCCCTCCTGAAATTCAACTCCAGGAGGAGAAATATTCGTAAAATGAAAGAGATGTGCGAAAAAATTCCGATGATATATATATAACATGACAAGTCCAAAAAAGAGGTTGAAATTTACATGTCACCTGTGGGTTCACTCATTTTTCCAAGAATACACCTAAAAATGACGCACCCCCCCCCCTTTAAAATCTTTATATTTAATAAGTTATATTTACTGAAGAGTTCCATAAAAGAAACCTCCACATCTAAAATTATATTTATTGTCGAAATAGCTACGATTTAAAAAATTCACCCTCTTATCGCTTTCTCTCCCCCCCCCCCTTCCTCCTGAAATTCAACTTCAGGAGGAGAAAGATTCGTAAAATGAAAGGGAGGTGCCAAAACATTCCGATGATGTATATATAACATGACGGGTTAAAAAAAAGGTTTGAAATTTACATGTCATCCGTGGGTTCACTTATTTTTCCTAGAATACATCTAAAAATGATGCAGCCCCCACTTTAAAATCTTTATATTTAATAAATAATATATACCGGAGAGTTCCATAAAAAATCCAGACCAAAAATAACATTTATTGTCGAAATAGCTACGATTAAAAAAATTCACCCCCTCATAGCTCCCCCCTCCCCCTCCCCTCCTCCCACCCTTAAAATTCAACTCCAAAAGTAGAAAGTTTCATAATATGAAAGAAGAGCTTACATATGTGCCTCTCATTTCAGCAAATCCCATTAAAGTCTGACATTTCGAAAAAATCATTTCTTTGCGATGAAAATTAACCTCGATTGAAATAGGTTTATCAAAGGACTTGTAACTTCGAGATGAAATTTAACCTTGATAAAAGCGGCATTTCGAGAAGCTTGTGGTTTGATGATTAATGCCTTTTTCGATAAGGATGATTTTCGTTCTCGCTGAGATCGAGATGAGGAGCTATATCGAGGAGCGTTTTGTCGATGAAGCTTTGTGAAATGAATGTTTTACCGAAAAACGAGGTACAGAAAGAAGCATGAGAATATACAAGTTATCTTGTGAAATGAAGACCTAATTTTCAAAGTTTCTGGTATTTTAGTCTTACCATGCTGTCACGTACCCATAAATATTATTTATTTAAAAAAAAATTTCAAAGAGGAGGCTGGAGAACATATGTTTAAAACTGTAGAGATTTCTACAATACATATTAATTTAAGTGTTTTTTTTTCATCGAATCATTCAGTAAATATTATTTATCAAATGTAAAAAAACTAAAATGTCTGCTGCAGGAAATTGGAGGTGAAAGGGTGGACTGACGGGGGGCAGGGGAGGGGGACAATTTTCGCTTAATTTAAATCCGTCATATTGTATATCATCTTGAAGATCTCGAATTACTCTTTCATATTATGATGCTTTCTTATCCCCCCCCCCCTTCCGAATTTGGTTCCCACGGTGAGAGGGGGGGTTGGCAGTTTTCGAAGCCTTTTGTGTTTATATCATTTTAGATCAATTTTTAGGTGCGTTCGCAATTATGTAAATACGTAGCACCTATTGTTGTCGCTCAGTCCGTCCGTTTGTCTGTCTGTCTGTCCGTCCGTCTGTCCACATATAACAACGCAAAAATTACCCAACCGAATTGTTTCAAATTTAAAATACATCATTATAACATAATTTTGTCGAGTCATTTCAAATTTTATGAAAATCGGATGGACAGATCAATTTCAAAGACAATCAAAAGGATTCCATTACATTACGGTCAATAGTGAAAAAAGTTTCAAATGCATTTTAATTGTTTGAAATTTAAAACATATAATTATTGTGTAATTTTGTTGAGTCATTCCAAATGTTATGAAAATCGGATGCATAGATCAATTACAGGGACAATCAAAAGGATTCCGTTATATTGCGGTCAATGGTAAAAAAAAATTTCAAATGCATTTTAATCGGTTGAAATTTAAAAATATAATTATTACGTAATTTTGTCGAGTCATTTCAAATGTTATGAAAGTCGGATGCATAAATCATTTACAGGGACCATCAAAAGTATTCCATTACATTACGGTCATTTGGAAAAAAGTTACAAATGCATTTTAATGATGTTACATTCAATCGAACATAATAGAATTGGCATGAATCTATGAAATATATACTAAAATATGCATTCTGTACAATCTGTGATGCAAAGAATTTTTATTATTAAATTACAGGGCCACACAAAAGTATTCCACTACATAATGCTATACTGGGAAACATTGTTTGGGACGTGTTTTAATTATATTCAACTATTTCACATTTTATGAATAAGATATACGTTGCTGAGGTGTAATAAAAATTACTTCCTGCATATTTACAGAAACGTAAAGATTTCGACTACTATACTGTATCCGGAGTACGCTCTACTATATCAGCAAGATCTGAAAATTTTTATAACTTCGTTATCGTACGAACGCACCTCATTTGCTACGTTCACGTGCATTTTCCAATTTGTTTTTAATTGAAAACGTCCTTAGGCGTATTGGAAATTTTTTTGAGATGGAAAAAACCCATTGAACTAGCTACATTATTACTGTAACCTAGGCACATTGTTTTAATGTTCCCTCTTTGAGGACTTCTTCCAAAAGTGAGGGGCTTTTTTCAAAATTTAATGTTCAGTTCGAGATTACGTTCGGTTGTTCGTTCAATTCGAATTTTGTTGTTGTTGTTGTTGTTTACAAGATTTTGCTGTGCTTGCACACCGCGTTTGGTATATGATGCCGTGTACAACGAGGACCCAGTTCGAGATTTCATATTACAAGATTGCATATAAATTAGAGACACCAATGAAAGGAGGGTGTCACTAGCGAGTGAATCCGTCGTGTCTTTATTAACACCGACTCATTCACCTGTAGTAGACTCTTGATAAAATTGAATCCTGTATGGCAGGCCTGTCCAACCTTTTAGAAAATAGGGGCGCACCTCAGCTCGTGGCACTCAGGGAAGGGCGCCATTATTCACACGACTGAAAACGTGTGTGTGCGCACAGTAGTATTAGTGCACACGAGCATATATAACATAATGCGAATGAATCTTAGAGGGAAAGACAAAAGGCCCTTACAATTCTGGAGTTATATATATTAAATTTTAAATTATAAATTTTTCTATGATAGCTCTATCTCAAAAATGTTTACAGGGTAATGTAGCAGAAACTTATATACTAACAACAATAATAAATAAATAAACAAACATGGAAATCAGAGATATTGATAAGTTCTTTTAGGATGTAAAAATGTACTTTGATTTATTTTCAAGGCGCAAATTTATTATATTTATATATGTATATATATATAAAATTAAAAAAGGAGGTAATGTCTAATATAAATGGGTATTTCATAGAGAAAGGATAGTCTGAAAGTGCTTTCATTCATGGAAATTAATCTACACTGCTCTGTATTACTCATTCTTATTAATTTTTCGAAGCAAATTGAAAACTAATTCCTAAAATTTCAAAAGTAAAGAATTAAAAATTAAAGTCCTTTTATTCCTCATTAAAACAGCCAAAGATCAGCAAAAAGAACAAAAATATATGAGCTTTCATGCGGTGCACATGTATTTTCAAAGGGATGGAGAATGCAGGAAAGCTTTAATTTTTCTGATACTCATTGATTATTAAAATGAGCTAATTTACTATTATTACCCATTTAACCATCATAATTACACTTAAAAAAATATATATATATATATAAATCGTGAAAATATGCATGATTAAATTTTCAAAGTATATTTCCAGTTTTTAATATGTTTTCACAGGTTTTGAAAATATCTCTGATCAAATATTAATGATTTTACTGAAAGTATTCTTTATAATTCAATTTTACTTCTAAAAAGTCTAGAAACAGGAAATCTTCAAAAGGGCGCCAAGAAAATTTTCAAAGGGCGTCATGGCGCCTGCGGGTGCCGCATTGGACAGCCCTGCTGTATGGTATAAAAGCAATTGCAAACTGGAGTCATCGAGAAAAATTTTACACAATCAAAAGTTATCAAGATGTTCATACAATCGAGAAAATCGAGAAAAACTTCTCGTTATCGCCCATAACTAAAAGAAACCATTTACAGTAATGTCTTTTTGTTATAATTGCTGGAGAGTACAGTTTAAAGTTCAGCATGCACTTTAAAATGTAATTAGTTTTTTGCATATTATTCCTTTTATATAAATTTTATACATCATATACAGTAGGGATGCACAATCTTTTCAAGAGAAGGGCCACTTACAAATATGTCTGCGTGGTCGAGGGCCACATCAATAACATGAAGAGAATTCGATTTCGAAGGTAATTTCTGGCCCATAACCAGATGTTAAATATATTTTCAGAGAAAAGTGGGGTCGGGTGGGGAATGTCCCTTTACATTTGCTTAACCAGTCAAAATATCCAATTCAGTTGGTAAGGATATACAGCAGTTTGTATGTTTGTATATAGAACAGATATAGCAAAAATTATTCTCAAGATGTAGTAACATTCCTTGACTTTATTCAGGTGAGTAAATTTTCTTCTATTAAAAGTGCTAAAAAATAAAGATAAGTGGCTGGTGCCGGAAAAAATGTGAACTTTATGAATGAAGGAGAGGGATGGAGCCGATCAACAAAATTTGCAGTTTTCCATGCCTGATCAACCAAATTTGGGCTTTTTACGAAAGTCATTCGCAGTTTTTATGAAATTGATCGAGAAAATTTGATCGGGAAAATTCACAAATTTTACAAAACCGATCGACAAATTCGAGATTTTTACGAAGCCAATCGATGAAATTTGCAATTTTTACGAAGCCAATCCACGAATTTTGCGATTTTTACAAAGCCGATCCGCGAATTTTGTAATTTTTACAAAGCTAATCACCAAAGTTCGTGATTTTTCTGCGGCTGATCGACAAAATTATTGATTTTTACGAAGTCGATTGCCAAAATTTGCGATTTTTACAAAACTAATTGGCGAAATTCGCGATTTTTCTTCGCATGATCGATAAAATTCACGATTTTACTGCGGCTGATCGACGAAATTATCGATTTTTACAACGGCAGTTGACAAAAATATAGATTTTTACGACACCAGTCGATGAAATTATCAATTTTTAGGAAGTTAATGAATGAATTTTCCGATTTTTAAAAAACCAATTGACGAAATTTGCGATTTTTACAAAGCTGATTGGCAAAATGAGCGATTTTTCTTCGCATGAATGATAAAATTCACGATTTTCAGCGGATGATTGACAAAATTATCGATTTTAACGAAGCAGATCGACAAAATTTGCTATTTTTAGGAAGCTGATTGATGAAATTTGCAAATTTTCCTCGTATGATTGATAAAATTTGCAATTCTTCCATACCAGATCGACGCATTTCGCTATTTTTACAAACCTTATTGACGAAATTCACGATTTTTATGAAGCCGATTGACGGAATTCGCAATTTTTACGAGCCTAATCAACAAAATTAACGATTTTTGCAAAGCTGATCGACGAAATTCATGAATTTTTCGCACCAGATATATGAAAACGCAATTATCAACTTTTCCGTAAAATCGACAAAATTCGCGATATTCTCATGTTTTACCAATGAAATTTGCAATTTTTCGGAGACCGATAAATAAAACTCACGATTTTCCCATGTCCGATTGACGAAATGTGCATTTTTTCAGCATTTAACTGACGAAATCTGCATTTTTTCCGTGCCCAGTCAACAAAATTCGCAATTTGTAACCAATTTTGACGAAATCTGCATTTTCCGGCACTTTGTATTTATCTTTTCCACCGTATTGTTTTGCATATCAAAAAGTTCTTTTTCAGAATCTGCTTTGCGAAGTCTGAGACGTGTTTCTTCAGGATTGAGCTCCTGGATTATTTTAGAAAAAACAAAATCACCTTTATCTCATCTCATTATATTATGAACTACTTGATCAAATTGAGAGGGTAAGTAGCGTAAAAGTTGAAAACATGTATATATTTCGTCAAAATTCTTATTAAACTCCTGAAGTTGTATGGTTAAACGCTGAGGACGTGAAGCAAAAAGACTAATTTTTTCATCCCTTCCAATACGTGATTCAATTAGTTCTGAAAAAATTTCCATATGCTGCGATCTAGTATCTGGTATGTAACTTTCCCTCAATATTTTCCAAGCTTCTACAGGACATTTAGTATTTTCAATTAACTTTCTAAAATCTCTCTCAACATTCAAGAAAATAAAAGACAAGGCTACATCAAACTAATGTTTAATCTTTTTAACATCAGCAGCTGTTACAGTAGTACTAACTTCTGGCAGTATCTCTTCTCCTGTAATTATTTCCCACAAACCTTGATTTATCAACAAATATTTCATATCGGCGCTCCAACTCTGGTAATTAGTTGCATTTAACTTGTCGATGTAATTATTTGACTGGGCCATTTTCAAAAAAAGAATTCTAAAATGAAATTCTAAAAAAAAATTTCTTTCTTCTTTTCAAATACCTCCTTATATTAAAAGCTTCATTTAAAATCAACAATAAAAATTAGCTTTTCACCATGAAGTAATGCGTCAACTTTCTAAAAAGATTTCATACAAATCAAACTTTCCAAAAATTCTTCTAAGATTCCAAAAAAATTTTCATTATATAGCTCATTTTAAAAAAAAAATTTCATATAAAAACCATCTTTCTAAAAAAAATTCATTCTGTAACTTATTTCTAAAAAATTTCCTTAAAAACAGCTCATTTTTTGTTTTATCTAGAAAAATTTCTCATATTTTGATATTACTATTACCAATACAACAATAACTGCCCCCCCCCCATCTGATTATCTTGTATATTCTATTCATTAATGGAGGCAGTATTTTAAATTTTAGGCTCATCAGCTGGGAGAAATAAATATATCTCTTAATAAGCAAAAAAAATATTGCATTAATCTATTCAAGGAAAACACCATTCAGGAAAAATATTCAATAAACCATGCCAGCTATTCACCATATAAATATACTCCTCATGATTGATGGGATTTGCCCATAACCACTATCAGTTTGTAAACAAACTGTCCTAAAATCTAAATTTTATTTGCAGAGAAAAATTAAATTGCACAGTGTGAAGCTCCATGTAGGAGTATGTCCATGTAAAAGTTCTTAAACAGATTTAAATAACTTTCCAATGAATATACTTCATAACTGATGTTTTTGGTGTTTCTCAAAATATAACAGGGAAGGAAAATTCTATTTTCAGTAAAAAGTTTATTCTTCAAACAACAAAATAATAGATAAAAACTTTAAAAGTAAACTGATCATTTTTAAAAGTACATACTTCTTTTTGTAATTAAACATCTTCAGGATAAAAAGCACCTTTCACTTTCTCAATGAGCATAAACACATATCCTTTAACAGGGGGGTGTCAGCAGTATCCAGCGCCTGTGTGCAGAATTTCAGTTGGTGCCTTATACCCCTCCCCCCCCCCCCCCATTCAAAAATAAAACTTTATATTAGATCGTCACTTGCTTTTTTACAAAAAACAAACCAAGGAAATTTCGATAGTGGCGATATGTTTGTGAAAATTTGTTGAATAAACTTTCAATCTTTCTGGCAGTCTAATAATGCCATAGTTCAAAAACGTTTTTGATTTGATAGCAAAATACTTATCGAAGTGATTTTTAATGTCTTTCGAAGAGTTAATTTTGTTTTGGTGAAGAGAATATTTGACAGAAAGAAACAAATAATACTCGGACGGAACAATGTCCGGAGAGTAGGGAGGATGGATCAGAATGTCTCAATCGAATCCAAGGAGTTTGTTTCGGACTGTCAAAGATACATGTGAATGCAGTTATCATAATGGAAGATAATACCTCGTTTCTTTGCTAATTTGGGGGTGTTTCCTGGCAATTGCTGCCTTCTGTTCGTCCAGTTGCGAAAAGTAATTTTCAGACTTGATGATCTGGTATTTTGTAATAGATCCAATTTTCACCAAATAGATACCAAAACTTTCTTCTATAGAACTCCGGCTTTAGCCACAGGAGTGGGATCTTTATCCTAGCTAGATCAGGCTTGTTTGTATTCTTGATTGTTATAAAGTATCCAACTTTCATCTATGAGGACCAATCTTTTCATACAAGGATCTTTCTTGTTGAAAACGCTGTCTACAATTTTACACTCCAACAGGTTGGCCGCCATTAACTATTTTTATATTCTATTCGCACCAGTATTTTTTTTTTTTAAATCGTTTTGTACTAATTTTTATTTTGAAATTTTGTCAAGGTGTGAGTAAAATATTTTTATTTTCAGAAAGTAGTGCCAGTTGAATTAAAAAATAACACATAAATTGTTTTTGTCGGACACTCTATAAATGGGAGAACAAATAGCTTGCGTTCGACAGAACTATCCTGATCCACCTTCCCTACTCTTCGAACATTGCTTCGTTGACTATTTGCTTTTCTCTCACAAAAATTCTTTTCACAAAAAATTTTAATTGTTTGAATGACATAAAAAATCATCTCGGTTAGCATTTTGGAACCAAATCAAAATTGTTTTGGAAAGAAGGCATTATAAGACTCCTGGAAAGGTAGGAGAAGGCTTGTTGAACAGAATAGTATATTCTTTAGTAAAATCACGCTGTTTTCGAAATTTGAAGGGGTTATATTTTGGCAAAAAACAAAAGAAACTTTTGGGACAACCTAATAAAAAACTCTGTCAGTATCTATAGATGCATAAATTGCATCCTGCTAGAGTTTTATCCCAGTTCAAATAAAGTTTTTTGAACTAGAAAATTGTTTAATAAAAAGCGTCTTGTTTGCGTAAATGGGTGCTCTAAATGCTCTGGACACCAGTATCTTAAACTAATTTTCTTCGCTTTATCTAATGGCTGAATAGTCTGTGATAAAAGATAGCGAAATAAACTTTTAGATATTAGAGGTGTCCGAAGCAATTGGCGTCCCAATTTATGAGAGACACTTGGCAGCTCTAGTTGTGAGTGAGAGTCACCTCTCGAGTGCAAAGGGTTAGCTTGTAACTTTCAGTTTAAGTACAAACACTACCGAAATTTTGTTTAATTTGGAACTTTAGTAAATACTATCAGTAAAGACTTTTGAGTAAGTGAATTTTAAATATGACAGCCCTGCACATAAAGTTTAGTATAAAAACATTATCCTTAGAGTTAATCGCGCCTTTTATTCATCTTTCGATGGAGCGATCTCACAGACTGCTACACAGTAATTGTATGAGAATTTCGGTCACATCAGTTAAAGATTAAGAATATTATTTTTTGCCGGGCAGGTCGGATAGTAAGATAAAGACTTTCATAAATCTATATATTTTTTTTGTAATACAGTGACCATATTAGCTGCTAACTTATTTATGTCTAAATTAAAAATTTTGCCATTCTAGTCTCACAAGCGTCTACCGTTATATGTAAAGCTAATAAGAGCTGACATTTCAATACTTTGAATTTTATGTTTTGTATTGAAATGAACATCACAGTTATATTTGTTCAGTCTATGATTGAATACGAACCCTATGAAGGATGTACAAATGCCGTCCCTCTGAATCTTTGCAAGAGTAAGAATCTTTGGATGTTTATAGCCAAATTTAGCCTGTTTTTTCAATCCCCTTCTCCTTAACAAAAGTTTTGTTTCCGTCAGGATGATGTCCAGAGTACAAGAAGTATAGATAAAAAGTATTTGTACTGCTCGAAAGTCTGTGGTCCTAAAGGACGTATAATTTTTGGCCAAATAAATAATAATCTCTACAAAAGTGATCATTTGTAGAAGCACTGAAAAAATATATTGCTTCGACCGCCTAGTGTTAAACCTTCGACATGGAATGCCAAAATTGTCAGAAACGGTTGATGCTTACCAATTGAAATTTGTTTTATAACTGAGGTCAGTCTCTCGAAAATAAAATCTTTACGATGATAATATTATGGCTTATGCACAGCACACTCCATAATATTTCAGGTTTTAAGTTGTTTCTGTAATCTGGGTAGATGTCTGTGTGTGTCCGTACCTGGTCTAGAAAAATGAAAGTAAACTTTCAAATGAGTCGAGCCGAGCCGGCAGAATAAAGACAACAGCTGTGCCGATATAAAAATTTACACGTAACTGATAAAATATGATATTTTTATGGATATAATTATGAATAAGTATAATAGTGGTTGGTATAACAGAGGTTAGTATAATAGCGATGTTGGTTTAAAAACAACAATACCGAAATATAACATATCCAGATTAAAGATCGGCATTTGACTGCTACATCGGGCTTGAGGCCAGACTGAAGACGCTTATGACGCTTCAGTCTACCGCTATTCATGGGCTTATTACTACAGAGAAAATTTTTACCAATATTTCCGAATAGCAATTTTCATTTTATTTATAACAGGACCTCTGCAACAAGGAGAAGATTGCTATTTAAAAAAAAGAGTGAAATTTAGTTCTTGTGGTAATAAAACTGTAGTAGGCTTTAACACTACTACCGTGAGATAAATGTTGAATGTTTTCAACAACCTGGTGCCTTTCATCGTTTGCAACTCCATGAGGTGCGCTTCTCTTTATTGAAATGTTGGACTGGTCTACATCTAAGTTAACTTATTAGGAAACACAGAAGTCGAATAAAACAAAGTAAATAAATAATAAAAAAATAAATATATATAAAAAGTGTGTCTTAGGTAAATTTATAAAATTTAATTCAGATGTTAAGAAATTGAGATACATTTTAGGTTAATAACATTAAGGATTTTTTTAAAGTACTTTCTCTTCAACTGAAATCTTTGGCACCTTTACTACTTCGGCGCCTGTGTGCGCCGCACACTTCGCACACCGGGTCGGCACGCCCCTGTCCTTTAATGAGCTCAGCACCGGATGTGAATTACAGGAATGAGATTCTTCCGCGGATTCGCGGTTTTCAGCTTTTTTGTTATTTTTAAATTCCAAATTTTCTGATTTACCAAAAAAATACAGGACGCGTAATTTCGTCAAAAAATCGCGAAAAAACGGCAAATTTCCTTAAAAGATCGCCAAAAAAGGACTAATTTCCGGCCAATTTTGTCAAAAGATTCGCGAAAGAATGGTTAATTTCGTCACAGAATACCGAAAAAACGGCAGATTTTGTCAAAAATCGCGATAAAACGACAATTTTCGTCCAAAAATCGCGATAAAACGGCGAATTTCGCCAAATGTTTGCGAAAAATCACAACTTTTGTCAAAAAATCTGGATAAATCGGTAGATATCGTCAAACGATCGCAATAAACTAGTTTATTTCGTCAAACGATCGCGAAAAAACGTAGATTTCGTCAAACGATCGCGAAAAAATGACAGATTTCGTCAAAACGTTCGCAAAAAATGGCAAATTTTTGAAAAAAAAAAAAAAACTTTAAATTTTGCCAAAAGATTCCAACAAATGACAGATTTCATGCAAAGAGTGTGTTAAAACTAAAAATTTCATCAAAGGAACTCTGAAAAAAACTAACCCAAAAATTTTCAAAATAACCGGTTTTTGCATTTTAGTCTTTTCCAAATGAACAAGTTCAAGTTTTGCATCTAAAAATGACTTATCAGTGAGGACCCACTTTTGTAAAAAAGAGACCCAGAATTTAGTTCTGGGTCCTGGAGATCCAGGATTTTTAAAGTCCAGCGACATCACTAGATATCTTTAATGTGTAATATCCAAGAAAAAAGCAGGAGAAAGAAATTTACCTTGTGCAAGAGCAAAGCTAAACAACAAAGAAAATTTCTATTTTCTTTTCCCTAATACTTAACCAAAAGTGTCTTACTGTTAGAAAATTTCAATAAAAAAAATATTCATGCAAATAACAGGGTTTTATTAATGTACTGTATCTTTATAAACTAAATGTTCATTAGAGTAAGTATAAATAATTTCTGCAATTCACGTTAATAATTTTCTTTTAATTTAATTTACCAAAAGCTAAATTGTACGTTATATATTAATACAATTATATTTGTTGCGATTGACATTCCTGTCATTGCTCAAAAGTCGTTTGCGCAGTTTTCAGCTTTTTTGCTTTTTGGTCAATCTCATCCCTGGAATTAGAAACCAAACAACATCCACCATAAGGTCACATAACAAAACATCTTCCCTTCAAATACCAGCTGACTTACCACAAGTATCTTAAAAACATGAGCAGCTGTAAATGACTCACCTACAGTATTTAAAGGGTTAGGAGAATGAATTGGAAAAAGGAAGTAACGCCCTCTTTAGTGAACAGCTGTGAAAAATGAATACCTAATTAACTTCCTGTGCACCTGTGTGTAAGGGGGATGATGTCATCACATCGTCATAGCAGGTGCTAAAGTATCAAATAGACAGAAGTCCTGTGGTTTTGAAAGTACGGCAAAAAGTAAACAAACTCAAGTGGATTTTAAACATTAACAAGGAAGTATTTTTAATGAAAATAAAAGATATTTAAAGGTGGGTAAGTTGATAATAAATACATTTAAAATAAAATAAATATCTTTAAAGTAAATTATAAATAAATATTAATAACAGACTTTAGTTTAAAAAGGTGAATTATTGAATGTGAAGTAATTTGAAAAATAATAGTAGACCTTAGTTATATATATCCCCAAAGTGGACTATGTTAAATTAAACTTAGGAAGTGTTGAGAACTTTAAACTTGGAAGGTTTTCAAACCTGACAGCATGGCAAGATGAAAATAGCAAATTTTCTTCTTGATAAATTTACAAAACTCGCTATTTTTTCGCAGCCGATCAACGAAATTTTCAATTTTTCTGCACATCATCGTAAAATTTGCGATTTTTCCGTGCCCCGTCAACGAAATTCACGTGATAAACCGAGAAAACATGCAATTTTTTTGCAGCAGATGAATTTTTGCAATTTTTTCGTGCATCATCAACTAATCTGATGATTTTTTCTTAACCGATCAACAAATTGTATGATTTTTCGTGTCCGACCGACAATTATTTTTCCGAGCCTCATGGGCAAAATTCAATATTTTTTCATTCCTGATGAATGAAATGTGCTTGATAAATGAAATTAACGATTTTTCCATGCCCGATCTACGAAATTTGCGATTCATACGAAATTTTATATTTTCCAGCGGTAAACTGGTGAAATTTAAGATATTTTTCTCGACTTTTGCACAAAAATTAAATTTTTTTCTAGTTGTAAATTGACAAAGTTCGCGGGCCACACATTAACCTGTCGCGGGCCACAGGTTGTGCATCTCTAATGTACAGAGATGGATAAAAGTATATTTACATACAATTTTCTTTATTAGAAGAAATTGATGAAGGGGAAATTTCAACTGAAGTATATATATCTCTTAAATGAATCAAATTTTGGGATGGATGTCGTTAATTGATAAAAACCTTTATATCACATACAGGGCTGCTAAAATAATCAGATAATTTTCCCGATTATAGATGAAATAGCTGAAATTCGGTTTTGAAATGTGTTGTACATTTCCATATGGTAAAATGGGTCAATAATAATATTTTAATTTTCAAACGAGGCAGTTTTGTTAAATTATTCTGAATGTGTTGAAATGTGTTGTTCTGAATGTTGCAGAAAATATTTGAATCGTAATCAATGTTGAACGAGCCAATTTTGTTGAAATCGGACCGATAGAGCTCAAGGAAAGAATGCGCTCCCAATCGATGGTAGGTGCCCCTCCCTAATAAATTTTCCGTAGTACCTTTAACCTTAACCAAATATTTATTTTATGGATGAAACCGCTCTCTATAAAGTCAATGACCTATCTTTAACAGAAGCGTTATTTTTAACTTATGTCTGTGGTGAGTAAACGTAAGTTGATGCCGAATAAAGATGAATA
This sequence comes from Maratus speculifer, assembly GCA_964019185.1. Lineage (NCBI taxonomy): Eukaryota > Metazoa > Arthropoda > Arachnida > Araneae > Salticidae > Maratus > Maratus speculifer. The sequence goes on from OZ025293.1 coordinate 101,355,299, forward strand.
TTCGAAGAAAAAAAATGGTAGCAAGAGCATAAGGCCAGAGGATCCTAGAACCATTTTAAAGAAAATTGCAAGAGAATAGGATCATTTTAAAAGAGCTACATCAAGAGCTGCAAGAAGGTGATTAATGATTAAAATTGATGGTAGCTGAAGTCAGAGAAAATTTTTGTCGTTCATGCAGTAGCTGAAGGATATAAGAAATTGTTAGAAAATAAAAAGTTAGTGAATCCGACTATTTTTAAGGGAGCTATAATTGGGGAAACAAAAGATGTCTACTGGCAGTTGAGATCATGACCATAAGATGAAAACATCTGAAAAGGTCCAAGTACTTAGCTCTTTAGATCTTCAATTAGTCAATATAAAAATATGGTATGAATTAATCAATAGGATCAAATTTTAAGGAAATGTGCAAGAAATAGTGGAAAATTCTGTAAAAGAGCCCTAGGTCTCCAATAAACGTATGTGGAGTCCCAAGAAGTTGTTAGAAAAAAAGCTAATAAATTAGACCTTTTTTAATGAGTGATAATAAGGGGCCCGAAAGGAACATCTGATACTTAAGAGTAGAGCTCTAAGTTAAAAACATATTAAAAGGTTCAAGTACTTAGCATTTTAGATCTTTAACTAGTCGAAGTTCAGTATAGAGTAAATTATTCATCTGAATAAAATTTTAAAGAAATGTGCAAAAAGATGAGAGAAATGCATTAAAAATATTTCCTAGTGCTTCATTTAAAATATGAAGGTGTTTATCTGGGGAGAGGAATTTATGACTCAACTTTCAAGTTATTAATTGAGAGTGTGACACAATTAGGGGATGAAAAATACATTGTGAACAAAAGTTCAAAGATCTCCGAACTAGGGAAGGCCTTAACAGTATAAAGATAGAGAGGAGCCATTTTGGCCCATACCAAATGAATATATTTCTGTTCATACCAGAAGTCCCTTCGTAAAATAAGTTTAAAAGAAATAAAGAAAAAGAAAGTTAAATACTTAAAAAAAAAAAAAAAGTATGGTGTAAAAATATTTTTATAAAAATTGAGTGAAGTTTTCTGTTTTGTAGTGCTAACTGGAATGTAAAAACGAATGAATAACTAAATGGAAAAGTTCCCCCAAAACAGATATTGGATTAAATGAGGGCAATTTATTAATAATTTAAGACATGAAAATTTTAAGAGGCCCTATGGCAAGGCTTTAGTGTGCGAGAGTCTGAACTTGGATGCAGTTTGGTATAAGGAAATTTTTTTAGTTTATAAAAGTAGATGGATGAACCAAGAACTATGAAAAAGAAAATAGTATGAGAATTGAATTATTTTTAAAGAAGTTGCACCAAGGGTCCCAAGAAGACTATTAATGCTCAAAATTGGTAATAGATGATTTCCGAGAATTTATTTATTTATTTTTATTTATTTATTTTATTTTCATTTATTTATTTATTTATTTTGGCATTCATGGTGGTGGGCAGGAGGGCATAAGAAGTTGTTAAAAAAATAGTGAATCAGACCACTTTTAAGAAGCTATATTAGTGTTATGTTTCACTTATTTTAGAGTCATTAAATTTTACATTATTTACTCAATGACAAAATATATTTTATTAGATGCCACTATGATCTGATTATTGGTAAGTTTCAATATACAAGAAATGATGTTTAGTTAACTGAATCAAGAATTCTTAAAATTAATAATAATCTTAAGAGGAATTCTCCTTCTTGTAAACAAGTTTAAGTTCTAAGATTGCGTTGTGTATAAATGATGCTCCAAAGTAGTTTCAATTATTATAAGTTAGATATCAATTAATAAGGATAGTAAGCAAGAATTCCAGAATTAAAGAAACTAATACTTAGATGACTAAGATAATATATTTATTTACAAAATTTAACAATTAGTATTTATTGATTTAGATATATTTACCGAACTTAATCATATTACAACAGGATATTCTTATAACAACTTAAAATTACAATTAAATATAATGAAACTCGTGTAGATTAAATAAGGGTAGAATTTATAGTATATTCCCCAAAACATAATAAACCACACTTACCCCTATTTCTAATACCCAAATCCCTTTTCTCCCTATATCAACTCCAGCATAAACGTCATCGGGCACCTCAGATCTGAGCAAATCCTTCATTGTTGAGTCCAAACACCGCGGCTAGAACATGGGATCCGACGAAGCTCTCCCCAAACGAACTGGCCCTGTCATCCCGTAGAAGAAGCTAAGAGAGGGAACCTCCCTTGCCGCCGAAAAACACCAGGGACCGCTCACAGGCTGACCATCTCCTCCATTCGTATCTCGAACATAGCTACTATCAGATGCCAGACAGCTTTCAAACACAATGCGGTCTCATCTCTAGCGCGAACAAGACAAAATTACAGGATTATAGGCTTCCAGTAAAATCATAACTTCCGTCAGGACCTAATAATACGAAGATCATACTTTCTCAAACATGAGAGCTTCATTCGCTCGGAGGAGCAAGACAAAAGGGCAAGAGTTGCAGTCGAGAGCTTGCAAGAGAATAAAAGACTTTTTTAAAATCCCATTCCACTCTTTTTTTTTTTTTTTTAATAATTGACCGACGGGAGGTTCCCTTAAACACCCCCCAACTTTCATTGGCCAAAATGATCAACGCCTTTCTTGATGCAGTCAATTTTTAAGTGACATTGACCATTCTGACCTCCGAAATCCGGGAGTGTTAAAGTCGGCATTCGATGGAAAATAATTGCCCCCTCAGTCCACCTGCGAGGGATATTCTATGTCAAAACCCCATCCCGTCCTCAATTTTATAGATTCAAAAGTCAAAAGTCGACTCGGAAAAACCTTTGTAACCGTATACTCCATCCCGCACCGACCTTATTTCAAAGCCGCTAAACTCTCATCCTCCCCGAGAAAAATAACAAGCGTTATCTTAACTATCCCCTTTAATGATAAAAAGAGTAAACTCCCAGCTGTCTCTATCTTTCTAAATACACTGACAGCCTTGAGTTTTAACCTAATATTTTTAATATTATTCTGTTCCTAAAAACCAGTATAAACATACTATAACAATATCGAGGAGATGGTCAGCCTGTGAGCGGTCCCTGGTGTTTTTCGGCGGCAAGGGAGGTTCCCTCTCTTAGCTTCTTCTACGGGATGACAGGGCCAGTTCGTTTGGGGAGAGCTTCGTCGGATCCCATGTTCTAGCCGCGGTGTTTGGACTCAACAATGAAGGATTCATATGGAGGATTTGCTCAGATCTGAGGTGCCCGATGACGTTTATGCTGGAGTTGATATAGGGAGAAAAGGGATTTGGGTATTAGAAATAGGGGTAAGTGTGGTTTATTATGTTTTGGGGAATATACTATAAATTCTACCCCTATTTAATCTACACGAGTTTCATTATATTTAATTGTAATTTTAAGTTGTTATAAGAATATCCTGTTGTAAAATGATTAAGTTCGGTAAATATATCTAAATCAATAAATACTAATTGTTAAATTTTGTAAATAAATATATTATCTTAGTAATCTAAGTATTAGTTTCTTTAATTCTGGAATTCTTGCTTACTATCCTTATTAATTGATATCTAACTTATAATAATTGAAACTACTTTGGAGCATCATTTATACACAACGCAATCTTAGAACTTAAACTTGTTTACTAGAAGGAGAATTCCTCTTAAGATTATTATTAATTTTAAGAATTCTTGATTCAGTTAACTAAACATCATTTCTTGTATATTGAAACTTACCAATAATCAGATCATAGTGGCATCTAATAAAATATATTTTGTCATTGAGTAAATAATGTAAAATTTAATGACTCTAAAATAAGTGAAACATAACACTGGTGCCATTAAGTAACAATTAAATTCTGGTTACAGTTTGACCTTTACTGGGTTTTGGTGCTCCAATTCAATTTAATTTCGAAATTTATAATTAAATTTAATACAAATTTTTCTCGATATTATGTAAAAATATCAATATTGAGAAGTTGAAAAAGTGTAAATAAAAGTGCCATATGATTTTATGTTATGTATCAACTTTCATAATTTTAAAGTATTATTATTGGAGTGCAATATTGGTATTTATATTTTGTGTGGGTATAATTAATTGGTATGTGTCATAAATTTTTCTCCCGCCTCTGCCATAAAGAAATTTTGTGTGTTTTAAATATCTTTCACTATATTTGAATTGCATAGAGGAATTTTATGTTGTCTGTTTTATATATTTATATATGATTTTCTTGGATTCTTAAATATAATAACTTTTGTTTAATATTTTCAAGTATTTTGCAATCGTTAATCTACATTCGAAATACTCTTTATTTTATTTGAGTGTGATTCAGAATGCCCGAAACACTTACTCAAGAGGCCAAAACGATGGCAGAAATAGAAGCTACAATGAAAAGGCGCTCATTAATTTTAGATTCTTTAAATATCATTCCTATTTTTATGGGGCAGGACATAACATGGACCTTAGAACAATTTAAAACGAAATTTTCGGCAGTAGCAGATTTTTTGCTTTGGCCGAAAGAAGATCAATTATTTGCTATTCAACAGCGATTAGCTGGATCGGCTTTGCAAACATTCTTGAATTTCAAGCATAACATTAAAACTGTGGAGGATTTATTTGATGTATTGCAGGAAAAATTTGGTGCTAAAAGGGATCAAGGGGATCTTTTAAATGATTTTTGGACATTTAAACAACAGCAGGACCATTCGGTAGCAGAATTTATTGCAAAAGCAAATGTTAAGGCTACTGCAGCAATTTCTGCACATAATTTACCGAAAGATAGTGAGGAAAAAACAAAACAGGAATGGTTGGTTTTCATGTTACAAAAAAATGTACTTCCCCAGATTAGAAAGGGTGTAATTGCCAGAAATCCGAAAAATTTAAAAGAATTAGAAGAAATAGCGTTATTGGAAGAACGCGCGTATAAATCAATGCCTGTAGATACAGCTATACAAATAGATAATGCTAATTTAGCTTGTGCTGTTACTGTTAATAGAAATAGTCAACCAGAAGCTGACTATTTTCGAGATTTTGCTAGGGAACTGAAAGATCAGTTGCATGTTTTGTCAGATAAGATTTCTAAACTCGAAAAAGATTCTCAAAAAAAGAAGCAGTACGATATTGTTTGTTTCCGGTGTAATTTAACCGGATATATACAACGATTTTGCCCTCAATTTCAGCATACCCGACAAAGGTTTAATGATGAGTCGACCGAAAATAACTCTAGACTCAGAAATGAGAGTCACGATAATACATTGGAAGATAGGGGAGACATACGAGAATTTCAAAATTCACGGGATTTCCGAGGAAGGGGTACTGGTCACACATTTGATTCAAGAAATCGGGGCCGGGGATTTCAATCTCTGGGACAATATGCAAATCAGGGATTTAGATATAATAATTTGAGTAATACAGAGTCGGTATCAGACAATACAAGGTGTCATAATTTTAATGTTTTTTTTAATGAAAACATCGAAACTAAATTACCATTAATCGAAGTTAATATTCAAGGAAAAATATGTAAAGCATTAATTGATTCAGGTTCCAGTTGTAATCTTGTGACACAACAAGTTGTAAACTTATTAGAACTAAATAAATTAAAAAAATCCCTTTCGGCATGGCCTATAGGCGGAGGTAGATTTCGAAAAGTTTTCATCTCAAAAAAAAAAAAAAAAAAAAAAAAAAAAAAAAAAAAAAAAAAATGCCTATCTCTACTTAAATGCCCATTTTGGCAATATATTTTGAATTATATTCTTACTTTATTTAAAAAATTGACCAATATGCTCATTATATAGTTCCTAAATAACAAAAAACTGTTAATTAAATTCGTTTGACAGCAAAATTGAATTTAAAAATGAGTCATAAAATAACCAATTTATTATTTTAATACATCCACAATTCTTTAATCAAGATCGCTTTGAGAAATTTTGTGCGAAGTGCTCACTTTGACAGATTTTTTTAAATATATATTTAGTCTTTATCAAAAATCTGACCAATACGGCACATTACACAGTTCCTAAATAACAAATAACTGTCAATTGAATGCGTTTGAGAGCAAAATTGAATTTAAAAATGAGTCATAAAATAAACAATTTGTTATTTGAATACAACCTCAATTCTTTTATCATGATCGCTTTGGGAAATTTTTTTGCGAAGTGCTTACTTTGACAGCTTTTAAAATATATATATTCACCCTTTATCAAAAAATCGACGAATACGCACATTATATAGTTCCTAAGAAACAAAAAACTGTCAATTGAATGCGTGTCAGAGCAAAATTGGATTTAAAAATGAGTCATAAAATAACCAATTTGTTATTTGAATACCCACAGTTCATTAATCATCTCGCTTTGGGAAATTTTGTGCGAAGTGCCCATTTTGGCAGCCTTTTTTGAAATATATTCTGCCTTTATCAAAAAATTGGCCACTCCGTCACATTATATAGTTCCTAAATAAGAGAACCTGTAAATTGGATGCGTTTGAGAACAAAAAAAGATTTAAAAATGACTCGGTAAAAACGCAATTTCTTAAATTTCCTCAAATTTTAATCACGATAACTTCGTGAAATTCTGTTCAAAATACCCTTTTTGGCAGCCTTTTAAAAAATATATTCTGCCTTTATCAAAAAACTGGCCAATACGTCAAGTTATATAGTTCCTAAATAATAGGACCTGTAAATTGCATGGGTTTGAGAACAAAAATGAATTTAAAAATGACTCATGAAAAACGCAATTTGTTATACTTAATGAATTTTTTAATGGTGAAAACTTCGGGAAATCTGTTCAAAATACCTTTTTTGGCAGCCTTTTTAAAAATATATTCTGCCTTTATCAAAAAATTGGCCAATAAGTCGCATTATATAGTTGCTAAATAAGAGGATCTGTCATTTGGATGCGTTTAAAATCAAAAATGAATTTTAAAATGAGTCAGAATATAAGCAGTTTGGATTTGAGGTTTTTTCTCCAACTCCTATTTTTGTTTAATTTATTTTTGCCGTAAGAATTGGTTCTATGAAAAACTTGTCAATATAAAAGTTGTAGATATTATTGTGAAGATGTAAAATAAATTTAATTAGATTTAATTGCTTAAGAATTAAATAAGTTATGGGTTTTTTTCTTTTTCCTCCCCCCTTTTTCTTTTCGTTTTTAATTTTTTTCATCGGTAAAAATTGGTCCTATCAAAAACTTGTAAATACAAAAGTTTTAGATAATATTGAGTACATTTATATAAAATTTAGTTGGATTTGATATCTTGAGAATTGACGAAGTTATGAATTTTTTTCTCCCAAAAACCATGTTTTTTTCGCCCCTTGAGCCCATTTTTAACTTTATCAAAAATCTGTCACGCATAAACTTTTTCCTCATTTTTTAGAAGTAATATAAACTTTAAACCGATTCGATATCTATTTTAATTAAAAAGTTATCGCGTTTTTTCTGTTTTCACAAAAACCCTCCTAACTTCCACCCCCTTGGTCCGATTTTGCCCATTAACGAACTTAACCGAGATTTTATGCCCCTTTATTTTATGTAAAAGTTTGATGAAGATCTAAGCATAATTATGGAAGTTATCGTGTCTAGAAGAAAGTGATATACACCGATAGATAGATAGATAGATAGATAGATATATATATATATAAACTTTTTTACTGATGGTAGTTTTGGGGTCTAGGAGTCATGATTCGTGTAAATCCGCAAAAATTTTTCAGAAATTCCAACATGGGAGACAATGCAATAGGTAGTATTTCATACGAAATCTACCTAAAAAACTTCTATTTCTATGAATACAGTTTTGGGGGAGAGTTTAAAATAAAGAATTCTGTTGATTTAACTTTTCAAATTGAGAATCAGGATTTTGAAGATAATTTTTATGTAACTAACGGTTCATTATCTTCGCATTTCCATATTACTCTAGGCGTACCTTTTATAAAGAAATTTGATTTACTTATTGATTTAAAAAACAATACAATATTTTACGATAATACAGGTTTTTCATTATTAAAGGGCCCAAGTAATAATGTTAATTCAATCGAAATACAACCTGAATCATTGCCAGTTTTTTCTAAGCATAAAGAATGCATTCCTCCGAATTCAGAAAGAATTATTAAAGTTAGGATTAGAAAAACAAATTTTATACATTCAAAAGATGTTTTAATTACACCATGTATTGCCCTGCTTAAGAGGGATTTATTAGTAGGGACCTCGATTTGTGAAAATGATGCAAATAGATTATTTATTAAAATAGCCAACTTGAGTGATAACGTAATCCATGTAAATAAAGGAACTAAGTTAGGAATGTTACTGCCAGTGATATCAAATTATCCCCATAAGCAGGATGAGTTTACGGGTCATATTGACGCCGAAAATATTGGATCTATAGATCATGCTGATTTAAGCTGGGACAGTAACATTGATTTAGATCATTTAAATGAACCCCTAAGGTCAGAGGTACGCGACTTTCTTAACGAAAACTCAGATATCTTCGCCTCATCAGTTCTTGACCTACCAGAGTGCGATACTGTGAAACACGAAATTCGACTGAAAGACGAGAAGCTGGTTAAATGTAAACCTTATCGAGTCCCATATAACTTACGAGGGGAAATGGAGAGGCAACTGGATATGTTACTGGAGGCGGGAATATTAGTGCCGTCAAACAGTGAGTTCGCTAGCCCTGTAATGTTGGTTAAGAAAGCAGATGGCGGATATAGACTGGCGGTGGATTTAAAAAGTTAAATGATCAATTAATAAAAGATAGTTACCCATTGCCAAACATAACCGAAACTATAGATTCTTTGGGGGGGGGGGGGTTCCAAATATTTTTCAACTATGGATTTGACTTCTGGTTTTTATCAACAACTAATTAAAGGGGGGGATCAAAAATATACAGTAGACTCCCTCAAATCTGCACAGCTTGGGACAAGAGGTTGTGCGGATTTTAGAATTTTGCAGATTTCTGGGCATTGCTTTGTTTACATATTTTAAACAGTAATTCGAGTGCAATTAATAGTGTATTCTGGACTATAATGAATACTTACAATATAATAAAATATTAAAATAAGTAATAAACTAAAATAATAAAAATTTTAGATTTTTTTAAAATGATTAAAGTACTAATAGCAAAGTCATGTTAATATTCCATAGTGTATGATTAAATATTCATTATAAAGATTACTAAATGTATTTTTCCAAAATTATTCAACAAAACTTGTCTCATAAAAGTACATTACTAATTCACATCAAAATCATAAAATAAGGATTTTTTTTTTTAAGTTTAGACTTAATAATTAAAAAAATCTTGATTAATGCTTAAATATATTTAGTAAGAAAATTGTGATTACCCATGATATCAGCAATATCTTGAATTTTTTCCCCAAAAAATTATTCTTCCTTCATGAAAAATACATGAATAGAATATTATTGAGAAAGTTACAAATAAAAAAATATATTGAATTGATACAAAACTAAAAAAATCAAATTTTGTCCCAATATTTGATTTGAAATTTTCATTGTTTACATTCATAAAATATGTGTGGATTTTAGAGAGTTGCGGATTTCTGGTTTGTGGATTTGAGGGAGTCTACTGTACTTCAATTACCATGCATAAAGGTCTGTTTATGTATACAAGAAGCCCATTTGGCTGTTCCAGTTCACCTCCCGCGTTTCAGAGATTAATGAATTTTATTTTCGGAGATGTGGCGGACCTCAATATTTTAATTTACATTGGTGACATATGTGTGGCTTCTAAAGACATACAATCTCACTTTGAAAAATTATCTCTAGTTTTTGATAGATTGCGTCAGCACAATCTAAGATTAAAACCCTCAAAATGCCATTTTTTCAAATCCGAAATTACCTTTTTGGAATTTACAGTAAAAGACGGAAAAATATCGCCCACTACAAAGAATGTGGAAGCAATTAAACAATTTAAAGTGCCTAATAGTAAAAAACAACTGCGCCAATTTTGTGGGATGATAAATTTTTATAGAAAATTTTTGGGTGATTTCTCAAAAAGAGTTATTAATTTAAGTAACTTATTAAAAGGTAAATCTAAATTTATTTGGACAGAAAAGGCACAAGAAGAATTCGAAGATTTGAAAAAGGCTTTAGCAGATCTTCCGACATTAAATTTACCAGATTTTAACAAAGATTTTGTAGTATTTTCTGATGCTTCAAATTTTGCAATGGGTGCAGTTTTAGCTCAGTTTGATGAAAACAATTTTCCTGCGCCTATAGCTTTTGCAAGTCGGAAACTTAAAGAAGTCGAAACACGTTATTCGACAACCGAACGCGAACTTTTAGCTGTAGTATGGGCTGTCAATTATTTTAAATGCTACCTTTTCAATCGTAAATTCATAGTATATACAGATCACGCTGCTCTTACATACGCTTTAAAATTAAAGGATCCTACTTCAAGAATAGCTCGTTGGTTGTGTTCGCTCGCAGACTATAATTTTGAGACCAGATTTATTAAAGGGAAATGCAATTCGGTTGCGGATTTCTTATCTCGGCTTGTAGATCATGAAATTGAAAATATTGATAAAAGTGATATTACAGAAGTTAAGACTGTAGAGAAGGATAATATGCATCTTGTAAATAGCCTTGTTGATACTCCTTTGATGCATAGTTATGACCCTTTGCACTTTCTTAACGAACTTAAATTAGAACAAGGGAACGATAAATTTTGTTTGTCAATCATTCAGAAACTGTCTGATAATGTTACTACTAAACCGGATCATATTTTATTTTTCTTAGAGGACGATATTTTGAAGTGTAAAGATACGCGTTGCAGAAATAGAAAAGATATACAAAGCAAATTCGTTTCACCTTTGTCTTTAGTCCCAAAAATATTCAACTTAGCACATAACTCAGTAGTGGCGTGTCATGCGGGGATTTATAAAACATTAGAGAGAGTCAAGCAATTTTATTTTTGGCCAAAAATGTATGCTCATATTAAGAAATTAATAGGTGCTTGTCACTCGTGTTTGGAATACCCCGGTCATAAACCGAAAAAGGACGCGGAGTTACAAAGATTACCTATCGCTAATCACGTCATGCAAATTGTGCATCTCGATATTTCGGGTCCTTACACGCAAACATCTCAGGGTAATAAATACATAGTATCATTTGTTTGTGCATTTTCTAAGTGGCCGGATGCGTGGCCTGTTTCTACAATTGATTTGGATACAATTGCAGACGTTTTAGGCAAATTTATTTGCCGATATGGAGTGCCTAAAACATTAATAACAGACCTTGGTCGCCAGTTGGTGAGTGATGCTATAAAAAAGGTGTACAAACAATTGGAAATTGATCACCGTACCACATCTCCCTATAGACCCCAAACTAATGCAAAGGTCGAAAGACAGCATGCTTCAATAGCTGCTCATTTAGCGCATCTCGTAAACACCACTCATACAGACTGGGACAAGCAGCTAAAATTTGCGCTCCTAGCTTTGCGATCAGCAATGCATGTTGCTACAAATGAATCTCCTCATTTTGTGCTAACAGGAAGAGATATGTTACTTCCCTATAATTTATTAGCGCAGGAAATTCAATTCTCGTATTCTGATTGCCGTCCTTATTGTGAAACTTTAATCCCTTCTTTGCAAGCTGTTTTTAATCAAATCAGGGGTAATTTAGAAAAAACAGCAGAAAATCAGGAGAGAGTTAAAAATAAAACGGCGGTCGATAAAAAAACTATAATTCGAGATTTAGTCTTATGGTATTGTCCTGCAATTAAGATTGGTTTATCTCGAAAATTTGCTAAACTTAATACTGGGCCTTACAGGGTCATAGAAAAATTAGGGAAAGTAAATTATAAAATTCAGTTGGTGTCTGATCCTTCAAAGAGTAAAACAGTTCATGTGAATCAACTTAGAAAAATTGGAATTAAACCAGTTTTTCCTGCATTACAATGTAAAAATGATACACCAGAAAATAAAAATGTCCAGCCAAAAGAACAATTTGCTAATATTGACCATGAAGTCAAAATATATCCCACAAGGATATTTTCAGGAAGCTCTAAAAGATATTTATTTGAGAATATAAATTTGAATCCAGAAACGAGTACTCAAGTAAATATTCAGAATTTAGGGAGCGGAGAGGTTGATAGGAGTATCGAAAAAGTTTCAAATACTCATAATGTTTCACTAAATGGAATAATTTCACCCCTCCCCTCTTTAGGAGTTAACGTAAGCCCGAGGAGAGTAAAGAAAATGGTCAAAGGAAAGAAAAATGGGAGAGTTCAACGAACTCCTCGTAGACCCAATGTTAAAAGTGGTCATGTTACAATGCATTCGTACCATTTACGAAAACGGCGCTAGGGGAATTTCATAGCTTGTAAATAGTTTTTTATTTGTTTGTTTTCGAGCGGGTGTAAATATTTTCTTTTTTTTACTTTTCTCTGTTTCTTAGTGAAAGACTAAGTTTCGTCTTGCTTATGTGTATGATAAATGTTTTGATGCTGTAGAGTATAAGATGCATATATTTCATTAAGATAATCTCATTTAAGGAACGATTAAATAGGTTGTCCAGTGATGTTTATTCCTTTGAGTTACGGACAACTTTGTTAAAATAAGCGTTCATTTAATTAACTAAATCTGTGGTAGCAGAAGATATGTATTAGTAAAAAAAAAAAAAATAATAGAAGTACTTTTAAATTCTATTTATCGGGCTTTTACATTTATTTTGCTCTAAAGTTTTTTTTTTGTTTGTTTGTGTGTGAATGTGTATTTTTATACTATTTTTTTTATGAATCATGTGTAATCATTTTTAGTTATTTTTTTTATTATGCATTTTATATGATCTTTTGTGCATTAGATGTTATTGGTATAACCATTAAAAGGTAAACGAATAGAATTTTCGTATTCATAGGCATAAGTTGTGAAGAAATAATTTGTATAAATTTAGAGTGGTTTTCTGTGGTATTGTGTAATTGTACTGAAATTGCAAGAGTACAGTGATGATCTTTCTTGTAAATGAAAGGAAAATTTTGATAGAAGATTTTATTATTATTAGTATTTGATTCATGGTATTAGAGTTATAATAACAACAATGTAAAGTAGTATTATAATGTAAAAATTGTTGAACGTTAAAAAAAAAAAATGTGTTGAAAGATTATATATATATTTTTTATTATTACTATTAACTTGCATTTATACAATAATAATTGATTTGTCAGCAGAATGTAATGGTGGGAGACTTTGTAAAGTATGTTTGACCAATGTTGCATAGGATGCCGGTACGCTAGGTTTTGATGCTTGACAGAGCTTTAAATTTATTTTCTTTATCTGTGAAATCGCATAGCCTTTGGCTTTTTTTTTTTTTTTTTTTTTTTTTTCTTAAATTAATCTTGGAGTTGTGATAATACATTTAGAGTAAGGGGGTTTTACATGAAGTATTTTTTTTTTTAGCAGAATTTCGGAATGTGGTGTAAAACATATGAGTTATTTTGAGTACGATCGACGTTATTACCGTCGTATGGTGGCCGAAGGGCATTATTTATTATTTTTTTTATTCTGTTATTGGTCAATCATTACTGTGGGTTACCATTTATATGTATAGTTAAGTACGGTTTGCAAGTTCATGCATCACTGAATAAAAACAAATATTGGACTTTTTATATATTAATTTCAAATGATAAATCATAATATTTCTTTTAATTACTTAGATATATTAGTATGTTTTCAGTGAATTTATTTTATGTGTTTATTATTTTATTTACATCATCAAGAATTTGTATCGTGCTAAGCTACTTTTTTTGTGTATGAGATTGAGATGCAAGATACTGGATTTACTGTATTAGTTTAGAAATATTTTACTGTTATCATTTGATGATCTATAAAGGTGTATATTTATGTGTTATTGTACAATATACTATTGCATTGTCAGTGTTTTTGCGGAATTATACTGAACTAACGGTAACTTATTGTAGAAGCTCGTGTAGATGGTTTGAATTGTAAGTGGCAATAATAATTAAATTAGGATAAAACTTAGTATGTTTTGGTTGAGCAATTACTTTCTTGTGGAGTAAACCGTTTAAGTTTTTTTTTCTCCCCTATTTTTTTCTTCTTTTTTTTTATATAAATTCTGGTAATAGCTAAATTTAAGTATAATTTCTAGAATGGTAGTCGTTTTGGGGGGTACTCTCTTAGGTGCACAAAATGAGTACTGTGTTTTTGATGCTATGATTTCATTTTCTTATATGGGGCAGGTGTTTTGTTTCAGATAAGAATATGGGGTATTAGTTGACGAGACACATCCGAAGACGATTGGAGGCAAAATTTGACTTTTCAATAGATTTAGGGTATAGTAAAAAAATTTTTTGTTTGTTTTTGTGAGAGAAAATTTTTTTCTGCATAAAAATTTTCAGTAAAAAGGGGGGATATTGTTATAGTATGTTTATACTAGTTTTTAGGAACAGAATAATATTAAAAATATTAGGTTAAAACTCAAGGCTCTCAGTGTATTTAGAAAGATAGAGACAGCTGGGAGTTTTCTCTTTTTATCATTAAAGGGGATAGTTAAGATAACGCTTGTTATTTTTCTCTTAGGGGGGGGGGGGGGTGAGAGTTTTGCGGCTTTGAAATAAGGTCGGCGCGGGATGGAGTATACGGTTACAAAGATTTTTCCAAGTCGACTTTTGACTTTTGAATCTATAAAATTGAGGACGGGATGGGGTTTTGACATAGAATATCCCTCGCAGGTGGACTGAGGGGGCAATTATTTTCCATCGAATGCCGACTTTAACACTCCCAGATTTCGGAGGTCAGAATGGTCAATGTCACTTAAAAATTCACTGCATCAAGAAAGGCGTTGATCATTTTGGCCAATGAGAGTTGGGGATTGTTTAAGGGAACCTCCCGTCAGTCAATTACTTAAAAAAAAAAACAGACAGAGTGGAAGGGATTTTAAGAAAAGTCTGGAATTCTCTTGCAAGCTCTCAGCTGCAGCTCTTGCCTTTTGTCTCGCTCCTCCGAGCGAATGAAGCTCTCATGTTTGAGAGAGTATGATCTTCGTATTATGAGGTCCTGACGGAAGTTATGATTTTACTGGAAGCCCATAATCCTGTAATTTTGTCTTGTTCGTGCTAGAGATGAGACCGCATTGTGTTTGAAAGCTGACTGGCATCTGATAGTAGCTATGTTCGAGATACGGATGGAGGGGATGGTCAGCCTGTGAGCGGTCGCTGGTGTTTTTCGGCGGCAAAGGAAGTTCCCGCTCTTAGCTTCTTCTACGGGATGACAGGGCCAGTTCGTTTGGGGAGAGCTTCGTCGGATCCCATGTTCTAGCCTCGGTGTTTGGACTCAACAATGAAGGATTCATATGGAGGATTTGCTCAGATCTGAGGTGCCCGATGACGTTTATGCTGGAGTTGATATAGGGAGAAAAGGGATTTGGGTATTAGAAATAGGGGTAAGTGTGGTTTATTATGTTTTGGGGAATATACTATAAATTCTACCCCTAAGGAATTCAGTTAATCTACATGAGTTTCATTATATTTAATTGTAATTTTAAGTTGTTATAAGAATATCCTGTTGTAATATGATTAAGTTTGGTTAATATATCTAAATCAATAAATACTAATTGTTAAATTTTGTAATAAATATATTATCTTAGTAATCTAAGTATTAGTTTCTTTAATTCTGGAATTCTTGCTTACTATCCTTATTAATTGATATCTAACTTATAATAATTGAAACTACTTTGGAGCATCATTTATACACAACGCAATCTTAGAACTTAAACTTGTTTACAAGAAGGAGAATTCCTCTTAAGATTATTATTAATTTTAATAATTCTTGATTCAGTTAACTAAACTTCATTTTTTGTATATTGAAACTTACCAATAATCAGATCATAGTTGCATCTAATAATATATATTTTGTCATCGAGTAGATAAAATAAAATTAAATGACTCTAAAATAAGTGAAACATAACATTAGGAACCCGAAAGAAGCCAGCTGATAGTTGGGAGCAGAAACAAGGAATTCAAGAAAGCAATTAATATTCAAAATTGTTGATAGCTAAACTCCGAGAATTTTTTTTGTTTTTCATGTAGTAACTGGAAGACCTAGGATGTTGTTAGGAAAAAAATATTACCGGATCATTTTAAAGGAAGTTATAATAGTGGGCCCGAAAATTACAAAGTGATAGTTAAAAATTTGGGACCTAACATGAAAATATGTTAAACAGTCTTAGTATGTACTTTGTGCATTAGATCTTCAATTAGTCAAAATTAACACCGAGTATGAATTATTGGTTCAAATAATATTTTTAAGCTTTGTAAAAATTGATCATTTTGTCAATCAGCTTCATAAAAATTGCACATTTTGTTGACCTGCTTTGTGAAAATCGCATATTTTATTGATCAGCTTCATAAAAATTATGAATTTCATCGATCGGCTTAGTAAAAATCACAAATTTCGTCAATCAGCTTAGTAAAAATCACGAATTTTGTAGATTGGCTTCATGAAAATAGCGAATTGTGTTGATCAGACACAAAAAATTGATAATTTCGTTGATCAGCCATGGAAAAATCAAAAACATTATCGATCGTGTGAGGAAGAATCATGAATTTTGTAAATCATCTTTGTAAAAATCATGACTTTTGTCGATTGGTTTTGTAAAAATCACGAATTTCTTTGATTGAATTTTTAAAAATCGGGAATTTCATCAATCAGTTTCATAAAAATGTAAATTTTGTTGATCAAGTGTAGAAAAATTGTGAATTTTATCGATCGGTTTCATAAGAATTGCAAATTTTTTTGATCAGGCGTAGAAAGATCGTGAATTTTGTCAATAGGTTTTGTGAAAAGCACAAATTTTATTCATCGCATTTTTTTTTCAGCACTAACCACTTATGTTTGTTTTCTAGCACTAAATAAAATAAATTAGATACAAATTACATAATGAAAATATTCCTTGCTGTAATTGTTATGTATACAAACGTAGAAACTGCTGATATATCCTTACCAACTGAATTGCATATTTTGACTGGTTAAGCAAACTGAAAAGGGTAACCCCTTCCCACTCTCCTCTGAAATCAATTTTTTATCTGATTATAGGCCACAGATCATCTCCTCGAAATAAAAATTCTCTCCAAGTTATTGATATGGCCCTCATCCACCCAGACGTAAGTGGCCCTTCTCTTCAAAAGGTTCTGCACTTCTACTCTTAAAGTTTCAGGATAATTCCTCATGTATTTTTCTAGCTATTTAACAAAATGTCTAAAATCGCAAGTAGCCGGTCATCTTTGGCCATATAGTGTAGGGGAAAGTTGGATAAAACCGGGACCCTAATGCTTTTCATTTTATTATTGTGCACTATGTGAACAAAACAATCAAAATTTGTATTAAAACGATGGATTCCTTGCGAACAAAATAAGCATTCATTCAATCGCAAACAATAGCAATTAAGCTCATAACAACAATTTTTTTAGAAGTATGCAATGTCCCGGTTTTGTCCGACCTGGTTGGACAAAACTGGTACTGGAAAAAAAATTTAAAGCATATTGTAATTTTGCAATAATACTGTTTATTAAAGGAAAATTGGCATATGGAATATTGGCTTATAGAATGTGAATCTATATCGAATGTACATAAAATGAGTTAAATTATGCTTTAAGTGTTGAAAGTGTTAAGTACAAAAATCATAAATGAAAGTTTGATCTAACACATTTGCAATTCTGCATGCTTTATATGCCCACCCTCTGCAATGAAGGTACTGTATTTAACTCTCGTTAGGTTTAGATTGTTCATATAAGCCATTGCAAAAGATGCATGATTCACTCTCATCTTCCTCCTCATTTGATATCAAGTGTTTTTTTTTTTCTTTGGACTCTTCCTTTTCACATCGTTTTTTTTATTTTTATTTTATTTTTCTGTCATCATGGAAAGTTTTCACTTCAGGGTTCACTTCTTCTTGAGATGTTTTTCCACCCTTTTTTTTTCTTCTTGTTCGAGTTCTAATTTGTAGAGGTTTCAAATAAGGATAAATGTTGGAATACAAATGACTAAACAGTAGTCTTCTATATAACAACTTAATTTAAATAATATTTTTATAGTGTTTAAATATTTATAGATGGTCAAACAATGCATAAACAAATTAATTCTATTTCAATCACGCAAATAAATGAGTTGTCCAAAGCCGGAAACTTCCTGGTTATGTCCGACCATGCCATTTTGATGGAATGATACTCTAGCATTGTGCAGATAACTCGTAGACATCAATACAAAACGTTAAAATAAAGAGTAAATAATAGACTGTCATATGTTATACTTACTTAAACTAAACCTTTATTTATTTAGGATTTGTAACATAATATTGCAGACGTTGAATTTTTAACTTTTTCATGTAAAATCTTTAAAAAATCACCATTGTGAAATGAGTTCATTTACACAACTTCTGCTTATTAGGAATTGGCATGCCGCTCGCCTAGAAGTAATTCTAAAAGTTTCGGCTAGATATCACCTTAAATAAAGCCATAAAGCCTAGTTCCCAGTTTTATCCACCTACCCGGTTTTATACAACTCTCCCCTATATGTCAAAATTTCACAGTACATTTTAGATTATATGTTATTTCCACAAAATATACACAATTTACACAAACATTAGTGATTAATTAAACTCAGATTTTTCAACATTCAGTTACAAATTCATAAAAAAAAAAAAATAGTTTGGAATAAAAGAAAAAGGAAAGGTGCAAAATAGCTCTTTTTTGACATATTTCTGAATTAATTTTTGTTTGGAAATTAAAAATTTATCATGTGTTCTCATTCGTTAACTACAAAAATCGAATTTCATTTTCACTACTTTAATAAAGACAAAAGATCGTTCAGAAAATACTGTCAAAATTGCATTTTGAATCAAATTTAAATATATTTATTAAAAAAAATGGAAAACAAATTCCAAATGATTTCGTAAGTATGATTCCGTTTACAGATATTTACTATTGCAATTATTATTTTTATCAAACATATTGCCAGCTCCACACATTATGTGAATAACTGACAGCCTGATTCCGGCCTTCCTGAGTCTGTTGAATAAATTAAACCCCTCATCAGACACAATGTGTCATCCAATATTTTTAGGTTAGACATCTTATATTTCTGTTTCTATACTGATGTTGTCAAACTAGCATCAGTTTGTATAGAAATTTGCACTTATTCTCGCAAACGTCAAATCCATTTAAAATAGTTCATATTTTATCTGCTATTTAATTTAAATTTTTAAATTGTTCCACCTGTTCCGAATAATTTTCTCGTCAGCCAGCTGACCAGTTTTATTTTTGGGCGACCCACCCCATTAAAAAAATTATTCTAACACTGCCGATCTGATCTGTTTGAAGGTTTATCTTAAATTTGCCAGACCAAATTTCGGCCTGTATAGGCCAAATCCAGGTCACCCCTAATGCAGAATGTGAGGGGTGCCAAATTTATGCTACCAACCTGATTCATTTCTTCTTTTCTTGTAAAAAAAGAAAAAAAAACCGTACATATTGTGAAGATAGTGTACTGTAGATACATTTATTTTACATCTGTTTTCTAGATACCCGTTGCCAAAATATAAGTGAAATTTTATTTTATATTATTTAGTTAAAGTTAAGCCTTTTAAAGTTGTAAAGTTTTATGCAAAATATGTATTCAATAGAATTTATTTATGTTTCTACACTTTTAAATTTTGTGATACCCGCTGGAAAAAGAAGAGGTGGAAGGTGTCAAAATGAAACTTTGCCCCTGATGCATTTTTCCCATCACACATTGCTGCCCATACGATCTGCCGGCCAATTTATTATTATTATTTGATTAGGGTTGGGCATTGGTTGACATTTATCCATTTTTTGCAGATACAGTGCGAGTCTGAATTTCTCGGATCATATTTATCTATATAATTCTTTTTCAACAGCAACATTGGGACAAAATGACTCCTTAATGAAGAAAGCAAACGATAAAATGTCATACTTCTCCATTTTCTTTGTTTAAGTTTCTATTATTTTTAGAAGAAAATATTAAATTTGTGAAAAGATTCGAATTCCAGTTTTTGACCGATTTATGTTTAGAAAGTCTTTAACAAAATTTGACTATTTTTAGAAAATGTGAAATGACACATTTTCTTGAACTGATACATGGAATTTAATAAAATTTTAGATTCAATTATACCTTGGAATAAATTGATACTGATTATTTTTTGGTGTAAATCACTCAATAGGTAGCACTGCTAATCTGCATTTTTCCTGATTTCCACCATAACTGTACCTCAAGAACTAATGTATGGAATTTTATTAAACTTCATATTCTGCTAAACTTTGATATACATAAATGTCAATTATGGTTAACTGTAAATCACCGAATATTTTCCAATGTCCGTGATAGCTATGTCTCAAGAACTAATACACAGAATTTTATCAAACTTCATATTCTGATAGAGCTTCAAATAAATCAACACTGATTAAGTTTAAGTGTAAATTTGTGGACAGGTGGCACCATTATGATGCTTTTTTTCCGAAGTCTGTAATAGCTATATCTCAAGAACTAATGCATAGAATTTCATCAAACTTTATATTCTGTTAGAGTATCAGATAAATACACACTGGCTAAGTTTTGGGGTAAATTGGCGAACAGATGGTGCCACTATGATACATTTTTCCAAGTTCAATCCTTGATTTTCGCAGAACATAGAAAGAAAGATATTTTTTGTGGTGTGGCAGAGTCTTTGTTTTAACACCCATCTGGCTGAAACATTTAAAATATGGTATTATAGACAGTATATTCTTAAAATTTGTTCTTACGCATCTTAAATGCAGCAATTAATTTGGAAAAAGTATCATTGTTGACTGTCATTGAATATCACTTCAAATTTTTCTTTCAAAAAGCGTCCTTTTCACGAATGATTTATTTTCCCTTTTGACACCACTCCACCACAATTTCAATATTACAGAAATAATAATAATAATAAATGATTTTAAAGCTGAGATCTCTTCAGTGGTGCAATCATTTTTCAAAAATATGAATTTTAACCCTTTCAAACCATTTGCAACCACATGTAACTCATGCCTCCTGGAGGCAATTTTTTAAATTTATTTATCTAAAAAAAATTCTTCTAAATTATTTTATATATATATATATATATATATATATATAACAAAACCAAAAGAAATTCCATATCCCCAAAATACATGGAAGTCTTCATCAGGGAGGCCCCTCCATGCAGGGGTAAATAAAGAGAAGTTTCTGAAAGGATGTAGGCTCGTAAGCTAAATTACATCCTTAGCCCCCAACTTCTCAGATTTCAGAAATCAAACTCAAACCTTCAAAAATATTATAAATATATACAAAAATTTTTTAAAAATACCAAAGGACAAGACCAAAAATTACACAAACAAAAAAGGAAAATTACCTACAAAACTAAATATAAAAAATAAAATTGTAAAATACAAACCCCCAGGAATACAAAACCCTCTTCAGCTAGTGGGGCCATTCACTAGCGCTTCAATCTCGCCCTAAATTGAAATCAAGCATCCGTAAGTAAAGAAACACTGAGACTCAGAAACTTTCAGTTAACATATAAGATGGATAACAGTTAACCATTAAAATCTTTTTTAAACCACTCATAGCCAATTCTAGATCTGTTTTGTTATTGCAAATCCTGCGGATCCTATTAACTTGTGAATACATAATATTTTTTAAAACTTTATTGCTAATACATGAAAACCAGTAAGTGAGGCTATTAACTTCAAAATTAAAATCTTTCCTTTTATCATAAAGTCCAATCAACCATTTTTCCTTGTTTTTCTTAATTTTCTTAAGAAAAACAAGGAAAAATGGTTGATTGGACTTTATGATAAAAGGAAAGATTTTAATTTTGAAGTTAATAACCTCACTTACTGGTTTTCATGTATTAGCAATAAAGTTTTAAAAAATATTATGTATTCACAAGTTAATAGGATCCGCAGGATTTGCAATAACAAAACAGATCTAGAATTGGCTATGAGTGGTTTAAAAAAGATTTTAATGGTTAACTGTTATCCATCTTATATGTTAACTGAAAGTTTCTGAGTCTCAGTGTTTCTTTACTTACGGATGCTTGATTTCAATTTAGGGCGAGATTGAAGCGCTAGTGAATGGCCCCACTAGCTGAAGAGGGTTTTGTATTCCTGGGGGTTTGTATTTTACAATTTTATTTTTTATATTTAGTTTTGTAGGTAATTTTCCTTTTTTGTTTGTGTAATTTTTGGTCTTGTCCTTTGGTATTTTTAAAAAATTTTTGTATATATTTATAATATTTTTGAAGGTTTGAGTTTGATTTCTGAAATCTGAGAAGTTGGGGGCTAAGGATGTAATTTAGCTTACGAGCCTACATCCTTTCAGAAACTTCTCTTTATTTACCCCTGCATGGAGGGGCCTCCCTGATGAAGACTTCCATGTATTTTGGGGATATGGAATTTCTTTTGGTTTTGTTATATACATTTTTTACATTTCTTTTTGTAGCATTTTGCGCATTGGTCTGTAAAAAACTGTTTATTTGTTTCTTCATTTTTTAAAAATTAATTGAATGGTTTTAATAAAATTGTGTATATATATATATATATATATATATATATATATATTTGCTATGCTAATAATAACTAAACATATTTCAACTAAATTTTTTAGAGCGTCTTGGCAGACCGGTTTTACATCACCTAGAAAAATTCTATTCTTTCAAACAGTAGAAATAATAATAAATCTAAGAAATTTCCAATGAAAATGTTAAAAGGCTGAGGTGTTTCCATGCAGCTTCAGTTCATGTTTTCATACTAAATATGCATAATTTTTTTGAAGAAATTTTAAAGAAGCTTGGATTCAATTACATTTTTTCTAATTTTCATATATTTTAGACTATGAAAACTTTTTTTGTTATGTTAAAAAACCGAATGCACGAAAAACAAAGGTGTTTGAGAGATCTTTCCCTTTTGAACAATGCATTTTCTAAAATATATGCTACATTAATATTTATCAGTTCAAAAAAATATTTTGCATATTTCAATTTGTATTTTCCAATTCTTTTTAAAGTATCCTATTTCCCCACTTTTTTAAAACATGAAATGACATCCAAACACAATTCTCTTAAATTCAAGATGATATCTTCAAAGACATTGAGAGAAAAAAGAAATCTGTGAATCCTTGAAATGACATCAAGATTTTATTTTTCTTAAATAGTAACTATTAATATCTTTTTATACCAGAGATATAGTTGGAATAGGAAAAATACTGGGAATGTATTATATTGGGATTCTGACTGAGAAGTAGGGTAACATCCCCAGTAATTGGCACTTTAAGAATTTGTCTTTAAACTTACTTCAATTTTCATAACAAAGAAATAAGATATTTACTTGGAAATATTTTTAAATCAAAGAATGCATATCTGTGCATCTATTTTGCCCACTAAAAGCAAAAAATTTTGAAAAAATATTTTTATAAAAATATAATTATAAAAAGTTGCTGAAATCACCAGTAATTGGCACCTAGAGCACCAATGTATGACACCTTGTGATCCAGTAATTGTCACAAGTTTATATTTAAAAAAAACTTTACATTTTGCATTGGGTTTAATCACTTTAAATGAATTTACTGTTGATGAAGATGCCATATTTCAGGTTTTTGAGAGTAAGAAATCAGCATATTAGTCTGAAATGTGAACACTTTAAAACAATACAATATACTTATATTAATACCCAGTAATTGTCATGCAGTCCCCAGTAATTGTCATATGAAGCTTTAATAGATTCCAATTACTGATAATATTTCATATTTTCAAATAAAAACAAATGATAAACAAAAATTAGTCTATAACTTTAAAAGTACTTCCAAAATAAATTTGTTTAATCTCAAATTCCTTGCGAATTCCTTGTATTTAGAATAGGTGCCAATTACTTGGAACTAGCAAAATTGAAGCACCATTAATTGGCATCTATCATTAATTCAGAAATCCAAATATTTGTGTCGAAAATACTTTTACACAATTAAAGTAACCCTTTTTAACTAAACAAAACCGTTGTCAACTAAAATTTTAAATATATTACAAATCATATAATAATGAATTGAAAAGCATGCCTTCCTTAAACGAAAGAAGAAGCATTTGCAACAAAAATGGCTAATTTCATACAAGCCATAATTGTTTCTCTTTCCTAGGCACTATTGTCATCTAGTAGCAAAAATCAAAGTTATAAGCTTTAACGTAAATGAGCATATAACTGGTATATGGTCTTGCATTTTTAAAAGACTGGATATAAATCTTATTTTAGGGCATGTTTGTAGGATGTGCCAATCACTGGTGCATGCCAATTACTGGGGGTGTTACCCTACTTCTCAGTCAGAATCCCAATATAATACATTCCCAGTATTTTTCCTATTCCAACTATATCTCTGGTATAAAAAGATATTAATAGTTACTATTTAAGAAAAATAAAATCTTGATGTCATTTCAAGGATTCACAGATTTCTTTTTTCTCTCAATGTCTTTGAAGATATCATCTTGAATTTAAGAGAATTGTGTTTGGATGTCATTTCATGTTTTAAAAAAGTGGGGAAATAGTGCATGTTTAATATTATGTATGTTTTATCAGGAATTTTTCATCAGAATTGAAAGTTTATTCTACATCTATATGCCAGAAATTAGATACAAGTTTAATGTTACCTTATAAAATTACACTGGAATGTTAATAGCACTCCCAGACTATGCGGTTGAATGCATTGGGGCTTTCAACTGGAGCTCTGTTTGAATAGATTTTCATTTAAAAATGAAAAATCATTCTAGACCAAGGTTGTAAGCTGTTGAAAGCAATGCTGCTAGCAACATTAGACATGTTTGGATGTCATTTCATGTTTTAAAAAAGTGGGGAAATAGTGCATGTTTAATATTACATATGTTTCATCAGGAATTTTTCATCAGAATTGAAAGTTTATTC
Organism: Maratus speculifer; assembly: GCA_964019185.1. Lineage (NCBI taxonomy): Eukaryota > Metazoa > Arthropoda > Arachnida > Araneae > Salticidae > Maratus > Maratus speculifer. The sequence continues at coordinate 101,380,223 of OZ025293.1, forward strand.
TACATCTATGTACCAGAAATTAAATACAAGTTTAATGTTAGCTTGTAAAATTACACTGGAGTGTTAATAGCACTCCCAGACTATGCTGTTGAATGCATTGGGGCTTTCAACTGGAGCTCTGTTTGAATAGATTTTCATTTAAAAATGCAAAATCATTCTAGACCAAGGTTGTAAGCTGTTGAAAGCAATGCTGCTAGCAACATTAGATTCGTTCAGATAGATTTTCATTTAAAAATATAAAACTGAAACAAGCCAGGTTGTGCATTGCACATCTAGTGTATGTTTTCAAAGAAAATGCCCTTCTCCTCTATACTCCCGTTTCATTTGGATGGAATTTCACTCTAAAATCAAAAATCATACAAATTTGAGGTTATGCATTACAGAAATCAAAGGGGTGTCCCCAGTGTTGAATTCAGGGGGTGGCCCGGGGGGACATTCCCCCTGGAGAAATGAAATTCCCCCCCCCCCTCCCCTGGAAAATTTGAAATTTTACTTTTTCAATTTTTTATTGTTGAGAAATTTTCAATGGTCAAAATGTCCAATTCGCCCCCCAGAGCTCTATAATGTCCCTCCCGGAGAATAGTGTCGGAATTCAACACTGGGTGTCCCCCTACATTAAATTCTTTTGGAAATTTTCATTTAAAGCTATAAATTACTAAAAATTTGATTTTAGTTATGTTTAAGATTATCATGATGGGCTAGGACAATGCTGGCTGAGTCAGCTAGTTAGTTGAGCTAAAGGTAAAATGCAGAGAAATTAGATTTTTTTTTTTTTTTTTTTTTTTTTTTCTAAATTTATATTTTTTTATCGCCTCCAAAAGTAGAACTTTATTCAATGAGTGTGAAAATCACAATGTTAAACCCATGTCATGAAATTCTAAAACTTTCATAAATGTTTAATGTTTCATTTTTACCCATTAAAATTTGTCCCATAGCCAGTCTGAAGTCTCTCAATTCTAAAATCTCTACATTTAAAGCATACTCACACAAGTTCTGGTTTTACATTGTTTCTCTAATTGGAGCTGTACAGCGCAGAGTACCTGGCGGCAGGGTTGGCATGATCTAAATCAAGATTTAAATCAAATTTAAATCAGCTGATTTTTTTAAAAATATCATTTGATTTAAATCAATTTTTTTTTTGGTTGGAAATTAGTCAGCAGAGAAATAAGTAGGTATAAATAAGTAGCAGGTGTTTTTCTGGTATTTCCAAGATTGCTATCAGAAAGAATGTGGCAGGTGCTGGTTAAGTCCAGGTGTCACCCTCCTGTTTAATTCTTTGTTCTTTTATAATGAACTTTAAATGATGAGCCGAAACACAGAAACACTTTATAAATCATCTTTTGTTTGCCAATCTTGGCAACTAAATGATTTGAATCTTTTTTGTTTCACAAGTTAATAATTAAACAAGTTCTTAATGTTCACCAAAAAATCAGATACTATGTGCAAGGAACAAGTTTTAAAACTTGCCATATTACACTGTCAAATTTCAATCAAAGCTTACAAATTTTTAAAAAGCATTCAGAAACCAAAATAACTAGTTTGTTTACTGTAGTTACAGATCACAGATGATTAATTATGTATAAGGGTTCTGCTCATGTTCTAAACTTGTTGCAAAAGATCTACCAAGTAAAACGATCAGTGATCATATTATAAAAATAGTGAAATATTTCTGAAATACACATCTCCCTAAAGCTTCGTACAATAGTGAAGGCGCCACTGCATTACTTATTCCAGTAGATGCAAGGTGGAATTCTTATGTTGACTGCTGTCAATTAGAGATGTAAATTTTCCGGAAAAATATAAGTGGCGAAAAAAAACTGGTTTTTTACCGGTTTTTTTCAGAAAAAACAGAAAAATTGGAAAAATTGATTTTTCAAGACTGTTTCTCCCAAATAAATTATATTTTCTTAGAGAATATTAAATAATAAACATTTTTCCCCATTTATTTGTATTAAATGAAAATTATTTTCACTTTATATTACAAAATAAAAAGAAAGTAGCAAAGCCTGCTTTTAAAAGTTCAGTTTTTTTTCCCACAGCCTAAGAAATTTTAAAACACTATTGTTTGTTATATCATATCTCTGTTGAAATGATTTTTCATTTACATGTTTAACTACCAATTGATCTAATGTAAGAACCTGAGCCAATATGTCTGCAGTTTGGAAGGATAAATTATGCATTCCATTTACATAAGTATACTTTTAAGTAAATGATACTAGTTTAAAGAAATTGTTGCAGTTTTGTCATTATTATCAATATCAGCATTCAAAAAATTCCATTGTTTGTTTAAAAAAATGTATATTTTTACATTATTATAGTTTTTTCTTACAATTATAATTTTATTTACTTTAAAAAATATGTTTAGTTTTGGTATAGCTTTCCAGTCTGAACTCAGAGTTTTGATTTAGTTTTATAATCTAAATTCAAATAAAACTAAGTTTTAGTTTGGCTTACTCAGGTCTGCAACTAAAAAATAGCATAGGATTTATTGACTGTTAGATTTTTACTCACTGAAACCAGAAAAATATATTTTTTTAAAGTTTAATTAAACGTAATTTTTTTCTTTTTATCCTGAAATCTCGTATTCTATTCTTGAGTAAGAAACCATATTCACTAAGGTTTCCATATGATAATTTCATATTTCTAAGAATGGAATTCAAAAGTTATGAAAACAGAACACTACAAATAGAAAATGCTCGCTACTTGAGGAATTAACAAAAGCAGTTATATACAGAGATAAACTTCTAGTGTGCTTTAAAAAACTACAAAAATTCAAAGTTTAATCATGAGGGTATGTATAACTTGGAACATAGTTATTTGTAATAAAATATGGTTTTTTTTTTTCATCACAGTTGTACTTTTCTAATGCAAACTGCCCATGTTTTTGCAACATTACTGTACATTATAGAGGTAAAATGGAGGTCAATTTTCGATTCAATACCTTGAAAAAACATTCATTTAATCAGCTATGACGGAATCTTGAAAAATGCAGCATAATAGTGCCATCTATAGGGCAATTTACACCAAAAACTAAACAACATTAATATATATATCAGGAACTGTCTGAATCTGTAGTTTGATAAAAAAAATCATCCTTTAGTCCTTGAGATAGAGCTATTGCGATAATCATGAATAATGCAGCATAGCAGCGTCATCTGTTGAGCAATTTTCATCAAAAAGTAATGTGCACAAAGTTATATCAAAGATTAAATTAATCTGAAGTTTTATGAAAATACATACATTAATTCTTGAGATAGAACTATTGTGGAAATTATGAATAATGCAGCATAACAGCGCCATCAGTTGGGTGATATACACCAATAACTAAACATCTTGAGTTTATATCAAGGTGTAACTGAATCTAAAGTTTTGTGAAATTATGTGCATCAGTTCTTGAGGTCGAATGCCCATAAAATTTTTGTCCCATACAGACTCACAGAGTGACACATATTTTCCAAAAACTATCAAATCATGTTCCCTTCTAAAACGTTTAAATACACCAAAAACTGGAAGTCAAAATTTTCACGAATTCAATACTTACTTCTTGAAAAGATAGAAAAAAGTAATAAATGCATGCTTCAAATTTTATGTTAAATTTTTAATTTTACCATTTCTATTAATCGGCATATTATTGAAATAATTTTGCACCTGAATTAATTTTTAAAAAGAGAAGTTGCATTTAATTATATATCTAAATTTTTTTCATGTAATCCTGTTTTTGTGAAATTGTGAATTTCTTGTATATATACTTATACAAAATATATCCAGAATTTGTGAATAAGAAATTATTACTATTTTTAGAGTCCTATTTAGACATTTTTAATAAAGTTATTTATGCATATATACAACTTCATAAGATTCAGCTGCTATATGGCATGAGATTTTTTTTTTCTTCAAGCACTGCATTTGCGAAAGATTCAATTTGTAGATTAAACTTTTTTCTGAAATGTCTATTTTCAAGAGAAATTTTACGAAGTGTCTTGTATTTCAAACAAGAAAAAAATGTGAAGGATCCTTTCAAGTCTTCTCAAACCGATTTCTGCTCAGAGATCAGATTACCCACATTAAAGTTTTCATGTGGGACACTCAATATAAAAATAAATAAAATAAAAAGTATGAGATAGAAGCTATTACAAAATTTTTACTATATTTCATAAATGAAATTTCAATTTTTCCAGTTCGGAAAAATTGAAAAATAAGCCTTCGGAAAAAAACCAGTTTTTTTTCCAATTTCTCCGGTTTTTTTCTGAGCATTCCCATCTCTACTGTCAATCATATATAAAAAATTGGTCAAAAATAGTAAAAGTATCTGAAGAGCACCGAGTAAATATAAGTTCTGATATCAAGAAAACAGCAATATACTTAAATATTAAAGGAAATGTAGAGCATATGATTGAAGTTTTGAAACTGATTGCTTGTGCCCTAGATACAATCAAAAAAAATAATTGTTCCCTTGCCGAATGCACATATCCATGAAAAATTTTGGGTAAAATGTATTAGATAAAGATAGAATTACATAATTTAAAGCAAGATATGAAAAAGCTATTAATGGCTGTCATTTTGATGGAGTTAATAAAACTCAAATCGAAATGAAATTTCACTTAGTGTATAGGAAAATAATGAAGGTTTGGCATTCATTAAAGAAAATTGTCCAAATCTTCTCACCACTGTAGCACATTTTCAAGCAAAAAATGACCCATTTCAAAAATTACCATTGCTTGAGAAAAAGTTTCAGATATTATGACAGATTATGATTAGTGGAAATCCTTTTATGTAATGGAAGGTAAAGAGAGAATCAGCGAAATTGAAATTAAATTTATTTACCAAATAACAACAGCCATGCCTTCATCTGCTGGAGTAGAAAGACAATTTTCTTCTTTTAGACTAGTTCATTCAAGCTTTTGTAATAAATTAGGAGTGTACAAAGCTCCTAAATTAGTGTTTTTGTTCAAACAATTAAATCTCTGATTTATTTCTATTTTCTTAAAAATACTGAATTAATTGTGATTTTTATCCAGGGGTGTAGCTTGAAATTTTTATTGGGGGGGGGGGGAGGACCAAAATTTGGCGCCCTTGAATTATTTCCACATTTTTTAGGATAAGGGGGGGATTAGTTATGCTACTTTTTATGTTAGTTATGTTATTTATTCATGGCAATGGCATATATTTAGGTGATATAAGTGATGCAGCCATGGTTAAATTTCCATTTTAAGCGTGCATGCACATGTGCTGATAAAATATCTCTCCCAGCTCTCTTTTTTTCAAGGTCTAAAAAGGCAATGTAGAATATTTGAAGAGAATCCGAATCCTGGATCCTTAAATTCATTTTCCTGACATGATAAGAACAATTGTATTTGGAAGAAAAATAAAAATACAGAACGCAAAGTTAATTACAATAGAGTTATGGTGGTTTCAAAGCTGCAGCTGCAGCTCCCGCCCGAAACTTGCTGGTCAATATAATTGAATTTAGCCTTCAATTTTTTCTTGTGAGATCCTCAGAGATTGCGGCAATTACTATCACTCCCACTAATGTAAAAAAGGAATGTTAAAGCTCTCGATGAACATTTGACCCCTTTTCAAGGAAGTAACAGTGGTCTATATACCAAATATACAGAATATTCCAGTTTCTGTAAAATGGAATAACATATTTTCCCTTTTAATATCTTAGTTCCCCAGTAAATACATATAAGTAAAAAATAATCTATCGTACTGCAATTATAACACAGAACATTAAAGTAGTTATTTTTTTCTAATGTGCATTTTTTAAATCGGTTATTTTATTAATTATACAGTACATTAACGAGTACTTTTTTGTCCTGTCACTTTTTAGCATTAAAAGACAATCGTTCAATGTAAATTTAATTTTCTGTTTTGACAATGGCTATACTTTAAAAGCAAAAATCAATTATTTCCAAATCCCTTTATCCAATCACTAGAATAAAAAACTTATTTAACCCTTTAAGCAACATGTTCAATTTAGCAATAGTATGCTGAATACCGGATATCATTAAATTTCGTCAAAAGTAATTTATCACAATAGCAATTAGCGACATAAAAAACTCAGATGCATAACATTTTAATCTCGATTTAAAATAAAGACATACACATATATTTTGGAATTCCAGATAGAAGAGTTCACTTTGCACGTCTGTACATCGTGATGTTTATAATAGAGTTAATTGAAAACTGTTATTTTTAAGATAAATCAAATTTAAACGGTAATGTCCACCGCAAGGCAGAAAAAAGACCCATCAGAAGAGTGACAATAACTTGAAATGTATATGTACAATTGATAAAACATAACAAAATTATATTTTGAAATTATATTATAAAAAAATATCTATTGCTCAGTTGAAAACATTTTTAAAAAACATTTTTTTTTTACCACTTGATCAGTAATCCTTGCAAGAATGAAATCAGTGCCACTTGATCAGTAACAATGCATTTTTAATTATAATGTTACAATTTTAAATACAGTGTTTTACACAATAAAATCAGTGAAAATGCATTATGTGGATACCAAAAACCTTAATTAAAAAAAAAAAAAATAAATAAATAAATAAAAATGTAAAACTGAATATTTTTTTGGTTTCATTCGATTGCATCTTACTATGTTTGATTGTTTTTTCGAAAAACATTTGTAAGGATGTATTCTGATCCAAACTGCTTATTTTCGCATTTAATTTTGAATTAATTTTTGCTCTCAGATGTATCAGACTGACAGATTCTCTTACTCAGAAATTATACAAGGTGCCGTGAAGCTCGATATTTTGATAAAGGCAGAAAATAGTGTGAAAAATGCTGTCAAAGTGGGCATTGTGAACCGAATTTTCCAAAGCGGAAGGGCTGGAGAAGAAAAAAAAGGACCATGCTGAAGCAATGATTGTTTATCAATCAAATTCTAATAAATGAAGTGAAAAATAAGATCATACGGCGCCTTGTACATCTCTTCGAAAATCACTCCAGCAAGTTTCATGTTTCTATTTTTAAAAATCAGTCTGAAATTCTATCAGAAAATTTAGAGGTGTTGAAGGTGGAAAAGCATGTTTTCGAGTACACCCTTAAACATATATATATTTTTTAATTTTGGGGAAAGCTTCATTCCGGCCCAGTCCTGGGTTAAAACTAGGTCGATTATTAATAATGTAAAAGTTTCAGAAATCACCATTAATCAAAAAATAGCTATCTGTTTAGGAAATAAATAATAAAAATTATTAAAACTTAAATTTACATGAAAATTGAGAATGCTATTCGATTTTTTTCCACTAATAATAGCAATGATAATAAATGAACTCCCAATTGCGTGAGAAATATAAACATTATACTTTAAGACTATGCTTAAATAAAGGAAAACATGTAAATTTTTTACCTTCGACTGCATCATCGTTTTTTAACCACTTTTTCATAAATTTGCATCATTTCTCCGCTTCATAACTTCTTTTTCTGTTTTGTTCTCCTTAGTAAGATCCTGATTTTTTGTTTTTATGTTTTATTTCGGTCATCACTCATGACTGAATTTCTTCTCTGTGGACGACTACGAAAGACAGCTTTTAATTTTTATTTTAAAAATTGAACGAAAAAAATCGCTAGTTTTGAAAAGTTGCGTTATTGGCTTCAGTACAATCTGACAACACTACATACTGGACAACCAAGATGTATGTTGGTGATGCCCGGAAGTTATCTAACCTAACACAAGGATGATATAAAGTGATTGGCATGCCTAAATGATTATAAGATCAAACCGAAAAGGCCTTGCATGAAAGCAAAAATATTTAAAAATTATTTATGAATGGAGAACTCAAAAATTAGACTGAAATTTAGAACAAAAAAAACACCTGATTACTAAAATAAAAAAACAACAGCACATGTTCTGGAAAAAAAGATTAAAAGAAAAACAAGATATGTTTAAAAATCACAAAGGAAGTATAACAAAGGAAGAACATAAGTGGGGACTGGGGAGTTAAAATAGATAAGGTCAGTTGTATGAGGAGTTGTAAGGTCTAGTTGAGGACCACCAAACTTGGATTGGAAGGGAGAGCTTTTCTCCGAAAGATCAAATTGCATGTAGTGATCGAACAATGCCCATTTCCGGAATGTGTTCTTGTTTTCGCTCTGGGGATATCGCCTGGTAGTAATCTTGAAATGTCTCAAATGTAATGGATCTCCTATATTTTTTTGAAACCATAATTTTTTTTCTTATAAATTTACAATAATATTAATTCCAAATCATGTTACTGTTATTTAATTATTTTTTTTCTTTTTTTTTGTGTGTAAAAAATAATTTAAGAATGCCACATTAAGGGTGTATTTCGATTCAAACTGATTATTTTCCGATTTATTTTTAAATTCACTTTTGCTCTCAAACGCATCAAACTAGCAGATTCTCTTATCTAGAAAGTACACAAGGTGCCATGATTTTCAATTCTTCGTTAATGTAAAAAATATTGCAAAAAAAGCGATCAAAAATGGCATTTTGAATAGATTTTTCAGAAGCGGGAGATCTGTGAACAAAAAAAAAGGGTCATGCTGAGAAGATAAATGTTTATAAATCAAATTCTAATGAATTGAGCGTAAAAAGACATCACACGGCACCTTATACGCCTCTTCAAGAATCCCCTCAGCAAGTTTCATAATTCTACTTTTAAAAATGTGTATGAAATTGTATCGGAAAATTTCGAGCTGTTGAAGATAAAAAAGCATTTTTTCGAATACACCCTTAATAATAAAAATTTTAGGTGCCTAACGGTGCCTTTAAACCTTCCATGGCACTGTTTTTGTAACCCCTTTTTTTTAGGTGACTAACTACGCCTCCAAACCTTCTGTGGTGCCCTACTATTAAAACATATTATAGAACCATTCAAACGCACTACAGTCATTTACACACTTTTTTCCCCCTTTCTATCTATTTCTAAGGGTGATCAACAACTCTATAAGAAGGAAATAATTGTACATTTATCCTGGAATTCATTACAAGTCTGTTTTCGAAATTTTTTATTTCGGATGCATAAATTTTCTTCGGGATAGGAGTGGGGGAATAGAGGTAGTAGCAAGTCTAAAATTAAGTGCCTCTTTCAGGTTTTGTAAGTGAATAATAACTTACTTTGTAATTTTACATTTAAAATTAAGTTATTTTATAATTACTTGTTATTACTAACAAAGCCTTTTTTCCGGGCGCCTAATGGTGCCCTTAAACCTTCTTTGGCACCCTACTACATGAACATATTGGGATGGGAGGCTCCCCCCCTAAAGCTACGTCCCTGTTTTTATCCCTTAATAAATAGCTTGCATTAAATGAATATTTAATTTGTTTTTTTAATTTTACCATTTTCTATTCATTTACAACATATTTAAGTTTATTTCTTATTTAGTGTGCACAATTCCATTACAAAATAATAGAATGGCTTTAGATTAAAGCCTAGATGTTTAATTTTTAGTACCAATCAGTAACTAGAATATAGTATTTTCTTAACTATATAATTATTTCTTACACTATTTTTATAAAATTATAAATATTATTTATTCTTTTTTAGTTATTTATTATAAAAAAACTACCCCATGTATTGTAAAAACATAAAAATAAAATAATTAAAAATAGAATTCTAAAAAGATCAAATCCGATTTAAATAAAAAAAAATCATGATTTTTTTCCAACCCTGCCTGGCGGTACCCTTTGAAGTTTTTCTTGGTGCCCATTTGAATGTTTCCTGTTATTAGTTATTTTTTAAATTAAAAATCCATTTTAATGGCTGCTTTCTTAAAAATCAATAATTATACTGAATGTTTTTTTAGAGTTTTGTTCATCTGATGAAACCCTATTTATCTCTGTCCTTTGTTTGTCCATCACAGAGTTCGTACACAAAGACTGTATAAGTCAGAGACTTCCAGTTTCGTATATACAGGGTGATTCATAAAAGATGGGCAGAACTTTAAGGGGTTATAGTACACTTAAAGACAAATAATATTAAATAGGAGACTAAGGGTCCCAGACGTATTCCCAAGGAGATAGGGGGCATTAAAGTTTAGGGTCCGAAATTTCAAATGATTATAAAAAATGGAAAAATTGGTCAATTCGTTTGCGGTTTTTGCAAAAAATTATCTTTATGCCAGTATTTTCTTGAAATAAAATTTTAAAGTTCAATTTCAAAAAATGCCGATAGGGGGGGCTTTAGACTTTGGAGTAACAAACAACTATTTTTTAACGTTATTTTTTGTATTTCTTTAAATGATTTCGAAAGCTTAGACTTAAGCTTAAATTTTGATCTAAAAATCTGAGTCCTAACGAGTAGTTAAGTAGCGTAAACTGAAATTTGAAACCCTTCTCCCCCCCAGAACAAAAATCAGTTATTCCCGATCTTTGTGTTGTAGATTAGGCTCTAACTACTGCCGCGTTTTGCTAAAATTATTCTTTATGTCAGTATTTTCTTGAAAATAAATTTTAAAGAAAAGTTTCAAAAAATTCCGATAGAGGCCGCTTTAGACTTTGGAGTAACGAACAACTATTTTATACCGTTATTTTTTGTGTCTCATTAAATGCTTTCTAAAGCTTAGACTTAAACTTAAATTTTCAGCTGAAAATCTGAATCGCTGAGCGTGGTTCAGTAGCGAGGGGAGGGGGTTCAAATTTCAACTTCTGAACATAGTTCAGTTTGCACTACTTAACCATGCCCAACGATTCAGTGCTGTGATACGAGGCAAAAATACAACTTTCGTCAAGGACTGCATAGTCGGAATTCGCTCATAAAGGCACTGGCACAGTTGGAAACGTCGCTCATGCAAACGTTAAAGCTCCATTCCTGACGCTAGTCACCAGGTGAAGAAGGAGACAGAAAGTATACAAATGTCAAATGGGGAAGAAGAAGAACACATATGCAAAATTTCGTCACGATTCAGGCATAAAAACCACTGAACGGTGAGTCAAGTGTAAGTCGCTGTAGTAATGAATCGGAAGATGGTGCCCTTCACGAATAAGGAAAAGGCTGAGATGCATTTAATTTACGGAGCGGCAGATGGAAATGGTGCAGAGGCACAACGAATGTACGGAGAGCAATTTCCCAACAGGCGGTTGCCTAACCGCAAAACTTTCGAGCGCTTGCACAGACAGTTGTGTGAGACGGGATCATTTCTCGCTTCCTGGTCGAATGCAGGTCGTGCAAAAAAGGACGAATCAGTAGTTGTTGCAGAAGCCATTCTGGATGTAGTAGCAGCGCAGCCAAGTACAAGTACACGAACAGTGGCTAGGCAGGTGGATACCTCACAGTCCATGACTTGGAGGGTACTGAAGGATGAACATTTGCTCCCGTTTCATGTGCAACGAGTCCAGAAACTGTCTCCAGGGGATTATCTAAATCGTATTGAATTCGCCCGCTGATTTCTGCAGCAGAACGCGCTAAATCCACATTTTGGACGAACTGTGCTTTTCACCGATGAATGTACCTTCACACGTGAAGGTACATTTAACACACACAATGCACATGTATGGGCGGATGTCAATCCACATGCTCATCAGAGATGCTTTTCCATCAATGTTTGGGCAGGAATCCTCGGAGACCACCTAATCGGACCGTACCTTCTTCCTGAATGCCTCAACGGTAAAACATACCTCACATTTCTGCAACATGTGCTGCCAGACCTGTTAAACGTTGTTCCTCCACGCATCCGGCGGGTCATGTGGTTCCAGCACGATGGAGCACCAGCCCATTACGTACGAGACGTCCGCAACTATCTGGACATCACATTTCCGAACAGATGGATTGGTCGAGGTGGTCCTGTTGCTTGGCCTGCTCACTCGCCAGATCTTTCACCCCTCGATTTCTTTTTTTGGGGACAATTGAAGGCTCTTATGTATGAGACACCCATTGAATCCCCCGAGGAACTGGTCGCCAGACTTTCCGCCGCTGTAGGGGAAGTGCTCGAAAAGCCTGATGTTTTCGTGAATGTTCGCCGTTCCATTCTTCGCCGTTGTTCTGCATGCATAACCTCTGGTGGTCACAATTTTGAACATTTATTGTAATTACATGTTAATAAATATGCTTTGGTAACATAATCCTAATTTGTGTTTTTTTACCTCGTATCACAGCACACAATGTGTGGACATGGTAAACTGAACTGTGCTCAGGAGTAGAAATTTCAAACCCCTCTCCCCAGAAACTTAACCACGTCTAACGATTCAGATTTTGGGCTGAAAATTTAAGTCTAAGCTTTAGAAAGCATTTAATGAGACACAAAAAATAACGGTATAAAATAGTTGTTCGTTACTCCAAAGTCTAAAGCGCCCTCTATCGGAATTTTTTGAAACTTTTCTTTAAAATTTATTTTCAAGAAAATACTGACATAAAGAATAATTTTAGCAAAACGCGGCAGTAGTTAGAGCCTAATCTACGACACAAAGATCGGGAATAACTGATTTTTGTTCTGGGGGGAGAAGGGTTTCAAATTTCAAATTTCAGTTTACGCTACTTAACTACTCGTAAGGACTCAGATTTTTAGATCAAAATTTAAGTTTAAGTCTAAGCTTTCGAAATCATTTAAAGAAATACAAAAAATAACGTTAAAAAATAGTTGTTTGTTACTCCAAAGTCTAAAGCGCCCCCTATCGGCATTTTTTGAAATTGAACTTTAAAATTTTATTTCAAGAAAATACTGGCATAAAGAAAATTTTTTGCAAAAACCGCAAACGAATCGACCAATTTTTCCATTTTTTATAATCATTTGAAATTTCGGACCCTAAACTTTAATGCCCCCTATCTCCTTGGGAATACGTCTGGGACCCTTAGTCTCCTATTTAATATTATTTGTCTTTAAGTGTACTATAACCCCTTAAAGTTCTGCCCATCTTTTATGAATCACCCTGTATGCAGCTGAATACCTCATGTCACATGACAAAACATAAAATTTTGAAAAAGTCTATTTTAATTAGATCCATTTTTTCAATGTCATCTGTTCATTTTTGCCATTTAAAAAGAGAAGCATGGCTTGGGAGAAAAGCATCTTGTTAGTAAACAGAAGATTCTTAGTTTGATCTCAGGTATGGGAACTTGAAATTTTCTTCCTAAGATGGATTTAATAAGAAGAAATTTTGTATTTTGGTCAATTTAAGGGTTTATATTGCTAGGTTTAGTTCATCTAACATTCATAATACAGTAGACTTCCCTCAAGTCTTCAACCCTAAAATCCACACATAAGTAAGGAAACATCCAGTTCAGATGTAGGAACAAAATTTGATTTTTTTATTTTTACATCAATTCCATATATATTTTAATTTGTAAGGCCATATATATTTTAATTTGTCTTAAACTAAAAAATACGTTCATTCTAAATGAATATACTAATACATAAGACAAGAATATATATTACATTTACAATTGCTAAGAAGGGGACTTGTCGATAATGCATTTTTTTTCTTTCTTTCTTATGCTATTCCATCTTAGGAACTTTTATTGTACAGTCACAGCAAAAAGAATCTTGACACTTGCGATTTTAGACGTTTTGTTAAATATGTAAAAATACACATAAGGAATAACTCCAGATGTATAAACAAAATACTAGTACAGGTCATATATTTTCGAGAAGATTTTTTTTTTCAAAATCCAATAGGATACCGCCAACAAATTGAAAAAGAACGAATATCTTTGAATAACCCTGTCAAAACTAATGTAATAAATACATTCAAATTGCAGATTATGATTAAATGGCTTATTGTAATAAACTGTGTTAATTTTTATGTGTATATCATGTATACTCATAGAGAAATTAAGGTTTTTATAAAAACAGTCCCAAATTTTGCCAAGTTTTTTGCTTATGATTTGCAGAGTTCTTAATAAGAAACAATGTTCTTTTCAGAAAATATGAAAAATGACATTGTACATAATACTCTGTAATCAAAATTTAAAACTATTAATAATTGTAAAAAAAAAATGAGCAGGTTTAGTAAATAAATTTTCACTGTGCATGTGTCAACTCTATTAAAATTTCATTTGCATATTGTGTTAGCTAAATGTATAGAGCAACTTTTGTTAAAGTTTCAAAATCATAGCTTGGAAATTCTGAAAGTTATCGTCGATAGAAGAAGATCAAAATCAGTTATTCCCAAAATTAAGCAAAATGATGAGGAGCTATATCCAAATATAGAGTAGTATGTGCAATACTGTGTAGACACTAATCAATGGAATATGGATACAGCCCCTCATTATTTTGTTTCATTTTGGGAATATTGGATTTTAATCTTATTCTTTAGATAATTTTCAGAATTTTCATTCTATGATTTTGAACCTTTAACAAAAGTTGCTTTATACATGTAGCTAACACAATATGCAAGTGAATTTTTTATAGAGTTGACGCATGCATAGTGAAAAGTTATTTAGTAAACAGGGATGCCACTTTTTCGTCAAATGGCGGATTTCCGCTTTTTTTAATGATTAACGATTTTTGTTAAGCGATCACGAAATAAAATAATGATTTTCGTCGAAAGATCGTGAAATAAAACAGGAATTTTTGTCAAATGATTGCGAAATTATACAGCCATTTTCGTCAAACGATCGCGAAATACAACAACCTTTTTCGTCAAGTGATTGCAAAATATAACAGAGATTTTCGTTAAAAAATTATGAAATATAACAGCAATTTTCGTTAAAAGATCGCGAAATATAATGGTGATTTTTGTCAAAAAATCGCAAAATAAAACAGCTTTTTTCATCAAACGGTCGCAATATAAAACAGCAATTTTCATCAAATGATCGTGAAACGAAACAGTGATTTTCGTGAAACGATCGCAATGTGAAATGGCAATTTTTGTCACATGATCGCGATGTGAGATGACTATTTTCGTCAAACGATCATCATGTGAAACAGTGATTTTCGACAAACAATTGCGATTTAAAACGGCTATTTGTGTCAAACAATTGTGAAATAAAACAGTAATTTTCATCAAACGATGGCGATGTAAAATGACTATTTTCGTCAAACGACCGTGAAATAAAACGGTAATTTTCGTCAAATAATCACAATATAAAACAGCGATTTTCAAACAATCGCAAAATAAAACAACTATTGTCGTCAAAAAAGTTGCAGGAAAAAAAAAAAACCCTTCCAAATTTTTGGTATTTACTCTTGGAATAATCATCAAATCTATTGCTGAGTTACTGAAATTGATTTAAAATGATGCAATACATAAAGTTTCGCACTGAATCTATTGCTGGGTTACCTTAATTGATGTAAAATAATGTGGACTAAAGAAAAATCATTTTTATTTACTCTTATAAATTAAAAGGTTAAAAAAAATCTAATTTTTTTAGTTTATTATAAACAATATAGTTTACAAAATTCACGCATAAATGTTGTGGAAAATGTCGTAAATTTTACTTTACGCATAATTTCTTCTTTTTTGTTATTTTCTGAGTAGCATCCCTGAGTAAACCTGTTCATTTTTCATACAATTATTAATATTTTTAAATTTAGATAACAGGGTATTATGTACAATGCCATTTCTCATATTTTCTGAAAAGAACATTGTTTTTTATTAAGAACTCTGCTTATAAAAACCTTAATTTCTCTACGAGTATACGTGCTATACGCCTTAAAATGAACACAGTTTATTACAATAAGCCACTTAATCATAATCTGCAGTTTGAACGTTTTTGCTACATTAGTTTTGACAGTGTTATTCAAAAGATATTCATTCTTTTTTAATTTGTTGACATCCCCCTATTGGATTTTTGAAAAAAAAACTTCTCAAAAATATATCACCTGTACTATTTTGTTTATACAACTGGAGTTTGAGTCATTCCTCATGCATATTTCTAGATATTTAAAAAAACATCTAAAATCGCAAATGTCAAGATTTTTTTTTTTGCTGTAACTGTATAGCATTTTTCAGATTTTGAGGTCTCTAATGCATGGAATGTGAATTAACAATATTAATGATAACAGAAACATTTACATACAACAAATAGAGATTTGTTTAAAAAAATAATTATTGCACCCTTTGGCTCTTCTGTAAAAATGACGATTATCAACATGAAAAGAAAAAAAAATAAGTATTATTATTACTATTGGTCAGAACTTTTCATATGAGACAAATTTTTAACTAAAAATGTAAAAATTGATGTTTTGTAGAAATTCACTTGGGGTGAGATTCCAACTTTTTTATGGGCTGGGCTGGGCTGGTCTCGTCTGACCTTATCGTTGTTATACTAAGCTGGATGGAGCAAGTAATTTTTTCTATCAGTCAGGTTCAAGCTGAATTTTTGATTTTTTTTAACCAGAAAATTTTATAGAAAATTGTTTAAGGACAAATTTTTAAAGAAGCTTTTCTTAAATTTATTTAAATCATTAATTAATTTGATGATTAATTAATTTAATTTTTAAAACAGGGTGGCTACAGATTCTGGAAATCATGGAATCAGGGAAGTTTAGCAATCTGGAAAAATCAGGGAAATATCAGGGAACTTTATAAAAAAGACACAAAAATCAGGGAAATTATTCTCTATCAAAAAATGTTTCTATTTTCACCTTACCAACAACTTTGATTCGTTGCCAAACAGGCTAAGTTAACCAATAAGATGCGATTGTGCCATAAACCCAAATTTTCAAACGTTAGTTCATTCGCGATCTTTTGACGAAATTTGTCAATTTTAGTAATCTTTTGACAAAATTTGCACTTTTTTTGCGATTTCTTGACAAAATGTATACTTTTTCGCAAGTTTTTGACAAAATTTTCATGACTTTTTCTTTTACAAAATCTGTACATTTTTCGAGTTTTATGCATTTTGTGCATTTTTTTTAATTTTTAGACGAGATTTGTGTGTTTTTCATGATATTAAGATGAAATTTGCATGTTTTTCATGATTTCAGGCAAAATTCTTGCTTTTACATGGAACCTTTCATAAAATTCGCATTTCTTTACGCAAAACTTGGATGAAATTTGCATTTTTTACACGATCTTCAGGTCTAATTTCATACTTTTCTGCAATCTTTTGACTAAATTTACGCTTTTTTTTGTGTGTGTGTGTATGCAAAACTTTGAAGAAATGAGCATTTTATGTTGTTTTTTGACAAAATTTTGTTTTTTCTGCTATCCTATGTCGAAATTTGTGTTATTTCAAACAACCCTTTGACAAAATTAGCAATTTTTTTATCCGATGCCCCTAACGCCAGGGGTGCAGAAAATGATTTTACACTCAATATTTCCCCTAATCTAGGGGTGCACAATCTTTTCAAGTGAAGGGCCACTTACAAATATGTCTGGGTGGTCGAGGGCCACATCAATAACAAGTAGATATTTCGATTTAAAAGAGGTGATCCGTGGCCTGCTATAATTGGATAAAAAAATATGAAAACGCAAAAATACACTTAACTGTACATAAATTACTTAAAAGGTGCACTAGAATACTTATAAAAACTTTAAAAATACATTTAAAGTCCTTTAAAATGTTCAAAAGTTCAGAACGTTTTCAACTGCAAACTTATTCGGTCTTCATCAGTGAGAGAAACTACAAAATGATAGCTCTTACTGCTGGCGTTCTCAGGCTTGTCCGGAACAGTCCATTTTTACATCGAGGGAGGAAGGATGGGGAGTGAAGGGAACGGGGTAAAATGAATAGAATAAAACTGCTGAAATATTTCAAAAACACAAGCTCATCTATTATTAATAAAGTTTTTCCATATCGCGTGTATATCGTAGGAAAGTGCATCATTACAAGCTATTTCTTTATTGGATATTATTTCGATGGATTCTCTAATGATAGCTTCTACGTGACTAGTAGTATGAAAGATAATTTTTGAACTATTGAAATCTATTTCTATAGGGTGCGTTTGTGCAAACCTTGAAAGTGCAGTATGGGGTTTATCCAATCTTAAATCTGCGTCATGTTCTTTCAACCTCTTTTGAAGTTTCCTTAATGTCATACCTATGTAAATATATTCTTTACTATCCATCTTGAAAGGAATACTGTATACACCTGATTTATTAATGTCTTGAATAGGATCAATCTTTATGTTCAGCACAACTCTTAATTTGGGGGGAGGGACTGCTATTAGTGCAATATCATACTTAGCTAGTGCATACCTTATGCTTTCGAAAAACTTCAGAATATAATTAACTTTACAAAATTTTATACTTTTTATGGGATCTTTAACTTGCATATCTTGATCGTCCGTTAAACTTGCTTATCATCCTATCCTTTCAATAAAATGAAGGGGGATGGAATTTTCAACGGCTATTTTTCTTATTAAATTTAGTTCTCCGCTCAGAAAATGAATTGAGCAAACCTGAAAAGCCCTTTTTATGTAAAAATTAAAAGGTGCTAGTTTGAAATTAATAGGAGAACTGCAAGCAAACGGGATTGTAAAATTAGACCTGTTAATTTTCCTAAAAACTTTATGATCCAAGCTCTGATTAGTTTTATTTCTGATTAGTAAAACATCTAAAAAGGCAAGTTTTTGATTCTGTTCAACTTCTAGGATGAATTTTATTCTGCTATCAAGGCTATTGATTTTATCCAGAAAAGAATGCAATTCATTCTCTTCGTGGTTCCATATAATAAAAATATCATCAACGTATCTGAACCAGTGAACTGGGGCTGGTCTTATGATTTCCATGATTTTCTTTTCAAAAGGACGAAGTTTAAATTCTGCTAACAAACCAGAAATGGGGGAACCCATGGGGGCCCCATTGATCTGTTTATAAAACTGATTGTTAAAAAGAAAGGTGTTGCCATTGACAATTAAATTCAGACCTCTTTTAATCGTATCCTTAATATCTTCAGTAAAAGTAGAATCCTTGTCGATAAAGTTTGCAATAATGCTAGAAACTTCCTTTATATCTACGGACGGGTATAAGGATACTACGTCCAAGCTAGCCATAATACTAGAATTTTCAAGCGCTACGTTTTTAATTTTATCAATGAAATTCGAAGTGGATTCAAGAGCAAAATCGGATGGTGGTAAATACTGCTTTAAAACACTCTAAATAAAAAGGAGTGAATAGTCACTCCAGAATAGTGAATACTCACTCTATCGCAGACTCAAAATATGCCGAACCTCTTTAGAGTGAGCATTCACTTTGGGCAAAAGTGGAATCATTGACTCTTTGAAAGAGTGAATACTCACTCCTAGGAAGTGAATATTCACTCTACACAGGGGTCAATAATCACTATTTCTGAGGAGTGACTATTCACTTTTGCTAAAGGAGTGCGTCTTTTCACTCCTAGAAGGAGTGAGTAGTCACTTTTTCATAGGAGTGAATGTGCTTTTTTTTTCAATGAATTCTTTTGTTTTTTATTGTAATTATGGGCACTTTAAAAGAATCGTATCTTTTAGAACTTACAATGAAAATAAATACAAGCTTGGTAAAGATTGGATTAAAATACTTTATTGACAATATTTATTTAATTCATATTATGTAACATTAATTGAATTTTTTAAGGGAAAACGTAATTAAAGTTACATATGAATTAAATTAGATTATTGACAGAAATAAACAATTTTATTCCTCTCTTTCTCCTTGTATTTGCTTTCATTGGTAGCCCCATAAATATATGATAGTTTTTAAATGCCCATAAGCGCAAGTTATGAAACAATTTTAAAATCTTAAACAGTCAATATTTTTTTTTCAGATACCCATTAAGTTTTACATATTATTTAAATAAATCCATAATGCACGTTATCTATGTTTTTTTTTACATGTAATTAAAATCTTATTGCTGAAAAATATATATTAATACAACCCGTATTTATAAAACATAAGTCATATTTAATTTCAATTTTTTATTCCCGTATATAGAGTAGATATGCATGTAATGGACACCCTTAAGGCATCTGACACTGCCGGCGAAGACACTCACGAGCTAATGCTAATCCTATGGGGCGAGATTTTTCTAATATCTCGTTTGCATTTTGACATTTTATTTATATGTATACTTATTATCCATTGAATAGCTGAAGTTCGTCTCTATATCGCATCTTTTTTACTTTTTCGATTTCGGTCGCAGATAATTTTAATAAAGTTTCTTTCACTTTCAAAACCGGTACCAAAAATGAAAGTGTTATTCTAAAAAGTATCTGCTGCCAAAATTGAAAAAGTAAAAGTAAACCAATATTTAAGACAGAAAATATGTTTTTAATGACTTCTGTAACTTAAGTGTTTTTATTTAAATGGTGAACGATTAAGCCCTATAAGCCCCTCTTTGACTGTGCCCTTAAATAATATTATCGGCCTCATGAGTAGTTTAATTGCCAGATTATAAAATAGACAAAACATTGATTCATTTTAAATAATAATAATAATAATAAAATGAAAAAAAATTAAAATTTTATTAATCACATTAATATAACTATTTATAAAAGTTTTGGTGCCATTACATTTTGTTATGTGTAATTTAAAAATAATATTTGATTATTTAAGTTTTCTTTTAAGTCAATATATTGTATGCACTATAAACATTCCCCAAAATTGTATTTTTAGCAATTCCTAAATGAGATGTACATTACTGGAAAATAACTATTTATAAACTAAATATAATAACTAACTTTATAAATATTAAACTTTTAAATTGAAACATTATTTTCCGCTTCCTGATTGTTTTAATTAAGAATATCAACAATAGTGCAAAATTATAAAATATGCAAGGGGGGAGTTACGAAAAAAATACTAAAAGCTACATTTTTATTGGTTATATTTTTATAAACCGAAAATATTCATGGGCGTTTATTACTAGCTTTGAAAAACATTTGTAATATAAAAAGCAGTTATTTATCTCTTTAAAAATATTTCGTTTTATATAACTCACACTACGAACTTTTAAAATTTATGAAGCAGTTTCAACATCAGACATAAAAAAACACTTTGTTTCAATACTTAAATATCATGTTTTATTTTTAAATGTCTAGAAAAACTTACGTCACAAACAAAAGTTTACAACAGATATAAATTTTTTAACGGAATAAAATTTATTGTTAGATTCAACAATTTCTCAAAAATACTGCCATAAGAGAAATTCCTATTCGAATTATACACTTAACTTCAAAAAGAAAAAAAAAAGTAAGTACTTTAAGATAAGACTGAGTCAGAATAATAAAATCACGTAATTGCTAATGATGTTTGTATTGTATGTGACTTGTGTCAGCATTTTTTTTTTTTTTTCCTGAGGAGATAGAATGGCTGACACATAGCAAATGATTTTCTGCATTACGTGAAACTGAACTGAATATTCACGAACTTTTGGGAACAAAAATTGAAATTAAACATAACTTACCTTGATAAATAATATCCTTTTTTCATAAATGATAATCCTTTGTTTGGTAAATAATGTACTGTATCCATGTACTGTGACCTCTCTGTTATTGAGTATTAATGAAGTATTATATCTTTTTACTGATTTTTTTTTTCATTGTGATTCCAGAAGAAGAGATTAATCTAATATTTGGATTATTTCATAGCATACATCATTCAAAGATCGAAATTTAAAATACGTTTGAATATTATTAATAAAATGCAATGAACGGAGATCCACATATATGGAACCGAGGAAACGAAAGATTAATTTTAAAATGGCAGAAACGTTTTTCTTATCAGTAAAGGAAGTGCAGGACATTTCTGATTGGCTGATGAGTCACTATTGTTGGCGGAGTGAGTATTCACTCTTCGAAAGAGTTAACAGCTGACTCTTAAATAAGGGTGCGTTTTAAAACCAAATAAGCCTAATTTTTCAGGTTATATTATGAAAGAGAGTTTTTGAAAATGAAAAATTGACATATTTTGGTGTTTTTCATTATTTTACTCCATATATTGGATCAAAGTTTAACGGATTTTTTTAAAAAGTTTATAATGCCAGGCTTTCATTCTCGTTGGTGGAGTGAGATATTTCACTCTCTACAACGGGGTGACATACTTCACTCTCGACAGCGGAGTGACATTTTTCACTCTTTTCTAGAGAGTGGGAAATTCCACTCTTTAAGGAGTGTATTTTTATAAATTGCACTCTAAAAAGAGTGAAAATGTCTGTCACTCTCACAAAGAGTGAGCATTTCACTCCTTCCAGTTTTAGAGTGAAGGTAAACATAGGCTTTTTCCATAAAATATGTGGGACCGGAGCATTTAGTGACAATCGGATGGATTGGCAAGTCTACCTTATGGTCCTTTAACCTACCAATGAGGGAGGGAGTAGTTGCAGTCTTGTTAATTCTCAATTTATTTTTCATAAATGTTGGCTAAACTCCTTTACCAATAATTTCTTTAACTTTATTTTCTAATTCCATAATGGGATCTTTATTTAATGGTATACAATCCATACTATCAATACATACTTTCATCTTGTCGATGTAATCTTGTCGGTCTAGAATAGCAATACAGTTAGTTTTATCGGTCTGGATAATAATAATATTTTTATCATTTCTTAGTTTCCCTGCTACCTTCCTAAATGATGCATTTTCCTACGATATACACGCAATATGGAAAAACTTTATTAATAATAGATGAGCTTGTGTTTTTGAAATATTTCAGCAGTTTTAT
The DNA here is from genome assembly GCA_964019185.1 of Maratus speculifer. Classification (NCBI taxonomy): domain Eukaryota; kingdom Metazoa; phylum Arthropoda; class Arachnida; order Araneae; family Salticidae; genus Maratus; species Maratus speculifer. The sequence goes on from OZ025293.1 coordinate 101,402,727, forward strand.
TCTATTCATTTTGTCCCGTTCCCTTCACTCCCCATCCTTCCTCCCTCGATGTAAAAATGGACTATTCCGGACGAGCCTGAGAACACCAGCAGTAAGAGCTGTCATTTTGTAGTTTCTCTCACTGACGAAGACAGAGTAAGTTTGTGGTTGAAAATGTTCTGAACTTTTGAACATTTTAAAGGACTTTAAATGTATTTTTAAAGTTTTTATAAGTATTCTAGTGCACCTTTTAAGTAATTTATGTACAGTTAAGTGTATTTTTGCGTTTTCAAATTAGTAAATAAGGTGAATTTTGCACTGTTTTTGTTTTTAATTCCAATTAAAAAAATATGATTTCAGAGCGGGGTGGCGGGGGTGTTACCCTTTTAAGTTTGCTTACCCAGTCAAAATATCCAATTCACATGGTAAGGATATATCAGCAGATTTTAGTTTATACATAACAGATGTAGCAAGGATTATTTTCAAGATGTAAAAATACTTGACTTTTTTCAGGAGAGTAAATTTTGTTTTATTGAAAGTGCTTTAAAAAAGCATAAATTGCTGGTACTGAAAAAAACGTGAACTTTATGAACGAAAGAGAGAGAAGGAGCTGATCAACAAGAATTTTCGTGCCTGATCAACAAAATTCCCGATTTTCTGTGACCGATCAATGAAATTAGTAAATCTTCCATGCCTGGTTGACCAAATTTGCACATTTTACAAAACCTATAGACAAAATTTGCAATTTCTATGAAGCTGATCGAGAAAAGTTGCATCATTTCCTCGCCTGATCAACAAAATTCGCATTTTTTATGGAATTGATTGCGAAAATCTAGGACTTTTCTGCATCTGATCAACAAAATTCGCTATTTTTACAAAGCTGATTGACGAAATTAATGATTTTTCCATACATGGTCAACGAAATTCGCAATTTTTTTTCCGCACATGATCGACGAGATTAGCGATTTTTCCGCACCTGAACAACGAAATTCGCAATTTTTATAAGCTTGATCAACAAAATTTACGATTATTACTAAGTAAATCTACGAAATTCGCGATTTTTCCGAACCTGATCAGCGTAATTCGACATTTTTCCGCACATGATCGATGAAATTCACAATTTTCCGAACCTCATAGACAAAATTCACACTGTTTCTGAAGCCAATCGACGAAATTAGCTATTTTTCTGCGCCTGATCGATGAAATGAGCTATTTTTCAGAAACTGGTCGAAAAAATTCGCGATTTTTATGAAGCCAATCGACGGAATTCACTATTTCTATGAAACCAATCGATGAAATTCACTATTTTCCTTCGCAGGATCGACAAAATAGGCGACTTTTCTTCGCATGATCGGCAAAATTCGCTATTTTCCCGAGCCTGATCGACAAAATTCGCAATTTTTACGAGGCCGATCGAAAAAATTCAGGATCTTTCCGCTCCTGATCAACAAAATTCGAAAATTTTACGAAGCTGATCGAGAAAATTTACGATTTTTCCTCGCCCGATCAACAAAATTCGTTCTTTACAAAGCTGATCAACGATATTCACAATTTTTCGAATCTGATTGACAAAATTCGTGATTTTTTTTTATCGCATGAGCAATGAAATTCACATTTGTTCTGACTCTAATCAACAAAATTCGTGAATGTCCCGCGCCTGCACCTAACCGACGAAATTTGCAATTTTTACACAGACGATCAACGAAATTCGCAATTTTTTCGTTCCAGATCGGCGAAATTCCTGATCTTTCCGAACCTGAATGACGAAATAGATGATTTTTACAAAGCCATTTGACGAAATTAGTGATTTTTCTCACTTGATCGACAAATTTCGCGATTTTTCACACCGATCCATGAAATTCCTGATTTTATTAGTTGCCTGATCGATGTAATTAGCGATTTTTCCTCTCCCGATCGAGGAAATTTGAGATTTTATTAGAACCTAATCAACGTAATTAGCAATTTTTAAGCGTGTGATCAACAAAATTCGCAGTATTCCCGTCTCCGATCATTAAAATTTGCAATTTTTTGGAATCCGATCTATAACACTCATGATATTTTAGTGTCCGATCTATGAAATATGCTCTTTTTCACCCTTAATTCACGAAATAAGCATTTTCTGCGCCAGATCAATGAAATTCAGGATTTTTGTACCTAACTGACGAAATTTGCATTTTTTTACGCAGTAAGATGAAACTCGCGATTTTTTTTTCTCTGGATAAATTGATGAAATTCACAATTGTTTCGCAGCCAATTAACGAAATTTTCATTTTTTCCTTGCATCATCGATAAATTCACGGTTTTTCCGCTCCTTATCAACGAAATTTGAAATTTTTTCGCCCTTGCCCGATCAATGATAATTGCATTTTTTTTTCTTGCGATAAACCGAGAAAACATGCAATTTTTTTTTTTCAACCGATGAGTTTAATTTGCAATTTTTTCAAGCCTCATCTACAGAATTGACGTTTTTTTTTTTTTGGCCTGATCAACAAAATGTGCGATCTTTCGCGTAAGACCGACAAATATCACGATTTTTCTATGCTTGATCGACAAAACTCACGATTTTTCTGTGCCTGATAAGGAAAATTTGCTTTTTTCCCCTAACTTTATGGACAAAGTTCGCGATTTTTCAATATCTGATGAGGGAAACTTGCGATTTTTGCAAGCCTCATCGACAAAATTTGCTTTTTTCTGCACTTAATTAGTAAAATTCGCGATTTTTCGGTGCCGATTAATCAATTTGCGATTCTTAAGTGGCGAAATTTGATATTTTCCTGCAGAAAATTGACGAAATTTACAATTTTTTCCTGTCATATATGCACAAAAATTGCAATTTTTTGCAGTTGTAAATTGACAGAACTTGCGGGCCACACGTTAACCCATCGCAGGCCACACGTTAACCCATCGTGGGCCACATGTTGTGCATCCCTACCCTAATCCAATACAAATACCTAATAATAATAATCCTATTCAAATTTCCCCAAACTTTTACGATATGATTCTGTATTACATTAGGTATGGATCTTTTTTTTTTCAAAACTTCTCAACATATGCGCAAATATATACAGTACATATTATTCTAAGATCAATTTTGTACAGGTCACCATATGGACCTATTTCTAATGAAAATTTTTCTGTCTTGAGTAATTATGTAAATTCACGAATAAAATCAAAATCAGTTGTATATTTCTGTGCAAAATTTCCCCAAATTGCTAATATTTACCTCGATCCTAGATCGCCGGATTGGACATATTCTGCATCCCTGCGTAACACCTTAACTTTTGTTGTGTATCAGTAATAATTACACATAAATTGTAATACTTGGCACCTCTGCTAATTAAATACTGTGCGATTTTTGTTGATTCCTCCCAAAAGAGATATTTGCAAGCTGGATAAGGGTGTTATACAAGAAAGCAGCATATGTTAAAAAAATACCATGTATTTTCTTTAATTTGCACATTTTTTTTTTTTTTTTTTTTTTTTTTTTTTTTTTTTTTGCGCATTTTGTACGATTTTCGTGATCTTTAGATGAGACTTGTGTGCTTTTTGCGATCTTTAGATGAAATTTGCACTTTTTTCATGATTATTAGGCTAAATTCTTGCTTTTACGCGAACCTTTTATGAAATTTCTTTTTTTTACACAATCTTTAGGTCTACTTTTACACTTTTCTGCAATCTTTTGACTAAATTTGAATGCCTTTTTTTCAAAACTTTGAAGAAATGAGTGTGTTTTATGTCATCTTTTGACAAAATTTTGTTTTTTCCACAATTCTATGTTGAAATTTGCGTTATTTCAAGCGATCTTTTGATGAAAATAGCAATTTTTTTATCTGATGCCCGTAATGCCTTAACTTTTGTTGCGTATCGGTAATAATTATAGATAAATTGTAATACTTGGCACCTCTGCTAATTAAATACTGAGCAATTTTTGTTTTTGCCTCCTAAAAGAGATATTTGCAAGCTGGATAAATGTGTTATACGAGCAAGCAGCATGCGTTAAAAAAATACCGTATATGTTCTTTAATAATAAAAATCAGGGAAATCTGATACAAATAATCAGGGAATCAGGGAACTTTTTTTCATCATTTCTGTAGCCACCCTGTAAAATTTAATGTTGTAATTTTAATTAAGATTTAATTTTTAAATTTAAGTTATCAATTATTTTTCTTTGCAATACAAAATGATAAGTTGGATTTAAAATCAAGTTTGCCCCCTATAGGTGTTACAGATTCTACTGTTCTAGACTATGAGTGTCCCCCCACTTTTTTCTCCAGGACTACATTATTAATATGTGGCTCTGGAATAGAAAAGAGAGTTTTAAAAGATGCAGAATCAATACTGAAGTACAATTACCTTTTATTTAGCACGTTCTGATTGGGTCCACTGTGGCTGCCATTTTTGTGGACCACCTATTGCATTATTCTGTGCAAAGCATCACAATAGCAGAATGTAAGATGTCTGCAGGAATCCCTGTATACTCCATATTAACACATTCAACATAGCCAGATCTTTGACAACTCCATGATAGACTTTGGGTTTTAGGTAACCTCATAGCCGGAAGTCGTACAAGATGAGATCAAGGTGTTGAGGTGGTCATGCATTTGGAAAACAGTGGCTAAGGACTGTTTCTGTTGTGAATTTCTATCATAGCGGAACATTATCCACAAAGCGGTGTGTGAAGGGGTTCTATCTTGCATCAAAGTAATTTTATCTAGGCATTGTCTTTGCTGAAGTGTCAGAATGACAAAGTTGCTTAACATTTAATGCAGGATTTGTTGATGTAAATCAACTTGATTTTAATCATGATTTAAATCAATTGATTTTTAAAAAATCTTTGATTTAAATCAATTTTCTTCAAATTTGAATAATTTTGAGCCTTTTTTGAATAAATTTAAGACTTAAACAAACATATTAATGTATTTTAGTTTTATGTAACACAGATAATCAAACAGGTTTTAGAAAGATTGGCAAAGAGCTTAATCTTTGCTAAAAAAGTAAAATAAAATGTAAAATTTAGAAAAGAAAAAAAAAGGCTTCAAAATAATCTTGCAACAGTAAGAAAATTTAAGCAGAAATACATTAAATACTAGAATACTTATTGGTATTTAGAAAAATTTCTTCAAGTTGAGATGAAACAAAACTGTATGACTTTGTGAGTTCTACTTTGGTGATACCTGTTATAGTAAAGTTTGAGCAAAATCTGAACCATTCAATGATTTTTAGTTTGAAACTGATATAGTAGATCACAACCTTTTAGAATGGTAGAAGGTAAGGTTCTTACAGTTACTGAAAAGCCTGATATTAAAAAAAATGATGATCAAATTCATGATCAACTAACTTTTTACTGCAATAGCAATCTCTTCAATGGAACGAATGTTTTCTGAATTTGGTTTGGTACGTTCAAAAAGAAGAAATAGGGTCATTCCATGGTAACTTACGTTACATTTTGAACTCCTTTCATTAATTTTAGTAATATAACAGATACATAAAAATTATTCAAAATGTAAATTTGACATGGATTGCTAATTAAACTTATTCAAAGCTCAATTTATATGAAAATTACTTAATTTTAATATTTTTCCAAAATTTAAGTAGTTTCATTTAATATGGTAACTGCCATTACTGAAAAAAGAATGTAAGTTATCATATAAAGTGTAATTTTTATTATAATTTTTTAGGTAATTTTCACCCAATCAACCCTTAGATCAGTTTTATTGACAAATCATGTTAAATTTACATTTGAATATTTTTTACTGTTATATTACTAAAATTACTGCAGTAAATTGATCTAAATATAATGTAAGTTACCATGGAATTACCCAATAGATTCATATAGTTGCTAAACTCATTTTTCTGTACCAGCACTTTAACAAAACAAGAAACAAAAGTTAACAACTTAATTTGCAATTAACCTTCAAATTTCTTTGCATTTTTTATGTGCTGCGGTTATTTTTATTTTAACTCAAATACTGAAAGTTGAATTGATTTTTGACATCTGATTTGTACTTTTTCATGCATTTTGTGTTACAAAGATTTTTCCATAGCCTAAAATTTTACCTTTGAATTATTTATATAAAATTATATTATATATATAAAATCCCTCCGTGTATAACAATTCCGGGTTCAACCCATCCACGAGAAAAAGAAACTTATTGTTACCAATGACAAATTACATTCTGAAAAGTTACCTCCAATTTAAAAGGCTATCAATTTTCTGACCAATGAAATCGTTCCATAGTCGTAATGAAGCGTTCTCATTGGTCAGATTTACAGTGGGAGCTCTTAAATGATGTCATTACATTTTACTGCGCTTTGAAATCGTTTCACGATTTCAAACAATTTTCACTGTTAAAAGTTTGACCCTTTTGCTGCATCGTCACTCCCGAGCTTTTATAAAATATCCCTCTTTTGACCTATGAGAATGCTCAATAATAAGGTGAAGTAATTATTTTCTATAAAAACTGTGGAATGACGATGCAGCAAAACGGTCAAATTTTTAACAGTATTTAATTAAAAATTTTTATGTAAGGAAAGCGAAGGTGCTTTTTAAATACAATATTGTTAGAATTTTTATATTCGGGTTGCTTTTTTTTTTCTTTTCTTTTACAGCCGTGAATGACTCTATTGTCACATCACGAACTGGCGAGTGATTGTTTACTCTTTACTGTTGACATTTATTTTCGATCTTATAAAGTGTTTTCTTTTAAGTATTAGCTATTGGAGTAAAATAGTTTATTCACAAATGATTTAAAATACCATTTTTAGTGCAGGTTTTGCATTATCAGTGCATGTTTAATTTGCATGGTTTTTTTTTTTTTTTTGTGAAATAGTTACTCTAATTTTGTGAGTGAAATTCATTAGCTGCATAACGCCATTATTTTACCCATTCAGTTAATAATTTGGATACCCTTGCATATTCGTCTGGAAATGGCCAAAATGGGAAAAAATTTCATACATTTTGATATTTTTAATATATTTTCTCAGCATTTTTATATATTTTTTGGCTGTAATTTCACAATATATTCTTTTATAATTGATTTTTTGCCTTACTTTATTCTTTTAAAGTTTATGTATTTACCATTTGTTCATTACAATCCCTACCATCCACCAGATAGTTTTGTTATAGTTTTAAATGCAGATTTCTCTTGAAATTTTCTTTTTTTTCTCACCCCCCCATGTTTAATCGTTGTAATTTTCAAAATTGTCTAAGCCTAAAAAGGCTATCATTGACCACAGTTGTTATCTTTTATCATCATTTTAAAAATGCAAACACGTCATTTTGACGGGCTATCTTCTAGTTATGTAATAATAATATATATATTGGTAATAGTTATAACATGCATATGCGTGTATGTATAATTTACATTTTATAAATTAAAAGAGAAGTCATAAATACAATAATACTGTGTGATATTAAAAAAAAAATCAGATTTAAATTTAAAAAATCGAAAAAAAAATCACAAACTTTGATTTGATGATATTTCTCTCTGGTTACAGAACTGGTTATCAGTCCTGTCAGAATAATGTTTTCATAGGGGAATGGACCTATGATCATTTTTGATGCGAAACCCCACAAAACAGTTACATTTTGGTAAATGTAAGGGAATTTCTTGGATTATATTTTGTGATTTGTTACTCCAAATTCAGCAGTTCTGGTTATTTACAGTTCTATTAAGCTAAAAGTGCACTTTTCTCCTCCTCCTCATAAGTCTCCCCATGACCGAGCATCATATACCGTAATTTCTGCCATATAATCCGCACATTAAACAATTCCTTTTAGACCTAGAAATCTTATTTAGTGATTGAAAACAAATATTTTTGGCTATCTAATAAGTTACATCTATTTTTAAACAAATTCTGAAACGAAAAATAATTGTTTGATCTGTGGATTGTACAGAGGAAATTATGATTGCCTCCATTTTAGTAGGAAAGGTGAGAGCAAAAGTCAATTGCTTATCATGGTCAGTGTGATGTAACTCTTGTACATGGCTGATGTTGTACGAATAGAAGTGGATAATCTTATGTAACACTTTCCATATTATAAGCACATCCAGATTCTGAACTACCCCACAAGTGCTGGAAGTGGGAGCAATATTATCTTGTGCTGTGTTGACAATTGCCATTCCAATTTCTTTGATTGTATGCTGTAATATGGGTTTTTATTCTCTGCCTGCCTGAAGTTTTATAGAACCTGTTTTCCCAAATTTCATAACCATTGCTTTCAAACCATTAATTGACAAAGGATCATTACTCTTGCCCTTTTTTTGTCTGTATCTTAAGGGTGTATTTCAATTCAAACTGTGTATTTTCCGATTTATTTTTAAATTCATGTTTCTCTCATATGTATCAAACTGGCAAATTATCTTATTTAGAAAGTACACAAGGTGCTGTGATTGTCAATTCTTTGATAAATGCAGAAAAAAAAATGCAAAAAAAGCAATCAAAAATGGAATTTTGAACCAATTTTTCCGAAGCGGGAGATTTGTGAACGAAAAAAAGGGTCATACAGAGAAGGTAATTGCTTATAAATCAAATTCTAATGAATTGAGCGTAAAAAGACATCACATGGCACCTTATACATCTCTTCAAAATTCCCCTAGGCAAGTTTCATGTTTCTTCTTTTAAAAATGTGTCTGAAACTGTATCGGAAAATTTTGAGCTGTTGAAGGTGGAAAAGCATTTTTTCGAATACACCCTTAAAAGCACAAAGAACAACCAACACATAGCACTGGATGAAGTAAAAAGAATTTGACAAGTAATTCATGCTCAACTAAAGAAGGAGACAGTTTTGCACACAAGTTTCAGTCAAATGATTTCTAAAAGTGACACTTTGTCTTTAAAAGCCCAACTAGTTTGTACTATGCCAAAGGATGAAATCTGAAATTTGAATAAAGAACTGCTGCTTTTTTTGGGACTCAGTAAGTAAAATTGCAGATAAAAAGCCTTTGATTGTTTATATAATGCTTTAGCTTATTTAAAAGTGCTGCAATGCAATATTGAGTATGAATTAAATTTTTAAATCTGCTAAATAAGACATAATTTTATTTCAGTATTGATTTTGCATTTTTTTAAACTTTCTTTTTTATTACAAAGTGCCATATATTCCCCTAGCAGTGACTTCTGGAACTATTTGTTTTCACCGGATACTTTGTCTCCCATCTTGTTTAATCTTCCCACAAAAGTTGGTGCCATTGTCTTAATTAGACTGCATTGAGTACAATCAGTTCAATCATGGCCACCTTGAATTTGATGTTTTTCACCTATATTCAGTATTTCAGGAAGCCAGGGTTTATCCCACAGGCCTTTAAAAATGTTTTGTCTTCTCCTTTCTGATGCTGAACTGTCATCCTACTGTACATCAAATAAATATTTTTCTATTTATTACTGACCCTTTTTGTTCCTTATGTCACATGCTTCATAACTTTTTCAATTTGCTCATCCCCAAGGGGTTAAATAATATTTTTGTCCTGATTGAAATTTCTTTTTAAAAATTTCATCATCTCATAAAATAAAAATAAGTTCATATTATATATTTTATTTTATTATAATTATTATAATATAATATAATAATAATAATTTTAGTTCATATTATTCAATAGACTCCCTCAAATCTACACAGCTGCGGACCAGAGGTTGTGCAAATTTTAGAATTTTGCAGATTTCTGGTCATTGCTTTGCTTACATTTTTTTAAACAGTAGTTTGAATGTAATCAACAATGAAATCGAAACTATAATGAAGGCTTACAATGTAATAAAATATTAAAATAAGTAATAAACTAAAATTATAAAAATTTAGATAATTTTAAAAATGATTAAAATATTAAAAGAAGGTCAAGTCAATAATCAATGTATAATTAAATATTTATTATAAAGATGAGATACATTTTTCCTTTGAAACTCTCCTCATAAAGATACATTATTAATTCACATCAAAATCATAAAATAAGGAAGTTTTATTTCAGGTTTAGCCAGACTAAATAACCAAAAAAGTTTGATTAATGCGTTAATATATTTGGTGAAAAGCTTGTGATTATCAGTGATGTCAACAATATCGATTTTTTTCCAAAATAAATTTATTCTTCTTTCATAAAAACATATGAATTCAGTAATATTAATGAAAATTACAAATTAAAATATTTATGAAATTGATATAAAAATAAAAAAGTCAAATTTTGTCCCTACATCTGAACTGAATGTTTCATTGTTTACATCTGTAAATTATGTACTGATTTTAGAGAGTCAATTGTATCATAATTTAAAGTTTATATTATATCTTTGCATCATCTCAGTTCAGTCAAATAGCATATTTTTGAAACTGTTACAAATTTTGAGCAATAAAGATAAAAAATTTAAAGTGGAAAAAAGTATCAGATAGATTTTATCACGTATGCATTTGACTCCTCTGAGATCTAGAATGTTTTAAACCAGTTTAATAGTACTAGATATATAAATACATCGATATTAATTAAGTTATGATTGATTGTTTGCTCATTGTAGGAAAGAATGCTGTTTGTTTATTACTTTAGTTTACGAAAGTGTTATTGATTTATCGTTAAAATAGTAGCAATTAGCATTGAGAATTATAAGGAATGATTGCAAGCCACATGATTTTAGGAAGTGCAGGATTTTTTTGTGATTGTAATTTCTTTGTAATAGATTTTATATACTGCATGATCTTCTGGTGGTATGTGATATGTATGAAAAATTATGGTATTTTAACTTTGTACTAGTTACTCATTCTTGTTGAATTTCTGATCCAGCATGGAATATCTATATGATTATGAGTTGGTTCTCCAGATGTTTATTTTGAATTTGGGACTGTAAATTCTATTGACTTCTCACTTTAAGTTTACTTTATGTAAAAAATCAAACAGTATTAATTAATTTTTAGGATTTTTTATGTTACATTTTATCATTAAATACTTATTTATTTTTATCAGGTATTCAAACCAGATTCTTTGGATCCAGATCATCAAGTCAATTGTAAAGAATCTAATCAAAATGAAATGGAGGGCAGTATACATTCTGATGATGCTTCTGCTAATCTACCAGATTCATCAGATAATTCTAAGAAGAGTCTTTCAACAACATCTTTTGTTCAAGATCCCTGCTCTTCCAAAGGTAAAAGAAAATAATGGACTGCATGCAACTTTTTTGTTTTCTGAAATACATTTTAAAATAGTTTTTTATTTAAATTAAAATGTATATTTGAAGCTTTAATCGCATGTTTTTGAGGTGTTTAAATGTGTAATGTAGTATAAATTTACTCTTAGGAGTAACTTTAAATCATTAAATGAAAAAAAAAAAAACTTTTTTCAGTATTTTTAGGAGTAATTTTTACTAATAGCAGAATTCCTTTACTTGAGGTGATGTTTCATGATGCCATCCTACATGTTCAAGCAAGAACCGAGTTAAATAATTAAACTGAGATAATTTTCACTCATTTCATTTAAAATGAGAAATACTATAATAATTAATATAAAAAAAAACACTTTAATGAGAAACGCTACAATAGATTAAAAACATTATATTTCTGCATCAAAACATTTTTTTCTAATTTACACATACAAAAATAAAAATTTTGTTTATTCCTTTATTTGGATGAGGTGTGGGAAGTAAAATCTTAGTATTAACCAGGGATGAGATTCTTCCACTTTTTGATTTCTTTCCAAAAAAATTCTGCTTTTTTGGGGAAAAAAAATTGTAAAAAAATGTGTGCTTTTAAAGAGAATAAAAAAAAACTAAAAATTCCAATTTTTACAAAAAAAAAAAAAAAAAAAAATCTGTTTTAAAAAACTGCAATTTTTAGCTGAGTGGCATGTTTTATTTTCCTTTTTATTGTCTGTAAATGCACAAAGAGAAACAGCCGGCTTATCCTTCATCTGATTTTCCCACTTCGAGTGGTGTTTCATTCTAGGTGATGTTTCTTGGAACATCACTGATGTTATCATTTCTGTTTTTATCACTGAATGACTTCCTTTTTTCCTGCTGCATTTTGTTTTCCCTGCCTCTAGCTGGTAATCTCACAGGTCAAGGGGTCGATGTCTGCAAAGCTTTCTTTTCGTTTTTTTTTCCTTGTACTATGTGATTTATATCTTTGATCTTATTAGCATTAATAATTTCACTTTAACTCACTTGCAGTTATTTCTTGCAAGTATTTTCTCTGCCATAAGCTATACTTCATTATTCTGTTTTTAAAATTTGTTTTGAAAGTAATATGTTAAGGGATTAACTTCCGGTGTATTCAACAATGACAAGTATTAAAAAAGATATTGTTTGTTGTTCAGATAAATTAGTTGCACATGTATAAATAGATCTATAGAAGAAAAAAAAAATAAAATCCTTGTCACTGTGGCTAAAAAAAACAAATAAATGGTGTGTATGTTAAGGGAATTAATTAGGAAAATTGATAAACTTGAGGTTGCATATTGCATAATGTGTTCCAAAACTCTATTGTATAGAAACTGGGGTTTTGGTGCAATAGCTAATCATATCAAGTCTATGAAGTAAATCTAAAAGAAAATTAAATAACATTGTCAGAAAAAAAAGAAAAACATAATATATAGCTCATTTGTTATTCGAAGTGATATGAATGAAGGAAACAATTGAATCTAATCAAGAGAACTCATAAACTCAAAGTTAATTGTTTGTAATGTAACAGAGTGGCCACAATCCGAAAAAGGAAAAACAAATCCTTTTGTATAGAAAAAGAACTGTTTGAGAATTCTAAAGAGACTAAATTCTAAAAAAACTGTTTGAGCCTTGAATAAGTAATTTATTTTTATTACAAAAAATGTCTACAGAATTCAGATGCATCTAAAAATTTTCTTATTTTTGATAATCAATTTTAAAGGCCCTTAAAAAACTATTTTTTCTGTTGTGTCCTTAAGAATTCTTTATTTTTTAAGCTGATTAAGCATTGAGATTTTAGGAAACTAGGGTTGTACATTGAGAAATATTTTACTTGGTACATTCCTTTCCATAAACTCTTTTAAAAGCAGCATTTCACTTTTTTTATTTAAAATTTTTTTGCTTTTTTAATACATGACTTTTGTGTTTAATATTTTTTCAGAATATGAATAGAGAATGTCTTCAGAATGTGATTTTATTTGCAAATTGTATGGTTAATTATCACAAAATAGATAAAGAATCAAAATTCTGACTCAATAAGTGTGTTTTTTGCATGTTTCATAAGAACTCTTAAAGTAACATTGGCTCTTGAATTGCACACATTTCAATTTTTATCTAATCCCTTAAAATCGGACAAATTATTTAAAGGGCTATAACTCTGTGGGTTCTGCAGATATAAAGATGCTTTTTTTATACAGCATTTTTGCATGCTCAATGAAAAATTATTTAGTAAACCTGCACATTTTTCATATAACTTTTATTATTTTTTAATTCTGATTACAGGGTATTGTGTGTAATGTTGTTTGTCATATTTTTGGAAAAGAACATAATTTTATATTAAGAACTCAGTAAATTATAAGAAAAAGAACTTGAAAAAATTGTAGACTGTTTTTTATAAAAACTTTAATTTCTCTACGAGTATACATGCTATCTGCATAAAAATGAATATAGTTTATTACAATAAGCCATTTAATCATAATCTACAGTTTGAATGGTTTTGACAAGGTTATCCAAAAGACATTCGTTCTTTTTCAATTTATTAATGGTCCCCTATGGAGTTACAGGAAAAAAATCTTCATGGAAATGTATGATCTGTACTATTATGTTTACACACTTAGAGTTTTAGGATAATTCCTCATGTGTTTTTCTAGATATTTAACAAAATGTCTAAAATCGCTAGTGGCTATCTTTGGCCAAGTATTGTATGTGTAATTTAAAAAAATGAGATTTTAGTGAATTTCACTCAACCTCATAAGTGAGTTTAAGTTGAGCAAGTTCATTTGAAAAAATTTTGAATTTGTGTGTGAACTTAAGACTTGTGTTTGAGGAATTAAGTTTGAGTTTGAATGTGCTCAACATTGTTATTTATATCCTCTGCATGATATAAATAAATATATACAAACAATAGACTCCCTCAAATCTACACAGCTTGGGAATAATTAGATGAGTAATTATCCATTATTTTACTGAAATACTTCTAATAATAGAAAAAAAAAAAAAAAAAAAAAAAAAAAAACCCTAAAGACTTTAAATTCTGTGTGCTGTGATAGAATTTTGGGGCAAAATTAGATGTTTCTTTCCTTTTTTTTTTCTTTCTTTCTTTTCTTTTTCTTTTTAGAATTTTTAGAATTTTTCAAAGATTTTATCAATTTTTGATATTTTCCAAAATATAAAAGATTCTCACTCTTCACAGCCTTTTTTACTTTTAAATTAATAATAAAACAGTTTTAAATTATTATTATTTTTTTATATATAGTATGGAACCATTTATCCAGAAACCAGTTAACCAGAAAACCAGTTATCCGGAATGATATTTCTAATAGACTGATGTTAGAATCTTTTTAGAAAAAAGTGTCATACACAATCAGTTTGACATATACATTGCTTAAAATAATTGTATAGTTTAATAACAGCATCTAGTAAATGAAATAGGAGCATATAATCACATTATAGATTAATATTATAATATTATAGATGTTTCCATTTTTATGCCAAGAAAACAGAAGAATTTTTATTCAGGGAGTTCCCATATATTATCTTCTTTCAAACTCTAACAATTGATCTTACTTGCATCAGGTTCTTGGTTCAAGTAATCTAATAATCAATTTAAAATTAGAAGTAATACCACAACTACATATGTTTCACAAAACTTATCAAATAGTTGCTGCTTTAATGCCCAACCAGGTAACTGGAAAAACCAGTTATCCGGAATACATCTGACCCAAATCATTCCAGATAAATGGTTCTGTACTGTATATAAATTATAAGCTCCTTTTTCAAATCTAACTGTCTTTGCTTTTGAAAAATTGAGGCTTGGATTTTATGATATGTTATGTTGACAGGCAGTAGTGCCGACTTCCGGGTCTGCGGGTCTGCCACGCAGACCCTGAAAAATTTCTGCAGACCTTGCAATATCCTGGCAGACCCTGAAAAATGCAGGTATGAGATTTTTCTGCAAATTCACGATTTTCCGTGGGTGTTTTTTTTTCTTGACTATTTTTGCCGTGTTTTGCGGGAGTGATTTGTTGCGAAATTTAAAAAAGTAAGTCATCAATCCGAAAATTCGGAGATAAGATCACGAAAAAAAACCCAATTTTGTCAAAAGATCGCGTAATAAACATGAACAGTGTAAAAAAAATAGTGGGAAAAATTGCCAATTTCGTTAAAAGATCGTGGAAAAACACCAATTTCGTCAAAGGGTCGCGAAAAAACATCAATTTTGTGAAAGGATTGTGGAAAAAACAGGAAAATCGTCAAAAGATCACGGAAAATTTTGCCAAAAAGTAATGTAATAAACACACATTCTATCAAAGAATCACAGAAAAAATGCGAAATTTTTTCCAAGATAATCGGGGAAGACGCAAATTTTGTCAAAGAATCGAGAGATAAATGCAGATTTTCACAAAAGATCGCAGAAAAAAATACGAATTTCTCAAATAGCGCGAAAAAGCGGATTCTTTCAAAGAATCGCAGAAAAAACGTATGTTCTGTCAAGTAAATTGCGAATTTTGGCATAAAGTTTAACTAAATCGCGGTAAAGATGCAAATTTTGTCAAAAAATAGTGATGAAAATGGAAATAATCGCGAAAAAGAACTTTAATTTTGTTTAAACATAGCAGGAAAAAAAGAAATTCTGTCAGAGGACAGTGGGAAAAACGCGAAATTTGGCAAAAGATCAGGGGAAAATGCAAATATCGGCAAGAGGAAAGATGCAAATTTCTAAAAATCATGAATTTTGGCAAAATAGAGTAAAAAACTCGAATTTTACTCAAAGATAGCAGCGAAAAAGTAGAAATGAAATGAAAATATGATAAAACTTGAATAATTTCATTTACTGTAATTTATACTTTTATCTTCAATGTAATTTTATTGCAGTATTCTATGATGTTGGGTCATTCCATGTGAAATCAACCAATTTAAAGAAAACTTGTTGCATCATAGTCACAGATTTTTTAAATTTTTTTATCATAGACAGACATAGTAGTGAAACTCTCAAATCTGAAATTTAAAAGTAATATTCGCAATATTGGCTGAGATATAGCCATTTGAAAACTGACCATTTTTACTAAATGGTGGCCATCTTGGAATTTCATCAGTGTCTAAAAGTGCCCATAGCACGACAATTAATGGCTCAAATTTCATATATCTGGTACCAATTTGAAGCTATTTGTACAAAGAATGCATATTTTACATTAAAACAATAGTAAATTTTCATTTATATACTTTTTATCATCACGCAAACTGAAAATATCACCCCAAAAAAAGGCCGATTGTAATTGCCCATAAAAAAAAATGAATCAGCATGAATTTTTCTGAAACTTGGTAAAAACATTGCTCCATGTGTGTGCTTTAAATACATTAGACTCCCTCAAATCCGTACTCCTAAAATCCGCAACTCTCTAAAATCCGCACATATTTTACAGATGTAAACAATGAAGCATTCGGTTCAGATGTAGGTGCAAAATTCGACTTTTTTAGTTTTATATCAATTCCATATATTTTTTAATTTGTAAATTTTGTTAAGGTTATTGAATTCATGTTTTTTCATGAAGAAATAATAATTTATTTCTGAAAAAATAAAGATATTGCTGATATCATTGGTAATCACAATCTTACCAAATATATTTATGTATTAATCAAGCTCTTATGCTTATTAAGTCTAGCTAAACCTGAAATAAAGCTTCATTATTTTATGATCTTGATGTGAATTAGTAATGTACCATTATGAGGCTTCATTGAATAATTTAGCAAAAACACATTTCATCTCTATAATGAATATTTAATTGTATACTATTGATTTATTAATTTAACTTTAGTATTTTTATCATTTTAAAAACTGTCTAATTTTTTATTATTTTAGTTTATTACTTATTTTAATATTTTAGCATATTGTAACCATTCATTATACCTTTGATTTCATTATTAATTACATTCAAATTACTTTAAAAAAAATGTAAACAAAGCAATGACCAGAAATCTGCAAAATTCTAAAATCCACAAAACCTCTGGTCCCAAGCTGTGCGGATTTGAGAGAGTCTACTGTAATAAAAAAATTGAAGAGGTAAAATCTGTTGTTTAAAAATAAATGATTTTTTTACACTTAAGGTGTCACTAACCAAATAATGATTATTTTAGAATCTGTAAATACTCCTAATTTAAGAAATAATGGTTAAAATAAAATTTTCTAACATTTCAATTAATATATTGTGAGTATATTATATAATTCAATAAAGAAATATCAATTTGCATCTATTTATGCTAAATATTCATATATTAAAATACAAGTAAATTTTCATTTCTACACTATCTTTTATTTCATTTAAAATATGAGAATATAATTCCCAAAACATATTTACATAAATATTAAATACCTTACTAGAATGGACTACATTTAAAAAAAAAAAAAAAAAAGCCACATAATATTTTTTTCTAAAATATTGGAGAAATACTAGCTGTAAATCACAGTTGAATTCATTCACTTGTGTAATTTAAATAAAATAAAAAATATATAAATTATATGTATAAATTTGACAACATAAATTTCATTTTTTAAGTGAAAAAATGTCTTAAATAGGCTCTATGTATAGGGGAGAGTGGGGAGGAATGGGATACTTTTTACAAAAATTAGAAAATCATTTTTGTTTGACACAAAAACAAAAATTTCGTTTTGAATACAAAATAAAACACTTTTTAATGTTCCTGAGCAATATAGCTAAATAATTTTATAATTAAAGAAATTGTAAATTTCAAAATGTGTCCCATACCTCCCCACTAACAGGCAGGAATGAGACAACTATAAAACAATATATTATATGAAATAAATTATTCTAGTGTTGGCTATATTTACAATCTAACAAAGATTATAGGTTGATAAAGTCTGTGCTAAAACATCAAATTCCAGTATCTTCATCAATGGAAGGATAATTCAGGATTGGTAGAGATTATAATCACTCGTTTTATTTATATATATTTTGAAGTAAATGAATATATTTTCAATGCTATAATTACCGTAAAATACCGTTAATCCGCCCTTCCCGATCAAACGCCCCCTCCCCACTTTATAAAGAATTTGAAATTTTCAAAAAATCCCGAGAAAGCGCCCTCCCTCCCGATTCTCAAAGGCGATTGAGAGCGAGATCAATCATTTTGAAATGAACGAATCATGAATCTTTGATGAAATGCGCGTTTTTTCAAGATTTTTTAATTGATTTCATGCTTGTTTTGGCTTTTTTTACTAATTTCTCCTTTTTTCTGCGTTTTTTCGACAGAATTTACGTTTAAAAAAGAAAAAACCCAATTTTTTTCAAGTATAAATAGATATGATTCATTCAACGATTCATTCATTTTATGATGATTCATTCCTGTAAATTTTGTTGAACGATCGCGAAAAAATCCCGTGTAAGCGCCCTCCCCTAACTATTGTAGGATTTTTCTTTTCGTTCGGGGGGGCGGATTAACGGTATTTTACGGTAATATACTACTCTTTAAAAGTATTTGCATATTAGCAAATTATAGTCATCTTATTAAAAAGTAAGAATTAGACATGTTCCATCCCCCCCCCCTTTCCTGCCTTGTCATATTATTCTCTCTACCTTCTTTTATTATAAACAGAAATACTGCTTTTAGGCATAATTTAAATTATAGTTAATATACAATATAATGTTCTATAAATAGGAGAACTATTACATCTATGCATAAATAAATCATTAATACACAGAAAGCACAAAAAGTATATGAAGTAAATTTACTTTTGATTCTTGAAATAATCTTTTCTTTATACAACTGCAAGCTTATGTCAACCAGCTACTTTTTTCAACTGAAAATTGGGATACTATTGCTTCATGTAATGTGTGATTGATGAAATTTTCAGAATGATACATAAAGGGGAAAACCTACTGTCCCATTCCACCCCACTCTTCTCTATATGTAACGTAAATCCTCATTTATGTGTATTGCATTTACAAGTATTTTATAATTATACATTATATTCCTTAATTATTTCCTTATATTTTTCAGTGTAAAAGTTTTTCCAATAGTATACATTTTTTGCGGAGGAGGATGGGGTAGGGGGAGAATTCCTACAAAATTAGTGCGAAAGAATTTTTGAATATACATTTACATTAATTTAGATTTTAGAAGATTTTATTTTAACCATTATTTTTTAAATTAGGAATACTTACAGATTCTAAAATGATCATTATTTGGTTAGTGACACCTTAAGTGTAAAAAATCATTTATTTTTAAACAATAGATTTTACCTCTCCAATTTTTTTATTATTTAAAGCACACACATAGAGCAATGTTTTTACCAAGTTTGAAAAAAATTCATGATGATTCATTTTTTTATGGGCAATTACAATCGGCCCTTTTTTTGGGGTGATATTTTCAGTTTGCACATAATAAAAAGTAAATAAATGAAAATCTCCTATTGTTTTAATGTAAAATATGCATTCTTTGTACAAATAGCTTCAAATTGGTACCAGATATATAAAATTTGAGCCATTAGTTGTCAAATTATGGGCACTTTTAGACACCGATGAAATTCCAAGATGGCCGCCATTTAATAAAAATGGTCAGTTTTCAAATGTCTATATCTCAGCCAATATTGCGAATATTACTTTTAAATTTCAGATTTGAGGGTTTCATTACTATGTCTGTCTATGATAAAAAATTTAAAAAAATCTGTGACTATGATGCAACACCCATTGGATGAATTCATGTGGAATGACTCTGTTTTTAAAAATTTCTTTTAAGATACTTTTATTTCATCTCATATTTATTCCTGAGATGATTGAGCAAACTGTTATTTTCACATGTAATAAACTAAAATTTTTGTCTCATACCCATTTTTCTGCAATTTATGTGTTAAACTAGGGATGCGCAACCTGTGGCCCGCGATGGGTTAACGTATCGTCCGCGAATTTCGTCAATTTATAACTTGAAACAATTGCAATTTTGGTGCATATGTTGCAGGAAAAAATCGTAAATTTTATCACTTTATCGGGGAAAATATAAAATTTCGTTACTTAAGAATCGCAAATTTCATTGATCGTCACGGAAAAATCGCGAAATTCATTGATAGAATGGACGGAAAAAGTGAACTTTGTCGATATGGCTCGGGAAAATCGCAAGTTTCGCTCATCAGATATGAAAAAAACGCCGATTTTGCCCATGAGGCTCGTGAAAAAATAACAAATTTCCCTGATCGTGCACGGAATATTTGCGAATTTTGTAAATCAGGCACAGAAAATTTGCGAATTTTGTCAGTCGGATGCAAAAAATTGCACATTTGGTTGATCGGGCAAGAAAAAAAATTTCAGTTGTTTATGATGCTCGAAAAAATTGCAAATTAAATTCATCAATTGCAATAAAAAAGCATGTTTTTTTGGTTTATCGCTTGAAAAAAGGCAAATTTCGTTGATCAAACACAAAAAAATGTCAAATTTTGTCGATCAGGGACAAAAAAAAATTGCAAATTTCGTTGATAAGATGCGGAAAATCACGAATTAGACAATGTCGCTCAGAAAAATTTTAAATTCCGTTGATCGACTGCAAAACAGTCGTGAATTTCGACAATTTATCAAGAGAAAAATCATGAGTTTCATCTTGTCGCGTAAAAAAATACAGATTTTGTCAGATTTAGTACGAAAATCGTGAATTTCATTGATTGGGTGTGGAAAATTGCATATTTCGTCAATTAAGGGTGGAAAAAGCACGAATTTTATTGATTTTATTCCAAAAAATCACAAATTTCGTCGGTCCGAGACGAGAATATTGCGATTTTTGTTGATCACATATGGAAAAATTGCTAAATACATCAATCAGGCTCTAAAAAATTCTAAATTTCGTGGATCGGGTGCGGAAAATCGAGAAATTTGTCGATCATGAGAAGAAAAATCGCAAATTTCGTGGATCCATTTCATAAAAATTGTGAATTTTCTCAATTAATCGTGGGAAAATCGAGAATTTCACTGATCTGAAACGGAAAAATAGCAAATTTCGTCGATTAGCTTTGTAAAAATCGCAAATTTCCTCGATCAGCTTTGTAAAATATGCAAATTTTGTCGATCGGTTTTGTAAAATATGCAAATTTCATCGATCAGGTGCGGGAAAATCGCGAATTTTGGAAAAATGTGAATTTAATTGATTATGCGAGTAAAAATCGCGAATTTCGTCGATCAGCTTTGTAAAAATTGCGAATATATGATAGATGAGTTTCGTAAAAATTTCTAAATTAGTTGATTGGAAACGGAAAGAGCCTGAATTTTTTTAAACAGGCTCAGGAAAATCGCGAATTCTGTCGATAAAACACGCAAAAATTGCAAATTTCATCGATCAAGCTAGGAAAAATTGCAAATTTCGTCAACGAAGCACGAAAAATTGCGAATTTCAACGATCATGCGAAGGGAAATCGCGTTTTTTGTCGGTCAAGTGAAGAAAAATCACAAAATTTGTCGATCATTTTGTAAAAATTGCAAATTTCGTAGATAAGGTGATGAAAAATGAGAAATTTCGTCGATCGGCTTTGTAAAAATCACGAATTCCGTTTATCAAGCGCAGAAAAATTGCAAATTCTGTCAATAAAGCACAGTAAAATTGCGAATTCTGTCGATCAAGCGCAGAAAAATTGCAAATTTTGTTGATCAAGCGTGGAAAAATCACGAATTTGTCGACCATGCGAAGAAAAATTGTGAATTTCGTCATAAGGTGCGGGAAAATCGCGAATTTCGTCATAAGGTGCGGGAAAATCGCGAATTTCGTCAATCAGATGCGGAAAAATGTGAATTTTATTGATTATGCGAGTAAAAATCGTGATTTTCGTCGATCGGCTTTGTTAAAATCTCGAATATCGTCGATCGGATTCGTAAAAAATTTCAAAATTTGTTGATTAGGAGCTGAAAGATCCTGAATTTTTCCAAGCAGGCTCGGAAAAATCGCGAATTACGTCGATAAAGCATGAAAAAATTGCAAATTTCGTCGATCAAGAGTGGAAAAACCGCAAATTTCATCAATCAAGCACGGAAAAATTGCGAATTTTGTCGATCTTGCGAAGAAAAATTGCGAATTTCATAGATTGGCTTCGTAAAAATCGCAATTTTTTTGGTCAGGCACGAAAAAAAAATCACAAATTACGTCGATCGACTTCGTAAAAATCTTGAATTTCATCGATCAAGCGTGGAAAAATCTCAAATTCTGCCGATCAAGCGCAGAAAAATCACAAATTTTGTTGATCAAGCGCAGAAAAATCACAAAATTTTGTAATCATGCAAAGAAAAATTACGAATTTCGTTGATCATGCGAAGGAAAATCTCGAATTTCGTGTTAAAGTGCTAAGAAGTCTAAAGTGCTCTGAATTTGCATTAAAATGCTCAAATTGCATCAGCTTCCGGGACTATGACCCAGAGTTCATTCAGCTCGTTTTCTAACCCGACACATCATGTATTCACCAACATCCCCTCAAAGAAATGCCCTTGTGGCAGACCCAGCTTTGGGACCAAAGTTGGCTCCTATGTGACAGGTATGCACTACAGCGCTTCATTTAAGCAAAAAATTAGTGGAGGGATACGTAAAAAAATTAGGATGGGTCCTTCAGGAGGTGTAACTTTCCTCATAAATGTGGTATATTTTGTATTAAATGCATAAAATCTGGAAGGTTGCACTTTAGTAAAAAAGAACCCAGTTTTTTGGGAGTATCTGAGTCCCAGTTATTTCAAAACTCTAGCAGCATCACTGATGTTAAATGTAGATATTATAAATGCAATGCTATGTTGACATTAAATTGTGATTACTCTTTTTAGGTGCGTTCGTAATTATGTAAATACGTAGCACCTATTGTTGTCACTCAGTCCGTCCACATATAACAACGCAAAAACTACCCAACTGAATCGTTTGAAATTTAAAATACATAATTATTACATAATTTTGTCGAGTCATTTCAAATTTTATGAAAATCGGATGGATAGATCAATTACAGGGACAATCAAAAGGATTCCATTACATTACGGTCAATGGGGAAAAAAGTTTCAAATGCATTTTAATTGTCTGAAATTTAAAACCTATATTTATTACATAATTTTGTTGAGTCATTTCAAATGTTATGAAAATTGGATGCATTGATCAATTACAGGGACAATCAAAAGTATTCCATTACATTACAGTCAATGGGGAAAAAGTTTCAAATGCATTTTAATGGTGTTACACTCATTTGAATATAACAGAATTGACATGAATCTATGAAATATGTACTAAAAAATATATTTTGTACAATCTGTGATGCAAAGAATATTTATTACTAAATTACAGGGCCACACAATTGTAGTCCACTAATTAATGTTATACGGGGAAACATTGTTTGGGGGGTGTTTTAATCATATTAAACTACTTCACATTTTATGAATAAGATATATGTTAATGAAGTATAATAAAAATTACTCCCTGCATATTTACAGGAACACAAAGATTTCGACCACTATACTGTATCCAAAGTACGCTCTACTATATCAGCAAGATCTGAATATTTTAAAACTACGTTATCCACGAACACACCTAATTTGCTACGCTTTACATGCAATTTCCAACTTTTTTTTTTAAATATTTGTTTTTATCTTTAGATGACAAGATAAATAGTGAAAATCTTTCCAGTGACAACATGAATTCTCCTAATACTTCTTCATCTGTTAAAGATGAGTTTGTTATTTCTAAAGAAGAGGGCATATGCATTGCTGGTCCAAGCACTATTGTGTTTGAAACATCTATATCACAAAGTCCATATTCTCAAGGTAAGCTGTTTTGCATTAACTTTTAATACATTGAATTATACTGTATTTAAATCAAGCTTTTCTTCCATTACATTTCATACTGGAAATTAGATCATATCTTTTGGGAGACATCTAAATTAAAGGAGGAACAAGGGTCTGAGATACTTAAAAAAAGCATATTTTTGTGTTTATTTTTATTATTTTTTTTTTCACAGACTACCTTATTTTTTTTAATATTTATTGTATTTTATAAAGCATTATTCTAAAAATATTTTCCTATGTTTTCATAAAAAAATATTGAAAATTCAGCCAGTGGTAGTGATAAGAACAGAGTCGCCTTTAAAAAAAAAAAAATTTCATGCGGTAGTTAGGATAACTCATGATTGCTTCATCTGAAAATAAAAAAAGCAAAAGGATTTCTTTAATACATAAGTTTATCTTGAATTTAAATGAAGGAACTAACAAAATATTCATTTTTGAATTTTTGGTGAAGGTGCAATCAAAACACTGATTTAAACTTTGATTTTTGCCAAAAATTGCTTTTTTTTTTGTTTAATTAAAAAATAAGTTATTATTTAAAAAAAAAAAAAATCCTTTGTTCTTAAACTAGTATTTAGTATGTAAATGAAGTGTGCAAAGTTTAGGTGAAATTGGTCTGAAGGTTTTCGTGAAATTTTGACTACCGACTTTTAAAAAAAGTTTTGAGAAAAACATGATTAAACTTTGATACATGAATAAAATAGCGAATTTTTTTTTTTAACTTACATAGAATTGTCCATTTCAGCTCCTTAAAGGAACTCATCTGCAGCTGCTGCATCATCCAAATGACAAAAGTATCACTTTTAATGGCTTAGTAACAGTCAAAAGAATTGAGTGTGCAAAGACATAACATAAATAAATGTTAAAAATTGCATAAAAGATTCATAAATAGTTAAAAAATAACTGTAGCGTTTCCAGATTCCTTTTTATTAATATAAAAATTTTCTTGTGAAAATGCAGAAAAATACTCATAAAAAATAAAATAATAAAACTCAAAATAAAAAAATAACACTGGCTTCAAAGTACATACATAACTTCAGATATGTAGGCACCTTCCTGCCAAATCTTACAGCTCTGTGTTCAGGAAATATCATATACATCAATGTTAATTGTTATAATACACTGATTTGCAAAAATTAAGAACAAAGTAGCTAAATTATAATCTGAACAAAGCAACAAAATAGATTGTTTAAATAGCTTTGACCATTTTTCCCATATTTTCACATTTTGGAAATCTTATGGTAATGGTATGATTTTGGTCGATGTGGAAAACTTCTGCACAATGATACATTCTAAAAACCATCTCATCCTTATATTTTGCACACTGTGTACATAGGGGAGATTACAGAGACATGAGACATCTGCAATAATGCTTTAAAAAAACTTTACTTTTAATTTATCATTCATCCACAAGATAAATTAATTATTGCTTCATCCTTTTTGCTATGAATATTTTTAGTTGCAAGCACTTATGAGTTTGTGACTAAAAATGTCTATCAAGCAGGATGGTCGTTCTGCTAAGCCAAGCTAGGGAAAAAAAAGAAAAAAAAAAAAAGATGACTGGGAAATGAAAACATGCCAAGAGCATAATGACCATTTAACTGGTTAATATACTCGAGACAAGTTCTGCATGTTAAATCGACCAAACATGGCATTTTAAAATTTCAGATATTTAAGAAATTAAGTTCCACAGAGAAATAAAATGAAAACTAGAAGAATCTAATGAAGAAAAGCATCAATTTGCAGCAAAGCTCATCTTAATAAAATAATTATAAACGGAGACACAAGATTTAAAAAAAAAAACGTCGAGTTACTGAAAATGATCACTTTTTTCTTCGTCAAACATTTTTTATTTCAATCAAGGTACACACTTAAATAACAAACAGAAAAACGTATGAAGTGCATTTTCTGACTGGTAATTATTCAATCTATGCGCTTTTGCGAAATTCAGATTAATAAAATAATTTTTTTTTCCTTAATAAGCAAAAAACTGTTAATTAATTAACAAATTATGCCAAACGTACTGTCTTCATAATAGTAGCTCAAATCCTTTTAGGTACTGCCACTCGTATGCCAATCAGATATTTTTTCTTGAGATCATTTTTTCGAATAAAGCAGTGTAAAAGTTAATTTTTAGAAAGATCTTGAAAAACAAATTAATTTTTGAGAGAAGAGATATCTTCTAAAATGTAGTCATTTAAAATTATTGGCATTTAAAGTTTCATTCCTAATGTAAACAAAACTTTTGAAAATAAATCAAGTTGTGTGATTTTTATATAAAAAGAGGACTATGTAAACAATATTCACTTTGTGCATGTGTAGAGAATCAACACAGATAACTTTGACCTCAATGTATGATGAAATACAGTTTTATCGAAATTTTTTTATTTATAAAGGGTAATCTCCGGAACTGCAGAACCTATTTGAAAATTAAGGATGGGAAAATTAATCCGCTGACTCTGCTCCAACATAGGCTTTGTTATATGCTGGTACTACTATCTACTATCCCGGAACATATGCATGAGATGACAAATGATCTAAAATAGCAGTTAGTGTGGTCACTTTAGGGAAATAATACTGAAATTTTGCATAATTGGTAGTTTTAAAATATAGAACTCACTAAGAACTATTTCTAAAAAAAAATCAAAATTTAAATGTAAGAAATGATTGAAAACATTACCAAATACATTTAAAATGTTATCGTTAAAATGCTTGTGAATTTTAAAACATAAATGTTGACACAGAAGAGTTTAAAAAAGTTCAGAATTTATTAAGAAATCCCAGTAATAAAAAAGTTCTGAATTGCTATTATTGTGATAGGTTTGGAGATAAAAACTTGTAATTCGGTATGATAATTACTTTTAAAATATAAATACATCTTAAAGATCTGTCTCAAATATATATGTACATAACCATTAATTGTATTACAATATGAACCATTTGAATTTAACAGAAAAAAAACATATTGAACATGAGGAAAAAATTAAATAAATAAATAAAATGAATACAAATGGAAATTGTAGAACCAAAGCAGAATTATCTGTATATATATATATATGTAACGTCTTCTTGGGTGTCATAGTCGTGGCATAATAAGTTGAACTCGGGAGCCTCTTGTTGGTTTGAACTCTTTTATTCGGCCGTTCAACATATAGAAAGGATTCGCGAGTCCGGTCGGAGGTCGCCCGAGCCATTTACGTTGATTACGGAAAGTTACATGGCCGTAGTTTCTGCAGGCCTCTCAAATCTGCAAAGTATCCCTTTTTTCACACGTGTTCTTGCTAATATGTTGGGGATTGTAATATTTTCCAGCAGAGGGCAGAGTTGTGGATTTGGGAGGAACATTTAATTTAATTGGTTCTTTAGCTTTCGATTGATATGTGGTCAAGGCCCGCACAATTCCCAGGTCTGTGACATATGAGGCCCTAACCACAAATGGCTGCAAAAATCCCTTAGATCATCAATTTTAATCTTAAGGAGCGTCGAAAATTGATCTCTGAAAGTAATAAAGTGCATTGCTGGAAAATAAAGTTATCAAGGGCAAACTGCTTTTAAGCATCAGAATTAAAGTTAAAAATATTAATTGAGACTTTAAGTTTTTGAATTTTAAATTTAAGTTTTAAAAAAGGTTTAGTTTTTTATCCTTTCATATCCCCCCCCCCTTTCCAAGTTGAGGTCCACCAGGTTTAAATCCAGGTGGCAAATCTGGGGGACTTCCCAGGAAAATGGAAAATACAAAATTGGATCAGAATTTAATTATGCAATGCTACAGTTTAAGGTTAATGTTAAAATTAAATCTAAAGTAAATGTAATGTTAAAGTTTTCTAAGATGTGGGGGCTGAATTTTTCAGCTAGAAAAATATTTAAAATTTAAATTTCAGGCATAAATTTAAGGAAGTAATTGACGTTTTTATGCTAAAAGTTTGGGATATGGCTCTCGAAACAACCTGACTGAACCTTACATAGAATATTTGAAAAACATAATGGCATAAAGTATACAGAAAAGCTGAAAAAGAAACACAAGAAAAATCTGAAACAATAACACAATAAAATAATTTGCACTAGTGACAAGATTTTCTACTTGGAATAAGTTTGTGCTTTTTAAAAAAATTAAAGTCTTTAAGCACATATTTCACATTTTATAAAAAGTTAAATGGTAAAAATATAAATTTATGCACAACTATAATAGTGGAAATTGCACATAAACATAGGGAAACTTAATGGAAATTACACACAAACATAAGAAAACAACAAAAAAAAAATTTATTTTTCATAAATTTTTTTAATTACGTTATTATAAAAGGATAATGATACAGGTAACATAAAAATGTGATAAATATAAAAGTACACTGATATATGATTAAGGAAAATATATGTTCTATGCACAAAATATTCAAATTATAGAAATATTGGTAAATATGAAAAATTTGAAAGGTTTTTTCACTTATTTTGAAAATGTGAAAAATGTAAAAAAAATATGTTGGCATATAAAATTGTTAAAACTAAAAGAAGATATAGATATTAAATATAGTAACAATATGAAAATAAAGAAAAATAATATATTAAAGTCTATTTATATTATTTATCCTAAACCGTTGTAGTGACGAAATTGTCATGACATTGCTTAAGTAAATATGTATAAAAAGAAAATGAACAGCATAATCTAAAAAATATAAATAGATATATAAAAATCGAAATAAAATTTTGAATTTATTTTAGTAATAACCAAGGAATAATAATTATAATATTTTTAATTATTAGGTAAAGTTGAAAGCTAATTGTAGTAAAAACTGCAAGATTTTATTTATAATAATAATAATAATAATAATGCAAGTGTGTATTCTTGGAGGGATTATCACCATGAATTCCCAGACAGACAAAATGGGGCAATAAAACTATAAAGTATAGTTTGTTGCCAGCCTTTAACATAAAAAATCGAAGGAACAAGTGCAGAATTTATGGGGCTTTCAATAATTATTTACAACCAGGGGACAAGCATCGCGTGTGGTCGGAAGTCACATACAAAAGCGGCGGCATCACGAGAGGTCGAATGGAAGGCAGAAGTCAAATAAACAAGAAAAAAAAAGGGGTGGAAAAAATAAAAAGGACATACCTCCCCAAAGGACAAGGTACCAATGACCTGCTTAGGATTACAAGGGACGATTAAAAATTTTTTTTGAGTAACCAATGAGAAAGGGTCATCCCGACAGAGAGATGGAGAGGGAAGGAAAAAACTTCTCTTTCTCTCAGTTTTGTCTTCTGTCACCTGGAGATCAGTGGAAGAAAAAAAAATGTGTTTATTTTTTTCTTTAAAAAGGGACTTTGGAACGAGGTGCGAATTATAGACGAAATATGAATAAATGAGATTTTTTTTTTTTTTTTGAAGAGGAGGCGTAGAAATGCGACATTCCATTTAGACTGCCTCTGTATGATGCTCTTTAAGTCAAGATTATGATTCATCTATTACATGCTATTTACAATTATTATTAATTCATATCTGCAATATTCATTTTTAAACTGACTCTGTGTGATTCTCATAAACTGACTCTGCGTGATTCTCATAAGGCACGATGATGATTCCCCTATTAGTCACTCTTCAAGATTATTATTTATGCCTCTCTGCAACTTACCATTGTTGAACGGACTTGGTGTGATTATCTTCAATGTATCTGAAATATTCCATTTTTAAACTGACTCTGCGTGATTCTCATAAACTGATTCTGTGTGATTCTCATAAGGCACGATTATGATTCCCCTATTAGTCATTCTTCAAGATTATTATTTATGCCTCTCTGCAACCTACCATTGTTGAACGAACTTGGTGTGATTATCTTCAATGTGGGATTTGTGAAAAGTGCAGGATAGCAATCCTATTTTCAACAAGATATAACTCTGTTAACAATAATGAATAACATTTACATTAATGAGTGGTGTGCTTATGGCAAGAGACATTTTAATAATCATACAGGACTATCTAAGACGTTTATCAAGTCTGCTGGATGCCGTGGTTATGGTGAGAATTTTTTTTATAATCCTTCCAAGTGATAAGGCCATTTTAAAAAATATTTTGTTTTATGTGTTTCAGTAATAAAATAAAAAAAAAAAAAAAAAAAAAATTACTATTTAAGTTTTAATTGATAAAATTAATTAAAATAATAATAAAATAAAACTAATGAATATATTTTTTTGGGCGAACAGCCCTGAAGATTGTGCTGTGAGCATTTAATAATATCCATTATTTAAGTTGAATTTAAAACAAAAGAATGAAGTGTAGTAAGTAAATTATATCCTTATTGGTGAATCTTACTATTTGTTATTGGTATTTTACAATTTATATGTTTTGAAAATAAATGTTTGAGTGTATATATGTATTTGTGTTTTTTTCATGATTTCTTTTACTCTGTTTATTTTCAGCGAGTGAATAGATTAATAACCTTTAATATTAACGATCAGAATTCTTTTACTTTGTTAATTTTATGTAACCCATTAGAATCCTAAATTTGCTAAGTTAAACGTTAAATAAGTGGAGTCTGAGCTATTGCGATTTTCCTTTATTTAAATTATTCATAAGTTTAAAAGAAAACAATTTTTTTTGGTAATATCCAGTTCAATCTCTCACAACGCGGATTGGGATATTATCTTAATATTATTTTATTTGTACTAACCACTATCTTTCGCGTACCGTGTAATGTGGTGTAATTTTCCTCACCACATTATTAAAAGTTTAATGGTGCTAATACCAGGTGTTTAATTTGCATTTAGTATTAAAAATTTAATTTTTTTCTGCATTTGATTATACATATAAATATATATTCAGTATTATAAATTCTTCTACTTAATTACCTATTTTCTGTTTCTCTTCTTTTAGTAACAACAGGGTTGTTTGGTTTAAACCAAGTTGGTTTAAACCATGGTTAAAACCATGGTTTAAATCAATTGGTTTTTTTTAAAAAAACATGCTGGTTTTTTTTCACCTGGGTTTTTTTTATTCTTTTACCCAAATGTTTTATTTTACACATTATTGAAAAATGCAAAATCCAAATTATGAAGAAGCTAGAAGCAAAGCTGTAGAAAAATGATGAATTAATAAATTTCTAAAAGGACAAAAAATTTTAATCAACTCAACTTTTCTTGTAAGCTGTAAATCTATATGGCAGAATAACTATTTTTTCTAAAATTAGCTGGTTAGAAAAAACTAATCAGTTTTCTTTCTTTCTTTTTCTTTTTTAAGGCCTATATATATATATATATATAGCCATTATTTGTAAAACATATATATATATAGCCAGAAGGGCAGACTCGAGTTAAAAATGCACTTTTATTATTTAAATTGCTTGATTAGTTAAGATTTACTAAGGACTTCATCATTTCAGAAAATCTTTTTGTTATGTATGCTATTGAATAATTGGCAATGAGCTTTTTATTTGCTCTGTGATTAGTGATTTTAACAAGCCTTTGTTTTTCTTGCATTCTTACATTGGAATTGGGTTTTTTTGCATTATAATTTTATTCTTTTGTCAGCTAGGTTGGCACAGTTCAAACCAATTGGTTTTTTAGAACAAATCTAATATAATATTTTCTCATTTTTGTAATTTAAGTGCTTCAAATTATTGGATGAAAGTAATTTCTATTTTTAAGTCTTATCTCAATAGTCACCATTAGACATAGTGAGTCTAGTCAAGGTCATGTTAGTATACATGTAGAATGCATATTTCATGCACTGATGAACATATCTGAAACTCTACAGAAAACACTTAAATCATGTAAATTTAGCAAAAATAAAATAGATGAAAAATATGCAATATTTAGATTTAAAAAATATTTTCCTTTGAGAAACGCAGATGTACAGATAATGACATAAATGATCTTTAAAATTTCAGTCAAGCTCTAAAAGAAATTTTTCTTGATTGGAGGGATAATTTTTTAAGA
This sequence comes from Maratus speculifer, assembly GCA_964019185.1. NCBI lineage: Eukaryota > Metazoa > Arthropoda > Arachnida > Araneae > Salticidae > Maratus > Maratus speculifer. The sequence continues at coordinate 101,434,562 of OZ025293.1, forward strand.
ATAAAAAAAAACTCAAGATATGAAGTTGAATAAGAAGACATTGAAAAATTAGGCACTAGTAAAGCACCTTTTTACATTTAACTAAAATATGCAAAAGATATATTTAAATCTTCTATTGCATAACCAAACCCATTACTTAGATCTGTTAAGAAAATTGGCAGAAAGGGGGGAGGGGGGGGGGGCAAGACAAGGTTTGCTTGAGACGTAGTAGAAAAAAAGTCTCATAAAAATGCCTAAAAAATGCAATTTTTAGTTTAGATGTTTAAAAATACTAAGTGTTATAATAGAGCATGCAGTCCGATGGCTGTTTAAATTCTTTGGTAGATGACAGCATTTATAAAGCTACTGTATATTTTAACAATGTTTTTCAATAGTCTAAAAAGCTGTTAAATAGATATTTTTGTTTATTTAACAGTCATTTTTTAACTGGTAGTTTTAGTAAACACAATGCTTGAAGTGTGTAAAGACTCTTCTGCTAAATTCAAATCCTTCCAAAAATTCTTTATAAAAAGCTTTATTTTTCAATAAAAGATAATTAACTCATGCAGTCTTCTAACAAAAAAACATATAACAAGTCACACATATAACAAGTCACACATATACATCACATATAACAAGTATTTCAAATTAATTATTTTGAATAACCATTTGAAAATAATATATATGAAGTTTTATATATGAATCTATATCATATATTTATTTATAGTGCTAGTAATCAAAAGATTGTTCATTAAGATTTTCAGGGTATCAATGTTTCATTATGTAGCACATTTTATTTATGAAATATAAGACACAGGTTTTTCTAAAAATGTTTAGATTTTAAAGAATTTCAATTTTCTACATAATTGATTGTATATTAAATAATTATATTGATTAGAATTAAATTTAAATCAAATTATTACTTATATATTCAAAAATGTTTACTTTTGTTCATAAATTTGCATGTATATGTAACAGGAAAACATATTTTAAAAAAAACCCGGTTTAAACCAAAAAAACCATGGTTTTTGGTTTTTTTTAAAAAAAAAACCCGGTTTTTTACCAACCCTGGCTAACAAACATCACTTACCTATATTTTGTAAAACAAAATTGATATTTTGTGCAGAAATGAATACATACAGAGGAGAACGGGTTTAGCTCACAGCACATTATTTAAAAAAAAGCCTTCGTTACTAAATATTTGTTTATATATATATATCTGTACTTTGAAAATTTATTTTGTGATTATTATTTGTGTGTGTCTATAGAAAATAGTTAGGGGGATTTTGAAATTTCTATGAAATATTTTTTTTTTCTTTTCCCTTTATGTGAGTGTAATTTAGATACCTAGATAAAAAAAAAATTATATTTTGAGAGTACAGTACATAATAATTCACAGTGCTAAAAAAGTTTTTAAAAAAAATTAAAGAAAAACAATTAAACATCAATCTGTTAGAGATTTTCAAAATAGATAAATAAATATGACAGGAAGAAAGGGAAGACAGGCTTCTCCCGAAAGGGAATCATTCACTATTGGAGTGGATACTCTGATAAATTCATTACAAAATTTTGAGGATAAACCGGATCAAAACATAACACACTTTTTTGAAGAATTTGAGGAGTTAGCTGTGGCGGCACAATTTCCCGACAACATAAAATTGGTGTTGGCGAAATCAAAACTCAAAGGGCAAGCAAGAGAAGTTATGAGAAACACAAACGAATTGCATAAAGCACAAGACTATAAAACCTTTAAACAAAATGCGATAAAACAATTCCAAAAAGAAAGATCTTTTGCTGATGCTCAGTTGCAATTTATAAATGTCAAACAAACAGCCAATCAAACTATCGAGGAATTCACAAAAAAGTTCAATATAGAAGCACAGAAATATCTTGCTTTATCAGGACATGAACAAAAGAATGGAGCCAAAGAACTATTAGAGACTATAAAATTAACAAAATATCTTGAGGCGCTAAGACCGGACATTTCTTTCGAATTAAAAAAATATCCACCTACAAATTTCGAAGACGCGGTAAAGAAATCTAAAAACATTGAAAGTGCATTAAACAGTAAATGTGCAGGTAAAATAAATAATTTGACGGAAACAAGCGAAAATAAATTATTTGAGGCACTTATTAGCATGTCACAAGACCAAAAATCAGAGATACAACAGCTGAAAGAACAAATAAAAGGTTTACAAATTGACAAAAACGAAAGTGCACAAAACAAAGCGGAAATAAATCATATAACACAAAATTTTTGTCATATATGCAACAAGTCCAATCACCAGACACAAAATTGTTATTTTAATCAAAAAAGTGTGAATTTTTTTCAACCGAGGGGAGCACAAAACAATGTTAGGCCAAGATTTCACAAGAATTATTATCAAAATAGCATTTATAGAAGCTTTACAAGATTTCCACAAAACTATGCACAACATTTTCAAGCGCCACAAACATTCGATTTTGCAAGACCTCATAACAATCAAATTAGATTTAATGATATGCAAAATCAGATGCCAAATTGGCAAAATTTGCACCAATCACCGATAGGACCTAATCAAATGTATCATGGAAATTATAATATACAAAATATGGTTCCAATGCAAAATTTTGACCCAACACAGGGAAACAATACACAAATCTTATATACAGGGCAGCATCACAATTTCGCGGATATGCAAAATAGCCAAAATCTTTTGCCGCAAAATAATGAGAGAAACAGGGAACATCAGCCCACAATTACCTTTCCAAATGAAAACAGAGACAGAAGGGGTAGACAAAATCATAACAGGAACAGAGGACAAAGTAATTTAAACCGGTAAGGGGACTTACAAAATTGAGAGACATACAAGCCCGTAGGTCCCGCATCATTGAAAAAAAACAGGGTTATAACATAAAAAATAAAGCAAACAAGGAACTAAAAATAATTAAACAAAAACAAACAAAAAAGACAGAGATAAGAAGAAATGAGAACGAAAAAAAGATGATTAAAGAAAAATTAATTGCAAGTTGTAATTCGGCTAAAAACAATGAATTACCAAAATGGAATTTAAAAATAAAGAAAGATATAATTATACCCAGCCTTATTGATAGTGGGGCGAGTATAAGTTTAATATCCCCAGGGGTCTTCAAAAAAATAAAACAGACAGATATAAAAATTAAATATTTAGCCAACGCTATAAAAATTACAACTTTATCAAATAAATCGATTCCTTTTAAACACTGTGTAAAATTTAAGTTTAGATTTAACAACACTTTCTTAAATGGCACATTTTATGTAACTAAAGAAGAATTTGATCGCAATTACAAAATTATTTTAGGATACGATTTTTTAAAAAGTAATAAAATAATTATGGATTTTGAAAATAATACTTTTAAACTCAATAACTCAATTATACAATTAAATCCTAACGAAGATCAAATTACTGAGGTAAATGAAATTAAGCCGATACAACAAAATGACGAGTTTCAAACAATACCAAAACAAATTCACTCTTATCACTATAATAAGATTCCGAAAATTAATACACGAGTATTTATAGAGAAAAGCATTACTTTGAGACCCAGAGAATCGAAGTTAGTGAACTTAATTTTTGATGGCAAATTAAAAAACGGACAACAATATTTTTTCAACCTAAATATAACAACAGTAAATTAGTAATCCAAAATTCAGTTCATGAAAATAAGGAAAATGAAAATAATTTATTCACAATATTAGTACAAAATAAATCTAAACAATACTTGAGACTTCACAAAGATCAGGAAATGGGAAAAATTACCACTGATTTTTTTATAAAAAACAAAATAAATCAAACACTGATAATATTTACGAAGTTAATAACTTAAATATCACACATATTAGAGAATTAAGAAAGAAAACTTTCAGAGAAGGATTTTAAAGTTGATCACTTAACACCGAAGGTACAAAAGGAAGTACTGCCAATTTTAATGAGACACGCTATTGCTTTCAGCAAATCATATAAAACGCTAGGAGAAACAGATGTAATAAAACCGAACTTTAAACTAATGCATGACTTTCCAATACAAACAAAACCCTTTAAGTTAGCACATGATGTAAAAAAATTAGCGGAGAAAGAAATTCAGGATTTATTGGATGCTGGTATCATAGAGCCCACGAATTCAAGTTATGCTTTCCCAGTAACTTTCGTAAAGAAAAATTCTACGTCAAAAACAAACGATAAGAATTTAATTAAATTTAGGATGGCTATAGATTTTAGAGCTCTTAATGATATATTAGAAAGCGATCCATATCCCGTACCTAATACAAAAGATATTTTACAAAGCATGGCAGGAAAAAAATTATACACTGTCTTAGATTTGCATTCTGCATTCTTTCAAATAAAATTAAATGAGCAGGACAAGCATAAATTAGCATTTATCACGGAAGATAACCATTTTCAAATAACAAGGATGCCTTTTGGGACAAAAATTTCAACGAATCAATTCGCTCGTTTAATTGATATAGTTTTGGGGAACTTAAAAAAATACAATATTCAATAATTTATTGATGACATAATTGGTTCAGATGATGTACAACAAATGCACATAATACTAGAAGCAGTATTAGAACAATTAGAAAAATTCAATCTTACAATTGAACCGACTAAACTAAAATTATACATGCCGAAAATAGATTTTTTGGGATACAAAATTAGTGAAAAAAGATATGCGCCCTCACAAAAAAATATCCAAAAAATAACAAACTTCGCAGTACCCACATCTCAAAAAACAGTTAGAGCATTTATTGGATTATGCACATATTTTAAAGCAACTATACATAATTACGCGGAGATAATAGCGCCACTGACGGATCTCACTAAAGCTAATACAAAATTCAAATGGAATGACAAAGCACAAGAATCATTTGAAAAAATACAAAAAATTATAATGGAACAACCTACTATTCACCCCCTAGATTTTAGTAAAGAATTCTATATAATTACAGATGGATCGAAAATTGCAACATCAGGTATATTAGCACAAAAACAATGAGATAAAATGATCCCAATTGAATTTACGGGAAGAAAATTAAGAGATTCAGAAAAGAAATACCCAAGCATGCAGATTGAACTTTTGGCAATCTACGAAACCATAACATATTTTATAAACATTCTATTAGGACAAAAAATTTTTCTGCTAACAGATTCAAAGGCATTAACGTACCATTTACAGTTAGAAAAGCAGCCTGGGATTGTAGCAAGATGGTTACTAAAATTGATTATGACTTTGAAGTATCGCATATTGCAGGTATCCATAATCCCGCTGATTTCTGTAGTAGATCGGTACATGCTCTATCAATAGCAGATGATTTGGACAAACACCTTTTCATGGTAAATAAAAAGCTAAATACAGATAATATAAAAAAAAGAATAATTAAATGACCCAAAATTAAAAGAAATTATTGAGGCCTTACAACAACAAAGAAAAGTAAAAAAATATGAAAAGTATACTTTAAATAAAGATGGGATATTAATTCTGAAAAATTCACATAATTCAAATAATGCGGAATTATATATCGCATCGCAGAGCTTAAAAGAAGACATTCTAAACAGTGCACATGTCCCACATTTTGCTTTCTTAAAAACTTATGGTATTATAAAAGAAAGATTTTTCTGGTACAGAATGTATCAAGAGATAAAACAATTCTGTACAAAATGTGTAACATGCAACACATTTAATCAACATAGAACGATAAAAATTCCTTTTAAAACAATGGATAAAAATTACCTCCCAGGGCAAAGATTGGTATGTGACATAATTGGACCTTTAATTCCATCTTTAAATAGGAATAAATTTGTACTGACGGTCATAGACACAGCCACACGTTACTTGCAAGCATTTCCACTTAAATCGACGGACACTAGGGTCATAATCAATGCTCTCAATGGTTACTTTAGCGCATTCGGATTAGCAAGATATTTTTCCACTGATAATGGATCTTATTTCAAATCGAAGGATTTTAAAGATTACATGAAAAATTTAAATATCGAACTAATCCCCTCATCAATTTATCACCCTGAAAGCCAATCGATTTCGGAAAGGATTAATAGGGATTTAAAAGCTTCAATAGCAGCTATGTGTAATAAAACTTATGAATGGGATACGAAACTTCAATATTTTATTTTGATGCATAACTCAACTGTACATAGAATAACAAAATTCTCTCCAAGCATGTTATTTTTTGGAAGAGAAATAAAAATGCCTTTCACAAACTTCGAAGTACATGACATGTCTTTTTATAGCAAATATGTTCAAAATAAATTAAAACATATGCACGAAATAAGAAAAGAGGTTATCAAAAATCAGGAATTGGCAGATAGGGAATTAAATAGAAATTCAAAAGCAAAACACAAGGAGTTACAATTAGGCGATGAAGTGTACTTAAAACTGCTGATAAAACCTAAAGCGTTACACCAAAAGTTTTCAGGCCCATATTATGTTGAGAGAATTTTCAGGAATGACAACTATCTTATTAAAAACAGAGATAGACCAGATCTAAAGCCTATTAGAATTCATATTTCTAAATTATTTGTGCCCAATATGGCAAGCGAAACTAAAACAAATAATCATTCATTAGAAAATACTAGTACGTAAATTATTAAAAATAAATAAATAAATAAATAAAAAATAAAAAAATATATAAATAAATAAAAATATATAATTCAAATGATTCATTAAAACTGATTCACTTGTCTAATGAAACTGTCAAAAAAAAAAAAATAATAATAATAATAATAATAATAATCATAATTTATTGAACATATTAGCTTAAATTATAAACTTTTACAATTAAATACTAATGACTTCTAAAAATGTTCGACTTTCATGTACAAAAAGAAATATCTCTAATACAAAACTAAACGTTAATTTTTTTTCCTCATGGTCTCACATGATTAATAAATATATGATTCAACAAAAAAAAAAAAAAAAAAAAAAAAAAAAAGGTAAAATAAAACTGGATAATTCATGGTTGATTAATTTTTCATTAATATTCAGCGTAAAAATGGATTTTAAAACACTATGAACAATAATAACAGTTAAATAACTAAATAAAACAAAATAAAATAAAATATTTATTACAATATATAGATATAAAAAAAAAGGCTGTATTATAATCTCATCGGAAATATATATTTCGTACTTCCCGGGATGCAAATTTTTATTGCTGGTCGATAGTTTGCATTGTACAAAAAAATTTTTTTTTTTGAGATTGTATGTAAATGAGATTGGCCACAGTAAATATATTAGTCATAAAGATTTTATATAAATAATCATATCCCATTAATTAATATAGCAATAAAATTAGATTAGAACAAAATTTGAAATACATAAAGAAACTATTAATCACAAACTCTAAAATACTCATACGTTCTAAAAAGAAATAAATAAAATACATAAATAAAAATAAATGAATAAATAAATAAATAAAATAACTAAATAAAATAAATTTAATTAATTTTTCACAACTCTCATTCGATGAAGAAAGTAACAATATGTATAAAAGCGGTTCCATAACAACCAGACACAATAATCTAATAAAAATATTAATAAAGCCAGTGAGGAATAAATAAATAGACAGTCAATTAAAAAGAATTCAAGTGAGAGAACGTTTCAGTGACAAAAATTTAATATACGACATAGATAAATAAATAAATAAAATAACTAAATAAAATAAATTTAATTAATTTTTCACAACTCTCATTCAATTAAGAAAGTAACAATACGTATAAAAGCGGTTCCATAACAACCAGACACAATAATCTAATAAAAATATTAATAAAGCCAGTGAGGAATAAATAAATAGACAGTCAATTAAAAAGAATTCAAGTGAGAGAACGTTTCAGTGACAAAAATTTAATATACGACATAGATAAATGTATGTAAAAAAAAAAAAAAAAAAAAAGGGAAAGAAGAAGTGATTTAGGATGAAGATTTTTTTTCTCTCAAATATTGTTAATGAAAATAACAAAAACACTTTTTACGATTCAAAAAAAAAAAAAAAAAGAGACGTTTTGGCGAGCAAATATGAGAGCAAAATTTCTCTCATTTCACAGATTAGTAAACTTTCAAAATTTTGCTAGTTGGGGAAATTTGTTTTTGTTCATAGGCATAGTTCATAGGAATATAGAACAGGCCAAGTAAAATACACACCCATTTCTGGAATGTTATAATACAGATGTATATATATAAAAAAAATAAATAAATAAAAAAAAAATAAAAAAAAATGATGGAAAAATATAGATATCGTAATGGCAAATATGTCTTATATTTTGGTATTTTTCAATGGCCACCACAATGGAACGATTATTTTCTCACCTATAATGTAATGTGTATATTATTTTATAATTTAGTATTACTTTGTTTATTGTTATTACGTATATGCAAGAAAAAATGATAAAGTATTTTGATACCTTCTTAATGTCAATGTAATCATATGAAAAATCTGTGTATATATTTTAGTTTATCTTGTATGGTATGGTTTTTTTTTTTTTCTTAAACAAAGGGGATATAAGCATGTAGTGACGAAATTGTCACGACATTGCTTAAGTAAATATGTATAAAAAGAAAATGAACAGCATAATCTAAAAAATATAAATAGATATATAAAAATCGAAATAAAATTTTGAATTTATTTTAGCAATAACCAAGGAATAATAATTATAATATTTTTAATTATTAGGTAAAGTTGAAAGCTAATTGTAGTAAAAACTGCAAGATTTTATTTATTATAATAATAATAATAATAATAATAATAATGCAAGTGTGTATTCTTGGAGGGATTATCACCATGAATTCCCAGAGAGACAAAATGGGGCAATAAAACTATAAAGTATAGTTTGTCGCCAGCCTTTGACATAAAAAATCGAAGGAACAAGTGCAGAATTTATGGGGCTTTCAACAATTATTTACAACCAGGGGACAAGCATCGCGTGTGGTCGGAAGTCACACACAAAAGCGGCGGCATCACGAGAGGTCGAATGGAAGGGAGAAGTCAAATAAACAAGAAAAAAAAGGGGTGGAAAAAATAAAAAGACATACCTCCCCGAAGGACAAGGTACCAATGACCTGCTTAGGATTACAAGGGACGATTAAAAATTTTTTTTGAGTAACCAATGAGAAAGGGTCATCCCGACAGAGAGATGGAGAGGGAAGGAAAAAACTTCTCTTTCTCTCAGTTTTGTCTTCTGTCACCTGGAGATCAGTGGAAGAAAAAAAAAGTGTTTATTTTTTTCTTTAAAAAGGGACTTTGGAACGAGGTGCGAATCATAGACGAAATATGAATAAATGAGATTTTTTTTTTGGAAGAGGAGGCATAGAAATGCGACATTCCATTTAGACTGCCTCTGTATGATGCTCTTTAAGTCAAGATTATGATTCATCTATTACATGCTATTTACAATTATTATTAATTCATATCTGCAATATTCCATTTTTAAACTGACTCTGCGTGATTCTCATAAGGCACGATTATGATTCCCCTATTAGTCATTCTTCAAGATTATTATTTATGCCTCTCTGCAACCTACCATTGTTGAACGAACTTGGTGTGATTATCTTCAATTTGGGATTTGTGAAAAGTGCAGGATAGCAATCCTATTTTCAACAAGATATAACTCTGTGAACAATAATGAATAACATTTACATTAATGAGTGGTGCGCTTATGGCAAGAGACATTTTAATAATCATACAGGACTATCTAAGACGTTTATCAAGTCTGCTGGATGCCGTGGTTATGGTGAGAATTTTTTTTATAATCCTTCCAAGTGATAAGGCCATTTTAAAAAATATTTTGTTTTATGTGTTTCAGTAATAAAATAAAAAAAAAAAAAAAATTACTATTTAAGTTTTAATTGATAAAATTAATTAAAATAATAATAAAATAAAACTAATGAATATATTTTTTTGGGCGAACAGCCCTGAAGATTGTGCTGTGAGCATTTAATAATATCCATTATTTAAGTTGAATTTAAAACAAAAGAATGAAGTGTAGTAAGTAAATTATATCCTTATTGGTGAATCTTACTATTTGTTATTGGTATTTTACAATTTATATGTTTTGAAAATAAATGTTTGAGTGTATATGGGTGATTCTCAAAATAGGGGACAATTTATGTCTTTCGGCATACAAAAAAAATTGAGAGTTTTTCTGTCATGTTTTTATATTTAGATATGTTTGTCTTAATATTATTCATTATTTGCACTCAAGAATTACTCACTTTTTAGTTAAAAACACCTTAAGATAACAAAATAAATGTTCAAAATGTCATTAGCATGGATGTCCACAGCAGCTGTGCCTTGTATATACTAGCTCTTTCAAGAGTTAATATCATGTTTATAAAATAAAACAAATGTTATTATTTCTTTAAATTAATCAAGGAGAGGTTTTATCCAATAAATTTCTTTTTAAAAATAAAATTATAGTACTTAAAAAAAGAATTAAAGTTTGTCCTCCATATTCTATTTTCAAAACAAGGTCATACTAAAACAGCTGGTTATTAATCAAAATTTCATTTTCACATATGACAATAGTTTGAAAATATAAAGTTTCTCCGTGGCAACAAGTAGCCATTTTATCCAAGCCTGAAAATAGAAGCATGTATTATATTTTAAGAATAGAAGTTGAATATTAGGGGTGTACATCAATTGTATGTCATTAGAATGGATAATAATTTTCATGTTTATTTTATAATTAAAATTTTTATTTTACTTATTTGCATAGGACTTTTGTGTTTTAAAAAGCCCCAGAAAGGACTATTGCATTGTGATTATATTATGGCTCATAATCTTATTTAAATTAAAATTTGTCATTAGCATGGACAAATATCAGTGTCATTAGCATGGTCTTTCTGTCCATGCTAAAGACTCATATGTGCATAAATGTAACCATTGCTTATATTGTATCTTTTATAAAGTTTAATTTTACATATAAATGTAGGTATTGCATTTATTATCCCTAAAATATTCATTAAATCTGTCAGAAAATCACTAAGACAGCTTTTTACATTGTTAGTGCCAGAATGTTGCTCATGTAAACAAAGTTTGTTCTTTAGTAATGTTTTTATTCTCCTTATATGTATATATGTAAAATTGGAAACCATTTGCTGAAAAGGAAGGCTAATAAATATAGAAAAAAATATTTAAACAGGAAGAAAATAAAAATTATATATTTATTCAATGCAATTTGTTTTGTCATTAGCATGGCTCAAAAAATACTAATTATTTTTTTAAGTTAATTTTTAAATATTTAGCTCTGCTGACTACATATAAAGTATACCTAACACTATATTAACAACACCTATTTTTTTCAGAAATTTTGCTAGCAGTAATTTTTTTAAGATTTCATTTTTGAAATTGTCCCCTATTTTGAGAATCACCCATATATGTATTTGTGTTTTTTTCATGATTTCTTTTACTCTGTTTATTTTCAGCGAGTGAATAGATTAATAACCTTTAATATTAACGATCAGAATTCTTTTACTTTGTTAATTTTATGTAACCCATTAGAATCCTAAATTTGCTAAGTTAAACGTTAAATAAGTGGAATCTGAGCTATTGTGATTTTCCTTTATTTAAATTATTGATAAGTTTAAAAGAAAACAATTTTTTTTTGTAATATCCAGTTCAATCTCTCACAACGCGGATTGGGATATTATCTTAATATTATTTTATTTGTACTAACCACTATCTTTCGCGTACCGTGTAATGCGGTGTAATTTTCCTCACCACAACCGCGTTAGATTTTAGCAAATCCTAAACCCCAGGGAGGTTTTAGCAAAAAAAAGAGAGAAATGAGCTTGGATTTAATTGTTGGTGTGAAGATGCAGATTCAGTTTTATAGGTAAAGGTATTTATTATTTTGCAGACTGAGATAGGCTTTACTCAGTGGCATTAACACACCCAAGTTACCATTTTATAAACTACATCTACATCTCACTGATAGCTCATAAAAATTTCCTAAGTAAAAAAAAAAAAATAATAATAATAATAATAAATAAAATAAAAAAATAAAAATAAAAGAATCAAAGAACATTTTTCCTTAATGATTAAGGCTCTTAGCTTTCCCTACTAATTTTTATGCAAATAGCAAAAATCTTTCAAGTTTAAAGGGTTTTACTACTGCAAAGGGAAAAAAATTAATGAAATAAAAATTAATTAAGTAAAATAAAGAAAAAATAAATTAATAAACTCTGATTCAAAACAAATAGTCCAGTGATTCAACATTTAAAGCACATGGGCAACTTATTGACATTTTTGTTTTTATTAATGGATCCTTTTATTTTCATTGATTGCCTGAGAATCTCTTTTCAACAGTTGCCACATTTGCTGAGATGGTATGTCATTGAATCCTTTTTGTTTGCAGAGGGGTATGTTCTGGTTGAATTTAACAAACTTAAAAAAAAGTTTTAAAGATTTAATGGGCTGGAACCATAGTCATCTTTAAAAACTTTATAGGTGGATTTAAACACTATTCAGACTTGCCAAGTCTCCTGATTTCGGCAGGAGACTCCTGATTTTCAGATGTTTCTCCATACTCCTGATTTTTGACATATTTCTCCTGATTTTTCACATTTTAAAAATATTCTGTTATTTTACAATAAAATATGTTGTAATTCAGTGACGAAAACTCTAGTACAGGCATAATTGTTCTTTAGTATGATTGATCAGTAGTATTTTATGCAATAAACTACATTCGGATTCATTATAAATGATGAATCTTTAAGATTTGTTACTGTTACTGTGATCATCTGCTGCATTATCAATAACTTGTTTTGATTAAGACAGACTTATGATCTTTACTGTAGCTTTTACACAAGTTTATGAGTAGCAAAATGCCCCCCTTTTTTATAATATTTAGTCAAATTAAAAATATGTGAAAACATTATATGATTAAATTCTTAAGTTTTCATAGACAAAAATGTCTCCTGATTTCTGAAACAAAATCTCCTGATTTTTAGCTTTCAGAACTTGGCAAGTCTGCACATATTGGACTTACCACGGCTAAAGTGGGGTTACCAAGGTCATGTCTAAATCAATGATTGAATTATTGGAAAATAGTTTTAACATGTTTTTTAAAATTAACAGGGGTTAAATACCTGTTTATATAATTGTTTTAATGAAATGGGAAATGTTGAAAAATGGAACAATAAAAAATGGTTGGGGTGGCCAACTCACTGGGTAATGTAATAATTAATTATAAAAGAATCATTAAGCATTATTTTTCTTTTCAAATAAATTCTGAATCATAAAAAAAACTAAAATAACACTTCTGGTCCTCGTTTATCAAATATTCGACTGCTGAAAAATAAAAGTAAATGAGTTTTCTACACAGATTGAATGATGAGTCAATCTATGGCAAGGAACAATACGAAGACTCAAAACTGTTTGTTCTAACCTTTGGCCTTGAAAAGTCTCTGTTCAGTTCTACATTCAGTTAGTTCTCAGCTGATAGAGAAAAAGATCATAAGTGAAGAATTTTGAGTTAAAGTCCGAACGTAACGTCACAAACGCAAACTGTTCTACGATCTTTTTGAAGATTTAAATAAAATAAAAGTTTTTTTTCTTCTACCGGGGATTGTCATAGGAAAAATAAATATGTGAGTGAATATCTTTTTTTTTCTTTTGTTTTCTCTTATCAGTTACTATTGGAAGGGGAAAAATATTCCTTGTGATCTTCCAGTACGCAGTTAAGAAGGGAAAAAAGTCTAGAAGAATAACTTCGAAAGTTAGTACGCATAACTGATAAATCACAGCTGTCTGTTTTTTTTTCTTCTTTTCATGATTCCAAAGATTATTTGGAACATGGATAATTTATATCTCTTTCAGCAGAGCAGTTCATCTGATCTCCCGCAATTATTGAGAGGAAGGGAAATTTTTTTTTCTCCGGATCAATTCCTTTTTGCTCCTCATTAACTGGGATTTCCTTGGGAGAGGACATCTCGTTCTTGGTATGAATGTTCGCGGCTTGGAGGCAAGGCAGAGGGATTTTTTCACGGCAGGTGACTGACCAGCCAACTTTTAATATTTCTGAAGTCACTACATATAAATATATACATACATATATGTAATATAATAATAATATTAATGATAATAATAATAATAATAATAATAATAATCAAAATATGAAAAGAGCTGAGAACTTCGTGAAAAAATTCAAAATTTCTGACTTGCTCATGATTTTTCTGAATTCTAAGACAGGCACAAATAATATTTCCTTTCAAACAAAAATGTTTTTACGTAAATATTTAAATAAAAAATAAGAAGAAAAATTTAGCAAAAATTACACGAGATTTAAACATTACATTTAAAATCCCTTACTTAAACATTTTTTTTATACCAGGCGGCAAAGATTTTTCAGTGAATAACTGCAAAGAAATTTCTGAACTGATCCTGTTTAATTAAGCATCTAAAAACCTAATTGTTGTTTAACAGCAGCTTTTTCTACCTTAAAATTCCCCAATCAAAAGAAAATGAATGGAAACCCGTTTACAGGGAGATCGCCACTAAATATATGTGTACATATATTTTAACGGTAACTTCAAGTCTAAATGTTACTATTATGTTCATAAAATAAGTAAATTTTCATATGAAGTTTTTTTTTCGCGAAGTTTGACAAAAGGTTGTAGTTGTTTGTTTTCATCTGAGAATCATGAGAATTATGTAATGTATGTATGAAGAGCTATTTAATCTTACATTTTCCATTTTTCTTTTTTATAAATTTAATTTAACCTACATCGTATCTTTATATTTGATTTGAATTTATTTTAAACATTAAATTCTGGCTACAATATTTCAGGATGTTAAAGATGTACAATTTAATCATCAAAAATCATTAATTCGTACGGTAAAAAGAAATAAAAATTCAGAATGATAAAGATTGTACAGGTCATATTTATCAGTGTCCATTTGATAAGGAGGACGATTAGGGAGCAACAAAAAATCGAAGAAAATAATAATAATTGTGTTTGCTCACTGTTTACAAAGGCTATATGAAAACTCATTTTAATTTTAATGAGTAAAACTATTTAAGGCATACATAACCTGTTTTAGAAAAAGAAATGATATCCACTAAAAACAACTTTTCAAAAGTAAAAAAAAGAGCCAAGCTAAAAAAAAAAAAAAAAAAAAAAAAATAAAATAAGAAAAAGGGTTAAAGTTGTAGCTAAAAAAATGGTGTGATATCAAATTTCCAAGCTTATACACTATATTGCCATTGATTATGGGACACTTGCGATTTTAGACATTTTACTAAATATCTAGAAAAATACATGAGGAATCATCTCGAAACTCTTAGTGTATAAATATAATAGAATACGTCATACATCTCCGTGAAGATTTTTTTACCGAAACGCTATAGGGGACCGTCAACAATTTAAAAAAGAATGAATATCTTTTGAATAACCCTGTCAAAACTAATGTAGCAAAAGCGCTCAAACTCTAGATTATGATTGAATGCCTTATTGTAATACACTGTGTTCATTTTTATGCAAATAGCATGCACACTCGCAGAGTAATTAAGGTTTTTATAAAAATGGTCCCGAATTTTTCCAAGTTTTTCCATTATAATTTTCAGAGTTCTTAATATAAAATAATATTTTTTTCAGAAAATGTGACAAACAACATTGCACATAACACCCTGTAATCAGAATTAAAAAATAATAAAAATTGTATGAAAAATGAGTAGGTTTACTATATAATTTTTTACTGCGCATGCGTCAAAGATATCAAAATTTCATTTGCATTTTATGTTAGCTAAATGTATAGAGCAACTTTTGTAAAAGTCTCAAAATCATAGCTTGAAAATTCTGAAAGTAATCGTCTATAGAGAAAGGACAAAATCCGTTGTTTCCAAAATGAAGCAAAAAAATGAGGGATTTTATCCAAATGCAGTAGTACATCCCATATTGTGTATTCTATATTGACACTAATCAATGAATATATGGATACAACCCCTCTTGTTTTTGCTTCATTTTGAGAATAACGGATTTTCGACTTATTCAATTGACGATTATTGTCAGAATTTTCAAGTTATGATTTTGTGACTTTCACAAAAGTTGCTCTATACATTTAGCTAACATAATATGCAAATGAAATTTTGATATCGTTGACGCATGCGCAGTAAAAAATTATTTAGTAAACCAACTCATTTTTTATACAATTTTCATTATTTTTTAATTCTGATTATAGGGTACTGTGTACAATGTTGTTTGTCATATTTTCTGAAAAAAATAATATTTTATATTAAGAACTCTGAAAATTATAAGGAAAAAACTTGGAAAAATTTGGGATAATTTTTATAAAAACCTTAATTACTCTGCGAGTATGCATGCTATTTGCATAGAAATGAACAAGGCTTATTACAATAAGGCATTCAATTACAATCTAGAGTTTGAGCTCTTTTGCTACATTAGTTTTGACAGGGTTATTCAAAAGATATTCATTCTTTTTTAATTTGTTGACGGCCCCCTTTGGAGTTTCGGGAAAAAATCTTCACGGAGATGTATGACTTATACTATTACATTTATACACTAAGAGTTTCGAGATGATTCCTCATGTATTTTTCTTGATATTTAGTAAAATGTCTAAAATCGCAAGTGTCCCATAATCAATGGCAATATAGTGTATTATGCTTCTTATTTAACATTTTCTATTTAAAAAATTACCTCTTGTAAGTCGAGTGAATATGTATATGTTGACAAAAATCCTTTTTTCCTATACTAAATACATCATAACATGTTTCTAAAAATTCAAATGTTTTAAAATTATGCTTGAGGGGCTTGGCGGTCATCTTTTCATGTTTTACACAAATGTCTGAGCATCCAAGTTCGTAAAGGAAAGTGTGATAAGTTTGTATTAACAACAATTTTAAACTTCTGATATTAACTACAGACAAATAAATTTAAAAAAATTTTTATTTTTAGAAAAGAAGTTGAATGTTACTGCTTTAAAATGATTAATTACTCTAAAAAAGTAATCATTAAAGGAATCGCGACGATATGTCAGCAGTATCTTAACACACAATTTTCTAAGTACACAATTCCATAAAGGAAAGGCACGAAATGTTTTCTTTAGTAAAATGCCAAACTTTTAATTTCAACTGCACACAGACATATTGAAAAAGACTGATAGTTTGAGAAAAGAAATTGATCTCTATCGTTTACAAATAATTAATTACTCTGAAATAAATTACAAGGTGAATCCTTTAGATAAATCACTATTGTTTTATGAGATGAAGTTCTGTAAATAAAATTCCATAAAGAAAAAGCTTAAAATATCTGCTTAAGTAACAATTCCGAATTTCGGATTTTGACTATGGATTTGGATAAACAGAAATTTGTGTAAAATATGAAAAGATGGCCGCCAAGCCCTCCATGCATAATTTTAAAACATTTGAATTTTCAGAAACACATTATGATGTATTTGATGCAGGAGAAAAGGATTTCTATCAACGTACATGAAGGTACTCGACTTACAAAAGGTAATTTTTTAAATGGAAAATGCTAACCATAATATAAGCTTGGAAATTTGATATCACACCATTTTTTAGCTAGAACTTTAACCTTTTTCTTTTTTTTTTTTTTAAGCTTGGTTCTTTTTTTTTACTTTTGAAAAGTTGTTTTTTAGTAGATTTTACAATATCAAAAGTAACTACCGTAATTTCCGGGAGATAAGCCGCGGCTTATACGTGTTTAAAAGTTTTTTTTTTCCAAGTGCGGCTTATACGCCGGTGCGGCCTATACAATGAACTTTTTATTTCCAACCCGATGTTGCTAGCAAAAGCTGCAAAATAGAAAAATTGTAAATTTTCCGAAATCAATAAGAAAAAAGTGAGTGCATTTTCGAAAACTTAGAAATAATATTTGATTTTTAAATTGACATAAAAAATGAAGAATTATTAATTTTTTTAAAAAAATTTCGACAAAAAAAATTTAGATAAGATTTTAAAGAAAAAAAATAAAATGTATTTTTGTTTTTTATGGATTAATTCACAATTCACACTGTTAATATCAACGATACTTAGGGATGATATGTAATTGATCACTTTTTAATAATTCTATAAAAATACCGAATACAATGGAGATGTAATTTCTATTTTGTGCCGCCGTCAAAATAAATCATTAATAAATAAATATCTTTCTTACAAATTGTCGACGTATTTGCAGACATAATTCAGTCGCAGTATTTTTTCTATATTAAATACTTATTTATTCCTTTTTATCAGCGTAAAATATTTCTCCTGTGACGTGTGCAACTAAAAAAAGGGTATCTCATTTTAATACACACCTGCGCGTTCATACCAAAGAAAGATGTTTCTCTTGTACATTGTGTAACAAGAGATTTTCTCATTATAACATCATGCCTTCCTCCGAGTCATTACCCACATAATCGTCACATGACCCTGCATGACCTATGTTATTTTCAGACTTCCAATGCTCTGTAACATTTTCAAATCTAAGGCTTTCTTAAACTGTATATATTCTTTAATTATGCTTACAAAAAAATGTAAACGTGGAATCATCAGAACTGTGCTGTTAGGGACATTTTTGTAACAGAGAATCTATAATAACGAAAATGTTAATTATTTTTCTTTTAATTTGCTTTTAGGGCAATTAAATCATGTTTCACGTATCCCTGCCATCAAATCTATGATATCATAGTTCATCTTTTGGACACCAAAACACATTTTTGATAGCTTCTTTAGGAAAATTCTTTAATTTTATATGAAAACAAAAAATTCCATCCGATTTTTTGGTATGTGAATTTTAACTCTTGGAAGTTTTATGCATTTAAGAACGAAAATATCTTCCCGAATGTATCAGAAAATAAGATACTTAAATTTCAGAACAGCCTTTAAAGACGATGTTTCAATGATATTCGGTTTTCTAGTCTTTTTTGACATTTTAATATTCTGTTTATCAGTGTTTCGCAATAATAGACATATTTAATTTAGGTCTCAAATCTAAACTAGCTAAACGTTTCTTATTCATTCTAACTTTTAATTTTTTTAAGGCGTAAAATTATTCTTATAAAAACAGTTCTCAAACCAACTACTTAAAAACGTGATATTTCTCGCCACATTTCTGGTTCATTTTTGAATGTAAAAGGTTAAAATCGTCAGGTCTAACCATTGAAGCGATTTAGAGTAACAATGAAAAAAGTCTTTCGGTTACATATAATTTAAGAATACCAACATGTGTCAATTTTGTATGTTTTTTATGTCTCTGAAAGTATATCTGACTGTATATCTGAACAGAAAATTATTACCTGCGCATTCATACTAAAGAGAAACCTTTTATGTGTTTAGTGTGTAACAGAGCATTTTCTGAATAATCTAATTTAAATACCCACTTTTTTTTCAAACCAACAAGAAACCTGTCTCCTGTGAGGTCTGTAACAAAAACTTTCTCAGAAATCTCATTTCAATTACCTCCGCAATCATATCGAAGAAAGCATTGAATTGTGCAACGGATTTTTTTAGAAATCTCATTTACATGAACACCTGCGCATTCATACATATGAGTAAAAAGGAGTGTTTTTAAAGAAACAGGAAAAAAGAGAAACATACGACTTTTTCTTGACCTATTTATTTTCTACCAAATGATACTGAAAAACTCATTTTATTTTAAAATCAATATAATTTTTATGTATTTCATCGGAAAACAGATTAAGGGGACGAAAAATCTTTATGTGAATATTCTACTTTTCACCAGTATCTAAATTTTTTTAGCCTATTTACCTTCTGGTTAACGACGCATGAGAAATGACAAATTTTCGGCCGATTTCAACAACCATTCCTACAAAAGGGCATTTTGAGAGAAGAGTTAAAAGTCTTTTTTCTACCACACTTTCAGCTGTAAAATAATGAAATAATGAGAGCGAGAGAAGTAATTTTAGAAACAGTTATAAAATAGATTTCTCTTTGTCATCCGGTCAAGGTCGCGTCAAAATACAAAAGACAGTTGCAGCTAATAAAGACCGCAACTTCTTTTTGCGTTTTATAGCCCAACACGCTGTTTAAGTTCTATTTATTAATTTATTTTGTACATTCATTTTCGCTTGAAGTCAGGATTATGGCTCCATGGAAAATTTATATTAATACTTTTCAGCTTGTTGCAATTTAAAAAGCTTGTTTAAATATACTTTTCGTAATTTATTTCGATTTTCATTTTCATTTTTACACTGGGGCATATCAAAAATGAAAGCGGATTAACTCAGCATAAATAAATAAGTTACAATATAAATATACATTGGCAAGTTATATTTATTTATTATTTACTAAAAATATTTGTTTCATTAAATGTATTTAAAGAATGCATTTTTGTTTGTTTACCTTTAACTGAATTAGCAAAATTGTTCTATTTAATAGACTTTTTTGTTTGTGCGGCTTATACGTCGGTGCGGCCTATCTGATGTAAATTGAATTTTTATCGCTCGTTTTTCAGTGGTGCGGCCTATACAACGGTGCGGCTTATCTACCGGAAATTACGGTACTGAGATTTTTAATGTAAATTTTTCATCTCATTCTTTGTTGCTAACTCAGTGATTTTTAATGTTTAGTAAACTCAGCAATGCGTTTTATAAATGAATAATTAAGTTCGGTCTAAAAGCCACATGTTTTTTGTAAAAATCTATTTTTTTTTTATTTTGCTCTAAAGGAGGGCTGGAACATGTCCTGTATCTTCCACAGGGTTCGCACAGACTCCTTGGACTCCTTAGAAACTACTTGGAAATGAAAACGTTCCCAAGTAGTACTTAGAACTACTTAGATAAACAAAATACTCCTTAGAAACTCCTTAAATTGTATTGCGGTTTTGCATGCAAGCGATATTGCTCCCAAAAAAGAAAAAAAAAAATCGCGATTGTAAAACGTACGGTAAACTTTTTATGCACGTCATTCATCAGAAGCACAGCAGTGATTGCAGGGATGCTGCGGACTCGCTATAGCGCGTAAAATACGCAAAAAATAGGCGATGGGACGCAGTAAAATAGCTCTTATGCGTCCCGTGAGACGCGCAATTTCGTTAAAAAACGCATAAAAATGGCGACTTTGGTTAAAAAATTGCTAAATAAGGACTATTTTTCGGCAAATTTCATCAAAGATTCTCGAAAAAATGCAGAGATTTCCTCAAAAAATTGTGAAAAAAAACCGACAAATTTCGTCTAAAAATCGCGATAAAACGGCAAATTTTGTCAAAGAATTTGCGAAAAACGACGGATTTTGTCAAAAAATCGTGATAAAACGGCAGATTTCGTCAAGATACGCGAAAAATGGCTAATTTTGTCACAAATGCGAAAAAAAGGCAAATTTCTTTAAAAGATTCGTGAAAAAATGGCTAACTTTGTCACAAATCTCGAAAAAAACGGCAAATTTCCTAAAAAAAAATAAACAACAAATTTTGTCAAAAATTCGCGATAAAACAACAGATTTCGTCAAAAAATCGCGAAAAAACGACAGATTTATTCAAAAGATTCGCGAAAAAATGGCTAATTTCGTCACAGAATCTCGAAAAATGGCTAATTTCCTCAAAATATTGCAAAAAACGGCAAATTTCGTCTAAAAATCGCGAAAAAACGGCAAATTTCGTCAAAATATTTGTGAAACATCGGCAAATTTCGTTAAACAATTCTCGAAAAACGTAAATTTTGTGAAAAAAAAAATCCCGAATAAGCGGCAGATTTCGTCATAAGATCGTGAAAAGACTCAAATTTTGTAAAAAGGGCACAGAATAAAAAAAAAAAAAAAAAAAAAAAAAAAAAAAAAAAAAAGTTAATGTCTGAAGTGAATTTTCCTGTTCCAAAAGCTAATTTTCTTGCTTCAATTTTTTTTTTTTTTTTCTTTTTTGCTGCTTTAAAAACGGATTTTCATGATTCACTATCCATTTTTGACTGCTCAAAGTCTTTCTGAGTAAATGTGACTCAGGAAAATTCATTAAACAAAAAGTCTCATCACTTTACTCAACAAAAGTATTCTTTTTTTTCAGCAAAAATATCTTTTTCTATAAATCAGTCTTGCCCCTTTTTTTTAAAAGAAATGCAAACAGTAGTGAAACTTGTTATCTTCTACTTTCAAATGTTCAATATTTTATAGTTAAATTTGTACCTTGCAAATTTATTTTTAAACAAGTAAAGAAAATTTCTCATAATTTTAAAAACAACTAATATTGGTTGTATATTTTTATTTATTATTAAAACAATAATTATTGAATTTCATTTTTGTAATGCAAATGGACAAGTTCAATTTTTGCATCTAAAAATATGACTCATTAGTGGGGACCCGCTTTTGTTAAAAAGAGACCCAGGATTTTTCAAGTCCAGCGGCATTCCTGGATTGGTTGGGATCATACTAATAGCCACCAAAGTGTCACGAAATATCGCAGATAAAAAGCTAATTTCGTCTGAAGATTGCGGATATAATGCCGATTTCGTTAAAAAATCGTGGGAAAAAATGACGATTTCATCAAAAGATTGCGGGAATTAAACGGCGTTTTTGAGAAAAGATCGTATAAAAATGCAAATTTTGACTAAAAATCCTCGAAAAAACATCGATTTCATAAAGAAGAGAAACAGGAAAACACAGATTTTATCAAAAGATCGCAGAAAAACCACCGATTTCGACTAAAGATCACAAACAATCGCCAATTTTGCTAAAATATCTCAGATAAATCGCTGATTTTATCTGAAGATCGCGGGAAAGCATCGATTTCGTCTGAAGATTGCGAATACCCCTTCTTCTTGCAGGGCGGTAACTCGCAGAATCCCTCCGGAATTGGGGCTGTGTAAGTGCATGCCACATAAATAACAACAAAAGTGGATGTCTTTAAATTTTTTTGGACTCTTTGGATTTTTTATATACTCCTTGGATTTTTTATTCCCAACTCTGTATGAACCCTGCTTCCAAATGATATCTGATCCAAATAATTATGTTAAATTACGTACAGTTTTTTGGTATTTTATATTTGTAAGATTAACTTGTTTTGGAATTGAATAGTGTAACAAATAAAACTCATTTTTTTGCAAATTAAAAAAGAATTTCAACTACTTTCATATTTTTTTAGAAACAAATATGCATTGAAGAGTTAAAGCGGTGAAATTTTTTTCTTATTCTTGCATTATTAATCATTATCAATTATCAATTACTGATATTAAATATTTATATTTCTTTCTATAATATCAATTTCCTTAGTTTATTCAAGTAAAATATCTTAGTTTTAAATAATTATTGAACTCAAACTGCAAATTTTTATTTTTATAAGGCAATATACTAATTTTGAAGCATAATGAAAAAGAAAATTCCATTTTCTTGCAAGAAACTGGCTGTTCTAACATTGATAAACAACACATAATTGCAAAGATATTTTTACCAAAATTGTCTAATTGACACAGTATATTTTTCACTTGATTTGGATTTTTCAAAGTCTAATGTGTCTTAAGAATCTTAAGATAAATGTTATGATTTACAATAAATTTTAGGAATGTAAATTTCAAAATGTCTGTCTTTTTTTGCTAAATTAAAAAAAAAAAAAAAAAAAAAAAAAAAAAAAAAAAAAAAAAAAATATGAATTTTTATTTTAAAAACATGTCCATCCTTCCCTCACACAAGGAAGAAATGACAATTTTTCTCATTGATTTAATTTATATAGTAACCCAAAATTTTCATTATCATAAAATTTATGTTTAAAAAATATGTTAAAATGTTTCAAGAAGCTATTCTGAAAATATACATTTTGTACTAGTGAAACGTAATTTTAAAAAAGATATTTTTGTTAAAATTTTCTCATCCTTCCCTAATCTCCCCTATAGTTTTTAATCTGAAAAAATATACAGAACTAACTTTTGAAAAATCTGGTTAAGCTAATCTCAATCTGCAAGAATCTAAACTCAGTTTCAACTGAAAACAAAGTGTAAAAAAAAGCAACATCTAACCAACCAACCAACTTCTAGATTGATTTTAATTTTGTGTACTACTCTTTCTAATTTTCAAAAGTTACCAGGTCTGTGTTTACCACACAAGCATGTGGAAATGCTGATAAATCTTTCTGTGAAAATTTACCAAGAGGTTTAAGTCTGATAATACACAATATGCGCTATTAGTCACTCATGAAGTATTTTTAAATAATGCTCTGTTGATGATAATAAAAATATAGAAACAATGACAGTTTTATTAAACGAAATTTGTAAGTATGAAGTAAATTTTTTAATTGTAAAACAAACTTCAAAACCTCAATCAATGTTAGCAATTTTCTTTTATACCTTGATATGTTGATTTTAACTCTAGTTTCTTAGCATTCATTCAATCACAGTTTTAATCAATGTACGTTCATTCCCAATGAAATGAATATCAAACCATATAATTGAGAATTGAGCTTTAATATAAAAGTATTTAACTTTATTCGTGAAGTATCTAAATGTTCATTAACTGTATTTACTATTGAATGTATTAGATATTGTATGTTTAAATATTGACTTGATTTTATTATAATTAAGTGTTTATATCATGATGTCAAATTTCAAAACATTTTGTCACTTCATTTTTTATTTTACATGTGAGAAGTTATACCTGTGGCTTAAAGAACATACTAAGGTAACATCCTCGGTAATTGGCATGCACCAAGGATTGGCACATCCTACAAACATGTCCTAAAATAAGATTTATATCCAGTCTTTTAAAAATGCAAGTCCATATATCAGTTATATGCTCATTTACTATAAAGATTATGACTTTGATTTATGATACTAGATGACAATAGTGCCTAGGAAAGAGAAACAATTATGGCTTGCATCAAATTAGTCATTTTTGTTGCAAATGCTTCTTCTCTGGCTTAAGAAATGCATGCTTTTCAATTCATTATTATCTGATTTGAAATATATTTTAAATTTTAATTGACAATAGTTTTGTTTAGTTGAAAAGGATTACTTTAATTGTGTAAAAGTATTTTTGACACAAATATTTGGATTTCTGAATTAATGATAAATGCCAATTAATGGTGCTTCAATTTTGCTAGTTCCAAGTAATTGGCACCTATTCCAATTACAAGGAATTCACAAGGAATTTGAGATTAAACCACTTATTTTGGGAGTACTTTTAAAGTTATAGACTAATTTTGTTTATCATTTGTTTTTATTTGAAAATATGAAATATTATCAGTAATTAGAATCCATTAAAGCTTCATATGACAATTACTGGGGACAGCATGACAATTATTGGTTATTAATATAAATATATTCTATTGTTTTAAAGTGTTCACATTTCAGACTAATATGCTGATTTCTTACTTTCAAAAACCTGAAATATGGCATCTTCATCGACATTAAATTCATTTAAAGCGATTATACCCTATGCAAAATACAAAGTTCTTTTTTTTTATAAACATGTGCCAATTACTGGATCATAATGTGTCATACATTGGTGCTCTAGGTGCCAATTACTGGTGATTACCGCAACTTTTTATAAATATATTTTTATAAAAATACTTTTTCAAAATTTTTTGCTTTTAGTGGGCAAAATAGATGCACAAATATGCATTCTTTGATTTAAAAATATTTGCAAGTAAATATTTTACTTCTTGGTAATGAAAATTGAAGTAAGTTTAAAGACAAATTCTTAAAGTGCCAATTACTGGGGATGTTACCCTACTTGGTGTAAAAAACAGATGAGAATCATTTTACTTAAAGACTCTAATTAGATTTTTTGTGCTTAACTTTTTTAAATGTTTTTATTTTCCTCTAACACAAAAAAAAGCAATTTTATATGAAAAATGTAAGTTATGGATTTAAACAAAGTTTTAATATTTATTAAAACCTGTACTTTTGCTGCATGCCAAGAATTAATAGTCAAAGAAAGTGTCAAATATTTTACTAATTATAGCAGCTTTTTTTTATTCTAATTATTTCAATGGTAGTTCAATTATATATGAGCTAAATTTGTGCTTTATTTATTTTTGATGAATTTTTAATGTTGATATCAAATATAAGCTGGAAACAAATGCTGAACTTATTTACCTCATTTTTAATTGAAAGCTAATAGATTTTTTAAATTTAATATATTTTCTCAGATTGCCAACCAACTACACCAAAAAGCATTTTTTATTCTTATTAGTCACATGCCTGTGGGTAATCACAAAAGAATTTATCATTTATAGAAAACTTTTTTAATTTTGATTATTTAAGTATTTAAGTGCATAGCTTATTTACATGTCTGTTAAATTTGTTTTAATTATACGTTTGTGATATTTTAATTTCCTTTGGCAATTTAGCTGCAATATTATGCATAAACAAATGCTGAAGTACAACAAGGATTAATCTTCTTTAATTAGATCATACAAATATTTGTGAAAGGATTTAAAAAAAATTCTAGCTGGAAAACTATTTTAAAAGTCCATAAAAGCTCCTAAAGTTGAAATACAGTTTTTAAAGATATCACATTTGAAAGTTTTTCAGTTCAACAGTGCAAAAATTGGAACTATGCAACATTTAGAAATTAAAAATTTTCCAATTAAAAAAACTAAAAATGTTTACATAGGTTCTCATTATTATTGATATTTGATTAGAGTTATTCACAAGTATTTATTTGTGCAATAATCAACACAGTAAGATAAAAATTAGCTGAGCATGATTTCAGGCCAAAACTGTAGTTTGATTCTTTTTAGCATTTCAATAAAAAGAAAAATGGAACCTTTACAAAAGGAAATAATAACCAATTAATATGGTATGCGTATGTATATATGAGGTAAGTCATATTAAGTAAGTCACAAATCCATATGGCATGATTTAAAATAGTAACAGATATCTCCAAAGAATGATGATAGATGGCAGCACCATAAGCTTTATGATATTCAATTCATATTGAATAGATAGCATTCATGTGGATATGGAATGCAGTTTTAAAAATGGTGATATTGCTGAATGATCAGCGTATTGTGATCAATTTTTGTGGGCAAAAGGATTTGAACCAAAAAATAATCATTAACAAATGTTAGTTGTTTATGGAGAGAAGTGTTTATCATGTAAAACAGTGTACAATTCAATGGGAAAATTTTCGCAAACAACTTGCAGATGTCAACGACATTTAACATGAAGTCGTAGTATGGATAAGACAGCAATTTTATGAATTGCTGAAAAAGAATTTTATGCAGCTGGAATTGGGGCTATGATAAAAGGATGGGATAGGTACATCAGTGTTGCTGGAGATTGTAGAAAAGTAAAAATTGTTTCCAATTGATAATTATATTAATTTTTTGTAACTTACTTAATGACTTTTTCTAATACAAATATGTTACAAGGCTTGACATTCAAATTTTTCCAGAAGAGGAGTCTACCGCCCAACATTTATAAATAGAGGGGAGTTGAGCTATTCAAGAGAAAAGAAAAAATATCTTTAAACCCCACTATTTTCTTATGTGCCACTTAAAGAATTACGTTAATACAGACAAAATAAAATATCATTGAAATAATTTAAAGCAGCAATTCAGATTAGTTATCCAAAATGTTCGTTTTTATTGAAATAAAGTGGAAGATAATTAAGCTATATACATCCCCTATCTATTTTTCCATTTTCACCAAATGTTATGGTCATTTAACAATTGGATTGTTAAAAGAATTTATGAATTTAGATTTTAATTAATTTTGGGTGCTCAAAAAAGATTTTTAGAGAACTTTTCAAAATCTCACGTGCTTTCATTTTAACTATTTGCATGAATGATGCATAATTGGCAACATAATAATACCAAAATGGCATAATACAAAAGTCATGTATTTTAAATATGGTCACTTTTGAACAAAATTGTTTTAATAGTCCTTAACAGATAATTAATATTCTTAATACATAATTTATGTCCTTTATAGATTTATAGGCAAATCTGAAATCCCTGGTATTTTCACTGATTGAACTAGATTCTATGCATTGAAATTTTAAACCCATGTCCAAACTTTAAAAAGTTTCATCTCAATTCATTTCTTCTATTGTGTGAGAAATGGTTGACTTTAAAAAGTTAGTTCTAATTTCTGTGAATTGCATAAGATCAACCAGTTTGTTGTTTCTAAATATGGTTCCTTGGAATTTCAATTTTTCTTTAATGCACCACATGATCTAATCTAATTTTTGTTTAGTGCTAAGTCTAGGCCAATTTGGTAGGATGCAGCGTCCAGTGGCCATTACTGCCTACTTGGTTATTTTCTTCTGTGGTCACATGAAAAAAAACTCGCAGAATGCATATAAATGGGGCATAGAAAAAAATGTGGGTTTAGTCAATCTTACATGGGAAAAATTTTTAATGAAAACTGATAATTTTACATGAAAAACCCATTTATATCAATAAAGGGGAGGGGCATGAGTCTCTGTTCCCCCTCTTATACATATTGAATGAATTCCAAAAACTAATCAGGGAAGCGTCTTATCAGGATGTACCTATGTACAACATTTCAATAAGATTGGATATTTTTGACATGAATTATCGCATTACGAACGTACGTACATGCATACAAAATGGGCAAGCACATAAGCTCTCAGGCTATGATAACCTGTGAGCTAATAAATGATTAAAATATTCAGTATATTATGAATCTTTAAGTAATTTTAATTCAGTCACTTATTCACTTCCAAGAGCATGGTAATGTCCTCCCCCTACTTTACTTTAAACTGAAAAATTATCCTGCAAAAAAAAAAAAAAAAAAAAAAAAAAAAAAAAAAGTGTTCTGCATCAATAAACTTTTGAAATTTTGAAATGTATTTTGTATTATAAATGTATTTTCAAAATACATGCATTTTGTACTTCAAATGTATTTTGAAAATGCATGTATTTTGTGCTTAGAATTTTTTAATTTTGAAAGCTGTTTTGTAATTTGTATTTTTAGTTTTTAAAACCATGTACTTTGTATTTTTGAAAATGGTAATTCTGTGTGTTTTGCCCAACTCTGCCTGCAACATGCTACTAAAAGGAATGAGATTCATTAGGTCGCTATTAGGATTTTATATTCTTACTTGACAGAAAGAGATCATGGGATATGTAGTAATTAAGATTACTGGCATTGCCAAAATTATAGAAACCATTTGGAAGAATTCTGTTTCTAAAATTTTATAGTTCATAATGGCACTTAAATTTTAAGTGAAGCTCTAAAAGTACATATCATTGGAAAGATAATTTAATCCAGAATCTGATGTTATAAATCTCAGAAGGCTATTTCTATTTTAACACCAGTTTTCAAGAAGAAAACTGGAAAATATGGATAAAATTACCTGTACAAAAAGTTTCATGCAACCAGTTAATTCTTATTTGAACAAAATTTAGCATTATTAGCAGTTTTAATACACTTTCTCATTCAGTGAACCAAGAATTGATTACTATGTTTGTTAGTTAGGATTAATTACAGTTATTTCTGACAAACATATTTCTTTGATCATCTCCATGCAACTTTAATTGAATTAAAATCTAGACTCTTCTCATTTATCATTACATTTGTAGTATGTGATTAACTTGAATCCACATTTTGCATGCAGCAATGTGACATTGAGTTAAAATTTATTGGGGAAAATACTTCATTATCTTGGAAAAGATCACATATGAAAGGTTTCGGTTTATGTTCAAGTATCTTATTCATGTAATTTTATGCATTATATACTTCCATAAGTCTTATGAATTATGTTCTCACTTTCCAATATCATTCCACACTAGATCATAGTATTGCATGTTCCACAGAAGGTGTAACACAACAAGCATACAATTTTTCTGGAATATTCTTCTGCTTGCATACTTTATGTGAACTTTAAAATTTTTGTCTCATCATTCATAATAAAATGGCCATATTACAGTAGACTTTCTTAAATCCACATAGCTTGGGACCAAAGATTGTGCAGATTTTAGAATTTTGTAGATTTTTGGTCATTGCTTTTTTACATTTTTTAAACAGTAATTTGAATGCAATAAAAACTGCAGTTGAAAGTATAATGAATATAATAAAATATTAAAATATAATAAATAAAAACAATATAATAAAATATTAAATTTAAATAATTACAATATAATAAAACATTAAAATAAATACTGAACTAAAATAGTAAAAATTTAAATAATTTTTAAAAGGATTAAAATATTAAAAGAAAAGGTCAAATTAATAATGTATGGTTAAATATTCATTATAAAGGTTAAATGTATTTTTCTTAAATTATTTAATGAGATTTGCCTAACAAAGGTGCATTACTAATGCACATCAAAATCATAAAATAAGAAAGTTTTATTTAAGGTTTAGGCAGATTTAATAATCCCCCCCCCCCAAAAAAAAAAGCTTGATTAATACATAAATGTATTTGTTAAGACGATTGTGATTACCAGTGATAATATCAACATTATGTATATTTTCAGAAATAAATTTATTCTTCCTTCATGCAAAAAAAAAAAAAAAAAAAAAAAAAAAAAAGACAAATTAAAATATGAATAAAATTTATATAAAACTAAAAAAGTCAAATTTTCTTTCTATATCTGAACTGATGTTTCATTGTTTACATCTGTAAATTATGTGCAGATTTTAGAGGGTTGCAGATTTGAGAGAGTCTACTGCATTTCTCTCTAGTTATCCATACTAATCCAGTCTGAGGTTTGCTTTATATTGATAATTAATCAAATGATTTTTTAATATAAAAAACAGTATGACTTCGTCAAAAAGAAGTTTATTTATCCTATCTTTAATGAAAGATGTAAGTAAAATAATTTAAAAATTTCCTTTTCTTCTACATTCTCTCCATAGTCATCAAATGGCCTTTTTTCAGCTTACCTTAATGCACATTTTTCTTTTTAATTCTTAATTAAGTGTAACACACATCTCAAAGGTCTATATATAAGATCTTTTCAATTTAAGTATTTAAATCTTTCAATTCAAGAGTTAAAATAGTGCATAGCTTTTTTTCTGCAAAAAACCCTACATTAAAGAACTCGTTATTTATGTTTCAAAAGAGACTGTTCACAATTAATGATTTAAATCTATGTTAAAAATACAAAATTTTGTATCAGCAGTTTCATAAAGGCCTATATAACAATGCTATTATTATACTTAAATAGATAATATGATTAAAATCTGCTTTCAAAAATTCTGTAGAAGCATCAAAAAGTTTATTATTGAACAGTCAGTGTTGCACAATTGTTAAACAAAATAGTGGTTTCAAAACAACTTTCTCATTTAGTTTGGGAATATGCTTTAGATGCCAATTATTATGATTTCCTGAGTACCAAGAGTGAAAATTACACCTGCCTGCAACATAATGTCAAGAAAATGAGGAGAGTCATACTTTCCATCAACTGTCTGATATTAAAAAAATAATCCTATTCCATATTGGTTCCACAGCTAACATATTATGAATAAGTACAGTAAGTTACTTGAATTGGCTTTTGTAACTTTACCTCATTCCCTATATATTCTCCTGACTTATCAATAACTATTTATATGAAACACTATTTTATTTAAATGTCTTGATTACATCATACTAAGGAAAAAAAAAAAAAAAAAAAAAAAAAAAAAAACAACTTTTGGGAAGTTTGTATGAAAACGGTCTCAAAGATTTTATTGTATTTGAATCTGGTTTTTATGCCATGAAGATGTACTATCCACAATAATGTACTATCTGGCAGATGTGTGTGAATTCTGACAATTTTCTCTTTGATCAATAATGCAATTTTTTCTTCAAATCTGCATATTCTGTTCTGGTATTCCGAAGCATGCATTATTTTTGTATCAGCTTATTTCATTGTAAGCGATCTTATAATCCAAGAGCCAACAGCACAAAAACCTATGTTATGGAGCACAAGAAAAAAAAAAAATTATTTTATGGAAGAGTAGTAATAGGGGAATCTAATGATGCATGTCTGACAGAAGTGAAGTGGTGCATAAACCAAAAATTAATATCACTAGTGGCTCACTCGTAGGTTTATCATTGCGTTTTCCTGCTCCCAGTTTTCCATGATTTCATATCTTTGATTGTATGGCAAACACAATGTTAAATCTATGAGTAAATCCCTAGTGGTATTAATTTTTGGCTTATGCATCACTTCACTTCCGGCAGACATGAATCATTAGATTCCCCTATTTCTATTCTTCCAAAAAATAAAGTTTTTTTTTTCTTGTACTCGATGACATAGATTTTTGTGTTGTCAGTTCTTGGACTATTAATTATGGGAAAATTATCTTAAAATCTAGGTTCTTTACATTCGTTTGGTGATGTTGACATGATGAAAAATGGAGCTAAACGTGGCAGAAGACCTGGAAGTCGGCTGTGTGTCCTTTGTAAACACATATTTAGTAGTGAATCTGAATTGGAAAAGCACATGGAAAATCACAAAAATGATTCCGACTGCAGTATTTCTGATTCTAAAAAGTTTCCTGAAGAAATGGGTATGCAGCATGCTTAAAATAATCATGTCTGCATGCAAAACATTGTGCTGAATAATTTTATTTTATATTGTGATTCATATAATATTTACTATAATTTCTGCATGCAGGAATCTGTTTATGCCTTTTCTGTCAACTATTTTCCATTTAAATATAATACATAAAATATATCTTTTGTTTTATGATTGTTATTTTTTAGTTAAAAAAATAAATGTTTTTTGAACATCTTCAAAAATTGTATATCTTATTTTTAAGCATATTCTATTTTTCTTAATGGTCACCTAAAAATGAAAATACCTCCCCTGAATCCTATTTAAATGATACGTTTTTCTGTAAATGTAATCTTCTTTGTATGCAATGCATGCTTCTCAAAATTTTATAAAAATAATATTAACCATTTGTATCATTGGTTGTTTATCTGCAACATATATTGTATATATTGAGTTTTAATTGATTAAATTGTCACACTGATATAATTTAAATACTGTAAAATCTCTTCTAATGTTGTCTGTATTTTTTAATTTTCCATTTTTCATAAATTTAAATTACATATTTTCTGGAAAAATATCCCAAATTACTGTGTCCTTAGCACTGTTTGAGAGCAATATGAAAAAAGGAGTAAATGTGTCTAGGCCATTTTTATTTATGTAGTTCAGAGTGTTACCATTAGTGCTGTAAAAATAACGAGAAAATGAATACCCGTATGGTGTCATTATTTTTTATATCTCTACCTGTTAGAAAATATTCATTTCGTTACTCATTATTTTCGTAGCTGTTCAGAAACCAAGTATTAACGAGCATCGTACATACTACAAAATGCAACAACTCGTATTACATTCCGAACATAGCAGTTTTTGAAACAATTAGTTACCGATGTGCTGCCATCTATATGTAAAAAAAAATGTAAAATGCTATATTAAGGACATGTATAAATAATTTTTTGTATTTATAAAAAAAAAAGAAACGTTTCAATTGCTTCATGTCTGAATGGAATCTGTAAGATATATTTTTTAGGAGTACTAATGGAAAATTCTTCTATTTACAAATAAAAATGAATTAGATAAAGTATCAGAAAAATAGTCACTTTATTTTAAGAATAACTTTCAATATAATAATTGATCCCGAAGTGATGTGACACCCCACCCCCTCTCAAAGAAAAAGAGTCATGATCCCCCCCCCCCCAATCTAAATTGAGGGCGGGATCCGCTTTTGCATATAATACTTTTATATAGTGCTTTTGTTATTCTTTAGAAAACAAAAGAATCATAAATACTAGCAGGGCCGTGCAAAGTGAGGAGGGCGAAGGAGGCGGTCACCCCGGGTGTGGGTATAGAGGGGGCACCAAATTTATACCACCATCCTCATTTCTTTCTTCATTTATTGTAAAAAAAAATATAAAAACATATTGGAATTTGTGTGTGTGTAAAAAAGACATACATTTTCAAAGTAGGATATTGCTTCTTTCTTTGAATTCAAAAGGGATTGCAAACTGTTTTACTGTAGTGTTAAATACATTTTTTTCTACATGTGTTTCTAAGATACCCTTTACCAAAATGTAAATGCAATGTCCTTTTATATTACTTAGTTGTTAAAATTAATCCTTTTAAAATTCCAAAATAAATGCAAAACATGTATCTAATGGAATTTATTTGTGTTTTTAAACTTTATAATTTTGTGACACCTGTTGCAAAGAAAAATGGTGGTGGTATGGTGTTTGTGTGTATGGAGGGGGGGGGGGGGGGGTGCGCCAAACACAAAACTTCGTCCTGGACACAATTTTCTCTTCGCACGCCGCTGAATACTAGTGCATATACATTCGTTGTTTTCTCTAATTTTCAGAGAGTTGCTTCGTTAGTTTTAACTATTTTTTTAAATGTAAATAAAATCTATATACCTGCAGTGATTTAAAATTTCATAAATTATAAACCTGGGCGTTTAAAATGTTTCATATGAAATGTAATGTCACAAGATTGCAGGAAATCTAAATATCGCTATACCATATATAAGCTAAGCTATATACCGTACATGAGATTACAATAAGTTACCATTACCTAGGCCCATAATGAAATTTTGTTTAAAACCTTTTTGTAACAGAAATTTGAATAAAAATGAAAACAATTACAATATAAGAATAAATAAATTCATCCTATGAAAGTAGAATTCTACTTTGAATTTAAAATTCCAAGATAAATTTCCATGAAAATTATACAATGCAGATTCATCTGATAAGATGGAAAATCTGTCTAATATAAAATGTTTTTCTCGTGTTTCCGTTTCAATAAGTATATTATTGTATGTATTAAAAAGAAAAATAGTAATTGAGTATCTTAATAGAGATGTCTATCCTTTTGAAACCAGTAAAACATGAAACAACAAAACCTCCCTATAACGGAAACTAAAATTAAGCAGCTCTCAAAAACATATTTTCCCCCATTCAGCATCACAAAACTTTCCTGATTTTTGTTCCTGCATTACTTCAAAAACTTCTCTCCAATTCCATCCGCACATTTTCGGCAAATGTACGAATGCTAAAGTAATGAAACGACTAAATGAAAAAATCGTATGCGGAAACAACTGATTTCCAGTCTAAAGTCCGAATACAAACTCTTCTTTCCTAATCAGACTACCGGCGCTGTTCTTGAATCCCGAAATACTGGAACGTATGATGATTGTTTCATCTAGTTTTGAGTACACTGATGCCTAACGACTAACGAGTAAAATTCCAACACAACGATTCAGTATTTCGTTTTAGGAAGAATACCCGTTTCTCAAAAACGAATAC
The DNA here is from genome assembly GCA_964019185.1 of Maratus speculifer. Lineage (NCBI taxonomy): Eukaryota > Metazoa > Arthropoda > Arachnida > Araneae > Salticidae > Maratus > Maratus speculifer. The sequence continues at coordinate 101,469,715 of OZ025293.1, forward strand.
GTGCGGTTTGTAACAGCTCTAGCTACCATGTATTTCATTTATCACTTTAATTATATTTTTTACAAGTATTCTTTGATAAATCATTTATTAATTGAATACAAAACTCAGTCATTTAAATAGTTAAAATCTAAACAATTTTTTAAATATTTTTTGTGAAGATTAATAGATTTGCTATTGTATTTTTTACTGCTCTATTTTTCCATTTGTATTAAGTTTTGAATATATTAAATATTCATAAAAACAAATACTTTTATTTGTTTGTTTTATAGATACAAGCGATTCTCAAGTAATATCTGAAAGGAATCTAGTTAAATTGCCTGTTTCTTGTGCAACTTGTAATTATGTTCTTAATACTATGAGTGATGCCCAAAGCCATCTTAGTATGAATCCTAATTGTCGCACATCACAGTTCAAGTGTCTTTTGTGTCCAAAATTGTTTATATGGCCTGCAACTTTGATAAAGCATTTTCGTGAACAGCATCAAGGTCCTGGTGGAACTGCTAGAGTTACTCAAAGGCTATGGTTTTTTTGTGACATCTGCAAAAAACCTTTATTGAGCAAACATGCACTGTGCCTACACAGAAGCAAATTCCATGGATTTTCTTCCCAGTCTCTTGGATCTGATTCTCCTGGTAATTTAATGCTTAGTATTTCTTTAATTTTATATTAATAATTATGTAAAATGGATTAACTGTATTTCATTTCATTGCTTCATATTAACACATCTTAATTTGTTAGGTTTTATTAAATATTTTATTTGTACAGATATCACAGGCATTTTATGAAATACTTGTGATATAGCAGTGCAACAGCAATTTATGAAGTATTACACATGCAAAATGTTGTTTAGAAAAATTCAGACCAGTTTACATTTGAATAGGTCTCTAACAATACTCTAATCAGCTTCGAATCTATGGGTCACAGAACAATTGAGGTTTGTCACAAAAATATATACAGTAGACTCCCTCAAATCCGCACAGCTTGGGACCAGAGGTTTTGCAGATTTTAGAATTTTGTGGATTTCTGGTCATTGCTTTTGCTGGAAACATAAGCATCCAGCAATCTTCCGTGATTTATAGATACATATATATAAATGGTATATTATACATATTGTATCCTTTGATGTTTTTGTATAGTGGTTGTAAATACTAGTGTATGTTTAACGCTATTCATGTCAGGAGCAAGGCAGACCCCTATCTCAGATGGTATCTAGAAGGCACCAGTTGGGCTCTCGCGTAACAATCGCTTGACATTTACGTCAAGAATGGTTTATTGGTAGATTTACAAGCCAATTAAGCGAGACCCCACACGTTTCTCTAGTTGAGGCTACCGGTCATTTTTCCGGCTGGGAGTGCGTTGCAGACAAGAGGGGCCAGCCCCCCACGCTCGAAGAAGGAGCCAATGAATCTTTTTTCAGGAACAGGCCGGGCGAGAGACTGAATGGTCATTTTTTTCGGGCAGATTGATTAGCCACGCCCGCCATAAAAAAAAGAAAAAAAGAATATAGACTTTTTTTCTTTTCCTCAAAAAAGTTGAGATGAAAAGTTCGCTCCGAGAGGCGAAGATGTGTTAGAAGAAAAACGTGATTAATTCCAAGGAAGACCTACCAACATCGCCGATGATCCGAATGGGAAGTCTGCCACTGATGATGTGTGATAGCCTGTGATCCGAAAATGATGTCCGCCAGTAATGATGTGTGATAGCCTGTGATCCGAAAATGATGTCCGCCAGTAATGATGTGTGATAGCCTGTGATCCGAAAATGATGTCCGCCAGTAATGATGTGTGATAGCCGAGGATCCGAATGTGATGTCCGCCAGTATTGATGTGTGACCGCCTGTGATGTTTTCGAATGCGAGCCTTAACTGAGTGCGGGGCACAAAAGAATATGAAGGTACGGTTTTCTTATAATTTATATTGTTTCCCAAAATGTGTAGGGCAAAATGCCAAGTAGGGGGTTCTGCACGCTCCAATTGGTATTCAATCATAGTATTAAAAACAATAATTCACAAGTAGAATTAATAGTGTTTTATTTTGTTTTTTTTTTTGTTTTATCTATATTGAAAATAATGTGTCTTATGACGCACTAACAATTTGTAAGATAATTGTAAATAAATTTATATGTTAGTTGTTAAAGAATTGTTAGTATCTTTTCGAACATGAGTCTTACTTTATTTAATTCTATTATGATCTAATTTAGAGTTATGTTTTATTTACGATCCATAAGTTAATTCCGTCTTCAAAAATATTCACAACGCAATTTGGTAATGAAGGCAGTTGCCTCACTCATATCGAAGGGATTAACCAGGATTGAAACGAACGATCACTGTTATTTTTGTATTAGATGTAAAAAAAATGCATGAGTTTACACTATGAATACTCTGAATTAATGTGATTAGGAGTGACTAACATAATTCATTCTAGGATTTGGGTTATGCTAACATGTCAAAATAAAGATTTCCGTTACAGGAGCTCAGTTCTGTCCAGCATAGGCCCCTAGAATCCTATCTGGTACCGTGACCTTTTCGGATCAGTTCCGGAGGTTAATAATATTGTTTTTGGTATAAAAAGTTAATAGTAATTCATAGAGTTAGTTTTACTCAAAATTCTATGCGCTATTCATGGTTTTTAATGTTAAATTAAATTTTAAAAGTAAAACTTGGTGCCAATGGAGTGTGCTACAACGTTTCTGACTCATTCGTCCAAAATGACTATTTTTTGATGTGTTATACTAAAAATAAATACATATGTTTAAGTATGATTATACTGATGATATTGTGTTTTAAATTGGAAACAATCAATCTTATAATTGTGTGTGGAAAGGTTTTAAGAGTAATATTATGAAATAAGATTTCAAATTATATGACATATTTGAAAAATTTGAAAGAATTTTAAAATAGATTTTGCATCTCATTGAATTTATGTGTGGTATTTTATTGCAAGGATTATATTTTGGGGGTACATGGCATTTTCTATGTTATTGAACAAAAAAAGAAGTATTTTATGTGAATTTATAAGACCAATTTTATGCCGCAAAAGAAAACAGCGGGAGTAGTATTACAAATGAAATAAAATAATAATAATAAGACGAAGAAAGGGCAGTTTAGAAAATTAATAATTTGGTACTGATTTTCTATGTGTACTTTATACATTTATTTTGAATTTGATTGTATTTTGGTATTGAGGGACAGTGTATATATATATATTTATATTTTCTTGTGTGTGTGATAGTAAATTTTATTCAGGAGTTAAGTATTGCAAAGTTATTTGTGTAAAAATATATAATATAAGGGTAATGAATGTCAATTAGGACAATATATGCCGAGGAGAAGAGGAAGGAAAAGTTTACAAAATCAATCTAAGCCAGGGGTAGTAACAAGAAATAAATCAAAATTGAAATCTAAAACGTTAGAGATTAAAATGGACGACCCGTTAAAACCGAATTTGTCGCAAATGTTATCATTGATTGTTCCCTTTGACGTAAAAAAGATTAGCAATGTGTTATTTTATTTGAAAGAATTCGATGAATTATTGGATCGGGTCCACGTAGAAGAGGATTTTAAATTACAGATATTAAAAGCTAAATTTGTGGGTACGGCCCGTGAGAAATTAGTATCTGACCAGACGCTAAATGAGGAAAAGAATTATACAGAGTTTAAAAGAAAAATCGTGGAATTGTTTCAGAAAAAAGATTCTTTTATCGAAGCACAGATAAATTTTAACTCAATTAAGCAACTCCCAAATCAAAACATGAAAGATTTTATAGAAATTTTTAACAAGGCCGCATCAATGTATTTAGGTGCTTCTGGCCAGGCAACGGAGGTGGGAGCTAATAAACTATTCGATTTAATAAAAGCCAATAAATTTTTGGAGGCAATATCGCCAAATATTGCGTTGGAATTGCGAAAATTAGACATTAAAGATTTTGGGAAATTGTGCGAAAAAGCTCAGACGATCGAAGCCGCGTATAAATCGACAGTTTTAGATCAGATTAATGCGGTAACAGCCAATACAAGCAAAGAAAATGAGGATTTTTGTACGAATTTATTACAATTAAATAAAGAGCAGGCTACGGCCATAGCAGAATTAACTGCTCAGGTCAACGAGTTGAAATTAAAAACGAAAACCCAAGTTAGGGAAGATAATTTGAAAGAAAAACGATGTGAAATTTGTAATACGAATCGGCATGACATTTCCGAATGTTGGTACAATTTGAAAAATTCAAATACTAAATTTCGGAACCAGGGACAGAGAAATTTTGCAAATAAGAGTTTTGGTGCGAATAATTACAGGGCGATGGAAGGCTATGGATTTGCAGCGCCAGTATCACAAAATTGTTTTCCCAGTGCACAAATGTATAGTGATTTTAATTATGACAGATTTCACAGGGATAGAAATTATCAAGATTGTAATAGATTTGAAAATTTTTATGAAAATTTCAATCATAGTTCTCCATGGAATAGGGATTTTTCGGATAGAAGCTATAATAACAGAGAGGACAGATCAGGGGTTGCACGCTACGATGCATATTATGGAAATCGTAAACAATCGGATGAACATAGGAGAGGGCGAAATGACTATTCCAGGGATGAACCGCAGCATGACAGAAATAGAAATTCAATTCAGGAAAAAGAAAATAAGAGAGATGTTTCGGACAGACACAAAGGGAAAAGAAAGTCGAATTCGGGAAACTTTTAAGGGAATCTGCAGTTGTAAATAATAGTCATAAGAAAGACCCCGGTAGATTCCCGATAAGGGGGAATAAGTTCGTGATTGCTAGTGTGAATTCAGCGGAAAAGGATAAACTTCCCATCATTGCATTACAGATTTTTGGGTTAAAAGTTGACACGTTGCTGGATAGCGGGGCCGCAGTTTCGCTTTTATCACCGGAGGTTTTAGAGGCGCTCAAACAAACGGATGCAAAAATTAAATACTTGGCGAATAGGGTAACAATCCACACATTCGATAACTCAGTCATACCTTTTCGGCAATGTATAAAAATTACATTTAAAATTAACAATGAGTTTGTGACAGGAACATTTTATGTTACATCTCATAATTTTCAAGGGGACTATAAAATGTTGCTAGGTTTTGATTTCTTGAAAAAAAATAGAATGATTTTAAATTTTGATAAGAAAACACTAAAATTAAAAAATACGGAAATTGCCCTGGAACCGCAGGTTATGAATAAGGAAATAGTTAGTGTAAATAGTGTAAATAAAAGGGGGTCGGAAATGAAAAATATCACCAAGGCAGTGCGCACAAATAAAATTAAATGTCATTTTAAAGGAAATGAAATATTTGCGTGTATAGAGAAAGAAACACATTTACACCCAGGACAAACGAAAATAATATCATTGAGATGTCCTGAGGCAGTCCAGCCTAATCAGCTGATTTTAATTGAACCAACAGAGGAATTTAAAAATTTAATTACGGAATGTTCAATTCATGAAGTACCAGTCACTAATAAAATTAATTTAATTGTAACAAACAATACAGAAGATAGGATTATAATTAGAACGGATACTAGGATCGCACTTATCAGTTCGGATTTTGTGAGTAAGAATAATTTAAAGCCTAATGAGATTGAAGATGGAGAAATCTATCAAATTAATAACCTGGATTTGCAAGAAGTTAGGGCTTTGAGAGAAGCGGAGCTTGATAGATCGGATTTTAATTTAGATCATTTAACAGGGGATTTTAAGCAAATGATAGAAGACTTATTGATGAGTCATGCACATGCTTTTTCGAAGTCTTACAAATCTTTGGGACAATCTTCATTGGTAGTGCCCAAAATACAATTAAACCATAATTTTCCCATTCAGCATAAACCATATAAGACGCCCCAGGCAGTTAAGCAGTATGCGCAGGAGGAACTACGAAAACTGTTAGAAGCGAAAATAATCGAAAAATCAGATTCAGATTATGCATTTCCGGTATTATTTGTAAAAAAAAAAGGTACGGAAAAAAACTTGGTTCGCTATAGAATGGCGGTGGATTACAGGACGTTAAACGAGATTTTAGAGGGGTTTCCATATCCGGTACCGGACGTAAAAGATGTTTTACAGGCAATTAGTGGAAAAAAATTTTATACAACATTAGAGTTGCATTCGGCTTTTTTCCAAATTATGTTACGCCCGGAGGATCGTCACAAATTAGCATTTGTGACGGAGTGTGGGAAGTACGCCCCGTGCCGCCTAAATTTTGGGCTTAAATTAAGTAGTACAAAATTCGCTGAACTTATGGATAGGGTCCTGGGACACTTTCCTAAGGACAAAGTAGGATATTTTATAGATGATGTGGTTTTGGCCGAAGACAGCCCGAAGGGAATGGCACAGTTGTTAAAGGAAGTTTTGGAAACTCTAATTGATCACAATTTAACAGTTGAACCCTCTAAGGTGCAAATATGTAAACCGGAAATTGAATTTTTGGGTTTCAAAGTTAATAAAAACGGATATGCCCCATCAGAAAAAAACGTGGGGAAGGTACAACGATTAACTAGACCTAAAAATAAAAAGGGGGTCAAGTCACTTTTAGGTTTGGCAAATTATTTCAGAACTCTTATTCAAAATTATGCCGATATTGTCAATCCTCTAGTCGAATTGACTAAACAAAATGTAAAATTTAAATGGACTGAGGAGACGGAACAAGCATTTTTAAATATACAAGAGGCAATCGTGAGCAACCCTACCCTTAAACCGCCAAAATTTGATAGGGAGTTCTTTTTAATAACTGATGGTTCAAAGAAAGCAATATCAGGTGTCTTTGCGCAGGAAGATAATGGATACTTAGTCCCTATTGAATTTTACGGTAGAAAACTTAAGCAGTCAGAAACGGCTTACCCAAGCATGAAGTTCGAATTATTGGCTATTCATGACGCAGTTATGCATTTTAAACACATGCTGTTAGGGCGGAAATTTACTATTTTAACGGATAACAAAGCTCTCACATATCTGCTGAAAATTGAAATGCAGTCGGATATAGTGGCTAGATGGATTTTAAATCTCAGCGACTATGACTACAATATTGAGTACATCGAAGAGAAAATTAATCCTTCGGATTTTTTGTCTAGAAACTTAGTAAATAATATTACTAGTAGCAACGAGTTACAGAATAACTTATTCAAAGTAAATCTTAACTTGAGTGAAGAGAACATTAGAGCCAAGCAATATGAGGATGAAAAATTAATCACAATTATAAAAAAGGTTGAGTCAAAGAAAAACAACAGAATAACAAAAAAGTATAATTTAAACGAGAATAAAACGCTGGTATTAAAACAAAACGGGAAATATCCAGAATTAATAATCGTACCGGACGAGCTTAAGTTTACGGTTATGGCGGAGGCACATGGACCCCACTTTGGTTTTAGAAAAACATACGAAACTGTCAAAACTCGTTTATTCTGGTACGGAATGTACCAAGATATAAAAAATTATTGCACGAATTGCGTAAGATGTAATTGCAGTAAGCAGCACCAGACGATTAAAGTACCACTTGAAAAAATGGAAAGAAATTTACAAATCGGAGCAAGTCTACAAATGGATATAATAGGTAAATTACCCATGACCCTCAGGAAAAATTGCTTCATTCTGACTATCATAGACGCAGGCTCTAGATTTTTAGAAGCAGTCCCTTTACGAAATGTGGAGTCCCAAACTATCTTGAACGTTTTAAATAGGTACTTCGGAGCCTACGGCTTGTGTTCCGAAATAGTTACAGACAACGCACAATATTTTCGCAGTGCGCTTTTTAAAGAATATTTGAAGACACTAAATATAGATCTACACCCGACAAGCGTCTACAAACCTTGTGGGAATGGTCTGGCTGAAATCATTAATAAATCGATTAAGGCATCCTTGGTGGCAATGTCCAATTCCACTCTTGAGTGGGACACCAGACTCGAATATTTTAAACTTAATTATAATACCACGATCCATCGAGCACTAGGTTATTCTCCTTCAAAATTATTCTTTGGTAGAGAAATTAAAAATCAATTTACGGTATTAAGTGCTCCGGATTTAACGTGCACTCAAGCGTTCGTTAAAAATAGGATAGAACATATAGCAAGGCAGACCCCTATCTCAGATGGTATCTAGAAGGCACCAGTTGGGCTCTCGCGTAACAATCGCTTGACATTTACGTCAAGAATGGTTTATTGGTAGATTTACAAGCCAATTAAGCGAGACCCCACACGTTTCTCTAGTTGAGGCTACCGGTCATTTTTCCGGCTGGGAGTGCGTTGCAGACAAGAGGGGCCAGCCCCCCACGCTCGAAGAAGGAGCCAACGAATCTTTTTTCAGGAACAGGCCGGGCGAGAGACTGAATGGTCATTTTTTTCGGGCAGATTGATTAGCCACGCCCGCCATAAAAAAAAGAAAAAAAGAATATAGACTTTTTTTCTTTTCCTCAAAAAAGTTGAGATGAAAAGTTCGCTCCGAGAGGCGAAGATGTGTTAGAAGAAAAACGTGATTAATTCCAAGGAAGACCTACCAACATCGCCGATGATCCGAATGGGAAGTCCGCCACTGATGATGTGTGATAGCCTGTGATCCGAAAATGATGTCCGCCAGTAATGATGTGTGATAGCCTGTGATCCGAAAATGATGTCCGCCAGTAATGATGTGTGATAGCCTGTGATCCGAAAATGATGTCCGCCAGTAATGATGTGTGATAGCCGAGGATCCGAATGTGATGTCCACCAGTATTGATGTGTGACCGCCTGTGATGTTTTCGAATGCGAGCCTTAACTGAGTGCGGGGCACAAAAGAATATGAAGGTACGGTTTTCTTATAATTTATATTGTTTCCCAAAATGTGTAGGGCAAAATGCCAAGTAGGGGGTTCTGCACGCTCCAATTGGTATTCAATCATAGTATTAAAAACAATAATTCACAAGTAGAATTAATAGTGTTTTATTTTGTTTTTTTTTGTGTTATCTATATTGAAAATAATGTGTCTTATGACGCACTAACAATTTGTAAGATAATTGTAAATAAATTTATATGTTAGTTGTTAAAGAATTGTTAGTATCTTTTCGAACATGAGTCTTACTTTATTTAATTCTATTATGATCTAATTTAGAGTTATGTTTTATTTACGATCCATAAGTTAATTCCGTCTTCAAAAATATTCACAACGCAATTTGGTAATGAAGGCAGTTGCCTCACTCATATCGAAGGGATTAACCAGGATTGAAACGAACGATCACTGTTATTTTTGTATTAGATGTAAAAAAAATGCATGAGTTTACACTATGAATACTCTGAATTAAAGTGATTAGGAGTGACTAACATAATTCATTCTAGGATTTGGGTTATGCTAACATGTCAAAATAAAGATTTCCGTTACAGGAGCTCAGTTCTGTCCAGCAGCTTTGTTTACATTTTTTAAAAAGTAATTTGAATGTAATTAATAATGAAATCAAAGGTATAATGAATGGTTACAATATGCTAAAATATTAAAATAAGTAATAAACTAAGATAATAAAAATTTAGATAGTTTTTAAAATGATAAAAATACAAAAGCAAAGGTCAAATTAATAATCAATAATGTACAATTAAATATTCATTATAAAGATCAAATGCATTTTTCTTAAATTATTCAATGAACTTGCCTCATAAAGGTACAGTATTAATTCACATCAAGATCATAAAATAATGAAGCTTTATTTCAGGTTTAGCCAGACTTAATAACTAAAAAAGCTTGATTAATACATAAATATGTATAGTAAGATTGTGATTACCAATGATATCAACAATATCTTAATTTTTTCAGAAATAAATTATTCTTTCTTCATGAAAAAACATGAATTCAATAACCTTAACAAAAATTACAAATTACAAAACATATGGCATTGATATAAAATTAAAAAAGTCAAAATTTGTACCTACATCTGAACTGAATGTTTCATTGTTTACATCCGTAAAATATGTGTGGATTTTAGAGAGTTGTGGATTTTAGGATTGTGGATTTGAGGGAGTCTACTGTATTTTATGTCATTTGTTTAAAAAATATAACAAGTTCAACTACAAATAATATTTCAAGAAAAAAATCCCCAGTTTACTTCTGGCTAAGTATATGAGCAAAAATCCAGAAATATTTAAATCAGCTTTGAATTCCTTGATATGGTTCTACAAGACATACTTGTGTGAACATGCTTTTTCTATTTTGCATTTTTTTGTAAAACAAGAATACAGAAGCAAACTGCATGTAGAAAGTAACTTAAGGTTAAAATTAATCAGTTTTAATACTAATATAGATGCCCTCATTTGTTTACACCAGTGACAGAAATCTCACTGAATTTAAAGTTACGTTTTGACAATAGTTAAACTTATTTTTAATAATCATTGTACTTTATATATTGTTATAATTATTAATCTTACACACATTGGGATTACTAATTCTTGTTTTACCTGATAGTGTAACCTTCATATGAAAATTTGCTTTTTTTGTTGGATAGGATAGCCAATAGCTTATAAAAATCATACCATTTTCATACTCATATACATCTTTATATTAGGTGAGGCATATATTTTTTCTTTTATTGAAAGATGAGTCATGTACCAATGCAGGTTGGAAACCGCTGTTTTTATCAATAAAAGATATTGCTTAAAGTGTGGTACATTTTATTTAGTTTAGAGACAGTTTTAATAATTTTGTGAAATAACAACTTATGTTGTTGCAATCATTCACTTTATTTTCAGAGAATTAGATCAATTTACATTATTTATTGACTATCAGGAGGACAACTCTAGGGAAAAATTTTTTACTTTCACAATTACTGCAGAATCAGTTAATAAACAGTATTTAAGGACTAAATTTTTCATTAGGCTAAAAATTATGAAAAAAAAAAAAAAAAAGGGAAAGAATTACACTAATATGCATTCATTCTATTGAGTATCTCAAATATTTGTTCTTTACGGTATTATTGACCAAATTAATTACTTGCACTCATTTTTTCTTATCATATTACTAGATTCATAGAGATGATATTACTGTATTAATAGATACAATTAATTGTGTACATCATCTGTAGGGTTATAATAAATAAAAATGCTGCAAATGACTTTATTTTTTATTTTTATTTATTTATTTATTTATTTTTTTTTTTTGTAAATTAAATTGCTGAAATTGCAAAACTTAAAATTTGAAACTAAAAAATTGTTAATATTTTGTAGAGCCTCCTATGGCAGTAATCAATGCCTCTATTCTTCATGGCATGCTGTTAATACAAAATTGAATTGTTTTTGGTATGTACAGGTGATGATTCCAGACATGGATAAGTTTTTCTATGAGCTGGGTTTTGTATGGTAACGACGTCTTTGGCAAATTTTCTCTTCATCAGCTTTTAAACATTTCAACCCAATCAAACCTGTCATATGATGTGTTTTCATTCTGATGACCGTGAGACAATGATATAATATAATATGTCAATAAAAGCAGTTTCTAAAATTAGGAAAATATGTCAAAAATTTATTTAAAAAATTAAAAACTCTATTAACGCGCTGAATTAGTTTCTAGGATCTTTTCATGTCAAACATACTAATAAAAACAAGTTTGTATAATAATTCGGCTGGGTATTGTACATGCATATATTTTTTTTTTTCCTCATTTGTTTGAGAAAATTCTAAAATTGAGATTTCAAACACTCTCTTTTTAATAAAAAATTAATCAATATAATTAAAAATCAGGCAAATTTTTCTGTTATTGTCTCTGTGCCAATTGCTTAGCACAAGGTCATTAAAAAATGGATGTATCCCAGATTTAATTTGGGGTTTTTAATTTGATTCTATCAAAATTTGAAAGGTTTTCTTCATGTTTAAGGCAGTGTAATCAATGCTGCTGATGCTTTATCTCCTCAGAAAGGCACCTTAGAGGGTTGCAAAAGCATGGACCTAATGCAATTTCTTTTCATTGGAGTCAGGCCGATCCTAGCGTGGACTTAACTTTTATCTAAATACTAGCGGACCCGACAGACGTTGTCCTGTCACCGACTCCAGAAAATCAGATAAATGTACGTAAATATAGTAATACGCGCAATAAACACTACGCTCCTGATTTAATTTCTTATTACAATTGTGTAAGGAAATTATTTTTCACTCTTCATTATTTTTTGAAGACGGTTCAATTTTTGACAGAAAAGTTTATTTTTCTCTTTTTAGTTAAAAGTTAACAATTTTCTGAAGTCGGTTAATAAAAATTATAATACAGGAAATATTATTGTAAAGCACACACGTTTGTCAGGAACGGGATTCGAACAGGCGATCTCTTTCTTCAAGAAGCAGAGATTAAATCTGCCGTCTTAGACCGCTCGGATATTCCATCTGCACTCTATTCGTCAAACTTATTCAATGCTTTTAATTAGCAAAAAATCACTATTAGTTTTTGCCTAATTACTAAAAAAGTACTGAATCAATTTTGATGAAATGTAAATCTAAACCATTCTCGAATCCACTGGAACATACACACAAAATTTTATTAAAATCGGTCCAGTTGTTTAGGAGGAGTTCAGTGATATACACACGCACAGAAGATTTATATATATAAAGATTTACATTGGATACTTAATTTTAATTTTGAAATTGGTTTGGCTGGCACTGACTCCAGAAAATCAAATAAATGTACATAAATATAGTAATACGTGCTAAACACTACGCTCTTTGTTTAGTTTCTTATTACAATTATGTAAGGAAATTTTTTTTCACGCTTCAGTATTTTTTGAAATTGGTTCAATTTTTGGCAAAAAAGTTTATTTTTCTCTTTTTAGTTAAGAGTTAACGATTTTCTGAAGTCGGTTAATAAAAATTATAATACAAAAAATATTATTGTAAAGCACACACGCTTGTCAGGAACGGGATTCGAATACGCACTCTCTTTCTTCAAAAAGCAGAGATTAAATCTGCTGTCTTAGACTGCTTGGATATTCCATCCGCACTCTATTCGTCAAACTTATTCAACACTTTTAATTAGCGAAAAATCACTAACTATTAGTTTTTGCCTAATTACTCAAAAATTACTGAGTCAATTTCGATGAAATGTAAATCTAAACCATTCTCGAGTCCACTGGAACATACACACAAAATTTCATTAAAATCGGTCCAGTTGTTTAGGAAGAGTTCAGTGACATACACACGCATAGAAGATTTACCGTATTTCTGGGTGTATAATCTGCGGCTTATACAAGAAAAAAACCTTCCAAAAAGCCGCTGTGGCTTATATACACGGTGCAGGTTATACAAAGATTTTTTTTTTTTTTTAAAAATTGGAAATCGTGGTATTTTTTCTACAGTTTTTGAACCTCAAAAAATTTGAAAAAAACATCGAAATTTGTAATTTTTTTTCACTATGCCGAGAAATTTGGAGAGTTCTCCCATGTTTGTAAAGGCTTTTTTATTTACTGCTTAAATACAGTTATTTCTGGGTTTGGAAGAACTGTCGCCAAGTATTGCACTGATAGATCTATCATAGCCATTGTATTTGTAGAGTACAAAATCCAAAATCCGGAACCCTTCCAACCTCGATGATTCTGAATTTAAGATCATTTTTAGTTTATTTTTCAAAAAAATAATCTACCCTACCCTGTTTCAAAGAACAAAAAAAGTGTGTGATTTATGTCATTTCGGAACGATTCAGAGCAGTCACTCTTTTTTGGAACGATTCCGAGGAATCGTTCCTTGACAGAGTCGTGTAATTTCGGAAGGAGTTCAAGGAATTGAACTTTTCCAGAGTTGTTTCATTTCGGATAGAGTCCGAGGAATCGTTCCTTTTCAGAGTTGGTGCATTTTGGACCGATTCCGAGGATTGGAAATTTTCCGGAGTCGTTTAATTTCAGATAGAGTCCGAGGAATTGTTCCTTTTCGGAGTTGGTACCGTGGATGTTAGACCGTGGATGTTAGACTGTGGATCATTTCTATGTTGATGAGACCATATGTTGGTGAATCATGGCAAGAGAAAAATATTCAAAAATTTTCAAACTAAATTTCTTTATTTAAACTATGTTAATTAAGCTATTGCATTAAAAACTTGTTAAAAGTGAACTAAAATGAGCACAGCTCATATCCACCTCTAGGGCACACAAACACAAAAACTTTCTTAAAAACACTCATCTCCATCCAACTCTGGGAAAAAAAAAACAATTCTCATAAGTGCCATTCCATTGATGCTACCATCACTATGCTAGTGCTACACTATCTCACCAACAGCTTGGTCTTTAAATACTATCAAAAATGAAATCAGTTAAAGTCAAAGTCAACTTGATTAATTACAGTTACAGTCAGACACAAAAAATATGCAAAAACTAAAGCCAGTTTAACTGGACACAGCCACTTACCATGTCAAAGCTACAGTTAATTATAGTCTGCGGACTATACACTGATGCATCTCTGCGGGTTATACACAAACTTTTTTTACTGCACTGCTCGATTTAGGGGTGTGAGCTATACACCCGAAAAAATGGTATATATATAAAGATTTGCATTGGATACTTAATTTTAATTTTGAAATTGGTTTGGCTGGCACCAACTCCAGAAAATCAAATAAATGTATGTAAATATAATAATACGCGCGATAAACACTACGCTCTTTGTTTAGTTTCTTATTACAATTATGTAAGGAAATTTTTTTTCACGCTTAAGTATTTTTTTAAATCGGTTCAATTTTTGGCAAAAAAGTTTATTTTTCTCTTTTTAGTTAAGAGTTAACGATTTTCTGAAGTCGGTTAATAAAAATTATAATACAGGAAATATTAGTGTAAAGCATACATGTTTGTCAGCAGCGAGATTTGAACACGCAATCTCCTTCTTCAAGAAGCCAAGCAGAGCTTAAATCTGCTGCTGCCTCAGACCGCTCGGACATTCCGTCCGCACGCTATTCGTCGAACTTATTCAACACTTTTAATTAGCGAAAAAACAGTAACTATTAGTTTTTGCCTAATTACCAAAAAAGTACTGAATAAATTTCAAAGAAATGTGAATCTAAACCATTCTCGAGTCCACTGGAACACACACACAAAATTTCATTAAAATCGGTCCAGTCATTTAGGAGGAGTTCAGTGACATACACACGCACAGAAGATTTATATATATAAAGATTTGCATTGGATACTTAATTTTAATTTTGAAATTGGTTTGGCTGGCTCCGACTCCAGAAAATCAAATAAATGTACGTAAATACAGTAATACGCACGATAAACACTATGCTCTTGATTTAATTTCTTATTACAATCATGTAAGGAAATTATTTTTCACTCTTCAGTATTTTTTGAAGTCGGTTAAATTTTGACAAAGAAGTTTATTTTTCTCTTTTTAGTTAAAAGTTAACGATTTTCTGAAGATGGTTAATGAAAATTATAATACAGGAAAAATTATTGTAAAGCATACACGCCTTGTCAGGAACGGGATTCAAACACGCGATCCCTTTCTTCAAGAAGCAGAGATTAAATCTGCCGTCTTAGACTGCTTGGATATTCCGTCCGCACTCTATTCGTCGAACTTATTCAACACTTTTAATTAGTGAAAAATCACTAACTATTAGTTTTTGCCTAATTACCAAAAAAGTACTGAATAAATTTCAAAGAAATGTGAATCTAAACCATTCTCGAGTCCACTGGAACACACGCACAAAATTTCATTAAAATCGGTCCAGTCATTTAGGAGGAGTTCAGTGACATACACACGCACAGAAGATTTATATATATAAAGATTTGCATTGGATACTTAATTTTAATTTTGAAATTGGTTTGGCTGGCACCGACTCCAGAAAATCAAATAAACGTATGTAAATATAGTAATACGCGCGATAAACACTACGCTCTTTGTTTAGTTTCTTATTACAATTATGTAAGGAAATTTTTTTTCACGCTTAAGTATTTTTTGAAATCGGTTCAATTTTTGGCAAAAAAGTTTATTTTTCTCTTTTTAGTTAAGAGTTAACGATTTTCTGAAGTCGGTTAATAAAAATTATAATACAGGAAATATTAGTGTAAAGCATACATGTTTGTCAGCAGCGAGATTTGAACACGCAATCTCCTTCTTCAAGAAGCCAAGCAGAGCTTAAATCTGCTGCCTTAGACCGCTCGGACATTCCGTCCGCACGCGAACTTATTCAACACTTTTAATTAGCGAAAAAACACTAACTATTAGTTTCTGCCTAATTACCAAAAAAGTACTGAATAAATTTCAAAGAAATGTGAATCTAAACCATTCTTGAGTCCACTGGAACACACACACAAAATTTCATTAAAATCGGTCCAGTCATTTAGGAGGAGTTCAGTGACATACACACGCACAGAAGATTTATATATATAAAGATTTGCATTGGATACTTAATTTTAATTTTGAAATTGGTTTGGCTGGCTCCGACTTCAGAAAATCAAATAAATGTACGTAAATACAGTAATACGCACGATAAACACTACGCTCTTGATTTAATTTCTTATTACAATCATGTAAGGAAATTATTTTTCACTCTTCAGTATTTTTTGAAGTCGGTTAAATTTTGACAAAGAAGTTTATTTTTCTCTTTTTAGTTAAAAGTTAACGATTTTCTGAAGATGGTTAATGAAAATTATAATACAGGAAAAATTATTGTAAAGCATACACGCCTTGTCAGGAACGGGATTCAAACACGCGATCTCTTTCTTCAAGAAGCAGAGATTAAATCTGCCGTCTTAGACCGCTCGGATATTCCGTCCGCACTCTGTTCGTCAAACTTATTCAACACTTTTAATTAGCGAAAAATCACTAACTATTATTTTTTGCCTAATTACTAAAAAAGTGCTGAATCAATTTCAAAGAAATGTGAATCTAAACCATTCTCGAGTCCACTGGAACACACACAAAACTTCATTAAAATCGGTCCATTCGTTTAGGAGGAGTTCAGTGACATACACACGCACAGAAGATTTATATATATAAAGATTTAGACTCATGCTTAACTGTGTTTTTGCAGATTAAAACTTCAAAACTGAACTTTGTCTTGCTTTTTTTTTTACAGATTCCAGCCATACTAAGTTTTGGTTTCAGTGTTTCTGTGTTGTGTAGGTCTAAGTTTTCTTTTTTTTCTTGGGTAATACTTAGGATTTTTCTTTTTAATTAAAAGAAAAAAGTAAACAATAAGATAACATTTCTTTGTTTCATTTCCATTTTTTAAATAGTTTTATACGTTAATAACTCACACAAATTATGTTTTGCCTTAGTACTGTGAATGATTGATTATTTTCTTTTTAAATCTTGCATCTATATCAATCTAATTTAGTAAGCTGAGTAAATTCTTGGACTTCCTGATTGAGATTTAGACAAATTTTATATTAATTAAATAGTTAAACAATTTTCTCCAAGTTGTCACTTTTCAAATTCATTGTATTTTTTAGACTTAAAGCAGATGCTAAAAAGCAGTTAATAAAGAATAAAAAATTAATAAATTTAAAGTATTTATTATCTAATGTTGGCAATAAAATAGCTAAGAAAGCACATGCAGGATCCTTTCAATACTATTAAAATTTGTATTTACAATCACAGATATGCACAATGCATAACCTCCACCCTCAAAAATTTTGTTTTTGATTGCCAAAACACTAGGTTTAACTAATTATTTTTTCTGTTATTTCATTTTTGTCAATGATAACTAAATGACCATCTAAGTTATTTTCACCTTTTACCCCTCTCTCCTAAAGTTGGTGTAAACCTGGGGTTTTCTGGGTTTTACTTATTTTTGTATATTTATATAATATATATGTGTGTACTCATTTAAAAATATATTTATTAACAGGGCTGGGGAATTGCATCATTGTACTCGCCACTGGTGAGTACATTTTCCTTCAGGGCGAGTGAAGTTTTAAGTTATTTTTTCAAACTTCAAACTGTAAAGATGCCAGAATCTTTATTTATTTTTATTAGTTCTCTATATTTTGCAACTATTGTTATATAAATATTATATTAAATTCTACACTATAGTACTAATATTTTTTCTCTTATTTCTTATTTTTATCGAACAAAAATATGAAAATGCATTGTAATAATAGTAATTAACTGTTTTTTCAGTTGTTTAAATTTTGTCTTAACTATTTTTAACAGTATATTGTATTTTGCTGGCTGGTAAAATAAATCCCTGGCTGGTGAAATTTTTCGAAAATTCCCAACCCCTATTTATTAAGTTAGATTTTTTTAATGTAGGGGTGCACAACCTTTTCAAGTGAAGGGCCACTTAGAGATATGTTTGAGTGGTCGAGGGCCACATCAATAATAAGGAAATAATTCAATTTAAAGGAGGTGATCTGTGCCCTATAATCAGATAAAAAATATGATTTTAGAGGGGAATGGCGGGGGGAGGGGGGTGTTACCCCTTTAAGTTTGCTTACCCAGTCAAAAAAATTAATTCACATGGTAAGGATATATCAGCAGATTTTAGTATATATATAACAGATGTTTCAAGTTTTATTTTCAAGATGTAAAAATATTCTTTGACTTTTTTCAGGAGAGTAAATTTTGTTTTATTAAAAGTGCTAAAAAATAAGCATAAATTGCTGGTACCGAAAAAAATGTGAACTTTATGAACGAAAGAGAGAGAAGGAGCCGATGAACAAGAATTTTCGTGCCTGAACAACAAAATTCCCGATTTTCTGTGCCCGATTAACGAAATTTGTAATTCTTCCACGCCTGATCGACCAAATTTGAACATTTTACAAAACCAATCGACAAAATTTGCAATTTTTATGAAGCTGAACGAGAAAATTCCCATCATTTTCTCGCCTGATCAACAAGATTCGCAATTTTTATGAAACCGATCGAGAAAATGCAGGATTTTTTCGCACCTGATCAAAAAAATTCGCTATTTTTACAAAGCTGATTGACAAAATTGGTGATTTTTCTTCACATGATCAACGAAATTTGCGATTTTTTCAGCACATGATCGACGAGATTCGCGATTTTTCCGCACCTGAACAACAAAATTCACGATTATTACTAAGCAAATCTACGAAATTCTCGATTTTTCTTCACATGATCGGCGAAATTCCCGATTTTTCCTCACCTGATCTGCGAAATTTGCAATTTTTCAACTCTTGATCGACAAAATTCGCGATTTTTCCGAACCTGATCGTCAAAATTCGCGATTTTTCCGAACCTCGTTGACAAAAACACGATTTTTCTGAAGCCGTTTGACGAAATTAGCTATTTTTCAGCGCCTGATTGACGAAATTTGCGATTTTTACGAAACCGATCAATGACATTCACGATTTTTCTTTGCATGATCGACAAAATTCGGGATTTTTCTTCGCAGGATCGACGAAACAGATGACTTTTCTTCCCATAATCGGCAAAATTCACAATTTTTTCGAGCCTGATCGACAAAATTCGCAATTTTTACGAAGGCGATCGAAAAAATTCAGGATCTTTCCGCTCCTGATCAACAAAATTCGAAATTTTTACGAAACTGATCGATGAAAATCACGATTTTTCCTTGCATGATCAACAAAATTCGTTTCTTTACAAAGTTGATCAACGATATCCGCGATTTTTTAAAGCTGATTTATGAAATTCGCGATTTTTCCTAGCACGATCAATAATATTCACAATTTTTTCGAGACTAATCAACAAAATTTGTGAATGTCCCGCGCCTGACCAACGAAATTCGCAATTTTTACGCATACAATCGACAAAATTCGAAAATCATGATTTTTACAAAGCCATTCGACGAAATTAGCGATTTTTCTCACTTGATCGACAAATTTCGCGATTTTCCACAGCCGATTGAGGAAATTAGCTATTTTTCCTCTCCCAATTGAGGAAATTTGAGATTTTATTAGAGCCTAATCGACGTAATTAGCAATTTTTACGCGAGTGATCAACAAAATTCGCAATATTCCCGTCTTCGATCAACGAAATTTGCGATTTTCCGGAATCCGATCTATAACACGCGCGATTTTCGGTGTCCGATCGATGAAATGTGCACTTTTTTCACCTTTAATTCAGGAAATATGCATTTTTCGCGCCAGATCAACGAAATTCGCGATTTTTGTACTAACCGACGAAATCTGCATTTTTTTATGCGGGAAGATGAAACTCGCGATTTTTTTTCTCTGGATAAATTGATAAAATTCCCGATTATTTCGCAACCTATTAACTAAATTTTCATTTTTTCCTCGCGTCATCGATAAATTCGCGATTTCCCCGTGCTTTATCAACGAAATTTGCAATTTTTTTGTCCGTGCCTGATCAACGATATTCGCGTTTTTTTTTTTTTTTTTTTTTTTTTTTTCATGTGGTAAACTGAGAAAACATGCAATCTTTTTTTTGCAACCGATGAATTTAATTTGCAATTTTTTCGAGCATCATCTAGAAAATTGACGATTTTTTCTTGCCTGATCAAGGAAATGTGCGATTTTTTGCGTAAGACTGACAAAATTCACGATTTTTCTATGCCTGATCGGCAAAACTTGCGATTCTTCTGTGTCTGATTGGAGAAATTTGTGACTTTTTGCCGAACTTCATGGACAAAATTCGCGATTTTTCAATATCTGATGAGTGAAACTTGCGATGTTTACAAGTCTCATCGACAAAATTCCCTTTTTTTCCTCACTTAATTAATAAAATTCGCGATTTTTCAGTGCCGATCTATGAAATTTGCGATTCTTAAGTGACGAAAATTTATATTTTCCCGTAGAAAATTGACGAAATTTACAATTTTTTCCTATCACATATGCACAAAATTGCAATTTTTTTCAGTTGTAAATTGACAGAGCTCGCGGTCCACACGTTAATCCATCGCGGGCCACAGGTTGTGCATCCCTATTCTAATGGAATTTAATCTATTTATTACTAATTAATATTATTTATTATATTAGTTAATAAATTTATTAACTGATATTATGAAACAATATTAATAATATTAATTATTATAAATACTATTATTAACTAGCAGAGTCATCTGGTGTTGCCCGTGTCCATAATAATACTTTTAAATGAACATGATATGCAGAATTTTTTATGATTTCCAAAATGGCTCTATCTTGATAACTACTGTGCAAATTTTCATCAAACTTCAGATTCGTTTAGAAGTCAACATAAATTATTGCTGATTAGATTTGGATATAAATCATCTAGACAATGGCACATTTTTCAGGGAGTATTAACAGGCATCAGATAAAAGAAAATTTGAGGATTGCCACATCTGACTAACTTTTTAATGCAGTGAGACTTGCATATTTCAGGCTCTATTTTTTTAATAGTAATTTATAATCGTAACCTATATTCTACTGTTGGTATATACTATGATTTTTTTAAACTGCCAATGTAAATAAATAAAAATTAAAAAATGCTATTTATAAATTTGAAAGTTTTTTTTTTTAAATTTTAGATAGAGCTACTGTAAATTGATTCTGGTTTGTACTTGATGTTAGAAATAGCATGATTGATACCATTTACAAATTATTTTTAATTTAAGATTATTAAAAATTATTTTTATTAAATTTTAATGTTTATGTTTTATATTTCTTCCAGAAAATGTTAACCTCTGTAAACGGGGTCGAAAACAAGGCACAAGAGTATGCCGTTTATGTAAAAGAACTTTTACTAGCACAGATGAATATCATATGCACCTTCAAGACTTCCATAGAAATAATATGATATTTAACACAGCTGTCGAAACATCATCCTATGTTAATGAATCTTTGTCATCTACAGAAAATGAATCAAATTCTGCGCAAAGTGTAATTTAAAGAAATCATATATTTCATATTATTGATACACTTTCAGCATTTTAATACATAGATAAACTAATATTTTTATTTTTAATCTTTAAAATTATTGTCTCTTTAGACATTACTCTCATTCATTATTATGCAGCTTTATTGTAAAATCCATTGCAGCCTTGTACTGTAGTTAAAAATGTGATTGTTCAATTTAATTGTATATTTGTTCTTTGCATTTATGACTTTTAGCACAAAATCTTCATTTTAGTGCATAGTACAATTATCATGTGTACCATTATTGTGGCTTTAAATTTATAACTGTAACTGTGTTAGTTGATAAATATAAATAGCTTAGTAATAGATGGTAAGTGTATGTTTGTGCAAAGGTCCATAACTAAATATGAAATGTGAAAAAAAGTAGAGTTTTAGAAAAGTGAAAAAGCTTAGGCATGTAATATGCAGTATATATTGAAATATCATGATGAAATTCTGACAAAATACCAATTCTTTTTAAAACTTCTGAATTATTTTATTGTGAAGTTTTATTGTGAAAGAGAGTAAATTTAATTTTCTTTGAACAAAATCAATACTATGATATCTATGTCAAACATTTTCATATTTAAACTAAGCATGGATCCAATTTCTAAAAAATTTTACTCATCTGTAGCCATTATATTAATATATTATAATTCTATTTATTAACCTTTTGCAGGCCAATGTTCCCAATTGGGAACATAAGTTAAAAAATTTATTAAAAATTAAATTTAATCAAAATTGACTTGAAAAAATTAGCAGAAATAATTAAAAGATGACTTGATTTTTTTTAAATAGAACTTATTTTCCTATCATTAATGAGAAAATGTACAGAAAATCATAAAAATGACCAATGACCCCTGGAAAATAATCAGTCATAAAAATGATTTTTTGAAATAGATTTTTGAATTAGATAACTTGATTTTTTTTAATGGAAGTTATATAACTATCATTTATGTACAGAAAATCATACAAATGACCAATGATCACTAGAAAAATTACCGCCGGAAGTGACCAATGTTCCCAAACATTCTGAAAATTATATATATATATAAAAAATCCACCATATTAATGTCTAATACCCTTAACTAAAGCATTAGAAATCACAATGTGAAAAGAAAATATTAAAATATACCTGGGTCTGAATTTGGCTTGTAAAAGGTTAATTTTATAATCTTGATGTATGTTCATAAGTTCAAGGGATAAATTTAAATATCCTTTTTAAAATTACGTTTCTTTATTGGTATTCCATATCCTATTTCTTTATGGCACAAGGTTAAATTGTTTTTGAAACAGGAGTGTAGTCTTACTGGATAGAGAATTTGTGCTGCATCTTTAATGTGTGAATTCATATATTAACTATTCCTAATTCAAGATTTCTTTAGTAGAAATGCAGCCTTTTCTACAAAGTAAAACATATAAAACTGTCTATGCAGCTTTTTCTTGTTACTTGAAATGTACTTCTATATTGTACTAAATAGTGCATTATGTTGTTATGTAACATTCATAGCTATTAGTGCTATAAAATTTTTAGTTTACTTGTAAATCATATTAATCTTAATAAAAAGTTCAAAGAAATCTAATAGCAACAAATTTGACAGCAACAAAAAAGCCTTTAAATGCTTATTTTTTTATCAATTTTTGAATTTTAGATTGCTTAAAATTATTTTGTGATATGAAACATATCTGTTACATATGTTTTGAAGACATATTTAATGCTTTTATCCTACAAAATTTTTATATGACTATTTCAATAATTTAAAACATTCTTAGCAGGCTTTAACTCTTGTTAAAGCAGATATAATATATTAGTACAAAGTTACATTACCACATCATATTGTATTTCCTCCTCATCATTGTATTAAAGAATGTATTTATGCAGTTTTAATTACTATATCATATCGCATACTAATATTAGATTTTCACTTCATCTTCATTTTAATTTTTCAAATCATTCTATGGGGCATGGTAATTTTATCTGCAAGAAAATTTTCATGCAAAATTTCTAATTATACTGTCGCAAAATACCAGTTATCTGAGAATTTTATTTCAAAGATATAAGTATTATTTTTTTTTATTATGACTAAATACAAAATGACTTTTTATAGAAAAAATAAATTTTTATAATTTCATTCAGTGGTCCAGACAAAAAAAAAAAAAACTGGAAGGAAAAAGAAAAGACTGGACCCTCAAGGGAAGGAAGGCTCCCGCTAACTGTAAGATTTATATAGTTGTATGTAAGGACTATTTTATTGAACTTTCAAAGGTTAAATCTCACTTTTATGTTGAATAAAGATTTTTAAAATAAATAAAAATCACTGCTGAAAACTACAAATTTTTAAGTTTTAATTTTATTTAAAATAATTTGTTTCAAGATTCAAGACCTCTTAAAGGAATGATCAATGTAAAAATAATGTAACATACTGTGTGCTATATTTTTGACTAAGCTGATGTGGGAAATTGTATCCAATAAAATAAATATACAGTTTTCATTTGCATGTTACTATTGAAATAGTATTTTTCATGGAAATCACAAATAATATTTAATTATTCCATAAAAACATTAACTTGATTTTAATGTGAAATCGATTAAAAATATTACTTGAATTTAGTTAATAAAAATTGTTATAAACATATAAATTAATCTAAAAATAATGAATTTAATAAATATTATCTTTTAAAATTCTCTTTTATGTATCTCTCTTTAATTCTCTATTTTTAATAAAAATTGTTATAAACATATAAATTAATCTAAAAATAATGAATTTAATAAATATTATCTTTTAAAATTCTCTTTTTTATGGGGATTAAAAGAACTTTATTCCCAAGGCCCAAGTTGACTCTCAGCATCTGTTTCTAAATTCCTTTTTTAATTAATATTCATTTATTTGTGAAGTATTAAAAAATGAATACATATAGTAGTTCTTTGGATATATTTTTTTATATATCTTGTACCGATTTTACAGGGGTGATTCTCATCCGAAAATTTAAGGCATCCTCTTCCGAAAATTTGAAATTGGGTTATCAGTTTTGCATAGTTGCCAACTTGTACAGTTTTGCGTATGGAAAAAACAGTCGCAGAGAAATGCAAATTTCGTGAAAGGATCGTCAAAAAATGCACATTTTGTCAATATTTTGTGAAAAAGCGACGATTTCATCAATGTTTTTGTTAACGAACTTTGTCAAAAGATTGCTGAGAAATGCAAATTTCCTGTGCGGATTGCAGAAATACAATTTCACCAAATATCACAGATAAAACACTGACTTCGTCTGAAGGTTACGGGAAAATGTCGATTTCGTCTAAAGATTGTGGATATAATGCCGATTTCGCTAAAAGATTGCAGAAAAAACCACCGTTTGTGATAAAAGATCGCTTAAAAATATTTTGTTAAAAGATCATTTAAAAAAAAAAACATCGATTTCATCAAAAGATCACAGAAAACACACCGATTTTGTCAAAAGATCGAGGGAATAAAACACCATTTTTGAGAAAACATCACGTTAAAATGCAGATTTTGTCTAAAGATCATAGAAAAAACTGCAATTTCAAAAAAAAAAAAAAAAAAAAAAAAAAGGAGGGGGGGGAGGAATGCCGATTTTGTCAAAAGATCATGGAAAAACTGCCAATTTCATCGAGAGATCACAATAAATTGCCGATCTTGCTAAAATATCACAGATAAATTGCTTATTTCATCTGAAGATCGCAGGAATCCCCTCCCCCCCCCTTTTGCCATAGCCGATTTCCGAAAGTTTTTTTTTACCCAGAATCACCCCTGTGATTTTTATATTTGATAAGTTTTCTGAATATTGTTAGTGTGAAATGTTTGTAGTAAAAAAGATATTCAATTATTTATTTAGAAATTCACTTTGTATTTTTACTTGTTTAAGATTGGATAAAAATTGAAACATGATGTCCTGAGACATTTTGACTATCACTAACAAAAAATTCTTTTTAATGAGGCATTTGCTATAACAAGATGCCTGTTCTTATAATGGAGAAATGTTTCTTTCAAATTTATTCCCTTACTTCCAGTATTACTCCCCTTTTGAGCACCATTTTTATTTGATAAATACTGAAAGTATTAACGGTTAAAGAATTATGTTGGAATAATATTGAGAGAACTGTTATTACTAATATTATAATTATTACAATTAAATTTATTTATGTTATTTATATTATTAAGAATTATATTTGGTATAGGCTCATTTTTGGGTAAGAAAAAGAAAACTTTACTTCCATTTTATACATTGTCCATTTCAAATGACTCATATAAAAAGAAAATAGTAAGATAAAATAGAAAAAAAAAGAATGAAAAAGTATGGCTGAATCTTTTGAGTACTTTTGAAAGCATTATGTGTTTCTTTTTATGTGTTATTGTAATTATTCTGATATTTATTTATTGAGTTTTATAATATTATTTATTTAAGTTATTGGGGAATATAAATGCCTGAAAATGTTTGTTATTTAAACATTTGGATAGAAGCAACTCAATAGATGTAGAACTTTAATGTGTTTTTGCAATAGACTGGTTAGATCCTTTATATTGCTCAAAACTACTGGGTCAGCTTTTATATTATCGCTAACAATTTTGATTAAAAAAAAATTAAAGTGATTCACAACTGCAAATGGACTTTATGGTTTACTCCAATAGAAACTTCTGGCTGTGTATCATTAAGCTCAATAATTATTCCAGCTTATTCATTTATTTAATTGATGTTCCTTGATTGCAAAGTCGCCTGATATTATATTTTAACCTGCCTGATATCATATCTGTTTGACTTTTGTGTAATTGATAGACCAATCTTTTTTACAAGATTCCAGACATAATAGCTATTTAATCACACATATTTATCACTTTCTATTATCTTTTTACATAATATGAATACATTCTCAAAAACATTTTTTATTCTCTAAATATTATTTAGATTATCACATTGCAGTTGATAGTTTAATTTAAAAAAATACTCTTTTGCCAGAATAGCAATGTAAAAAAATTTTTTGGATTAATCTTTAATCAATGTTTAATTTGTTTCTCTAGGATAATTAAATTCTTTGTTTGTTTTGAAGCAGTATTACACATTGAAATATAACAGTGAAGTATTTTGTGTTATAACGTACTTAAATTTTCATCATATATGCTTTATCAATTATGATTTCATTATTACTAATATTTATTTTATTTTTTTTTTAATGAGAAAATTTATTTAGTTATCAAAATTATTTATGTGAATTTATTTTATCAAACATTTGATAGGGATTTATAATCTGTTTCAATTGACTGCAAAAATGATTTTGCTATAGGTAGAATCATGGTGACTCTGGGCTTTTGTTTTCCTTTTAAAAGTTTCTTCGTATGAACAAATGAACTCTTGAAATTTATTGCAATATTGTGTGAAACTAAACTGTGATAAACATGCCAATAAAAACGAATTACAAAGTAATTAAATTAACAGAATTTCAAAGATATAATCAAATTTTGAGAAATTAAGCTGATTAATGAGCACAAGGCTTATATGCCTATACATAATTTAAAAACATATATCAAGTTGAAAAAAACATCTTTTTTTAGCATTTAAAAACCGTTAAGGAGAAAACTATATTGCAATTTTGCCCTTTTGCTCAGCTATCAGGGCGTTGAATTTTAATGACATTATTGTATTTATTATGACTCATTTTAAACATACCTTTTCAATTTAATTACTGGAAAAGTTTATGTTTCAAAAAGTGTTTTCTCTCATAATATGCATTAAAACCTCCTTCAGGCATATTTTCTGTAAACTGTAATCCACGTTGAATTGTTTTAAATGATTTTAGCATTTCATCATATGAAGATTTTCTGATTTCTGCATCACTCTCTTCATCAACTTTATCACCATTGCTTTATTTCTTTTATTTTTTACACTTTCCAAAATAGAGATTCGTTAAACTGAGATCTGATTGAAGTACCTTGTTCCATAAGAACCATAAATTATGTGTGCATTTTGATATAATTTATTAAAATTTATATACAAAGTATAATGAGTTAATTTTGCAAATTTTTTGGTTGTTTTTTAATAGCTTCTCTTTTCTAATTATGCTGAAGCTACAGATACTTAAAGTGTTGTAAAATGGAATTTATCGTTTAATGATTATAAGCAAAGCTGAAAAGTTAAAGACCATTATAACTATGATTCATTATTGTCATAATTAATTTACCGATTGAATAATCGTGTTATAAATTAATCTAATCTAATTTAATTTAATGAACTATTGTTGAAACTAGAATCAGTCATTGTTATGCAGCACAAATAGAACATCATTTCTTTGTTATCCTAAATAAATAAATACAGGATTAGTTATTCTTACTTTTTCCTAATTATTTTTATTTTAATTGCATTTTCAAGTCAAGATATCTTCTGCATCAAACACTTTATTTTATTTTTTACACTTTCCAAAATAGAGATTCGTTAAACTGAGATCTGATTGAAGTACCTTGTTCCATAAGAACCATAAATTATGTGTGCATTTTGATATAATTTATTAAAATTTATATACAAAGTATAATGAGTTAATTTTGCAAATTTTTTGGTTGTTTTTTAATAGCTTCTCTTTTCTAATTATGCTGAAGCTACAGATACTTAAAGTGTTGTAAAATGGAATTTATCGTTTAATGATTATAAGCAAAGCTGAAAAGTTAAAGACCATTATAACTATGATTCATTATTGTCATAATTAATTTACCGATTGAATAATCGTGTTATAAATTAATCTAATCTAATTTAATTTAATGAACTATTGTTGAAACTAGAATCAGTCATTGTTATGCAGCACAAATAGAACATCATTTCTTTGTTATCCTAAATAAATAAATACAGGATTAGTTATTCTTACTTTTTCCTAATTATTTTTATTTTAATTGCATTTTCAAGTCAAGATATCTTCTGCATCAAACACAGTCAGTTTATATTTGTCTCAGAACCAATGTCTCAGACCCTCTTCATTTTCAAATGATTAATTATTCTTATTCATGTCATTAAAGCAACTGCATATATTATGCAGTTGCTTTATGCATATTGTATGCATATATTACTGCATATATCATTAAAGCATATGGCATATTTATGTTTTTAGACCTTGATGTAACTCTGTTAAAACATCAAGCTGTTTCTAAACTAATTTCTATTAGAATCTACATAGACTTTCTGAAATTATGCAGTTATATGTGTTTTGAATTAATTAAAGCATTTTGGATTTAAATTATTATCACCAAAGCATTAAATTTGTAAAATTTCATTGTACATGAGAATTTTTCTTATTGTTTGTATTTATTTTTATTGTTTTTTTTCCTAGTATGTTGTTTTGTTTAAATTATATAACATGTTCTGTTTGATGGTGCTCTCAGAAAGTCAGCATTTTAATGTATATATGCATAAAGTACAAATTTATATATATATATATATATATATTTGCACACTAAATTATTTTTATGTTTATTGTTATTTTTGTATAGGTGAATTTATTTTAGATTTTTTATCTAGTCATTTTTATATTTTTAGTCAGAACTTCTTTATTTTATATGTATGTATTTGTCTGTGTTTCAGTGAAAATTATTTTAGTTTATTCTTTAAATAAGGATACTGACATTTTTTCTTCTTCTAAAAGTTTGAAGTTGAGAGAAGTTTTTTTTTTTTTCTTTTTTTATTTTGACTGTATGTTATATAATTTCTTTAAAAAAGATTTCTTTGACCCATCTTGAAGATTGATCTAGAGTAGGTTAAGGAAATAACATTTATAGCATAACCATTTCAAATACCAGCTAAAGTAAAGTTATCGTAAATTAAAATACCATATATACTCATGTATAAGTCAATCTTCACACTTTTGAATGCAAATTTTGCAGAAAATCAAAAATTTGCATGTAATTTGACCCCCTAATTTTTTAATTGAATTTTTCACGAAAACAAACGAAATATCCCACTTTCCAGTTAAAAAACATAGTAATTAAACAAAAACACACCATTGAAATGCTTTTTAATGCTAAATTATTGCTATTTATATATTTTATATATTACTTTACTATCCATATACATAAAAAGCCAGAATTTCACAGTATTTAAAGTGTTTGTTTTTGCTTTTTTAATTGATTTGGATTTAAGTTGACACCCCCTCCCCCCAATTTACTTGTTTAAAGTTGTCAGAATCTCCTCGACTTATATGCGAGCATGTATGGTAACCATCACACATTCGTTTATTTCTTCCAAGCAATTACAAATTTCTCAGTTGATGCTCTCATTTAATGATAAAGATAGAATTTTGTGTGTATCTTTGTAGAAAGCCAATATTGATCCAATATCTTCCATTCATTGTTATACTTCTTGTGTCATGTGAATACTGGTTAAATATTGCATTTATTCTGGAAATATTTACAGCCAAATGCTAGTATTTCAGAAATATTGACTCTTTAATGAAAATATTTGCAATGTCATTCCAATATTACAAAATTGTTAACTTTATTGTTTTTACTTCAATGAAATATTTCTTCCTATTAGTGCAATATTGAAGAATATAAAATCCCAATTATAAAGCAATATTTCAATAACCTCTACTAACCCAGTATTGTTTTGCTACTAGAGATATCTCCTAACGTTTTCTTATAAATCTTACAGCTTTCTAATAGTCAGGTCACTCAGTTTTTTCTAAATTTTTTATTTATGCCATTTTATGATTTTTTTGTAATTAGAGAGGTTTTATTAGATTGTTTGATTTATATTATTGGAAAACTTATTTAGCTCAGTTCAGTTAGACAATCATCACTTAAATTCTATATCTATTCAAGAATGCTTTTTTTTCTATTTATAAAAAACAGTTTTGTTTTAAATTTTATTGCAAAATTGCATGTTATTTTTTTACATACATTTCATACCCTATCACATTTACGTAAAATCTGCTTTTTGAAATAATGACCTTTTCATTTTTTCTTGGAAATGCTAGTACTTTGTCGGTTCTTAACTGCACTTTACTTTTTATTATATTGACCTTTTCTTTTGAATTATGTTATTTATTTTTTCCCCATTAGATTGTTCCCTTCTTCTAAACAAATTTTGCATTCTGTATGATAGATTGATCATGGAAAGAACTTTAATGCTAGACATCAACAAGTGTGCTTACATTGAAAGCTCACAGAAATTCTCAATTGTCACAAGTATAAATGCTTATTGTTTCTCCTAAATTTTATGTACATACATTGAATGCCATATGAATGTCAGAATAGAAATACAAGTATATTTTGATTAGTACTTTTATAGAAAATAACTCAGCAATTCTTCTGTATGCTGAAATAATAATTGTATGTGGTCGCAAAAAATGAGTAGTAATTCTGTTTTATTTTCAGTCACAGTATGTATAAAATATTGTGATTTTCATATAAAAATATAAATTTATTTAAATTCTTAAAATATGTTTAAGCATCATGTTTATTAAAGCTTCATTAGAAGAAATAATCATCTATAGATTTTAAAAGTTAGATTTTCAGAACACATAAGTTAAAAGTGTTGTGTCAATCCTGAAGAGAAAAAATATTTGAAATCAATTTTGCAGATTTAAATATAGTTAAAAGTAATCCTTACTAATGAGTATTTTCAAAATATCCATGTCTTGTCTTTTTTACTTAAACATGTTATACTCATTGAATTACAAATCATCATATTTCATGTATGGGCTAATTTATATAAAGTGTACAAATAGAGGACTTTAAATGTGTTCTCTGCTGCTATGCAATGTTATGTACTTTTTGTATTCATGTACGATTTTATATTGATTTCATTGTAATTTTTGAGTTTTGTGCTTGTATGTTCATTTGTATCTGTAGGTATATGAGCATATATGTGTGTGTGGCTGTAATTTGATATATCATGATCAGCATTTATAAATAGCAGAATATCAAAATATCTGTTTATCTGGAGATATTTTTATGAATAATATGTTCAAATAGGAGATCACTGGAAGATATTTTTAAAAAAGGGATATCAGCTCTTTTTATTTTTTTTTCAAATAAACTAATAACTGTTTTGTCACTGTGTAATTTGTGGCCACTATACCCAAAACAATTTTTTTTTTTTTAATTCTGAATAATAATGTAGTACCTTTTGAAGCTGATCTTTATAATTAAAAAATGTCTAAGTTCATGAACATTTTGAAATATTATCTTAAGAATGTTTTTTGCATATTACAAATAATCTTCAAAAATCTAAAAATTATAGGGGTTTTTTATTGTTGTTTTTGTTCTTTGGCAAATATTTTTAATTTTTTCTTCATTTCTTCCTATTTAACATCTCAGCTACATCTTATTTTCAGTTCTATTTTTTCCTTTTTTAATTGATTTTGTTTTTTTAGGTACTTGATAATTATCTATTTACCCATCCTTCATATATTTTCATACTGGTACTTGATTAACTTTTTTGTCCTTAAAAGAGGTATTTAACATTATTTGAATTAAATATTCGATTTTTCTTGATATCTTACAGATGTATAGTGAAAATCATTTCAGATACTGCAATTATTTCTTGACACAGTTGGTTTCAGGGGAAATAATGAAAACTAAACTCTTCAAAGACATCTTACAAAACTAAATACTATCAATGTTCTAACAGTCTCTCTTCTTTCTTTTATGTACCTTAAAATTATGTTTGATTTGTGTATGATTTATTAGATTTTTAGTAAAGTAAATGGTTTGTTATTATTTTATATTTTAATAAACATTATTTATCAGAATGAAACAAATGTGCAGTTAAAAGAAGGAAATTTTTGTGTTTACTTGAAAACCAAGGCTGCTTGTGCTATTATTATTATTATTATTTTAATTTGCCACATGCATCAATCATTTAATACTAGAGACCCAACACTGTGTATTATTTATAATATCTGTATATATATTAATGAATTTTACTTTTTTTTAACTTAATTTTGTATAAATTTATTTTAGTATGTTATGCATACTTGTTCTATTTTGCAGAATATTTTGTACATTGCTTTCCCAAGAGATACTTATTTTATTTTAACTTTAATGTGTTTCAATAAAT
Source organism: Maratus speculifer (assembly GCA_964019185.1). Taxonomy (NCBI): domain Eukaryota; kingdom Metazoa; phylum Arthropoda; class Arachnida; order Araneae; family Salticidae; genus Maratus; species Maratus speculifer. The sequence continues at coordinate 101,502,489 of OZ025293.1, forward strand.
ATATTCTATTATAGCAAACTGTAAGACAGAATTGATCAGGACTAAGAAAATTTTCCAGTGTGGATGGTATTCCTTCTTAGACAGAATTAATTGTATTGTTTCGTTTTGCTGGGACTTGAAAAATTTTCCACATTAGACCGATTTCTGTTTTAAATTCAATAAACTATAGAAAGAGCTCATTTTATTTGAATAACTTTCATATTTTTATGATTATCAAATATTTTTTTATGTAGCTTTTTTATGTGTTCTGTATGTTCTGAAGGGAGGGGGGGGGGGGGGGGGGGAACAAGTTTTTTGCTAGCGAGCTATGTGATTTTCAAGTCTTTTAATTTATTTCTCTCCTGGTCTATCTTTTGAATTTTCCGTAATTTATTATATTTGCAAATAGTCACTATTTAAAAGACAACTGTTCTGAAAAATAAAAGCAGGAATATTTTTGAATTTATTTGTTGAAAAATTTTAAAAAAAGGCAAGAATGCTTGCTAGGAATTTGGTATTAAGCATTTTAATCACTCTTTTAGTCATTAATGAATTTTCTCGCATACATATATGCACATATATTTTCAATGTATATGTAAATGTATATTCATTGACTTATTGGATGTTGGATCTTTCCTTATTTTTTCTCTTTTCAGCTGTGAAATTTTAATCTTAGATACTTGTAATATGCATTTAACAGAAAATGTAGTATCAAAAGAATTTTAAATAACATTGTGCTGTTAAAATGAATAAGTATCTATTTATATGTGAAAATGTTTTGGGAATACATCAAAAGAGTATTTTGAAGGTTAGAATTTTTATACTATGTATCTTCCTTCTTTGTCTAATTTTATCACAAAGTACAAATAGACTTTTAATGCTCACTGAAATGAAATTTTATATGGTTGTTCCTGATTAAGAATCAGTATATTATATAATACATATATATTTAATATGTAGGTATCTCTCTTGATAATTTATATACATAGTGATCTTAGGATATGAAATTTAAAATTGCCAGAAATATTATTTTATGTACAGAAATATTTTTCTTTTTATATTGTGAATTGTTTAACTTCTATCTTAACACTTTTGACTGCCTAATATGAATATGCCTTCTCACTGTCAAACTTTTGTATTAAAATATCCTGATGAAAACTTAGTAGATTGATAAATGGGAGGATGCATGTAGATATGAGTTGTCTATTAATAATTATGTCTATTAAGAGTTGTTTATAACCGTCTACACATGTAATTATGAGTTTTGTTCATGGCATTTTTTTAGTTTCGTTAGTTTCGTCGGTCAGCATTAGTACCCTGCATTTTATCTTACCATAATCTATAAAATAAAATGTAGTATCAAAATAATTTTAAATAACACTGTGCTGTTAAAATGAATATATATCTATTTATATGTGAAAATGTTTTAGGAATACACCAAAAGAATATTCTGTAAGCTAAAATTTTTATACTTTGCATCTTCCTTCTTTATCTAATTTTATCACTAAGTATAAATAGACTTGTCATTTAATTCAAAATTGGGTTCATTGGACTCCACTCATTTCATTTGAAGTCAAAATGAACAAAGCAAAATGATTTTTACTGAGTTGAAACCTGAAGTAAAAGGATAATTAATGCCATATTTAAATACAAGTATGAAAAAATAGTCTACAATCATATCTTATGAAGTAAAGTGATTGTAGATATACTTTCTTTATATTTTTTTCTTTGTTTATTTGTATCAGTCATTAGAAATAAAAATTACTTTAAGCTTTAAAGTACACTTTTGCATCTAAATATACAGTGCTTACTATTCACAGTCTTGCAAAACATTCTTTGCACACAATCGTTTTATTGAAATTTCTATTTTACTTTCTTATCTTTATGCTTTTTCAATAGAACTGTGAAACAAGTATCTTTATTTGGACAAAGTCAGTGCAGATGTACACCACCTTTAAAATTGCTAGTACTAGTACATTCCTTACAATTCAAGGAGTAGGTTATTATTATCTTATTTGTTAATAATGAACTGTTTTTCTTTTTGTTTGAAGTAGAGCTCATTTAAATCAGAGAAAGTATTGAAATCATATTAAAATATACACATTAAAGCATGTTTAGATCCCAGTTCTGAGTACTTTAAGGGAAGAGGGGAGGCTTCTCAAGCTGCAACTTCCATCTTAAACTATTTTAAAATCAGTATCAAACAGTTATTTTTAGAGCTTGAAAAAATTACTCTAACACAGTCATGTGTGTATGATATTGCATGGAATAAAGTAGTAAATTTCTCTACATTTCTATGAGACTTTTGTATGAGATGATTTTGTATTAGGATATCTTTGTACTAAAGTTTGACTTCATAATTTTGTGTGTTGAAAATTGCATATTTATACCATTATGAAATCATGTTAACTAACCATCATTAAGATTTATTGTATTGTAATAGGATAATTTGATGATCACTATTGCAATGAATATCATTAGTAAAAATAAATTTATTTAAAAATATGTTTTATATGTAAGCAGCTGCTTATATGCATACAACCATGTGTATTTATATTAGTTTTGTGTATTTAATATAACTATAAAAACAATAAAAATTATGGATTCCTTTGTAAAATGAAAAATATTAAAAACTATCCATATCATGTCGAATCATTTATCTTTTTATTTGTGATTTTTGTCATCTTATAGAAGAAAAGTATATTAGTAATTATATATTTTTATCCCTCTGTTTTGAAATATGCTTTTTTATTTCTATATAAAATTTTTAACAACAGCATTTATTTTAGAAAAACTTAATTTGTTTGTGAGCATTTAATCTGCAATTACTATATTTTGAATTCCAGAATGTATAGAAACATTAATTGTATAACTAAAACTGAAATAAAAGTACTTTCTTTTCTATCATCTTAATTCTTCCATTATTTTAAGTGAAACATGATTTTTAAAATGTATTGTGTGATAGATAAAATATATGTAGGTAATCACTTTATCAAATGCTAGATAATTGCTTTATCCAGTTAAATTTAACATAAGTGCTGAAATATATTAATGTTAAATTATAAGCTATAGTTAAGGCTCCTGTCTCTGCAAGTGAAGACACTTGCAAGCTAATGCTATTCCTATGGGGAGGTTATTTTCTAATAACTCGTTTGCATTTTCACATCTTCAAATAATTTTTGTTGCATTGGATAGCTGAGGTCTACTAAGAGGTCTATAAAATTGTTTTCGCTTTCAAAACTAGTTCTGAAAATGAAAGTGCCATTCTATAAAATATCTACCACAGAAATCGAAAAAATAAAAAAGGAGCAATATGGAAAGTGACCTTTGAAAATGTCAAAATGCAAATGATTTTTTTTTTTAAATAAACTTCTCCATGGGAATATCATTAGCTTGTGAGTGTCTTAACTTGCAGGGACAGGAGCCAAAAGCTCAGTACTGGTATTGCTCTTATTTACAAAATAAAGATTTGGCTGTTTAGAACTTAAAGGTATAAAACTTTTTAATAACACTATAAATTTAAGAAATGTGCAAAGCCTTTTGAAAAAACTTTTTCTTTCTTTATCAGGTGCAAAGAAGACATGCTACTACTTTGAAGGCAGGAGCAAGACTGAAAGAAAATGTAAGGGAAAAGTCCACAATTTTTGAAAATTGCCAATAAGAAAGCAGGCATCAGCCAATCTCACAATAGCAATACCTAATCAAAAGAGTACAGGAGAAAAGGAAAATTTTGAAGAAAATTGAATAAAAACAGATTTAAAAAAGTAAAATGGAATTACACAAAACTATTGAATATATATGTAGGGTGAATTCACCAATAATTGGCCACATTGAGATAAAATACATTATGTATTGCTTATTTTTGGTTCCAAATGAAGTATTATAATTCTCCTGTATGAGGTATTCTTTATGCATCATAAGCTGTCAGAAAAGAACTGTAGGTATTTTTTGTTAACCAATGACAAAATTTTTAAAAGCCTAATATTAATTTATCTTTTATTATTTTCTAAAATTATATGACTTTACGATTAAAAGAATAATAATAATTAAAAAAAAATTTCAGTATAAAAATTAAAAAGTGTGTTTGTATTAATTTTTATGTGGCCAACTATTGGGTTACTTACATGTTCAGTAATTGGCCACCATCTATGACTTGCTGGATAAAAGCCCATTTCACTTTTTTCAGGGTGTTTTTTGTAATTTGAGATTTATATAGTCTTTAACTTGAATTTAAAAAAAAGGTATAATTCAATATTGAATTTCATTCTGACCATCTATAACTTTAGTTGTGCTGAATGGATTTCAATGGAACTTATATTGTTAGCTAGATAATTCTTTCATTGAAGATTTTAGGATATTGCATGTTATTCTGCTTTGTTCAGTCATAGCATAACAGAAGAAAGTTTTATAATCAGGGGAACTCAATTATGAAATATTAGTCTTTAAAAAAATTATTAGACTATTTTGATGAGATTTACATAGTTAATTATTTAATGGTTTATGAATGCTTTTAGCATATTGCATTGTTCTGTCATTTTTTACCTATATCATATAAAGGATCTAATTTAAAGGTTTGATCCTTAGCAGTCGAAATTTCATGTGACAAATTAAAATATATAATAGGTCAATGGCATTCATATAGTTTACAGCAATTCAAAATGATATTTCAGACAAGGGTTCATTTTGCTTTAAAATTTATAATGAAGATGATGTAAAATATGTAAACATTGAATTTAACCTGGTATTTACAAGATTAATTTCATTTTGTTTGATTCAAAGTCTTTGGGAAAATCGACCAGCATTCCAGATGAAGCCTGCTAATATGCTAATGTTATAAAAAAGAAGCATCTGTTTGTCTGATTTTTAGGAGAAAATATTTGAAACTGTTGAATCAATTTTTAAAGTAAAAGTAAAATAAAATGATGGTGACAATCTTTTCAGAAACAAAACACATTCTAAAATATACCTTTTTTTTTTTTTTTTTTTTTTTTTTTTTTGTAATATTGAAGGCATTATAAATTTTTAATTTGACATAATGTTTAATTTTTATTAAAGAAGTAAATGTTCACTAAAATAGTTTTTAAAGCAAAAATGATTTATAAAAGGTGAATAACCACAGGTTCAATAACCACAAAACTGCAGATTGTGTTAGCTTTTAAATAATAGTTAAAAAACTTGTTATCTAGTTTATTAACTCAATAGTCATGATATTATTTAGAGGCTGATTACTGGATTTTAAAATCCCATCTTATGCCCTATTGGTTTTAAATTTAAAAAATTGAAGCTTTTACATTGGTTATTTTCAAGTGAACTGACACTTTAAAATATATATCGCTCAGAATATCAATAATCGATACAACATGTTAAAATTTCTCATTGAAACTCAATCTGTTAGTAATGCCAAAATGACGAATTGATGCCCATATCGTGCTGCTTGTTTCATACAAAGATCTCACAAGGTAGTTAATAATACTTTTATTGCATTAATCTAAATGTGCAATTAAATGTCCAAAATTCAATTATGTGATAGTACTACTAAAAAGAAGAATTGTGCCCTGTTTTTCTCATGTCTTATCCAGATAGCAAGAAGCAGACTGAAGCACCTGTATTATATCAATCTATAACTTTGATAATGAAAATTTCATGCTCAAAATTGTTAACAAAATACTACTGCTAAAATAATGAGTTGGCACCCCGTTATTCTTGTATGCCACTTAATCAAAAGAGAAGTATTAAAATTTCATTCCTAAATTTGATGGCCAGATAGTATCACCAAAATAAAAACTTCTGCCTCATTCTGCACATATCATTCAAACATATTACAAGGCAGGCTGTAATATTTTTATATTCAAGGTATGCAATTTATAAAATTTTCTTCCAAAACGCAATGATATGATAGTAATGCTAAAATGATGATTTTAGACAGATGAGTCATTTTTTATGTACTGTTAATAATTTTGTCCTACATCAAAATTTCCTTTTGAAACAAGATGACATTATCATTTTTCCCCTGCCTGCCATCAACAATGGCTAAACACAAAATTTGGAAGGTTGACTTTTAGATAATTTGGTACTTTGGTAAGTTTACTTTCCATAAGAAACAAGAATGAAAAATCATGCATCAAGAAGCGATTATAAGGGCCATTTTCACCACTCGCTTACATTTCATGGTAACGGACCTGACATTTCAAATAAAACTATTAAAATGAACTAGCTTGTATATTTTCTAACTTAAATAATAATTTACATACCTTCTAAAATTATTTAATAAACTTACTTAGCAGCTTACATTTCATCGCTCACAAATATGGTAACAGACTTGACAAGTAATGGACTTGACATTTCAAATAAAATTATTAGAAATGAACTAGCTTGTATAATTTCTATCTTAGATAATAATATACATATATTTTCTGAAACTATTTAGTAAACGATATTTAATTGCAAAAGTGCAAAAACCATAATTTTAATATTAAAATTTATAGTAACAGACTTCACAGTGAAAAAAAAAAAAAAAATTACCAACCTTGATAAAAGCTTATTCTTGCCATTATTACATTGCTTCACACTGAAAAGTAAAAAATGGCAAGTAGTTGTTGCGTTAATAGTTAAACTATATTGCAAAATATTTACTGCTAACTTTAGGCAGAATTCAAAACCTATTTTGACTAAAATAATCACAAGGTAACAGACTTGACATAAAGTGAGGGACACAAGATTTCTGTTAATTTCTTAAAGGAAATATCTTTTGTGATATTTTTTTCATTAATATAGAACACTAACAGCTCATATTTAAAATAATTAAACCTTTTTATTAAAAAAAGCTTAAATTAAAAAAAAAAAAAAAAAAAGTTAAGAACATAAAATTTGGAATGGGGGCATTTTTGCTTAGAATCAAAATTTTAAAGATATTTTTATTGATTGTTTTAATTTTTCATATTAGAAATGTTTAATATAATCTTCTTAATCTAATGCATAGCTGTAATCAAACTTTAAATATTAATTTGTGTTTGAATTTTCTTCTTTTTACTCTGGAACAGCATATGTAAGCAAAATTTGAAAATGGCCCATAAAGCACTTTCCATCATTTCCTTTGTTTAACAAAACTTAGCTGCTTAGTACTGTAAAAAAAAGTAAACATTTTAGAAAAGGCATAATACATCTGAAAACCAAATTTCAGTTCCTAATATATTCTACATAGTATGTTAAAACTTAGTAAGAAAATAACAGATTTAAAGTTCAACTTCAGCAATTTCTATCAATATATGCAAACATACTTGAATTATTTTATATAGTCCTGTGTATTACTAATAGACTTTAATGTGCCCCACATATTGAGCTGAAATTTAATTCAGGCTAAAACATTGTTAAAGCTACTTACTGAAAGAAAACTTCCACCCTTTATCATCCCCAGGAGCTCATTTATTCAGTTCTCTGTGTAGCCCTGTATATGATTTTATTTATTTTATACAAACATCTCTTAAAATACAAAATATAGTCAAACTTGAAAGAACATTTCTCAGTTAAAAACCATCTATAAGCCATTCAGACCTGATACTTCACAATGCTTATGAACTCTTTATTGTAACCTTGTGTATCATCTATAACATTTGTACATACTAAATACTAAGAAAAGATTTCATTAAACTTAAAAATGCATGCCATAAATAAAATTGCAATTGCAGCAATTATTGCTAACAGACAAGTACTGTTCTGTATTAGAATTTTTTTGTGTCCCTGTAGAAGAATGATAAATGCTATGCACATCATGTTACAGTATCTTGTAGTAATGTACCATAATTTCGGGTGTAAAAGCCGCAGATCAAACAATTCTTTTTGGACCAAGAAATCTTATTTAGTGATTGAAGGCAAATATTTACGGCGATCTAACTAGTTATATTTGTTTCTTAAAAAATTTTGGGTCGAAAAACAATTGTTTGATCTGCGGCTTATACACCCGAAATTACGGTATGTCAAATTCATTAAATTTAAAATAGCACAACAGAACTAAAATATGCTGCAAACCATTTTTCTCCTCACACCTTTATGTAAAGAAATTCTTTTGTGTATCCTGTAAATGAATAATAAGTACTTTGGTCTCCATATTGTACAGAATTTTGTACACTTCATAAATGCATATCAATTTCGTTATGTTTGAAATTGCCAATATCATTAAACTGAACTTGAACCATTTTTTTTTCATTGGATGTAATGTAACCTAATGCTTTTGAATGTCACTGTAAATGAACTATAAATTCTGCAATTTTAATTTTCAATAGTGATCATGCAATCGTTAATATCAAAAACATACAAAAAAATTCAGGGAGATTTGAGCATATTTACGAGTGTTAGAACTTGTACAGATTTGAGACCAACTAAAGCCATAAACACTTTTCAACTATGTTGGAAAATGTTATAAACTTTTACAATATTTTAAATAATTGCTGAGACATACGATAAGTTTTAATTAACAAATGTCATTGTTACAATGTTGTTCTATTTATAAAAATTATACTTTAAGTTACATTAACAAAGTACAGAATGTCCAGCAAATAAGACCCTGATTTCAAAATTAAAAATCTGAAAAATGAAGATTGATAGAATTATGCAGTAAATGATTTGTTTATTAAGTAAGTTGTAAAAATGTTATACAGAAGTTTTGAATGGTGAATATTTTGAAAAGATTGTGTTCTGATTGCAAAAAATGCTTGACTTGATTTTTTTTTTCCCCGCAGAGAACAAGTTTTTCAGCATATAGTGCCATATTTTAACAATTTTTAGAATTTTAGAAATTCCAAAAATCATTAAAATCGCAATCAAAAATAAAACTGTACGCCAAAAGACTCGTTCTCTGCAAAAGATCTCAAACAATAAAAATGTCAAGTCAAGCATTCTTTGCAATCAGAACAAAATCTTTTCAAAAAATTCACCATTTCAAACTTCTGTATAACATTTTTACAGCTTACCTAATAAACAAACTGTTTACCACATAATTCTATCGATCTTCATTTTTGAGAAATTCAGTTTTGAAATCAGAGTCTTTGCTGGACACCCTGTATTTAAGTGCCCAACAACTGGTCCAGTGATGGCCAAACACTAGAAGTGACTGTCCGATTACTAAAGAATTTGCTACCTTTAATTTTAGCTTTCTATAAATAAAATCTACAATCAGTGTTTAAAAAAAATAATTGCCTAAACAGTAAAATTAAAGTATACATTAACATGTGCCCTGTCATACTGCTGTTTAAAATTCTGCTTTGAGCTTTATACAAAATCAAAACGCTTAAGTGGCTGATTATTGGTGCTTTTACCCTATATGTAATAAATAAATAAATAAATAAAATAATAAATAAAAAAAATTAGATACATTAATAATTAAGATAAAACTAATGCAAATAAAATTAAAATTAATTATTATAAATAGATACTATAAAATTAAAAACCAAAATATTATTAATAATTTATTAATTGGTTTAATTAAATTTAAGATTTTCCAACCTGCTAAGAGCTTGAAGGAATCAAATTTTTCATTTCTATAATCTCATGATTAAGATGAATAGCTAAATTTCTAAAAGAACCCAATTCTGAACATATCTTTTTTGCACCTAAAGAAGAAAGACAAAGTTCTTTTGAAAGGCCATTTGGAGCGCATTTCTTAATTTAATGGAGTTATTATTCTTTTATTGTATCACACCAATTTACTTAATATCTGAATGTTTTTAAAACTTAGCCAGATGCTTGATTATTTTTTTTATGTTCATAAAATTCTACTAATAAATTGACATTATTTCATGTTATAATCTTTTTTTATTCATACATCACTACTTATTTTCACTGATAATTTTTTTTAGAATAGTTCTTTTTAGCATTTGTTTTCTTTTTTGTAAGATTTTTGTGTCAAAAAAAAAAAAAAAAAAAAAAAAAAAAAAAAAAAATCGTTTAAATTAAGCAAATTTTGTTTTATTAAGAATGCAAGCCTATAACCTCTTCAGTCCCTGAGTACCCAAATGGGTACATCAGTTTTGTCCCATTTTATTAATGATACTCAAATATAAATGAAATTTCGATATAAGAATAATATATTTCGAATTCTAAGATTCGAGCTAATGAAAATAAAACAAAAATCTCGCTCAGAAGTCAAACGAGAGAAGAAATAATTCAGTAATAATTAAAAATACTGTAATAATCGCCAGTAGCGAAGAGGTTAATTTTGGTAATTGTTTGTATCATCATCAGCATTGTCAAAGCACAGTAATAATACTCTTTTTGAAGTGACAGTGCAAAAGTTGTTTTTGTGTGTGTGTTTATTGTTTAATGGATAGGGGGGGGGGGGAGAAATATATTTTTTGGTGTTGAATGCTTCATCTTTTACACCAATACTGAAAAATTAATGCTTGTGAAGGGGACTGTAAAATATTGAATTTTTAAAAATAATTATTTTATTTGTTTCTATATAGATTGTTTCTTTTTAAAACAAATGTTTTTACATTTCCAAGTGTTTATCAACAGATTTGTTGATAAATACTCGGAAATATAAAGACATATAGACAAAAGAAACAATCTATGTATTGATTTTCTACTAGACTTTTATTTCTATTAACCAACAATAAGTATTTTTTTTTTCTTGGAATCTTTATTGTTGTTCTGATCAAGGCAAAATCTTCTCTGACACTTGTATATATTTTTTTTAAATCAAAGTGAAAAATTGAGCATTTTAACCAATATCAATCGTTTAACACTAGAAAGACGTCAACTTGCCTTATACCTAGAAAGATGGAAGAGACCAATTTGGTCCCTTGATGTTTCTTGAATTCTTGAGTGGGATAAATGCTGTGTAATAAGAAAAAGAGTGGGAAAAATTTAAGAAAAGAAACTTACTACTTGCCTTTATTTCTTTAAACTTTACACTTTATGCATTTTTAATGCAATCACTACATCAAGCTTTAGTAGATTCGCATTTGCTGCAAACTGATCTTTTACAGATAACGCAAGTGTTTCCAGTATGATTTTCTTTTGCAGTTTGTTTTGACTTTGCATTTGGATCTTTCAATTTCACTGCTGTCTTTTATGTCATTTATTGTGTCACATTACATTTTGTACCGCATCATGATGCTGTATATGGAGCACTTAACTTTTCACATAATTCCAGAATAAATTTTTTCCAGCTGAATTTCTCCTTTCCTGTCACTTCTCTATTTTTTGCAGACATATCTAAAACATTACAAAAGGAGTGCACAGGCCAACCAATTTAGTATACAGGCGTAACATTTGTTCTGCAATGAGCATTTCATACTTTGTTTGGTTATAAAACTTGATTGTCTTGGGTTCTTATTTTCATTATTGTCAATATTAACATTGGGGTTAGAAAGATTGTAAAGGGGAAACATGAACTCGAATTACTCAAAATGATATTTACAAGGTCATTTTAACAATGAAACACTGAAATATGAATGCAATAAGCAGTGCAAATTACGGAAGGCCAATTTGGCCCTTCCTCTCATTCTAGGTATTTTGTCTGAAATCCGTTATTCTATTGAAGTTGGAAAGAATTTATTTAAAATATAGTGATAGTAAGCCAAATAAATAAAAATCATGAAATATCGAAATATATAGTTCATTAATATAGAAAATACAAAGTCGCAAACAGCAATAGGGGCCAGAATGGCCCCTTCTGGCATTCTAGTGTTAAATATGAAAACTAAATGGTAATTATACTTTAGTGTGGTAACTTAAAAACATGTATTAATTCTTAAAGATTGTTTGAAACTTTTGTTGAATGAATGCAGAACAAAGATAGATAATTTTAATCTCTGGCTTCCAATTTCGTAGTAGCTTGGAACGATAACTTGTTTTATCTGTTAGTTATTTTTTCATTATAAAGATATGATCTTTTCACTACCAGGATGATAAAAATGAAGTGTTTTTCTGGACCTCTCATTGCTAAATATAGTGGTGTACTTTATGCTCAAGTGTTTTTGACACATATTATATATCTTTCACTAATCTACAGTAATGCAAGACGGACATTGACACTTTTAAATTGTTGGTAAGATGTATTGCTCGACACAGGAAAAGCATTTTAAGCATTATGGATAGAAAATGCTGGAATTGAAGGGGATTACATATACAATAATCCCTTAACACATGTGAGTGTTAAGTTCTCAGAAACTTCAGCAAATGTCAAAATCATGAATGTTGAGACTATCTTCCAGTGCATAAAAAGGGGTTACATTTTATGATGCTTTAAAATGGAAAAAGCAATTGAACATAAAAATATTAATTAGGTATCAAAGAGTACATACAGTAGACTCCCTCAAATCCACACAGCTTGGGACCATAGGTTATGCAGATTTCTGGTCATTGCTTTGTTTACATTTTTTTAAATAGTAATTTGAATGTAATTAATAATGCAATCAAAACTATAATGAATGCTTACACTATAATAAAATATTTAAATAAGTAATAAGCTAAAATAATACAAATTTAGATAATTTTTAAAGTAATTAAAATGTTAAAAGCAAAGGTGAAGTTAATAATCAATAATTTGAAATTAAACATTCATTATAAATGAAGTGTATTTTTCCTAAATGATTCAACAAAACTTGCCTAATAAAGGTACTTTACTAATTCACATCAAAATCATGAAATAAGAAAGTTTTATTTCAGGTTTAGCCAGACATAATAACCAATAAAGATTAATACAAAAATATATTTGGTAAGAAGATTAGAATTACCAGTTATATCAGCAATATCTTGAATTTTTTCAGAAATAAATTTATTCTTCCTTTATGGAAAAATATAAATTCAGTAATATTAACAAAAATTACAAATTAAAATACATATTCAATTGATATAAAACTAAAAAAGTCAAATTTTGTCCCTGTATCTGAACTGACATATATAAATAATATGCAGATTTTAAGGTTGCAGATTTGAGAGAGTCTACTGTACTCTAAATAAATTTGAATAATTGTAAAGATATTGTACAAAGTTTGTAACTAGTTGATGTTTGAAAAAATTTATTGTTATACAGTTGTTTAGAATGATAGAATTTTTGTGTAGGAATTTCCATACAAAAAAAAAAAAAAAAAAAAAAAAAAAAAAAAAAAAAAAAATTGTAGTCTTGATTTTGCTTTTAAATTTAAAACTCTTCACAAAGTAAGAATAACTTTCTATTGCTTTTTCAACAAGTTATTGCTAAAATTTTAAAATTTTGGCTTTGGCTGTACAGTTTAGCTGAGCTGTCCATTGTCAAATAATTTTTAAAACTGGAAAAAAAAGCAAGTTTATTTTGTAAAAAACTTCATATTTATAAAACAAAATTTGTAAATAACCAAAATTAAGTATTCACAAATGTTAAAATTTTCCTCATTTTTTAATTTGCGAAAAATCAAAACTCGTAATTGTTAAATCCACCGATGATTCAAAAATAGTTATATAATTTTTTCTAAGGGAAAGGCAATAAAATTGATATTTTATTAAAAATCTATTTTTAAAAAAAATCTTAGTCATTGTAAGAAATATTTTGGAAGGAAAAATATTCTCAATGAATAAATTTTATGTTATTGATAAAATGGGGTTTATTATTCTTAGTATCTAAAAGTATTCACTTAATGAGATTTAAGAATTGTGTTCCTGGAATTAAATATGAAGGCATGTATTTGGTACTTAAATAAATCTTAAAAAATTAAATAAAAAATAATAATAAATTAGAATACCTCTATAATCATACTTTGTATTAATGTGGAATGCAAATATGGCCACTTTAGGGGATTTTGCAGGATTATCCCTCATTTTAAATCAAAATTACAGATTTCATTATGAAATTTTCTGAAAGTTGTACAAAACACAATGTGCAACAGAGAGAAATACATAGTTTTCTGTTAAGTTATTTTGGATATTTTGTTGATTGTTCATAAGAATATTGTTACTAAACGTATTCAACATTAAAAGAGTAATTGTACAACAAGTTTTAGACCTAATTTTAGTACAATTGTTGAAAGTATTTGAAATGGAGCAAATCTATTATTGAAAGTAATAATTTTTTTTAAAAATAACCATTGTGTCCTAATATTTTGAAAGAGAAAACAAGTATTTTCAGAGTTTGAGATCAATAAACTTAAACCCCCAAAATATTCTTCAAATGTTTTAACATCCTTTTAACATAAATTGTATTGCTCTACAATTTTTCAAATTATAATGAGTGATAAAATGTATTCTAATTTCTTTTAAGTTTTCTCAGTAGTTTGAAACTTCACATTGCACAATCTGGATATTCAATTCAATCATCATTGAAATCCCTTAGTTCATCTTAATCTTACAAAGGTAATGTATATTACTTTGAGACATTTGTCTAATTTGAATAATTGTATTTTTCATTCATGAAATTTGATTATTTCTAATTTCTATTATTGCTTACCAAGGTCGTTTTCTTATTTTTATTGTAATAGATTTCATTCTATGTAATTTAAGATGTGAATAATTAGCAATAATTCTGTGTGTCTATTCTATTATTTTAACTCATAAAATAAAGGTATTTTGTATAAGTTCATGTATTTATTAGTGTTAAACATGTATGCATAAGCAATAATTTTTTATTGTTTCCCTTTCTTCTCTCATTTTAATTAAGATAGCCATTCATTACTGTAACTAAATGAGAGAAATGTTTTTCAGTTGCAGAATAATCATCAAAATGTCTTCATGGAGCAAATTTTGATGTTGAAAATTAAAAAAAGATGCAATGCATTAAACTTTGTTGTTGATTAATCTGAAAACAAAGTTAATTTTCCTCCATCCCACATCACATTTTTGTTTTACGATCTTGAAAATTTGTTGGAAAAATATAAAATTTCCAAAACAGAAAGTGCTATTTCAATCCCTGCATAACTGTTTAACGTTAATTAACACTTTAACGTTCATTGGTTTTGCCACTAAACCACAAAATTTTAATTCTGATACGCAACACTGACACCTGTATTTTTATCTAAAAATATCCCTTTTATTTTGTATGTAAAAAATCACGTTTTCTTATTTAGAAATATATTTGTTCTTAATTACCGGTGTCATTCATTTATTTCGACATCTTAGCAATGAAAATGCTATGATCGTTAAAGGGTTAAACTTGCATAACTGAAAGAAATATAGGACACTTACATTGCAATACATTACTTTGCATAGTTTAACATGTATTATCACACATATTACCAAAAATACCAATAACTTTAATTGCACAACAGTGTGCATGGTTTCAAACAGATTCCTCAGTAATTGTTCACTGAACAAGATTTTTTTCATCAGTGCCAAGTGGATCACTCTGTTTTTTAAGAACCAAATCTTATCTATTGCCAAAAATGACATAATAGGAATATTGAAAATATAATTTGAAAATGTGGCATGTTAGAGCATTTTTATTGCATTTTCTGCTTCAGCATTAAAAAAAATTTTGAAACACTCATTGATTTATCTTTTCAAAAATCATGCAGTGTTGATATAATAAGAATCAGATGCTGTATAAAAATCAGCTTGCTATAAAAACAAAAAAATCTCTTTTAGTCTTCATTGTTTACTATCCTTATTATTGTAAATTTAAGTAAAGTTTTACAAAATCTATTAGTAGACAGAGAATATGCTACAGCATTAATGAATTCGGTAATTGTAACCTAAAAATTGCAAAATGAGAAAGGCTCCAAAATCTAGCCTAATTTACCAGTCTGTAGAATTTTTCTGTCTCAAATTAAATCTTGAAATTGTATTACTGTATCTCAATTGTATGAACAATTAAATAAGTAAAATGTTTTTACATGTATTCCTTTTTAACTATAGAAAAATATTAAATAATGTAAGACATTGTACAATATGTGAAATAAGATGAAAGTTTGAGGGTACAATATAAAATAAAATGCCATTGGTATATAAAATATATAATAATATAAACTTTAAACTGTTCACTGTTTTACTTAAAAGACAATTAAAATAATCAAAGATATGTTAATAATTAATTTTATTAAAATATCTTAGAACTTTCAAGCATATGTAGGGTCTTCATCATAGAGTTTTTTTTATAACAAATAATTATTTTTTATTTATACAAATATGTGATTTTGTTTTAAAAATGAGCAAGCCAATAATTATTACAGTGAAAGTAGAAGTAGTTTTTGGATTAAATTTAATAAGAGAAGATATGTATTATTATTAATTGCAGTTTAGTTTTCTTTATCATTTCACTCTGTGCTCATTCATCACTTTTAATTATTAAATGCATAGCTTGAAGGTTGAAGTAGTAGTGTTTGAGATTTAAATTGGGAAAAAACATATTTAACTGCTGTACCATAAACTTTAATACATCATTTTACTGAAGTTGTCAGGATTTATTTTTAGGAAAGTCCTTCCGGCAATGCCGGGAGGAAGAGGTAGCTTTCATATACTTATATATTTATTTATTTATTTTAAGGTAAGTTACATTGTTCAAAAATACTAAGCTCAAATTAGTGGAAATAATCTTATAAAATTAGTGATTTTATAAGATTGAAACTAATTTTTGTCAAGACTGAATATTAATAGGAATTTTTAGAAATTAGTCATCTTTTATTCAACCTGGTTTTATTTTAAGCGATTTAGAGAGTCACCAAATTCCTCGATATCATAAAGTGTATGCCATTTTTAAGCAACATTGTGGATCGTTCAGATCAGACCGTTTCAAAATGTCAACCGTAAGCAAAATTCAAAGTGCTATAACTCAGTCATTTTTTAAGATATAGACAAAATAAAAAGTGTTCTGGAATCGTTGTTTTAAGTTCTAACATGTAAAAGAAAAATATTTTTCAATTTTTAATTTTTTTGCATTTAATTTTAAATTTTAAATTTTTAAAAAAATTTAAAATGGCCACCATTTTGAAACAAAATGGTGGATGATGCTGGCCAACAAACTCGGTCGAGACATTTGTATGTACTATGTACATCCCAAGTTTCATTGAAATCGGTTCATAAATACGCGTGTTATCACGTGACAAAAATCAGATCGTTTCAAAATGTCAGACATAAGAAAAATTCAAAGTGCTATAACTCAATCATTTTGTAAGATATAGACAAAATAAAAAATGTTCTGGAATCATTGTTTTAAGTTCTAACACGTAAAAGAAAAATATTTTTCAATTTTTGATGTTTTCGCATTTAATTTTAAATTTTAAAAATTTAAAAAAATTTAAAATGGCCACCATTTTGAAACAAAATGGCGGATGATGCTGGCCAACGAACTCAGTCGAGACATTTGTATGTACTATGTACATACCAAGTTTCATTGAAATCGGTTCATAAATACGCGTGTTATCACGTGACAAAAATCAGATCGTTTCAAAATGTCAGCCATAAGAAAAATTCAAAGTGCTATAACTCAATCATTTTTTAATATATAGACAAAATAGAAAGTGTTCTGGAATCTTTGTTTTAAGTTCTAACACGTAAAAGGAAAATATTTTTCAACTTTTAATTTTTTCGCATTTAATTTCAAATTTAAAATTTTTTTAAAAATTTAAAATGGCCGCCATTTTAAAACAAAATGGCGGATGATGCTGACCAACGAACTCGGTCGAGACATTTGTATGTACTATGTACATACCAAGTTTCATTCAAATCGGTTCATAAATACATTAGTTATCGCATGACAAAAATCAGATATATATACAGGGGTTGGACAAAAATATGGAAACACCTTTGAGAAATGTATGTTTGAAAAGAAAGATTGATTATAATGAACTATGTTGATGGCACTGGAATTTTCGCCTACTGACGCCACCTATACAACTTCGTAAAATCACTGCAGCATTCACTCTTTGTTGGAACACTGTTATGTGAGATTATCATTGCATTATGTCAGAGTTAACAGACTTCGAACGTGGACAAATTGTTGGCGCGCGTATGGTGGGTGCTTCCATAAGCAAGGTAGCCGAGGTTTTTAGTGTTTCAAGAGGTGCTGTGTCAAAGATTTATTCCGCATATTTGAAATGCGGAAAAAACATCATCCGCTAAATCACAGCGCGGACGAAAGTGTGTGCTGAGTGATCGTGACAGACGATCATTAAGGAGGATTATCGCGAAAAATAAGCAATCCACATCTGCAAAAGTTACTGCTGAAATGAATTTCGTGTTACCAAATCCTGTGAGTACCAAAACAATTAGAAGGGAGCTTCATAAATAGGGAATTTCTGGCCGTGTTGCAACTGAAAAGCCATCCATCAGTAATGCTAATGCTTGTAAAAGGAAAAAGTGGTGTTTAAGTCATAAAGCCTGGACTATAGAGCAGTGGAAGAGCGTAATATGGTCTGATGAGTCTTCTTTCGCATTGTTACCCACTTCTGGCCGAGTTTACGCCTGGAGAAAGCCATCTCAAGCCTATAATACAGACTGCTTGTTGCCAAGAGTGAAACTTGGCGGGGGTTTGGTGATGGTTTGGGCAGCCATATCGTGGTTCTCTTCTGGCCCCATGATAACTCTGTAAGGGCGTATTACTGCTCAGACTTATGTGAACATTTTGGCCGATCAAGTCCATCCAATGGTACAAGCTTTGTTCCCCAATGATGATGGTATCTTCCAAGACGACAACGTCCCCGTTCACACAACTCACCTTGTCCAGGACTGGTTTTCTGAGCACGAGGATGAATTTTCGCATCTCTCCAGGCCACCAAAGTCATCAGACTTGAATATTATCGAACCTTTGTGGTCTACATTGGAGCGGAATGTGAGTTCTTGCTATCCACCGCCAACATCGTTATCTGAACTTGCCACTGTTTTGCAGGAATAATGGTACAATATTCCCTTGGCAAACATATAGAAACTGTATTTATCCATTCCGAGAAGACTGCAAGCTGTTTTGAATAACAACGGGTACCGTACACAAAACTAGGCAAAGAAACGTGTTTTTTTAAAGGTGTTTCCATATTTTTGTCCAACCCCTGTATATATATATGGTTATATATATATATATATATGTCAACATTTGAACGGAGGGTGGTTTTGGGGTCTGGGGGTCATGATCGGTGAAAATATACCAAAATTTTCCGGAAGTGCTTTCCTCCGGACGGCTGCAATAGGTAGCTTTTTACTTTTTGTAATGAAAGCTACCTAATATTAAATCAAGAATTGGATACATTGTACGATAGGGTGTCATTACATACTTGGATGTTGGGAATGGGATTTTTGTATGATCAAAATCCATTGCGATATTCTGATTAAAATTTAAGGGAGAGAAAGCTGTGGACTAACAAAAAATTTCTATATCAGTTTTATGTTCATTTATTCTTTTTAAAAATTTTCTGTCGGTCATTCTGATGTTTTCTATTAATCTATTGCTATCATCTCTAAAAGGAATAGTATATGTAACAGCTAATTCATGTTCCAGTGTTGGTTCGATTTTTGCACAAATTACTACTTTTAATTTCTTTGGTGGTCGGGCTATTAAGTTTGTACTGTGTTTTTACATATCTTAATTTTTCATATAGATCAAGGAAATAGTTTAACTTTTTGTATATAATTTCTTTATGGTTTACTTTTTGATATTTTCATGAAAATTGAATTCATAAAAGATAAATAAATTATTTGCCATTGGTAGTTTTATTATTATTATTATTGTTTACATTTATATATACAATGCAAATTTCAGTCATTTGTGAAAAGTTTTTTGGATTAGAAGTATTTAGTGTATCTTGTTTATTTGGGTAGATCCATGATCAAAATTTGCAATAACTCTGTTATGTAGCCATGAGAATATTAATGTTTATTTTCAAACTGCTACTAATTAGCATTTTAAAAATTAAATAAAAAAAAATTTTTGTCTTGTAATAAATGTGTAAGTAATGTCAAATTTTAAGAAAATTAATTAATTTTTTATTTGTAACTTTTTTTGATTATTTTTCAAACCTAAAGTTTTATTAAAACTAAAGTTATTGTTATTATTTTTGTCATTTTAAATGTTTGTTTTTTATTATTTATTATGCAAGCTGATTAGCATAATCAAGAACTACTTCTTAAATCAAACTAGCCAATAAGAAAATTAAAAAGTCAGAATAATGAAACAGTAAGATGGATTGAAGATGTTCATATATCTAGGCTTTAGAATGAAATTTTCCCAGTGTTAGACATAGAATTATGTTGCATACAAATATCTGGAAGGGGTAAATATTGGTAAACAAGGACTGAGAACTGTAAAAAATAGCACCTATGGCCCAAGATTTCAGCTCAAAATTTGTCATAGGCTGTAATGCATTTTGATGATTATCATGGACCATTTCTAACAAAAATTTTTCCTTATAAAATTGATTTGCATATATTGGAAAGAAGAAAATGCCTCATGCTCACAAAGCCAGTTATCTTTAACCGTTGCCTACACTCCCATAAATCCCAGAGTTGAACTTTGTCAAAAACTGCTGTTGGCATTGCCCTAAAACAGTTGTCAAACAAAGCAATTTATGTCACTTTTAGTAAAGTTTGTCGTTTAGAAAAAGTTTTCATCGAAGCACTTTTCACTAAGGATAGGTTTGACCAATTCAGAAAGATGGGAGCACTTGCTGAAAGATTAGAATTTGAGCATTACCTGGTATAACTGACAACTGAATTAAACACCTTAAAATAAAATCTCAGCAACTGTTTTTTCAAATGTACTTTCATATTATTAAACAGTAATCATGAAAATAAAATATTTTTGTTATTTAAATTATTATTTTATAAATTTATGCAGTTCCCTGCTTCAACATTTTGGCTTGACGTGTGCTAGTAATTTATTCTTAGAGATGCCTCCGAATATTCCACGTTTTTTTGCTATCATGCAGTGAGAGACCCAACTCTCAAATTTCAGCTTGGTATCATCTCTTTATAGGCTTTTTTTTTTTTTTTTTTTTTTTATAAGTATTAACATATTTCTTTACCTAACAAAATGTGCTTTTTTGTTTAGCTTTTTTTCTTTCAAAATGAGGTGAAAGTCATCATACCCATGATCAGTGCTGTAGTGGAAGGTATACAGACATAAGTAATTTTATGCCATATAGCTTCTGGATTATTAAAAGAAATTCCATGTGCCCTTTGTTTCTCAAATAAAGCTATAATATATCCTATATACATACAATTTTGCCTATAGCATATATTCTCTGCTATTTAATGTCTACATCACTGCTCATAATTCTTTCTATATAATTCATCCATTCTCTTCCAATATAAACTTAACATGATGCATTTTGGGCTTCAGTTGAAAACAGCTTTGCATTGTCAGATTATGTTCAAGCATTAATTTTATTTTTTTATCTTTTATATCCTGAACTAGCTGACCCGCCCGGTGTTGCCCAGGTCCGTATTAACAATATTAAACGAACTTGAAATTTGTATGATTTTATCATTAACTCGTTACATGCAGAAATGCATTGTCTGAAATACGTAGCCACTGACTGTGTGAAAAATCGGTTTTAAAAACAACTAATATTAAGCTCTAAAAGTACTCAAAATGAGCAATGAAAAACGCGGGAGGGAATATGTATCCAATGATTGCATGATTTTCGTGTAAAAAAGTTGATATTTACCCGTAAAAATCACTGTTAAGTCACGTAACTAATTACTATTTTCACATACAAATCCCAAGTGAAATATTTTGAATTTCAAACTAATTATGTCACTCTTAAATCCGACTATATCATGAATGAAATCGATACACGATGGTAGCTAAAAGGTTGGTATATAGTACTATAATTTCAGAGCTATTTAACAAAAGTAAGTGTTATTTTTAATCAAATCTTGCGTATAGGTTCACTCTGTATAAATTCCTAACCTTAAACTTTTATACCGTAACCAGAACCTGTCTGTAACCTAACAGCAACTTAACAGTACCCTACCGTAAATTAAATATAACAGAAATGTAACCTAGCTTAAATGTATTCACTTTATTGTAACATATCCTTATTCTAACCATAACATAAATGCAATTTAACTTTAACCTAAATAATATAATAGAAAAAAACCATTTTAAAAAATTTTTATTTATTCATAAAATATGCTTCAGCTGTAATTCGTTTCTTTCAATTCGTTTTATTAATACAAAATTCCTTCCTCGTGCTTTTGTTTGAGACATTAAAATTTCAGTGATAAATGGTTTAATATTGCAAACCACGGAGTAAGACACTTCTTACTCCGTGTTGCAAACCTTTTTTCTGTTTACTTCGCCTCCACCTATCTTTTTCTCCATGGTGTACAGCAGCTGTGATAAAAAAAAAAATCCTCATTTAAACTGCCAGTTTGCCAGTCTATGAATTTTAAAGGTCTGTCCCAGCTTTTTTAATTATTTCTGCGAAAATTTTATGCAACCAATCAACCATAAGAAAATGAAATGGAAAAAAAGCGAAAAAAGGCGATTTTTTATGAGAGTGAGCTTTGGAATTTAATTAATTACTCAGTTAATAAATAGAATTTTGAAATTCTGAGCTTCGGGTGCATCAGGAGAGACATTGGGCTACTCTCAAAAAAATTTTGAGCTTCGTACGTGCTGTAGATTTTGCTAGCCATCGCAGACACACACACAGACAGACAGAGCATTTTGTTCTTTTATTAGTATAGATACTTATCAAACAGTTTCATGATCTAGAATATGAAACCATCAAAATCAACAACCTTGTATACTTAATAATTTGAATGCTAGATCTTTATTATTATTATTATTTTTTGAAATGTGTATATTTTTTTAGCATCAGATAACATTTGAATTTTGTTTCTCTTTTCATCTTATTTTTATTATTTATGTCCATTGATATTTTTGTTAATGTTTTTAGTTAATTTTGATTTTCTATTTTTTTTATATGGAATTTTATTTCATTGCTTAGAGCTGATTTCTGAAATTGCTACCCTGAAATAACAGAAATATATCTGCTATAAAATTTACATCATATGCTGATAAACTCCCTTATGACTTTTTTCTATGATATGAGAGTAATTTATAAGTTTTCCTCCCTGTTGTTTGTCTATGGATTGTATAAAGTATTGTCAATATATAATTATCTTAATCAGGCTTGGCTGTTCATTTTGTAGTTTTAAAATATGAGCTTAATTTAGAATAGAAATCACTAATAATTTATTCATTGAAGTATGTAAATGCAATATTAACATTTTACTAGCTAGGATGAAAATGACTCTGAGCTAGTATTTTAATTGAGAAAATTATATTTTTTATTATATTATATTTTGTATTGTATTTATCTGAAGTCACTTTTATGAAAGTGATATTTTTAACTGTATACTTAGAGGATTTAATATTGATGCCTTAGTTTTTTAAAGAAAAATAATTTTTGTTATATTAAATGTAAATATATCTAGATATATTTTATATATGCTTGATAAATTTTGTGCACACAAACACCAGATCCTGCAGAGCACCCTATTTTTGCTATTTTCTTCTTCTTCTTTTTTTTTTTTTAGGTCTCTTGCCTTTTTTCCTATTTTTTCTCATTTTTTGGGCAGAAAACAGATAGCTTTAACTTTTGTGTCCTACGATTTTTCATCATTATTATGTCATACTAGTGATTTGATTCCAAATTTTCAAAATAAATAAATAAGCAAATAAATAAAATAAATATTGGTCATCAGTATACAATAAAATTAATTTTCTAATTAATATTCAGCAATGAAATTATGCTTGAAATTGAATTTTTAATATGTGATTTATCACTTGTTAACTAAGCATAGAAACCAACTAGGTGAAAAAATGTCCAAGCCAGGGATCAAACCCTGAATCCTTAGAATAGCGTTCCAAGTGCTCTGCCATTTAAGCTAAGAGGACAATGCCTAGTTTGGCATTTTTCACACCCATATGTTGTTAAGGCTGCATTGCAGCACAATATTGAACAGTCTTCATGAGCACACAATCCTGAAGCATAACATGAGATACAAACAAACCCAGCATCGGTGAACACATATGCAATGTAAATAATTTTCCATGGAAAATTAATTAAATTAATATGTGTAATACACATATAATATATAATATAATCATATGTCACATTTTTTCACACATATATTTAATTAATATGCATGGAAAAATGTGACTGTCATCAAAGGAAAGCATATAAAGCAAAAATTTTGTCAAAGGATAATGAAAAAATATATATTTCATCCAAGGATTTCTAATTTAATCAAAGGGTCATGAAAAACACAAATTTTGTGAAAGGATAGTGAGATAAGCATAAATTTCATCAAAGGATGGCAAAAAACATAAACTTCTGTTATCACTACAAATGTAGTGACGAAGGGGTTGAAAGAAACTTTAGCAGAGGCATAAGCAATAATAAAACAATCTTGCTGATTTTATAAACCCCTAATTCAAAAAGTTGTTACAGTGAAAATTAAATTCAAATAATAACTAAATATAAATGCAGTGAAGCTTCTTTTAAAGGTCACCCTGATTTAAGAGCATATATTTTTAGGAACCAAAATTTTTCCAATAGACATATGTTAATTTTACTCCTATTGTGGTCAGCACTTACCCTTCATAAAAGCCTTTTTTTCACATGTACTATGAATACTAAATAAGTGTATTGAATTCCAGAACCTGAAGAAAAATCAAAAGATAAGAGTTCAGCAAACAACTGCAGTTGCAAGAAGGCAGGGGGAGATGGGAAGGATTTAGTAACACAGTGAAGGACCATAAACTTTTCCACAAGTGAGACAAACATGTGTTCTTCACATTTTATTCTCCTTTCAACCAGCAGCGGTTGGGTTGGAGGGGAAACTTGACCCTTTGTTGTGGGCACACAAAGAATAACATGTTTAAATCTGTGTTATCTCTTGAAAGTACTATTTAACTGATATTATTTTAAAATATTATTTAAAAGTATTGGAAAGTACTATTTAATCTCTATGAAGTACTATTTAACTGGTTTTAAGACACACACACAAAAAAGTAACCAATTTGAGTTATTACAGTCTGTCAAAATAGAAGACCATCGTCCAGTTAAATCCATCACTGATTCACATCATTACCTGAAAGTAAAGTTCAACAGAAATTTCTGACATCATCACCTCCCACTAGTGATGGGCGATTCTGGAAATTTTGAGAATCTATTAAAATCGATATCATATAAAACAACTCGATCATAATAAGAATCGATTTCTCAGTTCTAGAATCGATACTAGAATCGATATTTCGATATTTAGGTTCACACAGAGAAGATCCAAATTACTAATTCCAAAACTTAGACAATCAGCAGGACCGTAATTACCGCCTCCCGCCCCCCATCCCTATTTAGGGAGGCATAGAATTAAGTTATTGCAGATTTTAGAGTCGGATATTAAAAATTTTAAATTTTAAAATGATTGTCATTTATGGTTTTCACTTACACAAAAAACTTTGACAAATTTGAGAGACATAACTCAACTAATAACAACACTGAGTAACTTGGCATTAAACCGAGTATAAAGAGTGCCAAGAGCGTGTAACTAGGATGGAGAACACGGAGTATAGACAAAAAAAAACTTTTTTTTTTCTAATGCCAACCAAATGTTACACGAGATAGTTTGGAAGAACATAAAATATGCCCCATTCTCAAGGGGGCAGGTAACCCCCACTCTTGACGGAAAGGCGACCATAGCCCAAATGTATCTTTTGTCGAAGTTTCAAAATGAGGATTTATAATAAAATAGAACGAGAATTGGACATTTTAAAAATTGCATGCATACTTTGAACGGCCCATTTAGTAAAGATTGTCGAGGAAAGAGAGGGGGGGAGGCGAGGGATTAGAATGGACGAACTTGAAAAAAAAAAACATAATTAACTAATAACCCAAATAACTGAGCTTCTAAACAAAAATATAGTGTTTAACTTAGTGTTGAATTCATGGGGTGGCCCGCGGGGAACATGCTCTTTTTGAAACTATAAAGAGTGCCAAGAGCATGTAACTAGGTGGAGAGAGAGGTAGTAACAGAAAAAAACGAGGAGATAAAAGCTTTATAACGATATGTTACATGAGATGGTGTGGAAGAAACAAAAAATATGCCCCCCACCCAGGGGGGCAAGGTGAATCCTGAATGGACAAAAGGGCAACCCCGGCCCAAATATATCTTTTGTTGAGGTTTTAAAATATCGATTTATAACAAAATAGAACGAGGATTAGACTTTTTAAAAATCGCTGTCATAATTTGAACGAACCTGTAAGTTAAGATTGGTGAGGAAGGGAGGCGGGGTAGGACGGACGAACATGAAAAAAAAAAAAAAAAAAAAATAGTGGCACTCTGAGAGTGTCGATAGAAGTGAAACCTTGAACAATTACGTGTGTATTTTTGAATCGTTATGATATATAATTTTGAATCGCCAGGAAATACTTTTAAAGGAATAAAAAAAGGTTCTATAATATTAAAGAACATATTAATGTCTATAAAAAAACCGTGCGATACCATATGTCCAGCTATTGTAGTTAACTCACTATAACTACTTTCTTACATTTTAAAACGCGATAAATACATCAACCAAAATTAGACCATACTATTGAAACCTTAATCCTTATCCAAATAAATCATTTTGTATTAATGCCTGTTACAATATCTGTAGATTACTTTTTGAATTATTCAAATCGGACATTCCATTCAAAAGGTATTATGAATTTAAAGATGACAATCTAAAGAAATAATAGCGCTGCTGAGTACTCGGTGGCCAATAAGCTTAGGGATTACGTGTGCAATCAAACGATTGCGGGTTCGAACCCCAGTTTCGCTAATATGTATCAATGTTTTTTTTTTTTTTTTTTTTTTTTTTTTTTGAAGAAGTTTGAAAATTAAAATTTTAACACATTATGGGTCCGTAACGTGACCTGAAATGATGGGAGAAAATTTCTTTTGCTAGATTTGTAATGTATAAAGCATAAGCTTTCAATAGACATATTGTATGAAGGAAAACCCCCTCTGCCCCCCCAAAAAAGGTCCTATAGGGAAAACCGAAAAACTGGAAAAGCAAAAAAAAAAAAAAAAAACGGCGAGAAATGTTTAGCTATACTAGAATTTTTCTCATCACTGTAACTGCTATAGAAGCAAAGTTATAGCCTTTTAAAGATTGAAATGAAGTGAAGAAATAAGCAAAATTAGGTGAGTGATCGACAGGGGGGGGAAGGGTCCACAGCTTAAACTGTGCCATGTAGCTTAAACTTTTAAGTTAAAAATGGTAAAAAATTAAATGAGCGAAATTTTAAGGTGTATATTAGAGGAGGGTACAAGCCCCCCCCCCTCAAAATTTTTTTTGTTTCTTTTGAAGAAACAAAAAAATATGCCCCCCGGCGGGGCGCAGATAAACCCCAAACGTTCGGAAGGGCGACCCTTTATTTATCTTTTGTCAAGGATTTAAAATGTGGATCTAAAATAAAATAGACCGAGAATTGGACATTTTTTAAACTCTATGCATATTTCGAACGGCCCTGTAAGTTAAAACTGACGTGGAAGGGGGATTAGAAGAGACGAGCGTGAAAAATAAAATATAATAAACTAATACTTCAAATAACTGGACTTCTAAACAAAAATATAACGATTTAACCTAGTGTCGAATTAATGGAGTGGCCCGCAGGGGATTACCCCCCCCCCCTCCCAAGAAGTTATGAGATTTATGCTTTTTAATGCACAAATTGTGATTTCCCCTCTCTTACAGAGCTGTAAAACATGATGCATTCCTCCGGAGTCGCAGAAAAATACCTGCATTCAACACTAATTTAGCCTAGAACAAAAGAAAAAAAAATCGAAATCGAATCTAAAGATCGACATCGAATCTAAAGATCGACATCGAATCTAAAGATCGACATCGAATCTAAGATCGACATTGAATCTAAAGATCGAAATCGAATCTAAAGATCAACATCGAATCTAAAGATCGAAATCTAAACTAAAGATCGATCTTACAGGCAGAATCGATTTTACATTTTTACTTTCTTTTGTAACTTTACAAGAAGAGAGTATTAGATTCGTGAAAAATTTTGATTTCCCGTTTTTGATGGATTTATATATTTTAGGTCTTTAACACGATTTCATGGTTTTTAAGAAATATCTGTCTGTGGGTCTGTGAGTCTGTATACGACAAAAATTTCTGACCGTTCTATCTCAAGAACAAATGCATGGAATTCCACAAAACTTTAGATTTAGTTTGACCTTGATATAAAGTGAATCTAATTAATTTTTGGTGCATATAGCCTAACAGGTGGCGCTGCTATGCTGCATTTTTTGCGATTTGCGCAACAGCTATATCTGAATAATGAATGAACGGATTTTCATCACATTTTAGATCCAGTTAGTCCTTGACATGAATTGATGTTTTTTGCATTTTGGTGTATATAGCTTCTCAGATGGCGCTGCTATACTGAATTTTTCACAATTTCCACTCAGCGCCATGTGAAGGGGGGGGGGGCGAAAGGAAGCGGTCGTTCCGATCACGGAAATTTAGGGGGTGCCAAATTTTTACTACTAACATCACTTCTAGCTTATCACAAGAAAAAGTTAATAGGGGGGGGGGGGGGGCTAAATTGGAACTTTGAACCGGACGCAGTTCTCTTTTCGCACGCCCCTGTTTCCATTTTAGCTTTATCTCAAAAACTAATGCACGGACTTTCATAAAAATTTAGATTCAATTAGTCCTTGATATTATTTTATGCTAATTACATTTTGGTGGAAATCGCTTAAGAGATGGCGCTGCTATATTGCATTATTCATGATTAACGCAATAGCGCTATCTCAAGAACGAATTTTCATCAAAATTCAGATTCAGTAAATCTTGGACATAGATTAGTGTTATTTAGTTCTTGGTGTAAATTGCCCAACAGGTGGCGCTGATATGCTGCATTTTTTACGATTTCGTAATAGCTGTATCTCGCGCTTTCATGGATTTTCATCAAAATTCAGATTCATCTGGTACTTAATAATAAAAATTGATCCTGATAAATTTTTGGTGTACATCACTATCAAAAAACGCTATTTTGCAGGGGGGGGGGGGTTCTGAGGTTTCTTTAATTCTTCTATCTTAGAAACTAATACACTGAAATTTTGGAATTGGCACATCCGTCTATTTTATCTTCGACTTTTGAAGGAAAATGAAAATTATATTACCTTCAGAGAAATCGATTAAAAATTTTAAAGTATCGATTAAATCGAGTTGGCCGTAGTATCGATTAAATCGATTTAAAAAATCGAAATCGCCCATCACTACCTCCCACCCAGCATTACAAGGTAACTAACATTTACTGCACATAGCTCACACACATATTCTTAATAACATTAGGGGGCTATGGTCAGAATAACTACATCTCAGTCAACTTGCTTCAAACAGGGAAAGATGAGATTCAGCAGTCTAGAAAAGTTTTCATTTCATCTTAAATTAACACTTATGTAGAAAAAAATGAATGGCCAGCTTCCGTAAAAACTGTAACATAACATCACATATCATCAACCTTCATTCATAATGAAAAGACATCAAATGCTAAAAGAGAGAGTAAAATGAGTTACTTTTCACCCAGCGATGTTAAAAGATTCGACTATATGGATGTCCAAACTTATGCCCACCAGCTTTTAGAATGCTGTATGCTAATATGGGGCAGGAAACATAAATTGCAGAAGTACACCATATCCTAATGTCATCTCGTAATGCTAACTGTAACTACACAGGAAAACATGAGCTGGACACGTGAATGGAATTTTGGCAACCTAGCAATGAATCTATTGTAAAATGAAGGAAAATAAAAAGAGTAAAAGAAAATACTGCCGTAAAATCCCATTAATCCACCCTTCCCGATCAAACGCCCCCTCCCCACTTTATAAAAAATTTGAAATTTTCAAAAAATCCTGAGAAAACGTCCCCCCTCCCCCCCCAAAAAAAATCGCTGAAAAAACAGAAATTTTGTCAAAAAATTGTGAAAAAGAAAGGAAATTTTATCTAATGATTGCTGAAAAATGCTAATTTTGCCAAAGAATCTCGAAAAAAACCCACAAATTTCTTGAAAGGATTGCGAAAAAAATATGAATTTCATCGAAGTATCGCCAAAAAACCCACATTTCGACGAAAGATTGCAGTAAAAATGCAAAGTATGTCAAAAAATCTCTTCAAAAAAATACAAATTATGTCAAAAGAACGTGACTTTATCAAAGGATCGCCAAAAAGAATGCACACTTTGTCAAAAAAATTGTTAGAAAAAATGCAAATATGTCGTATCTATAAATAAACGGTCAAAAAAATTGCGAAAAAAACGTAAATTCTGTTGAAAAAATGCAGAAAAAAAGGAGAAATTTGTAAAAAAAAAAAAAAAAAAAAAAAAAAAAAAGGCCAAAAAAGCACAAATTCTATTAAAAAATTGCGAAAAAACGCAAATTTCATCAAAGAATCATGAAAGAAACTCTCATCTCCATAAAAAAAACACACACACACAAATTTTTTCAAGTATCACGAAAAAGCTCTGCAAATTCGTCAAACATCACGATAAAATCCTGCAAATCTTGTCAAATACCATGAAAAAATCCTGCAGATATCTCACAAAAAATGCAAATTTTGTGAATCGAACGCGGAAAAATCCCATGTAAGCGCCCCCCTCTAAATATTTTACGATTTTTTGTCACGTTTGGGGGGCGGATTAACGGTATTTTATGGTATTTCTTTTATATTAATAAAAGAGAAAAGGCTATAGTAAGATATTTATTATAGAAGGTAAGTTTATTTTCCTTAATGAATAAAATGAAACTTATTGAATGAAATAAAATAAAATATGAAAATAAAGAAATAAAATATTTAGTTACCATTGGAATATATATAGATGTCTGAAATATACATACTATACAAGTATAACATGTGTAAGTATGCAAATGCTAATAAAAGATAAGCAAGGTGATAAGACACTAGGGGTCCTTGAATTTCCTGTCAATTTCATCAAAGGATCATTGAAAAAAGTGTGAGTTTCATCAAAGGATGATGGAAAAAATATGAATTTCTTTAAGTAATCTCAAAAAAGACACAAATTCTGTCAAAGGATAGCAAAAAATACGTGAATTTTATCAAAGGATCCCCTAAGAGACATGAATTTCTCCCCAAAAAAAAGCTTTGGAAAGAATGTTAATTTCATCAAAAAAATAAATAAAAAAGAAAAAATGCAAATTTTGTCAAATTATCTCAGAAGAGATACAAATTTCATCAAACAATTTCAGAAAAGATTCAAATCTTATCAAATGATCTATGAAAAGATGCAACTTTTGTCAAATTCTTATGGAAAACATGGGAATTTCATCAGAAGGCCATGAGAAAAATGCTAATTATATCAAAGGATTGTGGAAAAAATTTTTGTCAATGGACTGTAGAAAAAGATATAAATTTCATAAAAGTTCAGCAGAATTTTTTTTTTTATCAAAGAGCTACAGAAAAGATGCCATTGTTGTCAAATTGCCCCCAAAGTGACACAAATTTTGTCAATGGCTCTGTGGAAAAAAAAGCCAATTTTGTCAATAAAGTGCAGAAAAGATACAATTTAACTCTTCAACATTGTTCATGCTATATGAACTGGTTTGGCATTTTTCTAACATGAGTTTAATCCCTAAGGCTATGCACAGACTAATATTCTAACTGTTATCAGTATCAGTTTCTTTCCTTAAGATAACACAGTGTTTTTTATTTTTAAAGACTAACATTCTAACTGTTATCAGTGTCAGTTTCTTTCCTTGAGACAACACAGTGTTTTTTATTTTTAAAGACTTTTAAGGGAAGGAAAATGATCTGTAAAACTGGGACCTTTCCCTCAAGTGGAGTTGAGCTCCTATCTCCTGACTCATTGTAGATTTATCTTTATTTTTTTGTGAATAATTCGCAGAGAAATCCTGATCAAAAGATTTCCTAGAGGGATCAAAAGATGGATGGATACCAGTGTTGGGCACGTTCACAAAATAAATGAACTAATTCAAACTCACGTTCAATTTCTGAAAAGTGATTTAAGTTCACGTTCAAATTCAAAAATTTTCAAACGAACTCGTTCAAATCAAACTCGTTTGTAAAAGTGAACGAAGTTCACTAAAAAGTTCACTTTTTTTTTAATGTTTGGATATTATTGTCCAAATTTACAAAATTTTGTGAACTAATCATTTGATTATTCGATATGTAAGATAGAGGTATGCACGGACGAAAATTTCCAGGCCCGATCTATAGAAAAAAAAACGTCTGGCCCGATATTAAAATAAAAATTTCGGCCCCGAGCCCAGACCGGCTTGTAGAGAAAATTTAATGGCCCGACCCGGCTCGATATAATAGCTAAAATCAAGGCTCAACCCGGCCCGATATAATAGCTAAAAACAAGGCAAAAAAAAGTTGAAATTTCGCAAAAAAAAGGAGCTCCGGCTCGATATAATAGCTAAAATCAAGGCTCAACCCGGCCCGATATAATAGCTTAAAACTTCGGAAAAAAAGTTGAAATTTCACACCGAACCCGGCCCGACCCCGAGTACATTTCTACAGGACATTGATATTTATCCGTACGGAAGAGTTCTGGCCAAAAAAACTTACCTTAGTCTGTTTATAATCTCCATTTATGCAGAAGTGCCGTAGACTGCGATATTTTAACTTTTAATGAACCTTTGTTAGTTGTATGTAAATGTTTCAGCTATCATTAGTACCGTATTTTCGGGCGTATGAGCCGCGCCGCATACGAGTTTAAAAGTATAAAATATTGTAGGTGCGGCTCTTACGCCAGGGCGGCGGGTACAATGATTTTTTTTTTTTTTTTTTTTTATTTATTTTGTCAAATGATTTTGACACTTTTTTTTCGTTTAATCAACAATTATATGCTCTCAAATTGGTATCAAAACATTTGAAAACGTCTCTCAACCGCAGGTGTCCGTGATGCGTTAGTTGTTTATTTTTAAACAATCAACATTATTCAAAAATAATGTTGGTCTCACCGGTTCTCATGTTAAAAATTATTATATTTTCCCCTCATCTATTAATGATTTTACCTGTAGGATATTGGAATGTACAGCTGTCACATTTTTTTCTTCTAATGATCCTCCTTCCAGTTAGAAAATAAAACTGCCCAAAGAGAGCTCAAATCCCGGTATAGAACTCTTTTGAAATAGACTTCCTATACATAGTAAAAACTTTAGAGAGCAAGATTTTTCTTTATTTTTTTCAATAACTCACTCTTTTTTTATCCGGCAAAAATAATCCAAACTTTGAAACCGGTCGAATCAGCAAGTTTTTTTTCCCCCAAATGAGTTAATTCAGGTGATAAACAACAAAAACGGGCCTGGCGAATAATAAAAAAATAATAAAAGGCCGACTTCCGTGATAAACATTTAAAAGAAGCCAATAGAATATAAACAATTTTCAATGCATATGACTTTGCAAGAATAAGTTTAAATGTGCTACACGAGTCGATGTTAACTTGGCAACTTTAAGGGCTATTTCACCCACGTGCAAACATCGGCTAACTAATGTTAATCTCAAAGAAAAAAAAAGTGTCATTCTCATTCCATTATTTTTAAATGATATTTTTTGCTTTGGATAACGGAAGTCAATCTCCACAAAGAGTCTTTACTTTTTCGATTTTGTTTACAGGTTTTTTTATTAGTATACTTTCACTTTCGAAACTGGTTCTAAAAGTCAAAGTATACCACTAAAAACATCTGTAAACGAAATCGAAAAGGTGTCTTCTTAGGGATCAACATCTCAGATATAAAATACAAAGAAATCATTTAAGCATATTGAAATGCAAACGCATTTGAAAAAAAAAAAAAAAAAAAAAATCCATAGGATTAACATTAGCGAGTAGATGTTTTTACTTGAGTGAAGCAGTCCGATCTATAGGGGGGGGGGATCAGCTCGGTCCGGCCCATATAAAATAATAATAATAATTAATAAATAAAAATAACAATCCGGCACCCGGAAAATTTAAAATATCCGCATCATCCAAGTGAATTTTTTCAATAGATTAATTTTTACTATGATATGGTTAAAAATTGTTTCGTACGAAAAGTTCTGAACAAAACTACTTATTTTATCCTTTTTTTTTTCCTTTTACTATGTTTATTTTTAAAGAAGTGCCTAATAAAAGCACTCAAGTAAGTATTTATAACTATAAAGCAAACGTGCAATTTTGTTATCTCTTGTTTCTGCTAATAAAAAAAAAAAGAGAGAGAGACACTGGTTATTTAAAGTCACCTTTTCTCCTCATCCTCTTCATGACTCAATGTGCGGACATGTTGCCCTTTGACCTTGATGCGTAAGTCGGCTAATATCGCATTGCTTCTGTTTTGTTTCTTTGAATACAGTAGAAAAAAAAAGAACGAAAATAGTTTTTTTTTACGCTAAGTGGATTTGTGGATTTTTTTTTCTTTTCTTAATTTATATCTTCATAATATAATCATCGAAATAACTTAAGATGAATATAAAGTCTAAATTTGAGCAAGAAATATTTAAACTTACAAAATTTTTGTAAATGAACAAGGATAGATGCGTATGTACCAAATAAAAAATAAACTAATCTACCACAAAAGGAATCATTAAATCAATTATCAATAGTTAAAATATTAAATAAAGATATGCAGGTATATATTTATATAAAGGAATTTGTAGTGCTGTAAGCTATTTAAGAATCGATTTTTTGCCGCAGGCATGATAAACAATTGTGGATTGTATTCGCTGTGGATAATGATTTGTAGTATTATACAATGGTTATATATATATTTATTAATCAATTATGGTTTAACATGTGTAATTTAATTTTAGCATATGTGCTGTGTTTCAATGTAATTCGTATTTTATTATTTACTTCACCAATTTACTTGATCGTCATTTCTTTACACTGAGGAAAAAGTTGCTTTTTTTTGGGGGGGGGGGGGGGCATGATATTGTTTTAAAATTATTTTTTAACAGATCTCGAAAATACGGTATCGCCGTGATCCCGCTGATTCTAAAATGTTGAGGTTCAACTGTATCATATTTTCGTTAAGAGGCTACTTCAGTCAAGCGACCCGCTCGTTAATGCTAATCCTATGGGAAACATTTATAAAGATATTTCGTTTGAATTTAAATATTTTTAAATGATTTTTGCATTGATTAACTCTGATAGATTTGTAGAAAGAACATTTTTCGCTTTTTGCTTACAGGTATTTTTCAATGAGGGCACTTTCATTTTGGGAGTCGGTTTCGAAAGTGAAAACAATCTTCAAAATCGAAAAAGTATAAAACGATCTGCATATAGATAGACTTGAACTATCCAATGCCCAAAAATCATTTAAAAATATTGAAATGCAAACACGATATCTTTATAAATTTCATCCATAGGATTAGCATTAAGGAGGTCTTTGTGTGTGACTGAAATAATATCTTAACTTAAAAAAAAAAAAAAAAAAAAAAAAAAAATCCTACACTAAAATTAATTTGAAAAAGTCTTTGATCGAAAATCTGACGGATTTTTGCTGGAAAGAACTAGAACTTTGTGGTGTTAATAGTGTTATTTATGACGGCCGATTATCTGCAGGAGGGATATAGGCCCTAGGATAAGTGCCCTCCGTGGGGGGTCTTTCTAAGGGAACCTAAACCGCATTTACACAAGGATGACCAAGATTCGAAGAAAAGTTTAGAACTTTGTGGAAAGAACTAGAAGTCTGTGGAAAGAGCACTTAGAATTGAACGCTACTAGGAAAAGATGCTAGGGAGGAAGCTAGCATCCTGCTGCGCTCCTCTCATTGGCGCAAGTAATTGCGCCTATTTCCGATTGGATTTTAATTGCGTACTACAAACACGTTTTTTTTTTCTTTTTAGCTGAGAATTATTTTACGGTACTGTTCTGCTCTTTTTGTCTGACGCTCTTATTTAAGCAATTTATTTTTTTTTTCAAGTGAAAATGGCTCCCAAAAAGTTAAAAAGTTACACCGCCGCTTTCAAGCTTGCTGTGGTTGATAAGGCAGAGCTAATAGGTAATCGTGCTGCAGGACGAGAATATGGAGTTGATGAGCATTGCGTAAGGAGATGGAGAGCTGAAAAATCTATTTTGAAGGAAATGCCAAAATCTAAGAGGGCACGAAGAAGTGGCGTTGTTGTTTGGCCAAATCTGGAGAGAAATTTAGCCAAGTGGGTAAAGGAGCAAAGGGAAAAAGGAATGCCCGTTTCAACTGTTCAGATACGGTTTCAAGCGAGGATTATGGCATCGAACATGGGATTTACAAATTTTAAAGGTAGTCCCAACTGGTGCTTTAGGTTCATGTCGAGAAATAATTTGTCTGTAAGAACCAGGACAACTGTGGGACAAGAACTGCCTGCAGATTGGGAAAAGACAAAAGCATCTTTTTTAAAGTATGTCGCTGAAAAAATCAAGGAAAACAACTTTTCAACAGCACAGATTATTAATATGGATGAAGTTCCATTAACTTTTGATTGCCCCCCCAGTAGAACTGTTAACACCATTGGGGAAAAAACAATCGGCATCGTAACAACTGGTAATGAGCGAACCTCATTTACCTGTGTTTTAGCTTGCGCTGCGAATGGAGACAAATTAAAACCACTAATTATTTTCAAGCGCAAAACTATGCCTAAGGCAAATTTTCCTTCCGACGTCGTAATACGGTGTAACGAAAAGGGATGGATGTC
This sequence comes from Maratus speculifer, assembly GCA_964019185.1. Lineage (NCBI taxonomy): Eukaryota > Metazoa > Arthropoda > Arachnida > Araneae > Salticidae > Maratus > Maratus speculifer. The sequence goes on from OZ025293.1 coordinate 101,539,069, forward strand.
GGAGGAAATCATGTATGAGTGGCTGGCGGAAGTGTGGAGGAAAAGAAAAAATTCTTTTTTTCAGCCTAGTGGGCTTCTTATTATGGACTCAATGAGTGCCCACAAAGGTGATTCCGTAAAAACTGCTTTGAAAAAAGTCTCAGCCGAGCCAGCAATAATCCCTGGCGGATTAACTAAAGTTTTACAGCCTCTTGACTTGGCTGTGAATAAATCTTTCAAGTCCAAAGTAAGAAAACTGTGGGAAAAATGGATGATGGAAGGGCTACATTCATTTACAAATTCTGGAAAAATGCGCAAAGCCACTTACGAAGAAGTAGCGTCGTGGGTTTCATCGGCATGGAAAGACATTAGTGCTAAAACTATTATGTCGGGCTTCAAAGCAGCCAATATCATGGAAAATACAGTTAGTGATGATTCATCTGAATCTGATGATAGTGAAGATGAAAATTGTGACGTATTAACTGATAAACAATTTTTAGAACTATTTAATTCCGACAGTGAAAATTCCGATTTTGATGGATTTGAAGATTTTTAAACATGTTGATAAAATCTTGTATATATTTTTTTCTATATTTTCACTTCATTCCAATAATAATTTTTCATATTTTAAAGATATTTTGAAGTAGTGTTCTCTTATTATATGTAATCCAATATTTTTTTAGAAAATTTTATAAATATTACAAAAAATTGAAATCTTAATATTAAAATTACATACCTGCTATTTATAACGGATCAGTGATAGGAAACGTTATTAAATTGAAAAACAAATACATAATAATAATAAATCAACAGTCAAGGGAAAAATGATTCTGCAATATTTACAGGTAAGATTATAATATTATAAATAAGTTTCTGATATTTATTATATTTTTCTCTGTTTGTTATTGATCCAGTGACAAAATGTTGCTTTTTTGCAGTAATCTGAGGAGTTAACATAAACTAGTATGCATTTAAAAAATATTTTCTTATAGCAATACGCTTTATTACATCACATTTTTCAGTAATATTTTTACTACAGTTTTTAAGGCATTTGCATACATTAAATCTAAGTGTCTTTCGTCCAATGATTTTTTTCTTCAACAGCTTATTTTATTTATTTTATTTTTTTCGTCAGTGTCTCTATACGATATTTCTTTACATTTTAAATATATTTTTTAGGCACTTAAGTGAAAAAAAATTTTTTTTTTTAACTGTTCAAGTGAAAATATTTTATATACTGTAACAGTCTCTAAAATCTGGAAACCTCAAATACAGATAGCATAAATGATCATCAAATGTTTTATATTTATATAGTTCAGTTATCCTATCTTATCGACAGATGGCAGCACCAAAAATGTATTTAACTTTTTAGTATAATCTAGATTATATTCTGCATTTTGCCGACAGATGGCCGTACCAATCATTTCTTCTAATTCATTTCCAAGTTTATTTATCTTGATATAGTAAAATAAGAAAACAAAGAAATATCAACAGAAAAATTCATAAACAGTTTATATAAAATATTAGGCCTGGAACAAAGGAATTTTATTACAGAGATTGAGCTAATATCATTGTAATTGGGGAAAAAGTAATGACCAGTAGGCCTAAATTAAAGCAACTAAATACTAACATATAAATAAAATCGTAATCGTGAAAATGCTCTGTGTATATTTAATTTTAATAAGATTAAATGCTTGGCTTTGCTGTTAAATAACTTAATGTGCCATTTATGATTTTTTTTTATAAATATGTGATTTTTTTTCTTTTTTAATGATGATTTTCAATAATTTTTACTTACATTTTAAAGTTGTTTTTTGAAGATCACTAAAATTCGGAAATAACTAAAAGCCGCGTCTACGAACGATTTCGGAATTTAGAGATTTATACTGTATAAATATCAGCAGCTTGGGTGCGGCGCTTACGATGGTGCGGCGCTTACGTCGATGTACTTTTTTTTTTTAAACAGATTGTCATTGGTGCGGCGCTTACGGTGGGTGCGGCGGGTATTCCCGAAAATACGGTATTATTAATCCATCTTCCATGTTATGGAGACATAAAAATCTAAAAAATGATATATGGTAAAAGTAAAATCTTCTAAGATGAAACCGCATTAGAAAGAAAAAAATATATTTCCTTTTTAGCAGGTGTAAATGTTTAACATATTTTTTCTACCGTATTATTGTATTCATTTTGCATGGATGAACAGTTTAAAAGAACTTTAAAAGAAATTTTCAGTTTTCAGTTTAAAAGAAAATTCCGTCATAGGCAGTTTGTTCCACAGGATTTCGTCATATACAGATTTTTGTAGCTCCTTTTATAATACTGTTTCCCTCATTCCCTAGCATTGTATATGAACTATTCTTTAAAGAAAAGTTTAATTGTTGAATCATGGTAATTTAAAATTAAAATAAACTATGGCTATAGCGGAATCGATCGGTATTTAGAAAATTTTCCGTAGAAGACAATATTCCATCTTAGACAAATTCTACTCTGTCTGTGGATTTGCAGGAACTTGATAATCTTTCCGATTTAGACATATTTCCGCCTTACACAGTCCAGCTTGTATAGAGAGTTTACTGTATATATATATATATTCAGCGAAATTGTATACAGCCCAGGTCCGGTTCGGTGCGACCCGAGTCTGCAGAAGAAGTAAGACTAGGATACTACCCATAGAAGTGATATCCGGACTTAACCCGTCCTGAGGCTCGTGTAGGGCTCTAAATGGCATTTGAAAGAGGGAAAAAGTGTACTAAGGTCTGGAAAAATTTCAAATAAATTATGAAAAAATTGAACGTAAATTTGAACGTAAATTTCGTTCAAACTCGTCTATTTTTTGTTTTCGTTCAGTTCAAACTCGTTTATAAAATAGTGAGCGAAGTTCAGTTCAAAGTTCACAAATAGTGAGCGAAACTCGTGAGTTTTCGTTCAGTGAGCGCGTTCATACCCAACACTGATGGATACATTGGAGGATGATAAAACAAGTGTATGTCTGCAGCTTAAAAAGAGCTTCAAAACACCTCGTAATGAAAATCCAAAAACTGCATAAAATTAAATTTCATAAAAATGTAAAGAAAAACCTAAAATTGATCTTTGGGATGCATTAAATCAGATATAGAAGTATCTTCTTGCAAAATCCAAAATCAGGCTTTGGGGTTTATTATATCCAAGGGGGGCGGTAGAGGGAGGGTCTCTGAGGCATCCCCCATCGGGGTTGAATTTCAATGTCATATAATGTCGCATTTATTTTTTTATTTTTTTTTTTTTTTTTTGAATTTCAGCTCATTTGGGCTAGCTTGAGTTGGAACTCATTTTCTATTTATTTAAGTCAAATTGATTCAACTAATTCTTCCAAGCAACAGTCTCTTTCTAATCCACTTTTGATTCTTGCAGATTTGGTGCAAATGAATCTTTTTTTTTTTTTTTTTTTTTGAAGAAAAGTCCAAATTCCATCAGATAAAAATTTACAGATTTTAATACATGGATCACTGTTTTCATGTTTATTTTTCAACATAAAAGGTAAAAATTGATATTGAAGTTATGATTATATTCTGTTTATTTTATTATATTACATTGTGGATCTATTTTAACTGATTGTGAATTTGCAATTCGCTTGGATTCAAGTATTTCATTCAGTTTAGTTAAAAGTATGGAGATTGAAAATTATTTTATTGGAGCTGTATTGGATGGCAAGTAAAGTGCTGTATCGGGTCAGACAAACTGCACCTCACCTGATTCATGGTTTGGATAAGATCGGGTTGGATCTAATCTTTTGTCATTTGTGGATCAAATTTGAGTTGGGTTGACTTTAATTATTTCAGTTTCAGGTTGGGTGTTGACACTTATGATTCTTTATAGAAATAAATTGATTTCTCAAAAAAATTTACAAAAATCATTTTAAGATGAAAAACTATGTATTTGAAAATTAACACATACAGTCTCTGCCTTAGGCAGAATCTATCAGGACCAAGAAAAAATGTCTGTTATCGACAATATTCTGCTTTAGACAAATTTTACTTTAATTATATGGATTCGACGGGGACTTTAAAATCTTTCTGAGTTTGTCATATTCCGACCTTATACAGAGTAGGCCTTACAGAAAGTTTACTGTATATTGAATTTTTCACTTAAAAGTTCAAATGCATACCAGAGGTATAACTATAGCCTACTTTTAGTTGAATCACAGTATGGATATATACATACATGTGATTTTTTTCATCATGTAGGATTGGGATTTGATTGAAGTTGGAATATTTCGGGTTCAGGTTGAAATATGGAGGATGAAAATTTTTGTCGGGCTCAGATTGCATTTTGGGTAGAGTCTTGCATTCGTATAAGCAAAAGAAACCCAATCTGACTGGTAGTTTGAGTCAGATCTGGCTAAAGTGAATATTTTTCAGAAAGGCTTGGATTGATTTCTATTTTTCAAGTTGTTTTAACTTTAATTGTTTCTGGCGGATGAGTTACATTCTGTCAGATTTCTCAAAAGATTTTCCAAGATATGTTTTAAAATAAAAAACTATGTTTGTTTATCAATGAGTACATACAGGGTGAGTCATAAATATCAAAACAATAGGCTATTTCTTTAAATATTGCCCCTACACCCAATACTTCCAATTGCAAAAATTCATTTAAAAAGGTGAAATTTCTGATAAGTTGAAACTCCATGAGGGGTCTATTTGAAAAAATATGAAAATTAAATTTTTATATGGCCCCCGTAGGCTAAAAAAAATCAAAACAATAGGCTATCTCTTTAAATATTATCCCTAGACCCAATACTTCCAATTGCAAAAATTCATTTAAAAAGGTGAAATTTCTGATAAGTTGAAACTCCATGGGGGGTCTATTTGAAAAATATGGAAATTAAATTTTTATATCGCCCCCGTAGGGCAAAATTTCCAATTAGGAAATTACTCCTTATCCACGCCTAAATTGAACAACAACAACAAAAAAAAATTCATCTCAATATCTAAAAATCTCACAGAGATATTAAAATCCAAAATTCGTGACTGAGGGATCGGCCACAAATTATCCATTATTAAATGTTGATTTAAGACAGCAAAACCTTTTAAGACGGAATTACAAAGGAAAGAAAAAATTTGTTACAGACAAATGTCCTACTTAGGAAAAATGGAGTTTTTTTCTAAGGTATTATTATATTTATTTTGCATGATCAACATATTTTCCAATTAAGACAGGATTCCATCATAGGAAGATTTTTTTCACTGGTTTTATAGTATTTATATTTTTAGCCTTTGAATATACTAATCTTTAAAAAAAAAAAAATGGATTTTAAAGGTTTTTTTCTAAAATAAGTGTTTTTTGTAAAAATTGTCACTCAGCCAAAAATTACTTATTTTTTGCACTTATTGTAAGTCAGAGACAGTGATTTTAATACGTGTTGTGTTGAGACCGAGATTGAAAATTTCGTCTAGTGCAGATGTAGGAAGAAGTAAGCAGTCCCCTCCAGTATGAAAAATACGTTAGGCCCAGCCACTTGAGTTTTCAGAAAAAAGTGACATCTCGGTCCTGGTCGGACTTGAGCCAAGAATACAGATTTTTTAACAGCCTCTCCAGGATGTTAAAAAGCCTGAAGTTGTAATAGCTAAATTTATAAAAAAGAATCTGCATCTTAGAAAAAGCATTATTTTAAATAACTGACGGATATTTAAACAGTGCAGGAAGGAGATGGAAGTTGGAAAAGTTAAACTGCATCAGATGTTTGGGCTACAGAAAGGAGTTACTTTACTTTTTCAATTTTTTAAAACGTATTTAAACATTCTATTATGAGCCAAATTTTATTTAAATCTTTAAATTTGTTTTTCTGCATGAAGAGATTTTCCCCAACTATTTCTCTTCTTTAAGTTATAGTTAAGAATTGTTAAAGAAAAAAGTGCAAACTTATAACATGTCATTTTTTATTATTTTACATTAGTTTTGTTTCGGCAAATTTGAAAAAATATTTACTTCTGAAAATATGATTTTTTAAAAAGTTATAACATTTTTAAATAAATATTTTGAATAGTTTTAAAATAAATATTGAAAAAAAAACTATGGTACAAAACTAAAATCAGATTTTCATCTTTAATTAAATGGAAAGAAATTGAAATCCGATAAATAATGTTTCAAGTTATAATGATTATAAATTATCCCATTTAAACCAGTACTAATCATTTGAAATTTTTATAAATTTTATGAGAAATTTTAGAATGTGATTTTCTTAGCAAATTATATGGCTAACCATCACAAAAAAGAAAAAAAGAATCAAAATTCTCACTCAAAATATATATTTTTTACATGTTTCCTATAACTGTTTAAGTAACATTGTTTCCTGAATTCTGTGCCTTTCAATTTGTGTCTAATCCCTTAAAACCTAATGAATTGTTTAAACGGCCATAGCTCTGGGCGTTTTGAAGATATGAAGATGCAATTTTTTGTATTTAATTCAGGACTGAATAAGGAAAGTTTTCCTAATTGAACTTTCTATCCTACGGGGGCTGTATAAAAATTTAATTTTTTTATTTTTTCAAACAGACCCCTCATGGAGTTGCAACTTATCTTATAAAAATGTCTCCTTTTTTTTAATGAATTTTTGCAATTGGAAGTATGGGTCTAGGGGCAATATTTAAGGAAATAGCCTATTGTTTAGATATTTATGACTCACCCTGTATACAGGTACAGTAGATTCCTACAAATCCACACAGCTCTGGATCAGAGGTTGTGCAGATTTTAGAATTTTGCAGATTTCTGGCCATTGCTTTATTAACATTTTTAAAACAGTAATTTGAATGTAATTAATAATGCAGTTAAAACTATAAGGAATGCTTACAATATAATAAAATATTAAAATAAGTAATAAACTAAAAAAATAAAAATTTAGATATTTTTAAAATGATTAAAATATTAAAAGCAAAGGTCCAGTTAATAATCAATAATGTATGATTAAATATTCATTATAAGGATGGAATGTATTTTTTCTAAATTATTTAATGAAACTTGCCTGATAAAGGTACATTACTAATTCACTGCAAAATCATAAAATAAGGAAGTTTTATTTCATGTTTAAGCAGACTTAATAACCACATTAATACACATATATATTTGGTTAGAAGATAATGATTACCAGTCATATCAGCAATATCTTGAATTTTTCAAAAATAAATTTATTCTTCCTTCATGAAAAAACATGAATTCAGTAATATTACTAAAGATTACAAATTAAAAGATGTATAGAAATTATATAAAACTAAAAAAGTCAAATTTTGTCCCTATATCTGAAGTGAATATTTCACTTTTTACATCCATAAATTATGTGCAGATTTTAGAGAATTGTGTATTTTAGATTGCAGATTTGGGGGAGTCTACTGTATATTGTTTTTTCCATAAACAATATAAGTGATACTAGAGATATAATTGTAGACTACTTTTCCAATATTCCATCACAATATGGATTTTTTTTTTTTTTTTTTTTTGGGGGGGGGGGGGGGGGTTGATATGGTTTGGGTTGAAGGCTGTCGTTTGTCAAGATTGGGTTAACTAATTATTTTTTTTAATTAGTTCAGGTTGAATGGATATAGGATTTCAGGTCAGGGGTCATGTATAATCCAAATCGTGCAAGACTTTGCCCTAATAAACCGTGAATTAAAGAATTATTTCCCTTGATTATATTTCATTAAAATATGAAAAATTGGGTAGTCTTTGATTTTGTTGTATGTATGCTTAAAATACAACAAGCAATTATTTGAATTACGTGCATCTAAAACAGCATATATGTCAAATTACATGGTTTTCCTGCAGCTCTGCTGCTTTGTATTTTTACACATTTGAAATGGAATTTATAAATTCCTTTTATTTAAAAAAATCATTACCTAAGCCCAAAATTCCTTGAAGATAGGAAGAAAGACATTTCTTAAAATAAGAGAAGCAAATCACTGGGATATTCTGGCATTCTCCTGCATGGAAATTTTGATTCATGTAGACCTCCACTAAAATTATGCATCATTTTGGGTCATCTGCACCAGACCTGAATCTCAGTTCAGATCATGTTGCTGGTGTAATTTTGTTATGGGTCAAGTTTATGTTGGGATGACTTACTTTTTTCATGCAGGTCTGGTTGACTTTTATAATTTCGGGTTTGGGTTGGGTGTTAACTCTTGTGAGTCAGATTCTGGTTACCAGATGCTTTACAAAAATGTCCAAAATACTTTTCAAGTTAAAATTCTGTATACAGTAAGATCTCCATAATGAACATCTCTCTTTAGTGAACATTTTTTCAATTCCTAACTCGTAAATATTTGTATGCTGATACCAGTTTGAACAGTGAATACCTCCCAATATATACACATGTAACATGTAGATATGCATAAACTGTCACAAATATGATGCTTGTGTTACTGTGTGTATATTAAAAGCAAAAAGTTGGTAACACTTTCCATTTTTCAAAAGAAGAAAATATGGTTCTTAACCCCTTAACTGGTTATTTCTTTTCTGTTCAATAAATTGAAAATAACAGATTCACACCACTATTATTTAAATAAAATATTCGTAACATTTAGTCTTAACATTTCTGCTTTTAAATTGTATGGAATTATTTTTTAAAAAAATAGTGGTGTCAAAAAGCTTTAAATGATCAGTTAAGGGGTTAAAGAAATGATAATTATGACACTTTTTTCCATTTTCATGCAGTAAATTAAATGTATACTCATTCATATTCAAATATGTATTTATTTTCATCTAAAGCACAGTTGTGGTCAAATTTTTTTGTGAAAATCCCAGCAATCCAAATTGCAAAGAACCTATGAATCGTGTAAATTATTATAGAGTGGACTTTGTGTTGCCAGATGTTCCAGTTTACATTGAATGTCCTGATTTTCAAAGATTCCGTGACCCATCCTGGGATCATAATGCATGATGCTTAATGTTCTGCTTTTCATTACACCCAAATTACATCAAATTTTTATGAGTTAATTTCAAATTAAACTTTATTCATTAATCTGAGATGAGATAATTCAATGAACAGTCAGCCACAATTGTCACAACTGCCAGATGTTAACAAATACCTTATATATTGTTTACAACTTGTGTGCTCTTCTGTTCAATATTTATTCAATTAACTGCAATATTTAGGTGTCTATATGAAATGAGGTTCAAGAAGAGATAAGACATGTGAAATACCCATTGGATCACTTCAATTTTTCTATTAAAAAGTGTTTGGTGAATTTTTTTTTTTTTTTTAATAAAGGAATGGGTAAACAAAAAATGTTTTTTGTGTTACTATTTAAATTAACATAGTATCAAGCTAAAATCTATTATTGTTCACCTGCCCATTGTAAAAGCATACCTTATTTTGTGATACATATTGCATAACTTTAGAAAAAAGTAAAAATGCAACAACTTAATTATTCAATAACTTTATAAAAGTAACACAGTTTTGTTATGCTTGACTCAATAAGAATAGGTATTAGTGTATAATTTTATGAATAATTTCTTTTATCTATGTTGAAACATTTATTGATTTATTCAATAAATGTTCAGACAACTAGAAAGAGGGCATCTAATTAGTTTTTATTCACAAAAAATTATCTTTGTCTTATTTATGCATGTGTTCACATGTGCCCCAGGTATGTTCACAACTGCCCTCCACCTAGGCACATGTGAAAAAATTTAGACAATTTTTAGAATGATGATATAAGTTAGAAATTCTTAATAAATTCATTCAAAATTCCAACCAAAAGACAAAGTGTCAATGTTTGTTTCAATAGCTCATAACATTTTTGAAAATTAGTCAAAAATGTAAAAAATATTCATATGTGCCCCCTCCCCCCCCCCTCCCTATCTGCTATTCAGATAGTCTACTACATTTTAATCTTATATTTCATATCTACTATATTTTAATATTAAAGAATAGAGATTTTTCCTTTTCAATGTAAAATTGGTATTAAGTGTAGATTACTTTTAATAATCACATTCAAACCTTATTTAATTTCCCTTTCATTCCATGTTCTGTTCAGTTTTTGGGTTGGATGTGGATTGAATTATGTAGGGTAGGGTCAAGGAATTTATATGATGAATTCATTTGACTCTCACTGAACTCTAATTTGGCCTCATGTCTTGAATATAATTTCACATGTCGGGGAAGTTCTAGCACCATCCCTGATTATATCAGGATTAGAAGTACTTTTTTGGCAAAATTTTACAGTTCTGAGTTAATGGTCTCTTCAGAGAAGAACACAGACACAGATATAGTACATGCAAGCTTGTCATGCGTAACCAGGGGGGGTGCCCGAGCACTCCCCACCCCACGTGTGCAGATCCAAGATTGATTATTTTTTTAAAAAATCAAAATTTATAAAAGAAAAAAAGAAGAAAAATGAAAGCATAGTTCAATTAGTTAATCAAAACTAACAGTCTATGTTTTGAAATGTGATAAAAGAAGAAACCTAGATTTTTTTTTTTTTTTTTAAGAAAATTATTTTGTTCGTTTTTTTTAAACTAGAATATTTACTAGAATCTGTATTAATCACAGTAAGTCAAAAAGTTGGTTTTATAATCCCAATTTGATGTCTTTTGTTTATGGAAGATTTTTTTAATGCCTTTCTTTTCATGCATGTTTTTACAATTCCATAAAAAATTAGCATAAATTCTTGACAAGGATAAAAACTATTTATATTTTTGCTTTTGTAATCAAAAGTCTAGATAGGAACAAAAAAATTGAAAGGAAATACAGATGTGAAACGATAATGAGAACGTAGGAGGTGGGAGGTAGATATGAGACTGGCTCAGCCCGGAGCCAACACAGGCTCGGGCTCTATTTTTATTTTAGTCTTCGGGCTCGGGCTCATTTTTTTCTGAAACTGGAAAATTTTATTTATTCATGAGTAGAAAATATTGAAAGAACTTTTTTCCATTTAAAATAGCATGCTTATTCCTTTTCAAATCATATTAATGCTTTTTCATCAAAATGACGGGAAACTGAAATTGTGTTTATTTATTTTAGTATTTCATTACGTTTCAAATATATAAATACATAGCACTACAGTTGTCATTCAGTCCGTTCATCCATCCATCTGTCTGTCCGTCCGCATATAACAACGCAAAAACTACCTAACCAAATCGTTTGAAACTTAAAATATATATTTATTACATAATTTTGTCTAGTCATTTCAAATTTTACGAAAATCTGATGCATAGATCAATTACAGGGCAATCAAAAGTATTCCGTTACATTATGGTCAATGGGGAAAAAAGTTTCAAATAAATTTTAATCGTTTAAAATTTAAAATATATAATTATTAGATAATTTATCAAATCATTTCAAATTTTATGAAAATCGGATGCATAGATCAATTACAGGGACAATCAAAAGTATATTGTTACTTTATGGTCATTGGGGAAAAAAAGCATTGAATGCATTTTAATCATTTGAAATTTAAAATATATAATTATTACATAATTTTGTTGAGTCATTTCAAATTTTATGAAAATCGGATGTATAGATCAATTACAGGGACAATCAAAATATTCCATTACACTACGGTCAATAGGAAAAAATAGTTTCAAGTACATTTTAATGATGTTAAACTCTTTCAAATATAATAGAATGGCATGAACCTATGAAGTATACATATATATATATATACTAAAAATACATTTTGTACAATCTGTGATGCAAAGAACATTTATTATTAAATTACAGGGCCACACAAAAGTATTCCACTACATAAAGCTATACGGGAAAACATTGTTTGAGACATGTTTTAATTATATTAAACTGTTTCACATTTTATGAATATGATATGCGTTGCTAAGGTGTAATATAAGTTACTTCCTGTATATTTACAGGAACACAAAAAGATTTCGGCCACTATATTGTATCCAAAGTACTGTCTACTATAACAGCAGGATCTGAATATTTTTAACGAACGCATCTCATTTGCTACGCTTCACGTGCAATTTCCAACTTGATTTTTATAATTATAGATTGACTTAGCATTAAAGAAATTTTTTTTAAAGAGTCTATGTCTGAATTATGTCTGACACATTATGTTTCATTTTATTATCTTAAATATATTTTCTATTACTACTATTATTCTTTTCAATATATGTATTCCTATTTTTTAAAACAATTTTTTCCTATCTATTTGATTTTTTCCCTATTTTTTTTTCTACTTTATTGATTTTTTACTTCTATTTTCATGCTTTTTTGGGGGGGAGGGGGGGGGGGCACTGCTGGGTGTTCAAACAAATAGATCATTCTCTGAACAATGAAGGTATTGACGGATTGTTATTAAAGATTTAGAAATAAGAGTCCTGAGTTTAATAATCTAGTTCCTGACAAGTCATAACTATATGTGTTTATATATTTTCTTTCTTTTCTCATATTTTTCATAAACTTAATCTAGATTATGAATAGATATATACAGTAGATTCCCTTAAATCCACGCATTTTTTCAGATGTAAACAATGAAATTTAAGATGGCTCTGAAGTCAGCAGTTAACGCAATACAAATAATTCTTTATATATATTTAAATCCTTTTCAACTTCTTCCCTTTTTTAATGCCTTTCAATTTAAATTCTGCCGTTTTAAATAATGTTTTTCTTAGACGTATGATGATCAATATTTAATCGAATTAATGATTATTGTATCATAGTTGCAGCGTAATATAACTTTCAATGGCCGTTTGGTAATGTTTGCAAGTCGCGTGGCAGGATAATTTTTGCTATATAAAATTATTATTTTAATTGTTCTATTACTATTTTTGTATCCCTGCTAGTTATGAAACGAATTTGGGATCTACATCTTGTTTACTAATTATGATGATCGATATTTAATCGAAATAATCATTATCGTACCATAGTTGGAGCGTAATATAACTTTCAATAACCATTTGGTAGTGTTTATAATTCGAGGGGCAAGAAAATTTTTTCTGTATAAAATGAATACATTTTAATTAATCAAGTTTTTTTTGTTTATTAAGAAAGACAAATATTTTTCTTTATAAAAAAGATTGATTTTTCCTCATCATTATTTATATTTAGTTTTGAATCTTATTTACTTTAATATTTTTCTAAAATTTTATTTTACTTAATTTTTTGTAATAATAACTTGCTTTTTTAACTATTTATTTATTTAAATATTTTACTTAATTATTTTAATATGTCAATTTATTATATGCATTGATTACAATGCTTAACTACCAATCAAATTAATGTTTCAAAAATGTAAACAAACCAATGACCAGAAATTCGCAAAATTCTAAAATCCGCACAATCCCTGGTCTTAAGCTTTGCGGATTTGAGGGAGTGTAATGTATATATATCTGCATGTGTGTCTTTTTAACACTTTCCAAAAAAGTTGAAAAATGTTTATGATTTCAGTTTGTCTGGCCATCTGTCCGTCTGGCCACACTCTAACTCATGTAAATATACTTATGGGACTGCCCTGAAATTTTTGGATGTTATTGATGTTTACCCTAGCATGAACATTATTTTAAATGAAATTTCTAGCATTATTAGTTTATTTACAGTGACAGTTAAAAGTTTATCATTATATTACAACCTATGGGACAAAATTGTTTCAAATGAATTTTAATGGTATTATACCCTGTCAAACGTATTAAAATTTATATTCATTTATGAAGTGCAGTAAAATACAAATTCTGTAAAATATGTAGTGAAAAAATAGCTATTATTTAATTACAGGGCCACACAGAAGAATTCGATTACACAATGGTATAGGGAGCAACACTATTTACTGTGTGTTTTAATTATAATAAACTATTTCTTATTTTATGAAACCGATGAATGAGTAAATTATTGAGTGGGCTCAGGCCTCATGGGCAGGGGCGTTCCGACCCAGTGTGCAAAGTGTGCGGCACACACAGGTGCCAAAGTAGTAAAAGCGGCAAAAGATTTCAGTTGAGGAGCAAATACTAAAAAAAATCCTTAATTTAACTATACAGAAATATATTATATTATATTATATTTTCTTTGCATCTAAATTATCTTTTGTAGATTTACCTTATACAAACTTATTTATAAACATTCAATTCTTTATTTAAAAATTAATTTCATTTTATTCTACTTATGAGTCCTCTAATAGGTCATTTAGACAAGACATGTCCAACCTTTATAAACAGAGGCGCAGCTCATGTAGTTGTAAACAATGAAAGGCACCGTTAATTCATACAGCTGAAAATATGCAACGCTATTATCTCACTGTAAGTGGTAAAACATAATATTGGATCATCCGGAATTGCATTGGATCATCCGCATCTGCGGTTTTACAAAGGGAAGCAAAGTTTCGTCTTCTTACTTTTTGATATTGCTAATAAGGAGTGATCTTGAATGACACAGGCATGCGCATGAAGTCTTTTCTGTTTGTTCTACGTAATTCTCTTTTGTGTTGTGTCAAATTTTTTTGTTTCAGTTCAGTTGTAAAAATGAAAACCCAGAAAGTTTCTTTTCGTCATATTATTCTCTGCTATTTCAAGGAAAATAAAAATGTTAGTTAGACTGCTTGTGTTGTATATGGACAAAGTGATATTTCAAATGGTGATGTTCGAAAGTGGTTTGAGAAACTTAAGCACAAAAATTTTAATATAGAAGATGATACCCGCTGTAAATTCAACATCTGTAAAGAAAGACCTCTTAAAAAAGCTATCAAATGATCATACACTATACTTTTAGAAATACTTAATCTATGTGTGTGATAGTTCTTGAACTGTGTAACGTGGAATTTCAGAGATTGTATCTTTTAATTTTCTTCTTTACAAATGATATTCGTCCAAAGCGGCCTCTTCTTTGAAGCTAATATTTCTGCACTTAAATTTCTCAAACTATCTTCAAACTGCATATTGTATATTATACAGTTCAAATTTTATGAGCAGTTTGACTAGCATTTTTACCGTTTTTAGAATAACTGAGAATAATATGGTGAAAATTATCTCTGATTCCCCATTCTTAATACAGTGCTGAGACTAAAATTATGCGACAACACGAGCGAAAATTATGAAGCGTGAGCAAAAAAGACAGAATTATCCGATCCATTCAAACTCACTCCTAACCTGCAATAACAAGATAATTTTACGAAACCGTGCGTTACTTTGAAAACTCGCAAAGCTTTCCGGATGACCCAATACTCAGCTTTATTACCGCAGGGGCTATCCGCCTATTTTTTATTTCTATAAAAGCAATTTTCGCTTTATTTCAGAATTATCATAAATACGAAGAAAATTACTATTCGGAAATACTGGTAAAATTTTCCGCACAGTATCAGGCCATGAATAGAGGTACACTTAGATGTTAGAAACGTCTTATGTGATGTACGTATGTCACACACAGTGATAGCTATAAGTCCCCTATGACTCAGAAACTATTTTAAAATAATTTGCAGCAATAATTTAATTCAAAATAAACTTAAAATTAGATTTTCAGAGGCACAATCTATCTTCAAAAGTTTTGTAGATGAGGAAGCTTGAAACCTTAATCACTGAATAACAACTTAATAGCATTAAATAATTAAAACATATTTAATGTCACTGATTAAAAGAAACCTATTCAAATATTTATTTTTTAAAATGTATTTTTAGTAATAAAAAAAAATAACTAGTAAGAGATTGGGCCCCATGAAAACCTTCTAAAGGCGCAAACGTGGTGTTCGCGGGGGGAAAGGGCATATGGATAATGAAAGATATCTCGTGTGTGTGTATATGGGATATCTTTTAATGTATTTATCATTTTTGAATGATACAATCAAAATTTTCACTTTATGATGGTAATTTGTTTTTTACATCAGAATTTTCTCTTTTTACTTAAAACTTGTTCGTTGCATCAAAATAGTCTTTCTTTTACTTTGTTACCTATTTTTATGAAAATACTCATTAAAAATTAAAATTAAATTAAAATAAAACTGAAAATTAAAATAATTAAATGACTATAAATTATTTATTTTCAAAATATGGAATATCTCAATGCTTGCCATTCCTATTCTTCTGTCTTATGTGTATACATTTATAGTCTGCATTTAAGAAAGCAGGTGTAAAGTATGTTCGAAATAATACTTGTGTTTGCCAGTAATGAAAAGAGAATGTTGTTCAACTGTTTTGTTGAGAAAAAGTTCTGCCTGCCCCCCCCCCCCTCGCCACCTCTCCTCCCCTTCTTGCGTAGAGGCAAATGCATGAAGGCATCATTATTGTTGAATTCTTTGTGTGACAAAAGCCTTTTACTAAATGCTTTTAACTAAAAACTATTTTTTTATATAAAATTATTTTATATATGATAGTGATATTTTAATGACTTCTTTTCATTAAGGGTGTATTCGAAAAAACGCTTTTTCACCTTCAACAGCTTGAAATTTTCCGATACAATTTCAGACACATTTTTAAAACTAGAAACATGAAAATTGCTGAGGGGATTTTTGAAGAGACGTACAAGGTGCCGTGTGATGTCTTTTTATGCTCACTTCATTTGAATTTGATTCATAAACAATTATCTTCTCAGTATGAACCTTTTTTTAGTTCACAGATCTCCCGCTTCAGAAAAATCAGTTCAAAATGCCATTTTTAATTACTTTTTTTTTGCAATATTTTCTGTATTTATCAAAGAATCGGCAATCACGGCACCTTGTGTACTTTCTAAATAAGACAATTTGCCAGTTTGATGCATTTGGGAGCAAAAATGAATTTAAAAATAAATCAGAAAATAAGCAGTTTGAATCGGAATACACCCTTAAAATCAATGAAGAATGCAAATAATATATGCATAACCATATCTGCATATCAATGCAAATTAAAAATTAAACAATCCAATTAAATTATAGACATTAATAACGATATCATTTGGCAGGGGTTGAGGAATGATAAATTATGATATTGTAAGGGGGAGCGAGGGTCCAAAGTGCCAAAAAGTTTATAACGTTCATTATATTTGAATGGTCCCTTGTACGCATTTTTTATGCAACTTTTACACATTTTTGCTACCACTAAAAATGTACAGAGATTTTCCATTTGTTTAATCATAAGATTTCGATGATTAAATAAGAGTATAAAATTTTTGCGTTAGGAAAAATGTGTAAAAGTTGGCAGCTATGCTATTAGTGTTTTGTTCAATACACAGATTTTAGATTGGAGATACTGGCATCAGCTACGCGACAAATTTTGACTGGTAAAAATGAAGCATCAGTTGTTTGTGAAACTGTTGGCATTCCATGCCGTAGGTTTAACACTGTGATTTCCGCTCTTAAAGAGTAAAGTGTACTTTAGGCGGCCAAAGCAATAATTTTGTTCAGCACTTCTACAAATGATAATTTCTGTGGAAACTATTATGTATTGAACAAAATTTGTTTTTTTTTTTTTTTTTTTTTTTCGCATCATAGCTTTCTGAGTGAAATAAATACCTTTTATCTATATTATCTGGTATCAAGCATTACGTTTTTGGTTAATGGAAGCACACAAGCAGGATTTCAATGTGTTTCAGATCTCTATGTGTGGTAGATTTTCTTATCCATCACCAATACATACTATGTAAAAACAAACTTTTTTCTTTTAAATGCAATCTATTGTTATTGCATTGAAATTTTTTTTTTCCGATATAATGAAATTTTACCGTTACGCAGGATTCTGATAGAGAGTGCTTCCATTTTCACAGGTTTTACTGTGTTACAAATTCTATTTATATAGCTGCCATCCTTCTTTATTTTTCAGTTAATTTAAGCATGTATGGAACAAGAAATTTTATTTAATAAATGAAATAAAGTGTGAACTGTAAAGAAACAAAATGCATTTTATTAAATAAATTTTCTGATTCAAAAAACTTTATTTGGACTGGTAAAAACACCAAAAGAATGGCAACTAAACTTGTATAGATATTCATAATTTTTTTTTTTTATTTATTTATTTTTTTTTTTTTTGAGGGAGGGAGGGGGTATAAGGCACCAAATGAAGCTCTGCACACAGGCGCCGGATACTGCTGGCGCGCCCCTGCTCATGGGCCCATATAAGCAGGGTCGGACTGGGTCATTGTAAAGGGCGCAGACCTTGAATTTTTTGGAGGGCGCACTTTTTTTAACGAAACTCATTATTTTATCATCTGATAGGAAGCCAATAATATTCATTAATTACAAACAGACTGTAAGAATATGTAATAGAGCTTCGCTAATCTGAATTGGGACCGGTGCCTATTTTGATTACAAAAATTGGGAAAATCCGAAATTTCGATTAAAAAAAATGTTAGTTATAAGTACTCAGTAGCACAATAAAAATCTTTTAGTCCGTCATCCGATGGTTCGGCTTCCTGGATAAACCGGCACAACTGTCGGAAAAAAAATAGTATTGCTTCACTGAAAAAAAAAAGACCCAAACTGGGTTGTAAGATCTCTGCGTAGAGTACTGTTCTCAAAATAATACAGTAGTATTCCCAAAGTAGTCAATTATAGGGATGAGATTTCCGCGTTTTTGCACACCAGTATTTTATTAGAAAAAACATTATTTCATTTAATCGGGACATTTTTGTGATTTCCTTAGACCCATACTTCCAATTGCAAAAATTTATAAAAAAATATGAAATTTTTGATAAGGTAAATTGCGACTCCATGGGGGGTCTAGTTGAAAAGTTACGAAAATTAAATTTTTATATGGCCCCCGTAGGAAAAAATTCCAATTAGGAAAACTTTCCTTATTAAGTCCTAAATAAGACACAAAAAGTTGCATCTTCATATCTCCAAAATTTGCAAAGTTATAGCCATTTAAAAATTCATCAGGTTTTAAGGGATTAGACACAAATTGAAATGCTCGCAATTCAAAAAACAATGTTACTTTAACAGTTCTAGAAAACACATAAAAAATCTATTTCTTGAGTTAGAATTTTGATTTTTTTTTTCTTTTTTTGTGATGGTTAGCTTTATAATTTGCTAAGAAAATGACATTCTAAAATTTCTCATGCAATTTATAAAAGTTTCATGTGGTTAGTACTGGTTTAAATGGGACAATCAAAAATCGTTATAACTTGTAACATTATTTAGCGGATTTCAATTTCTTTCCATTTAATTAAAGATGAAAATCTGATTTTAGTTTTGTTCCAAGGTTTCTTTTTATTAATTTTAAAACTATTAAAAATGTTTATTGAAAAAATAATATAACTTTAAAAAAATCATATTTTCAAAAGCAAACATTTTTTCAAAAGTAAACATTTTTTCAAATTTGCTGAAACAAAATTAATGTAAAAAAATCAAAAATGACGTGTTTCAAGTTCTTTTTTCTTTTAAAAATTCTTAACATTTAATAATTTAAAGACAGGAAATAGAGGATAAAAAATTCATTATGCAGAAAAACGAAGTGTATTGTTTAAATGTCTGTCAGTTATTTTTAAAAATGCTTTTTTAAGATGCATATTAAGTATTTTTTTTTTCTTTTTAAATTTACCTCTGACAACTTCAGGCTTTTATCGTCCTCCAGAGGATGTTAAAAAATCTGTATTCTGGGCCCAGGTAGGGCCTGAACCGAGATGTTACTTTTTTCTGAAGACCCACCAGTCCGGGCCTAGCGTACTTTTAATAAAGAAGGGGACTACTTCCTTCATCTTAGGTGCACTCTGGATGAAATTTTCAAACCCGGTCTCAACAAAACCCGTATTAAAATCACTGTCTCTGACTGACTTAATACATGCATAAAATAAATAAAATTCGGCTCAATCGAATTTTTTACGAAAAACATATAGATTTTAAAATCTTTATTTTACAAAAAAAAAAAAAAAACCCTTTAAAATTTATTTTTTAAAATAGATTTTTCAAAGGCTAAAAAAATTAAATACAATAAAACCAGTGAAAAAAAATCTGCCTATGACGGAATTCTGTCTTAAATGGAAAATATGTTGATCCATGCAAAATAAATGCAATAGTACCTGAAAAGAAAATAAGCTCCAATTACATCTTCTAGGGAGAGCATCTGTCTATAACGTATTTTTTTCTTTCCTATGTGATCCCTTCATAAAAAGTTTTAGTGTATAACATTTTTCAGAGCCTCCAACACATGGGATATGGATTAACGATATTAAAATATAAGTGAAACATTTACATATAAATAGAGATTCACTGATAAAATAAATATATTACAGCCTTTGGCACTTCTTTAATAATAAAAAGTATAAATATAAAAAACGAAAAGCTATAAAAGAATTTTTTGGTCAGAACTCCTCCATATGAAACATTTTTTTCCCCACGCCGAATTAAAAAACTATGTAGAAATTTGCGACTGAACCGGGCTATGATTTAAACTATTTTCCAGACCGGTCCCGGTTATGATGTTGATATTTTTTCAGGCCACGCCGAACTTTTTCCCCAATGGGTTGGTTTGGGGCCTGACCTAGATATTTTGACCCAGGCAGACGCCTGGTACACCAATTTAGCATAAAAACTATACGCTGCTATTTTATGTCCAAAGAAAAAGTGCTATCTTAAACCGATTTTTATTAAATTGCAATTTGTGAATGTTCCTTAACAAGCGTTGAAATTGAGTCAAGAAATCACAGTTTAGAGGCAGAGAAAAGTGGTGTAAGTCAGGAATTTTTGAGGATTTTGGGATTTAATATCTCTGCGGGATTTTTAGATACGGAGATGAAATTTGTTTTGTTCAATTTAGGAATGGATAAGCAATAATTTCCTAATTGGGAATTTTGCCCTACGGGGGCCATATAAAAATTTAATTTTCATATTTTTTCAAATAGACTCCCCATGGAGTTGCAACTTATCTTACCATAAATTTCACCTTTTTTTTATTAATTTTTGCAATTGGAAGTATGGGTCTAGGGACAATATTTGAGGAGATAGCCTATTGTTTCGATATTTATGACTCACCCTGTATATACATAAGGAATAGTTAAATAGCCATTACATTTGGAATAATTAAATATTTTCTCACTCAATCCACAGACCATGTAAGGCTTGATGGTCATCCTGTGAATTAATCAAAGTACAAAAGTTCATAAATTAGTAAGCGGGGCACTGTAATAGTTCAATTTGACACAAAAATTCATAGATTAGGAAGCGGGCACTGTAATTGCTCAGTTTGACACAGAAGTTCATAGAATAGTAAGCAGGGTACTGTAATAGTTCAGTTTCAGGAAAAAGTCACTTTCTTCTGGTCACATCAGATTAGTTACTGATGTAGACGCCAACTTAACAGTAAAAATATTCTTCGTATAAAGGGCTCTTGTGATTTATTTCATGACATCAGTCCGGTGACATTTTTCTCAATCTGTCATTTCCATTACGATTTTCTTAGGTGTCTCCTTTGCTTTTATCTTTTGGGATGTTCATACTCCAATATTTTTTTTTAATATCGGAAACATATGAAGTGTACGAAATTCTGGATTTTAGATGAGTTAGAAGTTTTCTCTTGAGAACACCATCTCCTTGTGAGAGCTTCTAGTCTTAATAATTCTTCTCTCTCCTTTTTTCCTCCATACTTATGGGGGGCTTAGTTGTACTGTACTAGAATTATTTCTCTTATTGGTTTGCAGTTAATGTCTCTGAATTGACTGTTGCATTTTCGAAAAGCCTATTTGTTCTTAGCTCCTTCTAGGGCATGCATCGTCTCCCTCAATGCATTTTTAATGTTTTTTATGACTTTTTCCCAATGTAAGGTATTTTAAACCCCACTGTCGGATCTTAGCCACACACAAATTTCTTCCCATGGTCATAAATAATTCTTGATGGCCCCATAAATTTTTGTTTGCCTGCTTATTCTGCTTTATGTCACACAGCTGGCATCAATGTCACTTATGATTGTTAATTGCTTTATTTTTCATCTTGGGTTTTTGTGAGAACACTTACATAGACATTTATACATACAGTATTTTAAATTGTTTTTTTTTTTCATAACCTCTATTACTATAAATAAATTTTACAGTTTTACTAATTGTATGGATGTTTTTTTACATTATTCTACTTTGTGCCTATTATGCTTTTTCATGTAAGTTTTATAAGGGATAACATAAATAAAGTGGAAAAATTAAAAATAACATATGCGTACTTTTCCTTTCCACTTACATAAGTATAAATATATATGACTGTAAAAAATGATTTTGATGATCTTAATATATTATTAAAAATAGATTATTATCGTGAATGATATATAAGAAAATTATATGTGTATAAAAATTAAATGTTTAGTATTAATAATTACACCAATTTTATTGAAAAATGAATGATTATGTGGCATTGATAAACACAGTAGACTCCCTCAAATCTACAACTCTCTAAAATCTGCACATTCAGTTCAATATATATCAATGAAATTCAATTTTTTTAGTTTTTTACCAATTCCATATATACTTTAGTTTGTAATTTCTGTTAATATTACTGAATTCATGTTTTTTCATGAAGGAAGAATAAATTTATTTCTGAAAAAATCAAGATATTGCTGATATCACTGGTAATTACAATTTTCTTACCGAATATATTTATGTATTAATCAAGCTTTTTAGGTTATTAACTCTGGCTAAACCTGAAATAAAACTTCCTTATTTTATGATTTTGATATGAATTAGTAATGTATCTATATGAGACAAGTTTCATTGAGTAATTTAAGAAAAATGCATTTTATCTTTAAAGGAATATTTAATCATACATTATTGATTTTTAACTTGACCTTTGCTTTCAGTATTTTAATCAGTTTAAAAATTAACTTAATTTGTATTATTTTAGTTTATTACTTATTTTAATATTTTATCTTATTGTAAGCATTCATTATAGTTTTGATTGCATTATTAATTACATTCAAATCACTGTTTAACCCTTTCCGGCGCACTATTCTTTAAAGCTGGAATTTAAAGAAAAAAAAATTAGGCAATCTATTTAGGCCTAGAGGAGGAGTACACAGGTATTGTTTTGTAAAGATTGCTCTAACCATTTTAATTATACAGCTGTTGCTGAAGTGGTAACCTCCCATAAGTAAAGCATTGATAAGCGCAGTGAGAAGAGCATTGCTGTGAAGCGTGTATTACAGTAAAACATTTTACCTATTATTTAAAAATAGTAGAGTTTGAATTCTGTGGTGCTGCCATCTAGAACTCATAAGAAAGATTTAAAGTAGCCATTAGAGTAGTTTTTGAAACATTCACAGAGTTTTTGTGCCTCTAAACAGGGGGAACTTTAGGTGTTGCTGACCCGGCAACACTGTTAAAGGGTTAAAGAATGTAAACAAAGCAATGACCAGAAATCCACCAAATTCTAAAATCCACACAACCTCTGGTCCCAAGTTGTATGAATTTGAGGGAATTTACTGTATTATAGTTTATTTTGTGTGATTTTTTTTTATTGTTTTCAAGTGTATAGTTTATTCATCAGTTGCATGTTTTCCTTTGAATTTTGCTTTAATGATTTTTACTTACAAACCATTTTCATCTCATAAAATTGCTTATAAAAGAATTAAACCCAGCATGTGAAAATGAAATGTTTAAAAATGTAGAAATTTTTAATAGTGAAAAAACAGTTTTAAATAAATGTATATGTCTAATAATTAAATATATTTGTTTTCAGGTTTCTAGTGATAGTTGTATATTTGAACTACTTTTTTCATTAATGCTTTTTTATGTCTTACATAAATCTTTATCACTATATATGAAATTTACATCTTATTTTATTAGCAAATGTTATACAATGAAACATTCAGGTGTATAAATGTACCAATCAGACTTTTGTGAAGAATTTTTGCAATCAGGTCATGAATAATATACAGTGGCGGTCAAAAGTTTCCGGCCAGTTAGTTTCTTCGATTTATTTACCAAAAGGTTTCAACAAAGAAAAAGCACAATTGCTTCAAAAATTAGGAATATGTGAATGACCTCTGACCACGTGATAATTTTGATTGGATACTGAAAATGCTTCATGCAAAGGGATAAAATTTGAAGTTCGCGTGTGCAAAAGTTTCCAGCCAGTTATCATTCTTTAGTTTTTTCTATCGGTAAACTGTTTTTTGATTGTGTTTATGAATGAATCAACGTGTATAGCATAGTCTGAATTCAAAATTGAAAAGTTCAACATTTATTGTTCATAAATGAGTGATTAGTTTCACGCTAAGAGTCCAATCTTCTCGAGATATTGCGGCAAAGTTATTGATCAGAAAATCGACCTTAAACAATACTTAAAAATTACCGTATTTTTGGGTGTATAGCCTGCATCCCTAAATCGAGCAGTGCAGTAAAAAAAGTTCATGTATAATCCGCGGAGATGCATCGATGTATAGTCTGCGGGCTATACACCATTTATGAACATATATTTTGACCAGGGTTCAAAATTAGAAGCCATTAGTCATAACTTTTAACACAAATTTACCAAATTTTTTTGTGATGCATAATATCTGCAGTAAATTTAAGATTATCAGTATCATAATTTTCTTAAGAAACGCCGCTGCGTTTACGGGTTTTAAGATAAAATTTCAAGCGATGCGGCATTTACGTGCATTTTTTTTCAAACAAACGTGATATATTTTTTAAATTTTTCCGAAAATTAAAAAAAAATTGGTGATAAATTCAAAATTTCGGACATAAAATGTATACGTATCTTAGGTCATTGGATCATTTTTATCCATTTTCCAAAAGGATTGAATCCTTGGAATCGATCCGAAAAGCACCAACTGCGAAAAGGAACAATTCCTTGGACTCTATCTGAAATGAAACGACTCTGGAAAAGTTCGATTCCTAGAACTCGTTCTGAAATGAAACGACCCTCTAAGGGAATGACTCCTTGGAATCGTTTTGAAAAAGACTGACTGCTCTGAATCGTTCCGAAATGACATAAATCACACACTTTTTTTTAATTCTTTGCAACAGGGTAAGGTATCAACTCCGAAAAGGAATGATTCCTCGGACTCTATCTGAAATGAAATGACTCCAGAAAAGTTCGATTCCTTGAACTCTTTCCGAAATGAAACGACTCCCTAAAGGAACGATTCCTCAGAATCGTTTTGAAAAAGAACGACTACTCTGAATCGTTCCGAAATTATATAAATCACGCACTTTTTTTTTGTTCTTTGCAACAGAGTCGGTAGATTATTTTTTTGAAAAATAAACTAAAAATGATCTTGAATTCAGATTTGTCGAGATTGGAAGTGTTCCGGATTTTGGACTTTGTACTCTACAAACACAATGGCTATTATACATCTATCAGTGCAATACTTGTTCTTTCAAATCCAGAAATAACTGTATTTAAGCAGTAAAAAAAAGGCTTTACAAACATGGGAGAACTCTCTAAATTTCGCGGCAAAGCAAAAAAAAATTACAAATTTCGATGTTTTTTCAAATTTTTTAAGGTTTAAAAATTGTAGAAAAAAAATCACGATTTCCAATAAAAAAAAAATCTTTGTATAACTCGCACCATGTATAAGCCACAGCGGCCTTTTGGAAGGTTTTTTTCTTGTATAAGCCGCAGACTATACACCCAAAAATACAGTAAATAAAGATGGCCGTGGCCTTCAGGACTTTCAGAGGTCCGGGAGATTCCAGAAAATTACTATTCCTGTGGACAGAATTATCAGGAGAAAAACTATTGATAATCCACATAAAAATTCTGCTGCAATATACTGTGATTTACGGAATGAAAATATTGCTGAAAAAAGTCTGTATACCGTGTCAACATACTGACGTGATGCATAACTTTATGGAAGAGTTGGTGTTAAAATTTTTTCAGAGTTAAAAAAAAATACAAACGTACCCAACTGGCATTTTCCAAAAAACACAAAGTCTGGTTAAGTGAAAACTGGTAAAAAGTTCTATTTTTTCATCAATCGAATTCAAAACAGTTTTGAAAGTGGTGGCAGACACAACGTCCGATGACCTAACAACAAAAGATATGATTCGACCTATGTTATTCCTACAATGAAGCATGGCAGAGGACACGTTATGCTCTGGGGAGTATTTGCTTTAAAAAGTGTAGGTCCGTTATTTGAAATCCACAGCCAGGTGAATGATACAATGTATAAGGATATCTTGCAACACTATTTTCTGCCTTATTAGAGAAAAAAATTTGGTTGCAACTATTTTTCTTAACATGATAATGACATAAATGATGTTTGCAAACCTCAATAAGCAATGGTTTTTGCACAAAAAATTTCGTTTTTGAAATGATCAGCCCAAGCGCCCAACATGAATCAATCCAATAGAAAATCTTTGAAAAGAAGTTGATAAAAGTCTGCAGAAATATAAATACTCCAACTCAGCCGAAATTTCACCAAAATTGCAAGAAATGGGGGAGAAACATATCATAGACGATCTTTAACCATTGATTGTATGAATGTCACGTTGCTGCACCACAGTACTTATTACTAAAGCTAATAAAATAGTAATAGGATAAAATAATAATTGTAAATGTTGTTGATCACTGTAATTTTCTATCACAATACCACGTTTTTACAAACTTGTGAAGGTGGCCGGAAAGTTTTGAGAACATGCGTTTTCCTTTATACTTAATTTTGTCAGTTAAATTTATTGATATTTACATGTTCTTCTATAAGTAAGTTCCTAACTATTATGTCAATAAAAAATATAAATACCACTTTGAGATTCCTCTTCATATGGGTATATTTACAAATTAACTGAAAAATTTTTGCTGGCCGTAAATTTTTGACCGCCACTGTATATATATATACACACATACACAAAGAGATAGATAAATTTTGCAGCAGCTTTTATCGTATTGAAATTAACTTTCATAAAATTAGGATAGATATTCAGAACTATATATTAAATAATTTAAATTCTGTCTATGTATAAAAATTATTCTTTTTCTTTCTTTCTTGATTGATTTTAAAATATAAATGTATGTATATTGATGATTATATAGTAATATTTTAATTTTTTTATAATAAAATGTTGATAATAGAATTTTTATTTTATTTTTAAAATAATTATCATTCAATATTAGTTGATGATATTAATTTCCATTGGAAAAATATAATTCTTTAATTTAAAGATCTGATAGCCAAATTTTCTTTTTCAGATATTCTTGGTTCAAGTTTTTTCTCATCTTATGAAATGCATAAACCAGTTCCATGTACTAGAAGGCGATGTTATTTATGCAGTAAAGGAAAAATAGAACGACGAACTACTATGCGTTGTGAGAATTGCAATGTTCCATTATGTGTTGATAAAAAGAGAAAATGTTTTACTGAATTCCACCTTGGAAAACAATGAACTTCTTGTGCAATTTTATTTTATCTTTCTCTGATTGAAAATGTCTTAAAATAATTGTGAAATATTACATTCTTCCATTTTTTACTATTGTGTTTGTATTTAAAAGTTGTACTCGTTTTAAATTTCATTACTGCATTTAAAATTTTGAAATGTATGTGTTGTATGTTTTTAATAGTGTTTTCAGTGGTAACTTTACAGTTGAACAGAAGGGATAAAAAATATGGGGCTCATAGAGGCTATCTAGAGGACTGCTTGTTAATGTTAATTTACTATCAGGGGTGTAGTGGTGCATATATGTTGGTTTACACTACATACATTTGGGATTTTTAAAAATATTCCAAGCACCCTCTGTTTCTTAGTAAACTACATCATACACTCTCTTGCGTATATCCTGTACCTATAGTTTATACTCTCTGTCTTTTTATGACTATAGCACAGGTTATAATAAATTATTAGTAGAAATTATTTGTACTGGGATTTGTGATTGCTGATTGATTATTATATTATTGTTGTTCCTTTTTTGAAAACTGACCTAACTGTGATTTTTTTAAAAGTATATTAACAGATTGAATTTTTCCATTAAACATCTATTTTAAATCATCAGTAAAAATCTTATTTAAAATATTTTGCTAGACATTATTAGTATTTTATTGCTAGACGTATACTAGAACAGGGGTTCCCAAATTTTTAGACTGCCGTTTTGCTCAATCAAAATTTATAATTTTGCTATATGACTAGGGGATAGAAGAATGTTAACAAGAACTGATTTATTGCATGGCATTCGTCATGCATCCTGTGGGGCCCCTACATGTTTATATTAAAAATATTGTTTAAATTATCTTCTTTTATTAAAATTCCTGCCTCTATAACAATTCATTATTAATCATAAGTAATTAACCATACTTATACCAAAATTAGAAACATATAATTTAATAACACTGTCATTATAAACATGGTGGCAATAAAGTGGTTGCAAATGTATGAGAATTATAAATGTGCTGCATCAATATTTGCCTCTAAATATTGTATACTTAAAAAAAATTACAGCATTAAATGAATAAAAAATGCACTATTAAATAAAATTTGCAATCATAATTTTTTAAAAATTTAATCATGTAACTAAATGGACAAACATTTGCATTAATAAAGCTATTTCAGTCACCTGAAAAGACTTGCTTACTAGAGATGAGACAGGCTAACCTGTTTCAGTATCAGTTTAGTCTTTGAGTCTGGGCGAGCTTGGGCACATTCTTTCTGAAACCAGAAAATTATTTATTAATGTGTAGAAAAGATTGAAAAAACTTTTCCCTTTACTTATTGTTTATCAAGCCATTTCAGTGCTATTTTGATCAAAACAAAAGGGGAAAAACAAATCAGAACAGAAATTGTGTTTTTGTATTTTAATAGCTGATTGCTCTTTCAAAAGAAAATTTGTGATGTTTGAAGATTTACGTGTACTGCATTTATGGCAACCATCTATTGATATGACGCAAACCAAAACAAGTACAAATAATAAATTAGCTTCTAGTTTATTTCATTAGATTAAGAATTAGAATTAGATTTTCATTTGTGACAGAGGCTGTTTTTTAACTTGATCATTTATCTGTTTAGTTATATAACACTTAGAGAGTGTTTCCTTCAGTTTTAATGCAGACCAGAAGCTTGAGGTTTGCAAATTATTTAAATGTGCACAAGTCTTAACCTCCTTTGCAGTTCAGTATTTTTAAACAATTCTTTTGCATTGGCTAGCTGAAATCCATCTACACAAAGGTCATTTCTTACTGTTTCAATTTTGTCTACAGGTATTTTTAACTGGGACATCTTCATTTTCAGAATCAGTTTCAAAAGTGAAAGCATCCTCTTGAAGAAAAACCAGAAACAAATGGAAAAAATAAAAAAGGGCAAATGTAGAGATAAATCTCATCTATCTAGTGCAAAAAGAATCATTTAAAAATATTAAAATGAAATAGCATATCTTAAAAAAAATTCCTACATAGGATTAAAATTTGCCAGCAAGTCTTTCCAGGTGACTGAAGTAGCTCTTTGATACACATAAATCTGCAAAACTATGGAATAGGTAGCAGTGTTATCACAATTAGCAAATGATTGACCAAATCTGATGAGAGCTTCTCACCAAACAGGAAAAACATGTAGTTTGTCAGTAAAATAGAGACTCAGTTGAGCTAATCCTTTTCAAATTTTGTATGTACGCTAGAACACATGCTTTTTATTTGATATGTAGTGTTCAATGTATTATAAGAATTCATTATTCGAATTCATAATTCATTTACAATATAAATTTCAACTTTATTTTTTTGGAGGTGAGGGGTTAACTTATGAGGAATTGAAAAAAATATATTAAATTTAAAAATACCTATTAGGGTTTTAAATGATGTATAAGAAAATATTCTCACCTGTATTCTGTACATCGGGCAGTATATCTGTACCTGTGTAGCTCAGGTTAAATGATACTTTAGTGCCAATAATATGTACAGTAGCATAAAGCTATTTGGAGAAAATAAGTTGAGAAGATTACAATAACTTATGATTTATTAAGATGTGCTTATTGGCTGACCTATATATACACTATATGGCCAATGATGACTGGTCACTTACAATTTTTAGATGTTTTGTTAAATATCTAGAGAAATAGATACGGCATTATTCTGAAACTCCAGGTAAACAAAATAAATAAATAATATATTTCTATGAAGATTTTTTTCCTGAAACACCATAGGAGTTGTCAACAAATTGAAAAACAACGAATATCTTTTGGATTACCCTGTAAAAACTAATGCAGCAAAATTGTTGTTAAGCTCTCTCTCTCTCTCTATATATATACATATATATATATGTATATAAAGCATGAAAAAAAAATAAGATGCCATTTATTTATTCAATATATTTTAATCATATTAAAAATATATATATTTATATATTTTTAGAAAATAGTTTATATATTAGCAGTTATATCCAATCAATTATGTGTTAACATGATATCGATAATACAATTCTTTTCATTGTTGACTTTGCAAAAATGTTTCTGAGATAGATTATAATTATTGTTTTGTGGCATTTTATACTTTAAAAGAGGCCAAATTCTACACTTACAGGGAAATATAACTCTATAGATGTGGTGGGAATTACACTACAAGTAGATATGAAACATTATAAAATTGATAACTATATCGTAATATTAATAAGATATATTCCCCAATGAAAAAGTAAGAATTTATATTATAAATAAATATTTTGCATATAAGGACATTGTATTAATAAAAACATTTCAAATACATTAAAATTTTTTATTTACATGTTTCAACTCCTTGTAATCAAATCATCTTCAGTATGTAAATAAAAAATAAAATTACAAACATAATGAACGTGAAAAACTGGAATAAATAATTATTGGAATAAAATTAAATATATTGCACGCTTTTTAATTTGGATATTGTCCATGGTCTAGCTAAATAATTATCTTGTAAATTGTCCAACCATTCAATCCATATGCTTGGAATGCAAAAAGATAGCGAATCGTTACAAATATGTGAACTTTTAAAATAAATTTTAATGGATTCTCTTATGAATAACTTTAAATAAAAATTAAATCTGTAAATTAAAATATGTATATTATTAATATTATGATATATTTATTAATGGATGTAATCAAGACTTACTACTGTTATTTTTCACATTGATTATAAGATTGATTTTCAAAAGGAAAACTTAATCTTTTGTGACAGAGAAAAGAATGTTATGTTTTCCATTCTTATTTGTTTATGTTGTTTTTGTTTTAAAATTTCAGTTTTAATCTTCTTATAATTCAGTAAATTATGACACCCTTTTCATTTTGTTGAACAAGCATTTTGTAGCACAACTTATTCATGAATTACTGTGAAATATTACCAGGATAGGGATTAATCATGGTGACTCATGTTCAGTACATTTCTAGCAATTAGGTGGTTGCTTTATTTTCTTTGACTTTCTTTTTTATATTGAGAGTGTGTTGCAACAGAGAATTTATAAAATGTATATTGGCCTAAAAATGTGTAAAAAAAATTTGTTATTTTTTTTCTGATATACATAAATTATATGAAAATTGTTAGCAATAAACTATCATGTAGTAATTTTAACTGATATTTAAAGAAAATTGTGATAGTATTCATATTGCTATGGATAAAGTTTGATAAACAAAGTAATAAATAATTAAATAAAATCATATTATCTGCTTAAAAATACAGTAAAATACCACTAATCTTCTATTCTATTATTTGTTAAAAACTGTAATTTAGAAATATATGCAATCTATAATTTTGTAATTTGTGAACATTTGCAATCCGCTTTATATTTATGAATGTAAACAAAGAAATTAAATTCTTAAAATTGAAAAAGTTCCCAATCCTAAAAATTTTTATTTTCCCTCCAGCTTATATTGTTTCTAATACATATTATATACCATTTAGCATGCATCTTTGTAATTTAAAATAAGTGTATGTATACATAATTTATTTAATTTATAAAAATTCTTTATATTAAAGATGCTTATTTAGCTATGAGGAGAGTTTGAAAAGTAAAAATAGTTCATCGAAAAATATTTGCTGGTACATGCTTTATTTTTATACATAATTTCTGGCATTTTTTAAACATTTGTTAAGATTATGTTATCATTTTTGTGTTCTCACAGTCATAGAAGTTTACCATGTGCTGTTAAAACAACATTTTAATTTCATTTTTTATGTCATCAGTTTTTTTTTTTTTTTTTTTTTTTTTTTTTTTTTGTATGTGTATAAAAGAATAGAGATTGAGTTCATAAGTTATATGGTGAATGGCCTAAAATTTTACATCAGTGCTTTGGTTTGAATCATTGTATGAGCTTGAGTATTGTTGTGAAGTAAATAGACACAACTTGTAAGCATTCTGTTACTTATGCTTGAATTGCCCATCACAAATAGAGAGTTTGGCAATATACAGCATCAGTAATTATAGTTTGGGGTGTCATTAAGTCAGTGAGAAGAATGCATTGTCCCTCCAAAAAACAAAAACCATGTTTTTTAACACATGGCAGGGTGCACTTCACATCTGGTGAGATCCTTAATTTTCACATCCATTGTAAAAATACTCTTTTCGAAACAGATTTAGCACAGGAATGGCAATTGATGATAAAGGAAAAGCAAAAGATTCAAGGTTAAAACTTATGTTTGTTACTGCACTTACTGAAACTTTTTCTTTCTTCTTCTATATATTGTATCCTTACTTTTTAAAACTGCCTCTCACAGAAATAAAATATTTCAGACTTTCAAGTATGATGTATGATACATACATCATACAAGTATTGCAATAAATGCTTAGAGTTTTGATTTACCTCGTAGAAGGTAGCACCAGACATGTGCTGTTTTACTAGTTTCTTCTGGATCAAATAGATTTATTTCTTACAGTGTAAATGAAAAATAAAAAATATATAGTTGTTCAACATTTAATGTTTTCCTGAAATTTACATTAATTTCTGTAATGCTTCGATTTATTATTATTATTCTCTTTATTTTTATTAGGAAGATGGTAAGCATGCAAATTTCATCTTGTAGGGAAAAAAAAAAAAAAAAAAAAAAAAAAAAAAACCTTTTAAACTGAAAACGATTTATAGAGTCTGATAAAGCAAAATATTTAACTAATAATATTTAATGAAAATATTGTGTAAAAGTAGAAATGTACAATTTTTTATGCAAATTAATTATTCTAACTCTGAAAAAAATAGATTATGGAATTATTTTTTTTAATCAGAAACAAAATATATAAAAGTAATCAACAATTAAATTGATGTTAATGAATCTAAAAATAGATTCTTATTTAATTCTTAAATATTTAATTTACATACGTATATATTTACCACTTCTTTATATTATTTAGCTCTAATCTATGTCTCTCTAAATATACAAGAGAGAAATAGAACTCAGTAAAGATTATTTTCAATTCTTTAAATCCTCAAATTCATATAACATTTAGCCCCAGTGTAATTGAATTAGTAGTCTTTTGCTGTATGTTGTCTGGATACAAAATTTAAAAATTGTTTTATTTCATGTCTGTGTGACTGTATTCATTATAGCTTCATTACTAATTAGAGTATCGGCGTAATCTGTGTACACAGATCATAAGAATGGGTAGGATTGGCTATAAATGCAAAATATATTTTATCATGTCAAAAATCTCTTTACATTATTTAAACTGCTGTTTTTCCCTTCTTTTCTAGAAACACACATATTGTTGTGCATGACATTTTTGGTTATCTGTACTTTTATTGATATCTCAAATTAACTGAGAAACAAAATTAGTTTTTAATGAATATTGCTTGTATCATTTATAGAATGAGCTTGTTATACAATGCATTTTTTTCTTTGAAGATTTTAGATTAATTTTAGTATGCTTTGTTCATAAGTTTAAAAAAGGGCTTAAAACAATATATAGTCATTGAAGGGCTAAATCTTATATTGTAAGCAAAAGCGTTAAATTACATGGAATGATTTTCTTTAAAATAATCTATTTTTTGAACAACGAACTACATAAATCACTTATGCTAATTTAAAACCTAAGATTTTTTTTTTTAAGTTTTATTATTATTTTAATATAAGGTTAGCTGGGGCACCTGGACCCACAGGGTAACTGGGCCACAGGCTGTTTTATAAAAAACTGTTGGTGCTTTTTAAGTTTCAACTTTTATGAACAATGCCTCCTAATCTCTACTTCTTCAAACAATGTGTGTCAAATCAGTCATAACTCTGTCTTTACTGTGATAGGTTGTTGAAAATTTCAGTTTCTCTTTTTAAAAATGATGTCAGTTTCATTGAACTTCATTGGCTTTGTATTAATTTGATTAAATAATCTTTTTTTTTTAAATATTATTGGGTATCTACACATATTCATTTCATGTTTCAAATGTAAGGTCGGTGTCCCAATTAGCCCATCTATTTTTCAAGAATGGGGTAATTGGAACATGTATCAGGCGTAACTGGACGATATTGAGTCCAGTTACCCTAATGGTTATAAATAGTTTTTTTTAGTTTTTCTTACTATGAGAAATTAATTTATCTCTTTTTTTGCTTACAATAAAATAAAATTATGCAATATTTTATTAAAATTACATAATAAAAATTTTAAAAAGCATATTTTGGGTATCAAACCAAATTTCTTAAGTGAGATAGTCAAACTTTGAAATTTTATGATACAAATGAAGAGGTATAGATAAGGCAAAGTAACACTATTTGAAAATTATTGAAATTAATAAAAAATAGTTATGTTCGATATAAAAACATTGGTATATTCTCCATAGATTTATTGGACATATCACACTTCAACTGGGGTAAATAAAAAAGAGAATGAGTTACTTATGTAGCTGTTTGTTCATAGATTTATCTTATTTTTTCCCCTAAAATATCTATGTATTTTTTGTATGTATTACCAAAACTAAAGCACACAAGTACTTATTTAATTCCTATGCTTTTGTTATAAATAAATGTAATATTTTCACATTTAGTGCTTTTTTTCTAGACACCTTGACAGCAAAGCTTCCCCACACAATTCTCTTTAGTTAATGTATAATTTACATTATCTGCCTGATTTATTTTTTTTTTAAGTTGTTTACACTTTTTCAAACAGGACCTGATTCAACTTATTAAAAAACATAAACATTAGACCATGGGATAAACGTTTAAAAGATGCTTAAAAATAAGTTTCGTTTGCCAACGTTCGTGAGTGCACGAATTTTTGTATTTTTAATCCTTAGATATAAGTCATTGAAAAAACATAAAGTTGCCTAAAACAAACGTGCACATTAAAAGAATAATAACCATATAAAGTGGAACTATATTCCAAAACCAATTTACATCATTTTATACGAATGTTCTCACTAGATGGCACTACTTGGAAGGATATTTTTTAATTAAAATCAAAACATGTGCGTAATCTGCTTGCAAAAAACTTGTTTATATCATATTTTACAGTGATTATAAGAAATATTTTTATAAAAGAAATAACCTAAACATTTAAAATAATATTTTGATATCTTTTAAAGGATGGCTTTGTATCCTTCCGCATATTTGTTTACACACATAAGTTATCCTGCGATCAACTTTTCCCCCTTATTATGTTACTATTATTACTACCACATTATTGTTTTTCATAAGTTTTCTCTCTTATTTTTTAATTTCATGTTTTATTGTTTTTCTTTAATTACGTGTATTGAAACAATGTAAAAATGCAAAAAAAGTTTTTTTTTAATTTTTTTTTTATTTAATAAAGTTTAATTTGCTAAGAAACTGTCTTTTAACATATTATTTAACCTATCTCTTTTTTTTTCGAATAATAAGTATTATTTATTATGTTTTCTCATTTTATATGCCTGCAAGCATAGTATCCATATATATAGTTATATAAAATATAAAAGACAAATTATGTCATGCTAAATAAGATATTGTTTATTTAATAGTTTATTGTTTAGATATTTCGCTATGCATTTAAACATTTTTTCTCTGCTTACCGATTTATTTGATTCATTGCCAGATTATAAAACATGTAGTGCAGAGATTTTATTTATTTTAATAAAAAAATAATAATAATTTGCATAGTAATAAAAATTTACATGATCACATTAAATTAATTAAAAACAACTATGAAAATTTTGATCTTTTTACATTCTTGTATATGCAGTTACAAATTAAATTTGATTACTTAGGTTTTCAATTAAGCTAGAAAATTTGATGCACTAACAAGATTAGTGTAATCGTACTTTTAGTATTATCCATATAGGGTATATGTTACTCAAAATTGAATAATAAATTATTTCATTGATGGACAATAGTCTTAAAATCTTAAAAATAAAATAAATATTATAGATGATCATTAGTATATAAAATTCAAAGTTTTCTATTAAGTTTTTCTATTTTGCAAATAAATAAAGAATAGATATATTTATTAAGTCTTCAAAGCATCATATTTTCTGCTTCCTGGTGGATTTAATAAATAATGTCAACAATAACCCAGATTATGAAGCATGCAAAGAAGAGTTATAGAAAAATAATAAAATTAAACTTTTATTAAATATTAAAAAAAAAAAAAAGTTTAAAGGGTACTCTTTACTAGGCCATCTAATCTTACCTATATATTTTTGAAATTTTTGTACTCACCTTTTATGTATTTTTCATTTTACTCTTTCTTTTTCTTTCTTTCTTTTTTTATTTTATTTTGTAAAATATCATCACTATTTTAGGATATGGTGATTCTCAAAATAGGGGACAATTTATGTCTTTCGGCATACAAAAAAAATTGAGAGGTTTTCTGTCATGTTTTTATATTTAGATATGTTTGTCTTAATATTATTCATTATTTGCACTCAAGAATTACTCATTTTTTAGTTAAAAACACATTAAAATAACAGAATAAATGTTCAAAATGTCATTAGCATGGATGTCCACAGCAGCTGTGCCTTGTGTATATTAGCATTTTTCAAGAGTTAATATCATGTTTATAAAATAAAACAAATGTTATTCTTTCTTTAAATTAATCAAGGAGAGGATTTATCCAATAAATTTCTTTTTAAAAATAAAATTATAGTATATAAAAAAAGAATTAAAGTTTGTCCTCCATATTCTATTTTCAAAACAAGATCATACTATAACAGCTGGTTATTAATCAAAATTTCATTTTTACATATGACAATAGTTTGAAAATATAAAGTTTCTCCATGGCAACAAGTAGCCATTTTATTTCAGCCTGAAAATAGAAGCATGTATTATATTTTAAGAATATAAGTTGAATATTAGGGGCGTATATCAATTGTATGTCATTAGAATGGATAATAATTTTCATGTTTATTTTATAGTTAAAATTTTTATTTTACTTATTTGCATAGAACTTTTGTGTTTTAAAAAGCCCCAGAAAGGACTATTGCATTGTGATTATATTATGGCTCATAATCTTATTTAAATTAAAATTTGTCATTAGCATGGACAAATATCAGTGTCATTAGCATGGTCTTTCTGTCCATGCTAAAGACTCCTATGTGCATAAATGTAACCAGTGCTTATATTGTATCCTTTATAAAGTTTAATTTTACATATAAATTTAGATATTACATTTATTATCCCTAAAATATGCATTAAATCTGTCAGAAAATCACTAAGACAGCTTCTTACATTTTTAGTGTCAGAATGTTGCTCATGTAAACAAAGTTTGCTCTCTGGTAATGTTTTTATTCTCCTTATATGTATATATGTAAAAATGGAAACCATTAGCTGAAAAGGAAGGCTAATAAATATAGAAAAAATTATTTAAACAGGAAGAAAATAAAAATTTCTTAATATATTTATTCCATGCAAATTGTTTTGTCATTAGCATGGCTCAAAAAATACTAATTATTTTTTTTAAGTTAATTTTTAAATATTTAGCTCTGCTGATTGCATGTAAAGTATACCTAATACTATATTAACAACACCTATTTTTTTCAGAAATTTTGCTAACAGTAATTTTTTTAAGATTTCACTTTTGAAATTGTCCCCTATTTTGAGAATCACCCATATGTTAAGAATAATGATTTAATTCCATAACAAGTTGTTCAAAAATGTAATATTTATTCTTAAAACTGCATGCAAGTTTCTTTAATTACATGTTTATCAATTCTATTTTACTAAGCTACATAATATTCGGTGTTGTCTTAGTTGTAAGGACTTAGTTTAAAGCTCAGTTGTCAATATAAAATGTGTTTTAAGTCTTTTTTTTTTTTAAATAGTTTTTAAAATTTAGTATATTTTGTAATTATATTACTCAAGAATAAATGATATTCTCAAAGCTCTCTCTCTCTCTCTTAAGTTTCTATCTAATAATTATTATTATTACTTCATGCATACTTAATGCATATTTTGACTGATGATTGTTATTTATTTTGATTTTCTTACATTGTAACTGGAGAAAAAAGAATGTTATCACTACAATTAATAAAATATGTTTGTCTTTATTAAATCAAACATTGTTCTATCATATATATATATAACTATATTTTATTTTTGAACAGTTACTTTTGAAGCATCTTGGCATTTTAATAACTGATATGTTATTATGATATCGAACGAAATCCATAACCCATGTTTACAAAACAAACATGCACAAGGATACAAAACTATTTTTTCAAATGACGAAAACCTTTTTTATGAATAGGAAAGTAGTTTCATTTATTAAAATTAGTTATTATGTCGTCAAAAAATATTATAGAAGAAAGTTTATGAATGCTGATTGCATGTATATTTTATTTTTCATTAAAAATATCCTTCCATGTAGCGCCATCTAATGACAACTTTCATATAAAATGATGAAAATCGGTGTTGAAATATAGTTCCATTTTATACAGCTATTATTTTTTTAAAGTGCACATTTCCTTTGGGCAACTTTGTGTATTTTTAATAAGCAATATGTAATGTTTAAATATACAAAAATTTGTATACTCCTGAAGTTTGGTAATCGAAGCTGAACAATTCTTGCTTACGGCCCATGGTCTACATGTGTGGATCACAGACCCTACTGGTTCAGTTGCCTCATAAAAATGAGGCAACTAGACCAGGAAGAAAGAAAAGTTAAATACATATATATATAACTACAGTAGACTCCCTCAAATCCGCACGTATTTTATGGATGTAAACAATGAAACTTTCAGTTCGGATATTGGGACAAAATTTGATTCGTTTAGTTTCGTATCAATTCCATATATTTTTTTATTTGTAATTTGTTAATAATACTCTATTCATGTTTTTTTCATGAAGGAAGAATAAAGTTTTTTGGAAAAAATTCAAGATTTTGCTGATATCACTGGTAATCACAATCTTCTTACCAAATATATTTATGCATTAATCAAGATTTTTTGGTTATTAAGCCTGGCTAAACTTGAAAAAAAATATCCTTTATTTTATGATTTTGATGTGAATTAGTGATGTGTTTTTTTTTAGGAAAGTTTTGTTGAATA
Organism: Maratus speculifer; assembly: GCA_964019185.1. Classification (NCBI taxonomy): domain Eukaryota; kingdom Metazoa; phylum Arthropoda; class Arachnida; order Araneae; family Salticidae; genus Maratus; species Maratus speculifer. Next base: position 101,578,230 of record OZ025293.1, read on the forward strand.
ATTTCGGAAAAATATACTTAATCTTTATAATGAATATTTAATTATACACTATTGATTATTAACTTGACCTTTGCTATTAGTACTTTAATCATTTAAAAAATTATCTAAACTTTTATTATTTTAGTTTATTACTTATTTTAATATTTTATTATATTGTAAGCATTCATTATACTTCTGATTGCACTATTAAGTGCACTCAAATTACTGTTTAAAAAATGTAAACAAAGCAATGACCAGAAATCTGCAAAATTCTAAAATCCGCACAATCTCTGGTCCCAAGCTGTGCGGATTTGAGGGAGTCTACTGTATATATATATATATATATATATATATATATATATTGATATTGAAATTTAATTTTTTAAATTTCAGATTGATACAGTGAATTTAACTGAACACATTTACTGAGGTCCAAACTTTATTTCAAAAGAACACTAGCTTTTAGAAGCTTAATTGCCAGAATCTAAATAGCCACATTGTAAAATCATGGTCCGGTGTCCCCACATAACCTTAAATGTCAACCTAGAGAATAATTTAATTAATTTTATGGTTATTAGGAATATTATGATCTTGATGTTATTGTGATTAGTCTTATACAATTGATACAAGCTGTCAGTTATATATACATGTATAAAACCTTCTATATAATAAAACCATTGAAACATGATATATATATATATGTTTATGTGATGGTATAATCACAAGAAGTCATTGGTTAAATAGTAAATTAAATTTATATTAACAGCTAATGGGATTAAAGTTATATGCCTGTATATCTACAGCGATAGTTCAAATAGAATAAATGCTAAAGGGAAAATGAGTCTCTCAAATTATTTAAATATTTCAGTAAACATCACCTTACATAGAAAATGATTCCAATTTGTTGTCTTTTCACATTAAAAAAAAAAAATTATTTATAATAACAATAAAACAACATGTATAGAATTGTAATCTCTTTATATTAATTAAGCTTTTGTAGAAAAAAAATATTAATTTAACAGAATGTAAATTAAGCAATAAAGTACCTATTAACGTGTATGAGCTATGGAAAAAAATATTCACAACTCTTATCTACATGTTCTTTTTTTAAAATGTTTGTTATGGGGTGTTAGTACTTTGGAGCATCAACGTGTATGGGATATGGAAAAAAATATTCACAACTGTTATCTACATGTTCTATATTTTTACGCTAAGTAAATTTTATTTGATTAATAGTAAATTTGTTCTTTTTTTCAAATGTTTGTTATGGAGTGTTAATACTTTGGAGCCATTTCTTCTATTTCCAATAGATAGAAAAAATTAAAGTTAATTTAAACTTTTTGAGGACTCCTTGTATGTACTTCTATTTTAAACCATATTAATAACACTCAACTATACTGAAATGCTTGTACTTGATAATTTACAATAGCCAAAACTTAAATTCAAACTTTTTAGCCAGAAGTTAGTATTTCTAACAATTTAACAAAAATAGACTATTATATCATTTAATTTTATGTAAAATGTTTGTTATAAATATAACAAACTTTTTAGAACAATGTAAAAGTTATTCTTCTAAAATAAGGCAAATTTTTGTTGTTTGTAAAAATAATAAAATAAAGTTTTTATTTTAATCTTTTACTTTCATAATTTTATAACAAATATTATATTTCTTACATAAATGCTAAGATTAAAATTAAATTTTTACTATTGATATTTACACTCAAGAGCCAAAACATTATGACCACCTAGTTAATAACATGTTGGCCCACCTTTGACCCCACAAAACAGCTGCAAACCACCTTGGTATGGATGCCACATATTCTTGGCAGATGATTAGATATAGATTATATTTGATGTTCAAACAGCAGGCATGCATATTTGGGATATTCCAAAATGGTTATTTCTTAACTCTGGGCTACTGTTGAATGACATATGAAATGTGTTGTGTTGGATTAAGATCTGTCAAATTAGGTGACCAGGACATTAACTAGAATTCAGTATTACCTTCCTGGAACCAATCGAACATTATTTGAATCATGTGACATGGAATGTTGTCTCACACAAAGATTCCATTTCGGAAGGCAGATACCATGTAATGGTGCAAATAATCCACAATGATGCTTCAAATAATCTATAACATTCATGATCTGTTTCACAAAAACCACAAGTCCCAAGGACATCCATGAGAACATTCTATAAAACTGAATATTGCCCAGAGCCCGATCAAGCTGAAGTTGGGCCCAGGGCCTGTTAAAAAATTGGGCCCCCCTACCTATCCATTTTCGGTGACACTTTCACAAAAATGAAGGTTCATTTGAGGAGTTGACAAAGTTGTTTGGGTGAAAAGTGTCTATGTTAAAAGATTCTAAAAATTTTATTGAGTCATTCAGAATATTTAAATTTTACATTTCACATTTTATACAATATTATTTGAAAAGTATTTGATTAAGGGGGAAAAAATCAGCCATATAACTTGTGGGCCCCTGAAATTGGTGGGCCCAGGGCCAAGGCCCCGGAGGCCCGTGCATTAATCAGGCCCTGATATTGCCACATCTAGCCTGTGTATGACCTGTTGTATAAGGGGGAGTAACAATTCACATAGAAGATGTTATACCCAAAAATGGCGAGTGATATGTTCAAGGATGAATATGAGGCATCCAATGAGGCAACTCTCTCCCTATGTTCCATAGTCCAGTCATGATGTTCCTGGGCCTGGTGTAGAAATATATAGTGATGATGCTTGGGTCAACAGGGGCACATGAGTGGGATGTTAGCCCCATAGTCTCAAATTCAATGTTGTCAGCTGAACTATATGCTCTGAAGGAATTCTGTGCATTTAACTTAACTTTCAATTTAAATATTATATATGAGTCCAGTTAAAATGAGAATGTAACAGAGCTTTTGGTCAGGGTTGAAAAATAGCAATTTCAGTAATCATATGACTAGTTAATACTATTTTCTTAGAAATAAAAGTAAAAAAAGTACTTACACAAAACTCTGTAAGATATGTGTTATTGTTAAGACATGTGACACCATTTTAGATTTCCACACAATTTTAATAAGGTCAATAACTTTATACAGGATTTAGCCTGCTTAGTTGTAATTCCAAACGGCTAAATGCCAAGGAGAAACACATCACTAGCAAATGACTCCTTGAGTCACAGCAAAGGACAGTAAACAAACATTGGATATGTGGGAAAACATAAGTAAAAAAAAGAAAACTTGCTAGAATTCAGATTAACAATAAATTAAAAATATAATAAGGTTGGAAAGGGATAAAAAAATAAATATCCTACAAAATGTTCCTTTTCCCATCCATTTTAACAAAAATTAAAAATAAAAGTTTATATTTTTCAAAAGAGAAAGTTTGTTCATCAATACAGTTTGTCAATGACCTCTCTTTTTTTTTTTTTTTTTTTTTTTTTTTTTTTTTTTTTTTTCCATGTCAAATCTTCACCATGAAATTAAGTTTCTCGTAGGATAAAGTTCTCTTTATTGAGAGCTTTATACTGGAGACATCCCAATAGATTCCAATATGGCAAATGTTCAGGAAACTTGTCTTTTTCAATTGCAGGTTAAAACCTGGTGAAGCTGGCAAAGGTACTATGGAGAGATCAGAAACATTAAACTTTTTCAAACATTGATCAATGTAATGCTTGCAATTAATTTCAATTAGTTTCTTATCTTCTGTTTTTAAAATTTATTTTCCAAAATGCTGAAAAAGGACCTAAATTTTTCACTTCATAAATTGACTCTATTAAGCTTATTACTCTTTTCGAAATTTTTTCATTTTTAGCAAATATTGGTAAGTTATCTACAATTGGTAAGTCATCTTAATCATGGTACTTTTCTAAAACCATTTATAATTAACTTATGTAAATCTTTATAACAGCACCTATCTGCTTGGTGCAACTCATATATTGTCTAATTTATTTTTAATATAAGATACTTTTTCCTGATATAACATAATCTTCTGGCTGTCTGATATAGATATCTCAGTCTCCATATAAATAAACACACTTGACATCAAGCAAAGAATGTACCCAATTTAATATTTTAATGAAAAACACAACAAAAAGTCATAGTAAAAATTATGACAGGCTGTTTTTTAAAATTCAAACCTCTCTCCAATATTGCCAAGCGCTACCAGTCTTTCTTTATATATTTCTCTCCTATCTTTATTATTATTTTTAATTGTTTATGCTCATTTTATTCCAATGGCTTTTTTATCTGTTTTTGGAACACATATTTCCACACATTTTGGTCTATCATTGTTTGAATTTCTCGATCTTCCATTTTTCAGATTTGGAAAGAGCTTTGGCTTAACGGGATGTCTGAGGTATGACTATGTCAGTCAAAAGAGCCTCTTCAAGCTGTAATGCTCCCTTTATTTTATCTAACTGGACTTTTCTCTGATAAATATTCATAGCTGAAAAATAACAACACTATCATGAATCAAATCATTCTTACTACAATAATTCTTCAAATATTGAGCAGATCTTAGATGAGCACCACATGGGGCTAATAAATAAATATCAATTTTATCTGCATTTCTACCTTTATTTTCCTTATGTACCTTTGAAATGTAAGTTTAATTGAATCTTCTTCTTCAGATAGATTATCTGATGAGTCATCATCTGTGGCTTCATCTTTATCTACTTCTAACTTCGTTCATTGTTTACCCTCTAGTGTGGCTCTAAAAGTACCCTCTTTATATGTTCCTCCATTTCACCATCATTCACTACAGGCCTTTTCTGGGTACCTTTAAAAATAATTTCATCTTTAAAAAATTGATAAATAGGTGATGCGTAATCTTTGGTTCGACTGATCTTCCTAAGTGGGCTTCATCAAAGGTCACATGCTTTTATTCAATGATGGTATTTTCTTTGAGAAAAAAATTCAATAGCCACTTGAACCCAAGCCATAGCCAACAAAAACTGGGGTGGGGTGGGGTGGGGTGGGGGGTGGGATGGGGTGAATTCCAAGTGAAGGAACCAGTCAGTCTCCTTGGAGTGGAATGGTGAGTGCTATCGCTATTGGTCATTCATCCCTAACACTTGGGAACGGTGATCAGCGTCATGACGTGTGTTGATCAGTGACCGCAGACATCTGACAGTGAGGAGGGACAGACCGGTGTGCCTGTATAGTTGCCGCCTAGCGGTTTGCAAACTGGGACCTGGGTCGAAGTCCCTCGCCAAGTCAGAAGGGCCTGTCAGGGCCCAGGGACGAGATGAGGTGCCATCTCATTACCCTTTGTACCTAATTCATCTGTCATATTTAGATAAAGTAAGTCTTCATTAAAATTTTTTTTAATTTACTTTATCTTTTCCATTTTAGGACTAAACGCTTTTACTCAAAAATAATTTGAATTGTTTTGTTCAGTGATTTTAGGTTGCTTTATTCTACAAATTTTATGATGAGATTCAACAGCATCAACCTTTGTTTCCTGTGGGGAAGCAGAAGAAAATTCTTTATTAATTAATTTTTCAGCCTAGCAGAGTACAAGTATTTCCAATTAGAACTAAAAATCTTAAAACCATTATCTAATTTAGCATGCATTCCTGCTTGGTTTATTTTAGACATAGATTAAACCAACCTTTCAATCTTTTACACCACAGTGGAAGGGCTTCTGGGCATCCATAACTATTTGTGCGTTTAATTTAACTTTAATTTTAAATATTAGATATCAATCTGAGCCCAATTAAAATTAGAAGAGCTTTCGGTCAGGGTTGAAAAATAGCACTTTCAGTAATTATATGAATAGTCAACATTATTTTCTTAGAAATAAAAGTAAAAAAGATTACTTATACAAATCTGTTTTGTTGTTAAAACACATTGAACACACCATTTTAGACTTCCAAATTATTTTAAAAAGGTCAACAACTTTATACTGGATTTAGCCAGCTTGGCTTTAATTCAGATTGAAATATATACTTGTTAAGGAAATGAACTCTGCACTCCAGCAAGAAAGACTATTTTCATTAGCTGTTACAAAAGTATGAGAAATAACATCCATATCATTGTAGCATTATACCAAAAATAAAGACAAACCCCTTAATAAAAACTGGCTTGAAAAATGCTTTAATGTTAATTCTGGAACTTTAGAAGCTAACTTCTCTAAATTACATACTACAGCTCAAGAGCCACAGTTGTTTTGATACAAGACTAACATCTGAGCACACTGTGCTAATGAAATCCTAGCCTTTTTAAATTCAAGCAATATGCAAACAGCCAATGTAAAATGAGTATACAAATTTGCATACTGCCCACATCAATTAACATTGCACAACATAAATAAAATATGTGAAAAATATTTAAACCCATAAAAATACTATAAAAGTTAATTATAATGTAATATAAGAGTAGAATAAATGTAAAAGTAATTTTAAATGATAAACTAAGAAGTAGAGGGATTGCGATGCGATTGTAACTCCAAATAGCTGAATGCCAAGAACAAACATATCACCGGCAAATGACTTCCCAAGTCGCAGCAAAGAAAGCTAAACAATCATCGGATATACCGATAAAACATAAGTAAAAGAAAGAAAAATTGATGGAATTCATTTTAATAATAAAGTAAAAGTATAATAAGGTGGAAAAATAAATATTTAAATCCTACATATTCCTCTTGGACCTGTATCATCTTGGGATATAAACTGTGCTAGCCAATTGAGCTTTACCAAAGGAGGGGGGGGGGGGGTAGGTCTCAAAAGTCCTGTTTATTTGATAAAGCCTGGGCATTGAATGCGATGACTTCTACTGATGGTTTCATTGTCATTCATCCCAATAGTACAAGTACTTATAATAATATATCCAGAACAACCCATGAGACATGCAGTTGCAAAGTTACTCATTCCGAGTTGTGGGGCAACTGAATTCTGTACTCTATCAAAGTACCTCAGATCAGCAGCCTTTTCCCTCATAAGCAGAAGTAAACACAAAAATGATTCTTGATACTCCATAACAACATTTAAATATCATTCCCACCAGATTATGAGCCTTCCACGTCATCCAGGGGAGTTCATTGTAAAATGTGAAGATATTCATAATGTTTTGGCTCTTGAGTGTATAATTACTTTTATAGGATATCTTGTATTTTAATTTCAAATGTCATAATTATTGTATAAAAAGTGTGACATGCATCTCCTCATGCAAATAGTTACAGTGCATCCATTGAAATGCTAAATGAAGATTATTTTATAAATGACTTTTGTATTGTACATTTAAGGGAACAAAATAAAAAGCATTGGAAAACAGGCAGTAAATTTAGGTATGAAAATCTCCCGAAGATGTCAATTTTTTCCCTTTTTCAATGATTTACATGATCTATACCAATTGCAAGACAGAATTTTTTACTTTTGCCAATCAATTATAAATGAAACAGCCATGATCAATGGCTTATACTCTTCATCCCTTTTTTATCTACAATATTAATGTCAACATTTATGTTAAACTTATTTTATTAAAATTTAAAACCTAAAAATAAATAAAACAAACTACATAATATTTCTTGCACATTTATATTACTTTTAATTTTATGGACGTCAATGACACCAGGTAGCATAATATTATGAGAATAATTTCATTCATCACTGAAATCTTTGAATTTGCTGCTGCTGTTTTATCAATATAAATTTTAAATATTGTATCATTACAAAATAGTCATGTTTATTCATTAAATACTGTAAGTGTTCTTACACAGTGAATAAAAGTATTAAAAGTGCAGAGAAGGGCAATTTTAGAATGTTTAAATTTGATATATTCTATGTTTTTTTAGCACTAAAAAAATCAGTTATAATTGAATCTCCTGGCTAACTAAAAAGTGCTAATACTTTCGTTTAACAATTTTATCTCTATTCGCAAGTTTTCATAATTACAAATAGATATATATAAATAAATAAATAAATAAAAAAGAGGTCAGTGAGGTGGGTTAAAAAAGAAAAAATAATAAGCATAAATGCAAATATACATTTAAAGTCATACAGAAAATTAGATTATCTTGTTTCAGGGGTGATTCTGTTCTAAATTTCTGAAAATTTAAGGCAATAAGTTTCACCAGTCCAAAAATTTGAACATAAAAAAATATTGCGAATTTCGACAAATAGTTACTAAAAAAAATAATTTTGTCAATCGTTCACTGAAAAAAAAAAAAAAAAAAGAAAACAAAAAAATCAATGTCAAATATTGTAGAAAAAATGCAAATTTCGTCAAAGGATTGCACCAAAAATGTAAATTTTGTCAAAAAATGGCAGAAAAAATGTGATTTTTATTAAATGATCTCATGGGGGTGGGGGGGGCAAATTTTGTTAAAGGCTCATGAAGGAAAAAAAAATCATGATTTTCATCAAAAGTTTGTGAGGGAGGAGAGGGGCTAGAGGTAAATGCAAATTTTGTCAAAGGATGGTATAGAAACATAAACTTCATCAAAGGGCTGTGGGAAAAATTGCATAGTTAGCACTGAGAGGGATTCCCCTCTTCCTCTGCTATTACTTATCAGAAAATATGCTGTGAATTTTAGATTTTTTCTTTTTTTGCTCTGAATCACCCTTGCCTTATTTGGATTTTAATTTTTTTTAAATACTGAATTCTAATAATATATTTTCTAATTTGTTAGATATTACTTTAAATGGTTTTATTTAACTTTTGATTGTAGTTAATTTTATTAATGTAGGTAATGTCTAGTTTGAAGTTTGAAAAAAAAATATGTAGGTAATTAAATAATGCACAGCTGCTACTTATTATATCTAAAACATTTTCTTTACTAATTTGTAATTTGATTTATTAGAGATAAGAAATTAATATTAGTAAAATATTCATACTTAGTTTGTTAGTACTTCAATAATATCCAATCATATTTTTTTCCAGATCAGATCAGTAAACATGACATTCTAAACAGCCTTTCACATTTTTTTTTTTTTAATCTTTTCCATCTGTAAATTTCAGACTCAAATAAATACCCAAAAGTTTTACAGTTTTCTGGAAGAAGCTAAGTAATGTGAGGATTGATGAAAGTTATACAGAGGTTTTCTTCGTATATATACAGGGTATTAACAATATTAAGAATTGTTAATGTAACTTTTGTGAGGTTTAGCAAAATATATTATACTTAATATTGTATTCTGTTCTTCTGTTGATATTCTTGATAAAATTTAAAGAAATACAATGAGAAACAATTACAACTAGTTTTTTTTAATTACAAATTAAAATCAATAGATATTTAATAGATTAATTAATCATATTTTTGTGTGTTTATACAAACTTTTTAGAAGAAATCTTTGAGGTTAATCATTCCATGGGTTTCTTTTTTCTTTTCATGCCTTGATGAGAGAGAGAATTATTAAAATGTGTTTTGGTTTGTTATTTTTACTGTATAGATAATTTTAAATTATTTAATATTAGTTTTGAAATATTTTTTCATGCTGTCTTTCATGATGATGTTTGAACCTAATGAAAGTTTATAATAAAACTTCAATTGTTCCAAAAAGAAAAGCTAGCCTAAAATCATTTCTGGTTCAATCTGCAGAACATTTATAAGTTTGTGATGTAGAATCTCAGAATGCTACTTTGTTGGAATTTTTTCACTACCTTTAAAAAATATTGAAGAAGTTTTAGGCATAAATTGTTTTCTTTTAAATTTCAACAAGTACAGTTTAAATCTAATCATTTAAATAAAAAATATATATATTTAAAATGAAGATTAAATAAATTTAATAAAATTTTGAAAAAGCAATGATTTTTAATCATAATTTTATTAAAATATTTTTGCTTACATTAAATTTATTGGAACAAATGAAGTACGAATATATTTCTATTTTAATCTTAATCAAGAATATGCAATAGCATAGATATGAAGATTTTCTTTAAGATTTTTTTTTGTTGCAATTATTCTCTTTTATACTTTGTCCATGTTATTGATATATGTGTGTATAATTGTGTGTGTACATATAGTTAAATCTGTGTGTTATTAATTATTTGTTATTAACTTTACTTTTCATATTAATAATTATTATAAAATTTCTTTCATTTCTAATGGTATTTCTTTAATAGGTTTCCATGGACGTAAGCGCCCTAGTTTGACTGAGTGTCATATGTTAATTAAGAGTACAAAAAGACGATGTGCTGTTTGTAGTCGTCAGCATATACAAAGAAGAACTACTTTAGAATGTGGGAAGTGCCGTGTAGCATTATGTTCAGATGAAAAAAGAGACTGCTTTCAGATGTTCCATTTATCAATGGGAATTTTTGTAGATGAATAAAAGTCAACTTTTGTTTCATATTAACATCTTGCTGTGCATTTAAAAAGCTTTATAATTTTTATTTTTTTAAATTTATAATTTTCATTTGAGATATTTATTGTATGCTGGAATTTTTTTTTTCTCTTAAATTTTATTTTTAAAAGTGGGTATTTTTTTCAGAGAAGGGTATAACATCTTTGTGTGATAATTATATATAAAATTTAATTATGTATAATATCTCTAAAGTATTACATTTAAATGAGAATTATTGATTTTTTTAGATAAATTTTATTTATACTATTAAAAACTTTATTGATATTTGCTATATAAAGTTAGATATTTTAACTTGAGTTAAAACCTTTGTTGTAAACTGTAATTTACCTATTCATTCTTATAGTCAAAACATGTGCTAAAATAAACTTTTACTTGATTATCTGTCAGAGTCTTTCATTAAGCCTACATATTACATCATTAATTAAAGTTAGATATAATTTCCTTATATCTTTTTGCTGAGATCAAAAATATTTTTCATTTAAAACAAGACACATTTTTACTTATATTACTGTATGTTACTTTCAAGTATCAATTTATCAGAAATTTCTTCATTTGAGTAATATATTTAATAAGTATATACAGTGGTGGTCAAAAGTTTCTGGCCAGCAAAAATTTTTCAGTTAATTTGTAAATATACCCATATGAAGAGGAATCTCAAAGCGATATTTATACATTATATTGACATATTAGTTAGAAACTTACTTATAGAAGAACGTGTAAATATCAATAAATCTTATTGACAAAATTAAATGTAAAAGAAAACGCATGTTCTCAAAAGTTTCTGGCCACTTATCATTCTTTAGATTTTTCTATCCATAAAGTGTTTTTTTGGTTGTGTTTATGAATGAATCAACGTGTATAGCATAGTTTGAATTCAAATTTGAAAAGTTCAACAATTATTGTTCATAAATGAGTGATTAGTTTGTCGCTAAAAGGCCAATCTTCTCGAGAAATTGCGGCTAAGTTATCGATCGGTAAAATCGACTGTAAACAATATTTACAAAATTATATGAAGATGGTTATGGCTTTCAGAGGTCCAGGAGACCCCAGAAAATTACAATTCCTGAGGGACAGAATTATCAGGAGAAAAACCATTGATAATCCGCATGAAAATTCCATTGTAATATACTGCCATTTACGGAATGAAAATATTGCTGAAATAAGTTAGTCTACCATGTTATGATGCTGACGTGATACAGAACTTTATGGAAGAGTTGGTGTTAAAAAAATTTTAGAGGTAAAAAAATACCGACGTACCCTACTTTCATTTTCCAAGGAACACAAAGTCTGGTCAAGTGAAAACTGGAAAAAAGTTCTATTTTTCCATCAATCGAATTAACAGTTTTGGAAGTGATAGCAGACACAACATCCGATGACCTAACAATAAAAGATATGATTCAACCTATGTTATTCTTACAATGAAGCATGGCGGAGGACATGCTATATCGTGGGGAGTATTTTCCTCAAAAAGTGTTGGTCCGTTATTTGAAATCCACAGCCAGGTGAATTATACAATGTATAAGGATATCTTGCAAGACTATTTTCTGCCTTATTAGAGAAAAAAATTTGGTCGTATCTATTTTCCTTAACATGATAACGACATAAATAATGTTTGCAAACCTCAATAAGCAATGGTTTTTGCACAAAAAATTTCGTTTTTGAAATGATCAGCCCAAGCGCCCAGCATGAATCCAATAGAAAATCTTTGAAAAGAAGTTGATTAAAGTCTGCAGAAATATAAATACTCCAACTCAGTCGAAATTTTGCCAAAATTGCTAGAAATGTGGGAGAAACGTACCATAGATGATCTTTAACCATTGATTGTGTGAATGTCATGTTGCTGCGCCACAGTACTTATTGCTAAAGCTAATAAAATAGTAATATGATAAAATACTAATCGTAAATGTTGTTGATCACTAATTTTCTATTACAATACCACTTTTTTACAAACTTGTGAAGGTGGCCGGAAAGTTTTGAGAACATGCGTTTTCCTTTATACTTAATTTTGTCAGTTAAATTTATTGATATTTACATGTTCTTCTATAAGTAAGTTCCTAACTATTATGTCAATAAAAAATATAAATATCACTTTGAGATTCCTCTTCATATGGGTATATTTACAAATTAACTGAAAAATTTTTGCTGGCCGGAAACTTTTGACCGCCACTGTAATAATCATTGGTGCAAGTTTCAAATGTGGCCAAGACTGAAAATATTTTGAAATGCTTACCTCCCTTTCCAATGAACACATGTATCATGTCCACTCAGACGAAAACACAAAATATTAAATACAATAAAATTTAATTATGTGAAAACAAGGGATGCCATAGAGAGAAAAAAAAGGGGCAGGGAAATATAAATGAAAGTAAAATTTATTACTGTATATCTTAGTGTATAACATGCATTACTGAATTGAAATATAGAGGGTGAGTCATAAATATTGAAACAATACGCCATCTCCTTAAATACTGCTCCTACACCCATACTTCCAACTGCAACAATTCATAAAAAAAGATGAAATTCCCAATTAGAAAATTATTCCTTATTTATTCCTAAATTGAACAAAAAAAATTTCATCTCCATATCTAAAAACCTCAAAAAGATATTAAAATCCAAAATTTGTGACTTACCACTTAACCATGCCTGTAAACGAAGAGCTTTTGACTGATTTTGAGAGCAAGCAAGGGGTCGTCCACAAATTGTCCGCTATTAAAAGTCGATTTAAGACTGTTTGTTATTTTGGATATAAAAAAGCAGCATATTGATTTAAAGCTATACTTGTTTTCAAAATAGTTGGTAGTTCACACTGGAGGTCTGCATGCGTCCAGTCCCAAACTGACCCACAGGGAATAAAGTTCGGCCCGGCCTGAATAAAATGTTAAAATCATAACCCAGACCGGCCTGGAATTATTGCTATTTGTTTTTCATATTTATACTTTTTATTATTAAATAAGTGCCAAAGGCTATGATATATTTATTTTATTAATGAATATGTATTCATATGTAAATGTTTCACTTATATTTTAATATCGTTAATCCATATTGCATGCATTGGAGACTTTGAAAAATATTGTACAGTAAAACCTTTTAAGATGGAATGACATAGGAAAGAAAATGTACATTATAGACACATGCTCTACTTAGAATGTGTAAATGGAGTTTGTTTTTTTCTCAGGTATTATTATATTTATTTTTTATGGATCAATACATTATCCGTTTAAGACAGGATTCCGTCATAGGCAGATTTTTTTCACTGGTTTTATTGTATTTAATTTTTTAGCCTTTGTATATATTATTCATTAAAAAAATGAATTTTAAACTTTTTTTTCCAAAATAAAAGTGATTTCAAAATCTATGTGTTTTTCATAAAAATTTTGATTGAGCCACATTTTACTTATGTTAGTTTCGTCCATTGCAGACCTAGGAAGAAGGAATCGGTCCCATCCGTTGTGAAAAATCCATTAGGTCTGGCCAGGTGAGTCTTCAGAAAAAAATAATGTCTTTTGTCCTCACCCGGCCTGGGCCCAAAATACAGATTTTTTAACAGCCTCTAAAAGGATGATAAAAAGCCTGAAGTTGTAAAAGCTAATTTATAATAAAGACTTAAGCCACATCTTAGAAAAAGTATACTGACGGCTGTTTAAACAATACAGAAATGAGATGGAAATGAGAAGAAAAAAAAAACTAAATGAGAAATTTGAGCAACAAAAGAGTTATTTTACACTTTAAATTCTTTAAAAAGCATTTAAACATTTTATTAGGAGCCAAACTTTATATAAAACTTTAAATTCATTTTTCTGCATAATGAGTTTTTCCCCACTATTTCTCATGTTTAAATTATTAAAAGTCAAGAATAGTTAAAGAAAAAAGTGCAAACATGAAACACGTCATTTTTGATTATTTTATATTAGTTTTGTTTCGGCAAATTTGAAAAAATATTTACTTTTGAAAATAATTTTTTTTTTGGTTATATCATTTTTAAATAAATATTTTTAATACTTTAAAAATTAATATTAACCCCCCCCCCCCCTTAGAACAAAATTAAAATCGGAATTTCATCTTTATAGGCCAGTCAAATTGTCAGAAAAAAGGGCCGATAGATGCAAAAATTCTGCTAGAAGATTTTATGTTTTTAAAATGTTTATGGGGATGCTAGTAACAAGAATTAATGGTTTTCCAACAAAATATCTCGAGGCTAAACTTTGTGGAGCTAAAAAAAACACAAAATTTTCTGACTTTTTGCTGTTTTTTCCATGTAACTCGAAAATTATAAACATTTTGCGTAACATACTTAGTTACAAAATGAGAGAACATTAAATTCTCTATAAATTTTATTATAAAAACGTTTTTCTAAACCCATTACTAATCGCGCTATGATTTTTTGAAAATGTCACTTTTTTTTAACTTTACAGAAAGTGACCTATTTTTCGCTTCCTATCCCAAAAAACTCTTTTTCATCGCTAACAATGAAAATTAAATACACTATTGATGGAAGAGAAATGAAAGTTTTAAGAGAGGCGGACAGAAGGCACGAATTCTTGAAACCCTATAAGAAAAACAATTAAAAAGGGAGGGAGGGCCGGGATTTAAAAAAAAAAGGGGGAATACAGATGAAAATTGCAGCCATGTGACATCCCCGAGGCGCTTTTGTTCAGATGCAAGTGTTCTTTTTTAAATACATACGCTTCTAATATGCTGCTATTCAGTTTACTGCATCTCTTCTCATGCAATAATGAAAAATGAGTGAGCTCGACCCAAAACCGTGTTTCATTTGACAAATGGCTTCAAATAGTGATACTCACGTTGTGAGCCAGAAAGAAATTGCCAAGCTTTTTGAACATAGCATCAAAGTGATATTCATCAAAAGTAATATTCATCAGTTTTTTTTTTAATTAGAATGATTGCCGAAAAGCATATGCGAATCAGTGAATGATAGCAGCATATGTTCGTCGGGGTGAAGATTCTACACAGACTATAGTTTGCCCCTCAGATCGAGCACTTCTTTCAAGTTTCAAGATAATTGCTTCTTGTGTGAAGAAGGTAATCCCGGTGACTTCAACGAAAAAAAAAAGTCCTACTCAGAGATATTTGTTTCACAAAGTAATGAAGTTAAAAGCAAAAATTACATTTTCGAAAGCTGCAGAAAAACATGGGAAATAATCGAAATTAATTGAAGAAAATAATTGAACGTATTCAGCATGAACCTGACTTGCAGATGCAAGGTATCATAGTTTTTGTCGCGTAAAACTAGATCAATCTGTAACAAGTGGAAAGAAAAGAGGGCGTCGACCCGCATCATCCGTTGACAAAGCCAATGTCAGAAACAAGAGCCGCTTCATTTCATTGCTTGACCCTTTCCGGCACGGGTAAATTTTGTGTAAAATGAGTAATTATCAACTGCCACCGGAATTTGCAAATGAATTTTTTAGATATTTTATTCCTTAATTTAAGCTTTCATTCTAAAAGCAAAATTTTACTAAAATATTATTGGTGCCATTTGCAAATTTGGAATTAAAAATAGGTATCCCAGACCAGGCACAGTGTGCCGGAAAGGATTAAAACAAATTAAAAATTTCAAAATAACAGAATTTAAGTTTTGAGCAGGTAAAAGAAGAAGCTGATGTCATGATAGTTATCTCAGCCATTTCAAGAGCAGAATCTTTTGAAAGCGTCATAATTGTCAGAGAAGACATTGACCTTTTTGTGATCATGATGAGATTAGGTTATTTGCTAGGTTATTATATATGTTTTTCCAAAAGCCAGGAAGAGGTAACATTGAAACCAAGTGGTTTTTAACCATATAGTTCAAATACAATTATAACAATGTTCTTTTTACTCATCCAATCAGCGGATTTGATACAACATCCGCTCTTTTTGGGCAAAGAAAGTCAAAGTTTTGTAATACTTTGAAAGAACATGATCAGCTTGGAGAAATAGCCTGCGTGTTCAATAAATTAGGTTCTACCCATCAAGAAATCATCAAGGTTGGAGAAAAATCCCATATGCACTATATAGTGGATGCATAGATACCACACAAAAATTGAATACTTTAATGTTCCAGTGATTTGGTAAATCTAGCACAAAAAGCAAAGATCATTTTGCAAGTCTACCACCAACAAAAGAGGCTGCACAGATTCGATCTGATGTTATCGTCAGGTACAAGCTAGGCTAGGAAAAAACATCCCTCATGAAGAATGGGGGTGGACGTTCTCTTTTAGCCAGTTCAAATGTGCCAAGACCCGGCATCTGAATCCTTGCTAAATGTTGTGTCATGTAGTTTTAAAAAAGTGTGCAGCAAAGCATGTTCTTTTCCTAAATTAAGACTCAAATGCTTGGCAATTCATAAAAAAAATATAATGCGATCATCTGCGAAAATTGTCGACGACATTATTTATAGAGAAGGAGGGGATGTAAAAATGTCACCGTAAATATTTTTTACTTACATTCAGTTAAATACCCAACATTAATGTTCTTCACTAAAGCTCTAAATACTCAAAAAGTTACAATGTTCTTAAGATTTTTACAATGTTACCGTTGTAATTCATCATGATTGTTATCATGCAAATACCCATAATTTAAATAAGTTACATTAAACAAGATAAAATAATGGAAAATTGTGCAAATTTTCGTTTTTGCATTTTTTCCACTAAGTTAGAAAAAAAGGGTCAATTTCAGAAAGCTGTAGCGCGCTTAATAATGGCTTTGGAAAAACAGTTTTGCAATGAAATTTGTAGAGAATTTAATGCTCTTTCGTTTTGTAATTGAGTATAGTACGCAAAAATTTTATAATTTTTAAGTTATAGACAAAAAACTGAAAAAAGTCTGAAAATTTTGTGATTTTTTGGCTCCACAAAATTTAGCCTCGAGATATTTTGTTGGAAAACCATTAATTCTTGTTACTAGCATCCCCATAAAATCTTCTAGCAGAATTTTTGCATCTATTTATGACAATTTGACTGGCCTATTAATTATATAAAAAGAAATTGAAATTGAATAAATAATGTTTCAAATTATAACTATTTTAAATTATTCCATTTAAACTAGTACTAATCAATTGAAATTTTGATAAATTTTATGATGTGATTTTCATAGCAAATTATATGACTAACCATCACAAAAAAGAAAAAGAAATCAAAATTCTAATTCAAAAGATAGGTTTTTTTTGCATGTTTCCAAGAACTGTTAAAGTAACATTGTTTCTTGAATTGTGTGCATTTCAATTTGAGTCTGTTCCCTTAAAACCTGACAAATTATTTAAATGGCTATAACTCTGCGAGTTTTGAAGATATGAAAATGCAATTTTTTGTGTCTTATTCAGGACTGGATAAGGAAAGTTTTCCTAATTGAAATTTTTATTCAACGTGGGCCGTATAAAAATTTAATTTTCGCAATTTTTCAAATAGATCCCTTATGGAATTGCAACTCATCTTATCAAAAATTTCATCTTTTTTTTTATGAATTTTTGCAATTGGAAGTATGGGTCTGGGGGCAATATTTAAGGAGATAGCCCATTGTTTCCATATTTATGACTCACCCTGTATATTTTTATTTCTAGCATATACTTCTGCATAACACACATCAAGCTTTTTCTACAAATACAAACCAGAAATACTAGCAAATTAATTTAAACATATGGATGAAAATGGCTTAAATTTATGGATAAAAAATATTTCGTAGAAGTGCCCAAAAGCATTAAAATAACCAGAAATTTTCTTAATTTGGGATGTGTTTAGATCCCATAAAACAGACGGAATTAAGAAAAAAAAGGGGGGGAGATGAATCTAATACCCAATTGGTTATAACTGCAGGTGGAGTAACTTTCTTACTTCAACCTTATGGTGGCAATGGAGCATGTGGATGCCAGAAGGAGAAAATACATTTAAGAAAGAAAAAAATATACAGCATGCATCTTTAACATAAATGTGTGAAATGATTATAACACCATAAAATGAAATCAAACCAGAAATAATCATTAAATCATTTTAAAATTGTGGAATATGAAATAAATTTTAACCGAGGATGATTATTTATGGCTAGATGAAAGGGGCAATGGGGATAAAAAATATGAAAACAAAAGTAGGAAAGAAGAAGACATTCCTGAAAACATAAAGGAGGTCTAATACAATGAACTTTTCATGTTTATCTGATAAGGAAGATTGAAAATTTCTTTTGTTATATTGATATTTAAACATTTCTCTAAAAATTTAGATTGTTTTTTCTTATGATTTTACATCAAACATTTTATATCCAATGTATAACTGGCACACGAAAAAAATAAGTAATTTGTCAGAATTAAAGGTGCATGTTATACGCCAAGGTATATGGTATATTTTCCCCAAGATTTATGCATGAATTATATTGAATATAAAATATGTATATTGATAAATTTCTGAAGTTGAATTGTTTTATATTATTTTCTGTAATATATTACATTTTCTTAATTGATTTGAAAACTAATTACCTGTTAACATTTACAGTTTTATACTACATCGACATTCTTTTACCCAAATGTAGAGTTTGATTTTTATGTATTCTAATCAGAAGCAAATACAGTAGACTCCCTCAAATCCACAAACCAGAAATCCGCAACTCTCTAAAACCCACACATATTTTATGGATGTAAACAATGAAACTTTCAGTTCAGATATTGGGACAAAATTTGATTTTTTTTAGTTTTGTATCAATTCCATATATTTTTTAATTTGTAATTTTCTTAATACTACTCTATTTGTGTTTCTTTCATGAAGAAAGAATAATTGTATTTTGGAAAAAATTCAAGATTTTACTGATATCACTAGTAATCATAATCTTCTTACCAAATATATTTATGCATTAATCAAGATTTTTTGGCTAAATTTGAAAAAAAAATCCTTATTTTATGATTTTGATGTGAATTAGTAATGTACTTTAATGAGGCAAGTTTTGTTGAATAATTTTGGAAAAATACATTTAATCTTTATAATGAGTATTTAATCATACATTATTGATTATTAACTTGACCTCTGCTATTAGTACTTCAATCATTTTAAAAATTATCTAAATTTTATTATTTTAGTTTATTACTTATTTTAATATTTTATTATATTGCAAGCATTCATTATAGTTCCGATTGCACTATTAATTGCACTCAAATTATTGTTTAAAAATTTTAAACAAAGCTATCACCAAAAATCAGCAAAATTCTAAAATCCGCACAAGCTCTGGTCCCAAGCTGTGCGGATTTGAGGGAGTCTACTGTAATATAATAATAAACTATCATTTTTCAATGTACTTAAATCTATAACTTTATGTGAAAACAGTGTTTTCACCAAGCATTTTAATTTTTTCCTTTAATCAGTTTATAAGATCAACCTCTGTTCTGTTGCTGTACGTTATCTTCTAGCTGCCATTTCTGCATCTGTTTACACTTCTTTTATCAGCACAGTTGAATGTTGCATCTCGGTCATGGACCATATTCAGTATTATTTTTTTACTTGCATTTGCTCGCATTTACATTAAGTTAAAAGTGTTATTTCAATTTAATTAATATGTAGAAGCATTTTTATATTTAAAGTAGTTTTTCTAAAATTATCATATATTTATTTAAAAAGTTATGTTAATTTATGTACAAGTAAAAATATCAATTATGCTCTGATTTATGCAAATTGCATAGTCATTTGTGATTGGCCGTTAGGTTTTCATTCAATTTAAAGAGGCAGTTTTCATGTTTGTGTGGCCTGGTGAGGTGAGATAGCCGATAGTTCCAATGATAAATGTTTCTTTAAGAATTATTTCTTCAAGGTATGGCAAAGTAGCTGGTGTTTTTAGTACAAATAATGCTTTTCACAATGTATTTTGTTGAAGTTAATGAAGTTTAAGAATATTGTTTAATGATAAATGTACATTCATAGCCAGATTTATGAATTTAGTAATCTGAAATTTTCAAAGTTTTTCCAACTAAGTTTTTCTTAGAAATAGTTCGTTTTGATGCGAAAGAATCCATGTCAGTTATTTTTACTTACTTTGTGGTTGGAACCAGGTGAAGTTCCTGTACAGCAAACAGCAAATAAACACTTTAATTGGCGATTTCCGTTTCTTCATTTTATGTAAGTACAAATTTATCACTTACACAAAATGACCAATTTTACTATTCAAATTACAACTAATGAAATATACAACCATGCAATTCATTTATGCAAATATTTATTCTCAAAGTTCTACTATTTTGCAAGTAAATCAAGATCTATTTATTTGTCAAGATGTATTTATTTGTTACTGTACTCTGCTAAATTGATTTTAGGGTTTAATTCTTCTTAAGTTAATTTCAAACAGCAAAGAGGAGTACTATAACCCACAAACTTGATTCAAATTTACAACTTTTTCCACAACAGAATATGAAAATTGTAATATTTTTAGATGCAGCTTCTAGATAAAATTCACGATTTTTCTGCAATTGTTTGGCAAATTTTATGGTTTTATTCCACAATCTTTTGACAATATTCCCAATTTTTGCACCTGTGTTGATGAAATTTTCTATTTTGTTACACGATCTCTTGATGAAATTCACAATTTTTCCAGAGATTGTTCAATGAATTTTGTAATTTCTAGAATTATTTGACAAAATTAGTGATTTTTTTTTTTTCTCAAATGATTGATGAAATTCACTATTTTATTTTGTGATTGATATTGATAAAATTCACAATATTACTCCATGATCTTTTAATAAAATCCACAATTTTTACAATTGTTTGATGAAAATAATCCCAAAAATTAAGGTTAAGAATAGAAGGACATTTATGGATAATGGTAACTGAAGAAAAGTTGAACTTATGTTGTGAAGGGGACGCATCATACTGCACGGGGGGAGGGTCGATAGGGGAGTACCGGACTGTCAGACGGGGTGCGAAGTAGCTGTCACCTTTGGATTAAACCGGATTAGCGCATTGGCGTGAATTTGTAAGGAGTATCCGGGCATCCATTTTGTAGCCTGATGGAATTATAGAATTTTAAACAGCTCTTCAAGAAAACAAAATGTGACTGTAGTGTTTCTCTCTTTTTAGCATTAATAAATGCATTGTGTTTCTTTTTAATTAAAACCCCGTAAATTTTAAAACATACTAAATATAATGGAGCCATTGCAAATCACACACACACACACACACACACACACACACACACACACATATATATATATACTAGCTGACCCGCCCGGCGTTGCCCGGGTCCGTATTAACAATATTAAACGAACTTGAAATTTGTATGATTTTATCAATAACTGGAAGCATGCAGAAATGCATTGTCTGAAATACGTCGCAGCTGACTTTGTGAAAAATCGGTTTTAAAAACAACAACTAATATTAAGCTCTAGAAATACTTAAAATGAGCAATGCGAAACACGGGAGGGAACATGTATCCAACGATTGCGTTAGTTTCGTGTTAAAGTGTTGATATTTACCCGTAAAAATCACTGTTAAATCACGTAACTAATTATTTTTTTCGCATAGAAATCCCAAGTGAAAAATTTTGAATTTCAAACTAATTATATCATTCTTAAATCCGACTATACCGTGAATGAATCGATACGCGATGATAAAAGATTGGTATATAGTATTATAATTTCAGAGCCATTTAACAAAAGTGTATATTTTTAATCAAAGCATGCGTAATGTTGACTCTGTGGACAAATTCCTAACCGTAAACTTTTGTACCATAACCATAATCTGTCTGTAACCTAACTGCGACTTAACATTACCCTACCGTAACTTAAATATAACATAAATGTAACCTAGCCGTCACTTTGAAATATCAATATAGAAGCATCATTTAAGATTTTGCTTGAAAAGTTAACATTCTTTCGTTAATGTCTTAAAATCGTCTGCACTCTGAAATCTATATTTTAGACTAATATTTGTTATTTAAGTTTTCGCGCATGATTTTAAAAGAATGTTTTCATAAATATATTTTATATATTGACATAGAGTTATTAATATGTTGTTAAATTAAAAACATATTTTCATCTACGTTATAAAGTATTAAAAAGTTCTGAAAAAAAAGAAAGCTTTTAGTAATACAATTTTTAGTTCAAATCAAATGTTTTCAATATTTTATTTAATTTTATTTTGACATTTAAATTATTTCGAATTTATCAATTTCAATTATTTTAAAAGCAAACATTTTTTAAAAATAAATAATATAATAGAAAAAAGACCATTTTAAAAAATTACTATTTCTTCATAAAATACGCTTCAGCTGTTATTCAATTCTTTCAATTCGTCTTATTAATACAAAATCCCTTCCACATGCTTTTGTTTGGGACATTAATATTTGAGCGATAAATGGTTTAATATTGCAACTCTTTTTTCGGTTTACTTCACCACCACCTATCTTTTTCCTCCATGGTTTGCAACCGCTGTGATAAAAAATCATTATTTAAACTGACAGTTTGCCAGTCTATGAATTTTAAAGGTCTGTTCCAGCTTTTTAAATTATTTATGCGAAAATTTTATGCAACCAACCAACCATAACTAAATGAAGAGAAAAAAAAGAAGAAAAAAGGCGATTTTTTATGAGAGTGATCTTTGGAATTTAATTAATTACTCAGTTAATAAATAGAATTTCGAAATTCTGAAGCTCAGGTGCATCAGGAGAGATATTGGGCTACTCTCATAAAAATTTTGAGCTTCGTACGTCCCATAGATTTTGCTAGCCATCGCAGACACACACACACACACACGCAGACAGAGCGATTTGTTATTTTATTAGTATAGATATATATGGCAGAGAGGGGATGTGGGTATCTGTTAACTAAATGCTCCATATTTTAATATATCATAAATATAAGGTGCCGATAATTTGAAAAGATTCTAGGAATACAATTTAACAGACATATTGAAAAAATGGGATATATGGGTAGAAGGTAAAAATGATTAAAACCATAAACTAGTCCCTGCGAGTTAATTCACAAGTATTGTTATACAGTCATCTTTTATTGCATTTTCAAAGAATTATTTTCATTTTATTCCTCTGTCGAAGATTACCAAACGATTTTACGCCTTCCAAGCCATTAAGAGGCTACTTCAGTCAAGCGAAAAGACCCATTCGCTAATGCTAATCCTATAAAAAAATTTTATAAAGATATCTGGGTTACATTTCGATGTTTAACTTTTTTTTTCTCTGGATAGATGAGATCGATCTGTACAAAGGACGTTTTTACTTTTTTGTTTTTGTTTACAGATGTTTTCTAAAATCTTAAATGATATTTTATTTGAATGAGCATACTTTGATTTTCGAAACCAGTTTCAAATATTAAAGCATTCTCAAAAAACAGCAATCGAAATTGAAGAAGTAAAAAAATGTCTTGTACAGGCCAATTTTTGCTATCCATTGCAAAATTATATAAAAATATTGAAATGTAACCGAGATACTTTTGCACATTTTTCTCATTTAGCATTAGTAAACGAATCTGTTTGGATTCGTGACTAAAAGATTTCGTCCTTAAAAGAAACTAGCGTACCAAATTTTTAAAAATTCCTGCCAGCTTGGCCTACAGGCGCAGATTGATTTTGAAGTTAAGTGCTCATTTCAACAATAAAAAATAAAATATGATAGAGGTAAACCGAGTTTTAACAAGTTTATTTGGCCGCTTTTAAAGAATTTTTCTTTTCTTTTGTTTTGTTTTCTTTTATTTATTTTTTGGTCAGAGCTGGTTTTATTAGAATCATCTTATGCGTAATTCGGCTCAAAATCCTCAGTTTGACAGCATATTTTGAAATATATTCTGGATTTATCCAACCATCGACCAATACGCATTTGAGAACAAATTCGAAATAAAAATGAGTTAAAAACTAGGCAATTTGTTATTTGAATACATTCTATATTCTTCAATCATGATCGCTTCCAGAAATTCTGTTCAAAACGCCCACTTTGGCAGCATATTTTGAAATATTCTTCAGTTCTTGTAAGTCACAGCAACTTTGGATTTGAATATCTCTGTCAGACATTTAGCTATAAAGATCAAAATTTTTTTGATCAATTCAGGAACATATAAGGAATAATTTCCTATAATACGGGAATTTTGTCTTACGGGGCCGCATAATAATTTAAAATCAAATAGACACCGCCCCCCCCAAAATGGAGCTGCAATTAATGTCATCACATTTTGCCACCTTTTTTATGAAACTTTGTTACTGGAAGTAAGTGCCTAGAGGCGATATTAAAGGAGCTAGCCTGTTTTGCTAATCACGACTCACCCTCTCTCTATATTTATATGCATACATACATATAGATAGATAGATTAATGAAGTTTTCTACTGATTGAAGTTTTGGGGTCTAGGGATCATAATCAGTGTAGATTTGCAAAAAAAAAAAAAAAAAAAAAATGCAGAATTTGTAACATAAGAACGATCGCAATAGGTAGTATTGTATACAAAATCTACCTTCTTAATTAACCTTCTTAATAATTTTCGTTTTCACCCATAATCATTTAATTTTAATATATTTTTTCCAGAAAGAAAACAGGAAAATAAAAACAAATTTTCTGTTCAACATTTAAAAAAATTAAGAAATTTTAAATATCTAATTACAGTATATACAGGGTGAGTCATAAATATCGAAACAATAGGCTATCTCCTTAAATATTGCCCCTAGACTCATGCTTCCAGCTGCAAAAAATTATCAAAAAAGGTGAATTTTTTGATAAGTTGCAACTCCATGGGGGGTCTATTTGAAAAAATACGAAAATTAATTTTTTATACGTATTCCCCCGTATGGCAAAATTCCCAATTAGGAAATTATTCCTTATCCATTCCTAAATTAAAAAAAAAAAAAAAAATCTCCATATCTAAAAATTTCACAGAGATATTAAAATCCAAAATTTTCAAAAATTCGTGAATTCGTTTTCATGCATGAAAACGAAGAGTTTTTAATTCATTTTGAAAGCAAATGTGGGATCATCCATAAATTATTCGTTATTAAATGTATCGGACTGTAAAGGTCTGCACGGGGCCGGGCCGATAAAAAAAATTTAACGGGCCTATCGGCCCCTTATAAGGACTTAAACAAAACGATAAAATATCAGGTATTTTCATTGAGTATGGTTTTAACGAGAATAAATATAAATGTACGTCATGAGCCGATATTAGTTTGACAACATCAATACAGAAATATAACTTGTACATTGTAGAGATCAGCATAAGTCAGTTACTTTGTCTGACTCGAGCTGAATATTTTTTAAGATTACTTGTGCTGGGCCGAGATGAGGCCTGCATTGTTTTTTTACATATTGTCGAGCTGTGCTGGAACCAGACTAAATTGCTCCCAAGGTGTGTAGGAACTTATGTTAACGCAACCTTTGGAAATATATTTTTCATGGTTCTTAAATTCACTTTTCAACAAAGGGAAAGTCTGACGCATTTTCTGACTAATTTTCAACTGTAAAGATATAAAATCGAAAACCTGGCTATTGAAGAGATAATTGGTACATCTGATACTTGTATTTACATGTCGAGATATAAGAGATTTTTGCACGTGATTGCATCTCCCTTCCCACGCTGACGATTCCGAAATATCGAATCAAAATGCTAACTTTGACAATATTTAAATTGCTTCGCCATTCGATTACATAGTTTCTGAATAAAAACACCAGCTAATCTTATTCATTTCAGAAAAGAAATGAATTCAGAAATGCGTCAGAAAGTAGCTCTTTGGATTTGATAAAAGGATATATGATAAATGATCTTTAATAAAATGATATAGAAATATTATTATAAATCTACTCTTTATTATATAGCTTCAAAGGCTATGTTTTTAACTTTCCTTTTTTCTTTCTTTAATTCTTAACCATATTAATTTTCAATAAATCTTTATTTGAATGTTGAAAGGCCAAGAATCTAAGTAATCATTAATGTTGCTATTGTGTATTTTGTGTAAAATATACTGTAAAATCATACTATAAGTATGTATACAGTATTCTTTAAAAAATCTTATTTGTATGATAAAAATTTGAATTTTTTCTAAATAGTGGAAAATTTGTCGGCTGGGTGGGGCTCCGGCCAAACTTTTGACTTTTACACCGAGCAAAGCCGAGACTTGGAAATTTCGGCCCGTACAGAACTCTAGTTTAAACATGCGTGTTTCATATGTATATATATGTCATAATGCATACCTACGTTTAATTATAAATATCAAAACACCAAATATGTAAATATTTGGTGTTTTGATATCGATATATCAGAAGAGAATAATTCTAACTTAATAAATACTGCAATAATATAAATTTGTTTAATTTGCCAAAAATAAAATCTATCTATCTATCTATGAATATATATGTGCATATATAACACTTCGCTCTATTAGTATTAAAAATTCATACTTGAAAAATAAATTCAATAATAATTCAGTAATTTTCTGTAATATTTTTTATAAGTATATTATTATCACTATAATTTTTCTTTAAGGAGGTTTAAAAAAAAATATTTTTCCCCACCTATACTTTATCACCACTATCAAAAAATGGATAACGCCATTCGATTACAGTTTTTCAATAAAAACACTTGCTAATCTTATGAGTTAAAAAAAAAAATGTATCAGGAAGTAGAGCCTTAAGATTTGGAATCTATAATAAAATGATCTAGAAATATTTTCATAAATCTATTTTTATTGTACATCTACAAAAATTGCAATGTTTTTAACTTTTTTTTTTTCTTTCATTCTAAACTATATTAATTTCTTAATTAATCTTTAATTGAATGTTGAAAGTCTAAGAATCTAAGTAATCATTAATGTAAAGTCTAAGAATCTAAGTAATCATTAATGTTTCTAATGTATATTTCATGCAAAATATACGATAACATCATTCCATAGATATGTACGCAGTATTTTTAAAAAAATCGTAATTACATGAAAAAAATCTGAATTTTTTAGAAATAGTAAAAATTGTGATGGGCCAGAACAGGCCGTGCCTAGAAAGGAAAAATATAAACGGGCCGGGCCCGGGCCTGGAAATTCCGGCCCGTGCAGACCCTTATCGGACGGTACGCATATAGCATACCCTCGTCAGTGCTGACTGTGCGGTCAGTGTCAATTGAGGACGGTACGCTGTATGCTACCGAAACTGGTCGGCTGTTTATATACATTATTTGTTGCTTTTTGACGTTGCTAGTTATTGTATTCCAATGACCCTTAGAACCCAAAACTATCCCCAGTTTAACATTTTATACATCTATCTATTTATTTATATAATTCTTTGATGATCATGATAACTTAAAAAATTCTGCGCAAATGTGTTCCGAACTAATACATAAAATCAATGCAAACTAATACATTTATAATAAATTTGTTTGAAATTTTAAATTACTGTGGAATTATTTATTTATAAGCTCGAACAAACATATTATATTTGCCATTGTAATGAAAAAAAAAACATTCTATTGGCACGATTGTAATAAATTAAATCTAATTTACTAAATGTAGAACTAGAATTTTGCTCAAGATTTCAATTATTTAGACATTATCTAATTTAGTTACCGTGATGTTACTTCAGTAATGCTGTACTTGTTTTTGCTCTAAATCATCTTTTTTTACACTGTAATTATTGATACCTAAGAATATTTGCATATGTTTTCTTAAATTCACGTTCTTTCTCAATAGCTGAAGATTAATCTCAAAAGTAAGGAGGCTCTTATGTAAATAAATATACTATTTTATGACTTGCATCGAAATATATTTTAAAAATGTATTATTTCTTAAAACTTCAATTGCATATAAATAACAAATAGTTTTGTGTTTTAAATTTTATTAACATACTTACCTATTATCTGTTATACATTTTCATTCGTATTTGTTAATTTATTACATTTATAACTATCAAAATTACACAAGTTAGATTTCCAAGATTCAATTCTGAATGTATATAAAATTATTTAGGACTTGGGAAGCTAGAAATTAGAAACTAAGCTTATTTTAAATGAAGTAGCAAACTGCTTCTACTAACTAGGGAACTGCAAGAAGTGTAAGTCACCGATTTTGACGAAAGAGGTATCGTTGGAAAGATCTGATCGTCAGCAGTAAAAAACTTAATAGAACCACCCGTCGAAAATGAGTCGTTTTCGAGATATCCGACAATTTATGTCACGTAGCTCTAGTGCCCACTTAAAAGGGCTCAGGAGTTGAAAAATTTTCAAAAAGTCGATTATTTTTTTATGATATAGTTTGGTTATTCAATTAATTCTTAATTCAATGCAAAAAACCGCATAAAAATATTAGCATTTTTAACGGAGTTATAAGCATTTATGTATCAATACTTATACATAGCCGCATCCATATAATTTCAACTTTAAGTCGTGTTTTCTCAAAACTCGATTTTTGACGAATAACACCAAGATTTAAAAAAAAATTATTTGATAAAATGTTTTTATTTTTATTTATTTATTTTTTTTTTTTGCATGTATATAACATTATAATCTAGATTATAAATTAAGGATATAACTATCACTTAATAAAAACAGTATTAAAAAATCTTTCAAAGTTGAAAATTAAAAAAAACCCCTAAAAAATACAACTTTTTTTCCATTAAAAATACTCAAAATATTAAACTATCTAAAATATATTACTTCAAAATCTAGATAATAATGTTATATGCATGAAAAAAAAAAAAAAAAAACATTCTATCAAATAGTTTTTTTTAAATCTTGGCGTTAGTCATCAAAAATCAAGTTTTGAGAAAAAGCGACTTAAAGTTGAAATTATATGGATGCGGCTATGAAAGTGTTGATACATAAATGCTTATAACTCCATTAAAAATGCAAATATTTCTATGCGGTTTTTTGCATTGAGTTAAGAATTAAATGAATAATCAAATTAGATCATTTAAAAAAATCGATTTTTTGAAAAGTTTTCAACTTCTGAGCCCCCTTAAAGGGGAACCGCAAAAAAATTTAGTCTCGATTTTAACGACAATGGTATTGCTGAAAAGATATAATTGTGAGGATTAAAAAACTCAATGTAATCACCCATTGGAAATGAGACATTTTCGAGATATCCGACAATTTGTGCCACATAACTAATGCTGGAAACTGTATAAATAGTCGGATATCTTGTACTGTGACATAAATTGTTGGATATACGGTCATTCTGATAAGGCACCTCCGTAAATTTTGGGGTTCATTGGTTGAGTATAAAGGGTAAGAACAAAGGGGTTCGCTCCTAATTTAGGCAAATGCATTTTCCATGCAGAAATAACCGATTCATATTCGTCCTTAAATTACATAAATGTGTTTTTATGCAGATTTATCCGATTTTCTTCAAATTTTGGATACGGGTTCTTTCTGATAAGGCAAATCCCTGAATAGTTTTGGAAGTTTAACGATTAAGCATTAAGGAAGAAATCAGGGATTGCCCCTTGAAATTACATAAATGAGTTTTTATGCAGAATTATCGGATTTGCTTCGAATTTCAAGTAATTTTTGCTTTTGATAAGGCGTATCTCTGATTAGTTTTGGGAGTTCAATGATAAAGTATAAAGGTGGGAAATGGGGAAGTTAATCCCTTCACATTGTTTATCGAGGGGAATTATTCTTTCAAAAAATTAAGGCTATATTAAACAATCAGAGGCCTGCACAGGCTGGAATTTCCAGGACCGGACCCAGACCAGCTCATTATAAAACTCAAAAGCTCGATCTGACCCGCACACAAATCAGTGAAAACCGGGCCGGAAAGTTCTGGCCCCTTCACAATTTCTACTATTTCTAAAACATTCAGTTTTTTATCGTATAATTAAGATTTTTTTAAAGAATCTTAAATCCTCTTCTCTTCCTTTACATAATTTTTTAAAATTTTAACATTCAAATAAAAAATTAATTAGGTTTAGAATAAAAGAAAATTAAAAGCATCGTAACTTTTGAAGCTGTATAATAAAAGTAGATTTAAGAAAATATTTCTATATCATTTTATTAAAGATTTCAAATCCAAATTCATTCTCAAATCTAAAGGAGCTAGTTTCCGAATACATTTCTAAATTCATTTTTTTTTTTTTTTTTTTTTTTTTTAGAAAATGCATCAGATATTTTTATTCATAAACTATGTAATCAAATGGCGACAACGACATCCATTTTTTGATACAATCAATTTATGAAAATACTGTGAAAGTTAGCGTTTTAAATAGATTTCCGCAAGTGACCGCAAGGAAGAAATATCTGCAACCATTTGACAAGAATCTCTTATATCTCAAAAAGGTTATATTTTATTTACCAAAAATGAAAAACACTATTCGATTTCAAATTCCCGAAAGAAATTTATTTCGATTCGACCCGGTGTCAAAATTAAAAGTTCAGCCCGAGCCTGGCTCGGTCTCTTCATAGTTTCTCAGTTCACGGCCTGTACAAATATCAAGGAAAACAGTGCGGGTGAGGCCCAATGTGGACCGACTCAATTTCGACAAAAAATTCAGGCTTTAATTAAAATACAGTTGAGATTCCTTTAAAGAATATTATTGTGTGTATACATATATATAGACATCATTCAAGATTATATGATGTGGATTAGTTTTCTTGGCTTTTAATTCTTTTTTCTCTGTCCTTGATTTTTACGAAGCAAACCTTCTAAAAGATAAATTATGCCATCAAAAATCAATGTATTTTATAGTTATAACTTCAAATAGATGTATATACCTATATATATATATATATATATATATATAACCATTAATATTATTACAATATATGAACATGAACCATTGAATTTAATAAATTATAATAAATTATAGTACATTAAACATGGAAGTAAAATATGAATATGAATATGAATACAAATGGAATTTGTATTCATAAGTATTTATCAGCATCAAATTAGTATAAGTTAGAAATAATAATAATAATAATAATAATAACAATAATAATAATAATAAAAGAGCACAATTTTAGAACATTTATTTTTGACTAAATTACAATAGTTATGTTTCGGGAAATAAAAAAAAAATATTTTGAATATATGATTTTTTTTAAATAAGTTACTTCCTTTTAATATTTATATTTTAAAAATTAATATTAAAAAAGTCCTGTAAACTATATTTTTCATTAAATAAATGAAAAAGTTTTGAAATTCGAAAAATATTGTTTAGAGTTCAATTTTAAACTACCCCACTTAAAATAATAATAATAATAATAATAATCATTTAAATTTTTATAAAAATTTTATGAGAAATTTTGGGATATGATTTTGATTGCAAATTATATTTTTAACCACCACAGACGAGGGAAAGAAATAAAATTCTAACTCAATAAATATATTTTTTAAAGATTTCCTGGAACTGTTTAAAGTAACATTATAGCTTGAATAACTCACTTTTCAATTTGTGTCTAAAAATTTTTCTTTCCTGTAGTAAATTTAGAAGGGAAATATGATTCAGGACGGAACTTACTGTCACAAGGTTTACTGTCACAAGGACAAGTCCATTACAATGAAGAAAAGAAATATATTAATGATATTTTAATTAAAGCAATATATTAATAATTATTATATAATAATATAATTATTATATTTATTACATATTATAATACTTAATAATTTAATTAAACATATTTGATAAATTTCTCATCTTAAAAGAGACTTAGAAAAATTTCGCGTAATTTCCGTAAAAACTTTGCAAAAGTGTTTGATTGTAGCAAAAAAAAAACAAAAAAAAAAAAAGTTAAAAATATTTAAAAAATAATAATAATAAAATAAAATAAAAAATAAAAAAAACATTACATACGCATTTTTTTTTTTTTTTTTTTTTTTTGATTGGATTTTTTTTCCCAAGAACTTTTTAAACAAACACTATAAATTATTGATTTCAAGGAAATTTTTCAAAAGAAGAAAAAATTAACCTTTTTGGCCTGTTGGATTGGATACAGTGATAGTGAAAAAGGATTATTACCCACCGGGTACGTATTTATTTTTGGAATATATAGCTGAGTATTTGCAAAAGATTAAATTAAATAAGTATCCAAGAATTGGCTATTTTCATGTTTTATCGTAAAAAATTCTTAATATCGAAAAAATTCTTGACAACTTAAGTTGCAATGCTTCCAATACTATAATATCTTTCACTTTGATTACAGAAAAATACCTCTTTTTTCTCCTACTGAATGAATGTTACTATCTTTTAGAATCAACATCATGCGTAAACCCTTACGAAAATAATAGTGAAAAATGAACTCATGGTGAAAACCTATTATCTCAAAAATCTATGAGATGTTACAGGAATAAAATATAATAAGTTTTTATGGAAAATTGTGGCAATTACTGAAAAAGCTTAGCTGCCTTATAAGTTAAAATTTGTTTTTTTTTTTTTTTAAATAGTGTGTTTTAACTTTTTGACTGTCCCTGTAAATAAAGTAATCATGCTAGAAACTTCATTTTCAAAAGGAATCGTTCTAGGTTATACATAAGTAATTTCCTAAAATTTCATGGCAATCCGAGTATATTTACTGGAGTTAGAGTGCGGACAGACGGCCAGACAAACCGAAAGCATAAACACGTTAAACTTTGCAGGAAAGTTTTAAAAACCTACTTTTTCTTCTTCCAGGCATCAAAATGGCTGTTGAAATAGGTCCTCTCTAGGCAAACCTACTATTTAAAAGAACGATTAATCTTTCTTCCTCTAATCCTCTTCCTGCGTGGTGGGGAAAATCCGATGAATGGTTTTCTTATTGTTTAACAACAAAGCCCGTGCCCAGCATTGCAGAATCGTTGTGAAGACCAACAATGTTGAGCAATAGAAGAACATTTAAGCTCTTGATTTTTGACATACCTTTTATGCTCCTTTAAACCGAATCTGAGAGCATGTTTAGTCTGATCAATATAAGAAAGACCACACTGGCAAGAAATTTAGTAAATACACCAGTTATCTAAGTGATCAATGGGCTGCTTAAGATTTGAAAAAGCAATTTTATTAACAGGGAAAAAATAACATAGAAATCGAACCTCTTTAAAATTTTAGCAGCTTGCTGACTAATTTTGGGAAAAAATGGCAAAACAACTAAAGTATTGGAGTTCAAATTAAAAAATTTTCCTACAATTTTATTTCAAAATAGTGCATGTACAAATTGCATAAAATCGGACTAAGAGAATTACCCATAGCCAAACCGTCAGTCATACGAAAGAAATTCTCATTAAATACAAAAGTAATTGAGACAAGCAAGCACGAGTGAGAAGAATGAGCTCCTTGATTTTGAAAAAAGAAAAATGAAATTCACTGAGTCTTTTCTTCAGGCAA
Organism: Maratus speculifer; assembly: GCA_964019185.1. Taxonomy (NCBI): domain Eukaryota; kingdom Metazoa; phylum Arthropoda; class Arachnida; order Araneae; family Salticidae; genus Maratus; species Maratus speculifer. The sequence goes on from OZ025293.1 coordinate 101,611,728, forward strand.
TCTAAAACTTCTTTGACAGGAACATTAGTAAATAATGAAGAAACATCAAAAGAAACCATGAAGTAGCCCTGTGGCTTAAAACTGTGAAGTTTCTTAACAAATTCAAAAGAATTCTTAACAGTGAAAGAATTGCTGCTTGAGAGTGACAAAAATATGAAAACTAGATATTTTGCAAGTTTATAAGAAGCCATACCGATACTAGAGACAATGGGTCTAAAAGGAATGTCAGGTTTATGGACTTTAGGTAAAGCATAAAACCTGGCACAATGTGCAATTGAAGGAATAAGATACCTCTTTAATTTAGCAGGAATAATGAGTGAAGACTTAATGGCAAACTTGATAGTATCAATTTCACTAGAGGAAGGGTCTTTGTGGATATCCACATAGGGACCATCATTAATTAATTTATGGGATTTTTTCAAATATGTAGATTTGTTAAGAACAACAATCTGACCACTTTTATCAGCCTTGTTTATGATCAAATTCAGATCAGAACACAAACTTTTTAGACAATATTTTACTGAACTATTAAGATTAGGCTTATAAGCATTAGAATTGAAATTGACAGTATTGGCAATGAGATGTCTAATAGACGGTAATGAAGGAGTTGCAGATACAGAGAAATTGTTGTTTAATTTGAGAGCATTAAGCTGATTGTTACTTAAAGCGACACTAGAAAGATTGACAACAGCATTATGGTTAACAATAGGTAAATTGCTGGAGTTGTCAATGACAGAATTATTACAAAGTGTACTAAATTTCTTTTTTAGAACTGAGCAATGAATCGAAGAAGCTTTGAGGACTATTCCATGAAATTCTGTCTATAGAATCAAAATTAGGAGAAGAATTAGCAAGATAGATATGTAAGTAATATAACCTATGCTTTATATGAGCAATTTTCTGATGAGTCTCTTGAATCAAAGCTCTTAAAAGAGCTAATTTAGAATGAAATGAGACCTTACCTATCCTACTTGAATTACATAAATTACAATATATTGAAATAAATTTAGGAATAACTTTTTTGCATCTACAGTCACGTAGGAAATCCAAGTGCTCCAAAAACCTATACTTTTTCAGTCATAAAAAACAAAATCTATTGATTTGTGACACAGCAAAGAGAAGGAAAATAAAAGCGACAATAATGGAATCAAGGCCCGTTGATGCCAAATATATTAAAATAGCAAATAAAGCCTTTGTGCAAAAATGTTTAAAGATAGAAAACCAACAATTATAATTTCACAAATAATGTATGAAAAAGTAGCAAACAGCTGTTTCGAATCTACTTGAGTGCAAAACTGTGAAAGAGACAGAGTTGTTTCAAATCTCGATAGTAGATTCGAAACAGCTGTTTGCTCCCCTTTTCATACATTATTTGTGCAATTATAATCATTGGTTTTCTATCTTTAAACATTTTTACACAAAGGCTTTATTTGCTATTTTAACTGAAGTGATTTGGCAGATTTAATCTTTTTTATTGTTTAGACCAAAGTTACCCTAATTGAATGGACAGGATATTGAATCCAACAGATAAGATAAAGAAACGAAATGAAACAGACAATTTTTTATATAAAAATATTTTAAATAATAAAAAAGATACTTTTTGCATAAAATATGGAATTGCGATTGTACCCTCTTTCATTCCTGGTTTGTCACTTATGATGTTCATAAAAATGACTTTTCTTGATGAATGAGTCTAACGCATATTTTAGTATTAGTTCTGACTCACTCAATGAAATTTCAGACTTCTCTTTTTTATTTAGTAGCAGTAAAAAATCCAGCTTTATCTTCATACTTATTATTTCATTTGCTTTTTCAACATAATTAGTATTAGCATTGGTGCCCAATAAAGAATAAAATAAAGCTGTAAAAATGAACTATTCTGGATCAATTCAATATTTATTTTTTAAGGTATTTATTTACCTTCCAGCCACTTTTTTCTGAAAAAATATGAAATACTTTTAAACACACTTTTTGTTTATAATTAAAAGAGGAAATAAAATTATGAACTCAATTTTTATTGGTATTTAATTAACTTTTCAAATTTAGGCAATATTTAGTCAAATTTTAATAAGGAGTTGTGTTTATACCTAACCTTTTATAACAAAATGTATTCAATATGTTTCACTTTTTCTCAATAATACATTAGCAAACCACTAACCTGTGTTGTGAAGCAAAATATTTACAATACCTCTTAAATTTACTTACGTATACCAAATTTTGTATACAAAACAAGACTTTTTTTTTTAATAAAAATGTGTATTTTTTAATAAAAATAGCTCTAAAATTAATATATACCGGGTGTCCCAAAATTGACTGATGGATTTTAAAATTCAATAACTTGCAAACGGTGACAGCTATTTAAAAATTTTTTTGTAGGAGGGTTATGTATAATGTCAGGAGTTTTTTTACCGTAATTTTTTATTTTAGTTTGCATACCAAACAATAGGTGGCGCTGAAGGTGATTGAAGGCCAAGTGATCAGAGCTAAGTGAAGCGTCGACCTGGCCTTCAATCGCCGTCAGCACCACCTATTGTTTGATATGCGAACTAAAATAAAAAATTACAGTAAAAAAACTCCTGACATTGTACATAACCCTGCTGCAAAAATTTTTTAAATAGCTGTCACCGTTTGCAAGTTATTGAATTTTAAAACCCACCAGTCATTTTTGGGACACCGGTACATACATACAAGAAATATTTTGCTTCATAACATACCAATCATGTGTGCAAGTTTGAAATTTTGCCAAGACTGAAAATATTTTGACCCCCCCCCCCACCCCCACTGAGTGAGCACATACGCACGTAACGTGTTTTTTCCACGACTACATGACAAAATTAGTTTTTTCCCCCGATCTTTCGGCAAAATTTGCGACTTTTCTACGATATTTCGCCGAAATTTGTATTTTTCTACGATTTTAAACCGAAACTAGCGACTTTCTACTATTTTTTGCAAAAATTTGCGACTTTTCTACGGTTTTCAGCCGAAATCTGCTATTTTTCGATGAAATCCTAGTAATTTTTATACGATTTTTTTTTGACGAAATTCGCGTCTTTGAGATTCTTGGATAGAAATCGCGTCTTTTTTGAGATCCTTGGATAGAAATCGCGTCTTTTTCGCGATCCTTGGACAAAAATCGCGTTTTCCATGCTATCATTTGATGAAAATCGTGGGTTTTTTGCGATCATTTCACAGAAATCGCGTTTTCTTCTCAATCTTTTGGCAAAATTCGCGTCGTTTCCACGATCCTTCGATTAAATTAGCGTCTTTATTGCGATCCTTTGACAAAAATTGTAACTATTTCGTATTCTTTGAACGGACATAGCGTATTTTTCGTGATTATTCGAGGTGATTACACATTTTTCTTCGCGCTCCTTCAACAGTAATCGCGTCTTTTCGCGTCCTTTAACAAAATTCGCATCCTTTTCGCGATCCTTTGACAAAAATTACGTTTTTCCTACAATCATTTGATGAAAATCGTGGAATTTTTTGCGATCATTTGACGGAAATCGTCTTTTTCTCGATTCTTTGGCAAAATCCGCGTCTTTTCCACAATCCTTTTATTAAATTCACGTCTTTTTTTGCGATCCTTTGACAAAATTTGCATCTATTTAGTATTCTTTGACCGGAAATAGAGTCTTTTTCGCGATTCTTCGACAGAAATTGCGCTTTTTCTGCAACTTTTTGACAGAAAACTCATCTTTTTGCGATCCTTTGACAGAGATTCGCATTCTTTGAAAGAGATGACGTCTTTTCGGCGATCCTTTAACAGGAATCGCGTTTTCTTCACAAGCTTTTTACGGAAATCGCGCTTTTTTTTCGCAATTCTTTGATGATATTAGTGTTTTTGCGATCTTTCGACAGAAATAGCGTGTTTTCGCGATCCTTCGACAGGAAGAGCGTTTTTTCCCCCGCAAGCTTTAGACGGCAAACGCGCCTTTTTTGCAACCCTTTGACAGAAACAGCACTTTTTTCCACGATCATTTCACGAAAATCATGTTTTTTCCGCAATCTTTTGATGAAAATGTTTTTTTAGCGATCCTTTGACAAAAAGCGTGTGTTTTTCGCGATCCACTTCCGTCCTCGAAGATTTTTCCGTCTCGTTTCCGTCCTCGGGAATTTTTAAAAGACGGAATTCCGTCTCAGGACGGAAAAACTTTCACCCATGATACCAATAGATGAGTGACAAAAATTTGTGATTGTGACAAAAAATTGTGACAAAATTTTATTTCAATATCTTAAAAACTTTTTAAGAAGTTAGGTTTCTCATAAATGTAAACAACAAAGAATGTATTTCTACAAAAAATGCAAATAAAGATCTTAATATAACATAAAAAAAATCTATGAGCAAAGTTTATAACTTTAAATTAAAACTAAATTTTACATTAAAAATAAAAATGTGAGTATTAACTATGTTTAAAAGTATAGAAACAACTGTCAACTTTCACTGCCAGTTACAAAAGGTTCATTTTTGGTATCCTAAATGTTTGAATTTTAATTTAAAATAACAATAATAATAAATATTTTTTTTTCAAAAACAGCAATTTGAGGGTAGGCACATAGGTTAAAAAGATAAGCTTAAAAAAATATCTTAAATATGAAAAGTTTCCTAAAATATTCAGTATCCAGCATTAGACATTTTAAACAATATACTATAGTTAAAATAATTTCATATGAAAAAACACTTATTATTGTCTTTGAAATACTAAATAAAATTTTAAATGATAAAAAAGAAAGGAAAAAAAAATCATTTTACATAAGTAGCAAATACTTAAGATTATCTTGCATAGACACACACATACTATCAAATAGTAAATTCCTAAATCATTAGCTTTAGATGTATAATTTCAATTGCACAATTATTTTATAAATTTTCAGCATTTTCTGACAGTAAAAACATATTTTCAGTTTCTAATGCCAGAAAGCACTGAAACTAAATAAAATTCAAAGTGTCATAATTCAGTAAGTTTTAATGGTAAAAGAATAAATTTTCATTATTTTATTTTTAGAGAAGCGGTTCTCAAAATTTATTCTTATGTGACTGACTTAATATTTAAATATAAAGTGTACATATAAAACTGGCACTTTTTTCATGAAATATTCTAAAATTAAAACAATCATCAAGGATAACTGTTTTCCAGATAAACGGTTCCATGTTGTATAAGGGCTTTTGTGTAATCTACTCTATGAAATAGGTGAACTTTCATCAGGGCCGTAGCGACCGCCCCCCATACCCCCCATTTGGGGGGGGGCGACGAAGTCAGAGGGCCCCCTAATCGATTCTATCGACCTTTTTACCGAAGTTTATTTGTTTTGAAAATGTAAGAAAACACTTCTTTTAATGTTTTTATTTTTTCAAATTCTAATTTTCTTATTCAGGGGCCCACCAGGCAATTTCCCCAGGTGCACCTTTTTTAAAGCCCCCCCCCCCCCAATAATGAGGATTTTCATTAAAGGGTGCCAAATGCTTAAAATGTGCCAAAAGTGACCGAAATTCATACGTTTTCAAACATTCAGGAAGGGAATGTTGTTCTCCTTTTCCTCTCTGCTTCCAGTATTCCCTCCACATACGCAGAAAACAAACTATATCATTAGAAAACAAATTATTAAAATTTTATTACAACCAGGGCCCGACTTAGATTGTGAGGGGCCCCTTTCTAACTTTTGGATTTTTTCTTGAATTATGCTAAAGTGTCTAAAACTAACCTTTATACTAGTTGTCTATTCGCATTTGTATGCAGAATAGCACAAAAAAGATAACTTTAAGAAATTATCGAATACATTTTTTTCTCTGTTATAGAAATATAAGACTAAATGTGAGCCATTAAAATGTAAATACAACTGATGTAACTGTTAGATCCAGGGGAGGGGGGGGGGGAAGGGGCATGGAGTTCCAAAACAGAGGAGAGATGAGAAAAGAGCCCCAATAAAGCTAAAAATAAAGAAAGAAAGAAGGAATTTTTGTCATTTTTGGCCATTTTTTATTAGCCTTAACAAAAAAATTATATTAGCTCTTGAGGGCCCTCGATTGAGGGGGCCCGACGTCCGATGCAGTTGTCCTGCATGCCCGTGACTTAGCCAGGCCCTGATTACAACAACATAGTATCCTATAGCTTTTAAAAGAAATTTTTTATTAATGTTTCCTCGTAACCTGATAAGTTAAAACTGTTATGTCCAATTTTGAGCCTTCTTTTTCAGACATCTTGTAATGTACGTAGGTAAGCAAAGTAAAAATTTGCAAAGAAATACTTATCTCAATCAATCTATCATTTTTTCTATAATTATCAAATTAATATTTTTAAATAAAGTTGTGACCAATTTTTTGGGATATCTTGTATATAGATGTGAGTACAAAATTTATGCATGTGTGCAATATGTTTTTTATTTTTAGTGTTTGCCACTTCTACATTATTTAAGAAAAAAGAAAAAAAAATTACAGATAGATAGAGGTAGGATAGATAGAGGGAGGAGTCCAGAATGATGTTTGTTCCGGGGCCCCCCGTAGCCTTAACGGGGCCCTGTTTTTATCAAAAACCTTGTTTAGATTTCAAAAACGCAGAAACCAAGAAACTGAAAATCCTTATTTTTTTACTCGTTTCCCCCCCCCCCCTCGCTTTTTGACCATGGGTTTTTGCATGGAACTAAGAAAGATAAGGAAAGAGTATCGGTCATCGGATCGACTCTAAAGAAAGCCGGGTTCTTGTATAAAGCTGCTAGCGACAAAAGGGTGTTTTCTTTTGAAATACCAGAATATTATGTTCTTAGAAGATAGGTCATTTTTCACACCGATTTCACGACGTGGGTGACACAAATAACATCTAGAGAATCCCCTTAAAAGTTAACAGCTTAGTTACTTAGTAGTAATCGTATTCCTTGACCTTGAAGGGAGTACTGGCCTATTCAAGTACTTTAGCAGCTCGCTAATGCATAGAAGTACATGTTTGTAAACAACACAGCACTTCAGATGTGGATTTTCGTATGTTTTTTTTTCTGATTTATTTTAGTAATACGCATAGTATAGTATTTATAAAATTAAGTGTATACCTGGAGGAAAAAAGATCTACTCCTATACTAATCTGGTAAGTCATATTTATTACTTTATGTAATTTATATAGCAGTTATTAAAAATTTTAAGTATTAGAAAATTTTGCACAGCTTTGAAAAATATATCTATACTAATAGAGCACATTTTAATAACACACATTTCTCATTTACATGTTTTTCATTTAAGCGTTTTATTAGGGCTCCTTCACAAAATTCTTTTTAATTAATCACACCATTCACAAAATTCTATTCCATAAAAATATACTCTAATTTTATACTGTTAGGTTTTAAAATATGTGTTTTGCAAAGAAAACAAGTTCACCAGAAATGAGAAATTTAGCATATAGACTTAAATAAGTTATTATTAATAAATGTTTGATGCGAATTTCAATAACTGGAATTCAAATTTCATTACAAAATACAATAAATTTCATAAAAATAACTTTATTTTTCACAAAACGGGATCCAAGAAAAAATCCCTGCGTCAACTTCCAATTCTATTGCATTCATATGTTAAACTACTATTTCGTTTGTTAACAAGTAATAAGAAAAATTCTCATTTAATTTATACTCTCATTTCCTTGAAAATCTAGAGTTCTAAATTCATGTCACAATAAGAAATTGTGCTATTTTAAATTTTTCTATGCTCTTTCGTTCTTTCTTTCTTTTTTTCCGTGATGCTAAATAATCTCACAGGCTCATAAAGCCCATTCTTACCAATTAAATAATAAAGCCCCCGCAAATTTACTTTTCAAAGCTAATTTTCAATTCAATAAATTCAATCAGAGTAAAACATATATAGTTTTTTTATTATGAAATATTTTTTCTTACTATGCTGCAGTTTGTAAAACATAAGAAATATTTTGAAGTTCAAATATTCTCAACTGTAATTCCATATGTGTCTTTTACAAAATTAATTGGTTACGTATAATTATGTATTTAATAAAATATTTTTTAATGTGTATAATATATAGATAGTCAGTTTTAATTTAATAGTAAAAACGTTATTTAATCGAAATTTGCATGGTAAAATTTCGATTAATTTAAACATACGAAAAATGGATTTAGTAAATGAAAAAACAACTGATAGGATAATATTAACCCCCCCCCCCCCCTCTGTGATGTCGGGTACTTCTAATTCTTAATGGGCTCTGAAACTGACAAGAAATGGCACAGTCCTCGAGCCTATTAAAGTGTTGTGGGGCCTATGTCTTTACGCACAATTCGAAATCTTTTGCCTCTTTTCAAAATAATAACAATTTTGCTTTCACTTTATCATTTAAGTTCTTATTTTAAAAATATTTTTGTTTATTTATTTTAAGAAAAAGTCGGCGTGAACTGGAGTTTATAATTGTCTTGAAACCTGTAGTTACTAGCATTTCATATTTTAAAAGGGGGGAAAATGTATATAAATTGTTACTTTAAAAAAAAATTAATATTAAAAAGAAACTTGTGAAATTTTTATAAGTCAGTTTCTGTAAATTCTTTGTCATTCAATACTTGGTTATGCAATGAATTTGGTTAATCGGTGCTCGTTGAGGATAGCTGAGATCGATCTGTATACGGGCTGTTTTTTGCTTTTTCAATTTTGTTTACAGATAATTTTAATGAGGTCACTTTCATTTTTAAAACCAGTTTCGAAAATTAAAGCATCCTCTTAAAAAAAACTTTGCAAACAAAATAAAAAAAGGTGAAAAAAAATCTGCATACAGATTGATCTCAGCTATCCAGTGAAAAAAAAAACATTTAAAAATATTGAAATGCAACTGAGATATAAATTTCTTTCATAGTATTCCATTCCATTCTTCCATGCATTAGAGAATGGGTCTTTTCGCGTAACTGAAGTAGCCTCTTAAGTAGTGAACTGTTAAAATTATGTGTTTATATAATTTATTTATTTTCTATACTTTATAATAAAATCTTAGCATTATGTGCTTATTTGTAAAATTGTTTTTGACAAATTTTATTTTAACATTGTTAATTTATCTTTAAGCCCGGTGGCAGAATTATCTTCAAATGTCTGCAACGCTAATAATATTTTCAAAAATAGTCTGCAAAATGCAACGTATTACATAAATTTATTTTTTCTGCTATTGTAGTGCTAATTAATTATGGTAACATGCATGTGTATGTGTAAATTATTTCCATCACTTACAAAATAATAATAATAATAAAACAGAAAAATACACTTCCAGCAGTATCTTTCTTTTTTTCCCTTGTGCCCTTGACGAAATTTTCGTTTTCTTCGCGATCTTTTGACGAAATCCGTCTTTATTTTCGAGATTTTTTGACAAAATTTGTCATTTTTTCGCGATTTTTTGACGTCATCTGTCTTTTTTTCAAGATTTTTTTGATGAAATTTGCAGTTTTTGGGGTATTTTTTTTAACAAAATTTGCCCTTTTTTTCGCAAGTTTTTCATGAAATCTGCTTTTGAGGGATTTTCTGACGAAATTTGCCATTTTTTCGCGATGCTTTGATAATATTTGCGTTTATTCTCGCGATCTTTGGATGAAATCGCTCTTATTTTGCGACGAAATTTTGACGAAATTACGCGTCCCACAGGAAAGAGCTATTTTTTGTGCCCCATGACCGATTTTTTGCATAATTTAAGCGCAATAGCGCGTCCGTGGCATTGCTAAGTCTGCAAGTGTCCTTAAAAGTCTGCGACGCCCGTCACAGTGTCGCACGTATTTTGCCACGGGTTCTTTAAGCAATGCATATTTATTTCGTATTTGTGCAGAGTTATGAATGTTATAATAATTTTAATAATGATTTAAAATACTTATGATAATTATTAAATTTGTTTATTACATTAATATAATTTGAAACTCATTGGAAACTTCAATATAAATATTTTTTTAAAAATTCAGTTGAAAGTGGGGGGGGAGGGGGGCCCAAAATTATATTTTTTGGGGGAGGGGCCTCAAATTACCTTGCTACGGCCCTGACTTTCATATAAAGCCTATATGCAAAAACATAGGCATTCTTAAAGTGAATAACTGTGTGCAATGATAAAACATGCTCTTCTATCTATATAATAAAGGCTAAACGTATCTGTGCGTAATGCATACGTCATGTTTTGAATGGCAACACTTTCCGATGAAATTTCGGTTTTGCAATTTTCGCTATTGTAAAATTTTCAACTTCTAGACATTGCACGTTTTCAATCTTTATACCATCGTTTAGAGAAAAAAATGCACTTTTAAATGCCGTTTGTTAGAAAACTGTATCTCAATTTGTTTTTGAGATATTAATTTTTTCGTAGTTTTTGGTTCAATTTCTCTAATGGTGGCAACTTGAGTATCGCATTTATGTGGGAAAAAGAGAAAAAATAGCCATAGAGTAAAAAAAAGAAAAAAAAATAGAGATGCAGTTTAGTGGCTGGAGGTGACGCCAAAAATGTAACTCTAAAATTCGCTGCATTGCATCAAACACAACGGCGTGTTTTCACAAAAAAGAAAAACTTTTAGCGATGCAATTTTAATTCATAATACAATGAAATGCTATTTTATAATGCTAAAATATATTCAGATCTTTTTCATTTAGAGAAAAAATGATGTTAAAAAATTCAGCCTCTGTTCCATATGATTGTTTTGTTTGGGCCGAATGAGAGACTTATATTGGAAGAATAACGCCCATCAAACCGTTTTAATCGCATACGCACATCCATCTATCTCTTTTCTCCATGGAAAATAACAGATCACTGTATATTTAGTTGTCATTTTTTCATAGCAACTGAAAAAAAATAGTAATTAAAAACCTGTTATGTCAATATATCGTCGGCTATAAAACCCGGTGAATGTTGTTGGTTTTATTTCGTTTTTGTCTATGAATTTAGTGACTTTTAGTTCGTTGTAAACTTACTTTACAAAAGATACATCAATTAACCTTTACAAAAATGTATTTTAAAGAATATCTGGATGTCATATTTTCTTAGTTGTTTTTAAAAACTGAGAATGCAATTTTATTCTTTGACGAAATCTTTGGCTAATAACTGCTATCTTGCGTCTAATACGCAGGGCCATAGTGAACAATAGGTAGAGCTCAAGAGAATGTAGGGGGGCTCATAGTTTTTTTTTCTCTCTCTCTCTGACGCAGAAAGATAAATTAGTGCATATTCATATTGTAGGTACTCTGTTTCTTATTAAACTGTTAAAATATCTTCATTTTATGCTTAGAAAAGTATATGATGATGAAGTTTTGAGAGTATAACTGGTGCAAAATAGCCCATCATGTTAGCTTCATATGTACAAATATGATGAGGGAGTGTGAAACACTTATTTTAGGTACAATTTAGTAACTCTGCAAAACTGTGAAAAAGTTTCAAAACTAAATTAGATTTTTAAACAATATTTCATTTGAATTTTCGAAACAGAAATTCATTGAGTGACCTTGGAATCTTTTCCAGGGGGGGGGGGGGGGGGGTGAGTCTCCCATAGCACCTCCTTAGCTACGGCCCCGCTAATATGGAAGTACCGATAATTTTTAAAGCTGTATATGATTACATAAATAATATGTTTCATATAAAATTGCTATTTGGAATTAGTTGGCAGTTTAAAAAGCCTGTTACGCAGAAAAAATTTATTAGACTTTCCAATTTTAAATTTTAAAAAAGTTTTCACCTTTACTTTGTGACCCGGGAACCCCGGGTTCGGTGTACTAGTTACTATAAAAGAAATAAAATTTTATAAATGAATACATTAAGAAAATACAGCTTAAAAGTCAGTTCTATTTATAGCATTTTAAACTCTTTTCAACATAGCTGAAAAGTGCTTATTAATTCGGTTTGTCTCTATGTTCTAAACTTGTATAAATATACTTCGATATATGTGTAATTGATATATGTTATTGAAATTTACCATGACGTGTTCAGCATTGAAAATGAAAAGTGCAACATTTATAGGGGAGTCATAAGCATTGTTATATTATGGTCAATGGACAAAAATTTTGCAATATATTTTATTGCTGCACTATTTCAAACATATAGCAATTGATATGAATCATGTAGGTGCATTACAAGATACTTATTATAGAATGCGGTGCACCTTGCATTTATAGGGACATCTAAGTATAATAAAACAAAGTGTAATGATTCTGGCATGAACTCATCTGTCCAATCATGCCTCTTGGCATTTAAATTTTAATTAAAGAGACAATGCTTTCTTGACATTTAAACATTAGTTAGAGACATTAAAGAGGCAATTTTCCTGTACCCAGTGTAATAATTCCAGCATGAACCAATCATGCCTCTTGACACATTTTCCCCTTCAAGTACTCAAATTCTATCTCTTTCATCTTTTTCTTCTCATTCCACTAGAGAATCTGATATTCAGGACTTGGTTAGGGACTTGTCAACCTAGTTTCTACAAGAGAATCTGAATAAGAGAAGAAATGGTAAAGGGCCACAAGCAGAAAGAGGTTGCCCACCACTGCAGTTGATCTACTTGTCTGCTTAAAACCACCGACTGAGACTAACAATAAGCAGGATATACATGCGGTCATTCGGTAGTTTCAGAGCCCAGAGCACAACCCTTCCGCTTTTCGGTGTCTTTAATTTGTGTAATTTCTCTTTTAAATTTGTACGGTTTCAATTTCTTATTTTTTTCCCATTCCACTATAGAATCAGATATTCAGGATGTGGCTAGTGACATTGCAACGTGGCTTCTGTTAGAGAGTCAAAATAAGGGAAGGAAAAGTAAAGGGTCACAGACAGAAAGAGGCCAGTCACCACAGTGATGTGAATATCTGGTGGAGGAAAGATGTAACTTCTCCCTTCAGGAAAATCACATGCGAATATATTGCATAACATATTTTTTAATTTGTTCAGAATTATTGTTATTTTTGCACAATTTCAGATTTTATGTGATATTTTTTCTGAATTATATAACAAATAAAAGCTTAACCTAGTTTGAATGTCTAATGCTTTCGATTGTATTTACAATAAAGAATTATTTCAATGGACTTTAGCATTAGTTAAAGGGACATTAAAGAGACAATTTTCCTATATCAAAAGGCTGCAATCATTGCATATATACATCATTTTAAGTCTCATTTGAACAGGATATGCTAGAGGTTCTCCATACAAAATGATGCAATAAAACATTGCGTCAACATCTGTGTCAATATTTTTATCAGTTGCTTTAAATTTATGTGAAAACCATGATTTTTACCCACATTTCTAGGACGGGCATTTACACTAGTATAAAAGTATTCAATTACAGTACTGTCTATCAGCAATAACTGCAGGAAATTTTTCAATTTTGGTATGTGTTTTTATATATAACTAACTTTTTGCATGTAACTTATTTTATATAAACTCTATATATCATAAATATAGAGTATACGAAAGAAGGATACTATATGAAAGAATTAGAGTACATTTTTGCTTGTTGGTGAAAATTACTGAATTTTCAATAGTGTTACACAATTTTAACTGAAATAAACTTTAGCATACTGTAGTATATATACAAATCTATAGATTATGGTACAGGATTGAACAAAAGAATTCAGATATTTTCCCAATTGGCAGTTGCTAAAATTGGATTTTAATTTGTGTAATGTATTTTTCCAATTTCTTACTTAGATAAAAAATTTTCATCTTATTAAATGGCAATATCTATATCACAGTTAAAACTTGTTTTAATTTAAAATTGCTCTTTACTCAAAATTTAGTAAAACATTGGCTTTTCATGAAACTTTTTATTTACATTTCTCCATAATTTTATTTTTAGTATCAATATAATATAATGCATTTTTAGTATCAATATAATTAATATATTTTTAAAAGCTGATCAATCATTCCATAACCTACCAAAACATGCATAACCCAGAGTTTGGGAAACAGAGAATCAGATCGTAGAAAAACTTTATTTAAATACAACAGGATCCAGATGTTGTATAGAAATTTAAATTTTGTTACATTTAAGAAATGTGTATTTTGATGTACTTTGCTTATAATGTAATGATGAAAACTTGCAATACTTTCACAACTAGAACCACACCCCTAAAACTAACAGATTAGAAATTAACTAATAGATAACGATAAAAGGAAACATGCAGTATATCTTTGATTTCTAGATATTTTTTGGCAAAAATACAAATTTTAATAAATATACTAACCTAGTACTATATTTATGCAATATATTATTGTTGTGTATAGTGCCTAATCAGTCATCATGGATAAACTAAACATTTCTATAAAACATATTTTATTCAGAAATTCGTATACTGTTTACATGCTTACATAGTTGGAAATGTTCTGATGCGTTGCTGTATAATATACATCACTAAAATCCCACCTTCATAATTTTATTTAAAATTGACTGAAATTTATATCTGTTATCAAGAGATATAACATTACAATATGTTCTCCACTAAAAATTATGCAAATAACATCAATAGCTTTTATAGAGCATGTCACAAAAGAGAGCAGATATGTTACTATCCATTTATCAAAAAGTTTATGATATATTTCAAACTCAAGAGAACTTTATTATGCTGCTTTGAAAGCAGATGTGATGTCACTCATTGTCGATTATTAAATGTTTGAAAGACAATGCAGTTAGTTCAAGCAGCAGAAACTGTTTTCTTTCCATAAAGACTGAGTACCCCAAATCGATATCAAGCTTGGTGAGTTTAGGCAAAATAATATCAGTTTTAGAAGAATAGAAGCAAGTAATGTAATCACTTTTCAAATGAAAAAATTCTTGAAGCTCAGACTGATAATGTATAATAATTTGACAAGAGTAACTGATTGTTTAAAAAATCATAGTTATTGATGTCAAAGAATAAAAATATATACAAACTGTAGCATGCATTTTAATATATTTCTTTCATAACCCTTTAAGATCTGTCTTACATAACTGTATAGGTGATCACAACAAAAAAGAAAACACATTTCCCACTTTTTATGTGATTCAAAATCAAGTCTGCATCTACAGAATTGCATGGATCCTTCCTTGGCACATGTCTGACATCTGATATTTTTAAAAATGTCTTTTTCAATCAAATATGCTTCTATTTATGAGGGGAAATCACCAAAACTTTTAATTTCTACCAAAACGTTTCTGGTTTTAAAGTGTTATGTAACTAAGTTGATGATTTATACCTACAAATGTCCATGGCAAGTATGTCGATGCTGTATAAAACGATATTTAAAACGAAATGTAAGTCCACAGACGTGACATTTAAAAGAATTATCCACATTCAAATGTTGTTTATTCATATGTTCCTTTAGGTGCTTAACAATGCTGAATTGCTCTGAACAATAAGGGCAAGTATAAATAGGTTGGTGATAATCTGTGTCAAATTCAAATTCTAATTCTATTTTTCCTGGAGATGATTCTGAAAAATATAAGAAACAAAAACAATTAATGTGTACAACATTTAGCATTCATATAAATAGCAGATCCTAAAAATATAAATTAAACACAGCTAACTGTGATACATTTTGATTTACAAATTGAGTATAGTTCAAGAATGTGTTTTTAAAAAAGTCACATATAGCTTTAAATTGTCCAACTCAATGCAATTTTGAAGCCTTTTGTGATTTCAGTTTTCTTCGCATATCAGAACTGAACATTCAACAGTAACATTCATGTAATCTAAATAAAGGATCACTGTAAAAATAACTTAAAAGAAGATCATTCTTGCACATTAAACTGTGCTTAAGAGGCCCATTTCTAATTCCATTAAATGTGAACATACAGTGGCTCACAAATTTAAATATACATAATTTTTAAAGATATAAATTAATATTATTAAATTCTCATTCAAGCTTAATATTTGTGGCATTGATGAAATATGTATTAAGCAATGTATCAGACACAAAAGTGAAAAACTTTGAATTACATCACAGTTATAACGTACTAGAGTTGATAAGCATATATATAAGTAGATGCTATAATATTCATGAAAATTTTAAAGTATGTCATAGGACAATTATTAATTAATAACAATATACAAGCAACATTTTATATATATATATATAAGACACTAAATAAATAGTAATTGAGTATCAGAAGAGTTTAGTGTAGATTCATACTACAGAAATGCAACTTATCTATTGATATAGCAAATATATAACAAATTGTATTTATTTTACAAACAAAAGTTTTTCAATTAATTTAAGCAAACTGAGATACTAATTTTATTTAAATGTTACTTAAATTAATACCCTAACTTAAAAATATGACAAAACCAAAATGACAATTTCATTTACTTTGTATGAAACAAACACATAAAATGTGAAAAAAATAGTCAAGAAAAAAGATCTGTTTAATAGTTGCAGTGAATGTAAATGGATAAAACTAATTTTACATAAACTTTTCAAAAAAAAAATTATCCTAAGTTTTTTAAAATATAAACTTTACTAAATAAGATTAATATTGTTTAACAAAGGTGTTTATTTTATATCTATACATTATGCAACAGCATAAAAAGGTTCATTAAAAAAATAAAATACATCTTTTAAAGAGTAAAAAAGGAAATATTGTAACAGAATAACAATTCCTAAAATGAGCTTCATCTTCAAATTTTGGATATAAATGACTAATTTAGTTGTTTATATAAACTTTATCCACAGCCATGGTAAGGAAAAGTAAACATTCCTTACTAACTCTGCAACTATTAGAAGAAATTTACGGGTACCAAACAGTTGGGAATTAAGTCTGCATTTAAATGATGCATCTGAAATTTATTTGGGGGGCATTTGCAAATCAAAATCAGACCAAACTTTGTTTTTTCAATGCAACACCCAATTTTGACAATATATTTTTAATATTTAGCTCAAGCTATGCTAAGAAACAAAATTTTAAGTCATCTGAATTTTTAAGTTATAAACATTCAAAATTAAGAGCTTCTAATGTTAAATTACAAGTTCATATTTTTATTAATATCGCCTCAAATTACCTACAATAACCCTATAATGTGATTTTTTTTTTTATTATAATATTTTAAAAAAATCACATTATAGGGTTATTATAGGTAATTTCAGGAGATTTTATTAAAAATATGAAAAAGTAATTTAACATCTCCTATAATTTTTTTTATTGTTGTTGTTGTTTAATCACAATATTTAAAAAGAAAAAAAATGTTTGAAATTATAATCCTAATGTGATAATTTTTTGCATGGTTATAATACTAAAAAACCTATGTACATTAAATTTGTAGTTTTAAAAATTTTAAGCATGAATTTAACTTATCGAATTATGCTTAGAAAAGCCAAGATGCTAGTTCAATCCCTTCACAACAAGAGCCTTTTGCTTATTTTTCAATCTTTTACGATCGGTTTTTCAAAACACAAATTTTTTTTATAATTGAATTGTGAAAATGATCCAATTAAATAAGGTAAACTATACAATAAAAAATAACTGGTGAAGATAACGAAGAATTATGAGCAATTTAAGTGGCATGTACACTAGTACTTTGTCCCCAAGTGATAAGGGGTCATTTATAATGCATAGAAAAGCATAATAGAAAAACAAATTATATGAATTTTATGAAAATTTGTTTTTAGGCAAATTAAAGTGTGTTAGACTAGTTAAACTTTATATAAAGCATCAAACTTTAGTACTTCTATTGAAAAAAAAAAGTTTGGGCTTATTTTGATATGCAAATGGCTTCCCAAACAAATTTTATACACTGGAGACTGGGAAGGGTTGACCCATCTTTTATCAAATGATTTATTTTTTGAATATTGAATCTAGAATAAAGTTTCTTATATCATTTTATTCATTATAGAATTAGTTATTAAAATAAAGTTGCAGCATAAGTGTAATACATAAATAAATAATAACAATATGTGTAATACAGCTTGAAAAATTATTTTAATCATGTGAAAAAGATTGGCCAAAGCTCCCCCCATATATGGGAGGCTTGATCCACTTTATTTTATACTAGCTGACCCGCCCGGCGTTGCCCGGGTCCATAATAATAATGTTAAACGAACTTGAAATTTTTATGATTTTATCTTTAACTCGAAATACCTGTAAATACACTGTTAAAAATTTGACCCTTTTGCTGCATCGTCAATCCATCACTTTTTTAGAAAATGATTACTTCAGCTTATTATGGAGCATTCTCATAGGTCAAAAGGGAGATATTCTATAAAAGCAGGGGAGTGATGATGGAGCAAAAGGGTCAAATTTTTTACAGTGTACATTATATTAAATACGTACCCCCTGACTGTGTCAAAAATTGGTTTAAAAAAAAAACTAATATTTAGATCCAAAAACACCCAAAATGACTGCAATGGGAAACGCAGGAGGGAATATGTGTGCAACGATTGCGTGGTTTTCGTGTTAAAGTGTTGATATTTATCATTAGAGCTGTTGCAAACCGAACATATTCTTTATTAAGAAACGGGTATTCTCTAAGATACGAAATACCGAATCGTTACTTAGAAATACCACTCGTTAGCCGTTATCGGAGTCCATATGCAACCGAAATAAGTGGAACTAACTTCAAACGCTGCTTATGTTTGATAATTCATGGTTTCTCGCGAGTCAGCCTCAACAAGGTACATATTAAAAAGAAAAATATTAATTGTGTATTTGAATAGAAATCCACTAGAGTGAAATCAGTGAAACATGCGATAACGGAACCTGTCGATAACGGAAAGTAGCATTAAGCGAGTTTTCAAAAACGTTTTACCCTGCTTAACATTGCAAAATTTTTCTACATATTCATAGTCTCAATCTAATGCATGAAATCATAAAATTGGCACTGATGGCCATAGAAGTGATATTAAATCGAATAGCATTTCGTATTGAAGATCAAGTTATAATCTAATATTTTTATATGGTGACCAGGGGCGTGCGAAGACAAAATTGCGCCCCGGGCAAACTTACAATTTGGCGGCCCCCTCCCAAATTTTTCTT
This sequence comes from Maratus speculifer, assembly GCA_964019185.1. NCBI lineage: Eukaryota > Metazoa > Arthropoda > Arachnida > Araneae > Salticidae > Maratus > Maratus speculifer. The sequence goes on from OZ025293.1 coordinate 101,630,649, forward strand.
GTAATAGGTCAAAAATGACGTTAGTATTATAAATTTTGCGCCCCCTAAATCTCCGCACCCGGGGCGGTCGCCCCTTCGCCCCCTGATGGTGATCCTTCTAACATAATTCTTTCCAGAAATACTTCATTATTCTTTAATTACAGCTATAACGAATATTTTATTCTAATATAAGCTACCATTCTTTTTATAGTGAAATCATAAGGAAATTTTAATAGATTAAATGCATAATTAAGGCAAAATTAATTTAATTAAACTCTTAAATGATAAACACGCATTGTTTTTCTTTTGCTTAGATCGATGGCTCTTTTTTAAATCGAAATATTAATACATAATATATAATCTCAAAAAGAAAAAAAAAAAAAAGAGTAATTATTTTGTTTAATTTTTAAAAATGCATAAAAAACTTCATATCTGTAAGGTAAATAGTACAATCCCTAAACGATCTCAAAACAATCATTCTTCTAAAAGCATTTTTTTCTGCTTCAAAAACTGCCTCCAAATTCACACTTACATAGGCAAAAAGAACGGATGCTGAAATAATGAAACGCATTTCTATCTTTCTTCTTAATACCTTAACAACTAAATGAAATACCCGTATGTGATAATAACTTATACCGACTCTAAAGTCCGGAAACTAACTCTCATTTTGCAGACAATACGGCTTCATAAATCCCGAAATGAAGGTAGTGTTTGAAATTCGTTTCATTCAGTTTTTCAGCAGCAACGAGTATTCATAGAAACGATTCGGTATTTTGTATTAGAGATAGTATTAGTATATCAGTCGTGTTATTTCAATTATTTATTAACGAATACCTATACCATGCGGTTTGCAAAAGCTCTAATATCTATCATTCTATTTGTATTAATTATTCTCGAATCTCAAATGACTGGGATTTCATATGGCTTGTTAATTCATTTACTTATTTTATTATGACAAGAAAAGAAATAAGAAATGGATATATTTTTGATAAAGTAAATGATAATTAAATGATAAATCAAAATGTGATTCAAAATATATATCAGAATATCAAAATATATAAGTCACACAGATTTCATTCAGATATGAAGAAATTGAAATGTTTCTCATTTTTTTATAAATGCATAAAATGATTTAGAAATGTTATTAATCATTTTACGATAATTTTTAAGACTTGACAAACAGAGAAATGTCATCATGAGGAAGAAATTAGCAGTCGCGTATGGAAATTTAGTATAAATGTCGAATTTCATAGAATGTTTGATATTTTTCATTTCATAGATTTTTCAAAACATTTTTCAGTCTCATAGTTTCCAAATAAGTACACTTGCAAATTTCTTGAGATTAAAATTGCTTTCACAAATGTGTCAGATGTTGCCGAATTTTGATTTGAGTAGACCTTTTTCAGAATCAGAAAGATTCGCATTATTGAATGAGGGGGAGGGGGAGGGATAAGGATTTAAGGGATGTTTATTTTTTAAAGTAATTTTTAGAATATTTCTGTAGTACAGTGCGCGTGTGTATGTGTGTGTGTGTGTGTGTGTGTGTGTGTGTGTGTGTGTGTGTGTGTGTGTGTGGGGTGGGGGACGTCATGAATCCGTGGCCTCACCTTTAAACCCGCTATTGAAATACGTATATGAAAATATGAGCTCCACCCTACATTTTCTTGAGCGCCTCCCCCCTCCCCTCCAATTACCCATTTTTAATTACAGCCCTGTGTACAATTATGCATTGCATTTTAATCAGGGTCATAGCTAAGGGGGTGTTACGGGCGGCTCAACCCCCCCTAAAACATTTTGAGCCCTCCCCCCCCCCCCCCGAAAAGATTCCAAGGTCACTAAATGAATTTCTGTTCCAAAAACCCAAATAAAATTCTATTGAAATTTTTTTTTAGTTTTGAGGACCTTTCATAGTTTTGAAAAAATACTAAACTGTAACTAAAACAGGTGTTTTAACATTTGCTCATTTTACTTGCACATATGAAGCCAACATTATGTTTAATACTGCACTAGTTATGTACTCGAATTTTCCATAATCCCCCACCCCCCACACTTTAATTATTAACTTCTCGCTAAGGCCCTGGTTTTAATATTCTATTTGCATTTTTAAAATAAAAGTTCGAAATTTCAAAAAATGTAACTTTTACGGATAGATGGCAGCACTAACTAATGCGGATTCTAGTGAAAAACACCATAATCACTGGCGATAAATTGATAAATAAACTAAAAAACTTTGTAAAATCATCATAAAATGAAAAATTAAGCAGGGCGCGTTTCGAGCTACAACAACAGCATGGTGATATTACAAAGTTTTTTAGTTTATTTATTAATATGAATTTTTCCAAAGATTATTCTATACGATGTATGCCGTATGCTCGATGACTGCGAATACCCAGTTTCTGAACAGTAACGACTAACGAAACGAATACTTTTTAACGGGTAGAGAATTCTAAATCAACGTTACCATATGGGTATTGACTTTGCCGTTATTTTCACAGCACTATTTATCATTAAAATTACTGTTAAGTGACTTAACTAAATACTTTTTTCACATAGATATCCCAAGTGAAATATTTTGAATTTCAAACTAATTATATCACTCTTAAATCCGACTATACCATGAATGAAATCGATTCTCAATGATTAGCTAAAATGTTAGTATATAGTATTATAATTTCAGAGCCATTTTACAAAAATACGTGTATATTTTTTATCAAACATGCATAATGTTCATTCTGTGAACAAAATCCTAACCGTAGCCTAATTGTATTGTAATCATAACTTGTCTGTAACCTAGCTGTATCTTAACAGTAACCTAACTGTAACTTAAATAAACCATAAATGTAACCTGGCCGTCACCTTATCATAACCTACCCATAATCTAACCACAACCAAACCGCAACTTAACCTTAACCTAACTGTAACTTAACCGTGACCTAACTGTAACCTAACCGGAAATTAAATATAACATAAGGCTCACCAGAACGTAATTGCAATGAAACTGTTACCTAACCGTAACCAAGTTATAATTTAACTCTAACTATAAACGAAATATCTTAACCATCTCGCGCTAAGTACTTAGTTTCACATTCCACTGCGCATTATGTTTTGTAGAAAATCCAAATTTTAGGTTCAGATTGGATTCATGTTCATGGAAATTATTTTGTCTTCTTCGGATACGGTTATGGTTGTTTGGAATATTTTTGTTCAGTTTAGATTCGGTTCAATTCAGATTTCGTGGGGTTTTTTTTCCTTCGAGTGGGATTTTTAAGTTCGGGTCGGGTTGTACTTCCCTGGAAATTATTTTACCTAGTTCCAATGAGGTTATACTAAACTGAAATATTTTTGTTAGTTTCAGATTAGGTTTTATTTCAAATTTCGGGATTTTTTTTTTTTTTTTCTTTTTTTAGAAATTTTTTGATTCGGATTGGGTTTATGTCCATGGAAATTATATTGTCTTGTTCGTATCTGGTTATAGTTATTTGGAATATTTTTGTCGGATTCAGATTTGGTTCCATTCAGATTTCAGACATTTTTTCAAATTGACTTTTAAGGTTCTGGTCGGATTCATGTCCAGGAAAATTATTTTGTTTTGCTCGGATCCGGTTTTGGGTCTTTGGAATATTTTTTCGGGTTCAGATGTCGTTCAAGTCAGATTTCGGGTTTTTTAATGTAATTTTTAGGTTCAGGTTGGGTTGCGCATCAACGGAAATTATTCTGCATTGTTCGAATAAGGATATGCTTCTCTGGAATATTTTTGTCAGATTCAGATTTAGTTCAGTTTTTTAGGTTCGGATTAGATTCATGTTCATGGAAATTTTTTGTCTTGTTCAGAGCCGGGTATGGTTCTGTGGAATATTTTTGTCAGGTTCATATTTGGTTCAATTCAAATTTCAGATTTTTTTTAAAATGGAATTTTATGTTCGGATCGGGTTCATGTCCACAGAAATTATTTTCTCTTATTCGAATCCGGTTATGGTTCTTTCGAATATTTTGATCGGATTCAGATGTAGTTTGCATAAAATTTCAGGACTTTTTTCAAATGGAATTTTTTAGGTTCGAGTAAGGGTTATGTTCACGGAAATTATTTTGTCTTGCTCTTATCGGGTTATAGTTCTTTGGAATATTTTTATCGATTTCAGTTTTCGTTCTGGTCATTTTTCGAGTTTTTTCAAAGAAAATTTTTAGGTTCGGGTCGGGTTGCATATACACGAACATTATTTTTCCTTGATCGGATTGGGGTATGCTTCATTTGAATATTTTTGTGCGATTCAGATTTGATTCGGGTCAGATATCAAATCCATAGTTTTTTTTTTTTTTTTTTTTTTCAAATGGAATTTTTAGGTTTGGGTCAAGTTTATGCTCATGAAATTTTTGTCTTGCTTGGATCGGAGTATGGTCTGTTTTTTCTTCTGATTGGGGTCGGGTTATGTGTTAATACACCTAAAAATTATGTTTTGCTATTATTCTTTTAGTGACTATTTTTGATATATAATTTATTTTGCTATTTGATAATTTATTACTGTGTATGAATCGTCTGCCGATTTGAGCAATTGTACGTCAAACAGCCATTTCATTTTTGTTTTAAAAACAAATTAAAGTCTTAATAAAATATTAACTTAAATAAAATATATTCAAATTTAATCAATGATTTAAAAAAACTGCTAAAAAAGCCTCATATATACATATATTTACTGCAACATAGATAACCATGCATAGATTCTAATATACGAAGTACCAACGATCTGACGTAACAGCTGTATTCAAAAATCCTAAGTTAAACTGACATTTTGCCAGTCTATGAATTTTAATGGTCTTTGAGGAAAAAAACAGTCACTTTTGAAAAATTTTAAAAATGTATTAATTATTTTATCATATGTGTTTTAAATATCAATATAGATAATTATTTTAACATTTTCCTTGAAAATATAATATTCTTTTGTTAATATATAAAAATCGTCTGCAGTCAGAAATCTATATTTTAGATTAATATTTATTACTTAAGTTTTCATACATGATTTTAAAAGAATGTTTTCATCATTATATTTTAAATATTTATTTACGTAATTTTAAATATTTATTTATGTATTAAGTATTTAAAATTACATTAATGAAGGAAACTTTTAGTTATACAATTTTTAGTTTGTATCAAATGTTTTCAATATCTTATTTAATTTTAATTTGATATTTAATTATTGCTTATTTTAAAAAAGAACATTTATTTTAATAAATAATAATAGAACAAAGACCATTTTAAAAATTTGGTATTTCCTCTTAAAATATGCTTCAACTGCAATTTCTTTCTTTCAATTCATCTTATATATGGTTTCATATTGCAAATTTCAAGGCTTACTTCACCTCCACTTATCTCATTCCTCCATGGGTTTCTTTAATTCTGTCTCAGCTTTCTTATTACTTCTGCGAAAATTTTTACACAACAAACCAACCGTAAACAAACGAAAGAGAAAAAAATGGGAAAAAGATGATTTTTTTTTTATGAGAGTGACCTCTCGATTTTAATTAATTACTCAGTTAATAATTGGAATTTCGAAATTCTGAAGCTCAGGTACACCAGGAGAGATTTGGGGCTACCCTCAAAAAAATTTTGAGCTTCGTACGTGCTGTAGATTTTGCTAGCCATCGCAGACACACACACACAGACAGACAGAGCGTTTTGTTCTTTTATTAGTATAGATTGAAATACTTGTTAAGGAAAATAAAATTAATTTAAAAAATGGCTGAATTATTTTATGCTACATGGTTTAGTTATTATTTAATACATATATATACTACAGTGGAGCATCGTTTATACGACGTCAAAGGGACTACCAAAAAACATCGTATAAACGATAACGACGTATAATCGATTTTCATTTCCAAAACTAGAATTAATTTTGTTTTCACTTAATTTTAATGTTTAACATGATGATTTGCATGAATTTGTAAATTAAAAAAACCAAAATAAACGGGGGAGGGGGATTAGTAAGCAATTTAAATATGCGTATCTTTATTTATCTTTCACCGAAAGGTTCCTCATTTACAGTACATCATTTCCTTTCCATTTAAAGTCAAAGATCAAAAACCCCGCGTGGCCAACTAAAAAGTCGCCACTTCTGATAACAGTTATAAGGATAGACTATTTGCATCTTAAAACATGTCGGGAAAGCTGAGCATCCCCAGAAAAATAATGACCCCTCCCAGTGTAATTTGTTACACGTAAGCTGATTTTTCAGACTAATCGAACACCAGCCCACATTTTCATAATGTGGAGTGCAATTAAACACGCTCTTTCGTGTCATTCATAGCTGCCAACTTCCGCTCGTTCGTAAAATACACAAGAAAAAAAAATAAATAAACCTTTAGAAAATTGAAAAATCGACGTATAAATGATTTTGAGCGTCATATAAAAGATATATTTTTACATTAAAATGAATAGGAATGAATCGGGACCACATTAAAACGTCGTATAAACGTAAACGTTGTATAAGTGATCGTCGTATAAACGATGCTTTACTGTATATATATTTAGGAAAATTGGATGTGTTAAAAACATGCTAGACAGAATTAAAGACACACATTCATCTTATTGTGTTCATTTTTGGGAAAATTTGTTTACAAACCTTCTTAAATTGCTTTGATCAATGTTATGTTCTATTTCAGAGCCACAAACACTTACCATTTCTTAAAATCACTGCTTTCATCCTTTTTAGTCTATTCTATTCTTTGTATTTACCTACTCTGGGTGCTATTTAAATGAAATAAAAGTTCCTATCAATTTTCTGATTTATATTTCAGTAAATTATTATTATTATTTTTTTTTTTTTGGCTTTTATAGCAATTTTTCATATCTTCCTTTAGACATTTGTTAATTTTAAACATTTTCTGTTCTATCACCTTATTTTACTGTAGTTTTACAGAATAAATATACATTATTTTAGAAATATAACCATTAACACTTCATTATGTACAATATATAGTAAAAATATTTTCAAGAAGAATTAAGAGAGCATTGACCATTTGGCATCCATCCACAACCCTTCTTCACATTGACTAGATCAAACCTCCAAACATAACCATTTTTTAAATTATAGCACATGGCTATGTTTAACCTACAGTTATTTCACGCATATCCGCCGCTCCTAAGATAAGTCGATTTCCTCTCAGAATTTATTTTAAATAAAATGTGACTTATTTTTGCTTAAAATTGATTTGACTCCTTTTTTAACAATAAAATTTCTGGCCTGAAAAAGACTTAACTCAGCTGCGGTGTATATGCACAAAATTACGGCAATTTATTGTAAAATCTTTATGACTGGAATGAACGCTCACTATTTTTGCATTATTTAAAACATCTATATATTTAAAACGCTAAGCGTTTTCTTTAGACAGTCTGTGAGCAAAAACTACTGTATCAAATTACACCATTCTTTTTTTAAATGAAAGATATTTGTCCACAGATTTGTTATCGTACATTCGTTTGATCAAGAATGTTATTAATTAGCTGTAATTATCAATTAAAAATTCATTTATGTGCATGCATAATCTATAACTACTCAGGCACGTAGCCAGGGAGGGGGCTAAGGGGGCTGAAGCCCCTCCCGAAAGTTTGAATAAACTTTACAAAATTCTCTATGATAATAAAATAAGTTTTGTTTTTATCTTCCATTACATTAAAATCAATTGAATTTTTAGCTGTAAAAATATCCATTTATTCAATTACAGTTACAGTAATCCTTCATTATATCGGTTATTTGGATATATTTTTTAACAGACATTTACCACAAAAAATATAGATTTTTTTCAAAAAACAATATAACTATTTTTATGCACAGTAAAACTCGATCAAGTATAATCTCGTATCATTAATTTGACTACTAAGAAAAATTAGTTTAATAAGCATATGGCGTATTAACTTTAAGAGGCAGATATAAAATATTTTCTTGCGTGTTATGAACTTCCTTAATGTTCTTTATCTTCATGCATATAAACGAAACTTAGATCGGTCAATGTTAAAATGTTTTGCAGAGAAAGGAGTCAAAAACTTTAATAGCCGCCTATAATGTAGAATCATGTGAAAAAAATATAATTTTAAAGAAAGTATCTTTGATAATGGTGTTATAACAGTAAAACGCTTTTTGTTAAAAAGAAACTATTAGAATGCATTTTTGAAAGGTAATGATGCGAAGAAAGACAATATGGTATAAAAAAAACCCTTTAAAGACGCCATGGCGGCATCCCCTAATCTCTTCACTGAACAACTTTTCTGCAAATTGTTTAAAAAAAGAATTTTATTAAACACAATTTCTGGACCTAAAATAATCTTTTTTGAACCATGAATTCAATCATTGCAGATTTACGGCAAGGCATTCGGTAGACGGGCCCAGTGCCCCTAAATTTCAAGCGCACCAAATTCTGAAGGGTTTTTTAAATTATTGTCCAAAATGTGATGTATTTTTAATATCAGATGAATTTTTACATTTCATTCTACATTCTGTTATGTTCATATTTGTATTTTTATAACGTTATTTGTCTAAAACATCTATTTATTACTTTATTCTGGTGAATATTTTCTTTTATCTTTATCACTTAAAAATATATTGTATTAATTCTTGTTTAATCCTTTTCCGGTTATCGACTGGTTATTCGAGTGTTGGTGAGTGTAACTTGCAGGCTCTAAAGCCCCCTAATATTTAAATAATTGAAGCTTGGTGTTGTCAAAAATGTACTACTAGTTGTTGCATACTTTATCCTTCCTGATATATAGACTTGCGTAGGAAAACATAATTAGCATCACACAGTTTATTATAAAACTCATTTAAATTTCATAATTGTGAAATAAGTATTTAAAAATAAGTTATTGATTATCATATTTAATTTTTTAATAGATATTTTAAACTTAATAATGGTTTCTTCAGTAAAATAATTATCTTGTTTCGTTTTTTTTAAATCAATCCCCCTGTAAATATCAGTACAAGGGGGGCACCATACATCTGTGCCAGGACCCCCAAATTTGTAAATCGGTCCCTGAATTTAATGACGGAAAATACAGTATTTTGTCAATATGCTAGATAAGATGAAAAAAAAATGTTAATGATTGTCAATGGAATCTTTTAAATAATTAGAAAATATGATATGAAAAAGTAAAAGTAATTTTTTAGATGCAAAATTACAAAACAGCACCATTGGTGCACGAAATCTTGAACTGACTCACGTAAAACCAATTCCAATAATATCAGCTTTTTCTAGCAGCAAGTTTTGTTTAGAAATTAAAATTTAGGATTGTTTGGATGTTAGCGCTCGGAACAATTTGACTTTAATGGGGATTCGTCAAGTATGCGATATGAGCCTACAGTTTCGAAAGCAACTCAATTCAATATTGCTATGTAACTAGAGATGACTTAGATGATGCCACGAAGATAAACATTTTTGGTTCCATTTTACTTTCCAAACAGCCATATAGTTTTCCAATAAGTGTAGGAAAGAAACAAAAGTAAGGAACAATGGTAGAAAAATCCAGAAATAGATCCAGAAAGTTTCCTTTTCTTACATATTCCAAAACGCATTTATTGTAAACCTTGTGTTTTCACGAAAAAATAGGTACAAAAGGGACACAAAAAATCAAGAAGACTAGTTTTTGCATGTTTTAGACATTGAAGAAGGCCAAATGTGTTTTTTTATGCAATTCTTATAACATATGCAATTAGATTATCACAAACCGTATGTTATTTTAGCCCCCCCCCCAAAAAAAAAAATTAAGATTTCTTCAGGAATGTAGCAAATAAATATTTCATTGTTGGATTTTGAAAGAGCTTTACGAAAAAAAGAAATCGAAGCCGCTCTTGGAGCAATATTTGAAATAATCTTATTTTGTGCAGAAAAAAAATACGCCACTTTGAGATGACCACGATGATGATCCTCTAATGTTAGAGAAATCAATATAAAAAAAGACTTTGTTAGCTAAGAGCTCTTTTGGATTTTGAGCAAAGTCTGGAGAGAATGAATTGAAACGAGACATTATAAATATCCGTAGAAATGCTATTTATTTCACCCCAGACATTTAGAATAAAATCATTCAAATATCCTCGGATACAGTTACTAAAGTATTAGTTATCAAAATAAATAACATCGTCATAATAAATAACATCGTCAGCATAAATGCGTCATGCAGGCGTATGATGAAGCAGCTAATAAGTTTGGTCATGTCAGCGGGGTCCATTCTTAAATTTTTCAGAGTATCCGAAAATTAAGTACGTCCACTTTGAAATCCATCTGTTAAATCTTACCTTGCCTTAAGTTTTTTTTAAACACCTAAAGGCAAATTTAGTGCTTCAAGAAGCAATTGCATCATATACCCCGTTAAACAAAATAAAATAACTTCTCCGTACTTGTGATACAAAATTTATCAAGAGGCATGAAAGCATATTAAACATTTGTTGAGCTACATACATTTGCATTAGCTCAGAAAATATTGTGAAAAACACATGGAAGATTTCTTTGGTAGCAAGAGGTTATTTTTGGCAGTCGGGAGAAGAATGATTTTCTCACAAGCCTGCCTGTTTGTGAGAAGGTTTTCTGTCTGCCAAAGTCATAGTGAGTTATTCAAGAAAAATTCCATGTAATCATATCGGCTGTAACTTATATTAAAGATACGCTAATTGTTTTACATAGATATAGATAAAAATGCAGTAGAGATATTTTATTGTGTATCAAAACTTCGGAAAGACATATTTCAAGCTGAAATAAAGATCCTACGACTAACATTTTGACAGACAACACATACAAACCCTCGAATTACATCCGCTGAAGAGTATTACAATATCACGGTCTTTATTACCACGTAGAAAGTCTTATTCAAAATTTAAATGATCAATTCATTTTGAATGAAGACATTATAAGAGATTTCACATTACTTCTTCCAGGATTTATTTAACTGAAAAAAGCAAGCAAACTAAAGAACTTTATCGCAATATTTTCACGATAGTGTCAATGTAACAAGTGAAAGCTGAATATGAATTAGGGTGCAAACAAATTGTTGACACCAACACAGAGGTCCTGAAAGTTTTAGAACTGTAACGTGACATATTACAATAATATCAAACACTTGTTCACAGTCTTGGTTAAAAATCCAGTAACAACAGCCAGTGCTGAAAGATCTTTTTCGAAAATGAAAATAATTAAATCTTTACCTCGAATCATTATGGCCAATGAGAGACTGAATAGCTTTGTAATAATTTCCATTCATTGGGACATTACAGTAGATCTTAAGTTAATCAGCATTATGACTAAGAAGAAATTACGATTATTGCTTCTGTTGCATTAGTAAATTTACTGTACCAAGAGTACTGCAATCGGACTAGTTCTTTCCTTTTCGATTTTGATTATGTATTTTTTATATTATGATAATTTCAATTTCAGAACCGGTTTTAACCGGTTACAAAAATTAAAATAATTAAAAGAAACTGAAACCAAATTTAAAAAAGATAAAACTATCCCGGTTGTAGATCGTCTTCAGCTATCTTATGCGAAAAAAATCATGTAAAAATATTAAAATTTGAGCGAGATATTTGAAAAGAACGCACCCATAGACTTAACATTATCATCTGGGTCTTTTACAGTGACTGGTGTGGGGCCTTAAGCATTGATTATTTTTAAATTTTTTGCTGTAAATTATACAAATTACTTTTGTAGATCAGAAAAAATTTCAAGATTCAGCCCCTTCCGAAAGAAAATCCTGGCTACGGGCCTGTAACTACTAATCTGTCCCTTGGAGCATCTCTCATGCTCCCACTCTACGCATGCGTATAAATGCTCGCTCAGTTGAATTATCATAAGCGGTGTAGGCCGGTTGTGATTTTATTCTTAACTACAAGTTTTTTTTTTCACGTAGTTGATATTATTGAGTTTTTAAATAATTTTTGGAATAGAAAACTTTGTTGTGCCGATAATAGGCGATGAAAATTGTGGGAGGTTTTTCGTTCAGTGCATAGCCGCTAACTTGGATTTTTTTTTTTCCGAAAAGGATTGTCGAAAACTAGGGGGTTTGAGAGGTGGCGCCATCTAGCGTTTTTATTGGAAAAAAGCGTATGCTTTTGTTGGTTTTTGACTTTGTTTTCTACCATAATATATGCCGGAGTCCTGACACTTATGAATAAAATTAGAAAAACGCCTTTGTACGTTTTTAATCTATTTTTGTCCAAAAGTTTCGAGACATAAGCATACATTATGGGAAAAAAAACAAAGTGCGAAATAAAAAACATACTGTTTTGCCAACAAAAATATATCGGACGAGAGGATTTCAACGTTCTTGCTGAAAAATAAAGAAAGGAAGGAAAGAAAGAAAGAAAAATTAATTTTGTATGGTCAGTAAAAACTTGATTTTTTTTCAGAAATAATTAAAAAATATATATATTTTCCCTAACTGACTTAGTTTAAAATTACATATATATTTTTTCTAAAAGAGGAATAGTTTTCAGATGAGTGTCCTTCAAATTTACAAATTATTTTAAAGTTAGAAAAAATTAAGAAATATGTATTACCTAAAATTTAAAATTATGATAGTTATCAAACTATAATATAAAGGTAAGAAATTATACATAAGTTTTAAAGTTTCGAGATTTGAGTTTAAAATATTAAAACTTTAAATATCCAGGGGATAAGTAAGGAAAGAAAAAAATTATAGTAAAATTTAAAAAAATAATTCATAACCATCTGTTAAATAATATATTTTTTAAAGTATAATTTAAAAATCTAAATTGAGATTTTGAATCGTTATTAAAGAACGGTTTCTTTCGGGGATCGTATTATTGCACTTAGTGATGCTTTTCTTATTACCTGGCGTTACTTTTCAAACTACATTAATACCTTCCAGATAATTTTTGCACAAAATATGTCAGTTGGCTATAATTAAAAAATTATATCATTTATCTGCCGCAGAAAAAAAAAAAAACAGTTTGTTGATTGGTTGACAAAAGATGTGAAATTAGCTAACAAGTCACGCAGAAAAAAAATCAAGAAATTGATTGGTTGTCTACAAGAAAAAAAAATAAACCCTGTAAAATTTGTTGATTGCCTACAAGAAAAAATATTATCAATATTAGTCTATCCATTTTGGGGAAACTACTTTATGTGACTGACGGCCCTTAATGCCCCTAAAGGTGTTAAACAATGAAGAAGCTTATTTAACCAACATTGTAGTAAATTTTTTCCGTCAAGTTTTGACGGGTTCCATCTAGTATTCCCTTAAATTCCTATGACATATTTTACCAGAGAAAATCTCACAAAATGTTTATGAAAGATACAAATTTTAAGCAGGAAACACTTCAGAATTGATTCTTCCACACCTGTTTTAATTATCTGTATGATACAAAGACTATTGTTTGAGCATTTCAGTAGCTTTGATTAGCACCTATTTACAAAACACTGAAATTCTTTTAAGTATGAAAATTAAGGAGTGGGTCAAGCCTCCGCAGTCTCCTTTACATCGTTTTAAAATAGACTTTATTTCCAATTATTTGATATCAGTAACTTTTTATATAATTTGCTGCAGAGTTAGCAAAAAGTTTTTTTTTTTTTTTGGGGGGGGGTGTTGTTCCCCCTCCCCCCCCCACACAAATATACTTATTTTCATAAAAACCTGAAAAGAAAATTTCATTTTAAAACAACATTTAAAACAAAAATTGTAGTAACATAAGTTGCAAAGAAAAACACACTTGTCTAAAAATTTTGGAGATAATGTTTGAAAATTTAAGCAATGGATGAAATAACTTAAAGTGACATCACATTTCTTTTCATGAAAATGTGTTTGGCAACATAGATTAATAATGTTTTTTAAAGAATTCTTACTATTTGTTCTACTAAAAGGAAATGCATTAACAACAGTTACATTACTTTTTGGGACAAATGTTAAATTAACTGCATGGCTTTTAAAAGTAAATATTTTAATTAATTAAGATAGATTTATTAAAGTAATAAAATGGATAAGTATTATGTTACACATGTTTAAAAATGCAATCTATTTAAAGTTGTGTTTGTAGTCATTTTGACAGCTTAATTCGGTAACTATAAAAGAAAATGAGTCTAATTGGGAATACATAATAAGATTGGAAGAAATTTATTTAAATTAGTTTTTTTTCTTTTTTGTAAGAGATGATAATAATAAAATGTTATTGCTCCATCTGGTACATATCGTGCAAAAGGAAAAAAAAAAACAAAGTTATAATTATGAAAATTTCATATAAAATTAATTTCACTTTTATATAATCTAATAAATATAATATAATCTTAAATAGACAAAACAAACAATTTAAAAATTATAATAAAATTTAAAAAACTTGTTCACTTCTTTAGTTTTATGAACTCCATACAATTTCATACAGGCATGAAAGTGGGAAATTAGAAAAAAAGGTGGAAAACTTTTTCTTTCTATACAATGGTGCCAAACTCTTATAATTTAAGTGTCATTTTAACAGCTACTTATAGAATAAAATTAAATGTAACTGCATGCATGATGCTACATTTTTTTTAGCTTAGAAAGTATTAATAATGCTAAAGTGTAAAACAAAATATATCTGATCAACTTATGTGAAGTACAGTCATTAATCTCACAAAACAAATATTATTCTGAATAGTTTAGCTGTTAAATCACTCATCCTTTTTTTTTCAAAAGAAAACAGTCTCCCTGCTATATCGATCTTTGCTTCAAAAATACATATAAAAAAAAAGAATTACAGAAATTACTCAAAAGTGTTGTATAATTACTATAAAATATTCAATTCCAAAAAGAAACTTCCTTTCACTTTTTAAAATCTAAAAAAGATTTCATACTTGAATTACATTTAGAATAACTTCATTTAAATGACTCTCAGATGCTTATATGTAAAAGCTCACTTTTTACTTTATGCCTCATTTGCACAACATTTCAAGAAGACAAAATGTCCAATTACTAAATTTTCTACCCCCCCCCCCCTCCCCAAATTATCCTTTCAAAATTTAATTTGCATCAATCCAGAGAATGACCAAAATTGCTATAAAAAGGGTGGAATTCTTCCTTTAGGAGGAACTCTTTCATGCCTAATCATATTTACTGATATTTCAGAAGTATAATTCTTTTATTTCTATATAATCTAATATTTATTTAATAGATCTCTTAATTTTCAGATAAGCTTGAATTATCACCACTTGATCATGAACAAGTACGTGGTTATCACCTTCATAATTTTCAAGTTTTAGCCCCTTCACAGCAAGATGCAGGTACCTTAACATACACTTCAATCCTAGGCTTTCCCCTCACTGATCAAGCTAATCGCCCACAAGACAAACTTCATTTACTTGTTGATAATATCTTAGAAGGTTCAAGAAGAAAGCGGAATAGATGTTGGGTATGCTATAATATCTATAAAAAATCTAAACTAACAATTCATACATGCCACGCATGTCGAAAATCTTTTTGTACCCGTGAACATTTTGAGGAATACCATGAAAATTTGTAATTAAAATTTCTTATAATCCAGCTTAGAGAATAAATGTAAGCACTGTAATCCCAATAAAATAAATCTCAGTGTCTGATGTCTCTTTTTTATAATTATATAGATGGGCTTTGAGCTTTTATAGATCACATATGCACCAGAGCAGTGGTTCTTAAATTGTAGTTAACTTCAAAGATGCAATGTATTCATGAAGTTCCCAGCTCAAAGTACAATTTTTCCTTATGTAGGAAGAAATCTTGTCAGTAACATGAAAACGAAAACTAATAATACTATTTAAAAAATGCTGTATAAAAAGATATATTTTGAAGGCTTTATTCTTAGCAGTTTATGCTATTATGATTTTCTAATGAAATCAGTAATTAAATACAGTGGTACATAGAAACAAAAAGAGGTCCATGGTAGCTGTAGTAATACTATCTCTCACAACAACTTTAATGAACAGTATATAATGTGTCATTAGCATGGAACAGTTAAATGATCTTTTCGCTCTGTGTTACGGCACTCATCTGCTGTACAAAAAGTCCCTGGTTCAAATCCAGCCAACACCCAATTCCTGACTTCTACATTAATCTAAATATTAAGAACTGCAGCACTGACGATTCATGGGTTGCAGCCATGGAAGAAAGTGCACTAAAGCCAATTTGGAGCAGCAAAAATCTGACTTTGGAGCAGTAAAATCTGACTTTGGAGCAGTAAAATCCATTTTTGGAGCAGCAAATATAAGATTTTGAAGTAATAAAATGCTTTTGCAGCAGTAAAATCCAATTTTTCACAATCTTTGGATGAAATTTGCATGTTTTTTGCAGTCTTTTGACAAAATTTGCATATTTTTGTGATCTTTGGATGATATTTGCATATTTTTTTGCAATCTTTCGATGAAACTTATGCTTTTTGTGATCTTTTGACTAAATTTACAGATTTACATGGCATGTTTTGTTTGTTATTTCATGAAACTAGCAATCTTTTCACAGAATTAGTGTTTTTTTTGCAATCATTCGAAGAATTTGTGTGTTTTTTGCAATCTTTTGTCAAAATTTGCTGTTTTACGAGTTATTTTGGAGAAATTTGCGATTTTTTTTTTAATGAAATTCGCATTTTTTCAAGATCTTTAGACCAGGTTTTTTTTGTTCATGACAAAATTAGTGATTTTTTTGACAAATTTAACATTTTTTTAAACACGATTCTTAGACGAACATGGCATGTTTTTCGCGATGTTTCAATAACATTCAAATGTTTTTGAGATTTTTGGATGAAATTTGTGTACGCTCTGCGTTTTTTTGATGGAATTCGCGATCATTTGATGAAATCCATGTGTTTTTTGCAATCTTTTGATGAAATCTGCATCTTTCTATGATCTTTTGGCCACGTTTTGTTCATTTTTGTCAAAATTCACATTTTTTCCCAATTTTTAGACAAACATGGCATGTTTTTTGCATTATTTTGATAAAATTCAAATATTTTCTTTGATCCTTGGATGAAATTTGCGCGCTTTCCATGATCTTATGATGAAAACCACATGTTTTCCATTATCTTTTGATGAAATCCCTGTGTTTTTTTTTGTGATCTTTTGATGAAAACTGTGTTTTTCATGATCTTTTGACAAAATCCGCATGTTTTTCATGGTCTTTTGACTGCAATATTTTCATTTTTGAAAAAATTAGTGATATGGAACAAGTTAGAAATAGAATTTTTCCTTGTTTCTCAAATTGATGAAACCAGACTGCATTTCATTTTGTACTAGTACGTTTTGGTGCAAATTTATGAAAAAAAAAACCCACTATTTTGGTGCAGATATGCACAGCACTTGAAACCCTGGCTGCAGCTTTTTAAATAGCACTAGTGGATACATGGGTTCAAAGGTGTTAACTTGTGTACTTGCAAAGGATTTATTAATAAATTATAAGTGACTGTCAGAGCCCAATCAAGCTGAAGTTGGGCCCAGAGCCTGTTAAAAAATTGCCCCCCCCCCCTACTTCTCTATTCCTGGTGACACTTCAAAAAAAAAAAAAAAAAAAAAAAAAAATGTAGGTTTATTTGATGAGTTGACAAAGTTGTTTGGGTAAATGTTTCAAGCTTACAAATAATAATAATTCACAAGAATAATCAAGAAAATGAATTACTGTCAACTTTCTGAAATAAGCATTTGTATAATTCACAAACATCAAAATTTTATTGAGCCATTCAGAATATTTAAATTTTATGTTTCATATTCTATAAAGCAATATTATTTGAAAAGTATTTGATTAAGGGAAAAAAAACAGCCACATAACTTGTGGGACCCTGAAATTGGTGGCCCAGGGCCCTGGAGGCCGTGCATTAATCAGGCCCTGGTGACTGTTTCTGTAAAAATAACTACACAATGACTATAAGTGAATTAATATGGGTAATTTTTTTTCTCCAAAAAACAAACAACTATTTTGTAGAGCAAAAACTTTATTTCAAGTATGAATGATTTGAGAAACCAATTGTATTTTAATGTTTCATAAATCTTTATATTTCCAACACAAATCATGTATAATAAAACACAAAGTTAAAAATTTCAGTTCAGAAAACTGAAATTAAAACATGTGCATAAATTTTTTTTTGAACTTCTTCAATTTAGATGAAAGTAGAATGTGTTCTTAATGCCGTAGTTGAATAATGCAGCAGTTTAAAGGTCTGAATTATGTTAGAAAACACAGGTTAAATCTCAATGCCCCACAAAATAATTTCTGTAGTATTTTAGGAAAATAATAGATTTCAATAATGACAATTTATTAGGAGAAGTAATATTTTTATTTTATTATTATTTGAATGGTTTGTAATTAAATAAAAACTCAATGCTCAACATTATTTTGAAAAAAAAAAAATAATAATAATAATATAATAAAATAAAAATAAATAAATATAGGGTAACATCCCCAGTAATTGGCACATCCTACAAAAATGTCCTAAAATAAGATTTATATCCAATCTTTTAAAAATGCAAGACCATATACCAGTTATATGCTCATTTACTTTACAGATTATAACTTTGATTTATGTTACTAAATGACAATAGTGTCTAGGAAAGAGAAAGTATTATGGCTTGTATCAAATTAGCCACTTTTGTTGCAAATGCAACTTCTCTGGCTTAAGAAAGGCATCCATTTCAATTTGTTATTATCTGATTTATAGTATATTTTAAATTTTAATTGACAACAGTTTTGTTTAGTTGAAAAGGGTTATTTTAATTGTGTAAAAGTCTAAGTGCCAATTACTGGTGATTACAGTAACTTTTTATAAATATATTTCTATAAAAATACTTTTTCAAATATTTTTGCTTTTAGTGGGCAAAATAGATGCACAGATATACACTCTTTGATTTAAAAATATTTGCAAGTAAATATTTTATTTCTTGGTAATGAAAATAGAAGTAAGTTTAAAGACAAATCCTTAATGTGCCAATTACTGGGGATGTTACCCTATTTGAAATATTTTGCATGTAATTATCAATTAAATAAATTGAGTTGATATACAATTTTTGTTACATTTTCTGCCCATTATCAAGAATCTACATGTATGAGTGTCAGAAAGAAAAGTTTGCTATTCTTTTCCATAAAAAATGAAATTGAAAAAAAAAATTCCTATAAGAACCATAAGAGGACTTACCTTGATATCGATGGTTTAATACTTAGAGATTGTATAAAAATTAAAACAAAATTCAAGAATAAAAAAATATATATTATGCATTGTTAGCTGTATCAGGTTTCAAATTTGGGATTTTAGAGAATGCAACTGATAAAAATAAAATTCATAGCAACATTAACTGGTCATGTAGTTAAAAAAAAGAAAGTAACATGACAATATATATTTATATACACAAAAGAGAGATTGTAGTAAGTGAAAATAAATGCTCTATTCAGAAATTTTAGGTAAATTTTTGATAAAAAGCAAGCATAATTGATTTTAAATCATAAATTTAAAATTCTTTCACTTGATTGGAACAGGTTATGCTGATAGCACCATTTATTGCCTTAAAGAAATAGGAATAATTCATGCAATATAGAAAATTGTAACAGTTTTAATAATTAATTTTTAACATGTGAAAGTCAGTTTAAAAGAAGCAAAAATGTGAAAAATATTAGTTTGCCATGTATTAATCACTTGTTTAACAATAGCAGTAAACCTAAACAATTTAAAGAAAACACTGTCCATGGCAGAATTGATTGGGACTAAGAATTTTCTTTTGTCACAGATTGCATTCTGCCTTTGACAGAGTTTACAGTATAGAAAATGCAGGTCTGGAAAATATTTCTCTGTTTGAAAGATTTTCATCTTATTTAGAATCTACCTTAGATAGAGTTGAGTTTACTGTATTATACTTAATTAGATATAATAAACGATAAAAATTGAATATTTTAATTGACACCTTTAAAAGATGTCCACACCTATCTTGTACATGTTTACGAATCCTAATCCTTTTAATTTCTTAAAATTGAGTATACACAGCACGGAAATTATTTAGTTGTCAGAAATTTTAATGAGTGAGTGTAATTAGTTTTATGCCTGAAAATACCAATTTTATTTTCAAACCACAGTTGGGCAAAATACATTGAAAAATCATTTTCAACACAAATTACATTGAATTTAGAACCTAAAACACAAAATATTTCCAAATTAAAAAAATTTCAAATACAAAATACATGTATTTTTAAAATACATTTAAAGGACTAAATACATTTGAAAATTTAAAAAGAAGATTTGTGTAGAAGATTAGAGGTTCGGATGAGTCATGCCTGACATGGTCAGCTGCACGATTTTGGACCAATTTTTATCCATGACACTCAGGCTAGACTGGACCTGTTCTTCAGTCATTCCGGGCTAGTTATCAGGTTTATTTTTTCTGAAGGATAAGCTCAGATGGGCTTGTCAACACTCTTTTGGGTTCCAGGCTTTACTTTTTTCTGCAGACTCGGGCTGAGCCTGACTTATTTCTCCCAGACCAGAGTGGGACTAATTCTTTTTAGAGGTCTGCACTAGCCAAAAAGTTTAGTATTGGTCTCGACTCAGAAAGTATGAAAATCATTCGTTCATCCCATCTCGGCCTAGCCTATGAAAAATTCAGTAAAATCTGGTCTGACCCTGGTCATTGCTTTGTTAACATTTTTTAAACAGTAATTTGAATGTAATTAATAATGCAGTTAAAACTATAATGAATGATAACAATATAATAAAATATTAAAATAAGTAATAAACTAAAATAATAAAAATTTAGATAGTTTTTTAAATGATTAAAATATTAAAAGTAAAGGTCAAGTTAACAATCAATAATGTATGATTAAATATTCATTATAAAGATGAAATGTATTTTTCCTTAATTTTTCAATGAAACTTGCCTCATACAGGTACATTACTAATTCACATCAAAATCATAAAATAAGAAAATTTTGTATCAGGTTTAGTCAGACTTAATAACTATATTAATACAGTACACTCCTTCTAATCCGCATAGGTTGGGACCAAGGGTTTTGCGGATTATAGAATTTTGCAGATTATAGGTCATTTCTTTGTTTGCATTCTAATATTTGGAATTTATCAACAACTGTAGTAAATATACAGCAAATAAATAACACATAAATGAAATAAAGTTTTTTATGCAAAAAAGCTATAGTAAATAGGAGCACATTTAAATGATATAATACAAAATTAATGGAAAACATTTCAATTTATTTTTAAATCTATCAAAAATCACAGTGATAGTGGTTTGCTTTATCATTTTTTATTTATGCTATGAAGTTTATTCTTGATGCCCTTAAGAGTCAGGTGTTCTTGATCAGTAACATAAATTTGTTTTTTCTTAGAAAAAAAAAAGATTTATTTTAAAGTGTTATTTTATCTTTTATATAGCAGTCTTAATAGTTATTTATAAGACACATAAAACATTTCCTTCTAATGAATGCAGAAATGCATTGAAAATTTCTAAATTCATCAATACAGTTCAACTTTTATTATGATCAAAATGTGCATTATCGTAGTTAAAAAAAGAAATTTTAATGTTTGTTTACATCTAAAATATAGTGCGGATTATAGGCATTTGTGGATTATAGGGTTGTGGATTAGAGGGAGTGCATTGTACACATATATATTTGGCTAGAAGATTATTACCAGTGATATCAGCAATATCTTGGTTTTTTTTCAGAAATAAATTTATTCTTCCTTCATGAAAAAAACATGAATTCAGTAATATTAATAAAGATTACAAATTAAAAGATGTATGGAATTGATATAAAACTAAAAAAACCAAATTTTATCCCTATATTTGAATTGAATGTTTCATTCTTTACATCTGTAAATTATGTGTGAATTTTAGAGAGTCGCGGATTTGAGAGAGTCTACTGTATTTATCTTTGTTAGTTTTCCTTTTCCACCTAACAATGTACAAATGCTAACTTTTGCAAGATGACCTGCTGTTTTACATACACCAGGCTGAGAAAATATATTCCCCCCGCCCCCATACTATGATTTGCTGTATTTAATTTATCTATGCTAGTTTTACCTTTCTCACCTAACAATGTGCAAATGCAAACTTTCACAAGATTACATGTTGTTTCACATGCACAGCATTTAAGAGAGTTGCAATCCAACATGCATGATTTTGCAGTATGATTATTTTTGCTGCATCAAAGACATGAATTGTTTATTCTCAATTTTTTGTAATCAATCTAAGACTGTGAATTTGAAAGATGTACACAGCATTTATCATTCATTTACAGGGACAAACAAAAAAATTCTGATATAATACTGCGTCTGCAGTAGGGCAAAAATGGGCTACTGTAGACAACTTGAATAATTATGCTATTTATCAAGTGAAATTTCTATATAAATTAGGACATATTTGCAACAAATATACAGACTTCCATGTGTTGGTTGGTTAAAAAAAAAAAAAAAAAAAATCTAGATGAGTAGCAATTTATTAAACAAGATTGTCATAGTGCAGAAATGAATATATTGAATATTTTTTTATTACCGTATTTTCAGGTATAACTGCTGTTGCACATACAAGTTTAAAAGTTAAAAATATGTGTAGTGCAGTTGATAAGGCGATTTCCCCCCCCCTCACAAGTGATATGTATTATACGGAAGTGATTATGTTCTGAAAACTGTGAAATGTCAGTCATCAATAGAAAATTTGAAACATAAGAAAATATGATTTCTGATAAATGGTCACCAAAAAAATTAATTTTTGTCAATCATTCACAGAAAAAATAAATAGCTTCAAAGATCACAGAAAAAGCAAGAATTTTATCAAAAGACCGGGAGAAAAAAAATACGAATTTTATGAAGGGGTCTCAAAAAAATGCACATTTAATAAAAAGACAGCAAGAAAGAACATATTTCATCAGAAGACTGCTGAAAAAATGTGTATTTCATCAAATTATCACTGAAAAAACACAAATTTTATGAATGGATCATGGGAGAAACATGAAATTTTTCAAAGAATAAAAGAAAGTATCTTGTCTGAAGATCGAGGAAAATATAAAGTATTTCATCAAAGCATCATGAAAAAAAAAAAATGCTATTTTCATCAAAAGACTGCAGAAAAAAAGGAATTTTTCAAAAAATCTGTGGAAAAACACATATTTTACAAAAGGATCATGAAAAAAAAAAAAAAAAAGGAATTTCTACATAGATTTTTTTCAATTTCGTTTTCAATTTTTTTTTAATTATTCGGATATTTTTACCTTTAGAACTAGGTTTGAAAGTAAAAATATCCCTGTTAAAAAAGCCTGCAAAGGAAATCAAAAAACTAGAAAGTGGCCTTTGTAAAGATCAATCTCCGTTAGCTAATGCAAAAATAAATAAATAAAACAAAAGACCCGTGATCACTATTTATCAAATTTGAAACTATAAATAAAATTGACATTTAGCAATTATTTTATCTAAACTAAACTATTTATTTGTTGAAAATGAAATATTGAAAGCAAAATGTTTTAAAAGGCAGCTGGCTAAAACATATGATCTAGATATAAATTGTCAAAATTTTGACTTTCTTCCAATTCAAGGAATCCTGAGAAATTATCCATAATAGCCCATGTAATTAAAATAGCACTTCATAAGTCTAAGCACCTTGTTTGAATATGAAGATTTCATGTCCAATCTGAAATGAAAAGAATAATGGTCATAATTAGGTTTTAGTATTAAGTATATTTTTGATTAATAATTTTCATACAGTAAAAAACATTGATCCTTCCCTCTACATAACTGACTTAAAAAGAAAACTACATTAAATTAAAGTACTTTTTAAACATTATGAAAAGTATATAAATACTTTTTAATTTGAAGTCAAAGATTTAAACAAATGGTTGGAATTTGATAAAAATATACAAGAAAATATATCACATTTCAATGACCACTAATACAGGTAATAAAAACTATCAAAGAATAAACTATCTTGTCTTAACCTATAGGGCAAAATTGGGAAATTTCATCAGCGGCCACTGGCCAGCAAGACTAGTTTTTCAAATAGCCACTTTGTTTAAACTAGTGGCCACTTTTTTATTTTAAAATACTAAACAGTAAAATTTCTATGAGTATTAATCTAAAACAGAATAACCCAAATAAATATGTTAATAAAATGTATTGGAACCTAAAACAGTAGACTCTTTAATGAAATGTAAGTAAATTGTATTCTTTCCTAGTAAAAAAGTGGCCAGAAGGTGGCTGCTGATAGACAATTTTTCACTGGCCACTTTTTCTCGTGTACTGGCTGTGTGGCCAGTGGCTAATGCTAATTTTGCCCTTTATCTTAACCTCTTGCATACTAACAACCAGAATATTGTCCTAAATAGAAGGAACAGAAAAAGCCTTTACAAACAAACAAATGAATGAATGAAAGGCTGACAAATCTTAAGATTTTTAATTACCACTATTTCCAAAATACTCACTTTATTTAACAAGTTTGCAATTAAGGAGACACAGTACCTTGAAATTGGTCAAAATACAGATTTATTATTATTTATAATTGAAAGCTTCTTTAATTGTGAACATTTTGACAGCTCATTTTTACCGATACGACAATTATATTGTGAAATTTTGTTAATAGATCCAGCACAATTACTCATACAAATGAAAATTTAAAACTAATTTTTCACTATGTTCATATTTTTATAACTTGCTTGATCAATAAACATTAAGACTTTTTTGCTAATTTAGATAGAGGATTGAATTTTTTTTTACTTGTTCACCACAGGGTATTTAATATTTTTGGATTCAACATTCAAGATTATACTTATAAAAAAAAAAAATGAATTAAATTGAGTGTTTGTTGAATTTTTTTTCATTTTTTGATATACACGAGAAAAAATTCATATTAAATGTAAAATTCCATACATCTAAAAATCCATACACAGTTTTATGTAGTACAGTATACTCCCTCAAATCCGCAGAGCTTGGGACCTGAGGTCGTGCAGATTTTAGAATTTTGTAGATTTCTGTTCATTGCTTTATATACATTTTTTAAATAGCAATTTGAATGTAATTAATAATGCAATCAAAACTATAATATTATATAACTATACTTACAATATAATAAAATATTAAAAAAAAGTAATAAACTAAAATAATAATAATTTAGATAATTTTTAAAATGATTAAAATGTTAAAAGCAATGGTCAACTTAATAATGATCAATAATGTATGATTCCATATTTTTAATTGGCTTAATTCCTAAATTGTTTGACTGAACGACTTCCTGTTTGGTACCTGGAGGTAAAATTTACTGAAGAATACAAATGTATTGTCAAAATTAGGAATTAACACTGAAATTTTTAAAGTTTGTTACAATTTTTATATGACCACTGAAACATAATTTAAACAGATCATCATATTAGTAAATTTTGTTTCATCACTACACATGAGGCACATTTTTGTAGTATGACTTGCATATGGGTTAGTAAGGAGTATAAATTTTTTGAGTCAACTCTACTATTCCAAATCAAATGGAAAAATTCTCAAAATGATGCTCAATTAATCATTTTAAACTTTATGAAATTTGATGAACAAATTTACAATCCTCTTCTATGTCCAATAAACTCAAGATAAGTATATTATAGGCAAAATGTATTTAGAGAAATATGAAATGCTACTCAATTCCAAAGCATTTGAATATCAGTGCCTATAAATTTCATGCAAATATAAAAATTGCTTTGTTAATCTGTTAAATAGATTCACACTGTTTCGATTTTAATTTGTATATGTTTAAGTTGCATATAAGTGCATATAATGCTACAGAAATGACAATTTAAAAAAAATATGCATGTTTAAGCATTATTTCATTTAAACAAGCATTGCAACTTTAATAAATAAAATGCAAAACAAATATCACATTTAATCACTGATGCCACTGGACTTGATAAATCCTGGGTCCTGGAGATCCAGGACTTCTAAAATTTCGGGTCCCTTTTTTTACAAAAGTGGGTCCCCAATAATAATAAGTCTAATATTTTTAGATGCAAAAATTCAATTTGTTCATTGCAAAAGAAAAATAACATGCAATAACTATTGTTTTAATAAAAATAAACAAATAAATAAAAAGTATATTAATTTTTTTTAAACTATTAAGAAAAAATTTCTTTACTTTTTAAAAAATAAACTGTAAAATAATGCTTATTTCAGTGTAGAAGATAACAAATTTTACTAGTTTGTATTTCTTTTAAAAAGGGGCAAGACTGATTTCTTGAAAAGATATTTTTGCTGAAAAAAAGAATATTTTTGTTGAGTAAAAGAATACTTTTCATTCAATAGTGCTTTCAGGAGTCACATTCACTCAGAAGGATTTGGACCATTCAGAAACGGATTGTGAAACTGCCATAGATTTGCCAAAAGTTGCGATTTTTGAACGGAATTTGCCATGGTTTTATTGTGATCTTTTTACAAAATTACATGTCCATTGGGACGCGTAAGAGCTATTTTTTTTTTTTTTTTTTTTGCATACCATTGCCAATTTGTTACATAATTTATGCGCTATAGCATGGCCGCGGCATCGCTGTTTCATGTTTCAAATGGTAGTTGAATCTCAATACAAACTCCTTGCAATAAAATTTACTTGACCAAGAACTATTTCAGGAGGTATCTCATTGATTGATTATAGGAGGAATTAAAGCATTATTAGGAGCTCATTCCTGTTGTATCTAAGAAAGGATAGTAAAAGAGAATATTTTTTTGAATTTTGATGAAAATGACATACAGACAATTAGTTTGATATGTCCAAGTATAAAATAAAAATTCTTTATTATTTTGTATCTGAATAAGTTTTTAAAAATAAAAGAAATAATAAATTTAAAAAGTACAGTCAGTCAAAAAAAAAGAAAGAAAAAAAGAAAAACACCCATCTTATACATTTTAATCACAAAATCGTCCCAGAAAGAAAACAAATAGTCTGGAAATAAAATAATTTTTAATTAAGGGGTTATTTTCATACTGAAATTATGACAACTGTGAAATTTTCAATATAAATATCCAATTTTAACATCATATTTGGTACTTTAATAAATTTTACTCTAGGATTCCAAATGAGAAATCATTAACAATTATAGAGGTTTAAAGTTTAGAATACCTAATGTTCAATTTATTTGTAATCTTTGCAAAACAGATTGCACTGCAGGCACTTTTTAAAGTATAATTCAAAAATAGTTTGTCAGAATGAGCTGTAATTTTGGATTTACATAGTTAAAACTTCTAGAAATAAACTTCTGTTAAAAAAATATTATAGGTTATATTTATATCATGCTTATATTTTAAATTAATTTATTTGAAAATATATTTTATAAATTGTGACCTATGATTTCAAAATAATAATAATTTCTAGAAGCTTTATATATGTGACCTCATAGTTACAGATCATTGCATAAAGTAGTTTTCTAATTATCAGGGTTGTGATTTTTTTAAAATGAAAATCAAAATAATTGATTATTTTTTATTTAAATTAGATTTTTTATAAATATTTTTTAATCTCACACATTATTATTATTTTATATGACTTTTTGTTTAATTTATAAGATATAAATTATACATGCATATGTTTGTTATAAGTATTACCAATAAATATTATTAATATTACACAATTTACATAAATTATTCAAAGATAAAACTTTAAATTATGAAAATATCTTTATTAGACAAAATGCATGGAAAACTACAAATAAATCAGTTATTAAAAATAAATTCAACCTTCAGTAACTTTAGTTAAAATAAAAAAAGCTGAAGCATATAAAAATTTTAAACAAATTTAGAAGCAAAGTAAGTTGTTAACTTTGTTAACTTTTTTTTAAAAGTGATGGTTCAGAAAAATGAATTTAGCAGCTCTATTAGTCGATTTCTAATTTTCGAATGTACCAAATCAAGGCAGATTGTTCTACTGAGGCAGACAAAACTGTTGCATTAAAATAGCAAATAAAGCCTTTGTGCAAAAATGTTTAAAGATAAAAAACCAACGATTATAAATGCACAAATAAAGTAAGAAAAGATAGCAAACAGCCGTTTCGAATCTACTATGGAGATTCTTCATCAGTGCAAAACTCAGTGAGCTAGAAAAAGCAAAACTGAGCAAAGAGACAGAGAGGCGCAGGCTTATATACCCGCTACGGAAACGATCCCGCCTAAAGAAAAGCAACCAATGAGAAGACAGCAGCCTAACAACTGGCTGGACAAGTAGCGACATCTACCGTGAATAAATAAAACAAAAACTAAAAAGCGAGAAAAAAAAAAAAAAAAGTAAATTAAATTAAAGATTTCCAAATGCTAGGAAAATAAGGCGTACTTGATAAGTCATTCACTAAGGATTGAGAATTTTTAATGATGTGGTAAGCTTCCCAAAAATTAAGATCAAGAATGGAAGGACACTTTTGGATGATGGTAGCTGAAGAAAAGTTAAACTTATGTTGTAAAGACCAACAATGTTGAGCAATGGAAGAGCGTTTAAGCTCTTGATTTTTGACATAC
The DNA here is from genome assembly GCA_964019185.1 of Maratus speculifer. Classification (NCBI taxonomy): domain Eukaryota; kingdom Metazoa; phylum Arthropoda; class Arachnida; order Araneae; family Salticidae; genus Maratus; species Maratus speculifer. The sequence goes on from OZ025293.1 coordinate 101,659,070, forward strand.
CTTTTATGTTCCGTTAAACGAAATCTGAGAGCACGTTTAGTCTAGCCAATATAAGAAAGGCCACATTGGCAAGAAATTTGGTAAATACCCCAGTTATCTAAGTGATCAATGGGATGCTTAAGATTTGAAAAGGCAATTTTATTAACAGGAGAAAAAAAAACATTGAAATCGAACCTTTTTAAAATTTTAGCAACTTGCTGACTGATTTTGGGGAAAAAAGGCAAAACAACCAAAGTATTGGAATTTGAATTAAAGTTTTTTCTTTCAGATTGGGTGGATTTTATTAATTTTCTATGAATTGAATCTATAATATTAGGGGAATAACCACGATCAACAGCAATAGCTTTAATATAATTAAGTTCATCGCTGAGTAACTGAGGAGTTGAACAAATATTGGAAGCCCGGAAAACAAAAGTTTTAAAAGCCGCAACTTTCTGGTTAGGAGGATGAGAAGAATATCTATGAGGTGGAAGACTGACCGCAAAAGGTTTACGAAAGACAGTAGTCTGAAAATTATCATCATCGCGAATAACAAGGACATCAAGAAAAGAAAGGCAATTGTTCGATTCAACTTCAAAAGTAAATTGAATTTAAGAATCAATGGAATTCATAATAGAGAGAATATGATTTATATCTGTATTCACATCAATTAAAGCAAAAATATCATCTACGTAACGAACATAAAACTGAAATTTTAAGACTTCAAACAATTTTATTTCAAAGTAGTGCATGTAAAAATCACATAAAATCGGACTAAGAGGGTTACCCATAGCCAAACCGTCAGTCATACGGAAGAAATTCCCGTTAAATACAAAAGTGTTTTGAGACAAGCAAACACGAGTGAGATGAATGAGCTCCTTGATTTCGAAAAAAGAAAAATGAAATTCACAGAGCCTTTTCTTCAGGCAATCTAAAGCCCCTTCGACAGGAACATTAGTAAATAATGATGAAACATCAAAAGAAACCATCATGTGGCCTTGTGGCTTAAAACTGTGAAGTTTCTTGACAAATTCAAAAGAATTTTTAACAGTGAAAGAATTACCGCTTGAAAGAGGAGAAAATATGGAAACAAGATATTTAGCAAGTTTATAAGAAGCCGTACCGATATTGGAGACAATGGGTCTAAAAGGAATGTCAGGTTTATGAACCTTAGGTAAAGCATAAAACCTGGCACAATGAGCAACTGAAGGAATAAGAGACCTCTTTAATTTAGCAGGAATAATGTGTGAAGACTTAATGGCAGATTTGATAGTATCAATTTCACTAGAGGAAGGGTCTTTGGGGATATCCACATAGGGACCATCATTAATTAATTTCTGGGATTTCTCCAAATATGTAGACTTGTCAAGCACAACAATCTGACCACCTTTGTCAGCCTTAGTTATGGTCAAATTCGGATCAGAACATAAACTTTTAAGACAATGTTTAACTGAACTATTAAGATTTGGCTTATAAACATTAGAATTAAAATCGACAGTATTGGCAATGAGATGCCTAATAGACCCTTTTTGAGAAGGAGAAATAGCGCTATGCTTAAAAGCACATTCAATAGGAGCAATCAGACGGGGTAACGAAGGAGTGGCAGATACAGAGAAATTGTTGTTTAATTTGAGAGCATTAAGCTGATTATTATTTAAAGCGACACTAGAAAGATTGACGACAGCATTTTGATTAACAGTAGGTAAATTGTTGGAATTGTTAATGAAAGAATTATTACAAAGTGTACTAAATTTCTTTTTTAGAACTGAGCAATGAATCGAAGAAGCTTTGAGGACTCTATTCCATGAAATTCTGTCTATAGAATCAAAATCAGGTGATGAATTAGCAAGAGAGATATGTAAGTAATATAACTCATGCTCTATATGAGCAATCTTCTGACGAGTCTCTTGAATCAAAGCTCGTAAAAGAGCTAATTTAGAGCGAAATAAAACCTTATCTATCTTACTTGAATTAAATAAATTACACCGTATTGAAATGAACCTAGGAAAGACTTTTTTGCATCTAGAGTCACGTAGAAAATGTAAGTGCTCTAAAAACCTATACTTTTTCAGTTTATGTTCTGATCCGAATTTGACCATAACTAAGGCTGACAAAGGTGGTCAGATTGTTCTTTGACAAGTCTACATATTTGGAGAAATCCCAGAAATTAATTAATGATGGTCCCTATGTGGATATCCACAAAGACCCTTCCTCTAGTGAAACTGATACTATCAAATCTGCCATTAAGTCTTCGCACATTATTCCTGCTAAATTAAAGAGGTCTCTTATTCCTTCAGTTGCTCATTGTGCCAGGTTTTATGCTTTACCTAAGGTTCATAAACCTGACATTCCTTTTAGACCCATTGTCTCCAATATCGGTACGGCTTCTTATAAACTTGCTAAATATCTTGTTTCCATATTTTCTCCTCTTTCAAGTGGTAATTCTTTCACTGTTAAAAAATTTTTTGAATTTGTCAAGAAACTTCACAGTTTTAAGCCACAAGGCCACATGATGGTTTCTTTTGATGTTTCATCATTATTTACTAATGTTCCTGTCGAAGGAGCTTTAGATTGCCTGAAGAAAAGGCTCTGTGAATTTCATTTTTCTTTTTTCGAAATCGAGGAGCTCATTCATCTCACTCGTGTTTGCTTGTCTCAAAACACTTTTGTATTTAATGGGAATTTCTTCCGTATGACTGACGGTTTGGCTATGGGTAACCCTCTTAGTCCGATTTTATGTGATTTTTACATGCACTACTTTGAAATAAAATTGTTTGAAGTCTTAAAATTTCAGTTTTATGTTCGTTACGTAGATGATATTTTTGCTTTAATTGATGTGAATACAGATATAAATCATATTCTCTCTATTATGAATTCTATTGATTCTTACATTCAATTTACTTTTGAAGTTGAATCGAACAATTGCCTTTCTTTTCTTGATGTCCTTGTTATTCACGATGATGATAATTTTCAGACTACTGTCTTTCGTAAACCTTTTGCGGTCAGTCTTCCACCTCATACATATTCTTCTCATCCTCCTAACCAGAAAGTTGCGGCTTTTAAAACTTTTGTTTTCCGGGCTTCCAATATTTGTTCAACTCCTCAGTTACTCAGCGATGAACTTAATTATATTAAAGCTATTGCTGTTGATCATGGTTATTCCCCTAATATTATAGATTCAATTCATAGAAAATTAATAAAATCCACCCAATCTGAAAGAAAAAACTTTAATTCAAATTCCAATACTTTGGTTGTTTTGCCTTTTTTCCCCAAAATCAGTCAGCAAGTTGCTAAAATTTTAAAAAGGTTCGATTTCAATGTTATTTTTTCTCCTGTTAATAAAATTGCCTTTTCAAATCTTAAGCATCCCATTGATCACTTAGATAACTGGGGTATTTACCAAATTTCTTGCCAATGTGGCCTTTCTTATATTGGCCAGACTAAACGTGCTCTCAGATTTCGTTTAACGGAACATAAAAGGTATGTCAAAAATCAAGAGCTTAAACGCTCTTCCATTGCTCAACATTGTTGGTCTTTACAACATAAGTTTAACTTTTCTTCAGCTACCATCATCCAAAAGTGTCCTTCCATTCTTGATCTTAATTTTTGGGAAGCTTACCACATCATTAAAAATTCTCAATCCTTAGTCAATGACTTATCAAGTACGTCTTATTTTCCTAGCATTTGGAAATCTTTAATTTAATTTACTTTTTTTTTTCTTGCTTTTTAGTTTTTGTTTTGTTTATTCACTGGTAGATGTCACTACTTGTCCAGCCAGTTGTTAGGCTGCTCTCTTCTCATTGGTTGCTTTTCTTTAGGCGGGATCGTTTCCGTAGCGGGTATATAAGCCTGCGTCTCTCTGTCTCTTTGCTCAGTTTTGCTTTTTCTAGCTCGCTGAGTTTTGCACTGATGAAGAATCTCCATAGTAGATTCGAAACGGCTGTTTGCTATCTTTTCTTACTTTATTTGTGCATTTATAATCGTTGGTTTTTTATCTTTAAAACTGTTGCAGTAAAAAGCTAGTTGATTATGAATTCTTTTTTTTTAGTATCAGCTTTTCTGATAACTCACTGTAACAAATACCTTTCAACATTCTAAATAGCTGAGATAAACTATATTAAATTCAAAAGAAAATTCATTGACTTGTTCAGATTTTGCTCAATCTTTAATGTAATAGGCATAACCAAAGTAGATCACACAAAATCATACAATTTTATTTTACCTCAACTCACAGAAGTTTTTTTAATACTAATGAGTATATAATATTGGAACAGATGTAGAATTCGCCCGGTATCTGCCATTTTGTTTCTTTGTTGAACACTTATGACCACTTTATACCTAATTTTGGAATAACTCAGAAATTAAATATAAACAACAACAAATTTTTAAACTAAAAATCAACACTCCAAACATTTGCAAATAAAGGGGAAAAAATAGTGGAAGGGAGAGAAGGAATTTATATTTAGCTAATGGTAAAATTATAAATTTTAAAACAAGTTAAACAAACCGCATATTTATTTAAAAATATATATATATATTCCGAAATTACAGTCAAAAATGTTTCAGATATTAAACATAAAAAAAAAAAAAATAAAAAAAAACCATGAACAAAAATAAATGAATAAATAAAAAAAAGAAATTCAAAATCGGCAAAAGGAAACAAAATGGCCGACATCTCCGGGTGAATACGACATGATAGCCATAATATTTAATATATATAACAAATATTTAATATACAGTAGACTCCCTCAAATCTGCACAGCTTGGGACCAGAGGTTTTGTGGATTTCAGAAATTTGCAGGTTTCTGGTCATTGCTTTGTTTACATTAAAAAAAAAAAATAATAATAATAATTTGAATGTAATTAATAATGAAATCAAAAGTATAATGAATGCATATTATATACTAAAATATTAATAAAAGTAATAAACTAAAATAATAAAAATTTAGGTATTTTTTAAAATGATTAAAATACTAAAAGGAAAGGTCAAGTTAATAATCAATAATGTACAATTAAATATTCATTATAAAAGAGGAAATGTGTTTTTTCTAAATTATTCAATGAAACTTGCCTCATAAAGGTACATTACTAATTCACATCAGGATCATAAAATAATGAATTTTTATTTCAGGCAGTAACGTAGCTAGCGGGGGGCGGAGGGGGCGGTCCGCCCCGGGTGTCCAATCATTATTTGCAAGTACATATATACAGTCGAGTCTCTATATAACGAAATCCACCGTTCCAGTAAAAAATTTGTTATATAGAGAAATTCGATGCATAGAGAATGATGTTAAAAATCGTATTTAATGTGTAAAATTTGAACAAATATTATTCTTGATCTTTTGAATTAAGAATTAGAAATGTTTAAAAGCAAATATCCACCTAACATTTTATTTCTTAATTATTTAAGCTGTTTCAAAAAAGAGAACAGACATTTATTTGAAAGCTTAATGAAAATCAAATAAGGAAGACTCTCATTAATTTCAAACGAAGAAATCTGTAATTTTTTTGTTGTCTTGATTTTAAAATTGTTACACTCTCAAAAAATGCTCAAGTTTTAGCAGGGAATGAAAAACTGTAATTAACATTTTCCTTCATTTGAAGGCCTCTCTTGTGTGCCTCTCATTGATTCCTCCCCTACATGTGCATTAATCCAATTGACTCTGTTTTGAGAAAGATGTGGAAAGGTTTGTGGGAGGTGGGATGAATTCGTTGGATTTAAAGAACAAGGAGAGAAGTAATACATATATATATATATAACTCAGCACTGACGATAAATCAAAAATAAGTGATGGAAAATTGATTTCATATGATTTCGAAGCTTTTTAAAAACTGAATAAATTAAGACTAATTTATGAAAAAATTCGTTATATGGAGATAGATATTTCGCTATATAGAGACTGTTTTTAATGTAATCATGTGAAAAGGGGACCGTTCCTACTAAAAAAATCATTCTATAGAGAAATTCGATGCATGGAGTTTCGTTATAGAGAGACTCGACTATATATCATCTTATAAAATTTTGGGAAAGAATTCTGGAAAAAAAAAAAAATGAAATGTACAGCTTATCACACAAAAGATATTTTTTTTTTACTTATAGGCACCACATTGATTTATGAGAAGTATGGGATGAATTATGAATTGCCCCTGTAATTTCTTATATGGGAGGTCTGAAGATAAACTAAAAAAGGTTTCGTCATTTCCCATGTTATAGATGCCATGCATTCATTCCCCCCCCCCCCCTTTTTTTTTCTTAGAGATTAAACTCACATACAATATAATCCATATTAAAAGACAATAATAATCTATACTTTAGTCTGTGTCAGCACCCTTGACTTTGAAAAATGCATAAACTTTAGGTTGTAAACTATATTGCGTCTCAAAAGTATATTGACAGGTAACTTTTTTAAATAATTGTTCAAAAATGAACCAAAAATCACGAGAAAAAAAAAAAAAAGCAATGATAAAAATCGTAGCATAAGTTTATTCCGATAAAGAATACAGTAAGTTTACAGAAATCTATATATATAAAAGAAAGTCTGGATTTCGTATTAATCACAGCACAAAAAAAATCTACCGAACCAAAAATCTTGAAAATTGGGGTAAAAATACTTCTTATAATGACGAATGCTGCTAAGAAGGGATTTTCAAAAATTCCACCCCTAACGGGGGGAGGGGGGGGGGGGATATGAAAAAAACGAACTTTAAAAAAATTCCTTAAAAATCGGCATTTTGCAGTTATTTTTCAACTGATAACATATTTTAGTGTATTTTTTCATGCTGAATCGAATGGTACTAAGCAAATTCTTTAAAATCCAGTAGTTCGTGAGATACTTCACATTTGTCGATGTCCTCGGCGCAGAAACTTGAAATTTTCAATCTATACATGTAAAAGAAAGTCTGGATTTTGAATTAATCAACGCACAAAATATTAATATGATATAAAAATTTAGTTTGATTCAAAGTTTCCTTAGAAAAACTGACCAGCGTAGCAGGCGAAGGCTGCTAGTTTTGTATAAAAATCAAAATAGGCTTTCCTATAAATATACGGACTTTTTTAGTTTTTTTTACTTTTTAAATTATAATTTTTTATCCATTTCTTTGAATTATCTATAAAATCCCATCAGGCATGCAAAAAATGTTGAAATTTTATTTGTAATAACGTAGAATTGCGATTGAAAAATATCGCGGATTGGGGTGTGTGTGTGTGTGTGTGTGTGGGGGGGGGGTGACACCATTTACATCCGCCCCGGGTGTCACCCATCCTAGCTACGCCACTGATTTCAGGTTTAGCCAGACTAAATAACTAAAAAAAGCTTGATTAATACATAAATATATTTGGTAAGATTGTGACTACCAATGATATTAGCAATATCTTTATTTTTTCAGAAATAAATTATTTTTATTCATGAAAAAACATGAATTCAATAACCTGACAAAAATTATAAATTAAAAAATGTATGGAATTGATATAAAACTGAAAAAATCAATTTTTGCACCTACATCTGAATTGAATATTTCATTGTTTACATACATAAAATATGTGCGAATTTTAGGAGTGCAGATTTGAGGGAGTCTATTGTATTCCTTCTTAGACTTCCTTACTGTTGCTGATTATTTTCAAGCTATGCAGCCTCATATGTAAGGAGTGAAACAAGACAAAGTTATTTTTGAAAATGACAATACTGAGTTTTTGAATACAGATGAAAACATTGCAATTTGAGGAGAACTAAGTGATAAACATAGTTAAATAAATAAAAAAATGCAGAGTAAAATCCTGAATTTGAAGATTATGAAAATGTACATTGTATTTCATCTTCAAACAATCAAGAAACATTTGTAGCAATAGCTACAGTATGGCACCGATAACCATATAAGATTATTATAGTAATTATTATAAATATTATAGGGTAGATGTGCCAGTAATGGGCCACCTCGCACTTTTTGGTTTATAAAATAATAATAAATAATAGTTAAGCTTTTATTATTTTTTTCTGAACTCTACCTTGCATGCTTTATAAGCTGGATTAATTTTTTACACTTTTCGTCAAAACAATTAGGAAGCAGAAAATTAAGTTTCACAGTTTTTCTGTTTTTCACTGAAAATCTTAATGAACATGCTAAGAGCAGACTTTACTTACTTAGTTTATATCTTTTTTATTTTTCCGTAAAAATGAATGTTTTTGTTTGGTTAGCAATATAAAACATTGAATTTAATATAACAATGGCCATTTACAAAATTTTATTTATTTTTAAGATTTTAGGAGGGGTGGCCCATTACTGGATTGCTTATTTCGTGATTTTCCAGTAATGGACCACCCAAGTGACCAATACAAAAAGTGTTATTTCAGTAGAGATAAAATATTTTTATTTAACTGAAAAGCTAAATAATCAAATTTAATACTGAAATTTTACCTATTAGAATTTAAAAAAGGCAATTTCTTTATAAATAGTTGTTTTAAAAAAGTCATCCAAAATTGGTACAAAACACAAGCAGAACATTTGACAAAATCTAGATGTGCCGTTACAAAAGAAGTTGTTTTAAGTTGGTTCAGAAATGTAAAAACATATTTGGAAAAAGATATTATTAATATTTTCTTCCGAATTCTAAAGCATACAGAGAGAATTTTAAATAAGGTTAAAACAAGGTTTCTTTTGTGCTCTTAAAACAAGGAAAATTTTGGTGTGTATTATGTAGTACCAAATAACAAAAAAGAACAAATCACTGTTACGGAATGTTTTTCAGCATATAATGAGATTGCTCCATTTGTGATAATATATCCACATAAGCATCTCTGAAGGGAAATTGTGGAATCAATCTGTGCCAAATCGATGGGCTATATGATTATCTGAAAATGGTTGGATAGTGCAAGAACATGTATCATTTTAAATGCATTCTAAAATTCCATATTGAATAGTCTGGACTATCGGAAAGGAATGATAAAATTGAAGATCTGTTATTTATATTTCACAGTTGCACAGCACATCATTTAGATAATGATATGAATGAAGATTGGAGACATTTATTAATGCCTTATTTTATCTAAACTTGATTTCAGTAAAACATTGTCTTTATCTTAAGCCTTTAAATTTAAATATTTTGTTTTATATCTTTACAATGTAAATCCTTTAATGTTAGTTTATAATAAACAGTTAATAGTATCATTAATATTTTGTTTTATATCCACATTATAAATCCTTGATTATAATAAATTCATAACTTAAATTTAAATATTTTGTTTTATGTTTTTTCATTATAAATCCTTTAATGTAATGAATTTCTAACTTAAGTTTTAATATTTTTTTTATTAGTATGCTTTCTTTAAGTTCTGGAGCAAAATACAATTGAAACGAGTTGGAAATTGCACGTGAAGCATAGCAAATGAGGTGCGTTCGTACGATATCGAAGTTTTAAAAATATACAGATTTTCCTGATATAGTAGACAATACTTCGGATACAGTACAGTGGTTAAACTCTTTGTGTTCCTATAAACATACAGAAAGTAATTTTCATTACACCTCAGCAACGTATATCATATTCATAAAATGTGGCACAGTTTAATACAATTAAAACATGTCCCAAACAATGTTTTCCCGTATAGCATTATGTAGTGGAATACTTTTGTGTGGCCCTGTAATTTAATAATAAATATTCTTTGCATCTTAGATTGTACAGAATTTATATTTTAGTATATATATACATCATAGGTTCATGTCACTTTTATTATGTTCGAATAAGTGTAACACCATTAAAATGCATTTGCAACTTTTTTCCCCCATTGACTGTAACGGAATATTTTTGATAGTCCCTGTAATTGATCTGTGCATCTGATTATCATGAGATCTTAAATGACTCGACAAAATTATGTAATAATTGTGTGTTTTAAATTTCAAACGATGAAAATGCATTTTAAACTTTTTTCCCCATTGACCGTAATGTAACGGAATCTCTTGATTTTCCCTGTAATTAATCTATTCATCCGATTTTAATAAAATTTGAAATGACTCGACAAAATCATGTAATAATTATGTATTTTAAATTTCAAACGATTCGGTTGGATAGTTTTTGCGTTGTTATATGCAGACGAACAGACAAACGGACGGACAGCCGGACGGACTGAACGACAACTATAGGTGCTACGTATTTACACAATTACGAACGCACCTGAAAACAATTATCTGTTATTTTTTGTAGGGTGGCCCATTACTGGAACACAGGCGGTCCATTACTGGAACATAGGTGGTCCATTACTGGGCTTTTGAATGTTTAGACATATTTCTATTATTTAAAATTAAATTTTTATTTCTGTTGGGAATTCTAAATGTGGGATTAGTTAAATATGGTTGAAAGATTAATCTATTATGAAAAAAATTGGAATACAATAATTATAACTATTAATAAAAAATTATTTTTTAGAGAAATTCCTTAATGTGGCCCATTACTGGCACATTTACCCTATAAGATATTTACAGCAAAATCTGCAATGGCAACAGTACTAGCAACATTAGTGACAAGTATTAAGAGGTAACAAGCCTCTGAAATTTACTACTGTTGATGAAATGTTTGCATTCTATGGTTTGCATATGTATTCTTTCCTCCAGAAGGCAGAAGGAAGCAAATTTCCTTATTAAAATTATCTTCACCCCATTTTTAAGTGTATTGTTAACCATATGTATTTACTTATTTTATAATATTAAAGATTATTTATTCAGCTTATTTTTTTATTTTTTTTTAACTTACAACATAATAATACAAAAGAAAAGCCCCAGAAAATTTTGTTGAAAACATAACATTTAATAAACATTCATGAGATTGAATTGTAAAAAATCAAATGCAGGTACTGTGTCAATTTATTAACTTCAAATAAATTTTTTTCATATACAATATCAGCCTCATTTAATTTTTGTAACGTTTAAATATATATAATTTTAAAAAAATGTAAAAATTTTTTCCAAAGGCACAATCTTAATCACATTACTATTACACACTATGAAAGTGTCCTATCTTGAATGTTTATCTATACACAATGGCGCTATCTCAAAAGTGGAGACAGTGGCAGATACAAAGGGGGGGGGGAGGGTCATAACCCTCCCCCTAGAGCTCTTCAAAAAGGGGTGTACAGTGTAAGTAAAAAATGTTAAAATGGGAATGTAAGGTAAGGGAAAAATCTGCTTTAGGCAGATTTCATTCTTACTTATTCAATATTCTAAATATTTTTAATTCTTTTGAGTAGAACCATAAACTTGTCCAATTAAGGTAATATTCTGTAACACATGGCTTTGTTTTAACAGGCTTTTTTTATTTCATTAAGCATCGATTTTTTTAGACTGTCTAAGAAATACTTTCAGTTTGGAGTTTTGAAAGGCATAGATGAATTATTATTGTTCTGCAAAAATTCCAAATGCTTTTCTACCATCTCACGTCTCGCTTGCTCAGATGATATCAGCATCGAGCTCTTCATATTCATAGTCAGTGTAATAATAATCAGTAAGATCCTCAGAAATTATTTTAATTTTGTCAGTGTGTTTGATTATCCTTTAAATTTTAATGAAAATAGAAATACATTGCAGGGAAGGGAACCATGTGAAAACTGAACTTGTTTGTAATGAAATCATTTCTTAATGGGAATTTTTTTCTGGCAAGAAGAATATGACATATTTTTATTAAATGATCTACCTGCTAAGACTGAAATTGTCTGAAACATACTTCATCAACCTTTCAATTCTGTAAATTTTATATATTCAATTCTTTCAATTTTCTATATTATATTTATATATTTAACTACAAAACACAAACAAAATTCATCCCTCACAATCCTAGATGACTTTTAATGTTATAATATTTATATTACCATTGTACTTCAGTTAAAGCAATTAGAAGAGTAAGGATGGTTTTATCATCAGATTTAAGAGATTATATTGGAAAAAATAATTTTAAACTACAGCAAAAAGTTGGTAATATGGAATTTTAATTGACGGGTGGAAATTCAGTTTTAGGCAGTTCTATTATAATTGCATTGTATGCCTTTTTTAGGACTAAAAATATAAGATTAAGATAAAATGCCGTTACGTACAAATTCCATTTTCAGGAGTATTTTTAATCATAAATTCATTTATGTAATGTGTATTAATTTAAAAATATTTAAGCTCATGAATAATATTACTTATCTAAACTAAAAAAAAAAAAAAAAGAAAAATTGCAGCTGGGATATGTTTGCATGAAAGATGGCAGTTATCTTGCTTGTCTGGGTTAGATAGAACAGAATCAGGGCAGGTGATTATTTCATATGCAAGCTACAAGAAGATCAGCCCCTAATAAGACTGATGCAGCTGCTCTTTTGGACAATGATGACCAAGGTTTTTTGTGAAGTATCTTTAAGAAGTATTTTCCCGACCAGCTATTTTGAGTCTCTTATTCATTATAGAGCCTTGGGCATTATATCCTGGGCCCTTTTTCTCATTAGCACTGCAGACTGATATGTTAAAATGGTTGTGGGTAGAAGCAATGGCAACAAATTCTAACTGCTTTTCATTATTTAGTTTTAGTTAGTCTTTCACTGCTTCATTTGCATTTTGCCAGTTGAAAACATCGCAAAAGCTGTTTTAAAGTCTTTCATCTTGTTTGATTCTTTTCTAAAGTTTACAAAAGAGAGCAAAAGAATAATAGTAAGTACATTTTAAAGTATACCAAATCCTATATTATTGTGCAGTAGAAAACTCAGGATGCATACAGTTTTATAACTATTTTTAAATTTAATTGCAAAATATTGTTTCTAATTATGAGATTAAACACAGAAATTATTTTAAATCGAAATCAAAATTTTCTAATCTGGAATAAAGTTGCCAGACTCTTTTAAAATTCCAAATGGTGTATGCACACGCATCTTGAAAACTGCTAAAAGGGAATCTTAAGGGCGGAAAAAAATTCCTTTCTATATTGACTTTAGCAAATGTACTATCAATTATGTAAGTGCACAGCATTCATTTCTCCAGGATCTTGGAAATTTCTCTTTAAGAGAGTATTGTATTATACAGAGATTCCGTTCTTGCAAGTTTTGCTATATGGATCCAGGGAAAAGTACATAATACATGTGTTGTGTAATAAGGAGTGTACTTGTTATGATGGAAAAAATGGAATTTTGTTCCAAGTCTTTACAAATTTCAGTAGGTTTTATTGAAAAAGGTCATTCTATCTAAATAACAGTGTCATTTTTTGAATATTGTATACATTCAATAAATTAAGACAAAGAGCCTCTCACTTATAAAGTTATAAGTATGTCACTTGAAGTTATGAATTGTTTTAATAAGTCAAATAGTATAAGATAAATATTACTTCATTAAAATTAGTATAAATATCGATAACATATTGAATAACTTCACCATTTGCAAAGCTTGTGACTTGATTAATTAAATACTTATTTTAAAAATATTAAGTAATATATATACAGTAGACTCCCTCAAATCCGCAAACCTAAAATCCACAACTCTCTAAAATCCGCACATAATTTACGGATGTAAACAATGAAGCATTCAGTTCAGATATTAGGACAAAATTTTACTTTTTTTGTTTTATATCAATTCCAAATATATTTTAATTTGTAATTTTTGTTACTATTACTGTCTTAATGTTTTCTCTCGAAGGAAAAATAAATTTATTTCTGAAAAAATTCAAGATATTCCTGTTATCAATGATAATCATAATCTTACCAAATATATATATGTCTTAATCAAGCTTTTTTTTTTTTTTTGGTCACTAAGTGTGGCTAAATCTGGAATAAAACCTCCTTACTTTATTATTTTGATCTGAATTAGTATTGTACATTATTTATGAGGCAAGTTTCATTGAATAATTTATTCAAAATACATTTCATCTTTATAATAAACACTTAATCATACAGTATTAATTAGACCTTTGTTTTTAATATTTTAATCATTTTAAAAATGATCTAATTTTTTATTATTTTAGTTTATTACTTACTTTAATATTTTATTATATTGTAAGCATACATTATAATTTCAATTGGATTATTAATTGCATTCAAATTACTGTTTAAAAAATGTAAACAAAGCAATGACCAGAAATCCGCAAAATTCTAAAATCTGCAAAATCTCTGGTCCCAAGCTGTGCGGATTTGAGGGAGTCTACTGTATATATATTTTTTGTATGGTAACGTATTTTATTTTTTTAATTTGTGTTCAGAGCTGTAACTATAGTTGGTGAAGTAATTTGAAACTTTTTTGTGGGGCTAATTCATATATTTTTTTTTTCCCGGTCTCTTTAGTGATATACAAAATAAAATATGTAGGGGAAAGATTCTTGTATGCTTGATATTCATATATATCCTAAGTTTTAAACAATTATTACTTGAATATTATCAAATAAAACTACATGATGCATAAAAATTTCCTTTGATCAACAAATAGGATAAATAATTTAACTTTTGGGTCATTCCATGGTGACCAACATAACATTTACAGTAAATGAATGCAATCATTTTACATGTAATTAGTTTTAAAGCCTTTGACTGAAAGTTATTTAACTATTATAATACTGCAATGAGTTCATGAATCATAAAAAATACCTTTAATATTAAAATTTTAATTTCTAAATAATTTGATCAAATTTAATAGATGTGACCAATGTAACATTTTTTAAAAACTTTATGTTACATTGGTCACATCTATTAAATTGATTAAAATAAGTAGAAATTAATTAAAATTTTTATATTGAAGGTATTTTTTATGATTCATGAACCTAATGCAGCATTATAATAGTAAAATAACTTTTAAAACACGTCTTTTAACATAATTATGTGTAAAATGATTACCTTCATTTACTGTAAATGTTATGTTGGTCACCATGGAATAACCCTTGCTCATCTTCATTTGTCAATTAATTGAGGAAGTAGCTAGATGTCAGACCAGTTGGACTTTTAGTAATTAAGACATAACGTTCTACGACAGTTTGTGACTCCACCACCAACTAGTACAGATGAGACAAGCTCAGCCCAAAATCTGACCTGACCCGATATGGGCTCGAGCATATTCTTTCTGAAATTGTCAAGTTTATTTATTCTCGTATAGAAACAAAAAAAAAAAAACTTTTTTCCCCTCAGTAAAATTTATGCATTACATTTCAAGTCATTTTAACTAGCTTTTGAAAAGAATAAGAGAAATGAAATCACCCCCCCCCCCCCTTATTTTCAGTAGCAGTAGAACACTATTTTAAAAGAAAACTCTTCTGTGGACTTTAAGAAAGCAATGGATGCAATGAAAGATACTATGAGAGTATTACAAGAGAAAAGAAGAGATGTAAATGCATTGTTGAGCAACTGTATTCAGAAGCCAAAGAAATAGTTGAGTAATTAGATGTATTGCTAAGGTCACCAGAAATTGTGTCTACACTGAGCTGATAATCATTCTAGTCAATCCGTCAAGTAGTCCTTTCGTTGGGCAATATATACACTTTTGGTTTGCATTATAACAGATTTAGAGAAAAGACTTTCTCCAGGAGTTTTGGATTTATTCCTGTTTGGAGTTTTCTAGCCAAAAGTTGCTTATAATGAGCAGGACTTAGATGCTGTGCAAAATACTGCACATAATTACCAAAAACTTATAGATAATACAGTAAAACCTCCGTAGAGCGGCCAGCAATGGGACTGAGTAAAAGTGGCCGCTTCTTAGAGGTGACCAGTATATGGAGGTTTTGTTTCAATTTATTAGAAAAATCAAACAAAACTATTTAATTCAATAAAATACATCAAAAAAAGTATAATTTTAAAATTATTTCTCAGATTAGAGAAATCAGTTTCGTATATTTCGAATTTATTTTCAATTGATTGGGTAATATCTGTAATTTTATTGTACAAATCTTCGTCGTTCTTATTTAGAGCAAAAAATTTAATGTCTCGAACATTTGCGTCGGACTTCTTCATAAGACTTTAGTTTGGTCTCTTTTTCAATTTCAGCTACATCCTCACTAAAAGTTTCAGCGTCCTCTTTTTTTCATCAAATCCTGAACCATTTACTTAAGAGCTGATACGAATAAAATGATTATCAATAGAAATAAATTTATCTGGCATTATGATGGTAATTTTTGCTTCTTTAAATAATGTGTCTAATTCACTATCACTAAGATCGATATTTGATTGTTTTTCAAAGATGTTACTGACATTTGGAAGTTTCTAAAAAGCAAATTAAACCTCATAAATTTTGAAAATATAAACATTTATATCTTCTTTATTAAATATCAAAAATCAAAGAAATAAAATGATGAACACAAGGGCGTGCAAAAAGAAAATTGCGCCCAGGAAAAAGTTTCATTTTTGCGACCTACTCCACAACTTTTTCTGCGACATGCCAAATAATGACATTGGTAATATAAATTTGGTGCCCCCTAAATTCCCCCCTTCGCACGGCGCTGAATGAATAGGTGTAATGTCGCAATTTACAATGCTCTCGACTTCTTTCAGTGGCCGTGTCGAAGTGAATTTCACTGGCCGAGGCTGGTTTTCAGAGGCGACGGTATTCGGAGGTTTGATCTAATATTATTTCAATACGACTCGTTCCGTTCTATGGGAAAATGGCCGGTTGTTAGAGGTGACCGTTAATGGAGGTTTTACTGTACTAACATAACTGTAATTATAAATAAATATGAACTGTGGATAGCAAAATAGAAAAGAGAGATTGAAAGTGGAAATAGAATTCCTGTGAATGTTACAGAAGTTATAGAAAATTGTGATAAGGATTTATATCCAAATATCAAATAATTTTTGTCAATCCTCGTTACCCTATCCATCAGCATAGAAATGGCAGAGAGATTTTTCATCACTCTGTCATATGAAATCCTGGATTCGAGCTTCTATGGACGAAGGGTACCTAACTGTTTAGTGGTGATGAATATAATCATCTTGGTATTAAAACTGATCATGATGATGTCATTACTTGTTTTTCATTCAAAAAACGAAATTTGTGATTTAATAAAACTCACTTTAATTGCATGAGTATAGATTTCATTTTTAAAAGTTTAACTATTATTACAATGCTGTCCGATAAATCAAACTCCAAAGATATATTGTCTTTCAATACAGTAAAATCTACTAAAATAGAATTGCAAAAGATGGGAGAAAATTTTGCTTTGATAACTGATTTGCATTTTAGTAGATTCATAATTTATTATTGCTTTCTTTTCGCTAAGAACTATAAAATTTTTTCTTTTAAAACCAGAATTTTGTTATAGATTCCGTTTTCACAAGATTTACCCTATTTTAAAATTCTTTCATTAAATTATCGTTGTAATCCCCCCCCCCCCCTGAAGATTGGGCTAGATCCGTCCTTGAGTAGCGATGATGTAGCCAATTTTCTTTTCCTTGATTGATTTTCTAGCCTATGAAAATTTAAAAAGTTCATTAAAAGAGTCATCATTATCAAGTATTTTTTAGAAAATTTCAATTTGTAAGTACTTTTCTTATACTATTAAACGACATTTTTATTTAGTGCTCATTTTGCCACTCAGTCATTCCAGTATAATTGCAATTCCTATCTATATGACTGAATAATTTTCCAAATGTATTAAATGATTTTTGATAAATTAAACTTATTATAACTTGAATATTTTTGCTGGCCTCTTAGGATTCGACTTATAGAGAAATCACAGTATTAAGCTTTGATAATAAGGTTTTTATTAATAATTTATGAAAGCTAAATCACTGCCAATAATAGAAAAAAAAGGGAAAAAAATCAAAATGCCAAAGAGCGTAATAGTTACAAAAAAAAAAAAAAAACCCTTTAAAATCAACAAAATAACATTCATAGCAACACTATGGAGAAAAGAAATGTAAACACACCCACTTTCACAAAAACAGTGTTAAATTCAGACACTTTTCCCTGGAAGGATTTCTGTGGCTCTGGGAAGGACATTGTAAAGTTCTGGGAAAGGGGGTAATTGCACTATTTTACCATTGAAAACTCAAAATCTTTAATCTTCCAGGGAGGCACCTCATTGCTCTGGCAGGTGACCCCTCCCCCCCCCCAGGCCACCCCTCAAAATCAACACTGTGACAAAAAACTAATTTTTATTAAAAAACAATAAAAGAAAGCATGTTTTAGTTTAGTGTACTCTTTGCCAAGCTAGCCACTGCAACAGCCTTAGCCTTAATTCAAAAGAGCAATGTGAATTTTTAAAAAATGATATGAAAGTCCAGTGGAGGGCAATTCTCCTGAAAGTGAACCATAAATATAAAATTTTAATTTTTTATTTATGGCTGATTAAAGTATATTTTCTGAAGTATTTAATTCATGTATTTTTTTTTTTACTTTTACATGGTTTATTTCTATATGCAGGGCCATGCAAAGCAAGGGGTGAAGGGGAGGGGGGTTGCCCTGGGCGTAGATATTGAGGGTATGTCAAATTTATACTACCATCCTCGTTTGTTCTTTTATTGTAAAAAGTTAAATATATAAAAATATTGGGAATTTTATTTTATTTATTTTTTTTTTTGTGAAAAAGACATTACATTTTCGAAATAGCATTTCTTTCTTTCATGGAATCCAAAAGGGGTTGCAAGCTATTATACTGTACTGTTATATACATTTTTTCTACATATGTTTTCAAAGCATCCTTTGCCAAAATTTAAGTGCAATTTTTTTTATATTATTTAGTTGTTAAAACTAAGCCTTTTAAAATTCTAAAATAAATGTCAAACAGGTATTCAATAGAATTTATTAGTATTTTTGAACTTTTCAATTTTGTAACATCTGTTGCAAAGAGAAATGGAGGGGAGGGGGGAGGGTTTGGGTGCAATTTTCTCCTTTTTTTTTGTCTATATTTATATGGAGATCAATACTCATGTTTTCAATACTAAAAATTGCATGCAGTCATACACTTAGACTTCATCAGTGTTAGAAATTAGCAGTCGTTAGTCATCAAATGCAACTAAAGAATTGAATTTGACGACTACAAAATTATACTTGGTCGTCAAATTTGACGCCTAGCTTTAAAAAATATATATTTATTAGACATTCAGTTCCGAAAATTAAAAAAAATGGTCTAGGCTGAAAATTCAGAACTAAAAAAGATCGCAAATTTCGAAAAATATTCGCGAAAAAAATAAACTTCATCAGTTGTTCGAAAAAAGATTCGATTTTTTTTTTTTTTTTCAAAAAACAGCAAAAAAGCAAAAGTTTTTTAAACAATAGCGAAAAAACCCACAAATTTCATCAAAGAATCACAAAAAAATTCTAATTCCGTCAAAAAAGCAAACTTTGTTATAGGATCGCGGGGGGGAAAAAACACAATTTTCTGCAAAGAATCTTGAAAACAAATCTTAATTTCATCACAGAATCTTTAAAAAAAAGTGAATTTTGTCAAAGAGTTACAGAAAAAAATGAGAATCTTGTTTTAGAATAGCGATAAAATATGTTAATTCCATCAAAGGTTCACGAAGAAAAACAAATTTCTTCAAGGAATCGCAAAAAACCTGCAATTTTCGCCAAAGGATTGCGGAAAAAAATGCATAATTAATGGGAAATGGGAAGGGAGTGTCTTAGCCCTTCTCCTTCAGCTGTAACCTTTTAAAAAATTTGTTAATTTCAGATTTTTTTTAAATTCATAATCACCCATTGATTCAAATGTAGATGCATTATGTTTTTATTACTATTATTAGTTATTTTTATCATGGTCCGAATTTTCTAATAAATTAAGGTTATCATTTTCCGAATATTACAAAAAATCGGTCATAAATCTCAAAAATATCGCAAATTTCGAGAAATGGTCGCTGAAAAAAATAAATTTAGTAAATCGTTCTAAAAAAATTGCCAATTTTTTCAAGGAATTTTGGAAAAAAACAAATTTCAACAGAAAATTGAAAAAAAGAGAAAAATGGTGCATTTTGTTAACAAATCGCGAAAACTGACAAATTTCGGCAAAAAATTGCAAAAAAACACGGCCAATTTTGTCAACATATCACGAAAAAATATGGCAAAGCTTGTCGAAAGATCGAAAAAGTGGCAAGTTTTGTCAAAAGATCATGAAAAAACAAATTTCTTCAAACGATTGCAAAAAAACTGGTAAGTTTCACCGAAAGATCATGAAAAAACATGGCAAACTTTGTCAAAAGATTGCAAAAAACGCAAATTCCTTCAAAAAATCACGAAAAAAACGGCAAATTTCTTCAAAAAATCAGCATTTCGTCAAAAAATATCGAAAAAAACTACATTTTTCGTAAAAAAAATATTGTGAAAAAAACCAGCAATTTTCCTCAAAAATCACGAAAATATGACAAAATTTGTCAAAAGATCACAAAAAAACTGCAAATTTCTTCAAAAGATTGCGAGAAACCGACAAGTTTCGTCAAAAGACCGCAAAAAAAACGGCAAGCTTTGACAAAAGGTCGTGAAAAAACGCCAAGTTTTGTCAAAAGATCGCAAAAAGTTGGCAAGTTTCGTCGAAAGATCGCAAAAAAAGGGCAAGATTGCAAAAAATCCAAATTTCATAAAAAAGGCACAACCCCCTCCCTCCCTCCCCCCCCCCAAAAAAACAGTATTGGGAGTGGATTTTTCTCTCGCCTCTGTTGAAACCTTTCAGAAAATTTTATGCATATTTCAAAATTTTTCTTTTACCAGGCATGAAAGTGGACCAAAGAAAAAAAGGAGGAAAATTTTTTTCAACTTCAGATGCCAAATATAAAGAGAAAAAATAGAAAAATTCTAATGACGACATTTTATAGACTGGAGTGCAGTTTTAAATTTTACAAAAACATAAAAATTACAAAAAATTTGATTAAAAAAAAAAAATTAAAAATTCACAGTATAAATGTGTATCTCTTGATAAAACAGGGGACCACAGCCATCAACCTTCTGTAGACCTAACAGAAAAACGGCAGATTTCCTCAAAAGATCTTGAAAGAACGAGAAATTTTGTCTAAAAATCACGATAAAACGACAAATTTTATGAAAAAATTCGCGATAAAACGGCAAATTTCGTCAAAAAACTCGGGAAACGCGGCAAATTTTGTTTAAAAAATTCGATAAAATGACAAATTTTGTCAAAATTCGCGAAAAAATGGCAAATTACGTCAAAAGATTCAGGAAAAAATGGCTAGTTCTGTCGCAAATCGTGAAAAAATGGCAAATTTCATCGAAAAATACGCAAAAAATGACAAATTTCGTCGAAAAATTCACGAAAAAATGCCTAACTTGTCATAAAATTCGAGAAAAAAAAAAAAAAAAAAAAAACCGGCAAAGTTCCTAAAAAAATTGAGTAAAAGCAACAAATTGTCAAAAATTCGTGATAAAACGACAGATTTTTTCAAAAAATATTTGGGGATGTTTTTATTTTCAAACCGGTTTCCAAAGGTAAAAATATCCCTAAAGATTAAAAAAAAAAAAAAAAAAAAAAAAAAAAAAAAAAAAATCTGCAAACAAAATTGAAAAATTAAAAAACGGTCTTTGTATATAATAACCTCAAGTATTCAATACAAAATAAATAAAATTTAAATTATCAAAACGCAAACTGTATGCTTAAAAAGATTTCTCCCATAGGATTAACATTAGCGAGCGCGCGTTCTTAAGTGGTGAAGCAGCCTCTGAATAGAGGTCTGCACGGCCCAAATGCAAAAAAATATTGGCCTGACCCGGCCCGGACCGGAAAATTTTTTTTTAAATTCGGCCCGAATCCGGCCCGGCTCGGGTGAATTTCTACAGAACATTGATCTTTAGACTACCGGAAAAGTTCAGACCAAAAAAAAAAAAAAAAAACCTTATCTTAGTCTTTTTTTTTCTTCTTTCATGTTTAAAATCTTTATTTATGCAGCAGTGCCATAGGCTGCGATATTTACGCTTTTAATGAATCTTTGTTTGTTGTATGTAAATGTTTCAGTTATCATTAATATTATTAATGCATTAAAAAAAATCTAAAAAATGGTATACGGTAAAAGTAAAATCTTCTAAGACATTGGAAAGAAAAGAATACTTTTCCTTCTTAGCAGATGTAAATGTTTAATACATTGTTTTTTCTCGCGTATTGTTGCATTCATTTTGCATGAATGAACAGTTTAAAAAAAATTTGCAGTTTTCGGTTTAAACAAAAATTTCGTCATAATCATATTTTTTTTTTTTTTTTAAATGTGATTAATTCTATTTTGAGACGCCTAGTGATCTACGATTCTTTAAAAAGAATAAATTCTAATGTTTAATTGTAGAATAATGACGACTTAAAAGTATATTCCTATTTTGCAAAAATTTTTGTACCAAGCTAAACTTTACTGATTTGTGAACAGACTTATTTCCACGTCGAGAAAAGGATTTTCATATGGGGAGATTCAACAAGAACTGATTATTTTGGTCCATGAAGACTAAAACGAATGAAATCAGTCTCGGTTTCTACGGAAGAAGTAAGTTAGGCTCGGCTCGGCCCGATACTCCAGGAAAAAAAATTACGGCCCGAGCCCGGCCTGAAAAGATTAGTGACTAGGCCCGTCCTGAGTCTCCAGAAGCAAGGCCCGAGCCCGGCCCGAATGACGTTAATGCAAATCGGCCCGCAGGCCGGGCCGTGCTCGGGCTTCGGACCGAGGCCCGTGCAGACCTTTACCTCTGAATGCAAATATCGTAAAAGCCGTACTTGTAAATGGAGTGTAAATGCACCATAAATAATTATACTAGTGTTCTTTGTGGCAGAATGTATATAATTTATCAATGCCATATTCTCATTTATTTCAGAAATTATATAATTCATCGATCAACAATATTTATAATAATAATGATGAAGATATCAGTCTTAAAACTCTTAATTATGATTAGTAGTCAAGTCTTGCACGTACTCGCGTTCTGGTATTTTAGTTATAACTGAAAATTCCACTCGAAATAAATTCAAACGCAACTAAAAAAATGTTTAAAAAAGGTTGACCTGAAATTGACATATTTTAACCAGAACTGAAGTGCAATAATAATAAAACAGAATTTATATTAGCTCGTATCCGTCGCGCTGCAAAAATAATAGTTATTCTGGAAAACAAAACAACTGAAAAATTATTATCACTGTTTTAAAGCTCATTAATCCAGATTAAATTATTCCCTCCCAAAATTTTCTTTCTCTTCAGCGTCACAGTGACCTATGGACCCAGGTGTCAGAAAACAGCTGCCAGTCTAAGGCTGCGGGCACACACAAAGTTTTTTTGCGGTTTGCAGGCGGCGCGTTTGATGTAAATGAGTTTTTCAGTTCAACTTCAATACAAGAGTAGCACGGGAATCTTTCCCTTCAGTAGGGTTAAGATAGTGATCTTCCGTGACCATTGTATCTTCCTCGTTTCCCACTGTCAGTAAACCGTAAGTCAGAGAAAAGAAAAGGCAGTTCCGGGAATAACGTTTAACTTCTGAGTAGTTATGTTTGCCCGGTCCTTAAAAATAGATTTTCGCCCGCGAAATGTACCGCATGTGATGCTCCTGAACGTAAATTGACCGCTTATCTTGACAGATAGCTCTTCAGCGATTTGTGGGTGAAGTCTAGCGGGTGAAAGATAAGTCCGAGAATTACTCCCGGAGCTTCTTGGACCCCCCCCCCCCCCAAATTACCAGCAATATTTTCTTTGCATTTTTGCATCGATCCAGAGAATGGCCAAAATCATCTTCAAAAAGGCGGATTTCTGCCTTTAGGCGGAACTCTTTCATCCCTGTTTTACTCAGAATAACTCCAAAATTATATAAAGTAATATTAATATAAATTTTAGAAACTGCAACTAAAAATGTTAATTTGACGCCTGAGATTTTTATTGTAGTCGTCATTTGATGCCTGCTTTTTATCTCCCAATTTCTATCACTGGATTTCATTAATCTCTAGAAATAAAAAATAACTTTTATTCAATTTTTGGATTTTCAAAGTAGCTTCAAGTATATTTCTATTTAATTTAATAAAAATTTACTTTCATTTTAAATTTTTTTCCAGCTGTTGTTTGAGATTTAAGATACCTTAAAGAGATGTACTGTGTATATTAAAACTGCAGTTTCACAGCAAATAGTAATATTTATTTTAGATGGAAACCATTTCTAATTTACTTTACTTTTAAAAAGAAAGATACATTGCTAAGATAAATTTATGTAGTTCATTTTTCAAAGCATTCAAAATTTGCCCTGTGCATCACACACCCTTGACCTGTGCTATGTTAAAATAAATATTGTAAAATAAGACTAACATAGAAATAGAAAAATTTGACTTATTTTATGCTAAATAATAGAAAATTAAAAAATGGTGATTTTAAAAGCTGTAGTAGATAGTCTATTATTTGGCACTGACATGTATTTTATTCCATGTAAACTGGAAATGCTCAAATTCAGCATAGCATTAATCTATACATCATTATTTCATGGAATGTTTCTCTCTTCAACTAAAAAAAGTTTTGTTACTTGTATTAAAATCTTTACAAAGTTGTAAAATTTAGAAGCAGAATGTGCAATTTGAGAAATTTACTTGCTCATAATTTTTTTTCCGAACAAGTGATTTTGCTCTTCCATTTTCCACCTATTCCAACCTTGAGCTACATCACATTTTCATGTAAAGTGGCAAAGTATTTCCAGCTTTAAGTTTTTTGGTATTTTCAGTTAAGTTCTTCTAAAAAAAAGAGCCATAAATTTATCTGAATTTAGATGATGAATCATCTTCCGAATCATTTTTTCCAAAATTTTATTTTCATCGGAAATGGGTTTGTAGATCAGAATAGTGAAGTAACTCAATAAAAGCCTTTGCTGTATTTTTTCCCTTCTCCTTTGCATCTGAACAAATTAAAAATGTTAAACAGATATCATGAGAACATAGCTGCTGTGAATAAATTCAGACTACTTCAAGACGAAAGAGGCGCTTTGAATTTCTTTTTGATATTCACAGTTATAATTCATAGCAAATTCTAACGGAGACCTTTTACATAAGGGTATTTTTTATTAATCTGATATTTATTTGGAATTCATTTAATATATGAGAGGAAAGGGACTAAATAAAAGGTTTCTTTTAAGCTTGATAAAACTTTGCCAGTGCAGCTTTTTTTCCACTTCTTGCATCTTAATTTACCTCAGTCTTTTCCTTATTGTTCCATATTTACTTGTTATATATTATAACACGTTTACATGCTACAGTGTTTTTTAACCAAGCATTCTAAAATCATACGATATCCATAAGACATTTCAACTTTCTTTCCAAAGTCTCATAAATCATACGTTTGTTAACAAATCAAAAAACCAAGCACATACGCACCGCGAAAGTCAAAGTTATACGACAATCATCTTTCATATGCTTTTTTAGAGTCATCATTATGCAGGTAAACAAAATGAACTTTGTTTTCCAAAGGAATCAGTATTCAGAATGTGATTTCTCTGTGTACCAAACAATATTTTTCTTTATTTGTCTAAAAAATAATTGTCGGTACGGAATACTACAAACACCCGCACTGAAAACTGATATTGTTTCTTATTTAATAAGAAGTAGTCGATGTCAAAAAACAAATGTTTATTAATTTTAAAACAATCATAGGAAGCGCGCTACATTTCTCATTTTTCAGTTGGTTGGTGGGTTGGTGCCAAACACTGTGGGCGTGTTCAGCGGCTGCGCGCGATGAGCGCTCGAGCTCAAGAGCCAGAGACATGGAGTGGGTTCTTATAGCAGTACTTATACCCTGTTCCCACTGAGAAAGTTCACTTAGAAGTTTTTTGAAGCGGTCGTACCCGGAATCAAGATTCTTGCTTGAGCAAGTTTCCGAAACTTGCTTAAGTGAGCTTGCTCTCTTAACTATGAGTTGAGTATTATTTCAAATTGTTATTTGTTGCTTAACACGTGTGTTTGTGGGGTTTTTTTGTAATCAAAGGTCAAAAATGGAAAATGTTGAACCTGTTATTTCCTACCGAAAAATAAATTAGGAGCATGACAAAATTAATTTTTTAATTGAAATATGTCAGGATAATTGCTGTTTAAACAAAAAAGCATTGGAAGTTGCAGTTACAAATTTCAGAACTTATGCGCATGCTCAGAAGTCAGTTTGGCCAAGTTAAGAACAGGTGAAGCCTAATTCCGGGTATCCCGCTTCAAAAAATTTAAGTGACTTAAAGTTAAGTGACTTAAAGTTAAGTGACTTAAAGTTAAGTGACTCAACTATCCCAGTGCGAACAGGGTATAAAGATAATCTGTTCCAAATGAAGGTGAGCTCTTTGCAATCAGGGCAGTTGCAATTGACGTCACACTCGAGGTAAAAGACTAAAATACGCAGTCTTGATTGGTTGAACTACCCTTACCTCCACTTGAATACAATGGTTTATCAGCTGATTGCAACTTCCCTATAATACCTACGTAGACACCAAAATGGCAACCTTTTCGTAGGCCGACATGTCTGCCTTCCGTCACGTGACGGAGGGCAGATTTAGCACGCAAAACAGGTTTTTCTCCCGCCGAAACTCATATTGCTATGTA
Organism: Maratus speculifer; assembly: GCA_964019185.1. Lineage (NCBI taxonomy): Eukaryota > Metazoa > Arthropoda > Arachnida > Araneae > Salticidae > Maratus > Maratus speculifer. The sequence continues at coordinate 101,685,492 of OZ025293.1, forward strand.
TGTCTGTCTTGAATTGGACCGCACTTCTTCTCTCTTTGTGAAATCTGAAAGTTGCCAATAAAGCGATCACCGCCAAAAAACAGCATCTTTTCGTCAAAGATGTTGGATTCGAAACCATGCTGAGATAACAATGGGATTTGGTGTCTACGTATATGAGAAAGTCAATGCTTCGAATCCTTCGCGGGCCAAAAGTAGGTTTATGATTTTTCTTTTTATTATTATTGGTTGATTTTTATTAATAAATAAGACATTTTTATTAAAGGTGAATTTGATATTAATAATACAGAAACACTTGTATTTCTATCATAATAATAAAATACTTATTTAAATACAAGAAAATGAGATGTTTTGAGGAGAAAGTTTTATATTTGAACCCTTTTAACATTCTAAAAATCCTTCTAAAGTGATTTATATGTATATTAAGCAAATGAAAAAAATATATATTCTGCGAAAATATCCGTATACGCGTAAAATATTTTTTTTTTTTTTTTTGAAAATTTTAGAAGTTTTTATTGAGATTAGGATGCAAATATAATGCATGCGTGGATATTTTACTGTGCTAAAATCAAAATGGAAAAGATGTATATTTTTTTAACTAAAAATATCTGTACATATTTTTAAAGAGGTGAAATATTTTGTGTTTGCCTACTAGTTTTGTAATAAATAAAGTATGATTAGAATGTTTATAATTTTTCTATTGAAAGTATGAATAAGTGTTTTGCTTATACTAACATGATTTCGGATGTCGTTTGTTTCTCATATTTTATGATATATTTTGGCCTGTTATCCACACGGTATTAAAATATACAATTGAGGGCCATTTGTTTCTCATGTTTCATGATGTATTTTAGTCTGTTATCCACAAGGTATAAATAAGAAATATATATACTAAAACCTTCTCTGAAAAATTGTCTAACTAACAGTGCAAACTCCATTGAAATCCACAAATCTTGTAAGACTCTATCAGTGTGACGTCACAGGCAAAGGCGTAATATTTTTTTCCGAGCATCTTCGTCGTTCCAAGCCCAAGCTCGCACTCTGATTGGTTGTTGCTCTCGGCATTGTTTTCATGTAACTTGGCGATAATCATACTTGGCGTAGCGATAGATGCTTCCGTCGAGAGTTTGATTTCCTTCCGAACCGAGTACAAAGTAACTTTTCTCTTGCAGTATTGGATTGGATGGAACGTGTCTTACTGAAAGCTGTACTCTTTAAAAGTTATTACTCACAAGACCACGAGGATAAGAATGAAGGAAGAATAAGAATGAGTAGGTTAGGTTTTAGATTTACTCGTTCACTTACGAGCGAAGTATTTTTTGCCAAGCATAAGGAAAGGGCACGTTTACAAACAAACACTTCTGTCAACCAATCTACCGCTACATTTTTGTCATAGCGATCGTTGTAGGAATCATCTTGACGACGTAGCACAATCATAGCAAGCAGACAACCATAATAAAATTTGTAGACCAATCAGAATGCCTGAATTCGTATGTAGAGTGGGTGCTACGACGAAGCACGGGCGAAAACAGCTTGCCCACACTAATAAGAGCCCACAGTGACGTCAGCTGCCCTTTCCTTATGGTTATCGCCAAGTTACGTGAAAACAGTGCCGAGAGCAACAACCAATCAGAGTGCGAGCTTGGGCTTGGAACGACGAAGGTGCTCAGAAAAAAAATTTCGCGAAAATACGTTCCAAACGGGCCTCCGTGGCCGAGTGGTTAAGACGCCACTCTGCTAATCTGTAGGTTGTGGGCTCGAATCCCGCTGGCTCCATTGCACACACACTTTGTGTGGAGCTCCTGTTGTATTTCTTTGGTGATGTAAATTTCCTTGTGCTATCTCCTCCTTGTATATTGACGATGACTTATAAACAAACTTTCATGTCGAGCACACAAGTCAGATGTATGTTGTTTAAATAAATAAAGCCAAACAAACACATGAACAAACACCAGTTCAGAGTGTTTTAGTTTTAGAGATGCACCATCAAAACCACTTGCAATATGATCGGTCAAAAGGAAAAGAGAAGAATGTGGAACAAGGACTGAATTTACTGAACTAGGAGACATTTCCATACCGAGCCACAATTATTCTGCCGAATTGTGACCCTTTTTAACTACTTCATGATTGCGATTCTAGCTTCATGCCTAAACAACACATTTTATCGCTATCTTTTTCTGGACTCTGTTGTTTGTTTGAAATGCATTTTCCACAGGCGCCTCAAATCTGGTATACTGTTAAATATTTGACCCTTTTGCTGCATCGTCACTCCACCGCTTTTATAGAAAACGATTACTTCACCCTAATATCACGTTCGCTGCCGCTTACATGAAGATGTGATGATAGTTAATGCCGCACTGTAGAAGTGGGTTTTTCCCAGAAGCCGATTAACTTTTTATATGACACATCTTGTCGTGAGGTGGGTGAGATATTTTATAAGTGAAGACTCTTTATTATACAGCACATCACACTTTAATTACGATACGTTACATACACATTACACACAACAATTAAAACACAACATTCTGACTAATATCTTAAACACAAAAGAGCTGCACGCACATATGGTTTTAGTTTCGGTTCGTGAATGTTCCGAAACAGTTATCTCGCGGTCACAGTCAATCAGTTCATTGCTGCTGGACACGACATCTCCTCCCTTCTTAAATTCTTAAAGATCAAGTCTCTTGGGAGGTTTCCGGATCCTATTGGAACGACGTAAGTCCAGTTCAGGTTTCAATGGAATGGACGGAGTACTGCTTTGGACTATGGAATCACTTACAGGAGATGATGATGATGATTCCGGCACTGGGCTGGACGTACGTGAAAATGCTTCTGCTGAGGCTTCAGTCCCAGCTTTTTCATTTACGACAACAGGAACAGATTCTTCAAGTTGTGTTTCTGATTTTTTATTTGAATCTATTGGAACTTGGCGATATACATATGGTGAAGAATAAGCTTCTTTCACTTTATCACCAACTGGACGGATCTGATCTACGTGTCTTCTGACCAAATTCCCCTGCACATTGACTGTGTATTTTAGAGAACCGTCTTGATTTACGACATGCCCAAATTTCCATTTGCAATTTGGCGATCTGTAGTCTCTCACAGCAACATATTCTCCAATTTCAAATTTTCGGTCTTTAAAATCGTAGACTTCCTTCCGTATTTTTTCCTGAATTCTGGTTTTGAGATCAGGCAATAAAAGAACAATTCTAGTACGGATATCTCTCTTAAGAAATAACATTGCTGGACTATGTGTAGTTGTCATATTAGGTGCCTTTCTGTATTGCAATAAGAATTTGCTTAACTTTTGATTTATGCTACCTTCATAATTTTGCATAGCTCTGAGTGCCTGTTTTACTGTGTACACATAACGTTCGGCCTGTCCATTACTGGATGGCTTGAATGGAATACTAGTAATGTGTTTCACTCCATTGCACTGCATAAATCTTGCAAATTCATAAGATGTGAATTGTGAGCCATTGTCACTTACAAGTACAACAGGTAAACCGAACCTACTAAAACAGTCTCTAAGGCAATCGATTGTTTTATTGGCTGTAGTGGATTTTAATGGGTAAACTTCTAACCACTTTGAATAGGCATCAACAATTATCAAGAACATGTATTCATATAGAGGTCCTGCGAAATCTATATGAATTCGTTCCCAACGTGAACTAGGGTACTCCCAATGGTGTACTTTAACTCTAGCCGGATCAGCTTTAAATTTCGCACAATCTGAGCAATTTTTAGCCGCTTCCTCAATGTCTGTATCGATACTCTTCCAATAGACAAATGATCTGGCAATAGCCTTCATTTTTACCATGCCCAGATGTCCCTGGTGCAATTCTTCTAGAACCTGTTTCTGGTTTGTTTCGGGAACGCAAACTCTCTGTCCATACATAATACAACCGTCTTCAGTTGTATAATGCGCTTCCTTCCGCTGTAAATTTTGCCCTTCTTGGAGCGCTTTTAATAAAGGACCAAGTTCTTTATCTGTTTTAGTTGCTTGTCGCAACTCTCTGGACGTAATTGGGAGGGTTTCTATTTGACACATTTGGTATAGAGTGATATCGTCCTTGATTTCGAGTTGTTCAGAAGCTTTCGATAAACGAGAGAGAAAATCAGCATTGCCGTGGTCTTTAGTATTTCGGTATTTAATATCAAACTGAAAGGATTGCAAAATTAATGCGTAATGCAACAACCTAGTTGCAGTCAACACCGGAAACCCACGTTTCGATCCAAAGATGGATACAAGAGGCTTACGATCTGTAATCAGTATGAATCTTCGACCTTTCAAATATAAATAAAATTTTTGTACCGCCCATACAATGGCAAGAGCCTCTTTGTCAATTTGGGAATATTTCTGCTCTAATCGATTTAATGTTCTGGATGCGAAGGCAATGGGTCTTTCACTTCCGTCAGGGTATAAATGTGACAAGACACATCCTATACCAACTGGTGATGCATCAGTTGCTAAAGTCAGAGGCAGTGCAGGATCATAATGTACCAAGACCCTTGGGGAGCAAATCTCTTCTTTAATTTTCTCAAAGGCAACCTGACAATTCCTGGACCAATTAAATTTAACATCTTTTTGAGTTAAGTTATTTAGCGGATTAGCTATAGTCGATAAATTTTCACAAAATTTCCCATAAAAATTTACTAACCCTAAAATACTTTTTACTTCCTGTACGTCTTTAGGAACAGGAGCGTCTAAAATTGCGGAAATTTTTTCATCCGTCTTGTGAAGACCATTCGCGTCAATTTTGTGTCTTAGGAAATTTATTTCATCTTGGAAAAATTTACTTTTTTGTAAATTTAATTTTAACCCATATTCTTTGCATTTTTTGAAAAAATCACCTAAAGCTTTCAAATGAGATTTCTCATCAACCCCCGTAATTCGTGCATCATCCATAAAAACCTTAACTCCTTCCATGCCCTGAAATACTCCATCCACAAAACGTTGCCATATTGCAGGTGCACCATTTAATCCATACATTAATCGCTTACAAACAAATAACCCCTTGTGTGTGTTTATTGTTAATAGTTTTTGACTTTCAGGATGAACTTTCATCTGTAGATATGCGTGCCTAAAGTCCAGTTTTGAAAACTGCTTCCCCCCATTTAAACTGGAAAAAATCTCTTCTAATGTGGGTAATGGATGCTGAAGAACATTTAAATTTGGGTTTTGGGTTTAATGTAACTGAAAAATCAGCACATAGCCGAATACTACCGTCTGATTTAACTACCGGGACAACAGGCGTTGCCCATTCTAGCATTCAACTTTTTCAATTATTACCTCTTTCTCTAGTCTGTCAATTTCTTTTCCAACTCTTTCTTTTAAGGCAAAAGGTACGTCACGGCTTCTACGAAATACAGGTTTAACCCCCCTGTTTTAATTCCAACTTAATTTCACAATTGTTAATCTCCCCATATTTATCATCAAATATTTCTTTATACTCTTCTAAGAGCTTATCTAAGCTTGTTTTATCCGTTGTTTTGAGCATTTTTATCGCCCTCCAATCAAGATTAATTTTATTAAGCCATTCACGACCTAAAATAGTATCTAAATTTTCTTTTACAATATACAAATTCAAATTTGAAATTTGATTTTGGTATTCAACTTTTACAGTTACATACCCCATAGGTACTAACGAATTTCCATTGTAAGTTTTAAATACTACATTGGTATGTTGAATTTTTTTTCGAGATTTTCCTGAAATTTTTTATGCTCATTACGCTGACCGCACCTCCAGTATCCAGTTCCACAGAACAATTTTTGTTCTCAATTTTTAAATTTACCATTATAGGAGGTTGTCGCGGTTCTTCCTCGCGTACTGGGCTTTCATCAGAATTTAATCCAAATATCGGAACATTAATTTCGCTCTCAATATTTTGTTGTTCCCTATTTACATCAACCTGTTTATGTTTTACAGGTTTAACGTGCGCTTTTTTTTGCTGCAAAACATGCCTTCTGAATATGCCTAATTTTTGAGCAAAAATTGCATTTACTTGAAATAAATCGGCATTTTTCTCTATTATGATCCGTGCCCGTGCACCGGCTACAATATTAAGATTTTTTCTGACGTTCAGGAAAATTAGATTTTTTGTTTCCAAGCTTAGAAAATTTATTATTTTTCCCTACATGCACTGCATTTATTCCTCGCCCCATAATATCACTAGCACCCTTAAATGCCTTTTCCATTGCTAATGCTATCTGCAAAGTTTTTTCTAAATCAATATTATCCTCCTCGAATAAACGATCCAGTATTGTTTTATCTCGTAACCCACTTACAAATACATCCCGCAGCATCGTATTTAGCATGGTTGTGTCATATTCGCAATTTACTGCTAACGCTCTCAGTTCAGCGATATACGAACTAATACTTTCCCCCTCATGCTGTTTACTATTTAAAAATTTATGCCGCGACGGAATGACTAAAGGTTTTGGAGTAAGATTTTTTTTAATACATTTTTTAATTTTACTAAAGTTTGGTCCGAAGGAATGTCAGGAGCCAGCAAATTTTTTAACAACTGATAAAGCTTGGGACTCAGTGAGGAAATAAAAACTTTGTTTCTTACATCCTCCGGTACCTTTTGTACATCCAGATACGTTTCAAAACGTTCTAAGAAACTATCGAACTGCTCAGTATCTTCATTAAATTTTTCGAATTGAACAGTGATTTTCTGAGATCCTGCTTCTTTATTCTGAAGTGCTTTTATCAGTTCTTCGTTTTGCTTAAGCAAATTTATAATATGCTGCTCCATATTTCCTGCGTTCCAAACGAAAAGAATCAAACTTTTTACCTTGAGCCGTCTTCGAGCATCGCTCCAATCCAAAGTGAAGAATTTACTATAAAAAAATAAATACATCCTAGGTCGCCACTTGACACATCTTGTCGTGAGGTGGGTGAGATATTTTATAAGTGAAGACTCTTTATTATACAGCAAATCACATTTTAATTACGATACGTTACATACACATTACACACAACAATTAAAACACAACATTCTGACTAATATCTTAAACACAAAAGAGCTGCGCGCACATATGGTTTTAGTTTCGGTTCGTGAATGTTCCGAAACCCTTATCTCGCGGTCACAGTCAATCAGTTCATTGCTGCTGGACACGACATTATAACAAAGAATCAGTGAAGATTTTCCCGCGCCAGCCCCTGACTGGCTATTGGACATCACCCCACATCACGTGCTGGCGCGTGAGTGGTCCCTTAACGTTGGCGCCATAGCACGCTCTATCACGTGAGCGGCAGCTAACGTGGTATGGAGCATTATCGTTCGTCGTTTTGCTGCATCGTCACTGTTCACTCCACCGCTTTTATAGAAAACGATTACTTCACCCTAGTGATGCGCGATAACGATAAGTTTTTCTCCATTGTATGAACATCTCGATAACTGTCGATTGTATGAAAATTTTTTCGATTACTCCAGTTTGCAATACTTTTATACCATACAGGATTCGATTTTATCAAGAGTCGTCTGCAGGTGAATGATTCGGTGTTAATAAAGGCACGACGGATTCACTCGCTAGTGAGCCCCTCCTTTCATTGGTGTCTCTAAATCATACGCAATCTTGTAATATGAAATCTCGAACTGGGTCCTCGTTGTATACGGCATCATAAACCAAACGCGGTGTGGACGCACAGCAAAATCTTGTAAAAAAAAAAAATCTCGATCTAAACGAACCTTTTGCCGGATACTTTTGTTTGTGAAAAGTGGGGAAAAGGGCATAGGAGCTTCATAATATGAATAAGTGGGCATACTGCTTAACTATATATCACATGAGTATTGGCAAAATTTAGAAAAGTGCCCCTGAGAGGGCAATGTAGAGTGAGATTCACCGAAGGTGTATTGTATAACATCAATAAGTGGTCACAAGCTTTTCCAACCATTTGCTACCTAAGAGGTATCGATTTTAATTTACATAAATACCCTCCCCTAGAGCGCAAATGGGGGAAGGAGCAAGGGAGGTGCATAACATGAGAAGTTGTCACAGGCTTTTCCGACAGTATGTCACATGATGGGTCTTGAGTAAATATATTAAAATGCTCCCCGGGAGGGGCAAAGTGAAGGGAGGACCGCAGGAGGTGCATAATATGAGAAAGTGGTAATAGGCTTTTCCAATCATATGGCACATGAGGGGTCTCGGATAAATTTATAGAAGTGTCCCCCGTAGTGGTCAACTTGCGTTGAAGGGCTGCGAAAAGTGCACAGCATGAGTAATGGCCACAGCTCTTTTTAACAATGTATCACATGAGGGATCTCGGTTAAATTTTGAAAACTGCCTTCCCCCCGCCCAAGATCGCGAAGTTTGGAGAAATATAAAAGATTGAGGTACAAAAGATCAAAGGTGGTCACAGGCCAAACTACAACTTCCTGCTTTTCTAAATTCCATATACTATAAATATTATTTACTGGAAGCTCCACAAAAAATAAAAATAATAAAAAATAGTGGCACTTCCGGAGTGCCGACAGAAGTGAAAACTTGAACAATTACGTATATGTTTTTTAATCGTCATGAAATATTTTATTGTGCAAGAAATACAAGGACGAAGTACCCGCGGTAAATTAAAAATTTTCCCGCGCCCTCAAATTCCCGCAGCCCGCACTTTATTTTTTTACAAGTGATAAATAATATTTACTGAATGATTCGATCAAAAAAACACACTGAAAATGACATGTATTGCAGAAATCGCTACGGTTTTAAACATATGTTCGTTCTCTCTTCAGCCCCCCTCCCCCATTTTTTTAATTTTTTTTAATAAGGAATATTTTTTGGAGAGTTTCCACGTACGTGACAGCTTGGTAGTACTAAAATATGATAAACGTCGAAAATTAAGCCTTCATTTCACAAGTTATTGTCATATTCTCATGCTTCTTTCTGTACCTCGTTTCTCGATAAACCCTCCATTTCACAAAGCTTCATCGTAAAACTCTTCTCGATAAATACTCTCATCTCTATTCTCAGCGAGTACGAAAATCATCGTTATCGAAAAGGGTATTCATCGGGAAACCGCAAGTTGCTCGAAATGCCTCATTTATCGAGGTAGATCATGGAGCTAAGAAGGTATATGGAGGAGACATGTGTGACGTCACTTGAAGCTTTTCCTACCCCCTCGTTACAACGCCGCGGCCGCCATATTTGACCTAGGTAAGCTGCCTTTTTCCGTCTGCTACCGATCGTCGTATTGAGGAAGCTCCTCGCGGCGCAAGTCAACTACGGTAAAAGTCAACATGGCGGATATGAAAGAGGGGGAAAGAACTGGTTTTTCGGCGTCAGGGTTCACCATGATGCTAGATTGATATGTCTCCTCCTTATGCCTTCTTAGCTCCATGAGGTAGATTTTCATCACAAAGCTACAAGTCCTTCCATAAACCTGAGATGTAATCGAGATAGGTTTTCAGCGCGAAGCAACGAGTTTCTCGAGATGCCTGAATCATCGTACTAGAAAATTATAGAGATGAGATTTGCTGAAATAAGCGGCATATACGAAAGCTCTTTTAACCATTCTTTCATATTATGAATATTTCACCTTTTGGAGTTGAATTTTAAGGGGGAGGGGAAGGCGAGCGATGAGGGGGTGATTTTTTTAAATCGTAGCTATTTCGACAATAAATGTTATTTTTGATGTGGAGTTTTTTTTTATGGAACTCTCCGGTAAATATTATTTATTAAATATAAAGTTTTTTAAGTGGGGGCTGCGTCATTTTTAGGTGTATTCTGTGAAAAATGAATAAACTCACGGGTGACATGTAAATTTCAAACTTATTTTTGGACTCGTCATATTATATATATATTATCGGAAAGTTTTCGCACTTCTCTTTCATTTTACGAATCTTTCTCCTCCTGGAGTTGAATTACAGGAGTGGTGAAGAGAGGGAGCAATAAGCGGGTGAATTTTTTAAATCGTAGCTATTTCGACAATAAATATCATTTTAGATGTGGAGTTTTTTCTATGGAAGCCTCCAGTAAATATTATTTATTAAATATAAAGATTTTAAAGTGAGGGCTGGTCATTTTTAGGTGTATTCTGGGAAAAAATGAGTGAACCCACGGGTGACATGTAAATTCGAAACTTTTTTTGGACCCTTCATGTGATTGATTATCGGAATGTTTTTCGGATCACTCTTTCATATTATGAACGTTTCTCCTTCTGGGGTTGAATTTCAGCAGGGGAGGGGAAGGGAGCGATGAGGGGGTGAATTTTTTAAATCGTAGCTACTTCGATAATAAATATCATTTTAGTTGTGGTATTCAGATGGAGCGCTCCGGTAAATATTATTTATTAAATACAAAAAGTTTAAAGTGGGGGCTGCGTGATTTCCAGGTGTATTATGGGAAGAAAAAGTAAATCCACCGCCACCGATGAGAAGTACAATTAAAACTTTCTTTATACCTGACATGTGATATGTCATAGGAAAGATTTCGAAGCACTCTTTCATATTATGAACCCTTTTCCTTTTAGAGTTTAATTTCAGGAGGGGGAGGGGGAGCGATGGAGGGGGAATTTTTTTAATTGTAACTATTTCAACAATAAATGTCATTTTTTATGGGGTTTTCAGATGAAGCGCTCCAGTAAATTTTATTTATTAAATACAAAAAATTTAAAATGGGGACTGCGTGATTTCCGGGTGTATTCTGGGAAGAAAAAGTAAACCTGAGGCCACAGGTGAGGAGTAAATTTCAAACTGTTTTTGGACCCGTCATGTAATATGTCATAGGAACGATATCGGAATATCGTTCATATTATGGACCTTTCTCTTCCTGCACTTTAATTCAGGAGGGGGAGGGGGAGCGACGGGGGTTGATTTTTTTAAATCGTAGCTATTTCAAGATTAAATATTATTTTAGAAGTGGTTTCTTGATGGAGCCTTCTAATAAAAATTATTAATTATAAATATTTTAAAGTAAGGGATGCGTGATTTTCGGCTGTATTCTGTTAAGAAAAAGTAAACCTGCGGGTGAGGAGTGAATTTCATACTTTTTTTGCAAACTTCATGTAGGGCTCCCAACTGGTCCGCGAACTGAGCATCAGTATTTTTTAACAGAAAATTTCATGATACGTTTGCGCTAGAATCAACTTCCAAAGGTGGTTTCTTGGCAATTTGCAAGACAAATCTAAAAGGAAACTTTCTCTAAGAAAATTCTGATGTTCAGTTCGCGGACCATTTGGGAGCCCTGTTCATGTGATTGATTATCGGAATGTTTTTCGGACCAATCTTTCATATTAAGAGCGTTTCTCCTCCTGGGGTTTAATTTCAGCAGGGAAAGGAAAGCTATGAGGGGGTGAATTTTTAAAATCATAGCTATTTTGAGAATAAATTTCATTTTAGATGTGGTTTTTTGATGGACCCCTTTAGTGAATATTATTTATTAAATACAAAAAGTTTAAAGTGGGGGCTGTTATAGTTACCAACAGGATCTGGCTGCAAACAAAAAACTTATTAATACATGCAAATTAAATCAACTTCAAAAGGGCTGCAGGCAAGCAGTGTAAACTTTTAATCACGTTTTTTAACAACCACGAGCTACATATATCAATAACAAGTAAGGGTAGAGATGAGTTGAGTTGTAGCTTGTAAAATACAAAGATGAGATGTAATTCACCACAACACTTCCTCCACAAGCCACAACTTACATGCCATTAATTCAATCATAAACCAAATCAAATGAAACTAGTCCTAGCAAAAGACAAAGTTCTTTGAACCTGACACAGGTCAGAGCTTTTGTCATGATGTCGGCCAGCTGTAACTTTCCCGGAACATGTTTTATAAAAAGTTCACCTTCAGTGAATTTTTCTCGCACAAAATGGTATCGCACATCAACATGCTTTGATCTTTTATGAAACTCTGGATTCCTTGCAAGTTTCACTGCACTGGCATTGTCCACCAACAAGGAAGGAGTGTCTAGAGTCGTTATGTTACTTAATAAGCGCTTCAGCCATATTAGCTCTTTTGCACTCTCACTTGCAGCAACATACTCGGCCTCTGTTGTAGACAGCACAACACTTCTTTGTTTTTGGCTCATCCATGAAATGGCACCTCCTGAAAATTTAGAAATCATGCCAGTTCTCGATCGTCTTGTTTTCATATCCCCTGCATAATCAGCATCACTATAAACTTCAAGATTGTTGGGAGCACACTTTGCTTTATATAATAAACCGAAATTGGCAGTACCTTTCAGATATTTAAAAATTCGCTTTACAGCACACCAATCTGATGATCTAGGGTTTTCAAGATTTTCAGAGACAATACTTATAGCATATGATAAATCAGGCCTGGTTGCAATAGCAAGGTACATAAGACTACCAACAGCCTGACGGTAAGGAATTTCTTTTCCTATCATTTTATTACCTTCATCATCAGGAACATAGCTTTTGTCGCTAGGGGTTGATACTGGATTAGCACAGTCCATATTAAACCTTGCAAGTATTTTTCGTGCATAAGCACGTTGGTTCACAAAAATTGAACCATCACTACATTTTGTTATGTTCATACCAAGAAACTGGTTCAGAGAACCTATTGTGATCTTAAAGGTTTGAGAAAGTTGGTTAATAAATTCCTCCACTTCAACCTTGTCAGATCCAACAACTAAGCCATCATCAACATAAATTACAACAAAAAGTTTCTTTTTATCTCTATGTCTGATAAACAAGCAAGGATCAGCAGTGCTAACTTCCAATTTATGTTGTTTCATAAAATTTACAAAGCACTGGTTCCAACAACGAGGTGCTTGTTTGAGACCATATAAACTTCTGTGAAGTAAACAGACTCTTCCACTATTATCGTTGAAACCTTCTGGCTGTGTCATGAAGACTTCCTCCTGAAGTATTCCATATAAAAATGCAGTCTTTACGTCAAACTGCTTTAAATGCAATTCTTCTTTTGCAGTAACTGCCAAAATAGATCTTACCGTGTCATATCTTGCGACAGGGCTAAATGTCTCATCAAAGTCTATACCAGCTTTTTGGGCATATCCCTTTGCTACAAGACGTGCTCGGTATCGCTCCACAGCACCATCAGGATTAAATTTCTTCTTCAGCACCCATCGACAGTTGATGACTTTGGAACCTTTCGGTTTTTCAACCAATTCCCATGTTTTATTTTCGTGTAGGGCAGACATTTCTTCTTTCATGGCATTAAGCCATAAGTCACTTTCACTTGAAGAAAGAGCTTCAGCATATGTAGAGGGATTTTCAGATTCTTCTACAGCAGCTACATTTGCAAGAAGAAATTCTCCAGACTTCATCCATGTGGGCATGCTCCGTTGTCTGTCAGATTTTCTAGGTTCAGAATTTTTTTCTGCTTGGTTGGTTTCTCTTTCTTTGTCCTGAATTTCTACAGACTTCTCAGAAGAGTCTTCTCCTTGAATTTTTTCACATGTCTCAGATGAGTCTTCCCCCTGAATTCTTTCACAAATCTCAGAAGAATCTTCCTCCACCTCCACTGTAACAGGAGTTGTACAGAGACGTTCAGGCTTGAAATACACATCACGAGATTTTATGATTTTATTTTGAGACGGCAAATATATTTGATAGCCATCTCTTTTGTTGACATACCCCACAAGGTGACCACGAACACTTTTGTTGTCAAACTTCTGTCGAAAGTTTTTCGGTATGTGAGCATAACATTCTGTTCCAAACACTCGCAAATGATGCAACGTAGATGTTGGTTGACCAGTCCAAATTTCATGAGGACTCTTGTTTTCTTCTGGTGACAGCCCAGAATGGTTTAGTAGATACACTGCAGTTTCACATGCATTGGCCCACAGTGATCGAGGTAATCCACATGTATAAAGCATAGAACGTGCAAGTTCAACAACTGTTCTATTTTCTCGTTCTGCAGCTCCATTTAGTTCAGGCGTGTATGGTACTCCTAGATTAAGAGATGTACCTCTTTCAGCAAGGATTTGTCGAACATCACCACAATCAAATTCACCTCCTCCATCGCAACGCAATTCTTTCACAGAATGACCATGATTAGTAGCTTCATTGAGAAATATGCGTAAGCAGGAACTCACTTCATTTTTGTTTTTCACAAAGAAAATTCTACGATATTTACTATAATCATCCTTGAAAGATACATAATAGCGTGCACCACTGAAAGATCTCACAGACATGGGGCCATTTACATCAGCATTAATAACTTCACCGATTGACGTGGCTCTATAGGGTCGTGATTTGAAAGGTTTTCTATGTGCTTTGCCAAGAGCACATCCATCACAGAACTCATTTGTTATAGCATAACTCACATGAATGTTCATGTCACTCAACAATTTTCGAACATGTCGTTTATTCTGATGACCGAGACGCTCATGCCATAATTGCAAAGTTTCGGATTCTGTAGCAATGCTTATTTCAGCTGGGCAAGCTGGAACAACAACTCTCATAGACATAACATATGTACCATCTGTCCATGATCCAACAGCAACAAGTTCATTACTGCGATAAAAAGAAACATGCCTATCAGACATTTTTACTTCCACACCATGCTTGGCAGCCTGTTGGACAGAAAAGAGATGCCTTCGCACATCTGGAACATACCACACATCTTCCATGTGTGCATCATACCACTTGCCATGGATAAACACTTCAATGTTTATTTTACCAGATCCATATGCATAGATCTTGCTTTTGTCAGCAAGTGAAATTTCAATAGGCACAGGAAAATGTTTATAAGTTGCAAAATATTGCTTATTTGCAGTCATGTGGTGAGAAGCACCTGAATCACAAATCCAAATATCTGGCTGAGTAAAACTTTCACTAGCACTGAATGCACCTTTGTTATTTTTTGATGACTGATATCTATCATTGAATTTTTTCTTTGGATGGTCTTTACATAAATGTGCAGTAGATCCACATTTAAAGCAAAGCTTTTGTTTGCTTGGTTTGATATTACCTCCAGAAACAGTTTCAGAAATACTTCCAATATTTCTCACAGCTTTTTGTCTCGAAACAGGAGCACGAGCTGCAAATGCACCATAGTCCACAACAGCAGTAGTTTTAACACGCTGTTCAATCGTACATAGTTTTTCCACTAAATTTTTTGTAGTACGTTTTTCCGAGTCTAATGACTCCCAAACATTATTAAATTCTTGGTACTCTGGACCCACGGTCAGAAGAATTTTTCCATGTAGCAATTCTGGTGGAATGGAACTTGAGCCAATACGCGACAGTTCATTGTTCATTTCTGTATAGATTCGTTCAACTTTAGCAGCATGTGTTGCAACATTATCGGTTGGTTCTTTGCAAAACTGGAAAAATTGAGTCATAAGTAAATTAAGCCTTTGAATGCTACTTTGTTCAAAAACACTTACTAATTTGTCCCAAATGTCCTTTGCACTAGTATAAGTCATCACTAAATCAGCTACAGATGGACTTAATGTGCTTGCAATGAGTGCGGCAGCTTTAGCGTTATCACGCCGCCATTCAATCATCTTTTTATTTGCTTCCGCATCGTCAGTTACAGCGACCGGACAAACACGAGATCCTTCAATAATCGAAGTCAGATCATATTGTTCAAAGTGCATTTTCATTTGCCACTTCCACTTGCTCCAATTTTCTGCACCTTCTAGTTTATCAATTTGCACCTTTAGCTCAGCCATGTTAGCGCCACGCGGTTAGGCCTAATTCACTAAAGTTCGTAAGTTTTTCAAAACACCAGTTTTCTTCACGCAGTTTTAAAACATGCTAAGCCCATAACCTGTTATAGTTACCAACAGGATCTGGCTGCAAACAAAAAACTTATTAATACATGCAAATTAAATCAACTTCAAAAGGGCTGCAGGCAAGCAGTGTAAACTTTTAATCACGTTTTTTAACAACCGCGAGCTACATATATCAATAACAAGTAAGGGTAGAGATGAGTTGAGTTGTAGCTTGTAAAATACAAAAATGAGATGTAATTCACCACAACAGGGGCTGCGTGATTTCCGGATGTATCCAGTGAAGAAAAAGTAGTGGAGTAGTGAGGAGTAAATTTCAAACTTTTTACGGACCCGCATATGACGTATCATCGGAAAGTTTTCGGACCAGTCTTTTATATTATGAATATTTGTTCTTTGCTCAATTTGGCCTCCTTATAGAAGCGCTTTTCAAATTTTTTTTGAAATCATTTCCTTTTTCTGAATTCAGATCGGATTTTTTTATGGAGACTTCAATATATAATTTATAATATATGAAAAATTCACAAACAGGGAGGGCAGGCTGTATTCCGGGTGTTGCAATAGTTGGAATTCTAAGGGGAGCATTTTTTATATCTTTTGTTGACACCTTTTTCGTGGTATATCATTGGAAAGCTCTGTAATTACCATTTTATTTTATATACCTGATGTGATATATTGTTGGGAGCCTTATGACCATTTACTCATGTTATGCACTTTCATTGCTTCTCCACCACTTTGCCCCCTGGGTAGTCCGTTTTATGTACTTCAATAGAGAGTCTTCTAATAACAGGGAAATTGTAGAACTTATCTCAAATGATGTACAAAAATCAATAAAAGATTTTGATCACGTTTTAGTTCATGTTCTTTCCACTAGGGGTGCTTTTGATTATTTTTTCTTTGGCCATTTTGCTACTCGCGACTTTACAACTTTTTGCAACCAAGGAACACCGTTACATGACTTTTCTACTATGGTGGCTCCATTATAGCAGTCTTTTGATTTGTTGTTGTTTTTTATTTCCATTTGTTTTCAGTTACCATGTATTTACTAAATTGTGCTTTGTAAACATGTAATAACAAAGATTTTAATAATTGATTGTAAAACATCTCGATTGTAGATTCTTGAAATTAAGATAGAAAGGTAAGTACTAAATAAGAAACTAAGATAACTAAGATATCCTTCTTACAAGGAAGGTCTCCATTGGGGGCATACTCAGAATTTTTTGAAAAAAATACGAATTAAACTACTCATGTAGGTAATAAAGGATCAGTGAACATTAGCGGCGGAATTACATTATTAGATATGTAAAAAAATAAAATAGTTTGGAATAATTGGCGTGAAAAGCTGAAAGCGACGCGAGATTTGGCGAGCAGTGCATTTCCTCGCCAAAAGCAGACGATTTTAACGAATCTGAAAATTGATTTTAATTGACGTCACTGTTAAAAATCTGCAGCATTTACTGCAACGTCACTCCACTACTTTTATAGAATATCTCTCTTCTGACCAATGAGAATGCTCCATAGCATGGTGAATTGACCGTGTCATAACACTGTTAAAAATCTGCTGCATTTTGTTGCAACGCACTCCACCGCTTGTATATAATATCTCTATTCCAACCAATGAGAAAGCTCCATTTCACGGCCAAGTAACCGTTTTCTATACAAGCAAGAGAGTGCGCTGCAACAAAATGCAGCAGATTTTTAACAGTGCATTTTTCAATTTGGAACAATTTTAATCAATTTAAATTGTGTTTTAAATGATAAAATATATTAATTTCATTTTGTTATAAGTACATATAAACGTATATGACAAAATTACACTTAAAGTAAAGTAAAAATGCAAAACTAAAATTACTTAAACTAAACTTATTTAAATAAATTGAACATAGAAAGTTTTTTCTTTAAAAAGTATTCGAAGCGTAAAAGCGTTTCTTTTAAAAATTTCATTTTTTCGCCAACCGGAGATAAATCGCCAAATAAACTAAATTTTTATTATTTTTTTACGGACGTTATAAGGAGGTTCCGCCGAATTTTTTTTATAAACATATATAACTATATGAGAAGAACATTCTGTAATTTTTTCAGATTTTTTTGAGTACGCCCGTATGGAGACCTTCCTTGTTAGTTCCATGGGTAATCGCAACGACCAAAGTGGGAAGGGGGGGGGGAAGAATCGGTGCAGCTCGTGCATGACCACTTTGGAATACGGCATTTCTAATGGCTAGATATATCTGTACATAAAATCAGTGACATAGAGTCTTTACATTGGGAGATTGAAAGGTGGGAGAGAGGTACCGAGCTGAGGGATCCCCATGAAATTGTGGAATCGAAATTGGAAAACTTGGATGTCATAACCCAATCCTTCATCATTGTGCATCCCTCTTTGCTCAGCATCCACAAAAACATGGTTTGACATCTCGTTGGAGTATAGGAAAACAGAAAACAGCAGAAAATACAAAATTAGTCAATAAGAATTTCAAAATAAATTAAAGAAATATCATTTGAAATTTAAAAATTGTTTATTTTATTTACAAGTTATAAATTTACAAAGTATTTTGCATATAGTTGTATAAAATAATAAATAGAGAATTACATTAAAAACATAGAAATAAAAACTATAAAATTACGAATATAGGAGAATTGGAAGATTCTATATCTATCATGTGAAATTAATATTCATTTTCTCAAAAACTATCAAACATACTTACTTATATTTTTTAGATGCATAATATAAATAGTACTTATTAATAAACATATATTTTTTAGTTATTTTTTTTTTAATCAGGAATAAAATATAAGTTTTAAATAATAAAATATTTTCTATTTCTCCAAACAAAATATTTTTAATACAAATTTTGTACATTAACAAAAGTTCACTTCAGATTGATTAGGGATATGTGTAAAATATTCAGGCAAAATTGGAGACACATGTAGTAGTGTCCATAAAAATATACACTTAAATTCAAAAGACAATATTTTGAGTAAATTGAGTTTAAAGTTTATATCTATATCTATAAACAAACTGGTTTACTTAAAACTTTTTAACTTTTCGTTGTCACATGAACAAAAGTAATGTACTACTCGAAAGGAGGAAAAATAAAGGATTAAAATATATATACAGGGTGGTCATAAAAAAACTTTGCCGATATATGGAGCTCTAGCGGCCAGTCCGCTCAACCAATCGAGGTGAAATTTCAGACATAGCTATTCAGAGGTATGAGCTCGAGATTCTGTGAACGACAACAAAATGGCGCTCACGGTTATGGTTATAGTTACAGAAACTCGAAAATTTCCAATGGCAACACCCATTTTTTCATCACAAAATGCTCAGCGCATGCGAAAACCCTAAAGAGCGTTGGAACCGTACGTGTATATACATATTTTCCACATGGGTGCCATCACCATTAATTGCCTGTGATGATACCCATGTGGAAAATGTGTAATCAAAATAAAAGTTTTAGTTTCTCCGATCTGTATTGTAATCAGAGATTAGGGTACTGACTCTGTGTCACATGCAAATTTCCTCCTTGCGCCCCAATCGAGTTTTTCTTATGGGGGGGGTGTAGGATTCGGAGAACGGTTTTTTGTGCGTGCATAACATGTCCGTTTCTTGCAATACACGTACGGTTCCAACGCTCTTTAGGATTTTCGCATGCGCTGAGCATTTTGCGATGAAAAAAATGGGTCTTACCATTGGAAATTTTCGAGTTTCTGTAACTATAACCGTAACCATGAGCGCCATTTTGTTGTCGTTCACAGAATCTCGAGCTCATACCTCTGAATAGCTATATCTGAAATTTCATTTCGATCGGTTGAGCGGACTGGCCACTAGAGCTCCGTATATCGGCAAAGTTTTTTTATGACCACCCTGTATAGCTATATAAATAAAAATGTTTTATGAATTTGTCTTTCAACAACTGCCCTTAAAAAGACCCCCCCCCCCCCAAATGAAGGTATACTATTAATTTTCTTTGAATACTATATTTTGTAGGTTTAATATTGTCCATTGCGATTACTTTCAAAGCCGTGAAAGGAGAGCGACAAAAAGGCAAGTACATTAGGAGGCCAGGTTCGTTTTTAAAGTAAAGTTTTATTTTGCCCTTTCGAGAGAGATGGGCGCTCAACGTGATACTGGCAATCACAGCAGAGAGAGGCAAAGTGGTGGTTCTTAGAGTTAGAACCAAGATAACATCAGTTGTCACTTATCGCCAAAGGTTACAATGTTTGGCATGTATATGATATTTGGCAAAAATATACGTGCAATTTTTTCTTCTGAGAGAGAGATTTTGTACTTAGCATATTAACAAGATAATCGCTAATTGGCGACAAAAGAGTTTAAAGTTTGATATTGGAATTTGAAAAAGCAAAGGAATTTTTGTGGGCTAGGCCTTGGGGCTCTTGAAGCGGGCTAAAATTCGCGAATGGATACCATGTAAGGAACGGTAGCATGAGGAAGGAGATATATTCGAATATGTACGACGCGCAAAACATCTTATGCAGCATTTTTATTATAGAGCAGCTGGTATTAAGAAAACCACATTCGGTTTTTATGACCATATAAGGTATGGAAAGAGTGAAATACATGTGCCGGCATTTCGGTGACCGTTATATTAAGGGGGTCGTTTAAGTATTACTAAAATGAGAAAAGGGGCGATATATTTATAACTTCAACTGTAATGTAGATCTTGTTGTGATCATGATTTTTAATTACTTAAAAAAAAAAAGATTTTTTTTTTTTTTTTTTAATGGAGGAAAAGATAAGTTTATCAATTTGTTACCTAACATCGTCATATTCAATGATATATGATATATTGATATCATAGAAGGAATATTTGATTTGGTTGAAGTATAAACCCAGTATCACCCAGTATCATTCAAAATCATTTAAAAAAAGGTAAATGTTATTTTTTTTGCTAAGTTGGCGTTTGCTGATTGTATATATATATATATGTATATATAACTACAAAAGGGCTTATATATTTTGTTCTCTAGAGATAATATTTGATGTTAAAATTATATTAATTAATTTCGCTCATATAATTCTTCACGATCAAAATTTCGTTTAATGATTTTCTGCCAAAATTTCCTATAGACTGCGAATGTATATAATATTACTTTTGATGTTAGTCTTTCTTTTATTTTAGCCTATTAAATAATCTATTTTGGATTATTATAATCCAAATAATATTTACACAATTTAACATAAAACAATTCCTTTGTATATTATATGTTTTGTGAAATGTTCTTTAAAATTTGTGAAATGTTTAAGACTTGAAATAAACTTGTAACGGTTGGGTGCTCGTACTGGGGTTTAAATGCAGACATAACTCTGGAACTAAGATAAAAACAGTTTATTTAAAGTGGATAGGGCTCAAGGGCAGTGTAGCAGTTCCTAAATTTAATAACTGGTAACAATGCTAAAAGATTAAACTCATACTCACAGCTCCGGCACTAACTCTGTCGGGGCACATCAGATTACTTCTCACTTCAACTTCCTCCTAAACTGCTAGATAAACTTTATTAGACAGCCCGTGGCTGTACATGTACTCTTTATTGACTTTGAAAATACTCAATGTAATCAACATTAAATCTTACCATCGGCACATTTCTCGAATCTACTTCCAAAACTCCTTCTCACTCACTGAAGGCTCCATACACCTAGCTGGCTAATGTCGCTAGACTCACCTAGTCGGCCAAGGCCGCCTAGACACACTACACACACTCAAACTCCAAGCTTTTATATGCTGCAAACTGAGATACTACAAATTTACATATTACTTCTAACCGCGACATAACTGTAGAATCCGAGAAAGACACACACGCTCTAGAAAGTTAAAGTAAAAGAGAGGATAGATGTCGCTTTCACGCTTACACATGTTAAATCATTGACGTCACGTTCTCAAAAATGCTAGAGTGCCTTTATTACAAAGGTCACTCCCTCACAACCCTTCCTTGGACTCTACAGAGAAAAAGGACTGGGCAAAATGCATGCCCAGGACTTTTTCTTGTTATAAATTTCAAACCGTACAAAAACAAAGAGATGGGTGAAATTTGGCACCGAAACATAACTTTTAAAATATTACACTTTAACCCATCACAACAAAAACATCAGTTCGCATCAAATATTCACATATTCAATCACAATCATCCTCCTATTTAAAAAATAACCTCCATAAAACTTTCAAAACTTATAAAACTTCCAAAACCAACTACTTCTTTTTAAGAATAACCCACTCCACTGGGAGTGCTAAAATTCATCAAAACATTGACCTTACGAAATTTTCCTCAATACTGAAATACAACTGTAACTTTACCAAAAATTTCTAAATAAAAAACTTTCCTAACACTAGAATTTGCACCAAGTCCAAAAAACCCAATGCGCAAAAAATTTCCTCAAATTCAGAACTCATCTAAAATTAAATTTACTTCATACTACCATAACGCTATGCTACAATAACTCCGTACTACTACGTAATACCTAATACCCATAAGCCAATGAACTAACTCCCAAAAATTCGTCAGAACTAGCTCCACTTTCACAATATTTGGGGTAAACATACGTACAGCTTCACATAGCTGTGCTTATGCAATAATAATCTATAAAATCAAACTTTGCAAAACCAAGTGACGTCATCACATGACTCTTCATCTGTATTAACTAAAAGAAAAATAGCAGTATCAATATATAACACAGGTATACTTCCCTGCAAGAAAATCACATTAACATTCAATTTTAATACAATACAATTTCATATTCAAATGCAACATAAAACTTCGCAACGTGTGGAAAACACCTCCCAACTAAAGTACAAACGCAACGCATAAACCACGAACGATAAGAAGAAAGTTAATTCATTAAATGTTAGTATAAGAGATAGAAACGTGTGTCAAGGACTTCTTGACCGCAAAACACGTGCCCGCCTGATCCACGGCACGTGTACAAAATAACCCAAATTACTATCTATACCTTTCTGAAAATTAAACATACATTAACATACATTTTATAACGCATGAACAGTATAACAATATAATAACATTTTAACAACTAACATAACAACTTAACAATAGATCCAGAATTTTTAAAAGCAGTTAAGACAAAAATTTCAAACATACATAAAAGTAACAATTTTGCAAACAAATTTTGAACACAATTAAGCACCATTCGTGAATCCGTCAAAAATTTCCAAAAATGGCCAAAAATACAAAACAGTCTATCTGCTTTTTATTCCTTCACATTGCTACCACATATATGCACTCTAATAGAAATTTAATAAAGAACATGATCACCCAATTATAGAGATGATTCGCTGCTAGCCGGCTTCATACTACAGGATGGCTTTCTCCTCTTGTCCCAAAAACCTTGCACGAAAGATCTTTCGTTATCAGAACTGTACGGTGACGCCACAGTTGACTGTCGTGCCTGCAGCCTGGTCCTGAATGGATGCCGTGGGACACTTGTAGATTCCATTCGGCGACTCCGCTCTGGTCGGCTCGCTGGGGTCACTCCATGGCGAGATTCAAACTGCTGACGCTGGTACTCTGAATGTTGTCTCCTCTTTCTAAACGCACCCGAAGTTACTGAAGATCCTAGACCACGTTTCTTTCCGGATCTACGCTGTCTCTTATTTGGCAAAAAGTCCGATTTAAAAGTTCTTTTCTCAGTTTGAGTGCGTCAAAACCAATATGAATTTCATTAGTTAAACTCGGTTTATCTGAAAAGACTTCACCAAAATCGACCAAAGACTTATTAAATTCCTCCTTCTTGATTTCACTTAAACCCGACTCCCCCAAATTAACTGACACTGAAACAGGTTCTTTCTTACTCACATTCTCATCATTATTCACGATCAACGACTTTTTAAAGAAATCCAGACTAATCCCTCTATCCTTCATATAATCCACACCGACTGTACAATTCACTGTTAATCCATCTAACACACAAAACTCCCAACATATCTTAACCGAACGAATTTCAACTTCTAAATCTATTGAACCCTTATTATCACAAGCTACTCCCTGTGCCGACTGAACCACCAGACTTAACCTCTTCAACTTCTTATACGAAAAATATTTGCGATAACAATCGTAAGAAATGAACGACTTATCTGCCCCTGTATCGAAGACACTCTTAACTACAATACCATGTAACACGATTAACGCTTCAGGTAACTTAACCGGATTAATAGTAACTTTATTCAAACTCATAGAAGACTTTTCCAACCACTGAACACATCTCTTTTGCATTAATCTACCCCCAGAATTCTCATCCGAAGTTAATCTCCTTACTTGCGAAGACACATTCTTGTCACGTACTCCCCCTTTCCGACCATAATCACTATTCTGCCTATTGCCATACATATATCTATCACCACTTTTAAAATTATTAGCACCACCAAAATTCCTATTACCATTACCAGTATTTGACATATTACGACCAAATCCATAATTTCTATTACTCAAATTATTATCCAGAAATCGCTGTCCCCCTTTCAAAAAATTACGCTCTCCCTCATTTCTCCAATTACTTCCCGTGACAGGACTCTGTCGAGGGCTACGTGAATCCCGTTGATCGGAGCTATGCCGAGTCTCATACTTCGATAAAATTTGGTGCATTTCTGAAAAGTTCTTAGGTGCTCTAATCTTGATATAGTCCTGTATATTCGCATTTTAAAGAGGCAGCACTATGTCCAATAATTCCTCAAATGTGATATCTAAATCCAATTTATTCTTCAAGTCAAGCTTACGTAGGTAAAACTTTGATGTTGATTTGTAAATATTCTGCTTATTGCAGTAAAATTCCTTCCTCAAAATACTCTTATCTTTAACGCTAGGAAATGCCTTTTTTAACTCAATCACAGTCTGCTCAAATCTTTTAGCTTCATCATTAATCAAAAATTTTCCAATATTTTCTAACCACAAAAGTGCTTCGCCCTTCAGAGAGCATTTAAGCACTATATATCTATTTTTCTCAGGTATATTATTGAACAAAATATAATTATCCAATTGTACTAGAAATTCATTAACGTCACCTGCACCCGTAAAATAAACACGTGGCACAATCTCACAATGTCCGACTTTTCGTTAGGCGCCATTTGTAACGGTTGGGTGCTCGTACTGGGGTTTAAATGCAGACATTACTCAGGAACTAAGATAAAAACAGTTTATTTAAAGTGGATAGGGCTCAAGGGCAGTGTAGCAGTTCCTAATTTTAATAACTGGTAACAATGCTAAAAGATTAAACTCATACTCACAGCTCCGGCACTAACTCAATCGAGGCACTTCAGATTACTTCTCACTTCAACTTCCTCCTAAACTGCTAGATAAACTTCATTAGACAGCCCGTGACTGTACATGTACTCTTTATTGACTTTGAAAATACTCAATGTAATCAACATTAAATCTTACCACCGGCACATTTCTCGAATCTACTTCCAAAACTCCTTGTCACTCACTGAAGGCTCGATACACCTAGCTGGCTAATGTCGCTAGACTCACCTAGTCGGCCAAGGCCGCCTAGACACACTACACACACTCAAACTCCAAGCTTTTATATGCTGCAAACTAAGATACTACAAATTTACATATTACTTCTAACCGCGACATAACTGTAGAATCCGAGAAAGACACACACGCTCTAGAAAGTTAAAGTAAAAGAGAGGATAGATGTCGCTTTCACGCTTACACATGTTAAATCATTGACATCACGTTCTCAAAAATGCTAGAGTGCTTTTATTACAAAGGTCACTCCCTCACAAACTGGTTAAATTCTTTTTTTTTCTAACTTCTTTTTTCCCGTTTTTTTTTCTTTTGAGAAAATTGGTTTAATTTCCGTAGCATCTGAGTATATATTTACATATTTATAACATTATTTATAAATCAGAAATTAATTAAATTGTTTTTGTGATTTGGTGTAAATCTTACAAATTTTTTCAACTTTGAAACTTAAAAGTTTTTTAGAAGGTCAAACCATTATATTGTTTTTCATTTTCAGATAATTTGATATGGTATACGACAATAATGATTTTATATTTCAGCTATAAATCTATAGCGAGATAAATTTGTGTTTTGTAAACATTTTTAGGTAGCTTTCATTACAAAAAGTAAAAAGCTACCTATTGCAGCCATACGGAGGAAAGCACTTCCAGAAAATTTTGGTATATTTTCACCATATCATGACCCCCAGACCCCAATGATTTTTGTCATACTGTAACTATCGTATTTATGAACCGATTTGAATGAAACTTGGTATGTACATAGTACATACAAATGGCTTGACCGAGTTTGTTGGCCAGCATCATCTGCCATTTTTTTTCAAGAGGGTGGCCATTAAAAAAAATATTTAAAATTAAATGCGAAAAATTTAAAAGTTAAAAAATATTTTTCTTTTATGTGTTAGAATTTAAAACAACGATTCCAGAACACTTTTTATTTTGTCCATATCTTAAAAAATGATTGAGTTATATGAAAAATGATTGAGTTGAATTTTTCTTATGGCTGACATTTAAAACGATCTGATTTTTGTCACGTGATAACACGCGTATTTATGAATAGATTTGGATGTAACTTGGTGTGTAGTGTGTACATAGTACATAATAAAACCTGGACCGAGTTCGTTAGCCAATTCCATCCGCCATCTTGTTTCAAAATGGCGGCCATTTAATTTTTTATAATTTAAAATTTAAAATTAGGCACAAGAAAATGAGAAATTGAAAAAGATTTTTCTTTTATGCATTTGACCTTGATACAAAGATTCCAGAGCATTTTTTGTTTTGTTTGTATCTTAAAAAATGGCTGAATTATAGTACTTTTAACTTCTAGTGTTGCTCACATGTTGAAATGACCTGATTTTGGTCACGTGATAACACGCGTATTTATAAACCGATTTGGATGAAACTTGGTGCGTACATAGTACATACCGATGTCTGGACCAAGTTTGTTGGACAGTTCCATCCGCCATCTTGCTTCAAAATGGCGAAATATTATTTTTTTTAATTTAAATTTTAAAATTTGGTGCAAAAAAGTAAGAAAATAAAAAAGATTTTTCTTTTGTGTGTTTGACCTTGATACAAAGATTTCAGAGTATTTTTTTGTTTCATTTATATCTTGAAAAATGGCTGAGTTATAGCACTTTCAATTTCCAGTGTGGTTGACATTTTGAAACGGTTTGAAATTTTTCACGCGATATTTCGCATATTTATAAACTGATTTGGATATAACTCCGTATGTACATAGTACATAACAATGTCTTGACCGAGTTCATCTGCCAACTTAATCCGCCCTCTTGTTTCAAAATGACGGCCATTTAAGCTTGTCAAAATTCTTTTAAATGTATAATGATGTACAGTGGCGGTCAAATATTTCCGGCCAGCAAAAATATTTCAGTTAATTTGTAAATATACCCATACAAATAGGAATCTCAAAGCGGTATTTATACATTTTATTGACATATTAGTTAGGAACTTACTTATAGAAGAACGTGTAAATATCAATAAATTTAATTGACAAAACTAAGTATAAAAGAAAACGCATGTTCTCAAAAGTTCCCGGCCACCTTCACAAGTTTGTGAAAAAGTGGTATTGTAATGGAAAATTACAGTGATCAACAACATTTACAAATACTATTTTATCGTATTACTATTTTATTAGCTATAGTAATAAGTACTACGGCGCAGCAACGTGACATTCATACAATCAACGGTTAAGATAGTCTATGGTACGTATTTTCCACATTTCTTGCAATTTTGGCGAAATTTCGGCTGACTTGGAATATTTATAGTTCCGCAGACTTTTGCCAACTTTTTTTCAAAGATCTTCTATTGGATTCATGTTGGACGTTTGGGCTGACCATTTCAAAAACGAAATTTTTTGTGCGAAAACCATTGCTTATCGAGACTTGCATACATTATTTATGTCATTATCATGTTACGAAAAATAGTTGTGACCAAAATTTTTTCTCTAATAAGGCAGAAAATGGTCTTGCAAGATATCCTTATACATTGTATCATTCATCTGGCTGTAGATTTCAAATGCAAGACCGACACTTTCTGAAGAAAATACTCACGGCATAACGTGTCCTCCGACATGCTTCATTGTAGGAATAACATAGGTCGAATCATATCTTTTGTTGTTAGGTCATCGTATGCAGTGTCTGCCATAACTATCAAAAAAGTTTCAAATTCAATTAATGGAAAAATAAAACTTTTGTCCAGTTTTCACTTGACCAGACTTTGTGTTCCTTGGAAAATGAAAGTAGGGTACGTCGGTATTTTTTTTTACCTCTGAAAATTTTTTAACACCGACTCTTCCATAAAGTTTTGTATCACGTCAGCATCATAACACGGTAGACTAACTTATTTCAGCAATATTTTCATTCCGTAAATCGCAGTATATTGCAACGGAATTTTCATGCCGTTTATCAATGGTTTTTCTCCTGATTATTCTCTCCACAGGAATAGTAATTTTCAGGGGTCTCCCGGACCTCTGAAAATCCTGAAAGCCATGGCCATCTTTATATAATTTTTAAATATTATTTACAGTCGATTTTATCGATCGATAACTTAGCCGCAATATCTCGAGAAGATTGGCCTTTTAGCGACAAAATAATCACTCATTTATGAACAATTATTGTTGAACTTTTCAAATTTGAATTCAAACTATGCTACGTTGATGCATTCATAAACACAAAAAACACTTTACAGATAGAAAAAACTAAAGAATGATAAGTGGCCGGAAACTTTTGAGAACATGCGTTTTCTTTTATACTTAATTTTGTCAATAAAATTTATTGATATTTACACGTTCTTCTACAAGTAAGTTCCTAACTAATATGTCAATAAAATGTATCTCTTTGAGATTCCACTTCATATGGGTATATTTACAAATTAACTGAAAAATTTTTGCTGGCCGGAAACTTTTGACCGCCACTGTACATACAAAAAATTAGAAATTGAAAAAGGTTCTTTCTAAAGTATTTATCTTAATAATGAATTCCGGAATATTTTTTGCTTTGTCTTTACCTTAAAAAACGCATGAGATATATAGCAGCTTGAATTTCTAATGTGGGTGACATTTTTTTTTTAAAATCAATTTACCTGCGGCAGCACTCGTATATATTACTCGATTTCAACATGAGTGTGCATGTGCACATGAATTAAGATTTCGACCAAGCTGATTGGTTTGTTTTATCCATCCTGTAGCTTTAAAATGCCCTACACTTCATGATATCGTGGAATTTGGCGTCTCTCTAAATCGCTTAAAATAAAACCAGGTTGAATAAAAGATGACTAATTTCTAAAAATTCCTATTAATATTCAGTATTGACAAAAATTAGTATTCATTGTCATAAAATCGGGTTCCACTAATTTGAACTTCGTTTGTTTGAATAATATAACTTAATTTAAAATAAATAAATAATTATATGAAAGCTACCTCTTCCTCCCGGCATTGCCGAAAGGACTTTTTTTTTCGGCACGAGGTGTATTGAATGCTTAAATTTCTTAATTTTTAACTAAAATATTTCTTATAATCAGAAATAACGTATCGTAAAAAATATAGCAAATTCTATTAATCATTGAAACTGCAATCACAATATTTTTTTGTTCAGATATATTTTTTATTTTTTTAAAACACGTATGTTACAATTTTAACACGCACGAATACGTGTGCATAATGCGTAAAAAAATCTAAAAAAAAAATATTACCACTGTTATATATTTTAAATATTAAAGTTTTACTTTAATTAAATTTCCATATTATACTCGTTATTTTAAAAATATCCATGAACTTGTAAACCAGTATTTTCACGGAAAACATCGAAATGAAGATTATATACAGGGTGAGTTATAAATATCGAAACAATAGGTTATCTCCTTAAATATTGCCCCTAGATCATATTTCCAATTGCAAAAACTGATAAAAAAGGTAAAATTTTTGATAAGATAAGTTGCAATTCCATGGGGAGGGGGGGGGGGTCTATTTGAAAAAAATACGAAAATTAAATTTTTATATGACCCCTATAGGATAAAAATTCCAATTAGGAAAACTTTCCTTATCCAGCCCCGAAAAAGACACAAAAAGTTGCTTCTTCATGTCTTCAAAACTCGAAGAATTATAGCCGTTTAAATAATTCATCAGCTTTAAAAGGATTAGACACAAATTGAAATGCGCACAATTCAAAAAACAATATTACTTTAACAGTTCTAGGAAAAATGTAAAAAAAGCTATCTTTTGAGTTAGAATTTTGTTTTTGTTTTTTTCCTTTTTTTGTGATAGCCGTATAATTTGCTAAGAAAATCACATCCTAAAATTTCTCATAAAAGTTCTAAAAATTTCATATGGTTAGTACTGGTTTAAATGGGATAATTAAAAATCGTTATAACTCAAAACATTATTTATCGGATTTCAACACCTTTCCATTTAAGATGAAAATCTGATTTTAGTTTTGTTCCAGGGTTTTTGTTTTTCAATATTAATTTTAAAACTATTAAAAATATTTATTTAAAAATAATAGAACATAAAAAAATCATTTTTTTCAAAAGTAAACATTTTTTCAGAAATAAACATTATTTCAAAAGTAAACATTTTTTCAAATTTGCCGAAACAAATTTAATGTAAAATAATCAAAAATGACATGTTTCAAGTTTGTATTTTTTTCTTTAAAAACTCTTAACTTTTAATAATTTACAGACAAAAATAGTGGGGAAAAAATTCATTATGCAGAAAAACAAAGTGTACTGTTTAAATATCCTTCAGTTATTTAAAAGAATGCTTTTTCTAAGATGCAGATTAAGTCTTTTTCTAAAATTTGGCTCTTAAAACATCAGGCTTTTTATCGTCCTGGATAGGCTGTTAAAAAATCTGTATTCTGGACCCAGGTCGTTACTTTTTCTGAAGATTCGCTTGGCCGGGTCGCTTTTTCAGAAATAATCATGTTTTGAGCACCAGCCTTGGCAAGTTGGTGAAAACGAGAACGTTTACTAGCTGCATCGCCAAACGCGAATCGTCGTTTTGTTTTGATTTTCATCCGAAATGGCGGCAGACGATCAATCGTATTTTAGAATAAAAATCTGACCTAAATTAAAAGAATATTTTGAATATTGTGTTTTAGATGAGAAGAAATCGTCTTCGAAGCAAATTGAAACACTTAAATTTATTAATTTAAGCAAATTAACAAATAGAAAAATTAAAAGCTTGGGTTATTTAACATTTGGTGGGAATGAAAGAAAACAAACTTTTTTTAGGAGGGGGGGGGGGCAAAATTTGAATAATTGGCTCTTTATTTATAGTTACCTCAAAGTAATAAATAGGACAGAATATTTCTTATAAAATGTAAAGAATTTAAAAGCAAACAAATAAAAATATGAAAGCATGTGCAGAAAACTTTAACCCTGGTTTTACTTTTTTTTATCCTTTTATATATGATAAATTATTTATTTGTTATTTAAAAATCAACAGACCTTGCAAAACAGTACAACTTATGCACTGTTATGGATAAGCCAAGGGATAGAGAACATTTTAGACACAATTTTATCTAATCTTTTCTGCAAAACAACGTTTAATTTTAAATGGTATAAAAAATAGTGTGCTGGAGGGGGGGGGGTTACTAGAAAAAATTCTGAATGGGGAATTGCCTGAAACGACTGACCATTATTTTATTGCCACTGAAACTTAACAAATAGTGAGTGCAGAATGACGAAAAATGGTGTGTGGGGAGGGAGGAATTTCATTGGAGAGAGGAATTTAGATGATTTATTCAAATATGTTGAACTGCTATTTCAAAATAATAAATGAAACAATTAAGACGAAATAATATTAAAAATATAGCAGAAATTTTAAAATAAAAAAACTGTAGTATTTAAAATTTTGTGCATTAGGGGCATATCACTGTTCTTTTTTGTTTTTTTACAAGAACTCAAATAATGATAAAGATTTTAAAAGCATTAAAAAAATATTGATTTAACTGCAAACATCAACTTGCATTTTAACTTATTGATTTAATTGCAGGATGTATCTAAATAATTTATTATTTATCATTCAAATTAATTATAACAAATTGATTTTAGTTTCAACTTATCATTAACTTCTAATCGCAATTAAATAAAAAAACTAATTTTTAATGAATTATTTCAGTGAAAACATAATTTATTAATGCACTCTGCACGTCACACAATTATGCCACTTAATAAGCAAATAAATACGCACACGCAATAAATAAATAAATAAAAATAAATAATTTCAGTAGCAATACAAATAAAACTAAGTTCAAATGTGTCATAAAAAATGATCAATAGAATTATATTTATTACAAGAAACCTTTTGTTTTTATTTTTCCAAAAAAAAATAAAATAAGTTCTCATTTCTTCGAACATAGCGAATTGCAAGATACAGCTAAATAATTTGCGATTTATCGTTCAATCTAATTATAATCCAACTTACTTTCATTAATTTATAATAGCAAGTAAATTAAAAACAATTAATTTTTAATAAGTTATTTCAGTTAAAACATATTTGATTAATGCACTCAACACGTCACATAATTATGCCGCTTAAAAAAGAAACAGACACAAACACAAAATAAGTAAATAAAAATAAATTAATTCAGTAGCAATACAAAATAAGCTAAGTTCAAATGTATCATAAAAAACATGATCAATAGAATTATATTTATTATAAGAGAATCTTTACTACTGATAATTAAGTTCTCAATTTCATCGAACACAGCGAATTAAGGAAATAAAAAAATATTTTTGAACTGAAATTTTTTTTTAAAAAATTATATGCTCTGTGAAATTTAATCTGAAAAATCTCTAAGTTATGTTTTAATTGTAAACAACGGTGATTAACATTTCCTCCTACTATAGTCTCTGCTTGATAACATTTACAGAAAAACAAATGAACAATAAGCACGAACTCAACTCTTTACAGGAGGAAAGATTTGCTATTCGCTACGCGTATGACGTCACAAACAAGAAATGGTACGTAGCATTGAATTCATCTCCCCGCCAACCATTGCTCTAGCGATAAGGTGTTCAAAACGTGATTTTTTCTGAAAGAGCGGCCGGGTCTAATGTATTTTTCATACCGGAGGGGACTGCTTCCTTCTTCATAGGTCTGCACAATCCCAGTCTTGAACAATCCGTATTAAAATCACTGTTTCTGACTGACCGTGCATAAAATAAGTAAAATTTGGTTCAACCAAAATTTTTACAAAAACTACATAGATTTTAAAATCGCTTTTATTTTACAAAAAAAAAAAAAAAACATTTTTTTAACGAATAGTATATTTAAAAGCTAAAAAATTAAATACTGTAAAACCAGTGAAAAAAATCTGCTTAAGGCAGAATTCTGTCTTAAATGCAAAATGTGTTGATCCATAGAAAATAAATATAATAATACCTGAGAAAAGAAAAGAAAAAAAAAAAAACTCCATTTACACCTCCTAGGAAGGGCATTTGTCTATAACGTATTTTTTCTTTCCTAAGTGATTCCGACTTAAAAGGTTTTATTGTATAACATTTTTCAAAGTCTCCAACGCGTGGGATATGGATTAACGATATTAAAATGTAAGTGAAATATTTACATATAAATAGAGATTTATTGATAAAATAAATATATCACAGCCTTTGGCGCTTCTTTAATAATGAAAAGTATAAGTATAAAAAACGAAAAGCTATAATAAGTATTTCTGGCCAGAACTCCTCCATACGAAACTATTTTTAAGCACACCGAAGAAAAAATCTATGTAGAAATTCCCGGCTGAGCTGGGCTATGATTTAAACTTTTTTTTTTCAGGCCAGTGCGGGTTATGATTTTAACATTTTTCCAGGTCGGGCCGAACTTTTCTCCTCTGGCACGGTTTGGGATCGGACCTAGAAATTTCGATTCATGCAGCCTCCAGTGCAGACTACCAACATATTTTGAAGACACGTTTAGATTTAAATCAATACACTGCTTTATTATATCCAAATAAGAGATACTGTCTTAAATCGACACTAGATAATGCCCGTCAAGATTTGACGGTAAATAACTTGAATGTTTCATTAGAAAAATTCTTGAATTATTAATTAGTTGCTTTTAAATTTGTCTATTCAAATGGTGATGAATTACTGTATTACATAAGTGATTTCCATATATATATGTACACTATATGGCCATTGATTATTGGACACTTGCGATCTTAGACATATTACTAAATATCTTGAAAAATACATGAGGAATCATCTCGAAACTCTTAGTGTATAAATATAATAGTATACGTCATACATCTCCGTGAAGATTTTTTACCGAAACTCCATAGGGGACCGTCAACAAATTAAAAAATAATGAATATCTTTTGAAGTACCCTGTCAAAACTAATGTAGCAAAAGCGCTCAAATTCTAGATTATGATGGAATGCATTATTGTAATACACTGTGTTCATTTTTATGCAAATAGCATGCATACTCGCAGAGTAATTAAGGTTTTTATAAAAATGGTCCCAAATTTTTCCAAGTTTTTCCCTTATAATTTTCAGAGTTCTTAATATAAAATAATATTTTTTTCAGAAAATATGACAAACAACATTGCACATAGTACCCTGTAATCAGAAATAAAAAATAATAAAAATTGTATGAAAAATGAGTAGGTTTACTAAATAATTTTTTACTGCGCATGCGTCAAAGATATCAAAATTTCATTTGCATATTATGTTAGCTAAATGTATAGAGCAACTTTTGTAAAAGTCTCAAAATCATAGCTTGAAAATTCTGAAAGTAATCGTCTATAGAAAAAGGACAAAATCCGTTGTTTCCAAAATGAAGCAAAAAAATGAGGGATTTTATCCAAATGTAGTAGTACATCCCGTATTGTGTATTCTATATTGACACTAATTAATGAATATATGGATACAACCCCTCTTGTTTTTGCTTCATTTTGAGAATAACAGATTTTCAACTTATTCAACTGACGATTATTTTCAGAATTTTCAAGTTATGATTTTGTGACTTTCACAAAAGTTGCTCTATACATTTAGCTAACATAATATGCAAATGAAATTTTGATATCGTTGACGCATGCGCAGTAAAAAATTATTTAGTAAACCAACTCATTTTGTATACAATTTTCATTATTTTTTAATTCTGATTACAGGGTACTATGTGCAATGTTGTTTGTCATATTTTCTGAAAAAAATATTATTTTATATTAAGAACTCTGAAAATTATAAGGAAAAAAATTGGAAAAATTTGGGACCATTTTTATAAAAACCTTAATTACTCTGCGAGTATGCATGCTATTTACATAAAAATGAACACGGCGTATTACAATAAGGCATTCAATCATAATCTAGAGTTTGAGCGCTTTTGCTACATTAGTTTTGACAGGGTATTTCAAAAGATATTCATTCTTTTTTAACTTATTGACGGTCCCCTATGGAGTTTCGGGAAAAAATCTTCACGGAGATGTATGACTTATACTATTATATTTATACACTAAGAGTTTCGAGATGATTCCTCATGTATTTTTCTTGATATTTAACAAAATGTCTAAAATCGCAATTGTCCATAATCAATGGCCATATAGTGTATATATATATATATATATATATATATATATATATATATATATATATAAGACGATAGATGGTGTAATCTATTCGATGAAGTAAAATAGTTTTAAGTTTATAATTTACAACTAATTATGTTTGTATTTTATCAGAAATTTAACTAAAAATACTCTGTGAGATATTTATTTTTGCTTACTACGGTCTATTTTCTTTCTGACCCCCCTCTCTCAAGTAACAATATTTACGCGACCATTCAAAGCTGCCATGACTTTAATTTTTATCCATCTCATTCTCTAAAATCCTAAATTTGAAATTTGATGCAGCTAACTATTTATAATATAATTATTTTATTACTTGAATTTTCTTATACATTTTTATACATCTTTTCAAATATTAAATCATGGTGATTATCAATGTGATTTATTTTATAGCTGGTATACTAATATTTTTTTCCCCTTTTTTATGAATGACAAACTTTTCTTTTTTACAGACATTTATATTCTTGATAATCGTAGAAAAAATGTAACGAAAATTGTAGGTCAGTTCAATTTATGTAGATGATAATTACATGTGAAATATTTTAGGTTAAGTGTTTTATATATATAAAATAATTATTTTTCAAGATATTGTTCAGTGTTAAATTTTGTTCAATTATAAAGCATTCAAATAATTATAATAATAAAAATCCTAAAACTTTTCTTATTAATAAAATATGTTATTATTGAAATGAATTATCCATAAAAATTCTATACAAATCATTTTACCGGGTTTGGATTCGAACCTGCATCCTCTAGAAAAACTCAAAACGTAAAACAGCTGCGTTATCCCACTACGCTTACCAACCAGTAACACACTGAGTAATATTCTATTATGGAGAAGTTCTAGAATCAGTTGACGCATGCGCAATTGTCTGTAATTTGGATTTTGATTTTACAAAAACTTTTTTGTGTTTAAATGGTTTTTTTTTTTTTTTTTTTTTTTTTTTTTTTTTTTAATATTAGGTACATTTTAAAATGCTAACATTTCCAATCTTCGTGTGTAACGGCAGTTTATAGGAAAGATTACCAGTCGTAACTTTTAGCCTCAGATCATTCAGTTTATCTTCTATGTGTCGTACGACACCTTCCGAAATAAACCATATTTTTTAATTGTTAATAACACTGAAAGAGATAAATAATAACTTTGTGATAAAAAGAAGAGCTTGTTTACAATAAGATCGAATAAATTATATTAGAGATGCAAACACATTTAAAACTAAACTTCTAGCTGTGAAGTGATAGTTCAACTGAGCGAGGATCTCTACGCATGTGCAGTGCGCCACTTCAAAGGCAGACTTGTACTTATGTACTACGCATGCGCATACGTGAAATTTTAATTGAAAATTGTGGCTAATTAATAAAATTTTTGAACAAACAAATGTACTATAACAAATCTGTGGCCTTTCGTTTAAAAAAAGAATGGTGTGATTTGATGCAGTAGTTTGCTCTCGCGGACTGTCGAAAGGAAATGCTTAGCGTTTAAAATATATTGATTTAATAACGGACAATTTGTGGACGATCCCTCATTTGCTTTCAAAATCAGTCAAAAACTCTTCGTTTACAGGCATGGTTAAGTGGTGTATGTCACGTATTTTGGAGAATTTTGGATTTTAATATCTCTGTCAGGTTTTTAGATATGGAGATGAATTTTTTTTTGTTCAATTTAGGAATGGTTAAGGAATAATTTCCTAACTGGGAATTTTGCCCTACGGGTATATAAAAATTTAATTTTCGTATTTTTTCAAATAGACTCCCCCCATGGAGCTGCAACATATTTTATCGGAAATTTCAGCTAAGGAGATAGCCTATTGTTTCGATATTTATGACTCACCCTGTATATAAATGCAGATTGAGAATTCTATAGCATTAGACATTTTATAAAACAAGACAATATAGAAAAAAAATGAGACATTTTAGATAAATTCCTGTTTTTTTTCTTTTGTCTAAGGCTGAATCTTCAAGTGTTTTGAAAAATCTTCGGTCCATATACCTATTTTTTCTTTATAGGAATCAATGTGAATTAGATGATGAATTTTATGAGTCTGCTGAAGAAGCTCTTCTTTAGGTTGTATTCGAATTTAATCTAGTTATTTTCTAACATATTCCTGAATGTGCTTTTTATCTTTAAATGCCTAAAGCGGGCAGTAGTACCTTATTTTGAAATTATGAAATTGAATAAAGTTTGCAGTTTTCGACAAAGACATTGAATCATTCTCAAAGTTTACATTTTGAATTACACTTTCCAAAACGACAGCATGAGATAGGTCGTTATGAAACAGTATTCGTTTTTAACTTCAGTTGTGACACATTTATTGAAAAAAGCATAACGTTGTTCCATGTCAAATTACTCCAGTAGTCATGCCTGCCTATTTCAAGTGTTTACGTTTAAAAATGGAAGTCTCTGAATGTACCAATAAATTTCAAATTGAAGAGCGAGAAAATATAATTTTCTGAAAACAGCTTTAATCATTTCAAGGGTGGTGGTCACACAACGTGGCCACGTAATTTTATTTAAAAAATTGACAAACGGAAACAAGAATATTTTAATAACATTTTGCTTTTATAATAAAAATAATACTAGAAAAGCAGGTTTCTATTGCGTGGAAAATTCGTTTTTAAATTCTGTTGTCAGTCAATTATTTCGTCATTTTACGAATGTAGTTTTTCTGCCCCTGAAAAGACTAGGGTCTAATTTTTTTAATAAGTGTAAGAAATAATTCACTTTCAGAAACGGAAACTGCAGCAACAACAAAATATAGCAGTAACAAACAATAACAAGAGCAATAAGAACAATGTCTATGTATAGCCAAATAACGGTCACTTAAAGACACTTTCTGAAAACAAGTAAATTCGTTACACATTATTTTCATGCACACTGTCGATGTTTTTGTAATTTTGATAAAATTGTAAGAAATAATCAGTTCTAGTTTTAATAAAAAAATTTCTCAGAATAAATTATCTATTGGTCCCGGGAATACTGTGGTAGTAAA
The DNA here is from genome assembly GCA_964019185.1 of Maratus speculifer. Lineage (NCBI taxonomy): Eukaryota > Metazoa > Arthropoda > Arachnida > Araneae > Salticidae > Maratus > Maratus speculifer. Next base: position 101,723,733 of record OZ025293.1, read on the forward strand.
TACCTCATGGAAATTCTTCATACTTTATGTTAGTGGTTTGCTTTCTTTTTGTGAAGCTTTTTGTGAAGTAAGCTGCGAAATTTTGTTGAATTTCTTCTATTTGCTTTCCTTTAGTTTCTGGCAAACAGAAAATTGCAAACAGGACCGAAAGGACGGAAAAACCCGCATACAAAAAATAAGCACCGTAATCGTGAATAGAAATCTCTAAACTCTGAAACGATTTTGTGATAATAAAAACAAATAACCAGCAAAAAGCAGTAGCAGCACCACAAATGAAGCTTCTGTATTTAACTGGTGATAACTCGGCCATCATTAACCATGGAATCGGCCCATATCCTATTGAAAAGGCTGCAATGTAAATTACAAGACTAACTAGCGGAATCCATCCGTAGCTTTTTTTAAACACTGAATTGTCAATACAGTCATAAGTTCCTAAGACTGACAAACTCACAGCCATTCCAAGACCAGAAGAAATCAACAGTGTCTTTCTTCCTGCTTTATCCATTAATACACTACTAACAGCTGTAGCAAGTACTAAAACTACATCGATGACTATGGTAGCTGTGTTTGGATCTATGGAATTACTTGCAGCTTTAAATATATCAACTGTATAAAACAGTATAGCATTAGATCCCGTTGTTTGTTGGAAAAATACTAGAGAAAATGATAATAATGCTGGTATAATTATTTCAGGCTTTTTGATTTCTTTAAATGAAAGGGAAATTTTTGCCTGTGATCTTATATCTTCATCCATAGCTACACATTCTGCTGATGCATCTATAAAGCCTCCTTGCAGATATTTAACCGCGTCAAGAGCATTTTGATATTCTCCTTTTCCGATAAGCCACCTCGGAGATTCAGGTACAAAAATCATCCCGATCACAGCTAAAATTACAAGTGCTGCTGAAGGAACAGCAAGCCACTGCCAGTGAAGTACCGCACCAATTCCATTCACTAAAAGAGTGCCAATTACTACAAAAAGTTGAAAGGATGACCCAAGCAGCCCTCTTACATCAGGTGTTGAAATTTCAATTAAATAAGGAGGTGTTATCACACAAATAATTCCCACGCAAATACCAGTTATAAAACGGCCTATGTAAATATAAGTTACATTTGCAGCATATACAATAAATAGCCATCCTGCTACGAAAGGTAAGGAACTAAGAATCAAACTTCCTTTTCTTCCAAACTTGTTTGATAAAAAACCTGCAAGAAAAATTAAAAGAAAAGTAAGCAATACATATTATTTGAATGTACATTTAAAATAGAAAATAAGCTATTGGGTAATCTTTGTAGAGCACTAAGTTTAAAACATATAAATATTAATTCTCGCATTCATGTGTCAAAATTATACATCAGAAATGTAGAAAAGACTTATATAAGCGGATTTCGTAGAGAAATGTGGGCACGAAAATGCAGCGTTAAGGGAGTATAGACCGTTGTTAAGATCGACGGATGAAAGCACTTTGCTTGCATGAATCGTCATTCTCCGCACGTATTTCGAGGAACACACAACGCTAGAGAAGCTTGCCGAAATGCATTTTAGGTAGATTTCGTATGAAATACTTCTTATTGCGATCTCCCCTATGTTGTAATCTCTGAAAAAAAATTTCCAGATCTACACTGATCATGACCCCTAAACGCCAAAACAACCATCAGTAAAAAAACTTTATGTGTCTATCTAATAGATATCACTTTTTTATGGACAGAATAACTTCTGTAATTCTGCTAAAATCTCTTCCAAACTGATACATAAAATCAAGGGGCATAAAATCTCGGTCTAATTCGTTAATGGCCAAATTCGGACAAAGGGGGTGGGAGTAGGGAAGGTTTTTCTAAAAATTGAAAAACCCCATAAATTCTTGGTTAAAATAGGTATTGAACCAGTTTAAAGTTTATATTAAATTTATTATAAATATAATATATTATTTATATTAAATTTATTATAAATTTACTTAATATTATGTAAAACTTTTGTATTGACAATTTTTGAAAAAAGCAACTCTTCTTTTTCTTTTAAAAGAAAGGGGGGAGTCAATAATGGAGATTTCACGGTAGTTATAAGTTTAAAAATTTTATTTTCTTAATATATTTATCATTTTCAAAACACCAAATAAAATAGCTGTTTTAGAAATGGAAGTAAATTAATACTACAAGTTTGCAACAAATGAAACAAAAAAAATTGCAAAGTTGTTAAACGTAATATTTTTTGCATTAATGATGCATAAAAAATAGTATTGAAAACTGTTAAATAAAATAATGTATAGCATTTATTGCAATTTTAAAAACATGAAATTTATTTAAATTACCAATTTAGCGTAAAGAGCTTGTTGCTTTTTATGTATTTGCTGACAGTTGTGTTTGTAGAAATTTCTATTACACAAAATCAACTTTATATGATAGAAATGTCTTCTATTTTTATAAAAATATAGATAATGGAGCTGGCATCATTTTCACGAAGTTAACTAAAAGGAATAGAATCACTGAATGATTATTGGGCAATTTTATGACGTACTAGCTGACCCGCCCGGCGTTGCCCGGGTCCGTATTAACAATATTAAAGAACTTGAAATTTGTATGTTTTTATCGTTAACTCGAAACATGTAGAAATGCATTGTCAGAAATACATGGCCACTGACTGTGTGAAAAATTGGTTCAATAAACAACAACTAATATTAAGCTCTAAAAATATTCAAAATGAGCAATGGGAAGGAATATGTATCCAACGATTGCGTGATTTTCGTGTTAAAGTGTTGATATTTACCCGTAAAAATCACAGTTAAGTCATGTAACTAAATATTTTTTTTTTTTACATAGAAATTCTAAGTGAAATATTTTGAATTTCAAATTAATTATATCATTCTTAAATCCGACTATCGATGGCACTATATACTCGATGGCAGCTAAAAGGTTGGTATATAATATAATTTCAGAGCCATTTAACAAAAGTAAGTGTTATTTTTAATCAAATCATGCGTAATGTTCACTCTTTGGATAAATTCCTAACCGTAAACTTTTGTACCGTAACCATAACCTGCCTGTAACCTAACTGCGCCTTAACAGTACCCTACCGTAAATTAAATATAACATAAATGTAACCTAGCCTTCACTTTATTGTAACATATCCTTATTCTAACCATAATATAAATGCAATTTAACTTAATCGAGACCTAGCTGTAACCTAACGGGAAATTAAATATAATCAAAGACCTACCATAATGTAATTGCATCCTAAATGTTACCTAACCATATATTGGGTTCATGTCCATGGAAATTATTTTGTCTTATTCGGATCTGGTTATGATTCATTAGAATATTTTTGTCGGGATCAGATTTCGTTCGATTCAAATTTTAGGTATTTTTTGAAATTGAATTTTAACGTTCGGTTCGGATTCATATCCATGGAAATTATTTTGCCTTGCTTGGATCCATTTATGGTTCTGTGAAATATTTTTGTCGGGGACAGATTTGGTTCAATTCAGATTTTGGCTTTTTCTTCAAATGGAATTTTTGGGTTCGGGTTTTCTTGCGTGTTCACGGAAATTATTCTGCCTTGTTCGAAGAAGAATATGCTTCACTGAAATATTTTTTTTTCAAGTTCAGATTTGGTTCAGAGCAGATTTCGTGATTTTTTTCAAAGAAATTTTTAAGGTTCAGATTCGGTTCATGTGTATGGACATTTTTTGTCTTATTCGGACCCGGTTACGGTTCTTTGGAATATTTTTTATCAGATTCAGATTTGGTTCGATTCAAATTCCAGGTACCGTAATTTCGGGTGTATAAGCCGCGGATCAAACAACTCTTTTTTGACCCAGAAATCTTATTTAGTGATTGAAGACAAATATTTACGGCGATTTAAATAGTTATTTTTGTGTCTCAAAAAATTCTGGGTCGAAAAAGGATTGTTTGATCTGCGGCTTAAACACCCGAAATTACGGTATTTTTTCAAATAGAGTTTTAAGGTTCGGATCGAGTTCATGTCTACGGAAATTATTTTGTCATACTCGAATCCAGTTATGATTCTTCCGAATATTTTGGTCGGATTCAGATGTGGTTTGGGTCAAATTTCAGGTTTTTACAAATCGAATTTTTTAGGTTCGAGTCGGGTTTATGTCTATGGAAATTATTTCGTCTTGCTTGGATTGGGTTATAGTTCTTTGGAATATTTTTGTCGGGTTCAGATCTGGTTCAATTCAGATTTCGGGTTTTTCTTGAAATATAATTGTTGGGTTCGGGTCTTCTTGCGTTTCTTCTTGCGCACGGAAATTATTCTGTCTTGTTCGAATAAAGACATGCTTCACTGGAATAGTTTTGCCAAGTTCAGATTTCGGGATTTTTTCAAAGAAATTTTTTGGGTTTGGATTGGGTTCATGTCCATGGAAATATTTTGTCTTGTTTGGATCCGGCTGCGTTTGTTTGAAATAGTTTTGTCAGATTCAGATTTGGTCCGATTGAAATTTTTGGTATTTTTCCGAATGGAAGTTATAGGTTCGCATCGGGTTCATGTCCACGGAAATTATTTTGTCTTACTCGAATCCGGTTATGATTATTTCGAATATTTTGGTCAGATTTAGATGTGGTTTGGGTCAAAGTTCAGGATTTTTCAAATGTAATTTTTAGGTTTGAGTGTGGTTTATGACCACGGAAATTATTTTGTCTTGCTAGGATCGGGTTACAGTTCTCTGGAATTTACCGGTTTCAGATTTCGTTCGGATCATATTTTGGATTTTTTTAAAGAAAATATTTAAGTTCGGGTCATGTTTTATGCTCCCGAAAATTATTTTTCCTTGTTTGGATCGGATTATGCTTCATGTGAACATTTTTGCGGCATTCAGATTTGGTTCGGATCAGTTATCAAATCCATAGTTTTTTTCAAACAGAATTTTTAGGTTCGGGTCGGGTTTATACTCACGGAAATTTTGTCTATCACGGATCGGAGTGTGGTCTGTTTTTTGGGATCGGGTTATGTTTAAATTAGTCTGAACATTAAGGTTATAATCAGTTTTGCTACTATTCTTTTTATGGCTATTTCTGATAAATAATTTACTTTGCTATTTGATAATTTATTATGGTGTATGAATCGTTTGCGGATTCGAACAATTGTACGCCAAACAGCTATATTTTATTTTTGTTTTAAAACCAAATTAAAGCCATAATTTAATTTTAAATTGAATAGAACACATTTAAATTTAATCAATGATTAAAAAAATAAACTCCTAGAAAAGTGTTGTGCAATTTTTTTTACTGCAGCACAGCTAATAACTCATACATTCTAAAGTTCGAAACGCTAAAAATCTGAGTACAACCATACAGTAAAAAGAAATTAATATAGTGGCAGTATAATGTGTTGGGGTGACGCCAAAAATGTAACTCTAAAATCCGCTACATTATGTGCAAATAAGCACCAACTAAACCATGTGCTTTGACACTCCGATCAATTCAAACTGTCTATAAAATACACTATTGTAATGCATAAAAGATGCGAATAGATCAATCATACACTGTAAAAAATATAACAATTTTGCTGCATCGCCACTCCACCGCTTTTATAGAAAACGACTACTTCAGGCTATAATGGAGCATTCTCAGTGGCCAAAAGAGTGATATTCTATAAAAGTGGGGGAGTGACGATGCAACAAAATAGTCATATTTTTTACAGTGTAGAAGCATCATTTAAGATTTTGCCTCAAAAGTTAACATTCTTTCGTTAATTTCTTAAAATCGTCTGCACTCTGAAATTTAGATTACAGATTAATAATTGTTATTTAAGTTTTACTACATGATTTTAAAAGAATGTTTTCATCAATATATTTTATATATTGACATGAATTATTAATATGTTGTTAAATCATAAATATTTTTCATCTACGTTATAAAGTATTAAAAAGTTCTGAAAAAAAAGAGAAATTTTTTAGTAATACAATTTTTAATTCAAATCAAATGTTTTCAATATTTTATTTAATTTCATTTTGACATTTAATTATTTCTAATTTTCCAATTTCAATTATTTTAAAAGCAAACATTTATTTGAATAATTAATATAATATAAAAAAACATTTTAAAAAATTACTATTTCTTCGTAAAATACGCTTCAGCTGTAATTCCTCTTTCTTTCAATTCATCTTAATACAAAATTCCTTCCTCGTGCATTTGTTTGAGACAGTAAAATTTCAGCGATAAATGGTTTCATATTGCAAACCTTTTATTCGGTTTACTTCGCCTCCACCTATGTTTTTCCTCCATGGCGTACAGTTGCTGTGATAAAAATAAATAAATAAATAAATAAAAATACCTCATTTAAACTGACAGTTTGCCAGTCTATGAATTTTAAAGGTCTGTCCCAGCTTTTTTAATTATTTCTGCAAAAATTTTATGCAACCAACCAACCATAAGAAAATAAAAGGGAAAATGAAAAAAAAGCGATTGTTTTTATGAGAATGAGCTTTGGAATTTAATTAATTACTCAATTAATAAACAGAATTTTGAAATTCTGAGCTTCATGTGCATCAGGAGGGATATTGGGCTACTCTCATAAAAATTTTGAGCCTCGTACGTCTCATAGATTTTGCTAGCCCACGCAGACAGACAGAGCGATTTGTTATTTTATTAATATAGATTCAGATCTGCCCCAACTAGACTCTTAATAAGTGTCCCACATTCCCACAAGAGTTAAAATGACAAATCATTAGCATTTCTCAATTTTAAAAATAAAAAAATATCATAAATATTTATTAATATCCATAGTATATGTTAAATAAAGAAAAAAAGAAAAAAGAAATAAAATTATTCTTTTATCAAGCTGGAGATTTTACTTTTGAGTTCAGTAAGCAGTATTTTGGCTCCTGGGGACAAACAAAATGTCGAACAGTTTCAAATTTTTTTTCCATATGTCTATAAGTGCTCCCATCTTTGGTAATTTTTTGAAATAAAAAAACATATAATAACTTGTGAAAAATGGCAATGTTCTCATATGACCCATTTCCACATGTGTCCCAATCTCCCCCATATATGTTACTTAATTCTGTGTATTTGGTCTTGAGATAGAGAATCCACAAAATCCATGTCACATACAGACAGACAAAGTCACAGACTCCTAAACTGACAGACATTTTGTAAAAACATGTTTTTCGGATTCTCTTACCCTTAAAACGTGTAAACTCGACCCGTCGAAAGCATTCCCGAATCCAATAATTTCTTCTTCTAAAGATACAAGAAAATATAAAAAACTAAATACTTCGTCGCAGATTTTCCAAAGATTAATTTGATTCTACCCACAACTAATGTAAGACATTTTATAATAAATAACTTAGTTTTTTGGGAAAAAAACAAAATCTAAACTGAGGAAGTATTCAGATTTTTTTAAGTACCTGCATAACAAATAGTAGTTAAGTAAACACATCGTAGTTCTTTGAACAAAGAATCGCGATAAAGATACTCTACCGGATATTTCTCAATGTCTCCAATCCGCAAAAAAAACTGAAACATCAAATTTCATACATTGAATGAAAAACGTTTAAAAGTTTATACGTTTAACCGCTTGGGTAAAATACGTATATACGATGTACCGTATATGCTGTTTCGTGTAATACGTATAACTGTCGATGCCGAATTATACGTATAGCAAATACGTATTTCGTATAATACGTATTATACGTATACTCGTATAAACGTATAATCGGGAGCTCTAATAGCGAGCCAAGAAAGGGAGTAAATTTCCTGGAAAAAAAAAAAAACCCATACTTGTTGACCTTGAAAAAGAGCTTATACTGTACTAAAAGACCCAAACAGACCGGACCATTTTTTGCGATTACTCGTCGGCTCGTTTATTGTGGCGACACTGTGTTTTTATTTTTAATGAGTTTTGAAGGAAAGAGACGGTTATTCGGAAAAAGATTAATCGTTCCATCAAGTAGGGTTGATATGCTTATCTCCCGATTCTTTGTTCATTCCGCTTCGTTCTATTATGAAGAAGGGCGTAGGAACCGGGGGAGCTGGGGGAGCTTTGGCTCCCTCTGGAATTTTTCAGACGGGCTCAGCTCCCCCGAGAGAAATTGAAAAATAAAGTTTACTTTTTCTAGAAAATTCACGGGGAAAGGTTGAGTGTTTCAAAACAAAAGATAATTTTAGTAAGATAAGAACAGACAAGCTATCCTTCCGCTCCAGCACAATACAAAAAATTGAGTCTTTAGCGAAGCATTTGATCTTACTAATGCATAAAAAAAAACCCGATTTAATCAAAAAACTTTTGATTCTCACATACAGATCGAATCCATATTCACGAATACAGCTTCAACCACGCCAGACGATCTCAAACAAAAGCTTAGAATACATGATGATGATTTTGATTTTACAAATCTTTCTGCGAAGTTGACACTTCTACCAATATTATAGTCCCGAACGGAACTGACAGAAATACGTTGTCTATCGCAATTAAAATGATGTCATCAGAGGAATTAGTAAACAAATTATTTTCTAAAGTTTACCTTTTGGCAGAATTTATTCTGTTATTCCGGTATCATTAGTGACAGCTGAGAGCTTTCAATGCTCTTCTTCAAACAGACACACCGCCGAACAACAATATATCATTATAGACTCAATCACTTGATGCTATTGCATATTTATAAAGAAGAAGCCTTTAAAATTGATTTGGAAGAGATTGATAAGAATTTGTAAGCCAAACAACAGAAATAAAACTTTAACTTTTGGTAAGAGGGAGAAGCCTGAAATTTGAATATTTTATTCGGTATCGTCCATAAATTAAGTGTCATCAAGTACATCGAATATAAATTATTTAAACTGGATTAAAAAGTCGGTAATCTTTTGATATGCTTCTATTTTATACTCTTGTTTGTGAAAAGTGCAACACAAGAAACCCTCCAAAATAAATGAAATTATGAATGAAATGATCCTCGCCACTAGCTTTTAATAATATGCTCCGCAGGGTTGTGCGAAAAGAAAACTGCGTTTCGGACAAGTTTCAATTTGGAGCTACTTTCCCCCAACTTTTTCTTCTGACAGGCGAAAAAATGGAGTTGGTAGTATAAATTTGGGGCCTTTTAAAATTCCACGCCCGGGGCGACCGCTCCATTCGGCCCCCTACTTTAGCACGGCGCTGATGCTCCAGCTCCCCCTGTTTTTTCAAAGTTCCTACGCCACTGTGAAGAAACCGTAAATGAGTCCTCCTATATAAAAGGCATATGGCACCTCTTTCAAGAATTCAGTTGACGAGGAGTGTATTTCAATGTGCACGCAGCCTTATCTGGGGGACTCGATTTTTACTACAAGAAGGGGAAAAATGATTCTAAATATTTTTCTGTTTTTAATTGTATAAGGCAACGAAGAGATTGTTTTATTTTACAGCTAAGAAAATTTATTTCATATTAATATTTTGCACAAATTACAACTTCTAGTACTTGCATATGTTCGAATAGTCGAATATAAACATATTTTCTTCTCAGATTTTAGTAAAATTTGCGAACATTGTCCATGGCACACGGCAGAGCTCAATTTAGAAAATTATTTTTTCCTTAATATAAATAATAAAATGCATACATACATACTATATGTTTCTCTATTCCAGTTTACAGCATTTTCATTTTCAAACACACTTAAATTTGAATTCATTTTTATTCAAATGAAAAAACACAGGTTAAAAAAAATGTTTAAAAAAAATTCTGTTTTACTCAACATTGAGTAGCATGTGTCTAACATTTGTGTATTCACATTTACTTTTATACATATGAAAAACAATATATGGCTTTATCTGTATTTTTTATTAGTAAAAAATAATAAAACAAATAAATACATTTACATATAAATGTTAGGAATTCAACAGAGACATGGAATTTTCTTTTTTCCTTTGAATCAGAATTTTAAATCCCCCCCCCCCCCCCCGGAATTTTATTTAGCATGCATATATTTTTGAAATCATATTAAAAATTTATGTTTTAGAAACAGTTTATACCCCCCTTCCTTTTTTTTTCTTTTTTCTTTACTGACTCGCATTCAGCAAAAAATGCTTGTTGAAACAATTTAAATGCCATTTTACCCATTTTGTTTGCAACAAATACCCCCCTTTTTTTTAAATAGAATTTGAAAAAATATGCTTAAAAAATTCACATTTATCAGTAAATATCTTGTAAATATTTTGTATAATATGCATTTCCAATGAATGCATCTTACAGTAATTAAATCTTTGTATTGGTCCAATTTCTTATAAATTTGTGTTCTGTTTATTTTGGCTATTAAAATCAATATAAATTGAATAGTACATTCATTATTTCCTGTATGACCATTATAATATATCCATGCAAAGCTATCCGCGCTTGCAGATGCAAATAAATCAAAATACATTCTTTCTTTTTTTTCTGATAACATCATTTTTTAAATTTTAGAAAGATCTTTCATAGAAAAAAAATGTGAAACTAAGGGCGTGTTCAAATGACATTATTTTTGTGCGCGCGCGCTCAGAAGATTCTGCTTGGAGTAGGTATTATCGAAGAAGAGAATTTTAAAGTTATTCAATTATTGCATTATTTTTATGGGTCAGAATCGGTAAATACAAATACTATACCCCTTTATCCTTTCAAAACATGATTCTCGTAACGGAAATACATACCTGTGACCTCTCAAATAAAATTTAAAATATTCCAGGAAGTATCACGGGACCTATTTCATGTAATTAAGCCCGATCAGCATTTAAAATATGACAACCAACCCTGCTCAAAGCTGACGCGCGCGACGCAAATAAAACTGATGGGCGATTTGATCACGTGATTGTGCGTTTTGTGCTTATCTGTTATTGGTTGCACTTTGTTTGGTAGTCAAAGTTAGTAGGTTGACTGATACAATTTAACAACTGGTGATTTAAATTTTTTAATAATTTTATTTTTATTTATTTAAAAATCATTTATCAGTTGCTTTATACTTTTCGTATTAAATAGGATGCTGTTGATAAACCAAGGTTGGGCTATCCACACGAGGGGCTAGCTAAGGGGGGGACAGGGGGGAGCCTGCCCTCGTAAAACATTCACAAATGTTGTTACACTTTGCAAATTTAAAATTTTTATGTCAAATTTAATTAAAATTTTAATAAAACAGCAATGCGTTTTCTATTTTTGATAGAATTTGCAAAAGTTACAACTCTAATTGGGAATATTATTAATTTTTTACAAATAAGAACTGTATTACATTTTCAAAGTGCGTTAACTTGGCAAAATTATAAAACGAGTTGGCGAATATAAAAATTTGACTTGACAATTTAAGGTTTTCTCCCCCACCAATAAAAAGTCTTAGCGATGGCCCTATATCCACATATTACAAGATGGTACTTCTAGGTTATCCCGTCGGCCAAAAAATTATCGCCAAACTATAAGATTAAATGCCAATAATGGATGATCGTGAATGTTACATTCAATGACATTAAATGCGATTCACGTGTTTAAAAAGTCATTAAGTGATTTTTATTTCGACTTTTTATTCATATTTTTATTAATAATCTACTAATTATTTGTTTTTTCGTTATTTAAAATAAAAATTATGTCAACATGTATAATTTGGCTATTAGTTTGGCGATTTGTATAATTTGGCAAAATTGGTCGACGGGATAACCTAGAAGTACCTACAAGATTGATCCAATACTGGAAATCTACAATAATCTAAAAATAATCAGAATAATCTAAAAATAATCTAAATAATCAGAAATCTACAATACTGGATTGATTTCAATGGAATTTGCACTGTTAGCAGGGGTACCCAGAGAGGGGTTTGGTGACGCAAAATGCGTCATACAGTTAATTTTGGGGGGGGGGAATTGAGAAAAAGTACATTTTTGGGGGGGGGGGATTTTTAAATTCTTAATATTTCATTTTTTTATTGACAATTTTTTTTTAAATTTTTTTTTTAATATCACTGTCAATTTTTTTTCAACATTTACAATTGATTACGATTGATATTCTGTTTAGGGGAGGTGATGTCAATGTTAAAGTTTGAAGATTTTTCGAGTGTGGGGGATTTGCGTCATTGGGGTTGGGAGGGGGATGGTCACCACTGACTGTTAGTTAGATAATTCTTCAGAAGAAGTTTTAGTATGTATATATTTCTTATTTAATGATTGTATATTTTAATACCGTGTGGATAACAGGCCAAAATATGTCATAAAATATGAGAAACAAACGACATCCGAAATTATGTTAGTATAAGCAAAACACTTATTTATACTTTCAATAGAAAAATTATAAACATTCTAATCATACTTTATTCATTACAAAACTAGAAGGCAAAATCGAAATATTTCACCTCTTTAAAAAATATGTATGCAGATATTCTTAATTAAAAAAAAAATGTATATCTTTTACATTTTGCTTTTATAATATTTTCCATCTTGATTTTAACACCGTAAAATATCCACGCATGCATTATATTTGCATCCTAATCTCAATAAAAACTTACTTCTAAAATTTAAATAAAAGAACATTAATAATTATTTTATGCGTATACGGATATTTTAGCAGAAAACTTTTTTTTTCCATTTGCTTAATATATATATAAATCACTTTGGAACGATATTTAGAATATTAAAACGATGATTAAAATATTAAAACTTTCTTCGCAAAAATCTCATTTTCTCGTATTTAAATAATTATTTTATTATTATAATAGAAATACATGTGGTTCTGTATTATTAATACAAAATTTATCTTTAAAAAAATATCTTATGTATTAATAAAAAGCAACCACCAATAATTAAAAAAAAAGAAAAAAAATCATAAACCGACTTTTAGCCCGCGCAAGAATCGAACCCATAATCTCTGATAGCAAGCTCGATGCTTTAACCATTCGGCCAGTGAGTACACGTGCATTTGTAACAGATTATCTTTATAATTAGCACCATAAGTAATCATATCCGTAGTCTGTTCTCACCCTGTTATTGAGCGCACAGTTGCAGAACCTGTAGCACAGTAGCGGGTAGTAGAGGTCTGCACGGGCCGGGCTCGGGCCGATTTCCAATAATGGCATTCGGGCCGGGCTGGGCTCGGGCCTTACTTCTGAAGACTCGGGCCGGGCGGGCTCGGGCCTTAATTTTTTTGCTAGAGTATCGGGCCGGGCCTAACTTTTTTATTCCGCACGAAGCCGAAACTGATTCCATTCTTCCTAGTTTTCATGGACCAAAATAGTCAGTTCCTATTGAATCTTCCTACACGAAAATCCTTTTCTCGACTTTTTATAAATCAGTAATATTTGGCTTTGTCCAAAAATTTTTGCAAAAAAGCCATATACTTTTAATTTATCATTATTTTACAATTAAACATTAGAATTTATTCCTTTTAAAGAATCGCAGATTACTAGGCATTTTAAAATAGAATTAAACACACACACACAAAAACATTATTTCGGAATTTTTTTTTTTTAAACTGAAAACTGAAAGTTTCTTTTAAAATGTTCATCCATGCAAAATGAATACAACAATACGGGAGAAAAAAATATACTAAACATTTATATCTGTTAAGAAGGGAATGCACTTTTTTTTTTCGTTCCAAAGCGATTTCGTCTTTGGAAATTTTACCATATACCGCTTTTTCGATTTTTTGTTTCCATTACAGGGAATATGGATTAATAATACTAGGGATAACTGAAACATTTACATACAACAAACAAAGATTCATTTAAAAGCGTAAATATCGCAGCCTACGGCACTTCTGCATAAATGGAGATTATAAACATGGGGAAAAAAAGACTAATATAATTTTTTTTGGTCAGAACTCTTCCATATGATTAAAGATCAATATTCTGTAGAAATTCACTCGAGACGGTCCGGGTTCGGGCCGAATTTTAAACTTTTTTCAAGACCGGGCCGAAATTTTAACTTTCGGGCCGGGCCGGGTCGGGCCAATATTTTTTCTTTCGGGCCGGGCCAGACCCGGGCCGAAATTTTAACTTTTGGGCCTGGAAATTTCGGCCCGTGCAGACCTCTAGCAGGTAGTGAACGGATATATCCCGTCCGAAATATGAACCCACTCCATGACCGTGGCTCCTGAGCGCTCGCGTCCAGCGTGCGTAACAGCTGAACACGGCCTAATTGTATTTTTAAGCCAATTTTAGAGATACAGAAATCGATAATTTTAGAAATATATTACGCATGTACGACTAAAAATGATTTTATGCATGTATGCGTACGTTTTGCATGACTGAGTAATGGGGAGGAGGGGGTGGAAATGGACTGCTTTAGGCATAATCTAAAAGCGTTTTTCTGTTTTAATATTTATTATAAATTATTTTACTATATTTTAAATATTTATTCATTTTTTCCAACTCTTTTTTATGAATAATGAATGTAAAAATGTGCCGGTGAAGAAAAAACTTGAAATTCTGTATACATTTTGGGGACAATTTTTATTTCTTATAAAAATATTTTCAAATGAAATAAAATATGTCATCTATTTTATTGTTTTAAATATAAATCTCGTAAATTATGCATATGCTTATTGAACCCAGATTTAAGATAATTTTTGAAAGAAATAAAGACCAAAAATATATAAATTTTCTCTCTTAAAATAAAAATGCTGGTCCGTTTATATTAGCCCTCTGCTTTCTAGATGTTGGAGGGCCATTACTTTTTTGCCCGAAACCCACCATTAAGAGTTTACCGGCAAAGTAAATGCAACAGTCCTGCCATCGCCGAGCAGTTAACGGCTCGGCGATAGCTGCCGCAGTTAGCGGCGGCTCACTTGCGGTACAGCATTGTTTTTGTACAAATGGCCTTAACTCTTTTTGGCCGCTACGAAACCAGCTTACGTCCTTAAGTTGAGTGTTTGTGGGGACAAGATCTGTGCGAGACATCATTAATCTTGAGTAAAATGTTGCTTCAAAATATTCAACCATTACGTGTAGTGTCTATCATAAGTGATGGGACACTTGTGCTTTACAAATGGAAACTAATCAAATAAATTAAAAAAACATGTACACATTTTTTTGTGGATGTGTTTCATACTTAAATTTAGTAAAGATTATTACATAACATATATTTTGTCAAAATATTAATTTAATAAAAATACAAATGTTTAGAACGGAGCAAAAAATAGCTCACATAAGTGATGGGACACCATTATATATGCAACAAAAATCGTCTGAAATAAGCAATAAAAATATTTTTTGGGGGTTTTATTTTTACTTAAAAGCAATTGGCCATAATTTATAAAATCGTCTGCAGTATTTCTTTCCAGTTTATTTTGGAATTTTTGTGTTTTTTAGCTCTGTGTAGCCATGAATGCTAAACGAAAAGAAACTTCGCCTGAAATTCGAAAATTAGCTATTAATTTGCATATTGAACGTGGAAAATCTATTAGAAAAACTGCTGAAACAGTTAACTTGAGTAGTTCAACAGTTTTCAATATCATTAAACGATATAAAAAGAATCATATGATTCAGGATAAAAGAAGACCTGGCCGACCATCAAAGCTATCCAATGGAATAAAGCGAATTATCGTTCGAAATATTAAAAAAATCCAAGAAATAGTGCTTCAAAAGTTGCTGCTGATTTACAAGCATTATATTTAATAATTGTTAATCCTGAGACTATTAGAAGGGTAATTCGATCTGCTGGATATCACGGTAGAGTAGCCAGGAAAAAATTCTAAGTAAGTGAAAAGAATAGAAAACTCAGACTAGCTTTCGCAAAATCCAACATAAATAAGAATTCTGATTACTGGAATAAAGTTATATTTGCTGATGAGAGTAAATTTAATATATTTGGTTCTGACGGTAGAATCTTGGTGTGGAGAAATCCCAGGGAAGAATTTCGCAAACAGAACTTGGTACCAACAGTAAAACATGGTGGAGGAGGAATTATGGTATGGGGGTGTATGTCGTCCGCTGGAGTTGGTAATCTTGTTTTTATTGACAGTATAATGGATCAGTACAAGTATATTGATATTTTAAAGCAAAATTTGAAATCTTCAGCACGGAAATTAAACCTTCATAACGATTTTAAATTCTACCAGGACAATGACCCCAAGCACACTGCTCTGAACGTTTTACTCTGGCTGCTATATAACTGTCCTGAAATAATAAAAACACCACCACAATCTCCAGACTTAAATCCCATAGAGAATATTTGGCAAGAATTGGAATGAAGAATTCGCAAACACACTATTTCTTCAAAACAACAACTAAAATCGGTGCTTCAAGAAGAATGGGGTAAAATCACTCCAGAAATCACAAAAAATTAGTCGAATCCATCCCAAAAAGATTAAATCATGTTTTAAAAGTAAAAGTAAATCCAACAAAATATTAAAACCTTTTAAAAAGTAAAATTTTTGGATAAATATTTGATGGAAATGTAAGTGTCCCATCACTTATGTGAACCATTTTTTGCTCCGTTCTGAACAATTGTATTTTTACTAAATTAATGTTTTAATATTTTGACAAAATGTATGTTATGTAATAATTGTTACTAACTTTAAATATGAAACACACCCAAAAAAAGTTTTGCACATGTTTGTTTATTTATTTTATTACAGTTTCTTTTTATAAAGCACAAGTGTCCCATCACTTTTGTGAGACACTGTATACAGTGTTAAGTCGAAAAATTAGAATAATACACTACTGCCCATTAAAATTGCTACACCAGGAAGAAATGTAGATAAGAAAATTATATTTATTGGACAAATATATTATGAAAGATATAACAAGTGATTCAATTTTCAAGAAACTTGGTTGCATAGATCCTGAGAAATCAGTACCCAGAACAACCACCTCGGGCAGTAATAAAAACCCTTATATGCCTGGGCATTGAGTCAAACAGAGATTGGGTAGCATGTACATGTAAAGATGTCCATGCAGCTTCAACATGATGCCACAGATCATCAACCGTAGTGACGAGCCAGTCACTCGGCAACCATTGACCAGACGTATTCTATTGGCGAGAGATCTGGGGAACGTGCTGGCCACTGCCACAACCGAACATTTTCCGTATCAAGGAAGGTCCGTACAGTTCCTGAAGCATGCGGTCGGGCATTATCTTTCTGAAACGTAGGGTTTCGCAGGTCTCAAATAAAGGGTAGAGCCATGGATCGTAAAATATCAGAAATGTAACGTGCACTGTTAAAAGTGCCGTCAATGCAAACAAGTGATGACCGAGACGTGTGTCCAATGGTATCCCATACAATCACGCCAGGTGATGGGCCAGTATGACAATGACGCATGCACGCTGCCAAAGTGCGATCCCCACGACGCACAGTGGGGCAAAAAGCCTTCAAAACTGGAAAAAAATCGAAAAAATAAAATTTTATTTTGAACTACCGACATGCGTCACTTTAATAGAGCAGATGTCAGTACACATCTTCCTAGTATTAAAATTTGCGCAAAGTTATTTTGATCGTCACTAGAGAAAGAAGTTAAACTGCATATTGTGCTTTGATAATAAGTGGAAAAAAAAAATCAATAATTTTGTTTCAACATTCGTTTGTTAATTTCGCTATAATAATTAAAAAATAATTTTTTTTGACTATGGAACCTTTAACTACAAGTATGTAACAATAATTCATTAACTTCCAATTTGTTTTAATACGATTTTTATAGATATACAGACGCTTAGAATATATAGTGGTGAAATTAAAAAAAAAAATTAACACTGTCTACAAACATTGTAGGTTTTAGTTATGAGTTAAGGCGAGTTAAGTGTTAATTATAATTTTTTCTACTAAGTATGAGTTTTAGAAGGACAAATATGCCAGAAAATCTTGCTCCTTTTTGCCACTTTTTTAATTGTATGGTCATTTTTATAGCTAATCATCCTTAAATTTTTGTTAGTGTACTGGTGTGCCAAACATGATTATAAATATTTTCTTTGTTAAATACGAATTTTAATGCATTGTTTATCACTAAACAATGTATTTAAATGAAACTGACTATCATGGAACGTTTTAACAAAAAACTTTTGAAAAGTAATGTGATTTTATGGTATAAGAGCTCCATAATCGGAGAAACTACGAACAAGTAGTTTAAATGAAAAGAAGATTAAATGTTTTAAAGTTTAATATAAATTCCGATGAGCAAAAGCCTGGCGAAACAAGGGAAATTCTTTAGAATTAACAAAGAGTGGCTTGGCAAATCGCTTTCATTTCCTTGATTTGAAAAACAAACAGAAGCGTCAATGAAAAGCAAACGTGCCCATCTTCATATTCCGTCTGAATTTGTTCTGGACGATCAAAAATATCAAGAGTAAAACGGTTATACAATTCTAGTTCTACATATTCGTTAGTGTACGTGACATGTATGAGTTCAAGATCTGAAAAACAGGAAAACAAAAAGTGTGTGTTAGCACTAAAACAACAGAAACAGTTTTTTTTCTGCTGTCTTTATAGTAATACGTACATTTTGCCTGAGAAAGGTTGATCCAATCCTTCAAAACGAATCACTAATATTCATTATAAGGTTTGCTTGAGAATAATTAAAATTACTAATTATGTTTACATTTTTTAATGCGATATTATGGATGATTTATAAATATCTAATTAGTATAAAACTATCTTAAATTCTTGTTTTTAACTCATTTTTTTACAAAAAATATTGAAAAAGGTTTGTAAATTAATTAATAAATTACTATTTAGCTTACGTAAAAGTTTAAAATTTTACTACTTTTCTTCTAGAAAAGAATCAGTGATGTGCTTTTTTTGTTCAAAGTAAATTTTACTTTTTGCCAACTTTGGAGGCTTCCTGCCCCACTGTGCGACGCCGCCAAATACGAATGCGACCATCATGATGTTGTAAACAGCCTAGATTCATCTGAAAAAATGACTCCTCGCCATTCGTGCACCCAGGTTCGTTCTTGATCAAACCATTGAAGGAGTTCCTGTCTATGTCGCAGCGTCAAGGAAAATCGCAGCCATGGTCTTCGAGCTGAGAGTCAATGCTGCTGCAAATGTCGCCGAACTGTTCGTGCAGACACTTTTTGTCTTGCAAATGACCCCATTTCTTGACTCAGGGCTCGTGACGAAGTTGCGCCATCCATTACGGTCATATGGATAACATGCCTGTCTTCTCGGCTGCTAGTGATAGGGGGCCGTTGAGTTGAGATCCCGTACGGCGCGGCGTTTCGTATTACCATCCTGAATTCATCGAATCCATGTTTTGCGACCAGTCATTCGATCTCGACCAACGCGAGCAGCAATACTGCGATACGATAAACCACAATCACAGTAGGCTACAATTCGACCTTTATCAAAATCAGAAACATGCTGCTACGTATTTCTCCTTCTTAAACGAGGCATCAGAACAATTTTTCACCAAGCAACAACGTTCAAAAGCAATTTCTGTGTGAGAAACCGGCTGAACTATTTCCTCATTTAAACACATTGTAGGTGTCATTACCGGCACCTGCTTTGTCAGAATACGCTGAAAAGCTAATCACTTGCATATCACAGCATTTTCTTCCTGTCGTTTAAATTTCACGTCTGTAGCATGTCGCCTTCATGATGTAGCAGTTTTAATGGTCAGTAGTGTAGAAAAAAAAAGAGGTGCTTTCACTTGCCCCTCTCCAACTCCCATACTGAATACTTTCGATTCAAATGCATCAAATAGCTCTCAATTAGCTCTAATTCGCCCTCGAATATTAGAATTAGCTTTGCTTATGGTATCGAGATATTTCAATTAGAATGGTGATGGCTGGGGGGGGGGGTATTTAAGTCTAGCCCCTTCACTTTCGAATATAGAAATTTAGAATGCGCCAAAATTTAGCTCTCAATAAGCTCTAATTTGCTCTCTAATATTAAAATTATAGAATTTGCCCCGACTTTGTTATCGAGATATTGCAATTTCAAGTAGGGGGACAAGCACTAACTAGCTCTCCCACATTCGAATATCAAAATTTGAAGAGTGTCAAAATCTAATTCTTATTAGCTCAAATTTGCTCTCTAACATTAGAATTTGCACTGGTTTTTTTCATCGAAGTATTTCGATTTCAAGTAAGGAAACAAGTATTAATTCAGGCGCCCCCCCCCCTCCTCTCCAACTTTTGAGCATCGAAATTTCAAAGATGCCAAAATTTAGCACTTAGTTAGCTCTTTAATATTATAATTTGTTCTATTTTTCCCGAAATATACCAATTTCCAGTAAGTAGGCAAGCGTTAACACAGTCTCCTTCCCCTTTTTCGAGTATCGAAATTTTGAAGATTCCAAAATTTAGCTTTATTTTGCTCTCTAATATTAGAATTTGCTCCTTTTTGTTACCGAGATATTGCAATTTCAAGTAGGGAAGGGAAATACTAACTACCCCCTCCACATACACACATTCGAATATCAATTGGAAATTTTAATTCTCAACTAGCTCCAATTTGCTCTCTAATATTACAATTTGCTTTATTATTTTATTTAGATATTTCAATTTGAAGCAAGGTGGGGGAGAGCATTAACTTACCCCCACACACACTTTCGAGTATCGAAATTTCAAAGATGCCAAAATTTAGCTCTCAATTAGTTGTAATTTGCTGCCAAATATTAGATTACTAAATGGAACCCGTCAAAACTTGACGGCACCAAAAAAAAGAAAAAGGTATTTTCCAGCTATTAAAGGATTTTTTTACGACTTATCTTCAGCAAAAATTTCAATATATAAAAGAAAAACCTGCATTTTACATACAGGCAAACAACCCGCAATTGGCAGAGTTCAAACATGCAGTCACAGAATTAGAATGTCTCTCATTTGATAATTTTCCATTTACAAATACAACACCAATAAATTGTATATGACATTAATAAATCATAAATTACTGTCATTAATCATTTCATACAAAATATACATACTTTACTTACTTCGCAGCAAAATAAGACTGAATTTATAGTTTGCCATTTAGTAACAACTATAACAATGATCCTCTCAGTGATTAATTTGTTGTTACATTATCCACCCCATTCAACAAATAAACATTTGCATTTTCAACTAACTTTTCTATTACCTTTTCATAAATCAAAAATACATGTATATTTCACATATTAAAAAAATTAATGATAATATTTATTCTGGCTAGGTGGAACCCATCAAAGCTTGACGGCAACAATATGAAAAAACCAAAGGAAAAAAGTATTTTGCCGCTATAAAATTTTTTTTAAAAGAATAATATAATATTTATTTAAAATTTCAATATGCTTTTCCATTTACCAACGTAAACCCAACATGACATGATCCACGGCGAAGAATCGGTGCAACGCTGCGACACACGTCGCAGACTCTTGAAAATGTTTGAAGATTATTTTTCAACTGTTAAAGTTTTTTTTTTTTTTTTAAATGCAAGAAATCATTTGCTATGTACAAAAATTTGTCTAGGTACAATAAAAAACACAAATTTTGGCAAATAATTACAAAAAATAGCAAATTTCGTCTACCCCCCCCCCCCAAAAAAAAAAAATCACCCGGAAATTTTGTAAATAGATGTGGGAAAAAAAAAAACAGCAAATTTCATCAAGAGATTGCCAAAAACAACAAATTTCATCAATAGATCTCTAAAAAATTTGTCAAAAAACTGAAAAAAAAATTGTCTAGGTATCCCAAATAAAACAAATTTCGCGAAAGTATTGCAAAAAATCAAAATTTGCGAAAACGTCTAAAAAATGGCAATTTTTATGAAAAAGTTTCGAAAAAAAAAGGGCAAATTTTGACATAAAAATCCCTAAAAAGTGGTAAATTTGTAAACATATTGTGAAAAAAAAATTCAAAATATTGTGAGAAAACAGCAAATTTTAACAAATGATTGTGAGTAAGCAACAAATTTCGTCAAAGGATTGAAAAAAAAGCAAATTTCATCAAATAATCATAAAAAAGATAAATTTCGCAAAAATCAACAAATTTTGCAAAAAGATCTTTTTTAAAAAAAGGCAAATTACATCGAAAGAAATCGAGAAAAACGATAAACTTTACCGAAAGACCTCAAAATGATGAATTTTGTCCAGGTATCATAAAAGAAGCAAATTTCGTCCAGAGATCTCAAAAAGCACATAAAATTTGCCTAGGTTATCGCAAAAAAGTAAATTTAGCTAAAAATAGCGAAAAAAACCTACAAATTTCTCAAAAGATAACAAAAAAAGACAGTTTTGCAAAAAAAATCACGAAAAAAAGGAAAAATTCGATAAAACAGCAAATTACATCGAAAGATTGCGAGAAAAAATGACATATTTCACCGAAAATCCCCGAGAAAACAAATAATTTTTTCCTGGTATCATAAAAGACATGAATTTCATCAATAGATCGCGAAAATACATAAAATTTGTCTATGTACTTCAAAAAACGCAAATATTGGTAAACAAATTGTGAGAAAAAAACACATTTTGTCAAAAGATGAAAAAAAGAGGCACATTTCATCAAAAGATCGCAAAACAGTAATTTTTGACAAAAAAAAAAAAAAAAAAAAAAAAAAAGCGAAAATATGACAAATTTCTGAAAATAACAAAAAAAAAAAAACAACAAAATTCACAAAAAATCACGAAAAAAGGATAAATTCGATAAAACGGCAAATTACATCGAAAGATAGCGAGAAAAAACGACAAAGTTCACCGAAAATCTCTGAGAAAAAAAATAATTTTTTCCTGGGATCATAAAAGACGTGAATTTTGTCAAAAGATTGCGAAGATACATAAAATTTGTCTAGGTACTTCAAAAAATGCAAATATTGGTAAACAGATTGTGAGAAAACAGCACATTTTGTCAAAAGATGAAAGAAAAGAGGCACATTTCATCAAAAGATCGCAAAACAGGTAAATTTTGCAAAAAAAAAAAAAAAAAAAAAAAAACGAAAAATTTCACAAAAAAAGGAAAAATTCGATAAAACGGCACATTACATCGAAAGATCACAACAAAACGACAAATTTTATTTTATGTTGCTGTGTCCATTTCGATTATTTTTCATAGCCAGTCCTATGCTTAATCACTATTTAATAGCAAATTTCATCAACCCCCCCCTTCCGCCCCCCCAAAAATCACCTGGAACTTTTGTAAATAGATGGGGGGGGGGAACAGCAAGTTTCGATATCAAATTGCAAAAAACAGTAAATTTTTTCAGAAAAAAAAGAAAAAAATTGTAAAATTCGTTGAGAGAATGCAAAAAAAAAAAAAAAAACCACACAAATTTTGTCTAGGTATTCCAAACGAAACAATTTTTGACAAATTATTGCAAAAAAAATCAAAATCTTGTCAAATCGTGTCGAAAATTGGCAATTTTTATGAAAAAATTTTGAAATAAGGCAAATTTTGGCAAAAAATCACTAAAAAATGGCAAATTTGTAAACATATTGTGAAAAAAATTCAAAATATTGTTAGAAAACAACAATTTTTGTCAAATGATTGTGAATAACCAACAAATTTCATCAAAGGATGGAAAAGAAGACATTTCGTCAAATAATCACAAAAAATGTAAATTTCACAAAAAACCCACAAATTTTGCAAAAAGATCACGAAAAAAGATAAATTCAATAAAATGGCAAATTACATCAAAAGATCACAACAAAACGTCAAAATTCACCAAAAGAACTCGAAAAAAACAACAAAATTCACCAAAAGACCTAGAGAAAACTACAAATTTTATCCATGTATCATAAAAGACATGAATTTCGTCATAAGATCACGAAAACACATAAAATTTGTCTCTCACACTGTACAGATTAGAAAGTACATTGCTGTTGCTACTTGTCCTGTAATAGTAAGTTATTTATCATTATTTATTTTATGTTGCTGTGTCCATTTCGATTATTTTTTATAGCCAGTCCTAGGCTTAATCATTACTTAATAGCAAATTTCATCAAAATACCCCCCTCCCCCCCCAAGAAAAAAACCACCTGTAACTTTTGTAAACAGATGGAAGGAAAAAAACAGCAAATTTCGATATCAAATCGCAAAAAACAGTAAATTTTTGGCGTAAGAAAGATCACCAACAATAAACGGATGATAAACATCCCAATTGTTAACAACGTGTTTTACAATGGCATGGCGAACGCGAGGGTGATGATCTTCTGTATCATACAGGCCGGTTCAATTTCGCGAAGATTGTAAGACGCTAGATCCATAACTACACAAAAACGGACACAGAAAATATATCAATAAGGATAAACATGATAAATAACTTACAGGACAGGTAGTAACACCGTGAGAAGCGTACGCGTACAGCGTAGCGTGAGAGATTGTTTATCTGTATTTAGGGACCCGAAATCCTCTGCAAACACTGAACTCTCATTGGAGCACAGCGTCCCGCACTCCCACTCCCGACACAGCGCATGCGCTCTAACGATGATTACATGGGTTAAAAGTTGAAACTCCGTACAATAATGTGATTGTGTTTCTCTCTCTCTACGGTGAATCGTTCTCGTGAATGATTCACCTGGTACTCACCGGAAAGCTTGCTCGCGCATGCGTAGAGACCAATTTAAACTTATGCTGACTTTTTTGGGCTATTCTTTTAATATACATGATGCTCCGAATTTTTTTTATCGAGAATATATGAAGAAAGGGGGTTCAAACGTTAACTTAGCCCCTTCCCCACCCTTACACATTCGAGTATCGAAATTCCATTATAAAAATAGCTCTCAATTAGATCTAATTTGCTTTCTAATATTATAAATTACTCTTTTTTTTTCTAATCGAGACATTTTAATTTCAAGTAAGAAGTTAAGCATTAACTTGCTCCCCTCCTCTTCTCACACACACACACTTTCGAAAACCTATATTTCAAAGGTGTCAAAATTTAACTCGCAATTAGCTTTATTTTCTTCTCGAATATTAGAGTTTTTTCCTTTTATGGCATCAAGATGGTATCAAGAGAATTATGTGTTGGGATTTAAATTACGGTAAACACTCCTCTCTCCACTATCAAATATTAACATATCAAATATACCAAAATTATATCTCAGTTAACTCTGATCTACAATCCAGTTTAGGGTCCAAAAATTCAAATGATTATAAAAACAGAAAAAATGGTCGATTCGTTTACGGTTTTCACGAAAAATATTCTTTATGTCAGTATTGTCTTGAAAATAAATTATAAAGATAAATTTCAAAAAATGCCGATAAAGGGTACTTTAGACTTTGGAGTAATGAATAACTATTTTTACCGTTATTGTTTGCATCTCATAAAAATTTTTTTTAGAAGTTTAGACATAAACTTAAATTTTGAGCACAAAATCTGTGGTTAAGAAGCGCAAACTGAACCGTGTTCAATGGGTGTGGGTAGGTTCAAATTTCAAAATGATTATAAGAAACAGAATAATTAGTCGATTGATTTGCTGTTTTCACTAAAACAATTCTTCATGTCAGTATTGTCTTGAAAATAAATTATAAACAAAAATTTCAAAAAATGTCGATAGAGGGCGCTTTTGACTTTGGAGTAACGTACAACTATATTTTACCGTTATTTTTTTATCTCATTAAGTTTTTTTGAAGCATAGACATGAACTTATATTTTGTGCGGAAAATCTGAATCGTTGAGAGTGGTTAAGTAGCGCTAACTAAACTGTGTTCAATGTGTGTGGGAAGGTTCAAATTTCAAATGATTATACAAAACGGAAAATTGGTCGATTCGTTTGCGGTTTTCTCTAAAACCATTCTTTATGTCAGTATTTCCTTGAAAATAAATTTTAAAGGTAAATTTCAAAAAATTCCGTTAGAGGAAGCCTTAAACTTTACAGTAACCAACAAAAATTTTAACTGTTATTTTTTTTTATCTAATTAAATGCTTGTAAAAGCTTAGACTTAAATTTTGAGCTCAAATTCTGAATCGTTGGGAGGGGTTAAAAAGTGCAAATTGAAATGTGTTCAGGAGTTGAAATGTTACCCTGCCCACCCTACGAACACGGTTCAATTTTTCGCTACTTAATTACTCACAAATATTCAGATTTTGAGCTCAAAATTACGGTATATACAGGGTGTCCGAAAAGTCTGGAAACGGTCGAATAACTCGAAAAATACATATGAGATTGAAAAACGTAAATATACGTGTTAAATATTTTTAAATAAGCTACACAGTAATACAAAATTTGACCTTCGTAACCGACCCCCTGGGGGTCAGAGGGGGTCCAACTTTGAAATCTTAAATTATAACCCCTATTTTTTATTGCAGATTCGGATTCTACGGACAAAAATACGTAACTTTTGTATTTGATGTTTATTTCGAATCCTCGTTTATCACGGTGTAATTGAGCATATTAAATCGATACATATTTCAGCTTTTCCAACGGGATTTTCCCTAATCGAAACTAATTGGGGAGAATTTATGACATCAAATTCCTCGTCTTTTGCAATAATAGCGTTTCCTGAAAATCACCCGTGCCGATTGCATTTTTGCCGATCCCACCGAAGCTAGCATAGGGGGGAAAAATACGGGCTTCTGATTGGTTGAATAATTTTGCTTTCCTTCATTTTTGAGTTTACGTTTATTTAATCATCAATTTCTGATTGAAAAGCTTTTGAAAACTGGATTTTCCTTCTGTTTTTACATATTCATTAATAGATAAAGAAATAGATAACTCGGAATATAAAATTAAAGAAGTTAATCAGGCTGTTTAACAATTGTTCTGTATTACTTTTAGAAAATAATAAAAATAGAATTGCCATTTCTTCCTTCTATTTTTTTTAACATGATATGCACATATATACACAATCAGAACAATTTATTTAGAAACAGTATTTTCATTTTACGGCTTCAAACTCAATTGTTCTATATTACTTTTAAAAAAATTGTAATTTCTTCTTCTTATTATTATTTTAATGATATACCCATATACACTCCTAATACGTACATTAGAATACAAGATGATCTATTTGCAAACAGTTTTTCGACCAATCAGAAGCACGTATTTTTCTCCTCTATACTAGCTTCGGTGGGATCGGCAAAAATGCGTGCCGATTATTTCGGTAGTGCTACACAGTTAAAAATTTGATCCATTTGCTGTAGCGTCACTCCACAGCTTTTATAGAATATCTCTTTCATGACCAATGAGAATGTTCCATAACACAGTAAAGTACACTTTAAAAAAATTGACCCTTTTGCTGCATCGTCACTCCACCGCTTTTATAGAAAACGATTACTTTACTGTGTTATGGAGCATTCTCATTGGTCACAAAAGAGATATTCTATAATAGCTGTGGAGTGACGCTGCAGCAAATGGGTCAAATTTTTAACAGTGTAGCACTATTGAAATAATCGCCACGGGTGATTTTCAGGAAACGCTATTCCTACAAAAGACGAGGAATTTGACGTCAAAAATTCTGCCCAATCAGTTTCGATTAGGGAAAATCCCGTTGGAAAAGTGGGAATATGTATCGATTTAATATGCTTGATTACACCGTGATAAACGAAGATTTGAAATAAACATCAAATACAAAAGTTACGTATTTTTGTCCATAGAATCCGAATCTGTAATAAAAAATGGGAGTTATAATTTAAGATTTCAAAGTTGGACCCCCTCTGACCCCCAGGGGGTCGGTTTCGAAGGTCAAATTTGGTATCACAGAGTAGCTTATTTAAAAATATTTAACACGTATATTTACGTTTTTCAATCTCATATGTATTTCTCGAGTTATTTGGCCGTTTCCAGACTTTTCGGACACCCTGTATACAGGGTGTTTCTAAATTCATGGTACAAACTTTAACGGGTGATAGTACAAATCAAGACAAACAATATTAAATAGGAAACTAAGGGTCCCAAACGTCTTCCGAAGGAGATAGGCGCCATTAAAGTTTAGGGTCCAAAAATTCAAATGATTATAAAAAAACAGAACAATTGGTCGATTCATTTGCAGTTTTCACTAAAATTATTCTTTATGTCAGTATTGTCTTGAAAATAAATTGTAAAGATAAATTTCAAAAAATGCCGATAGAGGGCGCTTTAGACTTTGGAGTAACGAACAACTATATTTTACCGTTATTTTTTGCATCTCATTAAATTTTTTTAGTAGCTTAGACATAAACTTAAATTTTGAGCTCAAAATCTAAATCTTTGGGAGTGGTTAAGCAGCGCAAACTGAACTGGGTTCAATGGGGTTGGGGAGATTCAAATTCCAAAAGATTATAAAAAAAGGAAAAATTGGTCAATTGATTTGCAATTTTCACTAAAATTATTCTTTATGTTAGTATTATCTTGAAAATAAATTATAAAGATCAAATTCAAAAAATGCCGATAGAGGGCGCTTTAGACTTTGGAGTAACGTACAACTATTTTTTACCGTTATTTTTTGCATCTCATGAAATTTTTTTAGAAGCTTAGACATAAACTTAAATTTTGAGATGAAAATCTGAATCGTTGGAAGTGGCTAAGTAGCGCAAACTGAACTGGGTTCAATGGGGTTGGGGAGGTTCAAATTTCAAATGATTATAAAAAACGGAAAAATTGGTCGATTCGTTTGCCGTTTTCGCTCAAACTATTCTTTATGTCAATATTTCCTTGAAAATAAATTTTAAAGATTAATTTTAAAAAATACCATTAGAGGGCGCCTTAAACTTTAGAGTAACCAACAACTGTTTTTAACCGTTATTTTTTGTACCTAATTAAATGCTTGTAAATGTTCAAACTTAAATTTTGAGCTCAAAATCTGCATCGTTGTGAGTAATTAAGTAGCGGAAAATTGAAATGTGTTCGAGGGGGGGGGGGGAGGGTAACATTTCAACTCCTGAACACATTTCAGTTTGTGCTTCTTAACCCCTCCCATCGATTTAGAATTTGAGCTCAAAATTTAAATCTAAGCATTTGCAAGCATTTAATTAGATACAAAAAATAACGGTTAAAAATAGTTGTTGGTTACTCTAAATTTTAAGGTGCCCTCTAACGATATTTTTTGAAATTAATCTTTAAAATTTATTTTCAAGGAAATATTGACATAAAGAATAGTTTTAGCGAAAACGGCAAACAAATCGACCAATTTTTCCGTTTTTTATAATCATTTGAAATTTGAACCTGCCCACCCCCCATTGAACACATTTCAGTTTGCGCTACTTAACCACTCCCAACGATTCAGATTTTCATCTCAAAATTTAAGTTTATGTCTAAGCTTCTAAAAAATTTTTATGAGATGCAAAAAATAATGGTACAAAATAGTTGTACGTTACTCCAAAGTCTAAAGCGCCCTCTATCGGCATTTTTTGAATTTGATCTTTATAATTTATTTGCATGATAATACTGACATAAAGAATAATTTTAGCGAAAATCGCAAATCAATTGACCAATTTTTCCGTTTTTTATAATCTTTTGGAATTTGAATCTCCTTCCACAGTTCAGTTTGCGCTGCTTAACCACTCCCAAAGATTTAGATTTTGAGCTCAAAATTTAAGTTTATGTCTAAGCTTCTAAAAAAAATTAATGAGATGCAAAATATAACGGTAAAAAATAGTTGTTCGTTACTCCAAAGTCTAAAGCGCCCTCTAACGGCACTTTTTGAAATTTATCTTTATAATTTATTTTCAAGACAATACTGACATAAAGAATAGTTTTAGTGAAAACCGCTCGACCAATTTTTGTGTTTTTTATAATCATTTGAATTTTTGGACCGTAAACTTTAATGGCGCCTATCTCCTTCGGAAGACGTTTGGGACCCTTAGTTTCCTATTTAATATTGTTTGTCTTGATGTGTACTATCACTCCTTAAAGTTTGTACCATGAATTTAGAAACACCCTGTATATATATATATATATATATAGGGTGTCCGAAAAGTGTGGAAACGGTCGAATAACTCGAGAAATACATATAGGATTGAAAAACGTAAATATACGTGTTAAATATTTTTAAATAAGCTACTAAGTGATACCAAATTTGACCTTCGTAACCGACCTCCGGGGGGTCAGAGGGGGTCCAACTTTGAAATCTTAAATTATAACCCCTATTTTTTATTGCAGATTCGGATTCTACGGACAAAAATACGAACTTTTGCATTTGATGTTTATTTCGAATCCTCGTTTATCACGGTGTAATTGAGCATATTAAATCGATACATATTTCGGCTTTTCCAACGGGATTTTCCCTAATCGAAACTAATTGGGGAGAATTTATGACATCAAATTCCTCGTCTTTTGCAATAATAGCGTTTCCTGAAAATCACCCGTGCCGGTTATTTCGGTAGTGCTACACAGTAAAAAATTTGATCCATTTGCTGTAGCGTCACTCCACAGCTTTTATAGAATATCTCTTTCATGACCAATGAGAATGTTCCATAACACAGTAAAGTACACTGTAAAAAAAATTGACCCTTTTGAAGCATCGTCACTCCACCGCTTTTATAGAAAACGATTACTTTACTGTGTTATGGAGCATTCTCATTGGTCACAAAAGAGAAATTCTATAATAGCTGTGGAGTGACGCTGCAGCAAATGGGTCAAATTTTTAACAGTGTAGCACTATTGAAAGAATCGCCACGGATGATTTTCAGGAAATGCTGTTCCTACAAAAGACGAGGAATTTGACGTCAAATATTCTGCCCAATCAGTTTCGATTAGGGAAAATCCCGTTTTAAAAGCGGGAATATGTATCGATTTAATATGCTCAATTACACCGCGATAAACGAGGATTTGAAATAAACATCAAATACAAAAGTTACGTATTTTTGTCCGTAGAATCCGAATCTGCAATAAAAAATGGGAGTTATAATTTAAGATTTCAAAGTTGGACCCCCTCTGACCCCCAGGGGGTCGGTTTCGAAGGTCAAATTTGGTATCACAGAGTAGCTTATTTAAAAATATTTAACACGTATATTTACGTTTTTCAATCTCATATGTATTTCTCGAGTTATTTGGCCGTTTCCAGACTTTTCGGACACCCTGTATACAGGGTGTTTCTAAATTCATGGTACAAACTTTAACGGGTGATAGTACAAATCAAGACAATCAATATTAAATAGGAAACTAAGGGTCCCAAACGTCTTCCGAAGGAGATAGGCGCCATTAAAGTTTAGGGTCCAAAAATTCAAATGATTATAAAAAACAGAACAATTGGTCGATTCATTTGCAGTTTTCACTAAAATTATTCTTTAGGTCAGTATTGTCTTGAAAATAAATTGTAAAGATAAATTTCAAAAAATGCCGATAGAGGGCGCTTTAGACTTTGGAGTAATGAACAACTATATTTTACCGTTATTTTTTGCATCTCATTAAATTTTTTTAGTAGCTTAGACATAAACTTAAATTTTGAGCTTAAAATCTAAATCTTTGGGAGTGGTTAAGCAGCGCAAACTGAACTGTGGAAGGAGATTCAAATTCCAAAAGATTATAAAAAACGGAAAAATTGGTCAATTGATTTGCAATTTTCACTAAAATTATTCTTTATGTTAGTATTATCTTGAAAATAAATTATAAAGATCAAATTCAAAAAATGCCGATAGAGGGCGCTTTAGACTTTGGAGTAACGTACAACTATATTTTACCGTTATTTTTTGCATCTCATGAAATTTTTTAAGAAGCTTAGACATAAACTTAAATTTTGAGATGAAAATCTGAATCGTTGGAAGTGGCTAAGTAGCGCAAACTGAACTGGGTTCAATGGGGTTGGGGAGGTTCAAATTTCAAATGATTATAAAAAACGGAAAAATTGGTCGATTCGTTTGCCGTTTTCGCTCAAACTATTCTTTATGTCAATATTTCCTTAAGATTAATTTTAAAAAATACCGTTAGAGGGCGCCTTAAACTTTAGAGTAACCAACAACTGTTTTTAACCGTTATTTTTTGTTCCTAATTAAATGCTTGTAAATGTTCAAACTTAAATTTTGAGCTCAAAATCTGCATCGTTGTGAGTAATTAAGTAGCGAAAAATTGAAATGTGTTCGAGGGGGGGGGGGGAGGGTAACATTTCAACTCCTGAACACATTTCAGTTTGCGCTTCTTAACCCCTCCCATCGATTTAGAATTTGAGCTCAAAATTTAAATCTAAGCATTTGCAAGCATTTAATTAGATACAAAAAATAACGGTTAAAAATAGTTGTTGGTTACTCTAAATTTTAAGGTGCCCTCTAACGATATTTTTTGAAATTAATCTTTAAAATTTATTTTCAAGGAAATATTGACATAAAGAATAGTTTTAGCGAAAACGGCAAACAAATCGACCAATTTTTCCGTTTTTTATAATCATTTGAAATTTGAACCTGCCCACCCCCCATTGAACACATTTCAGTTTGCGCTACTTAACCACTCCCAACGATTCAGATTTTCATCTCAAAATTTAAGTTTATGTCTAAGCTTCTAAAAAATTTTTATGAGATGCAAAAAATAATGGTACAAAATAGTTGTACGTTACTCCAAAGTCTAAAGCGCCCTCTATCGGCATTTTTTGAATTTGATCTTTATAATTTATTTGCATGATAATACTGACATAAAGAATAATTTTAGCGAAAATCGCAAATCAATTGACCAATTTTTCCGTTTTTTATAATCATTTGAAATTTGAACTTCCCCCCACAGTTCGGTTTGCGCTACTTAACCACTCCCAACGATTTAGATTTTAAGCTCAAAATTTAAGTTTTT
This sequence comes from Maratus speculifer, assembly GCA_964019185.1. NCBI lineage: Eukaryota > Metazoa > Arthropoda > Arachnida > Araneae > Salticidae > Maratus > Maratus speculifer. The sequence goes on from OZ025293.1 coordinate 101,756,208, forward strand.
GTCTAAGCTTCTAAAAAAAATTAATGAGATGCAAAATATAACGGTAAAAAATAGTTGTTCGTTACTCCAAAGTCTAAAGCGCCCTCTAACTGCACTTTTTGAAATTTATCTTTATAATTTATTTTCAAGACAATACTGACATAAAGAATAGTTTTAGTGAAAACCGCTCGACCAATTTTTGTGTTTTTTATAATCATTTGAATTTTTGGACCGTAAACTTTAATGGCGCCTATCTCCTTCGGAAGACGTTTGGGACCCTTAGTTTCCTATTTAATATTGTTTGTCTTGATGTGTACTATCACTCCTTAAAGTCTGTACCATGAATTTAGAAACACCCTGTATATATATGTATATATATATATAGGGTGTCCGAAAAGTGTGGAAACGGTCGAATAACTCGAGAAATACATATAGGATTGAAAAACGTAAATATACGTGTTAAATATTTTTAAATAAGCTACTAAGTGATACCAAATTTGACCTTCGTAACCGACCCACTGGGGGTCAGAGGGGGTCCAACTTTGAAATGTTAAATTATAACCCCCATTTTTTTATTGCATATTCGGATTCTACGGACAAAAATACGTAACTTTTGTATTGATGTTTATTTCGAATCCTCGTTTATCACGGTGTAATCGAGCATATTAAATCGATACATATTTCGGCTTTTCCAACGTGATTTTCCCTAATCGAAACTAATTGGGGAGAATTTATGACATCAAATTCCTCGTCTTTTGAAAGAATAGCGTTTCCTGAAAATCACCCGTGCCGATTATTTCGATTGTGCTACACAGTTAAAAATTTGACCCATTTGCTGTAGCGTCACTCCACAGCTTTTATAGAATATCTCTTTCATGACCAATGAAAATATTCCATAACACAGTAAAGTACACCGTAAAAAAATTGAGCCATTTGCTGCATCGTCACTCCACCGTTTTTATAGAAAACGATTACTTTACTGTGTTACGGAGCATTCTCATAGGTCACAAAAGAGATATTCTATAATAGCTGTGGAGTGACGCTGCAGCAAATGGGTCAAATTTTTAACAGTGTAGCACTATTGAAATAATCGCCACGGGTGATTTTCAGGAAACGCTTTTCCTACAAAAGACGAGGAATTTGACGTCAAAAATTCTGCCCAATCGGTTTCGATTAGGGAAAATCCCGTTGGAAAAGATGAAATATGTATCGATTTAATATGCTCGATTACACCGTGATAAACGAGGATTTGAAATAAACATTAAATACAAAAGTTACGTATTTTTGTCCGTAGAATCCGAATCTGCAATAAAAAATGGGGGTTATAATTTAAGATTTCAAAGTTGGACCCCCTATGACCCCCAGGGGGTCGGTTGCGAAGGTCAAATTTAGTATCACTGAGTATCTTATTCAAAAATATTTAACACGTATATTTACGTTTTTCAATCTCATATGTATTTCTCGAGTTATTCGGCCGTTCCCAGACTTTTCGGACACCCTGTATATATATATATATATATATATATATATATATATACACACGTATATATATATATATGAGAGGAATGTGGATGTTATCATAGAAGGACGATCATCTGGCGAAGTGAAAATGATGATACGTATGATGTAGATGGTTAATATGTATATATGTCCCATATATGTCGTGGCCGGTGAAATCTGGCCGAAGGAGTTTTAATGAAAGGTGGTGTCGTCCAGAAAAACAAAAGAGGATGCCATAAATATTTTATTTTTGCATAATTTTACTAAGCCAATTCACATAATATTCCAATCTCGAACAATACGCCACACACGAACGACGGAATTCTCGCAACTCACATCTTGAATTCGAAATAACAAAACATTCCCTTTTTTACAACTCCTTTCGGCGGTTCATTTTTAGCAAGTGGAAAATCAGACAAATTCTGTCTTCTAAGTCCGCGTCAATCTGTTTTAAGCGTCGAAAATCGCTTAAAAGCACAATCTCGCCCGAGCTAAGGTGGATCACAAGTGCCGAATAACCAATAAATGGCATCCGTGGGGGGGGGGGGGAAGAAGAAGGCGTATCCAACCACGCCATTAGGTAGTAAGTGGAGCGTCACGTCAGAACTATTTCACAACCAGTGGAAGCCCGCAAAATTAAACAGAGGCAAAAGGCCGGTAAGATTACAAGGCATTATGGGTACGCAAACGATTTTTAATAAAATATTAAAAATAAAGCTTTTGACAGAATATTTTTTAATCTAAAAAGGAGAAATGAAATAATAGAATAGATTAATATTTCTAAATAAGAGATTGACATTTTAATAATACAATTGAGTTCTTTTTAGGAAAATAATAGTATATTACGCCGAATTAAGGAAAAAGGGGAACTTATCTGATAATTAAATGTTAACTTATTACTGTAATATAAATAAAAGTATATTTTTTATAAGAATTTGGAGGGAAATCGTAACGGGAAAATGGCGAAAATTTTTTTATTATTACAAATATAAACGAGGTAAATTTTTCAGAATTTGTCCACCGCATTTTAATGTGAAAAGGAAAGAAAGAAATTAAAGTTTAAATGAACGTTTTGATAAAGCAAAATGTAAAAAGAATTTTGAAATGCATTTTCTCTTCTTTAATATTTCAATTAATATTTTTTTTTTATTTAGAATAGTTTAATATTAAAACAAGCACATTTTATCTTGATTCCTAATGTTATAATTCTTTAACACTAGAACCGCGGGAAAATTCATTCAAGTTTTATCCAAATGTTTCTCACCGGAATTTTCATTTAAAACTGTTTAAGTTATTTGTAGAAATTATTTTTGCTCAGCTTGTATTTAGGTTATTGTATAAAGAGTTTTTCTGGTTCGAATCAACATCTCTGCATATGATGCAGGTCAAAATGACCCGTCGCCGCAGTTCTAGTGTTAATAAACAAATAAAGTAAAAAAAAGAAAAATTCCGTGTTTTTGAAAAGTATTTCACACATATTATAAAAAAAATTGTAGATATTTGAACCTTTAAAATTGACAAACAGCATGTAAATACGACCCTAATATGGCTGAGATAGCTCTGGTTGCATTAACGTTTTGATATGCAAATTTAAAAGCATGTTAACCTTTAAAAGTCTATTGCATAATTTATGATATCATCAGTGTTCCCGAGTCGGTGGAGTTTTTTATTCATGTATTCCGTATTCATATCAAAAATTTTAAATGGAAATTTTTGATTTATTTACGAAGCGACACTTCGTTATTAACATAATGTAAACTTACTATTTAGATTTTCTGGTATGAATTCCGATACTCTGAATTATGCAATTTCTGGAACGCAATGCTGGGCATTTAAGGATTAAAATAGGTGTATCGTAACTGCTAATGTTCTGAAAAAGAGTCTAAGTTCATATTAAGTTTTAAAATTTAATTTGAAATGTAACTCTTTTTAACTCCTTTGGGACGAGCGACACGTATATCTGCCGCAAAAAGGCTTAAGAATCCTTGTTTATACGCACTAGTAAATTGTTACTGTAAAACTTAACTTATTCAATCAAAACATTTCTCGATTTAAGAAGGCACAAATTTCTGTTTTTAAAAATCGGTGTCAAAACCTTAAAAATTTCGTAAAAGGCTTCCGTTGCGAAGGGGTTAATAAATGAATTTATCTTATGGGCATTGCGCTCAGGATATCTCATAGCTTAATTTACAGAGTAAATGTTTTTTTTTTTTTTTTTTTTTTTTTTTTTTTTTTTTTATTATTATTATAGTTTAAAATCTGTGTTGAAAATATAATCTTTAGTATATGAGAAAAAAAAAAAGTAAATGAAAATCTCAAAATTTTGATTAAAAAAAATTGCTATAATTTTTAAATTTCTTACTGGACTAATAATAAGCCATTATGTGCATCTATGAGGTTTATACCTTTAGTTAAATTTTCATAACATTCTATCCAGCCATTTCTCATACATCATGCGTGCAATGACTAAAATCTGAATTTTGAGGAAATTTATTTTAAAAATCCCTGTCGGCTTGGCCTATAGGCGGAGGTAGCTTTCGAAAAATTTTCATTTCAAAAAAAAAAAAAAAAAAAAAAATTAATGATAAACCCAATTTAACTAATTTATTTGACCGCTTTTGAAAAACTTTTAATTTCATTTTTCTGTAAGAACTGATATTATCAAAATCCTCTTAAACGAAATTCGGCTCAAATGCCCATTTTGAAAACATATTTTGAATATATATTCTGACTTTATTAAAAAAATCGACCAATACACACATTACATAATTCCTAAATAACAAAAAAAAAAAAAAAAAAAAAAAAACCTGTCAATTGAATGCGTTTGAGAGCAAAATTGAATTTAAAAATGAGTCATAAAATAACCAATTTGTTATTTGAATACATCCACAATGCATTAATGAAGATCGCTTTGGGAAATTTTGTGCGAAGTGCCCAACTTGACAGCTTTTTTAAAATATATATTTAGCCTTTATCGAAAACTGACCAATACGGCCCATTACTCAGTTCCTAAATAACAAATAACTGTCAATTGAATGCGTTTGAGAGCAAAATTGAATTTAAAAATGAGTCATAAAATAACCAGTTTGTTATTTGATTGGTTTGGTTTGGTTTGGTTTGGTTTATTTTTGTCGTCCGATTATCTACGCTAGGGATATAGGACCAGGGGGGAGTGCCCTTCGTGGGGGTCTTTCTAAAGGAACCTAACCCGTATTTACGCAAGGTTCGAAGAAAACCATGAAAACTCCGAACGGTTAGGCCGGCAGCCGCGATTGGGTTCGAACCCAGCACCTGCCGTCTACCAGTTGAGAGGTCCGTACCTCTCGGCCACTGGTGGGGCCGTTCGTTATTTGAATGCATCCTCAATTCTTTAATCATAATCGCTTTGGGAAATTTTTTTGCGAAGTGTCCACTTTGGCAGCTTAAAAAAAAAAATATATATATATGTTTAGCCTTTATCAAAATATTAACGAATACGCATATTATATAGTTTCTAAATAACAAAAAACTGTCAACTGAATGCGTTTGAGAGTAAAATTGGATTCAAAAATGAATCATAAAATAACCAATTTGTTATTTGAATACATCCTTAATTCTTTAATCATGATCGCATTGGGAAATTTTGTGAGAAGTGCCCAATTTGGCAGCCTTTTTTGAAATATATTCTGCCTTTATCAAAAACTGGCCAATCCGTCTCTCTATATAGTTCTTAAATAAGAGGACCTGTAAATTGGATGCGTTTGAGAACAAAAATGAACTTAAAAATTGACTCAGAAAAAATACAATTTGTTATACTTCCTCAAATTTTCAATCACTATTATTTCGGGAAATTCTGTTCAAAAGACCCTTTTTGGCAGCCTTTTTTAAAATATATTCTGCCTTTATCTAAACACTGGCCAACACGTCACATTACATAGTTCCTAAATAAGAGGATCTGCCATTTGAATGCGTTTAAAATCAAAAATGAATTTAAAAATGAGTCAGAATATAAGCAGTTTGGATTTGAGGTTTTTTCTCCAACTTCCATTTTTGTTTAATTTATTTTTGATATAAGAATTGGTCCTATGAAAAACCTGTTAATGTAAAAGTTGTAGATATTATTGAGAAGATGTAAAATAAATTTAATTAGATTTGATTGCTTAAGAATTGAGTAAGTTATGGATTTTTTTTCTTTTTACTTCCCCCTTTTTCTTTTCGTTTTTAATTTTTTTCATCGGTAAAAATTGATCCTATCTAAAACTTGTAACTATAAAAGTTTTAGATAATGTTGAGTACATTTATAAAAAATTAGTTGGATTTGATATTGGATTTGATTGATGGAGTTATGAATTTTTTTCTCTCAAAAACCCTGTTTTTTTCTCTCCTTGAGCCCATTTTTAACTTTATCAAAAAATCTGTCATGCATAAACTTTTAGTACATTTTTTAGAAGTAATATAAATTTTAAACTGATTTGATGTCTATTTTAATTAAGAAGTTATCGCGTTTTTCTGGTTTTCACAAAAACCCTCCCTATTTCCACCCCCTTGGTCCGATTTTGCCCATTAACGAACTCGACCGAGATTTTATGGCCCTTGATTTTATGTAAAAGTTTGAAGAAGATCTGAGCATAATTATGGAAGTTATCGTGTCTAGAAGAAAGTGAAATATATATATATATATATATATATATAATTATTATAACTTTATATTAATATTTAAATTATAATATATAATTATTATAATTATATATATACAGGGTGTCCGAAAAGTCTGGAAACGGCCGAATAACTCGAGAAATACATATGAGATTGAAAAACGTAAATATACGTGTTAAATATTTTTAAATAAGCTACTCTGTGATACCTAATTTGACCTTCGAAACCGACCCCCTGGGGGTCAAAGGGGGTCCAACTTTGAAATCTTAAATTATAACCCCCATTTTTTATTGCAGATTCGGATTCTACGGACAAAAATACGTAACTTTTGTATTTGATGTTTATTTCAAATCTTCGTTTATCACGGTGTAATCGAGCATATTAAATCGATACATATTCCCGCTTTTCCAACGGGATTTTCTCTAATCGAAACTGATTGGGCGGAATTTTTGACATCAAATTCCTCGTCTTTTGTAGGAATAGCGTTTCCTGAAAATCACCCGTGGCGATTATTTCAATAGTGCTACACTGTTAAAAATTTGACCCATTTGCTGCAGCGCCACTCCACAGCTATTATAGAATATCTCTTTTGTGACCAATGAGAATGCTCCATAACACAGTAAAGTAATCGTTTTCTATAAAAGCGGTGGAGTGACGATGCAGCAAAAGGGTCAATTTTTTTTACAGTGTACTTTACTGTGTTATGGAACATTCTCATTGGTCATGAAAGAGATATTCTATAAAAGCTGTGGAGTGACGCTACAGCAAATGGATCAAATTTTTAACTGTGTAGCACTACCGAAATAATCGGCACGGGTGATTTTTAGGAAACGCTATTATTGCAAAAGACGAGGAATTTGATGTCATAAATTCTCCCCAATTAGTTTCGATTAGGGAAAATCCCGTTGGAAAAGCCGAGATATGTATCCATTTAATATGCTCAATTACACCGTGATAAACAAGGATTCGAAATAAACATCAAATACAAAAGTTACGTATTTTTGTCCGTAGAATCCGAATCTGCAATAAAAAATGGGGGTTATAATTTAAGATTTCAAAGGACTTTTCGGACACCCTGTATATACAGGGTGTCCGAAAAGTCTGGAAACGGCCGAATAACTCGAGAAATACATACGAGATTGAAAAACGTAAATATACGTGTTAAATATTTTTAAATAAGCTACTCAGTGATACCAAATTTGACCTTCGAAACCGACCCCCTGGGGGTCAGAGGGGGTACAACTTTGAAATCTTAAATTATAACCCCCATTTTTTATTGCAGATTCGAATTTTACGGACAAAAATACGTAACTTTTGTGTTTGATGTTTATTTCAAATCTTCGTTTATCGCGGTGTAATCGAGCATACTAAATCGATACATATTCCCGCTTTTCCAACGGGATTTTCCCTAATCGAAACTGATTGGGCAGAATTTTTGACGTCAAATTCCTCGTCTTTTGTAGGAAAAGCGTTTCCTGAAAATCATCCGTGGCGATTATTTCAATAGTGCTACACTGTTAAAAATTTGACCCATTTGCTGCAGCGTCACTCCACAGCTATTATAGAATATCTCTTTTGTGACCAATGAGAATGCTCCATAACACAGTAAAAAAAAAAATCGTTTTCTATAAAAGCGGTGGGGTGACGATGCAGCAAAAGGGTCAATTTTTTACAGTGTACTTTACTGTGTTATGGAACATTCTCATTGGTCATGAAAGAGATATTCTATAAAAGCTGTGGATTGACGCTACAGCAAATGGATCAAATTTTTAACTGTGTAGCACTACCGAAATAGTCGGCACGGGTGATTTTCAGGAAACGCTATTATTGCAAAAGACGAGGAATTTGATGTCATAAATTCTCCCCAATTAGTCTCCATTAGGGAAAATCCCGTTGGAAAAGCCGAAATATGTATCGATTTAATATGCTCAATTACACCGTGATAAACGAGGATTCGAAATAAACATCAAATACAAAAGTTACGTATTTTTGTCCGTAGAATCCGAATCTGCAATAAAAAATGGGGGTTATAATTTAAGATTTTAAAGTTGGACCCCCTCTGACCCCCAGGGGGTCAGTTGCGAAGTTCAAATTTGGTATCACTGAGTAGCTTATTTAAAAATATTTAACACGTATATTTACGTTTTTGAATCTCATATGTATTTTTCGAGTTATTCGACCGTTTCCTGACTTTTCGGACACCCTGTATATATATGTGTGTGTGTGTGTGTATAAACTTTTTTACTTGTGGTAGTTTTGGGGTCTAGGAGTCATGATCGGCGGAGATCTGCAAAAATTTTTCAGAAATTCCAACATGGGAGAGAATGCAATAGGTAGTATTTCATACGAAATCTACCTAAAAATCAAATTACGCCTTGATCATATAAAAAGAGCTGAAACTCTTTTGGGCATAACTTTCCTACAAAAGCAAATTTTAAGTTAAACTTAACTTAAACTGGCAACTTTTAAGTTGCCAGTTAGCTAGAATATGAGATAGACAAAATTTCAGCTCAATCATCATGCCTCATCAAAGTTGAATTCTTGAAAATTTAACCATTTTTGGAGTAAAATTGTATTTTTTTTCATTAAGTTAAAATTATTTGTCTTAAAAACTTGATTCTTGTTTTATTTCATAGAAAATGTTGTTGCCTTGAACTTTTACTTTCAACAAAGCCTTTATTTAATCATATTTATTATTTGTCAGTCAGCTCGTGAAGCATATCCTCAAAGTTTTCATTTACTAAAAAAGTGAAAAATGACAAATAAATAATTTTTTATGCTTTTGACAATTTTCTTGCATTATTTGCATTAAAAGGTGAAAGAAATCGAACAATTTCTGTAACTTTAAAAATGTTTAATGAATTACGGTTAATTATAAAGTTACAGATAAATAATTTTTATTACTTTTGATATTTTTCTTATGTTATTTGCATTAAAAGATGAAAAAAATTGAACAATTTTAGTAGCTTTTAAAATATTTAATAGATTACAATTATTTATAAAGTTATCTAGTTTTGTGACTGAAAAGAAAGAGCTTCTCGATTTGTATTGTAGTTGAAACACATTTAAAACGAACACCTGAAATTCTCTTTTTATTAAAAGGTTTTTTTTTTGTTACCTGCTATCGGTTTCTGTTTTTAGAATCGACGAAACATCCTAGCATCCCCGTCCTATTTTTTGGAAAAATCGCAGTTTTTTTTTTTTTTTTTTTTATTGTTCATGTCTTATCAAATCAACGGCAGTAAGTTACCAAGTAATTGTCAAGTTTTGCGTATTTTATTTTATAATATTCTCAAATGAAATTGAACACCACAAAAGTTGCTACACATCCATTAGTTAGTACATCCAATAGTTAACCATAGACTTTAATTTTAAGAAAAGGTGTACTAGGACTTCGCAAATAACTATTTCGAAAACAAAGAAATGAATTCATCAAAAGCAGATTTAAAATTTCCGATTTAGAGCGAGTTGCTGTTCACTAGGACGGAAAACTGCTTTCTCATTTTTTGAATAAAGAAAATATAGAGAGGTTAGCAGTTTTAATTAGTTGTGAAGATGAAAAAAAGTTAATAGGAATTCCAGTGTTTGAAAATGTTCAGCAGTTAAAGAGTGGCAGGAAGTTGGTAAAATCCAGGCACTGTGTTTTGAATTTTCAAAAGATTAGGTGGTCTAAGTTGGATCAGATTAAGTATTAAAATGCTATTGAATATGAAATATTAGGTATAAAATACTTAACTCAGAAGAATTTTCAAGTTTTCTTACAGAACATTTAAAAAATGAACAGCCCAGTGATGATAATAAAAAAAATTATCCAACTTTGTGTAATTTTTTATTAGACTTCTTCCCCCAAAAGACATTTTTTTCAGAGCGGCCATGTGATTCATCATGCGTGATATACGGCCAGTGGCGGATCCAAGGGGGGGGGTCATGACCCCCCTGAAGCTCTTCAAAGAGGAATGTAAGTGTAAGTAAAAAGTGCTAAAACAGGAACGCAAAATAACGTCTAATCGAAAGAATTTGCGCTTTTTTCGAAATTGATCGAGAAAATTCGCGAATTTGCCGCTCCTGATATACATAATTCACAATTTTTCCGCACCCGATCGGTGAAATTCGCGATTTTTGCGAAGCGGATCCACGAAATTCACAATTTTGCATGCCTAATCGACGAAATTCACAATTTTTTGGGTGTGATCGACGAAATTTGAGATTTTTCTACGAATGGTCTGCGAAATTTGCGATTTTTCTTCACTTGATTGACAAAATTCACGATTTTTCCGTGTTCAATCCACAAAATTAGCACATTTTTCCGTTCTTGTTCGATTAAATACGAATTTTTCCGCACACGAACTATGAAACTGACGAAAACTGACTGACGAAATCTACATTTTTTTCCATCCATAAATTAATGAAATCCGTGATTTTTTTTCTCTCGATAAACTGACGAAACTCACGATTGTTTTGCAGCCGCTCAAAGATTTTTTTAATTTTTCCGCGCATCATGGACAAAATTTGTGGTTTTTCCGCGCCCTATCAACAAAATTAGCTACTTTTCGTTCCGAATCGACAAAATTCGCGAGTTTTTTGTACTCGATCGCCCGAATTCGTGCTTTTTACGAAGCCGAGCGACTATATTCGCGATAATTTCTTTCGATGGAATTGTCAATTTTTGTTCGCCATATCAACGCGATTTTTTTTCAATCCCAATCGACTGTATTTTCGCTTTTTATGAAACTGATCGACCATATTTGCGACTTTTTCGTTCCCGATCGACAAAATTCGCAATTTTGCGTGCCCTACCAAAAGCGATTTTTTCGTTCCCGATAGACTAAATCCGCGCTTTTTACGAAAGCGATCGGCCGTATTCGGGATTATTCCGGCCCAATCGAGGAGATTCGCGCCTTTTTCCGTTCTTGTCCATGAAATAACCATTTTTCCGCACCAAACAATAAAATTCGCGATTCTTAACTGATTGATGAAATCTGCATTTTTTCCACGCCGTAAATTGATGAGAACTGTGATTTTTTTTTCTCGCGGTAAACTGGTAAAGCTCGCTATTGTTCTGCAGCCGCTCAAAAAGATTTTCGATTTTTCCGCGCATCATCGACAAAATCTTCGATTTTTCCTTGCCCTATCAACGAAATTAGCATTTTTTTCGTTCCGAATCGACAAAATTCGCGAGTTTTTCGTACCCAATCGCCCGAATCGCCCTTTTTACGAAGACAATCGACTACATTCGCGATAATTTCTTTCCCGATTCACGAAATTGGCAATTTTTGCGTTCCACATCAACTCGAAATTCGCGATTTTTTTTATTCTCAATCAACAAAATTCGCGTTTCTTTCCGTTCCCGATCGAATAAAATCGCGCTTTTTACGAAGCGATCGACAAAATTGGGGTTTTTCCGTGACCTATTAACGAAATTTGCGATTTTATCGTTCCAGATAGACAAAATTCGCGATTTTTCTGAAACATACAGACAAAATTAGAGATTTTTCGATGGCCGATAGACAAAACTCGCGATTTTCCAATATCCAGTTGACGATATTTTCGATTTTTCCGCGCATAGTCAACGAAATTCGCGTTTTTTTCGCGCGGTAAACAGACAAAACAGGCGACTATTCCGCAACCTATGAACAAAATTTGTAATTTTTTCAAGTATTATAAATAATTTAGATTTTTTTTCCTTGGCCGATAAATGAAATCTGGAATTTTTCGCTTCCGATCGACAAAATTCGTGATTTTTCCGTGCCTAATCGGCAAAATTCGCAATTTTTTTTCATGCCCGATTTGCGAAATTTGCTACTTTTTATCGTAATTCCGTTTTCACAAGATTTACTGTATTTTAAAATTGTTTCATTAAATCATCTGTCAAAAGTTGTGACCCCCCCCCCCCCCCTAGAGGTTGTGCTGGATCCGCCCTTGTATACGACTCAGGTCATTTATTCTCTCTAAATTTATATTTCAGGGATCAACTCTCATTAACAAATTTAGAAAAAGAAGGTATTAGAGACATTTGCTTATTTATAATCAATATTTATTGTCAAAGCATGATTCAATGCTCCCACCCCCCACTTTGATTCACAATCAAAACCTGCAATTATAAAAAAGAATTTTTGATTACAGAAAAATTGCTAAGTATGTTGCACCCATAACACTCACTAAAATGATAAACTGCCTTTGGTATCTTAGTTCGGATGAAGTTGCAATTTCATTTTTAGATAATACTTTGGTGAAAAAAAATTAAAACAAACATGACTATAAAATTAATGTCGAGAAAATGATGATGATAGGAATGTAAGAACAATAATAGGTTTTAACGAAGTTGGATTATTTATTAAATAAAGAAGGTGATGTTTTTGTTTCATATCAAACTGTAAATTTTTAAGGAGATTTTACATTAATATGCAATTTATAAATACTGATCTCAATGTACAGTATGAAAAAAACCCTGTTTGAAAGGAAAGAAAAATAGCGAATGATTTTAAGGTTGTCAATGACACAGTTGAAAGAGGTATAAAATTAATCCGAGATTTCAATTCCTGTTTAACAAAAGACAAAGAACAAAAACATTTTCAGCTAAAGTTACGTTCGAATGTAGAAAAACTTTTTAAGAGCCACCGTACCTAAGCCATTACCATCTTACTGTGACAATTGTAAGGGTTTATAATTTGTTTTATTGATAAGGCTTCTTTTCTTACAATACAACTTTAATAATAAAATGCATTTTAATATTATTTATTAACATTTTAATAGTTTCCTTGTCCTTTCCTTCTTTTAACTATTTCAGTCTAAATTTCAAATTTTTTCATTTACATTGATTTTTTTTTTAATTAAACCCTTTATTAAGTACAAAATGAAAACAAGAAGTTGAAAATTAAATGAAACTCACAAGGAAGGTCTCCATACGGGTATACTCAGAAAAATCTGAAAAAAATTACAGAATGTTCTTCTCATATAGTTATATATGTTTATAAAAAAATTTCGGCGGAACCTCCTTATAACGTCCGTAAAAAAATAATAAAGATTTCGTTTATTTGGCGATTTATCTCCGGTTGGCGAAAAAACGAAATTCTAAAAAATACGCTTTTACGCTTCGAATACTTTTTAAAGAAAAAACTTTCTATGTTCAATTTATTTAAATAAGTTTAGTTTAAGTAATTTTAGTTTTGCCTTTTTACTTTACTTTAAGTGTAATTTTGTCATATACGTTTATATGTACTTATAACAAAATGAAATTAATATATTTTATCATTTAAAACACAATTTTAATTGATTAAAATTGTTCCAAACTGAAAAATACACTGTTAAAAATCTGCTGCATTTTGTTCCAACGCACTCCCTTGCTTGTATAGAAAACGGTTACTTGGCCGTGAAATGGAGCTTTCTCATTGGTTGGAATAGAGATATTATATACAAGCGGTGGAGTGCGTTGCAGCAAAATGCAGCAGATTTTTAAGAGTGTTGCACAAGCTACAACACCGCTAAAAATCTGCACCATTTTCTGCAGCGTCACTCCACCGCTTTTATAGAAAACGGTCAATTCACCGTGGTATGGAGCATTCTCATTGGTCAGAAGAGAGATATTCTTTAAAAGTAGTGGAGTGGCGTTGCAGTAAATGCTGCAGATTTTTAACAGTGAAGTCAATTAAAATCAATTTTCAGATTCGTTAAAATCGTCTGCTTTTGGCGAGGAAATGCACTGCTCGCCAAATCCCGCGTCGCTTTCAGCTTTTCACGCCAATTATTCCAAACTATTTTATTTTTTTACATATCTAATAATGTAATTCCGCCGCTATTTTTCACTGATCCTTTATTACCTACATGAGTAGTTTAATTCGTATTTTTTTCAAAAAATTCTGAGTATGCCCCCAATGGAGACCTTCCTTGTGAGTGCTACAATATTTTTTCAAGGAAATCAGCATTTTGTTTAAAAGCATTACGTTTTTTTCCCTTCCAATTTTGACTTTAATAATGCTCGCGTTATCATTATTCAAATGAGCTGAAACTTTTCCAATCTCATTTTCCAGCCAATTGGCAATTTTTTGAAGCGTCCGCCAGAAAAAAAATTCAGCAATTGATTTCTTGTAACCATCCTACTAATCATTATATTTTTTACTATTGTAAGCCAATTTAAACGCATATTATAACTGTATATAACAGTAACAAAGAAAATCGACTCACTCTGTCAATTAAATTATGAGAAATACTGAGTGCAAGCCACATAAGGTAAATTCTAATTAAAAAAGTGTTAAATTTGAAATTAAATTTAAAAACTTAATATGAATTTAGATTCTTTTTCAGAACATTAACAGGTAGTATTAAAGGCTTCTTTATCTAAGGCTTTTCAATTTACTTTATATTAATATGCACTGTTTAAATACTGATCCCATGGTATGGTTGTGAAAATAAACCTTTTCTGAAAGGAAAACAAAATAGTGAATGGCTTTAAGGTTATCAATAATACAGCTCAAAGGGGAATAAAAATTTTTATTCCTCTTTTTAATTTAGAGTAAAATTAAAAGTAAAATTCTCATTTAGAGCCCCTAAAATTTTAATTTAGAACTTTTAAAATTTTAAAAGCTCTTTTAATCTACTTTTTAAATTTTAAATCAAAATATTAATGCAACGAGAGTGATTGCAGCCATATTACAGTCATACTTACATGTTGTTTATCAGTTTTAATGGTTCAATATCTGAGATTTTCTTTATAATATGTGTGAAACACTTTTCAATAGCATGGAATATTTTTTACTTTATTTATTTATTAAAACTTTACAAAATTAGGAATCAAAATCAATTATGCTTAATTTGATTGTAAACTTTTCTAAATGTAAAATAATAATTTTTAAATATTTAAAAAAAAAAAAGAAAATGCATTTTTTTTTTACTTTTTTTTTATCAAAATGTTTATTTAAAGGTTACCTTATTTCTTTCTTTTTTACCACGCTTTTATTAACTTCACCTGTATGTTTGTGAGTTTGTAACTCTCCTTATTTTATGTATGTTCACCGATTACTCCGAAACCATGCAACCGTTTAACTTGGTTTTGGTGTTAAATGAAAGACGATGCTCTCGAATTGGTACCACTTCAGTTTCATCGAAATTGGCTCAGTACTTTTTTAGTAATTAGGCAAAAACTAATAAAATTAGTGATTTTTCGCTAATTAAAAGTG
Organism: Maratus speculifer; assembly: GCA_964019185.1. Classification (NCBI taxonomy): domain Eukaryota; kingdom Metazoa; phylum Arthropoda; class Arachnida; order Araneae; family Salticidae; genus Maratus; species Maratus speculifer. Next base: position 101,771,495 of record OZ025293.1, read on the forward strand.
TTGAATACGTTCACTGAATGGAGTGTAGACAGCCTGGCCGAGCGGTCTAAGGCGCCGGATTGAAGCTCTGTTTTTCGAAAGAGATTGTTGGTTCGAACCCCACTCTTGACATTATTTACATCTATGTAAAATTAAAAAATAAAGAATACTGCCCCGTTAAACTGATGGCATTGAGCTCACAGGCTACAAATACTAATTGTACATTAAAGCCTTATATTTTCAAGGGTTAATTCCGTTCGAAAAAAAATTAAGAAGGGGAAACAGTCCTTCTCTCCTTTCCTCTTTTTTAGCTCACAGGCTATCATAGCCTGAGAGCTTATGTGCCCGTCCGTTCTGTATGTATGTTCGTACGTTCGTACGTACGTTCGTGCGTAACGCGATAACTCATGATAAAAATATCGGATCCACTTGAAATTTTGTATATAGGTATATTCAGATAAAGCGCTTCCCTGATTAGTTTTTGGAGTTCTTTCGATGTGTATAAGAGGGGGAACGGGGGGCTCATGCCCCTCCTCTTAATTGCTATAAAAGGGATTTTCATGCAGAATTAACAGTTTTCGTTCAAAATTTAGATATAGGATCATTCTGATGAGGCGATTCCTTGACTGTTATTAGGTGTTCATTGAATAAGTATAAACAGGGGGAACGGGGGGGCTCATGCCCCTCCCCTTAATTGATATAAACGGGATTTTCATGCAGAATTAACAGTTTTCGTTCAAAATTTAGATATAGGATCATTCTGATGAGGCGATTCCATGACTGTTATTAGGTGTTCATTAAATAAGTATAAACAGGGGGAACGGGGGTTCTAATGCCCCTCCCCTTAACTTGTATAAATGGATTTTTCAAGCAGAATTTTCAGATTTCGTTCAAATCTCTGAATAGTTTTGGAAGTTCAATGGTTAAGTATAAAAGAGGGGAATAACTCCTCTTAAATTATATAAATGCTAAATGGGTTTTTATTAAGAATTATCCGATTTGCTCTGAATTTTGGATATAGATTTTTTTTTATGATAAAGCTTGCTCTTGATAGTTTAGGAGGTTCAATGATTAGGTATAAAAAAGGAGAAAGGGGAGAGCTGTTTCCCCTACTTAATTTGTTTTTCGAACAGAATTAACCCTTGAAAATATAAGGCTGTAATGTACAATTAGTATGCGTAGCCTGTGAGCTCAATGCCATCAGTTTAACTGGGCAATATTCTTTTTATTTTATACTTAATCATTGAACCTCCTATACTATCAAAGACATGCTTTATCATATAAAAAATCTATATCCAAAATTCAGAGCAAATCAGATAATTCTTAATAAAAACCCATTTAGCATTTATATAATTTAAAAGGAGTTATCCCCCTCTTTTATACTTAACCATTAAACTTCCAAAACTATTCAGAGATTTGAACGAAATCTGAAAATTCTGCTTGAAAAACCCATTTATATAAATTAAGGGGGGGGGGCATTAGAACCCCTGTTCCCTTTATTTATACTTATTTAATGAACACCTAATAACAGTCACGGAATCGTCTCATCAGAATGATCCTAATCTAAATTTTGAACGAAAACTTAATTCTGCATGAAAATCCCGTTTATATCAACTAAGGGGAGGGCCATGAGCCCCCGTTCCCCCTCTTATACATATCGAATGAACTCCAAAAACTAATCAGAGAAGCGCCTTGTCAGGATATACCTACATACAAAATTTCAAGTGGATCGGATATATTTATCACGAGTTATCGCGTTACGCACGAACGAACATACAGAACGGACGGGCACATAAGCTCTCAGGCTATGATAGCCTGTGAGCTAACAAGTTGAATGTAGATACTGCCATTGCCGAATTCAGTTTCGCCTCCAATTGGGGGGAGGGGGAAATCGACAGAGGTTTTTTAGAAGGGCAACCCCGTTTAGAATGCAATGAACTAACTTCATTTTTCTTGTGTTTATCAATATAATAGCAAACAGAACGGCGTAAAATACCCAGTTGATTAGCAATTTCTCTCTGAGACTTTGGAATTGCGGAATAATAAAGAAATACAATTTGACGTGCTACTCGTTCATTTACTAGATTCATCAAAAACGGGTTTTTTCTTTAGTTTAAACGCTTTTTATAGACTCTGGGACAAAGGAAATGCATTTTAACAATAAAACGAGTGGAATACCGTCGAATTCGACGAATGAAATGTTTAAAAGCCCCGATCGATTTGGCTTAAAAAAAAAAAAAAAAAAAAAAAAGTAATTACATTATTGAATCAATATATACCGTAATCTTGGGTGTATAAGCCGCGGCTCAAACAATTCTTTTTGGACCCAGAAATCTTATTTAGTAATTGAAGACAAATATTTACGGCGATCTAACTAGTTATATTTGTTTCTTAAAAAATTCTGGGTCGAAAAAGAATTGTTTGATCTGCGGCTTATACACCCGAAATTACGGTAATAAATATATTTCCAAACTTAATGTCAAGTTTTCCAGTTACAATTTTGCATGTAAATATTTGCACATCTTCAGTTAAATTGTAATCTGAGTGCCGGCGAAATCCAGAAATTTTATTTTATATGCACTACAGAAAAATAGATTTCTTAAAAAAAAAAAAAAAAAAAAAAAAAAAAACTAATTTTTTTTTTTACTATGACATTACTTTCACTAACTGAAGTCATCTGAAAGTAAAATCTCAATCTCGGTGTCCATAATAAAAAGAAATATTGAAATGTAATATCGTTATGAGTAAAAATGCGATGTTTGAAATAGTGACGTCATTTCCCCTTCAAATGTTTTTTAAAAGTTACTGTTATTAGTAATATGAAAAAGGCGTCCGTAATAATATTGTAAATTCATTTTATCTGGTTGCTGAATGCGATCATTTTCCTCATTTGAAATATTTCTTACTATACTTTAGACATTAATTTTTATCATAAATTATTTTCTGTTATTTTATTTACATTATTAATATTATTTCTCAGTAAATATATTTTTTTTACCTCAATTAGTGCATAATTATATGCAATCATTTTATTGTGGTTAAATTTTACGAAAACAATTAACTTTTTTCTTTTAAATGCGAGGACATGTTCACTGATGAAATAAAGTTTCTGACTTGTGGAAAGTAATAATGGAAAATAAATTTTTATTATCAAGAGAAAAGCTAAACTAAGTTGCCACCATTTTGAAGAAATATCGTAAAAAAGCATTTAAAATTAAAATAAAATATAAAAATGGAAATAAATTAAAAAATAGCTGAAATGGGCACAACTACAAATAAATAGCTTTTATTTAAAAAAATAATTATCAAAATCGGTTCAGTAGAAAATTCAGGGTTGATGACACGACATTTTTTAGCTTGTCTGAAAGAAATAGCATCGGAGGCTAAAAAATTTCTGTATTACAATTTTTATTTTTAACCAGCTTCAGAAAAGGAAGAGGAAGTTATCAATTCGACGCGTATGTATTTTTTTTCGATGTATGTTCACCAATTACTCTGAAACTATCCAACCGATTAATTTGGTTTTTGTATTAAATATAAATATAGTTAAAAAAAACTAAAAACCACGCTTTTAAAGTAATCAAACTAAAAAGTGAAAAATAAATATAGTTTAAAAAAACTAAGCACGCTTTTTAAGTATATCAAACTAAAAAGTGAAAAATAATTCGTACTATAAGCTGAAAACGAAAATAGATGAAAAATACTATATTACTATAAAATCATTGTTATTATAGAAATCAATTAATAAGCAATAAATTAAATTATCGTGGAAAAAAAGCGTGGGGTGCTTCTTAAGAACTGATAGATGGAGCATGGTAGATGGAGCACCCCACGATTTTTTCCACGATAATTTTATTTATTGCTTATTAATTGATTTCTATAATAACAATGATTTTATAGTAATATAGTATTTTTCATCTATTTTCGTTTTCAGCTTATAGTACGAATTATTTTTCACTTTTTAGTTTGATATACTTAAAAAGCGTGTTTTTTAGTTTTTTTTTTAAACTATCTTTATTATTCACTTTTTAGTTTGATTACTTTAAAAGCGTGGTTTTTAGTTTTTTTAAACTATATTTATTTGACATTAACCTCTTCAGAGCCCTGGGTTTATTTATGTATTTTTTAAAGTTTCAGTTATGGATTTATATTAACAAACTGATAACTACGAAAGATTGATCAGCGAAAAAACTTTTATTTTATTTTTTCTACAGAAAACCAAAGTATACTCGGGGATTAAAAAAGTACATTTTTTTTACAATTTCATAGGATTTTTATTTTTATTTATTTATTTTTTTACTTTTTTGCCCTGCAAAATCATTGAAGAACATGAAATACATATATATTAAATATTTTTTTATTACTAATTGATTCGATAAATGACATCTCAATGTACAGTAAAATTATTTACGTTTATATTTTTGTACATTTCGTTCATTTCTACTTCAATTTTTATGTAACACGTAGCTCGCTAAAGAAGCGCTATAAGAAGCAAATTGCCATTTTGTTTAGTTCCGCTATATGTCAGACACCATGCACACCAAATTCTCTTTTTGTAACATTATTTATATAAGGTAAGTGTACCAGTAGTGGGCCACGTACCAATAGTGGGCCACCAGTTTTCAAAGTTGAAAAGCAAGTTTTCTAGTCACCCCTGTCAGATAACAAACTAACTGCTGATTAGCTGGAACCCTTGTCTGTTATCAGACAAAGGGACAACTTCAGTATTCTGAGAGTCTTTAAGTTGGAAGGGTGTTTATCTTCCAGTCTTAAAATACAAAGATTTTGTGGCTCATTCTTACTGCTTTCCTTAAGAGGTAAGTTTTCATTCAATATTTTTTTTCTTTAAAAGTACAGTAGACTCTCTCAAATCCGCAAACCAGAAATCCACAACTCTCTAAAATCCGCACATATTTTATGAATGTAAACAATGAAACTTTCAGTTGGGATATTGCTACAAAATTTAATTTTTTTAGTTTTGTATCAATTCCATACATTTTTTATTTTGTAATTTTCTTAATAATACTCCATTCATGTTTTTTTTCATGAATTTAGAATATTTTTTTTTTGGGGGGAAAAAAATCAAGATATTGCTGATATCACTGGTAATCACAATCTTCTTACCAAATATATTTATGCATTAATCAAGATTTTTTTGTTATTAAGCCTGGCTAAACTTGAAAAAAAAAATTCTTATTTTATGATTTTGATGTGAATTAGTAATGTACTTTTATGAGGCAAATTTGTTGAATAATTTTGGAAAAATACATTTAATCTTTATAATGAATATTTAATCATACACTATTGATTATTAACTTGACCTTTGTTATTAGTACTTTAATCATTTTAAAAATTATCTAAATTTTTATTATTTTAGTTTATTACTTATTTTATTATATTGTAAGCATTCATCATAGTTCCGAATGCACTATTAATTGCACCCAATTTACTGTTTAAAAAATGTAAACAAAGCAATGACCAGAAATCCGCAAAATTCTAAAATCCGCACAACCTCTGGTCCCAAGCTGTGTGGATTTGAGGGAGTCTACTGTATATTGTATTTTATATTAAAATGGCACATTTCTAACACACTGAATAAATGAATACTTTATTCCTTATGCTTAAAAGGTATAAAACTAACATATTAACCCATTCGTGCCCACCACCTTTTGCGAAAATTTTATTCGGTTGGCACCACTATTTTTAAAAGAATTAAGTTTAGTTCATTAATTACGAAAATGTTTCAATTAAATATAATAAAAATTGCTGTTCTTTTTTACCGGTGTCAAAATCTGTGCTACATGCACCTTTTGAAGCGTCCCTAAAAAGGGACGCTAGGCACTAATGGGTTAAGTTTGGAGAGTGGCCCACTTCTGGGTCATTAAATCTCAAGTTATTCCAGTAGTGAGTCACTATTATATCCCAGAAGAATCTGAAGTGAAAGAGGGACAATTTATACTTGTCTCAATAATCGGAGGAAAAAGAAATACAGAAAAATATTTTGTGTGTAGTTCAAGAAATTAAAGAAACAATAATATTTGTTCAAGGATTGAAATCAACTGGAAATAAAAAAGACTTTGTCATTAAGGAAAATTATGTCTTTAGCATAAATTTTTCCGATATAGCTGGAGTAGTACCGCAACCAGAACTCAGACAAACAGATAGTCAACTTTTGTATTCTTTTTGGAAAAAAAAAAAAAAAAAAAAAAAAAAAAAAAAAATGGCTGTAAAAGAAAAATAAATGCAGTTAAATTAAAATCATACTCACATTATTATTTTTTATTTTTCCTTTTCTTTTTTTATAAATGTAATATAGTTTTGCGATCATTTGAGCATTTAAATACCCTTATTATTTATCACTACTGCAAAGTAACGAATAGGGCAGATATATATTTTTTTAAGTTATAAAATATTAAAGACTGTTCGAAAAAAATTAAAGAGAAGCTGAAATTATTTTAAGTAATCTTCAAAACTACTTCTAAATATGATTTCATTATTGTGTATATTTAAGTGTACAAATGCAAAAAAAAAAAAAAAAAAAAAAAAAAAAAAAAATTATAACGTCTGTACAGTACACATTAAACTCAAGAATGGAGTGGCCCACTTCTGAGGGGCAGACTTCTGGAGCATCAGAATTTTACTATGTCCACTACTGGAGCATAGAGGAAGGTAACATTTTTTACTTTTCATTTTTTCTAAAGAATATATTTTCAAAATTTGAATGTTTATTCTGATACATGAAGGTAAGGACTAGGCTAAAAATACATATGTTTTTTGGAATTCACTAACATATTAATAATAATTAGACAAATGTCCTTACGTGGCCCACTACTGGTGCATTTACCTTACGTGAAAAAAATTGTAAATATATGTATCCTATAGGATATACTAGGTCTGAAGAGATTAAAATGCGGTAGATAAAATCCGAGAAATTTACCTCATATTTTTTGTCTGCTGCTGCCTTGTATGTACCCCTGCCCCCCCTGCCTTTTTCTTTTTGAAAGCCTATCAGCGTTAATGGGGAGCTAATTTTGGAATATTTGAAATTTCGATATTGGAGGAGGGGGTATAGCATTATTTAAATTCCAAAGCAGTATTCTAATTGAAATATTTTGATACCATGGCAAGGAGCAAATTCTAATATTGGAGAAGAAAATAGAACTAACTGAAAGCTAAATTTTTGCACCTTTAAAATTTATATATTCAAAAGGGGGGAGGGGGTTAAGTTAACATATGTTTTCTTACTTGAAATATCTCTATAGAAACACCGGAGCAAATTCTAACAGTATAAAGGAAATTAGAGCTAATTGAGAGCTAAATATTGGCAATTTGAATATTGGGTACTCGAATGTGTGTGTGTGTGAGGGGGGGGGGAGGGAGGGAAGTTAACGCTTACTCCCTAAATTGAATTCGAAAATCTTGATATAAAAGAGAAAATTAGAGCTAATTGAGAGAGCTAAATTTTGAAACATATATATTCAAAAGTGGGGGAGAAGGTAACTTAACTCTTACCCCCTTACTTGAAATTGAAACACCTTGATAAAAAATCCGGAATGAATTCAAATATTCGAGAACAAAATAGATCTAATTAAGAGCTAATTTTTTCCACCTTTGAAATTTCGATACTCGAAAGTAAGGGGAGGGAGGTAAGTTAACACTTCCCCTTTACTTGAAATTAAAAGGGTCTATGTCATTTAGGCGACATCAAATAGCCGACCAGACCTATAGCATACAGAAAAGATACTACGGTAAATATTAATCCGTGTGGGCCTGGAATTACAATCGTGCAAGTTAATAGTGTGTGTCCATGTGGTCTTAATTTGATCTGTGGTTCCTTATCTCGGAACCTTGTCAAACAAACTTTATTTAAAAACATGATAAAATAACTTTATTTACACACACATAATAAAAATATTAAAAGCATATAGAGAATATCACACAGCAGCATGGCTATCTTTGGTGACCCCCTTAGTCCTGTGGATCACCCTTGGTATGTTTGTAGCATAGGCGTAGAATTTTCAAAATTATTGGAGGGGCTCATTCAGTGACGTAGTGGGGGGAGGGAGGGGGGGAATTTGAACCCCTTTGGAATGAAGAATTAATTATTTCACCGTGAATACAAAAACATTAATTTCTAAGACAAAATTTCAAAAAATGAGAGGAAATTCCGTTTTAGACAGGTTTTTCGTTTTAGCAGGTAAATTTTTCAGGAATTAATTTAGTTATGACAATGGAATGTTTCAGATTGAGACAGCATCCCTTTATAGACTGCTTTCGTTTATAGAAAAGGTTAAATATTTATAAAGTGAAATCTGTGAAAAAGCAACTGCAAAGGATCAAAATAGTAGGTTTGACAGGTTCCTGCAGACTATAATGATATATGATTGTATGGTAATCCTTCCATCGGAGTCCAGATGAAAAGTTGCAAATATTTGTTAAAGACATGTTCCGTTTTGGCAGGTTTTAATGTACATATAACAAATATATATAGATATATGTAAATACATCAAAAATCGGAACTGAACCGGACCTGTGAACCTACTGTGAATCAGAACTGATCTTAATCAGAAAAATACTGTAGTATCGTTGAAAAAATTACATGGAAGGTACTTCTACAGTTTATGATTTTGAAGAACACTTCTAATTTTCAATACACCTTCTAAGGCAGAAACCAGAAACCAAACAAATGGAATTGTGCGCCTTCCAATTCCGTCTTAGTAGGTTTCACTATACATATATATAAACATGTAGAAAAATTCTAGACACCCCCTTTCCTTTCTGAAAAGAAACCCCCGCTACATTACTAGGTTTAGCTCAAAAATTCTTTTACGTGTAAACAAGAGTAGATTAGTCGTTGGGAACCACCATAATACTTAACCCATTATGGCTATGGATAATATAAAATTTGAAAATAAAATATGTGTAAACTATTTATAAGATGCGTCGTAATTCTTAAATAAAATTTAAACGTATATTTAAATATTTTTAATACATAGTAATGCTCTACTAAGGAATTGTGGGTCTACTTCATTATCCCGTCCACTCATTTCGGCAAATTGTATAAATCGCCAAACTACTCGTAAATTACACAAATTGGCATAACTTTTTATTTAAATAAAGAAAAAACAAATAAACTAGTAAAAGTTTAATAAAAATACAAGTAAAACGTCGAAATCAATATCACTTGATGGCGTAACAAACACATGTAACTCGTTTAAAGTCAAGTAAATGTGACATTTACCATAAACTATATTGACATTTAATTTTATATTTAATAAGTGACCATCACATTGCTAGTTAAGCGTAGAAAGCAACAAAGTGCAAAATGTCCAAGTCGGGGATCGAACCCGGAACTCTTGGAATAGCACTCTCCCATTTACGTGTTCTACTATTTAAGCTACGAGGACGATGCCCAGCTTGGCATTCTCACTCATTTGTTGGTAAGGCTGCAACTGCGGCACAAGATGGAAACGTTCTCATGAGCAAACAAACCTGTGGCATAACATGAGACACACAAAGAGACCCAGCAACGGTGAACATATATTTAATTTTAATTAATTTTTTCAATAAGTGAAAATACGCTTGAAATGATTGAATATTTAATAAGTGGACCATCACGTTACTAATTAAGAGTAGAACCAACTGATTCTTATGCTTAATTAGCAATGTGATGGTCATTTATCAAGTATTCAATCATTTCAAGCGTATCTATACTTATTGAAAAAATTAATTGAAAAATTAATTAATATTAAATAAATATTTAATGTTATAGTTAAGCAATAGTTTTTTGGTCGACAGGATAATCAATTAATACCGAACTGCATAAAAAAATACTTACAACTTTAATTGACAATCCTGTTATCTAGCAGTTTATTGCGTCGGATTAATCGTCTCATTTCCAATTTTGAATGAAATATAGGGTGAAGAAAAAGCGAAAAGTGTAGAAAATCGGATTACAAATATCGCGGCGAGTCATTATCTATATTTTTAAATATTAATTTCATTTTATTATAATTTTTTTAAAATAAATTTCATGGAAAGGGGAACGACCGAACTAGGACACTCTAACAAACATTTAATCTAATCAGGATATTTTGAATTTTATGAAATTTCAAATCTTTCAGATACTAAAACTCCGTCTTGCCGTTTTTAAAGTACAGAATCTCTGAAATTACATAACGGTATAGTATAAAACTATAAAAAAGGAAATTTTTAAATGTCCTTCATTAAATCATAATTGCTGTTATGTCTATTTTAAATCATTTTTAACATCATTAGATTTAAATAATAATAATGTAAATAAGCTTAATGATAGCTTTTTATGCATATAAAAGGAAAAAATAGCAATAAAAATAAACAAAGGAAAATTTATAATTGAAATAAATGTTCAAGCGCGAACATTACTCACGCTCAGAGGAATCCATACAATAAATGTACGAAATATTAACTGTTTTATTAATAAAAATCGTTGCTAATAGAATGGTAAGACTATAGAAAAAACTATATAACGTAGAGTCGAGTATTACTGTATTACTAGAAAAGTATGAATATGAATAAGTATACCATAAAAGCCCAAAGAGGTTGACACAACAAGAGGTCTGTACGGACCCGGACCTGGCCCGTAGTCAGGCGGAAATGGTTCCGAATATTCTAATGGGCCGGGCCAGAAAAAAAATTGAACGGGCAATAAGGGCAGGGCCTGGCCGATGAAAAAAAAATAGCGGGCCTACCGTCCTGTTATGAAGATTTAAACAAAAACGATATAGTATGAGCTTTTTTCAATGAATATGGCTTTAACGAGAATAAGTATAAATGTGCGTCGCGAGCCGATACTAATTTGACAACATCAATACTGAAATGTAACTTGTACATCGGAGTTACTTTGTGTCTAACCCATGCTTAATATTCTTTAGCTCACTTGTGACGCGCCAAAATCACGCTTACATTTTTTTTTTTTTTTTTTTTTTTTTTTAGTCGAGCCGTTCCGGAACAGACTTAATTGTTCTCAAGATGTGTAGGGCAAACAACGTGTTTTATGAAAGTATTAATAGCGATAAAGAACTTACGTTAGCGTAATATTTGGATATAGACTTCTTAGTAGTTCTTAAATTCATTTCTCAACAACGCGAATGTTTGGCTGAGTAATTTTTAGCTGAAAAGGTATAAAATTGACAAGCCTGACAATTGAAGGGATTTGGAATCGAATAGCGTTTTCTATTTTTTTTTTTTTTTTTTTTTTTTGGTAAATAAGATACTTGTTGAAATATAAGAGATTCTTGTCACGTGATTCCAGATTTTTCTCCCTTCCCATGCTCGCTTCTGGAAATTCGATTCAAAACGCTAACCTTGAGCGTATTTTCTTAAATTGCTTGTATAAAAAAAAAAAAAAAAAAAAAAAAAAAATAGATAACGCTAATCGATTACACAGTTTCTGAATGAAAACACCTGCTATTCATAAGCATTTCCGAAAAGAAATGAATTCAAAAATGTATCAAAAAGTAGGTCCTTTGGATTTGAGGAAGTCTTTAAGAAAATGAGAAATATTTTCTTAAAACATCTTTTTATTATACAGCTTCAAAAGTTATTATGTTTTTGATTTTCTTTTTTCTTCTTTTATTCTAAATTATATATATATTTTTTTTACTGAATCTTTATTTGAATGTTGAAAGTCTAAGAATCTAATTAATCATTAATGTTGCTATTGTGTCTTTTTTTTTTTTTATAAAATATACTGTAAAATTATCCCATAAATATGTGTGCAGTATTCTTTAAAGAAATTTTTATTATTATAACAAAAATCTGATTTTTTTTTAAATATTTGAAATTGTACTGGGCTGGGCCTGATTTCACTGGTGTCTGTACGATCCGGGCTAGAAATGTAAAAATATAAACAGGCCGGTCCGGTCCAGGCTCGGGCCTGGAAATTCCTCTGTCACGACCAAAAAAATTGAAGCTCGGGCTTAGCAAGAGTTAGCAAAAGAAGAAGGAAGTGGGGGTAGTTCTTATTTTATTAGGTTGCGGTCAGTGGACGAAAACCGTCCCGAGTTCAAATTTCGGGCCTGGCACAGATCCGTAAAAACTTTTAATCTGATATCTTATGTAACACAAAAATAAATTATTTAAAATAATAAATAAGAACAATTGAAATAATCGAAATTGTGTCAGGCCAGATCGGCCCGCGGACGGGCTTGTTTTCACCGATTTCTGTACGAGCCGGGCCTATAAACATAAAAATATAAACAGGCCGGTCCCGGGCCTGAAATTTCCTTTCGACACGATCAAGAAAAACTGAAGTTCAGGCTTAAATTGAGTTTGCAAAAGTAGGGACGGGGGATGTAGGCTAGAGATCTACAAGAGTCGGGCCTCGGACCAAAGCCCGAGCCCTCCCGGTCCGCGGACCGGGTTCAAGCCGATTTCCATCAATGGTATATGGGCCGGGCCGAACTTAGTCACTAATCTTTTCGCGCCGGGCCGGGTCTATCTTATTTTTTTCCGTACGAAGCCATGCCGGATTTCATTCTTCCTAGTCTTCACGGACCAAAATAATCAGTTCTGGTTGAATCATTCCGTAATGAAAACCCTTTTCTCAACCTGGCCAAGTCTGTTCAAAAATCAGTAAAATTTGGCTTGGTCTAAAAATTTTTGCAAAAGAGGCATAGACTTTTAAGACCTCTTTATTTTACAATTAAACATTAAAATTTATTCTTTTTTAAAGAACCGTAGATTTCTACGCTTATTAAAATAGAATCAAACACGTAAAAAAAAAAAAAAAAAAAAAAAAAAAAAAATTGGGACGGAATTTTTTTAAAACTGAAAATTGGAAATTCCTTTTGAACTTCTTTTAAACTGTTCATCCGTGCAAAATGAATGCAACAATATGCAAGAAAGAAAAATATTAAACATTTACACCTGCTAAAAAGGGATTTTTTTCTTTTTCAATGCGATTTCGTTTTAGAAATTTTTACTTTTACCATATACCATTTTTTAGATTTTTATGTCTCCATTGTATGGAATATGGATTAATAATACTAATGATAATTGAAACATTTACATACAACAAACAAAGGTTCATTAAAAGCATAAATATGGCAGCCTATGGCACTTCTGCATATGAAAAAAAAAAAAAAAAAAAAAAAAAAAAAGAGAGAGAGAGAAATAAAAATAAGTTTTTTTTTTTTTTTTTAGAGCTCTTCCGTAAGAATAAAGATCAATGTTCTGTAGAAATTCACTCGGGCTGGGCCGGATTTGGGCCGAAATTTTAACTTTTTTCTGGGCAGAGCCGAGCTCGGGCCTTGTTTTTAACAATTATATCGGGCCAGGTCGGGCCGCTAATTTTCTTCTATGGAACCGTGCGGGCTCGGGTCAAAATTTTAACTTTAATAACGGGCCTGGCCGGCCAATTTTTTTTCTATGGATTGGGCCGGGCTCGGGGCTTGGAAATTTTGGCTCATGCAGTCCTCCAATGTAGGCTATTTTTATAAGGTTGCTGTCAGTCGAAGAAAACCGTTCCGAGTTCAAATTTCGGGCCCGGCCCAGATCCGTGAAAACTTTTAATCAGATAACTTAAACAACACAAAAATAAGTTATTTAAAATAATAAATAGGAACAATTGAAATAGTCGAAATTGTGCAGAACCAGATCGGGCCGGGCCTAGAAATGTAAAAATATAAACAGGCCCGGCCAAAATAACTTCCCTTTCGTTCCGGAACCGGACCTGAAAATTCCTCTAGACACGACCAAGAAAAATTGAAGTTCAGACTTAACCTGAGTTTGCAAAAGAAGGGGATGGGAGAATGTAATTCTCCTACTTTATTAGGTTGCGATCAGTGGAAGAAAATTGTCCCGAGTTCAAGTTTCGGGCCCGGCACAAGTCTATGAAGACTTTTAATCAGATAACTTTGACAACAAAAAATGAATTATTTAAAATAATAAATAGGAACAATTGAATAACTGTTTATCGGAACTACTAAATGTTTGAGACGTATCCGTTACTGCAAGAGACGGCTTGGTAAATTTAGACGGGTGGCAGTCAGTTCGTCGACATATCATTTCGTCGACACCACTTCGTCGACATATCATTTCGTCGACAGGTACACTTAGTCGACATATCATTTCGTCGACAGGTACACTTAGTCGACATATCATTTCGTCGACAGGTACACTTCGTCGATATATCATTTCGTCGACATGTAGGGGAAGATGGGGGATACTTGAGCCATTTTTTGAATTTTAATTTTTTTAAATTTTTTTTATTTTTTTAGAATAAAATAAAATATTGAAAATGAAAATTTGATATTTTTTCTTCAACTATAAACCACCTTCAATTAATTTTGAACTATTTTCTATGTATAATAAATGTTTATTTTTGTTTTACATCGTGGCTCAAGTATCCCCATGGCGGGGATACTTGAGCCATAGTGAAGGGATACTTGAGCCACTAAGGAAAAATACCTACAAAAGTAATTTTTTTCGCTTTATTTTTGCACAAACATTTCACAGAATGATAAATTATGAAACATAAAGTCCTTCAAAACCAATTGAGAAAACAAAGCTAGTAATACGATCATTTTTTGTTGTTAAAACTGGTTGTCGGAGGATAATTTCAACTTGAGTTATAACGACGGTAAAACAACCTCAGTTCAGAGCCATTTAAATTTGGAATCTGCAATCCTTCGGGCAAATTTCATTTTCAAAATATTAAGCACTTATCCAACAAATATTTTTACAGTTTTCTTTCTGGCATATTTTATTAGTGACAACCATCAATAGAAGGTTTTCTTTTCACATCATCACCATGATTGACAGAATTTTCCTCTAATGATATTGTCGAACTCATGCTTTTAATTTAGTAGCTGTCGGAATTTAAGCCAGATGTATCACTCTACTATTTCAAACACTTTTTTGATTTCACAGGAAAAGATTTTGTCTTCCTCTTTGGCTCCATGCAGGTAAGTTTAAACTGGGATTTTTGTTGCTTTTCTTGTTTTTTGTGCGCTCTTTTTACCAATTTTTCTTCAATTTTCTTAGTTAAAAAAAATTACAGCAACAGAGGTTACGATTTCAATATAAAATATTAATCTTAATATGTTATATTAAAAAATAAATATTTTAATATGTTGGACCTAACTAATTAAAATAATAGAGATTATAGCCTGTAAAACCGTTTTAAAAAGTTATTTTAATTTAATGAAAACTAAATTGAAAACTATGTTTACATTTATCTAGATAGGCTATTTTGTTAGTCAAAATGAAAAATAAAATAGATATTTTCATTTAAAAAATATACATTTTTAAACATTTTTAGGTCGTTATTTTTTTAAGAAAAAAAAAAATAAAATGAAAAATTAGTCTCCCTTTTATCCAGAAAAATATCTATTAGTGAATATAAGGATGGAATTTTACTTTTTGTTTGTTTCACCCATGTTTAATTTCTAGTGGGGATGGTTGAGACATGGCTCAAGTATCCCCACTCTCATTGGCTCAAGTATCCCCACTATCACTATTTTTGTTTCCCAGAGTTTTACTAAATAAAGCCTACAGCTATTAGAACTATTTTAGACTCAAAATATAATTGAAATTATGCTTATTGAATGTATGTATATAGTTGAAACTTTAAACAAAATTTTGATTACAAAAAAACAAAAAAGCCATGCACCCAAATATTTACTTCAGATAGGGAAAAGACAACTATTAATCACTATATTTTCAAAATGGTACCAAGATGTGTGATTTCTTTTTTACATGTTCAGAACTATAAATATGTTATCATATTGGCAGTTTTAGAAAGAAAAATTAACCAACTGTAGAGATAATAGGGGTGGCTCAAGTATCCCCTATGCTCAAGTATCCCCACTCTCCCCTACACTTCGTCGACATATATTTCTGATGTGTATTGCACATAAGTATTAATGTATTAATCACTAGATGGCGCTGGTTTAGGCATTTCAGTAATGAATAACCTACAAAAATAGTTAATTGTTAATATTATTTTATTTAGAATCAACACTTATTAATTAAAGCATCTAATGAAACAAAATAGATGGTTAAAAAAATTAAGCAATTGATATATCAATAACGAATGAAATATTTATAAAATTAATTAATTATTCAAGCTAATACTTAATTGCTGTACCATAGGATTAATATTTTAATTATTTTAGATTGATTATTTAAAACGGGCGATTATTTTAGATGGACGATTTTTATGCGTTTACGAATAAGAATGAAATGATGAATGTGTTGATAAATATCCTATTTGAATTTGAGAACAGCCTCTACATACTTGGATAAAAAAGTAAAAGTTCCTTTAACCTTTGAGGAACAAAGCACTTCTATTAATTAAATGCTGAAATTATCGAATGACACCAGAACTTAAAAGCAAATTTATTTCAAAACAGACAAATGCTTATCTCCGCGTACTTGATGAAAGAAAATTTTCATTTCAAAATTCTGGTGTCAATGTGACATTTTTCAATTAAAATTAAGTGGTATATATTTTATACCACTGCCCTTCAAGGGGTTAAATATTAAAATTTAATGTAGTATTTTTAATGAAGATATTTGTAAATCTTTTCTCAGGATACAAAGTTTATAAAACAGTAATTAAAATAAATTATTGTTTCCTATTTGAATTAATTATCAAATATTTTTTATTTTTGAGAATATCTCATACATTCTTTATATAAATACATTTAAATTATGAATGGTTCTGTTATTGATGAAAATTATTTTAAATTATTTTTTTTTCCAAACCAAATTTTTAATGTGTTTTAATTAATATTTTTTTTCCGCAATGTAATTTATGTTTTTTTTTTTTTTTTTTTTTTTGGGGGGGGGGGGGGGAGATAATGCATTTTTAAAACAAAAATTTGATGGAGTACTTGCTCATATACCTCCTCTTGGTGTACCCTGGAAACATTTTTTTTGGTCTAAGGTATGGGCGACGTTAATATTTTTGTTTTATAATAATTTACACAAAATCCATGTGTTCACAAATAAAGTTATCAACGAAAGGTAAATTACATACATTGTGTAGACGAAATGCTATGTCGACGAAATTAAATGTCGACTAAGTGTACCTGTCGACGAAATGTTATGTCGACGAAGTGTACCTGTCGACGAAATGTTATGTCGACGAAGTGTACCTGTCGACGAAATGTTATGTCGACTAAGTGTACCTGTCGACGAAGTGGTGTCGACGAAATGATATGTCGACGAAGTGTACCACTCCCAATTTAGACAATGTTAAAGTTAATAGATATTTGTCCATCTGAAATTTTCCCACCTATTTTTGATTCGACACTATTGAACTGTCAGTTTTGGTTTGGTCAGTAGGAAAACTCCTCTTTACTCCCCCACCTGCCATCTCCCGAGTTCTTGGAAGCTTCACAATCAAGACCGTTTTATCCAAGGCCAAAAGGTCCCTTCTAGATACGTTTGAGAAAACGCAACGTATCGGACACAGTCTACTTTATTTATTGCCCTCTATGTAGCACGAATCAGAAAATGTGATACTTCCTAGAAACCATGTTCACCGTCCAAAGAATAAAGAAAGAAAGAAAAAACTCCATGGAGACTACTTCGTTTCACCCAAGCAATGTACGGTGGAAGTTTTTTTAGGCTGTTTTTGTCGTTTATAAAGTATAAAAATAAATAACCAATTTAAAGAAAGATTTTTTTTTTTTTTGGAAAACAATATACGCTGAAAAATTCTATTTCAAAATTTGAATTTTTTCTATAATGGTTGAAGCCAAAAAATACAGCCCATCTGGAAAAATTATTGGAGGGGCCCGAGCCCCATGGTGGGCCCATACAATTCTACGCCTATGGTTTGTAGTATATATCCCGGGAGTAGCTGATGGTCTCACTTACAATAATTTTACGCATAATCTTAGCATACATCTCGGAACATAATTTTCTAATGACCTTGTCGTTGGCAGGATCCCAGGAACCCAGGGCTCCAACAACTATCGCCTCGACCCTGACGTTACATCCATTTGCAGAGAGCTCTTGTGCTAATTCCTTGTACTTTTCTTCTTTAATTTTACGAGCATCACTAAAAGCATTTAGCCCATTTTCAAACGGGCATGTGATATCCAGAATAAGGATGTCCCTGTTCTTCTTAATCACCAGGTCGGGACGACAGTTGGCGCTTCCAACAACTTGATCTTAGTGTTCCTACATCCTTCGGTAAGAGTTGCGACATGATGGCAATAAATTCTGATTGGACAAAATGTGTTTTCAACCGCCGCAGGCGATCGACTGCAGCGCTACCATAGACTTTACATGGGATGAAATTAGAAGGTTTTAAAATCCTCATCATTCATAATATTTTCATGCTTTTTTCGATTTGTAACATCAATTTTCATGTTAAAAAATGTTTATATTATGGATATAAATATAATTTTGCCTACGAATTTCGCAATTTTCATGCAAAAATATTTTTTTTCTTCCGTAAGTTTCGTTTTCATTCTGCCAGCATGAGCAAATATCCCATCATTTTCTCGTTATGTTTTATGTATATACATATAATTTGAATTATTTTTATTGGTATGACTAAATTGTATATATATCCTTGCGTTGTTTTGGTGGAATCGCATCATAAGTATTTTTTTTTCCTTTTTTTCGTCATAAGTAATCAAAATAGGTTTGGCGAGGAATACAAGAACGCCAAATGCCAAATTCTTTTATGAACTTGTTTCGAGGTTAAAATAGTCGTTTCGCTGACACGTTCACAGATGGTTTGGTGTAATGGTTAGCATACAGGTCCCGTATTCCGAACGTTGTGGGTTCGATCCCCGGTCTGAATTTCTCTTTTTTTTTTCTTTTCTTTCTTTCTTCATTGATTTATTATAAGTTACACTTATTTTTTTGAATAATTTATTACCAGTTAATAAAATATGTTTTTTTAGATTGATTTTTTTTAATGAAACTAACTTTTAATATTAAATATCATCCAAATGCTATATTTTGCTAATTAAAAAGAAACATTTTATTTTTTTTCCTTATTGATTTATTAAAAGTTACTTTATTTTTTAATTAATTCTTTCAAAAAAAAAGTAAGTTTCAATATTTAATTTAATTAATTAATTTATTAATAATTTATTATAAAATAATGTATATATATAAAATAAAATAATATAATATTATATATATATAGTAATATTATACAAAATAAAATATTGTATTTCTTTAGATTTTTTTAAAATGAAATTAAGTTTTAATATTAAATATCATCCAAGAGCTATATTTTGATAATTAAAAAGAAACATAAATTTTAATGTAATAATATCGAATAAAATTACATTTTAAATATTTTTAAATCGTAATTTAATAATATAAAAATATCTAATAACTAGAGATAACTTATTTCAGCATTCATTTTTATGAAATTAATCTTTCACTGTACAATTTTATCTATTTTTATGATTTTTTTATTTTTTTAAAAAATAATTTAATAATATAAAAATATCTGATTACTACAGATAACTTATTACAGTATTCATTTTTATGAAATTAACCTTTCACTGTACGATTTTTTCTATTTTTATGATTTTTTTTTTAAATTTATTTTATTATTATTTTTTTTAAATCTATATATAGGTCTCATAATGAGAAAAATAGGAAAAATAATTAAATTCAAAATTTTCAGCAAAAATTTTACTCCCTCTGTCCCAAATTAGTTGCGACATTTAGGTCGAAAATCTTGTCCCAAATTAGTTGCGACATTTCAAGTAGGCGGAGTCATAAATAACTTTTGATGCAGTTTAATACATAAACACCAGTAAAATTTTATTACAATGAGTATAACGAGGCACATTGGTTGTTTAACGTGATGTTAACTGGAATATGAAGTGTTTGCAATAAAAAGTGATGTGATGATGGCAGTAAATATGAATAATAATTTAAAAATTGCCGTAAAGAAGGAACTAAATGATAAAGAACGCAACTCTGTTTTGCAACTTTTACTCCAATGTTTGAAGAATGATCGATTAAGTCATGGTGCTATAAATGCTACAGCGATCAAATTTAATGTTCATCGTAGTACTATCTCCCGTTTGTGGAAGCTGGCAAAGACATAAAAAATAAATGATAATGAAATTTATAATGTAAAATCGCAAAAAACTGGTAAATGCGGATGAAAAAAAATATTTTTCTCAACAACTGAACAAAATCAAAGATGTCCCACTTAGAAGAAAACAAACATTGCGAAGTTTATCGTGTGCTGTTCATATTTTTAAATCATCATTATACAGAATTGTCAAAGATAGAAACGTTTTGAAGCGTATATTTCATCAGCAATCAAGCTTAGTCTAACAGAAAAAAAAGCTGGACAGAATACGATTTTGTTTATAACATGTTCAAAATAATGGACACTTTTCGGAAATGTTGGATCGTATACATATCGATAATAAAATAAGCTTTTTAAGAAAAAAATATCAACCGACTTCAAAAAAGCGCTAAAAAGAATTAAATAATTCTTTAAAATTCTCTAATGACAAAACGTTATCCAATAAGCACACATCGGATATCAGGTACCGACATAAAAACGGTTAAATTTAATATGTATAATTTAATATCCACCAAACATAGATTTTAGAGATAATATTATTTTACAAGAGATGAATTGACATATTTATGATTTATTTTATGAATATATACATATAAAAAGTAATGAATTACTTTTTGAAGTTGGTGCCAAACAATCACAATCGATAATGATTATCCCCATTTTAATTATGGTACTAGGCATAATTTAGCTACAATTCTTAATATACATCAAATAGTTTGGCACCAACTTCAAAAAGTAATTCATTACTTTTTATATGTATATATTCATAAAATAAATCATAAATATGTCAATTCATCTCTTGTAAAATAATATTATCTCTAAAATCTATGTTTGGTGGATATTAAATTATACATATTAAATTTAACCGTTTTTATGTCGGTACCTGATATCCGATGTGTGCTTATTGGATAACGTTTTGTCATTAGAGAATTTTAAAGAATTATTTAATTCTTTTTAGCGCTTTTTTGAAGTCGGTTGATATTTTTTTCTTAAAAAGCTTATTTTATTTCCTACTTTTTAGTTATGTATACCGTAATACATAATTATGTGTACTGGCACACGATAGCTCTTTGCAATGCATTACTAACGTACGCACTTTGCTAAGTTCTCATGTATTCAGTTTACTTGTCACTGTTTGATTGTCAACTTTTCTGAAACCACTTACAATATCGATTAGTATCGTTGTGAATCTTAAGAATTTCTTTGTATGGTAACTTCTTCAGACAAGATCTGCCACTTCGAAAAGCTACCGCATTTATGAAATCTTAGTCTGCATCGAATCCTACGGTCATCGAAAGTGGGTATCAAAAGGTGACAATCCATCAAGTAAAGTGTCCTTACACATAAGAGCGCGACATAGTGCTTCTATATATGAGCACGCAGCAAAATGACTTCATATATTAATGTATAGTAAAATGCTTTTCTAGTGTAGTCAGTCAAAAGTACTCCCCCTTCACTCAGAAAAAGGAAAAAGAAAGATTTTTGCAAAAATTGCACTATGCTTCAATCGATAAACAGCAACAATCTAATATCTATACAGGGAGTAATGGCATCGGAAATGAGCAGTGGCGATTCGACGAGGAAACTGAAACTCATAACCAATACCTGGCTGCCTTTATAAGAGAGTGACAGCATTTGATTCCCAAATATTTCTTTTACTGACGCTTTTGTCCCAACTGCACTGTTAAAAATTTGAAAATTTTGCTGTACACTGTTAAAAATCTGCTGCATTTTTTTGCTACGCACTCCAGCGCTTGTATGGAAAACGGTTACTTGACTGTATTAAGGAGCATTCTCATAGGTCGCAGTAGAGACATTATAAACAAGCGGCGGAGTGCGTTGCAACAAAATGCAGCAGATATTTAACAGTGTATCATCACTTTACCGCTTATATAGAAAATGATTAGTTAAATGCATTATGAAGAATTCTCATTGATAAAAATAAAGATATTCTATAAAAGCGATGGAGTGACGATACAGCAAAAGTTGCAAATTTTTAACAGTGCATTGCATTGCCAGGCATTTTTTATTATGGAATTTGATGATGATTTCCTGGAAGAATTCGATTGTACTCGTATGAGAAGTTAACAAGATTGACGAAAATTGCCCGCTCAACAAGATGCTTGGTGACTCGTTTCTGTCCAGAATCGTTTCAACCAATTATATACACTGTTAAAAATCTGCTGCATTTTGCTGCAACGCACTCCCCTGCTTGTATAGAAAACGGTTACTTGGCCGTGAAATGGCGCTTTCTCATTGGTTGGAATAGAGATATTATATACAAGTGGTGGAGGGCGTTGCAGCAAAATGCAGCAGATTTTTAACAGTGTACTGTGCTACATGTGTCATCATATTCATATCGAGGAATCCTACACTGTAAAAAATTTGACACTTTTGCTATATCATCACTTTATTGCTTTTATAGAAAACGATTACTTCACCCAATTACGAAGCATTCTCATGGGTCAAAAGAGGGGTATTCTACAAACGCAGGGGTGTGACGATGCAGAAAAAGGGTCACATTTTTTACAGTGATACTGTAATCGGAAATGAGCGTTGGCGTATTCGATGAGGAATCTGAAACTCATTACCTATACCTGGCTGCCTCTATATGAGAGTGACAGCATTTGATTCCCAAATATTTCTTTGACAGACGCTTTTGTCCCAATTACACTAAAAAAACTTTGAGCCTTTTGCTGCATCATCAGTCCACCGCTTTTATAAATAACGATTACTTTACTGTGTTATGGGGCAGTCTCATTGGTCATAAAAGACATATTCTATAAAAGCTGTGGTGTGACGTTGCAGCAAATGGGTAAAATTTTTAGCAATGTATCATGGAGCATTCTCATGGGTCAAAGGAGAGATATTCTATAA
This sequence comes from Maratus speculifer, assembly GCA_964019185.1. NCBI lineage: Eukaryota > Metazoa > Arthropoda > Arachnida > Araneae > Salticidae > Maratus > Maratus speculifer. The sequence continues at coordinate 101,794,422 of OZ025293.1, forward strand.
AAGCGGGGGAGTGACGATACAACAAAAGGATCAAAATTTTTACAGTGTACACTGTAAAAAATTTGGCCCTTTTGCTGCATCGTCAATCCACCGCTTTTATAGAAAACGATTAATTCAGCCTATCGTGGAGAATTCTCATGGGTCAAGAGAGAGATATTCTATAAAAACGGGGGAGTGATTATGCAGCAAAAGGGTCAAATTTTTTATAGTGTACACTGTTAATAAATGTGAACTTTGTCCAGTTAGGATTTCACACTTTGAAAAGATCGTGTGTCTATGTAAGTGTAACTTAAAAACATGAAAAATGAACGTTTCTAATTGGTCGATTGCTTCGAAAAGATATTGAATTTTAATGTTTTAATTTTTTAAAAAGTTCTAATCAACAGATTTTTATGAAATTTGAATGGGACCACATGGGCCCCATACGCTTTCAAACAAAAAAAGAATTATCAAAATCGGTTCATATTTACGAAAGTTATGCGTGAACAACAAATACATACAGGTCGAAATCATAACCTCCTCCTTGAAGTCGGTTAAAAAATGGTTTACATTACGGAAACTAGTAATTCGTTTTACATCACTCTGGATGAATCCGAACCTTTGAAGCATTGCAAAAGCAAAAGATTTCTTACCAAAGTAATGTTTATGACAGCGGTAGCAAGGCCAAGATGGGATCTAAATAGAAACGAAATGTTTGATGGAAAAATTGGAATACGGCCTTTTGTTTACTCTGAAAATGCCAAAAGAAATTCTAAAAATCGTGCAAAAGGAACAGTTGTGACAAAAGTTGTCGAATGTGTTAATAAGGAAGAAACCCGAAAAATGATTATAGAAAACGTTTTGCCGGCAATACGTGAAAAGTTTCCAATTAGCGAAAAATCGAGTCCCATATACATTCAACAGGACAAGCCCCATTTGTCAGAAAATGATCCTAGTATCACAAAAGAATGCTTAAAAGATGGATGGAATTTACAATTACAGTGCCAACCTCCAAATAGTCCGGATTTAAATGTGCTTGATCTGGGTTTTTTTTTAACGCAATACAATCATTGCAACATCAGATGCCCTTAAACAATATTGAAAATTTAATTGATGCTGTTAAAGTTGCTTTTGCAAACATAGAAGTAGAAAAGCTTGATAATGTTTTTTTAACCCTACAAACGTGGATGGAAAACATTATGATGTCAGGTGGAGGCAACTCGTACAAACCCATCTCAACAAGGAAAATCTTCGTCGTCAAAATCTTCTTCCGCGAAACCTGGTATGTAATCCCGTAGCTATATTATGTGCAAAAAATTCTTTAAATATGATTTAAATTTTGTTTTATTTGTGATTAAAATTATTACAACTTGGTATTTTTATTCTCATTTTTTAATTTCTGCAAAAAGAACATTTTTTTTTCCGACAAAATTTTCGAAGAAAATTTGCAGGGTTCGCAAGCTTTTAACTCATGTGCCATTTCCCAATGATTCCGCAGCCATTATATCAGCCAAAAATTATTTTCTTCCTAATGAAATACCGATCCATTAGATAGAAGATATTCCTGTGTGATTACTGATGGGAGAATCCTTAAAAACTGGGCGTGGCTTTAAGAGAGCGCAAACCTTGTATTAATTTAGATACTGATTTAAGAAAAGATGGAGGGAATGTTTGGTAAGTAAATGTTATTGGTTGATTGCATATCATCCTGAAGTATCTGAAAAATGTTCAATCAAAACCATAAAATCATTACTATCAATAATCAGTACAAAAGTATCCAAATGTCGCAACTAATTTGGGACAGAGGGAGTATATTTTATGGTATGTTCTATATGTGCACATTTAAGGTTTTAAAATATTGGATCACTATATTTTGCTACAAAATAAACTTATTTCAGATTTTTTTTTTTTAATTAGTTATTCTTTTTTTACCGATTCTTTCCAAATAACTACGTTTTAATATTTAATTAATTTATTTATTTATAATATATTATATTAGTTAATAAAATATTAGGTATTTTTACATCAATTTTTCTCAATGAAATTAAGTTTTAATATTTAACATAATACAAGGGCTATATTTTAATAATAATAATAATAAAAAAAAAAACCCTAGATTTTAATTTAGTAATAATATCGAATAAAATTACGTTTAAAATATTTTCATGTCGTAATTTAATAGCATAAAAATATCTAACTACTAGAAATAACTTACTACAGGTTCATTTTTATAAAATTAACCCCCTACTGTACGATAGTTTCTATTTTTATGTTTTAATAACAATAATAACATTGAACTATATCAAACTATGAAGCTCTTTAATTCAAAAAATTAGTGTATGTATATAATATGCACATATATTTTAATCCATTAAAAGTTTTTTTAAAAGCTGCTGTAACAATAAATTATAAATTATTCCTGATTGGATAAATCAAATAACAAACAAACAAACAAAATAATAATAATAACAAAATAAACAGACAAGGTCAAATGAGCTGTCATTTGATTTCTGTCCTTAAGGGTGTTCTTAACTGATCCGCTCAACAAGCGCAAAACGTTTTGACACATTTACAAATTCATTTTTTAACAGAAAGATATAAAATTTTAATGCCTGACTATGAAAGCGATTTCGAATTGAACTTATTTTTCCATTTTTTGATAATTAAATTACTTATCGAGTTATAAGCTATTTCGATGACGCAATCACCCGTTTTTCTCCTCCTTTTCGACCGGTTTTCAGCTTTCGTCGGGAAATAGGCTCAAAAGCGTCAATTTTGAAGGCTTGTTATGAAAAATCTATTGTGTTTTTTAAAAAACAAAAGAATGAGTGCAATTAGACAGTTTCTGAATAACAACACCTGCTATTTTCCTGCATTTCCGAACAAAAATAAATTAATGCATGTGTCACTAAATTGCCCTTTTTGATTTAAGAACACCCTTAATATATTTCCTGTATATTCTTACAACTTTCATTGAGATTATTAGCAGATAATTTTTTTGAAAACTCAAGAAGAGTTCATTGATCATTATGGAATATTTATGTTTTGGAAACATTAATACTTTTAAATTTTTTTTTTTTTTTTTTTTTTTTTTTTTTTTTTTTTTACTCTAATAATAATAATAATAATAATAATAATAATAATAATAATAATAATAATAATAATAATAAATAATAAATAATTATAATTAATTAATAAAATTTTAAAGGCAAAAAAATGGAATTGTAACATACTAAAATGTTTTGAGAAATATGTTATAAAATCATGTTTTCCTCTTTCAAAATATATAAAAATTTAATTTTTAAGATTAAAGTGAAATCGATTGTCCTAAATAATGCAATATAATATATATAAATATTATTTTATGTTATAAATGGTTTCAATTCATTCACTATACTTTTAGAAAATATAAATTAAATAGATAAATATTTATTGTTAAATTCTAAGTAATAAATTTAAAATATTTATTAAATGAGCTATGAATTTCGCAGTGCAACTTTTTTCATAATAGGGACAAAAACGGAAATAAACAAAATTTACTATATTCCAGACTCGTTCTAAAAAAGAAGAAAATTTGTTTTGTTTATCTATTTCCGATTCGTAAGAACGCGCATTAAAATAATAATAATAGCAATGATAAAAATAACCAAAGGGCGAGGAAGCGCCAAGCATAAACTTCAGGGTTGCACGCGATTTCTTCCATCCTCCAGTTTTCTTCCACTGAGCATGCGTACTTGATCTCATGACGCTACTCTTACAAACAAGGAAGGTCCAGGTGCTCTACTTGATCTTCCCCAAGCAGAGCCCACCTACCAATAGCAGCTTTTTTAATTCTACCGACCACTGCATTTTGTCGTTTTTTGTATAAGGTGCTGTACACCATGCAGTGATTGAGGACATGAGGCAGGGTCTCCACCTGTGGACACTTGCGACATTTCTTATTACTGTGGCCGCGAGCATGATTATAGGCGTTTAATTTGTTAAACAAGCCCAGCCGCGCACGATGGACAAATCTCCAGTCTTTAAAAGTAGTATATTGTCCGTTGGAGAAAAAGTAGCAGCTGAACTAGCTGCGGCTACGCAAGCGTTAGTCTTGCCTTGATGTGGGTGGTACCGGAGCGATTGCATTCGCTTCCCCCTCAGAAATTTACGCATGCTCTTAAAGATCAGCTTGCGATTGCTCTGGGCCTCATCCCCAATAATTAAATTCACCTGAAGAGCATCATTTGTCTGCCACTGCACATCTAATCTTTTAGTGGCCTGGCGTGCCCGCGACCAGGGAGACCTATACTTGTCTGAGGTGCGGTCGGACAGTGCGGAGTTAAGATATTTATCAACATTCAGCTGACTGATGGACTCGTACCTCCAGTTTGCAGTGTCAATTAACTCGCCCCAGGCTAGCCTCTGAATTATCTTATCATTTGACGTTAGTAACTTGAACCCCCCATCTATTAAAGCTATATCGCTATCTTCAGCCGCCAACGGTATTCCGAATAATCCATCTTCTCTATCGCCATATAAATACTCGTTGGCGGCATTAGATGGGAGGCCCAATGCTTTCTTAATTAAGGGCTTTAAAGCATTATCAATAGACGACCAATCGGTTTTGGACAGTTGGTCAGTTCGCTGCATAAAAAGTAATGATAAATAAAAAAAGGTTTTAATGCAGTCTAACCTCTGCCAAGGGGTTAACATGGATGACATAATTATAAGACCCCTCTGTTTTATGCTGTCAACCGTGACTGAGTCCCTAGGAAGAAAAGACCTATAGCATACAGAAAAAATACTACGGTAAATATTGCGGTAAATACTACGGTAATATACTACGTTAAATAATTATAGTCGACAGGACGTTTAGCCGACATGTACATTTAGTCGACAGTGATAGTTAGCCGACAGAGATAATTAGCCGACAGGACAATCAGCCGAGCGGACGAGTGTTGCCGCATTGCCATGTTGGAATTTCCATTTTTCCCGACATTTTCAATTAGAAGTAGATTGCTTTTGACGACATTTTGATAATCGTCTGAGCCCCTTCGAGCAATATGAAAAACAATATTCATTGCTCCGTTGAAACAGAACGCGCCATGACAAAACCTCCCTCCTTGTCCCCTCAACTAATGAACTCGCTAGATTCTCGTCTTAGACAATACCAATAGTATGTCCAGCCATCAGAATCATTCTAATTGGATTTTTTTGTCGTCACAGAATAAAGCATTTCACTATTCATCCGTCCAATTTACTTGTTTTTTATTCCAAAGAACGCGAACCTTTCTAAAGTACAATTTCAACATGGGTATCTCACACACCCTGCAATATTTATAAAATATGAGTTCCAGTATGCAATAGATATTGGTATAGAAAACCCAAAAATTCTCGTAATTTCTAGAAAAAACCTCTTTTGTTTTGAAACAGTTCGAAAAATCTCTTTGTTTTGTCGCTGAGATGATTTTCTTGATAGACCTGAACCGCCAGGTTATTTTAAATTTTATTTCTTTACAAACAACCTGTGCAATAAACCTGATATAAGTCTATTGTAATAAACTTATAGTGTGATTCCATATGCTAATAAATTTTTCATGATTATTATTTTATTTTTCGAACTGTTATTTAAAAATCGCCTGTCCATATACTTTTGAAAAGCACTGCATCTCCCTCCCTTTTCTTCTTCTATTTACTATGGTTTTTTTGTCCCATGATATTAAAATATAACGCGATGGCGTATGTGAGCTTAGATTTTTGATTTATATATGTGAATCCAGCCAAAGGATATGTGTCTATATCTTGGCGAATGTTTCATAGTTTCTTTTTAATACTCTCCAACAAAGTTGAAAAGTGTTTATAATTTCGGTTTGTCTGTCCGTCTGCCTGCACTCTAACTCATGTAAATATACTAAGATTGCCCTGAAATTTTTGGACGTTATTGACATTTACCCTAGCACGAACCCTATTTCAAATGAAGTTTCTAACATGATTAATTTATTTACAGGGACAGTCAAAAGTTCACCGTTATCTTACAGCTTATGGGTAACAATCGTTTCAAATGAGCTTTAGAAATGTTACACCCTATCAAACATATAAAAATATGTATGCATTTACGAATTGCACTAAAATATGTGGTGAAAAAAATAGCTATTATTCATTTACAGGACCAGACAAAAGAATTCCATTACATAATGGTAAAGGGGAAGTTGTGTGCGACATATTTTAATTATATTAAACTATTTTATGAATAAGAATACAACAAACAATTAAACAAAAACATAATTTGCAGAACAAATTAAAAAAACAAAATTTATTTCCTACACTTTTTAAGCCCGAGAAAGGACAGATATTAAGATAATTGATTTAGTTATTTCGACATTTAATATTAAATTTTGGTAACATATAAGTTAAGCTAAGTGAACATTAAAAAATAAAAATGATTTTCAAACAATATGATACTTAACCACCCTAAATCTTAGATTCCGTTCAAATGAAATCGAAATAAATCTCAGACTTTTTCTGAACATTTGTTTTTTAGATTACCTATTCATTTTGTTTACACCTACCGTAAACATAATACAAAATCTGCAATACAAATATTTGTAAGTTGAATTTGGAAAAAAAGTCTTACATTTATTTCGATTTCATTTGAACGGCATCTAAGATTTAGCGTAGTTAAGTATCATACTGTTTGAATTTCATTTTTATTTTTTAATGTTCACTTAGCTTAATCTATTTGTTACCAAATTTAATACTAAATGTCGAAATAACTAAATCAATTATGTTACAGTGCTCAACAAAAGTTTAGATAATGATCGATTACGCTTCTATTTTCAGAAGTATGTACCGAATGTTTGTGATTCCTTTGTCATATGTTACTTGTGACTTATCCTTTATTCACACACAATAATTTTGAATTTTACCTTTTACATAAAATATAATGACAAAACAATAAAATTAACATTGTGGCAAAAGTATAGACAATTTGTGTAGTTACAGAAAAATAACAACAAATTAAAATCGAGTTTCACCCGCATTGTTTGCAGTTGGTGCAAGAATGTAATTTTTCATCGAAAAAACTAAATGCTGCGTCACTTGGGGGTCTATTTCGTACCAAACATGTTCAACAGCAGCTCGAACTTCATTAAAAGAAAATTATAGCAAAAATTTGCATAAACATCACGACATATGATGTTACAAAAGTTTTTGATTGGGTCCGGATCAGAACTACACGCCGGCCAGTTGAGATCAGTAGTATTTTCAGAGTTAAACGAAGTTCTTTTGTATGCAACATGAATAGATGCTAAAATCCATACTTTAGATCAGCAAAAGTTCTCCAAATGACTAAAAATTAATCTCCAACGTATATACGTAGTCTTGTGTTGCTTGGCAACCAATGTATAACTCCACTGATACACGAACATTAAAGCTAAGTGAGAACCAAATTATTTAAAAGTCACCTTCTTTTTGTCGACTTAATTAAGAACCAAGATCTTTACCTTAAGTCATTCCAATAGTATGCCCACTTGTTTGGGCCATTCAAATTCCACTTTTTTTCGTTACTGAATATCATAGCGTACCATTTAGGTCCATATGACGTATGTTTGCAAGTTAATTGGATTCTCGCCAATTTATAGAGATATTTTAAAGCTAATTGTTTTATCATTTTCATATAAATTGATTTACCTGTTTCTTTAATTCATCTATACTAATAAAATCCGTGCGCCTCTGTCTGTGTGTCTGCTTGAAGCCGATTACAGTTCGTAACGCGGGCGAGTTGGAAGTCGCGAGAGGTGTCTTTCGATTGGAAAAATTCCGGGGAAGTCATTTCGGGCATTTTCGAGACCGTGGGATCAAAATTAAAAAAGTTATGAATTAAAACCCCTTGGGAATCGGAACGGAAAATATCTCAATTCCCAAACAGAGCTCCGAAGCAGAACACTGCGCCACCTTGCGGTGAAGGACCTGAACTTTTCCCCTTTGGCTAAAAGAAGAAACAGCCGAAAACCGCTTTTTCTACCGGCGCTAATTGCGTTTTTTTCGCATCAATTTTTTTGACTTACCGTATATTTACCGTAGTTTTCGCTAAAATATTGCACTTAGAAATAAAACAGGACTATCGAAACTTTTTTTTTGCGCGTTTCTTCTTAAACCATCATGCAGACAGTTTTTAAAGTAGAAAAAACTGATTACATATTCAGAATCTGCGTAAAAATCTGCTTCTGATGAACTAAAAAATACGAAAAAATGTCATATGGGATTTAGTGCCCACCGTGCAAAACCAAATATTTTTAACGGGACTATGGGCGCGAAGCGACCATAGCTCCGATCCACAATCGTTTTTTTTCAAGTGCACGTGGCCCACAGTGCGAAATCACATATTTTTAACGGGACCATGGCTCTTTAATTTACTTTTTTTGTGCTTGAGGATTCGAACACCAAGACTTGCTTATTAAATGAATTTTTTTGCTTATTATATACTGCTTAATACCGAGGTTCGTTTGGAAAAAGTGGCCCAGCTAGCGGGCGTAGCTCGCTAGTCTATACTAATAAAATCCGTGCGCATCTGTCTGTCTGTCTGTCTGCTTGAAGCCGATTACAGTTCGTAACGCGGGCGAGTTGGAAGTCGCGAGAGGTGTCTTTCGATTCGAAAAATTCCGGGAAAGTCATTTCGGGCATTTTCGAGACCGTGGGACCAAAATTAAAAAAGTTATGAATTAAAAACCGGTCGGGAATCGGAACGGAAAACGTCTAATTTCCCAAACGGAGCTCAAACGGAGCTCTGAGGCAGAAGACTGCGCCACCTTGCGGTGAACGACCTGAACTTTTCCCCTTTGGCTAAAAGAAGAAGCAGCCGAAAACCTCTTTTTTCTCTCGGGAAAACGACTTTTCCTTTCGTTTCGGTTCTTTGAAAAAGAACTAATTGGTAAAAAATGTTAAACACGGTTTATTTTCATACTTTTTTTGGTAGCATACACGAATATTGTGTAACCTAAGATTTACGCGATTAATACTAATTTTTGTTAGTACAAACGGAAAACGAGCTGCCAAAATTATTTGTTAGTTATGTTGTTTGTGATATTAATGAAATTACTTATTTTTTTTTAATAGCAGTCTTTTGCAGTTTTTAATACCGAAACTTTTTTTGCGCGTTTTTTCTTAAACCATCATACAGACAGTTTTTAAAGTAGATAAAACTGATTACATATTCAGAATGTGCGTAAAAGTCTGCTTCTGATGAACCAAAAAATACGAGAAAATGTCTTATGGGCGCGCAGCGCCAACCGTGCAAAACCAAATATTTTTAACGGGACGATGGCAACCATGGCGCGTAGCACCGGCGGGTGGTAGGCCGGTGGGCCGCCTTTGCACGGTGGACACGTAGCGCCAACTGTGCGAAATCACATATTTTTAACGGGATAATGGGCGCATAACAACCATAGCTCTTTAATTTACTTTTTTTGTGCTTGAGGATTCGAACTCCAAGACTTGCTTATTAAATGAATTTTTTTGCTTATTATATACTGCTTAATATCGAGGTTCGTTTGGAAAAAGTGGCCCAGCTAGCGCGCGTAGCTCGCTAGTCTACGAATAATTTCCGACGACACAGCAAGTTCTGACTTATTTTTAATGTGATTAGCAATCTTTACTTGTGTAAATGTCAGTTTCTGGATCCCTTTATCATCTCATTTTCTCGTCACACAAGATCTTCCAGATTATGTTTTATTTTGAAGGAGTCATCCTTAGACTATACTTCATAGACAGGCGCTTTGGACGATTCAATGCTGCTGAAATTTCTGCAACAGTCTTCCCTTTCCATTTGAGCTTTCCTACTTCAATTACCTCATCTAATTGAATATTTTTTGCTCGCGACATCTTCACTAACTGATCCTATATCGAGGTATAATTAAATGCTTCAGACATGTGACATCATAACTTGGAAATTTGCATTTTTCCATGAACAGTTGCCTAAAAATAAAAAAAGTGTCTAAACTTTTGCAATATGCAAGTTTTACTTTTTTTAGTTAAATTAAATATTATCTTATAACCATTATTTTTATTTTACATTATATAAAATATATTTGAAAATAAACATAGCTATTTGTAAAACTCACGTGTTCGTATTTTTTATTTAAAGGTTAAAAAACACCAGTGTCTGATCTTTTGCTGAGCACTGTATTATCTGTCCCTTCTCGGGCTTAAAAAGTGTAGGAAATAAATTTTGTTTTTTTAATTTGTTCTGCAAATTATGTTTTTGTTTAATATCTCAAGTTTTTTAATAACTATTGCATTCAGATGAAGTCATTTCAAAGTTAACTGAGGGTATCATCTTCAGGACTTCCTTTATGCGGTATCGTATCACAATTACTGATGCAATTTACCCAGCGACATTGGAAATGAGCACGCGAAATTTTTTTTCTCCAAGCACCTTCGTCGTTCCCAGCCTAAGCTCGCACTCTGATTGGTTGTTGCTCTCGGCACTGTTTTCACGTAACTTGGCGAAAAATACTTCGCTCGTAAGTGAACGAGTAAACCTAAAACCTAACCTACTCATTCTTATTCGTCCTTCATTCTTATCCTCGTGGTCTTGTGCTCTTGTGTGTAAAAACTTTTAAAGAGTGCAGCTTTCAGTAAGATACGTTCCATCCAATCCAATGCTGCAAGAGAAAAGTTACTTTGTACTCGGTTCGGAAGGAAATCAAACTCGACGGACGGAAGCATATATCGCTACGCCAAGTATGATTATCGCCAAGTTACATGAAAACAGTGCCGAGAGCAACAACCAATCAGAGTGCGAGCTTGGGCTTGGAACGACGAAGGTGCTTGGGAAAAAAAAATACGCAATGAGCACTGGTACTTGTATATTGTTTTCGAATCTGATAACGGGAACTTGGCTGTCTTCATATGAAAGTCGCAGCATTCTATACTGTTAAAAATTTGGAACTTTTGCTGCATCGTCACTCCATAGTTTTTATAAAATATATTTATTTTAACCAACGAGAATGCTCCATAATAGAGTGAAATAATCGTTTTTTATAAAAGTGGTGGAGTGACGATGAGTAAAAGTTTCAGATTTTTAACAGTGTATGTTCAGACTGTGATTTGACAGACACGGTTTTCCAAACTACACAAAATGTGGAAATTTTCTATTCCAAAACTTGACAATAGTCGCCTGGACGAGTACTATTATAGTACTCGAGAGTACTATATAGTACGAAGAGTGCAAGAAGTTCATTAGCTTCACTTTAATGGCAAGCTCATAAAAAATATTTCGCCATTTTCTTTTCTCTAGACCCGCATATTACCACTTTGATATCGAGGAATTCCGTCAGAAGAAAACTGAAAGCATTCCTATATTTAACTTGATAACTGAGCCTGAATCTCAAGACAGAATCGATACACATAGCAATGCACTTTAATTTCTTTGTGCATCCGGCATAGAAAGAACCCTGATACACACACTGTTAAAAATTTGAAACTTTTGCTGCATCATCACTTCACACTTTTATAGAAAATGATTATTTCACTGCATTATGGAGCATTCTCATTCGTCAAAATACAGATAATCTATAAAAGCGGTGGAGTGACGATGTATCAAAAGTTTCAAATTTTTAACAGGCGAAATTCTAAAATGGAGGGCCAAAATCACAGTCACGTGTGATCCAGTGACCTCATTGGTCGTGTGGTATGGGTGAAAATCACGAACGTGTTTCTCCATTTGAAAAAGAGTGAGGGGTAAAGTAATTTTGAATCAATTGTTACCGTCTGTTCTTATTTACGATAAACCACCGAAATTAACTCAATTAAGATATTTTGATGACATTATATAAAATGAGAGTGAAAAATAGATTATAAATGAAAACAGATAAGATTTACATGAAAATTGCCGCTACGATTTTTTTTACGAAAAAAGGAGTAAGGCGACATTTCCCCTATCGCTAAGAGATTGTTCTTTGAAAAGGACGCGACTCAATGAGCAATGAGGTGTTTGGATTTCACCGGACTGTGATTTTGGCCCTCCATTTTAAAATTTCGCTTTTAACAATGCACGATCTTGTGCTCTGACATATAAGGGTACTTTAAATGTGGATTTTCAGCTTTTTGACGCCTATTTTCGATGTGGGTAAGAATCGATGAATGTTTTCCATTTTGGTGTACACAAGAATTTATTCAGTTAAGATTTCGCACTTTGGAAAAAAACCGCATCTCTGCAAAAGGGGCTATGATCGATATTAATTTCACTTTTTAGAGAAATGAGATTGACCAATCAGAAGCCTGCATTTTTGCAAACTTTTCACTGTTTGAAGCGAAGGCTAACGAGAAAGACAGGCTACCGCGGTGCATTGCAGGTATCTTTTTTTACAGACTGCTGGAGTCACGTGGTGCTCGAATACAACAATGCGGGTGCACGAATAGTCTTTTTCGTTAGCCTCGGTTTGAAGTAAACAGCGAAACGTTCGCAAAAATACAGGCTTCTAATTGGCCAATATCATTTCGCTAACAACGAAAGAAAACTTGGGCGGGATCCAGTAGATTTTGTGCTAGGCTGTTAAAAATTTGATCCATTTGCTGCAGCGTCACTCCACAGCTTTTATAGAAAATCTCTTTTATGACCAATGAGAATGCTCCACAACACAGTAAAGTAACAGTTTTCTATAAAAGAGGTGGAGTGACGGTGCAGCAAATGGATCAAATTTTTAACTGTGTGTTAACGAAAACAGATCGACCAATTAGAAGCCTGCACTTTTTGCGAAATTGTCGTTAATAATTTTTGATTGGACAAAATTTATTTTTTCACAATTAGTATTTTCGAAGAAAATTTGTGGAAGCGCGTGCAAAATGTGGGTAAATGTCTAGTAAATAACTCGTTTAATGTTAAATTCCGTGAGGGCCTCCGTGGCCGAGTGGTTAAGACCCCGCTCTGCTAACCTGGAGGTTGTGGGCTCGATTCCTGCTGGCCCCATTGCACACACACTTTGTGTGGAGCTCCTGGTTGTATTTCTCCTGTGTTGTAAATTTCCTTTTGCTATCTCGTCCTTGTATATTGACGATGACTTATAAGCAGGATTTCATGTCGAGCACACAAGTCGGATGTATGTTATTCAAATAATAAATAATAAATTAAAGGGCCTCCGTGACTGAGTGGTTAAGACATCACGCCGCTAATCGTGAGGTTGTGGGTTCGAATCTCACTGGCTCCATTGCACACACACTTTGTGCGGAGCTGCTGGTTGTACTTCTCGTGTATTGTAATATTTCCTTGTGTGCTATCTCGTCCCTGTATATTGACGATGGCTTATAAGCAGGCTTCATGTCGAGCACACAAGTCAGATGTATGTTGTTCAATAAACAAACGAACAAGCAAACATAAACAAACAAAACAAAATTAAATTCCGCATTAAAATAACATTGCGGACTCGCACTGGAAATAAATAAAGCATAGCACTGCCGTGCTATGCTTTAAATACATCGCTGAGGCTTAATATAAATTATACGATCTAGTCATGCAAAATACGAAGTGCATAGCATTTACAAGGATACACAAAAGTTTTCAAATAGTATATTCTTTCCGAAGGACTGTAGTATATGTATCCGATGATGGCTGATGGATGGATGAATTGCATTTTAATTATGATATGCGCTTTTAAGTTTCACTAAATCTATGCATATGTGGGGTGTATAAACGCTATAGTTTATATACAGGGCTACACAAAAGAACACGCAAACATTACTGAATATGAGGAATGAATACTTAAAGATTGTTTTTAAATAAGTTATACATTTTTACGCTGAACTGCATTCAGTTTACTAAGAAATATTGTAGAATATAGATAAAATGATATACAGGGCCACGCAAAGAATTAGATACATAGACGCCTATGAATGATAATTTTTGAGAATGTGATTTTAGTAGTTTTAAGAGTGTTTTAGTTTAAATAAATTTTAGCTAAATACTGACGTGTAATAGTGGTACTAGGTAAACTACAGATCTTAACAAAAGTATTTAAGTATTTTTCCATCTATTAGTATAACTGCTGAAAGAGAAATTTCAATATTACACTGTGAGAAAAATCTGTAATTTTTACAGAAAAAAATGTATTTTTAAACAGTTTTACTGCAAAAGAAACTGCATTTCGTAATTTTTCAGACAAAAGCTGTATTTTTTACAGAAAATTTTTTTAATGAAAAATTACAGATGTTTCCTGTAGATTAAACGGTTTTAAATTTTCGCTAAAACTGACAAATTTTCCAGTGAGTTTTTTTTTTTTTTTTTTTTTTTTTTTCAGTGTAGACATTTTTTTGCTAAACTAAATTTCCCCATTATATAGTATATATATCAAACAACAGATCAAATACGGGGCTCTTCAAAAGTATTGGAATGCATATTTGGCTATATGCAGTAACTTTATTTCCCTAAATAACGAAGCTTGTTAAAGATTTCAGGAAGTGTTGGAAAGTGTTCCATAATTTATGCTGAAAGCATAATTTTCCTTACTTGTTTGTTTCTGAAAATGCGTAATGAACTCCCTTTTAAAGAAAAGATGATCCGATATTATTCTGATCTGCTAAAAAATCTGTTTAAATTACAGCTATGCTACATCGAATTTAAAATAATTTATATTTATTTTTTTATGTAAATATACAAGATTTTTTTAGTAGGGTAGATGTGCCAGTAATGGACCCCCTTAAGGAATTTCTCTAAAAAATATTTTTTTATTAATAGTTATAATTATTGTATACAATTTTTTTTCATATTATATTAATCTTTCAACAATATTTAACTAATCCCATAGTTACATTTCCAAATAGAAATAAAAATTTAATTTTAAATAATAGAAATATGTCTAAACGCCCAAAAGCCCAGTAATGGACCACCTATGTTCCAATAATGGGCCACCCTACAAAAAATAACAGATAATTGCTTTTAGGTGCGTTCGTAATTATGTGAATACGTAGCACCTATAGTTGTTCTTCAGTTCGTCCGTCTGTCTGTCCGTTTGTCTGTCCGTCTATCTGTCCGTTTGGCTGTCCGTCTATCTGTCTGTCCGCATATAACAACGCAAAAACTATCCAACCGAATCGGTTGAAAATTAAAATACATAATTATTACATAATTTTGTCATTTCAAATTTCATGAAAATCGGATGAATAGATCAGTTACAGGGAAAATCAAAATTATTCCGTTACATTACGGTCATAGGGGAAAAAAGTTTGAAATGCATTTTAATCGTTTGAAATTTAAAACATATAAATATTACATTATTTTGTCGAGTCATTTCAGATCTTATGATAATCAGATGCATAGATAAATTACAGGGACTATCAAAAGTATTCCGTTACACTACAGTCAAAGGGGAAAAAAGTTGCAAATGCATTTTAATGGCGTTATACTCATTCGAACATAATAAAATTGACATGAACCTATGACGTATATATATACTAAAATATAAATTCTGTACAATCTGAGATGCAAAGTATATTTATTATTAAATTACAGGGCCACACAAAAGTATTCTACTACATAATGCTATACGGGGAAACATTGTTTGGGACATATTTTAATTATATTGAACTGTGTCACATTTTATGAATATGATATACGTTGCTGAGGTGTAATGAAAATTACTTCCTGTGTGTTTATAGGAACACAAATAGTTCAACCACTGTACTGTATCCGAAGTATTGGCTACTATATCAGGAAGATTTGTACAGCTCATATTCAAAATATTAGAATAATTGAGAAAAAGTAATAAGAAAAAAATATTTGTCATTTATTTATTTTTTATACTAAGTAAATGCAATTAAATTTCTTATAAATTAAATCTGGAATGTTTAGATAAGATTTTAACATTTATAAAATATAAAATACAGCACAATAAATTAGGAGTAGTAGGAAAACGAGAGTTTAAGCTCAGCCGCAGGCGGTACTGCGGCACCGTGCCGCCTGCGGTGCCTCCTGCGGTGCCTCCGGCTGTCCCTGCGGCTGTCCCTCCTGCACCCACCACCACCCTCCTGCGCCCACCTTGCACCCCCCTACACGAACGCCCCCTAGTGGAAAAAAGGAACATTCTATTATAACAGGATAGGTGAACAACCTTCCCTAATTAAAAATATTATGAATCACATCTCAACTCGGAATCATACTATAAGATGAAGATTAAATTTATATTTGAATTTTGAACAACCGTAATTTTAATGAGTATTATTAATTAAGCGAAACAATTAAAATCTCAGTTTTTAACCATTTTATTTAGATTTCTTCAACTACAAGATGAGATTATCAATTTAACACAAGAAAGTTAAACATATATTTGAATTTTGCTTGATAGACATCTTAATGAGTATCGTTAATTAAGTAAAAACAATAGAAAATATCCAGTTTTATAGAAAAATACTGATTTCTTACGATTTTTATCAATTACATGATCAATGTAACGACTTAAAAGTTGAAAGTTAAAGGTACATCCTAGTTTTTCAACTGCTATAACCTTAAAGAGTATCGTTAACTAAGTAAAAACAATTGAAAATATCAAGTTTTATAGAAAAAGACTGATTTCTTACGATTTTTATCAACTGCAACATCAGTGTATCGACTTACAAGTTGAAAGTTAAACATGCATTCTAGTTTTTCTACAGCTATAATCTTAATGAGTATCGTTAATTAAGTAAAAAACAATGGAAAATATCAAGTTTTATAGAAAAAAACTGATTTCTTACGATTTTTTCAACTCAAACTTCAGACTATCAATTTGATAGAAAGAAATTTAAGCATGCATTCCAGTTTTGGACAACCATTTCCTTCATGAACATTGTTAATTAAACAAAACAACAAAAAATATTAAATTTTTAACTGATTTCTTCATATTTTTTTATTTATTTATTTATTTTTAATATAAAATCAGAATACACAACTTAAAATAGAAATTTAAACATATTTTTTAGTTTTTGAACAGTCGTTACCTCAAAGAATTTCGATAATTGAACAATTAACAAAGGAAACTAATGATTTTTTAACGAAAATAGACGAAATAAACGAATTTGGTTAACTTTTACTCTAATTGGAAATTTCATCGTACTTTATATATACCAACTAAGTAGAATTTTAATACATAAACGAATAATTTAAAGAAATCTTCAACACACAAATGTGAACCTGCAGAGCATTTCTTATTACGTCATATCTAAACTAAAACTTTTTCTGCAACCCCTCCATGCATGTATTCCAGGTAGGGGAACATAACAAAGAATTTTGACGTCACAACTTACAAAGGTATACAACAAAATGTTTACGTTCAAGAAAAAGTATCACATAGAGAGAAAAAAAGAAGAGATTTAAGCTATTTATCCATTCTAGTTTTATAACAGTTACCACAACATCTCCAAATTAAAATTTGGAAGTCATAATGAGTGTAATTAATTAAGCAAAATAATAGAAATATTAGTTTTTCGGAGGGGAAAAGACGAATTAAACAAATTTTATTAGTTTTACACTAGTTTAATAATAATTTTAAGAGGAAAAAGACGAATTTAAACTTTTTTTTCTCATCTCCAACACGGATATATCAATTTTAACAGAAGAATTAAACGTATATTTTAGTTTTTAACAACAAAATCTTAACAAGTATCATTAATTAAACAAAAATAAATATCAGTTTTAAAGAAAAGACGAATTTGAATAATAATTTTACACTAGTATTTTCAAAAGCAACATGGAAATATCAATACTTATTCACATATTTCACTTATTCACTGTATTCAATACTATATTTAATAAATTTGGATACACTTTAAGAATTTCCTAATCTATAATTATATATTAGCTGTATATTTAATGTTACCCATGTTTTCAACATTAGTTCATAATCGTGAATTTTGTATTTTAAATACCATGTATTCAGGTTCAGATTATTTTCATTTGAAATCATACAGAATTTTTTAACATAGTTTGTTTTTGAAATCATTGAAGCAACTGTATTTAATATTTTTAACACCAATTTTCTAAGATTTTCTAACATTTTTCGATCATAAGTACATTTCTAAATGCTACAATCACTTTACATATCGAAAAGATATCATTGAAGCAACTGTATTTAATATTTTTAACACCAATTTTCTAAGATCTTTTAACATTTTCCGGTTATACATTCCTCAACAGTATATATTCTAAACAATAGAACATATTAATTTTAAGAATAAAAAGACGAATTTAAACAAATTTTATTAGTTTTACAATATTTTTTCTCATCTCCAACACGGATATATCAATTTTAACAGAATTAAACGCATATTTTAGTTTTTAAGAACAAAAATGTAATAAGTATCATTAATTAAACAAAAAAATAAATATCAATTTTCAAGAAAAGACAATTTTTTACACAAATTTTCAACTTTGAAATACATTTGTTTACATATATTGTTACAATATATTACTAAACTTAAACTTTTTAAAAACTTTGAATGACTTTACAAAGGGTTCATATTTATATTTTTCACGTCTTGACTGCATTCGAAATCTTACAACAAAAGTATACTTTTATTATTATTATTATTATTATTATTCTAGAAAACCTAAAAAGTCATTTCTTGCTGCTTTAATCACTTGACATATTAAAACTACTCTGAGATATTCTACCCATATAATTAATCAAATTAGGACATGATTCATCTTACACTTCAAAATTTCTGAATTTTTACAATACTTATTTTCATCAAACTTTATTCTTGATCCTATATATTTTAGGAGTACAGAATTTTAACATCTGTTTTTATCTACTTATCAGAAAATTATTAAAACACCCAACAACATTTTCCAAATATGAATATTATCTTTACAGTTTAATAATACAAAACATACACTTATTCTTGATCCTATATATTTTAGGAGTACAGAATTTTAACATCTGTTTTTATCTACTTATCAGAAAATTATTAAAACACCCAACAACATTTTCCAAGTATGAATATTATCTTTACAGTTTAATAATACAAAACATACACGAATACAAAGTTTAATTTTTATAAACATTTCATATTTCAAACCAAACTTTTCGAAATTTTCACATCATAAGAGCAAACATTAGACGAACTTTTTAACTTTTTAACTTTTTTTATTGCTTAGATCTTTTCATCATCACTTTTAATTATGATGATTATCCATTTTTAGGTTGATTGTCGAAAAACTGTAACTGAAATTACATAAACTGAATGTAAAAAACCATGTTCTCACACAATTTCTTGAAATTCAACAAAGAATTGACTATTACTTATCTATTATTATTCTTATTAAATACTTATCTACATCAATATCGACTCTCGATAGTATATAGATATTTCATCATTACACACTTACAACTCTTTTCAAACGTTTATCAGAAAAATAAGTCAATCAAAGTCTAGTAGTTATCACACCTGTTCCTCAGAAATATTACTATCATATGAAACAGTAAAGAAAATTAATAGATATTTAATATTTAATAACCTCATACGTGAAATTACTGTCGCATGAGAATACTAATAATCTATAAAATCAACTGTTGAACAAAAAAATACTACAGATTACCGAAAATTCAAACGTTTTTTCTGCAAAAGTTACAAAAATTAACAAATGAATGACAAGTTAGAGAAATAACTAAAAAAGTTAATGAACATATTTACAAATTTATTAAAATCACACCTTTTTCTGGATTACAAACCACAATTTCTTGAAAAATTTAACACCGAATTTGTAAGATTTTAGTCCTAGTATTACATACACTCAATAAATATTCAAAATTAACAAAAATATAATTTTTTAATCTCATCAATAAGCAGAAATTCTATATTAAAAGAATATTTTCATAGTAGCACTTATAAAAATGAGAGTTTACAAAGTGATTTTCATAATTTTATCACATTTAAACTTAATATTTTACATAAAACATTATTTAATCAAATTTTATGCTTTCTAATTCAGTAAAATTTAATACTTTTTTAGTTTTTAAACTAATACCACAATATTTATTTACATCAAACTTGATTCTTCACCTTTTATATTTCCACATTACACACGTGAGATAAATACTAACTTGGATCAGGAGTTGAAGTCAATTGATTCCATTCGATTTTCATCATGTACGCATTGCTCCTACACGAAATTTCTTACTTCTATAATCATCTAATGTATTAAAACTAATCTACTCATATTTTTAATCAATTCATCAGATGTTTCATCTCGCACTTCTGAATTATCGTGCATCAAGTTGCTTAAAATATAAATACTCTCTTTATAGTTTTAATGATATATAGTATACATGGTTTATCTTGAGTTAGCACTTCCATAGTATTAATCAAATTGTATGTTTCATCTTGCACTTAATCTTAATGATTTCATCTTGTATCTGAATTATCGTCCATCGAGTTTTATTTTAAATAAAAATATATTTATAGTTTTTGATTATACATAGCATGTACGAATACAATCTTTAATTTTAACATTTCATATTTCAAATAACCTATTTCCGAAACCAAGCTATGTGAATTTTACCACAATGCTTATTATCATAGAATGATTTGTGTTTCACACTTTTCTAAAAATTATCAGATATGTACCCCTCAGAGAAATTACTATCATATGAATAAATGAAGAAAATTTAATTTATATTAAAGGTACACGAAATTGATTGCAATATACATGTATTTAATAAAAATAAATAAATAAGCGATTATTTATACATTAAACCTTTACTAAATATATATTTCTTTCATTATACAGATGTTTCAACAAGATGAACCAAAACAGCAGCAAACTTCAGAAATTAATGATTCGAATGATTCATCCCTAGCACATGTAGCGTTAACGAATAACACATATGTGAGTACTTATATGAGAAATACTAGAATTCGTATATGAAACGTAATTAGAGTAAATACAAAATGATTTGTCTTACTACCTACACTTTAACAAGTGCTTTTTACCTATATTATTGAAGAGAATCCTAACTGTGTCCATTTATTTCTATTACAGATGTGGTCTATTTGCTACAAACACTTCTTAAGTAAATGGAATTTAACAGAACATACAAAAATCTATACAGGTGAAAAACCTTACACTTGGAAAGATTACCATAAATGCTGTTTTCAAGGAGACGTGAATCAAAAATGCACACATCATCATATAAAGCATCGTCAGATATATGTAAACTTAGCGAAGATATTCAAAAATTAGTCAGACTTTTGAAGAATTTAGAAATAAAGGAAGATATTTAGGCTAATTATCCATCATATATTCACAACACTTACCACAATATCTCAAACTTAAAATTTGTAAGACATACACACTGCTGAAAAGTAATTTTGTGATTCTTCTAACCAGTATGAATGTATAGATATTATTTTGCAATGTATTCTTTAAATGCTCACATTAAATATTCTTTTATATGCATATATCGTTGTGTTTATTTTTCTAATACCTATTACATTAATGAAATACATAACATTTTAAGTGAAATAACACTCTCACAACTTAAAAAATGCATAAGAACATACAAAAAATAAGCAGATGTATAAAAAAATATGCAAGTTTACAAAATAATTTCATTGTTTTCTAGAAATATTAACAAAAAATATTTACAATATGAAAAAAATGCAAAAGTGAAAAGAAAAAACACAAATGTAAAAACAAAAACCGCAAAGTGAAAAACTCATAACAAAGTTTTTGAAAAAAAATATTTACAACAATTTTTTTTTTTTTTACAAAAACCAAAACTTCCAAAAATATTTTTTTCAAAAATTTTTTTTTTCAAAAACATTTTTTACAAATTTTTTTTTTCAAAATACGTTTTTACAAAAGTAAAAAAAAGAAAATCACAACGTTAAAAAAATGAAAAATTTTTGTTAAAAAAAGTGTAAAAAAATTGCAAAAAAAGTTGCAAAAATTTCAAAAAAAGTTATGAAAAAAGTCTCAAAAATTTTGTTGTTTTTAATAGCAAATGCAATGGTTTCGCAATTGCATACTGCATTAAAGCCAACGAAATTTTTGAAGCTTTTTTTCATAACTTTTTTTGAAAATTTTGCAACTTTTTTTTGCAATTTTTTTACACTTTTTTTAACAAAAATTTTTCATTTTTTTAACGTTGTGATTTTCTTTTTTTTACTTTTGTAAAAACTTATTTTGAAAAAAAAATTTTTTGTAAAAAATGTTTTTGAAAAAAAATTTTTTTGAAAAAAATATTTTTGGAAGTTTTGGTTTTTGTAAAAAAAAAAAATTTGTTGTAAATATTTTTTTTCAAAAACTTTGTTATGAGTTTTTCACTTTGCGGTTTTTGTTTTTACATTTGTGTTTTTTCTTTTCACTTTTGCATTTTTTTCATATTGTAAATATTTTTTGTTAATATTTCTAGAAAACAATGAAATTATTTTGTAAACTTGCATATTTTTTTATACATCTGCTTATTTTTTGTATGTTCTTATGCATTTTTTAAGTTGTGAGAGTGTTATTTCACTTAAAATGTTATGTATTTCATTAATGTAATAGGTATTAGAAAAATAAACACAACGATATATGCATATAAAAGAATATTTAATGTGAGCATTTAAAGAATACATTGCAAAATAATATCTATACACTCATACTGGTTAGAAGAATCACAAAATTACTTTTCAGCAGTGTGTATGTCTTACAAATTTTAAGTTTGAGATATTGTGGTAAGTGTTGTGAAAATATGATGGATAAATAGCCTAAATATCTTCCTTTATTTCCAAATTCTTCAAAAGTCTGACTAATTTTTGAATATCTTCGCTAAGTTTACATATATCTGACGATGCTTTATATGATGATGTGTGCATTTTACTCACGTCTCCTTGAAAACAGCATTTATGGTAATCTTTCCAAGTGTAAGGTTTTTCACCTGTATAGATTTTTGTATGTTCTGTTAAATTCCATTTACTTAAGAAGTGTTTGTAGCAAATAGACCACATCTGTAATAGAAATAAATGGACACAGTTAGGATTCTCTTCAATAATATAGGTAAAAAGCACTTGTTAAAGTGTAGGTAGTAAGACAAATCATTTTGTATTTACTCTAATTACGTTTCATATACGAATTCTAGTATTTCTCATATAAGTACTCACATATGTGTTATTCGTTAACGCTACATGTGCTAGGGATGAATCATTCGAATCATTAATTTCTGAAGTTTGCTGCTGTTTTGGTTCATCTTGTTGAAACATCTGTATAATGAAAGAAATATATATTTAGTAAAGGTTTAATGTATAAATAATCGCTTATTTATTTATTTTTATTAAATACATGTATATTGCAATCAATTTCGTGTACCTTTAATATAAATTAAATTTTCTTCATTTATTCATATGATAGTAATTTCTCTGAGGGGTACATATCTGATAATTTTTAGAAAAGTGTGAAACACAAATTATTCTATGATAATAAGCATTGTGGTAAAATTCACATAGCTTGGTTTCGGAAATAGGTTATTTGAAATATGAAATGTTAAAATTAAAGATTGTATTCGTACATGCTATGTATAATCAAAAACTATAAATATATTTTTATTTAAAAAAAAACTCGATGGACGATAATTCAGATACAAGATGAAATCATTAAGATTAAGTGCAAGATGAAACATATAATTTGATTAATACTATGGAAGTGCTAACTCAAGATAAACCATGTATACTATATATCATTAAAACTATAAAGAGAGTATTTATATTTTAAGCAACTTGATGCACGATAATTCAGAAGTGCGAGATGAAACATCTGATGAATTGATTAAAAATATGAGTAGATTAGTTTTAATACATTAGATGATTATAGAAGTAAGACATTTCGTGTAGGAGCAATGCGTACATGATGAAAATCGAATGGAATCAATTGACTTCAACTCCTGATCCAAGTTAGTATTTATCTCACGTGTGTAATGTGGAAATATAAAAGGTGAAGAATCAAGTTTGATGTAAATAAATATTGTGGTATTAGTTTAAAAACTAAAAAAGTATTGAATTTTACTGAATTAGAAAGCATAAAATTTGATTAAATAATGTTTTATGTAAAATATTAAGTTTAAATGTGATAAAATTATGAAAATCACTTTGTAAACTCTCATTTTTATAAGTGCTACTATGAAAATATTCTTTTAATATAGAATTTCTGCTTATTGATGAGACTAAAAAATTATATTTTTGTTAATTTTGAATATTTATTGAGTGTATGTAATACTAGGACTAAAATCTTACAAATTCGGTGTTAAATTTTTCAAGAAATTGTGGTTTGTAATCTAGAAAAAGGTGTGATTTTAATAAATTTGTAAATATGTTCATTAACTTTTTTAGTTATTTCTCTAACTTGTCATTCATTTGTTAATTTTTGTAACTTTTGCAGAAAAAACGTTTGAGTTTTCGGTAATCTGTAGTATTTTTTTGATCAACAGTTGATTTTATAGATTATTAGTATTCTCATTCGACAGTAATTTCACGTATGAGGTTATTAAATATTAAATATCTATTAATTTTCTTTACTGTTTCATATGATAGTAATATTTCTGAGGAACAGGTGTGATAACTACTAGACTTTGATTGACTTATTTTTCTGATAAACGTTTGAAAAGAGTTGTAAGTGTGTAATGATGAAATATCTATATACTATCGAGAGTCGATATTGATGTAGATAAGTATTTAATAAGAATAATAATAGATAAGTAATAGTCAATTCTTTGTTGAATTTCAAGAAATTGTGTGAGAACATGGTTTTTTACATTAAGTTTATGTAATTTCAGTTACAGTTTTTCAACAATCAACCTAAAAATGGATAATCATCATAATTAAAAGTGATGATGAAAAGATCTAAGCAATAAAAAAAAGTTAAATAGTTAAAAAGTTCGTCTAATGTTTGCTCTTATGATGTGAAAATTTCGAAAAGTTTGGTTTGAAATATGAAATGTTTGTAAAAATTAAACTTTGTATTCGTGTATGTTTTGTATTATTAAACTGTAAAGATAATATTCATACTTGGAAAATGTTGTTGGGTGTTTTAATAATTTTCTGATAAGTAGATAAAAACAGATGTTAAAATTCTGTACTCCTAAAATATATAGGATCAAGAATAAGTGTATGTTTTGTATTATTAAACTGTAAAGATAATATTCATATTTGGAAAATGTTGTTGGGTGTTTTAATAATTTTCTGATAAGTAGATAAAAACAGATGTTAAAATTCTGTACTCCTAAAATATATAGGATCAAGAATAAAGTTTGATGAAAATAAGTATTGTAAAAATTCAGAAATTTTGAAGTGTAAGATGAATCATGTCCTAATTTGATTAATTATATGGGTAGAATATCTCAGAGTAGTTTTAATATGTCAAGTGATTAAAGCAGCAAGAAATGACTTTTTAGGTTTTCTAGAATAATAATAATAATAAAAATAATAAAAGTATACTTTTGTTGTAAGATTTCGAATGCAGTCAAGACGTGAAAAATATAAATATGAACCCTTTGTAAAGTCATTCAAAGTTTTTAAAAAGTTTAAGTTTAGTAATATATTGTAACAATATATGTAAACAAATGTATTTCAAAGTTGAAAATTTGTGTAAAAAATTGTCTTTTCTTGAAAATTGATATTTATTTTTTTGTTTAATTAATGATACTTATTACATTTTTGTTCTTAAAAACTAAAATATGCGTTTAATTCTGTTAAAATTGATATATCCGTGTTGGAGATGAGAAAAAATATTGTTAAACTAATAAAATTTGTTTAAATTCGTCTTTTTATTCTTAAAATTAATATGTTCTATTGTTTAGAATATATACTGTTGAGGAATGTATAACCGGAAAATGTTAAAAGATCTTAGAAAATTGGTGTTAAAAATATTAAATACAGTTGCTTCAATGATATCTTTTCGATATGTAAAGTGATT
Source organism: Maratus speculifer (assembly GCA_964019185.1). Classification (NCBI taxonomy): domain Eukaryota; kingdom Metazoa; phylum Arthropoda; class Arachnida; order Araneae; family Salticidae; genus Maratus; species Maratus speculifer. Next base: position 101,820,298 of record OZ025293.1, read on the forward strand.
GTAGCATTTAGAAATGTACTTATGATCGGAAAATGTTAGAAAATCTTAGAAAATTGGTGTTAAAAATATTAAATACAGTTGCTTCAATGATTTCAAAAACAAACTCTGTTAAAAAATTCTGTATGATTTCAAATGAAAATAATCTGAACCTGAATACATGGTATTTAAAATACAAAATTCACGATTATGAACTAATGTTGAAAACATGGGTAACATTAAATATACAGCTAATATATAATTATAGATTAGGAAATTCTTAAAGTGTATCCAAATTTATTAAATATAGTATTGAATACGGTGAATAAGTGAAATATGTGAATAAGTATTGATATTTCCATGTTGCTTTTGAAAATACTAGTGTAAAATTATTATTCAAATTCGTCTTTTCTTTAAAACTGATATTTATTTTTGTTTAATTAATGATACTTGTTAAGATTTTGTTGTTAAAAACTAAAATATACGTTTAATTCTTCTGTTAAAATTGATATATCCGTGTTGGAGATGAGAAAAAAAAAAGTTTAAATTCGTCTTTTTCCTCTTAAAATTATTATTAAACTAGTGTAAAACTAATAAAATTTGTTTAAATTCGTCTTTTCCCCTCCGAAAAACTAATATTTCTATTATTTTGCTTAATTAATTACACTCATTATGACTTCCAAATTTTAATTTGGAGATGTTGTGGTAACTGTTATAAAACTAGAATTGATAAATAGCTTAAATCTCTTCTTTTTTTCTCTCTATGTGATACTTTTTCTTGAACGTAAACATTTTGTTGTATACCTTTGTAAGTTGTGACGTCAAAATTCTTTGTTATGTTCCCCTACCTGGAATACATGCATGGAGGGGTTGCAGAAAAAGTTTTAGTTTAGATATGACGTAATAAGAAATGCTCTGCAGGTTCACATTTGTGTGTTGAAGATTTCTTTAAATTATTCGTTTATGTATTAAAATTCTACTTAGTTGGTATATATAAAGTACGATGAAATTTCCAATTAGAGTAAAAGTTAACCAAATTAGTTTAATTCGTCTATTTTCGTTAAAAAATCATTAGTTTCCTTTGTTAATTGTTCAATTATCGAAATTCTTTGAGGTAACGACTGTTCAAAAACTAAAAAATATGTTTAAATTTCTATTTTAAGTTGTGTATTCTGATTTTATATTAAAAATAAATAAATAAATAAAAAAATATGAAGAAATCAGTTAAAAATTTAATATTTTTTGTTGTTTTGTTTAATTAATAATGTTCATGAAGGAAATGGTTGTCCAAAACTGGAATGCATGCTTAAATTTCTTTCTATCAAATTGATAGTCTGAAGTTTGAGTTGAAAAAATCGTAAGAAATCAGTTTTTTTCTATAAAACTTGATATTTTCCATTGTTTTTTACTTAATTAACGATACTCGTTAAGATTATAGCTGTAGAAAAAGTAGAATGCATGTTTAACTTTCAACTTGTAAGTCGATACACTGATGTTGCAGTTGATAAAAATCGTAAGAAATCAGTCTTTTTCTATAAAACTTGATATTTTCAATTGTTTTTACTTAGTTAACGATACTCTTTAAGGTTATAGCAGTTGAAAAACTAGGATGTACCTTTAACTTTCAACTTTTAAGTCGTTACATTGATCATGTAATTGATAAAAATCGTAAGAAATCAGTATTTTTCTATAAAACTGGATATTTTCTATTGTTTTTACTTAATTAACGATACTCATTAAGATGTCTATCAAGCAAAATTCAAATATATGTTTAACTTTCTTGTGTTAAATTGATAATCTCATCTTGTAGTTGAAGAAATCTAAATAAAATGGTTAAAAACTGAGATTTTAATTGTTTCGCTTAATTAATAATACTCATTAAAATTACGGTTGTTCAAAATTCAAATATAAATTTAATCTTCATCTTATAGTATGATTCCGAGTTGAGATGTGATTCATAATATTTTTAATTAGGGAAGGTTGTTCACCTATCCTGTTATAATAGAATGTTCCTTTTTTCCACTAGGGGGCGTTCGTGTAGGGGGGTGCAAGGTGGGCGCAGGAGGGTGGTGGTGGGTGCAGGAGGGACAGCCGCAGGGACAGCCGGAGGCACCGCAGGAGGCACCGCAGGCGGCACGGTGCCGCAGTACCGCCTGCGGCTGAGCTTAAACTCTCGTTTTCCTACTACTATTAGGTATACAGCTTCCTTAAACACACCAGAATATTAGAATAAAATTTAGATTGGTTCAAAATATTAGAATATTTTATTTTACGCAACAATAGTACCTTATGAATATGAAGTAAATAGTAGTTAATATTTTGTAGCATCCCCTTTAGCTTTCATAACAGCGTACAATCGATCTTGCATACTATATACAAGGTGTTTACAAACATTTCTATCAATATTAACCCAAATAGACTTTATACATGCCACTAACTCAGTTTTACTTGAAGGAGGATTTTCTTGAAGTTTTTTCTTCATTATACACCATAAGTTTTCGATGGGATTAAGATCTGGTGAATTTGGTGGCCAAGGAAGTACCTTAATGTTGCGTTGGCGGAACCAATTCTTAGTTGACAACGAGGTATGCGGGGACGCTAAATCTTGTTGAAAGATGAAATCATCTTCAAATAAATCTTCTGATGATGGAATCATGTAATATTCTAAAATTTCTTGATATATCAGAGAGTTAACCTTTTCGTAGACGATGCATAACTTTCCAGGTCCTTCTGCACTCATACAACCCCAAACCATGACACTAGCAGCAAATTTTACGGAACATTTAAGGCATTCTTTATCAAATGCTTCTTGCTTCATTCTCCAAACTCGAATACCTTGATTACCATATGAAACACAAAACATACTTTCATCACTAAATAATATATTTTTCCAATCTTCATTGCTCCATAAACGTCTTGATTTACACCAATTCAATCTTATACGCTTTTGTCTTGCAGTCATGAGAGGTTTTGTTTTCGGTACACGAGATTCAAATTTAAATTTATGGAGACGTCTTAATGTTGTCGATGTAGAAACTTCAACTCCTTTTTCTTTCCATTTTCGGTGCAAGAATCGCACACTTTTAAAACGGTTTTTCTTAACTATACGCTTCAATGTATAGAATTGAAGCTGGTGTAAAACACAATTGAAATGAAAAAAACTTCTTTAAACACCATAAAATAATTTAACTGCGCTACTTATTTTATGGTGTTTAAAGAAGTTTTTTTCATTTCAATTATACGCTTCAGTTTCCTGTCATCTCTAGCAGATGTTTTTGGTTTTCGGCCACCATTTCGGCGATTATTTTGAAATTTTCCAATTTTTGAATATTGTGTTAGTATTTTACTAATGCTCGATTGCGAACAATGTAAATAATTCGCTATAAAACATTGATTTTTACCGTGCCGATACAATTTAACCATACGAAGTTTAGTAGATTCAGGAATATCACTCACACGGCCCATTTTAAGACGAAAAAGAAACAAACTGCAAAAAAGAATACTGATTTTAAACAAAATAGTCTGAATTTAATCAATGATGCCACCAGTTAAGAATTGGTAATAATAAAAGTAGAATTAATGTGAAATATTCTAATATTTTGAACCACTTGAATAAATATTCTAATATTTTGACTTTTCAAAATAATTTTTTTTTGCAATTAATCTTTTCAAAAATGATATTAAATTTAAGATAACAAATAAGTTTAATCAACAATAAGTTCTTAATAAAAATATCGTTTGCATATTTTCATTAAAAGACATTAAATTACCAAACGATATTTTCAATTTCTAAAAAAAGGTAATTATTCTAATATTTTGAATATGAGCTGTATATTTTTAAAACTTCGTTGTCGTACGAACGAACCTCATTTGCTACGCTTCACGTGAAATTTCCAACTGGTTTCAATTGTATTTTGCTCCAGAACTTAATGAAAGCATAATAATAATAAAAAAAAATATTAAAACTTAAGTTAGAAATTCATTACATTAAAGGATTTATAATGAAAAAACATAAAACAAAATATTTAAATTTAAGTTATGAATTTATTATAATCAAGGATTTATAATGTGGATATAAAACAAAATATTGATGATATTATTAACTGTTTATTATTAACTAACATTAAAGGATTTATATTGTAAAGATATACAACAAAATATTTAAATTTAAAGGATTTACAAGATAAAGACAATGTTTTACTGAAATCAAGTTTAGATAAAATAAGGCACTAAAAAAAAAAGTCTCAAATGTTCATTCATATCATTATCTAAAGTGATGTGCTTTGCAACTGTGAAATATAAATAACAGATCTTCAATTTTATCTTCCCTTTCCGATAGTCCAAACTGCTCAATATGGAATTTTAGAATGCATTTAAAATGATAAATGTTCTTGCACTATCCAACCATTTTCAGATAATCATATAGCCCACCAATTTGGTACAGATTGATTCCACAATTTCCCTTCAGAGATTCTTATATGGATATATTATCACCAATGGAACAATCTCATTATTTGCTGAAAAAAATCCCATAACAGTGATTTGTTCTTTTTCGTTATTTCGTACTACATAATACACATCTTTAACTGATTTTGGTCCCAAAATTTACCTTGTTTTAAGAGCAGAAAAGAAACCTTGTTTTAACCTTATTGAAAATTCTCTCTGTATGCTTTAGAATTCGGAAGAAAATATTAATAATATCTTCTTCCAAATATGATTTTACATTTCTGGACCAACTTCTTTTGTAACGGCATATCCAGATTTTGGCAAATGTTCTGCTTGTGTTTTATACCAATTTTGGATGACTTTTTAAAAACAACTATTTATAAAGAAATTGCCTTTATTAAATTCTATTAGGTAAAATTTAAGTATTAAATTTGATTATTTAGCTTTTCAGTTAAATCAAAATATTTTATCTTTACTGAAATAACACTTTTTGTACTGCTCACTTGGGTGGTCCATTACTGGAAAATCGCGAAATATGCAATCCAGTAATGGACCACCCCTCCTAAAATCTTAAAAATAAATAAAATTTTGTTAATGGCCATTGGTACATTAAATTCAATGTTTTATATTGCTAACCAAACAAAAACATTCAATTTTTACGGAAAAATAAAAAAGTTATAAACTAAGTAAGTAAAGTCTGCTCTTAGCATGTTCATTAAGATTTTCAGTGAAAAACAGAAAAACTGTGAAACTTTATTTTCTGCTTCCTAATTGTTTTGACGAAAAGTGTAAAAAATTAATCCAGCTTATAAAGCATGCAAGGTGGAGTTCAGAAAAAAATAATAAAAGCTAAACTATTATTTATTATTTTTTTATAAACAAAAAAGTGCGAGGTGGCCCATTACTGGAAGGTGGTCCATTACTGGCACATCGACCCTATATACTTATTTTTCAGTACCTATGATTAATTTATACTTTTAGTGTTGAAGGAATCTTTCAGGCACAAATAAATGTTGATATTGGTGGGATCACAAAATTATAAGAAAAGTTAATAAATTAGTATTAGAATGTATAATAAATAACTGCATTTAAATTTAACCTTCAAAATTATGTTTTTTCAGGTCATTATAAAATAAAAAAAACTTTTAATTAACAGTTTAAAATTTTATAATATTGAATAATAGGATGTAGATTAGGATTATTGTATGGAGATATTGATGCCTGTTAAATAAGATAAAATAAAAGAAAGTGATACAAATAATAATTAAAATTATCATATTAAGGATAACTCATCAGCCCTTTTTTTTCGTTCTGTTTTCTTGCCATGTTTTCTTTTTGTGAAGTGATGATTGTGAAATTTGTGTCAGCATAAAGTAAATTATAAAAGTTTTAGAGTGTGCATTTTAAGATGAAATTTTCAGAATGTCAAGTTTTGTAAATATATATATATGCTTATATTTTTGTATGGATGTGGAGATTAATATATTATTGTTTTGGGTGTTTATGCTCTTAAAGAACATTGGTTATTTCAAAATAATTTTATATGTAACTTTTGTGTAAGTTTTAAGTGTTAATATAGATAAGAAAAAACAACACCCCCCCCCCCCCAAAAAAAAAAACTAATTTATTTTTAACCTAATAGTTAACATTTACTATTATTTTATTAATTTAACTTAGGGCTTATATAATCTTTTAAAATTATTGAGCAGCGATAAGCGTGCATATAATATATAGAACAACATGATGCAAGATGCAACTATAGGTGTTCAGACATTAAACTATTCGACGACCAAACAATGACTTTGATTGTTAGATACATTTGCAGTAGAAACACAAAAAATCGTTTTTAACTATGAGAGTAATAATACCTCTAACGTTTGTAAATTTTAGGGATTTTATATACATATGCAACTACAGTAGAACCTCGATTAACCGAGCTTTCATTAATCAAGGTTTCTGTTGACCGAGCCGATAACGAAGCTTGATTTTGTTTCCAGTAGCCGTGTTGCCCTGTTGGTTACCAGGTGAAATGTGTTATTGGAAAATTACGTCTTCAAATCATTTGTATGGCGTCAGTGTGGATGATTTCCTTATTAAATTTGTTGAGCTGTTAAACATAACTTTATATATTTTTGTTACTTAAAAAACGTTCTGTTGAATTTTAGTCTAAGATATGTTAAATTGGCGAGCACGGCGAGATTTTTCATACAATTTCTATTAACAGAGATTTCCGATATCCGAGGTAGTGGTCCCAATTAGCTCGGATAATCGAGTTTGCACTGTACTCGGTTTCCACTCTTATCGTCGTCCGATAACTAATTTCTAAACCGATAGCTGTAGATATATACTTCAAACGTTTAAAATAAATTAAAAATTTGTTTTAGATATTGTTTGAGTTACCAGATACATTTCTCTGATTTTAAATAAATTCCATTTTAAATACATTTCGCTGATTAATACAGTTCCCTGATTTTAAGTTACATTTAGTAAATCATTGCCTAACTTTGAACTGGGTCGTATGATCATCGAAGATAACACTTATTAAACGTTGTCATTGAAACGAATGATCATGCGATTGTTATAAAATGATAACCCAATATCATTATGCACTGACAGAGATTACAACCAATACTTTCAGAGAATTGTTGCTAATCACGTGTCTGCAGATATTTTTGCACCCACCGATTCATTTTCTTGCATTCACTCAGTCAGTATAAATAAACATGTGCAAAATTATACTTTGTACTCATAAAAAAAAACAAGGTTCCCTATACACCTCTCCCCTCAATGCACACATACACTAACTCCTCAAAATGAAATCTGTTATGAAAAATAAATAAATAAAAAAAAGATTAATGTACGTTGTGAGTAATATACAGTTGTGAGAAAAAAGTAAACAACCCCTACTAACTCTGCAATAAATTTTTGTAGTAGAAAGTTACTTGTACTAAACGATTAGAATTAAAGTCTACTTTTAAATGATGTTTACAAAATTTGCTTAGGGGCCATCTACAAATCAAAACGAACCCAAACTTTGTTTTTAGGGTTACGTACTCAAAACGTAAAAAACGGAACCATTATAATAACACTCTTGTGTCTGTCTGTCCGTCACAGCTATTTTACTCGTAAAATATTGAACGTGGAAAGTTCAAATTGGGGAAAGTAATAAAGACTATTGGCTCACATACATACAGTTTATTAAACATTCACAAATATATTTAGAAATTATAATTATAATTATTGTTAATTAAACTAATATGTACCATGTTAAATATATCAGTAATGCTACTAATAAAATGAGTTTGAGTAGCATACCTGCAAATAATCCTCCAGTTAGTGCTCCTAAAGCCAAAATACTGCCAATCCATGCAATTTCTTCTTTACTTGGATGAACTCGGCTATTTTTTAATCCCATATCTGCAGTTGCGGATGCAGAATATCCACAAGCCATTCCCATTGCTGTCGCAAAAGATAAAGCTGCCAAAGCTGCAAAATACATTTTCCGAAAACCATGATTCTTTTCATTGCAAGAAACTTGAAAAGGCTTATTTCCGCAGCTAGAATCTTGAATATTTTTATCGTCCATAATTTTTTCGTACCCTTTAGGTTTCACATACATTCTGAAACGAAGAAAATACTAACACACAAAAAAAATCTGAAATCTGAAAACTGTACATTTTAGCCTTATCTTATCAAATAACTATCTAATATTTATCTTTAACTCTCTTTCACAAAAAATCACAGCTGATGTAACTTTAAACTTTAAAAAACAGGATCATTAATATAATCCTAGTGTGTCATATTTGTTCCACTTTGATAAGAGTTTGTTTAGTATATCTGTCTCTTGTTATTATCTTTATATTCAACGTCATTTCCCCCGTTCATTTTTCTCTTCTTATTTCTTGTTTTGCAAATAATAATCGGATAGTCTGTTCATTGCTGAGAGAGAGAGAAAAAAAAAAAAAAAAAAAAGAAACACAATATCATGTTTCATCGAGAAAGGTTACTTATTTTCGGCTTATATTCCAAATGTAAATATAAAGCAATTCGAAGAGCGATATTTATCGATTTAAAAATACATAGTTGTTTTTATTTATTTATTTAAAATCTATTATCTTAAAAAAAATGCTGCATTATAAAGTTTACAAAATATTACAAAAACACCGAAGAAAAATATTTTTGCAAAAACATAAAATTTCATAAAAAATTTAATTTAATTTTTTTTTTTTTTTTTTTTTTTTTTTTTTTTTTAAAGAAACCAATATTTTCTCAACCTAAAACAGAGTGATACGATAAAGTTTTAACCGAAAGCAGTCATATCTTCGAAATCAGGGCTGTGGAGACGGAGTCGGGACGATTTTTGAGTAAAAGAGTCGGAATCGGAGTCGCTAAGAAACAAGCCGACTCCGACTTTTTATTTTAGATAGTTTGAAGTGAAATTAAACCAATTACATGTGATTTTAAATCCATAAAAGGAGTTATCATCGTTATCTTTGGATTATATCAGGCTACCTAAGCTAAAAATTCCCAATATACTGCTCGGCTTACATTGTAGATGAAAACTGCTTTTACTTAAAACTCTAGTAAATTCCGAATTGTTTCCAAACTAGTAAAATTTTCATCTTCATTTATAGGATTCCGTACTTATAAAGTGAAAAAGGAATCATTATAGAATCCCTCCCGTGTCAGTCTGTCCGTTTGCCACAGACATTTTGCTCATAAACTATGAAACGTGGATAACTCAAATTGGAGGAAATAATAAAGACTATTGATCCACATACAGTCGGCTCTCGTTAATTCGAACTCGTCGGGCCACAAGAAATGTTCGAATTATCCGATGTTCGAATTACGGAAAGTATGAAATGAAAACATACTTAATATGGTACTATTACAAAGGAATTAATGTTATAGTGTTTTTTTTAAATTTCCTTCGTCTGTTATCGTTAGAATGTGACTTAATATTAAATTAGAATGTATAAGTACATAAACTAATTAAAAAGATTAGAAAAAAGCTCAATGGAAGAAAATTTTGAAGCGTCACTGATTGACAGACGGGCACTAAGAAAATGGATATCAAATGCATGGGATTATATGTATACTCGTTTGGAACAATTTTCACAAAAATCAAAGGAAGGAAGTTATTCAAGTGATCTGAAATCAGAGAGAAAGAAAAGAAAAATGAAAAATCGGAATTCTCGTTAGTTCGAACTAAACAAAGTCAAGAGAAAATGAATTCGAATTAAGGAAAAATTTTAATGGAAATTTTTAATTTATTCTGCCATTGAAAATTTCGGGACTTCATGTATAGTTCGAATTAAGCGAAGATTCAAATTGTCAGATTTCGAATTAATGAGAGTCGACTGTATTTACAAATTATTCGACATTTACAACCATATTTAGAAGGGGTGTAGGGTACTAATTAAGTTACTTGAAGAAAAAAAGAATATTTTCTTTGTGTATCGTATGGAGTATCTTGTGAAAATTTTCGTTACGCTGAACTCAAAAATATAAATTTTTTAATTTTAAGTATTATGTTTTCAGATATATTGTCAAAAGAATAGTGCAAAAATATGTCCCCCCCCCCCCTATCTAATTCCGGATCTACTGAAACTAAAATTATAAAAAAAAAATAGAGATTATAGATGTTTCTTTAAACTTTGCAGGAAAACTATAGAGATTATTCTAGATCGCGTAGTTTTTAAGAAAAGTACATTTTTCTGTTACATACAAATTTCGATTTGTGGGCATTGAGCAAAGGTTTAGAGGAGCGTTGCAGGTATACCTACTGTAGCATATGTATAAAAGCATTGTTGATAATGATTTTTGAAAATTTTTATCTGTAATTAGCTGAGATATTAACCTTTAAAAACAGGGATGGTTTGGACGTAAATAATGATGGGAGGGGTGTATATTGCATACCATCGGCTTTTAAAGTCTAGACAACAACTTTGAATTGTATATTTGTGTAATGTAATACCTAGTAGCAGCTTAAAAGCAATAAACATCATGTTATTGTAAACATACTAGTTTTATAATAATTAATCACATAAATCAGAGTTCGTACGCACAATAAATTAAAAAAATATATTCATTTTAATAACAGGTTTTTTTTTAAAGTATTTTTTGCCTTATTTAATGCAAAATGTCCCTTACTTTGGACAACGAGCACTACGTTACAAAATTTTTGGTATTAAAATGTCTAGTTAAAAAAAAAAAAAATCCTTAAGCATGTAAACCCTTTATAAATACTATGGAGTTTACGACTAGTTTGCATTGAGTGGGTCTCTCATTACGAATCTTGTATATTTAAAGGTAAATTAACAACCATTCTGGAAAAACACACCTCACGGACCAAAGCGGCTTTCCGAGTTAAAATAAACAGTTTAAAGTAAACTTGCGAGTTCCTTTCTACACAAGCGCCTTTAGCACATTACCAAGCTTAAACACTAAAAAAGGGTTTTCTGTTAGCTACACTGGAAAAAGAGAAGGTTATTACTATGCTAGATTTAGTTTTATGAAATGCCAAATGAAGTTTAAATATGTACTATCTTTTATTCCCAGTACCGAGTTAAGTTCCTCATAAATTAACCCATTTACGTTCCAGGATTCCCTCCCCTAGGATTTGGCTCCCGAAATTTTCAAGTTGACCTAATCGACGCAGGGTCTCAAGGGACCCTGTGCGGTTCGAAGAGATTCGGAAGCACCAATCAAGTCCACTGCACCAGAACCGTACAGGTTGACCTCATAGACGGAGAGACTCAAGGGACTCTGCCCGGTCTGACATCGTTCTGGAACCCGCCCCCCTAGTGGGCTAACGCTTCTCAGGCTTTCAAGTTGACCTGATTGACGCAGGGACCCACGGGACCCTGTGCGGTCCGAAGAGCAATGGGAAGCTACCTACTAGCCCACCTACCCCGAACCGCACACGTTGACCTCATTGATGCAGAGACTCAAGGGACTCTGTGCGGTCCGAAACGTGTTCGGTTTTTTTCTTTTTTTTTCGTTGTTTTTTCCCTTGTTTTTTTTCTAGTGACAGTACGCCTCTTTATTAGGTGCATTTGGACTCTGTCCGCACGAGCTACCGGATCCGCTCCAATAGGACAGCCCATAAAGCACTTTTTTTTTGGGGGGGGGGGGGTACGGTAGAAAGGCGGGATCTCGTCACCACCAGCAGCGATTCTACTGCCTTGCATTTCGGCCATTTTAGTTTTGGTTATTTATTTTTCTAAATCTCCCTCAAAATTGTCCCCCCTGTTGTCTGATAAGGACATGCCACCGTCTCGGCTCAAAAAATTTTAGCTCCAGCCCCATTTCACCTGGCACGGCAGGTGGGAGTGATGTGCGGCGCCAAACTCAGTACTTTCACAAAGGCAATAAACTACTAAGTCCAGCAACCGTTAGCCACAATCTGCCGACCTCGGCACTTGTCTGCGTAGATCGCCCCCACTCTGCCGGCTAAAATTCCATCATGTACGCTAATGGCGCCTGGGTGCATGTAAAATCCGTCGTGGGTGCAAAATCCTCCAAGTTACCTGTGAATTATACCTCTGGAGGTGCCTTGTCAGGTGAAGGTCTCGTCATCTGATCAAGGCTCTAAATTACGAGACCATCTTGCCAAGCCATTTGCAGTTCAAACAACAGGATGTACCTTTAATTAACAGGCGAAACAAAGTATGCTCAACGACAAGCAAGTACTGAGGAAATGATGGCACACGAAGCAAAGTTTATTGCCGCTTCGCGGCAATTAGGCGGTCGTCCGCCCCGATACCAGGTATCTAACCCGTTAAGCTGAGATAACTCGGCAGGTAGGGGCCTGGTCATCGGTTAGAAAGAAAAAAAGTTCCTCATAAATAGATTAGGATAAGATAAAAAACGAGTTATAGAGAATAGCAATATTCGGTATTATTTAGATTTCATATCTCTTTGAACTTTTACGGTTACCTATTCATACTTTTCAAGTATATTCCGCTATAACCAGCCCTGCGTTGTTTAGTTTTTTACAAAGTCTTATTATTCAGCAACGATTTTCTTTTAATAATACAGTTAACTCCTTCGCGATGAGAGCACTTTGCTTAATTTATAATCTTCAACCACCGGTTTTTCAAAACAGAACGTTTTCTATACTTGAATCGCGAAAATGCTCCAATTAAATTAGGTAAACTTTCAATAAAGAAAAACTGGTGGGAATAAGGAAACATTCTGAGAATCGTAAGTGACACGTATACCAGTGGCTTGTCCTCAAGGGGTTAATAATACATATGTTTACTGTACGAAACCCTCTTGTGCGAGTAATATTCTTCTTAATCGTTTATATTTTTACTTTCCATCGAATTCTATTTGGTCTGGAGGACACGAATTAACATCAAAATTGTAATGATTTCCACTTTTCAAGCCCACGGATCCGAAATAGTAAAGTTTCTGTTTTGTTCTCTTATTTAGATCTCGATAATGGGATTTTTCGACTGTGAGACATAAAATAGAAAAATTAGTAAAATGGAAAATATTCCCCCCCCCCTTTTTTTTCATTTAAAGCTCTAAGAACTAAGTTAATACCGAAATAGCGAAATTTTTATCCTATTTTTCTTGCGTTCCGTCATAAATTTAACCAGCAGCAACACTAGTATTTTAGCCAGCCAGGAGTCGGAGTCGGAGTCGTGGCCTTTTGAATTTTCGGAGTCAGAGTCGGAAACAGAGCCGGAGTCGGAGTCGGCCATTTTCCCCACCGATTCCGCAGCCCTGTTCGAAATACGTAATATCATTTACTATTATAGTGCTTCTAAGATTTATCCCACTTTAAGAAGCATATAAACCGCAAGTATATAAAACAAATAAATAAAATTATAATAATAAAGTTATGGGAAAATTATGGCCAAAAAAGAAAAAAAAGCAATGAAACATTCCATTTCTCTTGAGAAATGGAAAGGAAATGGGATGTTTAACTTTCTGATAGGGGAGAAGTGACGCTACTTTTTTTGTAATTTTGTCAATTTTTTTTCGAAAAATATCACAAGACCCCACTTATTTTTCTTTTCCATGTTTTTGTATATATGTTCACCTACTACGTGATATATTTTGTTCTATTTAACTGTGACGCTTTTTTGAGATATAAGTAATTGAAGTTTTGCAGATTTTGAAGCTTTTGAATATTTAACAGATTATATCTGCTTAACAGCAGCAATATCTCGGTAAAGTTCTTTGTTATTTAGCTTCTCATAGTAGTATTCATCATATTCTGTTCATATTATCATATTCTGTAAGAAAAAGTTTGGGGCACTGTTTTTAAATGAGATAATGAGTGCGGTAAAACAAAAACTCTGGACCGAGGTCGTTGGCCAGTTACATTCGCCATCTTGTTTCAAAATGGCGGAATATTAAAGAAATTAAATTTTAAAATTATGTGCAAAATGTAAGAAATTGAAAAAGATTTTTTTTTCTGTGTTTGATCTTGATACAAAGATTCCAGTGCATTTTTTGTTTCACCTATATCTTGAAAAATGGCTGAGATATAGCACTTTCAATTTCCAGTGTGGTTAACATTTTGAAACGGTCAGAAATTTGTCACGTGATAATACGCATATTTATAAACTGATTTGGATATAACTGCATGTGTACATTGTACATACCAATGTCTTGTCCGAGTTCACTGGCCAACTTCATCCGCCCTCTTGTTTCAAAATGGCGGCCATTGTCAAAAATCTTTTTAATGTATAATGATATACAAACAAAAAATTATAAATTGAAAAAAAGGTTCTTTCTAAAGTATTTATCTTAATAATGAATTTTGGAGTATTTTTTGCTTTGTGTTTACCTTAAAAAACGCCTGAGATATAGCAGTTTGAAATTCTAATGTGGGTGACATTTTTTTAAAATCAATTTGTCAGCGACACCATTCAAATATATCAATCGATTTCAATATGAGTGTGCATGTGCACATGAATTAAGATTTCGACCAAGCTCATTGGTTTATTTTATCCATCATGTTGCTTTAAAATGGCATACACTTCATGATATCGTGGAATTTGGCCACTCTCTAAATCGCTTAAAATAAAACCAGGTTGAATAAAAGATGACTAATTTATAAAAATTACTATTAATATTTAGTATTGACAAAAACTAGTATTCAATCTTATAAAAACGGGTTCCACTAATTTGAGCTTCGTATGTTTGAATAATATAACTTAATTTAAAATAAATAAATAAATAAATAAGTATATGAAAGCTCCCTCTTCCTCCCGGCACTGCCGGAAGGACTTTTCTTTTATTAGTACAATACGCTCAAAAAATAAAATAAAATAAAATAAATATAAAAAATGTAAAAATATATTTAAAAATATACAGTTAGCATTGTATAATTCGCAATAGTTGACACTCAATTTACACTAACCGTGTAAAAATTGCAAAAAAAAAAAAAAAAAAAAAAAAAAAAGTTATTTGTTGGTATATTCTGCTAACTTCTCTTATTTGGTATGAAAAGTTTTGAATTCCCGTCACCATGGGAGTATAAGTAGACGTTGAATTTTTCACAAAAAAGATGTTCTAAAGTTACATCCTTCTAATTTGCACCTTTGTTGAACCTTGCTTCTCTCTGTCATATGACCAGTATTATCATGTCTTACATCCTCAATTAGGCGAAGCGATGGTTTCAACATTTTTTAAATGGAATGGTCAATGGTTGGTGAATTACTTCGTCGATTTATACATTTCAAAAAGCTTGTAGTTCGGTTTCTGAAAGTCTGATAAAGTAAAGTCTAATAAATTTAGATTTTTTTTCTTTTTTTACAAATTACAGGCTAATAATACTACATAACAATATTAAATGACAAAAAGTATGAAAAATATTGCTATAAAACAAAAAAATATTCAATCTAAGTTACTACAAATTTCATTTCTAAAAATTAATAAATACAATGTGAGTAGTGATATAATTGCTTTGAAGACCACTGTACTACTAATAGTACATATATTCAAAGATTGATAAATCATAACTTTTGAATGGTTTTTACTACAAAAATTACACCAAACATTAGTTTCAATAACCTATTTTACGAAAATAATTTCAAATAATAATTCTAATTATTTATGATATGAATAATGAGAGCAAAATCAAAAGAACTACCTGCTCGACGTGCATTCGAAATTTCATCCACCTTGAATGAGCGTTTCTGGATTTCTAGGGATATCTTTTAGTGAAAAAATTAAATGCACACTTTCAATAGAAATCTTTAAAATAGAGTTCAGGCTCTCTGAAAACAATTACTAAATACTGGAAAAGTATGTTAATTGAAAGTTGATGTACTATTAGTAGTACACGAGACCCGAAAGGGTTAAATGCTACAAAAATCTCTTTTTCCGCCAGTTCTTGCTTAAATATTCGGGCTTGCAATATTTTTCGGAGAGCGAAAATGCTAAATATGGCTGTAAACTTGCTTTTAATTGGATAAGAATTTTTCTCGATGTAATCATACGGCGGGAAGGTTTGGCCATAATCCAATTGCAACATCAAAAGCTATTTATAAAGTTGACAGGTAATTGTTATTCATGATTTAAAATTTAAATGTAATAATAACTGTCAGCTGGAGAAAAGGTAATTAGGATTTTAAATCTAAATTTAACAATGATATATATATCTGTAATGAACTGTTCTCCATGTCATAATTTGACCTGGTGTGTAGATTAACCAAACTAAATAACTTGTCTCAGGACCTCACTAATTAAACGAACTTCGTTTACTGCAGCACGATCTTATAATACAGACATCTTTGTGTGTTCGATTAGAGGTCCCGAAAGCCTTTTAGGTGATATTTTTAGAGATCTCGCATGGTCTTGTGTTGATAGGACACCGCAAATGCCACAAAAAATCTCTCTTTTTCCGGTAATTCTTCCTTAGGTATTCGGGCTTGCAATATTTCCCAGCAGAAGGCGAAACTCTGAAATATGGCTGTAAATTTATTTTTAATTGGATAAGTACTCTTATTGGTATAATCATACGGTCATAATAGAATGCATGTCTGCATAAATAATAGAATGCAATGAATTTAGATCAGTGGTTCCCAATCCTTTTTTGGCCGCGCCCCATCTAGGCATCTGTAAACTAAATGCACACACAACACAATTATTCCATAGACACTGATTATATTTACACTCTAAAACTGGAAGGAGTGAAATGCTCACTTTTTGTGAGAGTGACAGACATTTTCACTCTTTTTAGAGTGCAATTTATAAAAATACACTCCTTAAAGAGTGGAATTTCCCACTCTCTAGAAAGGAGTGAAAAATGTCACTCCGCTGTCGAGAGTGAAGTATGTCACCCCGTTGTAGAGAGTGAAATATCTCACTCCACCAACGAGAGTGAAAGCCCGGCATTATAAACTTAAAAAAAAAAAATCCGTTAAACTTTGATCCAATATATGGAGTAAAATAATGGAAAACACCAAAATATGTAAATTTTTCATTTTCAAAAACTCCCTTTGATAATATAACCTGAAAAATTAGGCTTATTTGGTTTTAAAACGCACTCTTTTTTAAGAGTCAGCTGATAACTCTTTCGAAGAGTGAATACTCACTCCGCCAACAATGGTGACTCATCAGCCAATCAGAAATGTCCTGCACTTTCTTTACTGATAAGAAAAACGTTTCCGCCATTTTAAAATTAATCTTTCGTTTCCTCGGTTCCACATATGTGGATCTCCGTTCATTTCGTTTTATTAATAATATTCAAACGTATTTTAAATTTCGATCTTTGAATGATATGCTTCGATATGTATGCTATGAAATAATCCAAATATTAGATTAATCTCTTCTTCTGGAATCACAATGAAAGAAAAATCAGTAAAAAGATATAATACTTCATTAATACTCAATAACAGAGAGGTCACAGTACATGGATATTATTTACCAAACAAGGGATTATCATTTATGAAAAAAAGGATATTATTTATCAAGGTAAGTTATGTTTAATTTCAATTTTTGTTCCCAAAAGTTCGTGAATATTCAGTTCAGTTTCACGTTAGGCAGAAAATCATTTGCTATGTGTCAGCCATTCTATCTCCTCGGGAAAAAAAAATGCTGACACAAGTCATACAATATAAACATCATTAGCAATTACGTGATTTTATTATTCTGACTCAGTCTTATCTTAAAGTACTTACTTTTTTTTCTTTTTGAAGTTAAATGTATAATTCGAATAGGAATTTCTCTTATGGCAATATTTTTGAGAAATTGTTGAATCTAACAATAAATTTTATTCCGTTATAAAATTTATATCTGTTGTAAACTTTTGTTTGTGACGTATGTATTTCTAGACATTTAAAAATAAAACATGATATTTAAGTATTGAAACAAAGTGCTTTTTTATGTCTGATGTTTATTGAAACGTTGATTTTAAAAGTTCGTAGTGAGACTTATATAAAATGAAATATTTTTAAAGAGATAAATTACTGTTTTTTATATTACAAATGTTTTTCAAAGCTAGTAATAAACGCCCCTGAATATTTTCGGTTTATAAAAATATAACCAATAAAAATGTAGCTTTTAGTATTTTTTTTTTTCGTAACTCCCCCCTTGCATATTTTATAATTTTGCACTATTGTTGATATTCTTAATTAAAACAATCAGGAAGCGGAAAATAATGTTTCAATTTAAAAGTTTAATATTTATAAAGTTAGTTATTATATTTAGTTTATAAATAGTTATTTTCCAGTCATGTACATCTCATATAGGAATTGCTAAAAATGCAATTTTGGGGAATGTTTATAGTGCATACAATATATTGACTTAAAAGAAAACTTAAATAATCAAATATTATTTTTAAATTACACATATCAAAATGTAATAGCACCAAAACTTTTATAAATAGTTATATTAATGTGATTAATAAAATTTTAATATTTTTTTTCATTTTATTATTATTATTAGTATTATTATTTAAAATGAATCAATGTTTTGTCTATTTTATAATCTGGCAATCAAACTACTCATGAGGCCGATAATATTATTTAAGGGCACAGTGAAAGAGGGGCTTATAGGGCTTAATCGTTCACCATTTAAATAAAAACACTTAAGTTACAGAAGTCATTAAAAACATATTTTCTGTCTTAAATATTTGTTTACTTTTACTTTTTCAATTTTGGCAGCAGATACTTTTTAGAATAACACTTTCATTTTTGGTACCGGTTTTGAAAGTGAAAGAAACTTTATTAAAATTATCTGCGACCGAAATCGAAAAAGTAAAAAAGATGCGATATAGAGACGAACTTCAGCTATTCAATGCATAATAAGTATATAAATAAATAAAATGTTGAAATGCAAACGAGATATTAGAAAAATCCCGCCCCATAGGATTAGCATTAGCTCGTGAGTGTCTTCGCCGGCAGTGTCAGATGCCTTAAGGGTGTCCATTACATGCATATCTACTCTATATACGGGAATAAAAAATTGAAATTAAATATGACTTATGTTTTATAAATACGGGTTGTATTAATATATATTTTTCAGCAATAAAATTTTAATTACATGTAAAAAAAAAAAAAAAAAAAAAAAAAAAAAAACATAGATAACGTGCATTATGGATTTATTTAAATAATATGTAAAACTTAATGGGTATCTGATAAAAAATATTGACTGTTTAAGATTTTAAAATTGTTTCATAACTTGCGCTTATGGGCATTTTAAAACTATCATATATTTATGGGGCTACTAATGAAAGCAAATACAAGGAGAAAGAGAGGAATAAAATAGTTTATTTCTGTCAATAATCTAATTTAATTCATATGTAACTTTAATTATGTTTTCCTTTAAAAAATTCAATTAATGTTACATAATATGAATTAAAGAAATATTGTCAATAAAGTATTTTAATCCAATCTTTACCAAGCTTGTATTTATTTTCATTGTAAGTTCTAAAATATACGATTCTTTTAAAGTGCCCATAATTGCAATAAAAAACAAAATAATTCATTGAAAAAAAAAGAACATTCACTCCTATGAAAAAGTGACTACTCACTCCTTCTAGGAGTGAAAAGACGCACTCCTTTAGCAAAAGTGAATAGTCACTCCTCAGAAATAGTGATTATTGACCCCTGTTTAGAGTGAATATTCACTTTCCAGGAGTGAGTATTCACTCTTTGAAAGAGTCAATGATTCCACTTTTGTTCAGAGTGAATAGTCACTCTAAAGAGGTTCGGCATATTTTGAGTCTGCGATAGAGTGAGTATGCACTCCTCTGGAGTGAATATTCACTCCTTTTTATTTAGAGTGTAAATCACTTTATTAAAAGAATAGCTCACTAGCGGCTCACTGCCACATTATCGTCTGCACATTTCTCAAACACAACTTTAGAATAAAAACAGAAAAAACACTTCACTTCATTTCAGTTTCTGGATACTGAGATTTTAATAATAGGTGGCACGGTATCGTCTGCCTACATGGAACATACCGGCCCCCATTGACATGTTTCACATGCAATAACTCTTTTTTTTTTACTAAGTACACTAATTACACAAATAAATACAAAAGGTCACTATATATGTTAACTTAAATATAAAAATTGAAAGAAAAAACAATATAACACTCACACATATATATATTTATCTTTTTTAAGTACCATGGGTTTCAGGCATAGGTAAAATACATATTTTACTAATCGATCTTTTAAAAATTCCATTCTGAGTTTTTACCTGAACTACGCAAATTTTCTTATCATCATCGTAATATACTTCAATAATTCTGCCTAATGGCCACTTATTCGCTGGTATATTTTCTTCTACTAACAACACTAGATCTCCTATTTTTACATTATCCTTTTCAAATCTCCACTTACCCCTCTGTTGTAATTCACTTAAATAATTATGATGCCATTTGCGCCAAAAAAGTTGTACAATTTTAGTTACTCTTTGCCATTTTTTGAGGCGATTTTCTTTTATATTGGTTAAATCAGGCTCAATAATGACATTTAATGGTCTGTTTATAAGAAAATGAGCTGGAGTTAGGATTCCAAAATCATTTGCATCATCTGATAATGGACTCAGAAGCCTCGAATTTAATATTCCCTTTATTTGTATCACTACTGGGTCAATTCATTTCAAGTGTCCAGAAAATATTTTTTTGGTCGCTCGACCATTTTTAAAAAATCTGAAATTTTTTGTACAATAAAACTAACATGATGGAAGTTCAAAATGACCGTTATTTTAATTTTTTTTTTTTTTTTTTTTTTTTTTTTCATGGCGACCATCTTTGTTTCATCGTGTGCAGCGATTTTCTCAAATACTAGGATACACAAAATTGGAAATATCTCGTCTATTCCCAATTGAAATGGGGTTTGCAGCATTTTGTTTAGAATAAAAAAGGCTAAATGTACGGAGGTAGAATAATTCTGAAAAATAAATATTTACAGGTGAAATTTTAGCACAAAATGTAAGATTTTTTCCAAAATCTATCCTTTTGCAAGAGGTAATTTTTCATGCAAGGAAAATTGTCAACCTTGCACAATTTTTTCTACAAATAGGTCAAAAGTGCGTGTACTCATACACTAAGTCCCAGATCTGGGAGTTGATTTCACTTTGCAAAAAAAATTCCGAAATTCGTCAAAAGTTTCAAAAATCGCACTTTTTAGGCTTTGATATCTCTGGTGGGGCACGAGATAAAAATCTGAAATTCTGGTCTTTGATAGTATTGTGTAGTAGTGTTACGTACAAAAAATTTCAAGAAGGAGATTTGACTACAAGCTGAGATATGACATGGACAATTGTGAGGGAGTGACCTTTGTGATAAAGGCACTCTAGCATTTTTTTGAGATCGTGACGTCAATGATTTAACATGTATAACGTGGAAGCGATCTCTATCCTCTCTTTTACTTTAACTTTCTAGAGCGTGTGTGTGTCTTCCTCGGTTCTACAAGTTATGTAGCGGTTAGAAGCAATATGCAAATTTATAGTATCTGAGTTTGCAGCATATAAAAACTTTGAGTGTGAAGGAGTGGGTGTGTAACGGCGCAAGCGAGCTAGTGTGTAGCGGCGTAAGCCGACAAGCAGTGGATTGAATTAGATCGAGGTATAGCAAGTTATTATTTAGCCTCCAATGATTTAACGAGGTGTTTCGAAGTGAGACAGCTAGCAGCGTTTGCCGATTGGGTTTATACAGAGCAGAGCTATTCAAGGAGATTGCCATGGGTAAGAGATAATTTAGTTACGTTCAGTATTTTAGACAATAAAGAGTGTGTTACAGCCACGGGCTGTCTATTAAAGCTTTTATCTAGCAGGTTAGCCGAAGTCTAAGTGAGAAGTTTATTTGAAATGCCCCGACTGAGTCTAGTGCCGGAGCTGTGAGTATAGATATGAGTTTAATCTTTTAGTATTGTGACTAGTTAGTCGAAATTATCGAACTGAAAGCTCCACTCCCCCTGAGCCCTAACAGTTTAAATAAACTGTGGTTTTAACTTATATCTCGAGTTATGTCTGCATTCAACCACCCTCAATTCACAAGTGACACCCAGTATGTGCATCCATCCGTTACAAATGGCGCCCAACAGAAAGTCGGACATTGTGAGCTTGTGCCACGAGTTTATTTTACGGGTGAAGGTGACATTAATGAATTTTTAGTAGAGTTGGATGATTATATTTTGTTTAAAAGTATACCTGAAAAGAATAGATATATAGTGCTTAAATGCTCACTCAAGGGCGAAGCACTTTTATGGTTAGAAAATATAGGAAAATTTTTGGTTAATGATGAAGCTAAAAGATTTGAGCAGACTGTCATTGAGCTAAAGAAGGCATTTCCTCCCGCCAAAGATAAAAGTATTTTAAGGAAAGAATTTTATTGCACTAAGCAGAATATTTATAAATCAGCGTCAAAGTTTTAACTGCGTAAGCTTGAATTGAAAAATAAGTTAGATTTAGATATCACATTTGAGGAATTATTAGACATAGTTTTACCTCTCTTTAATACGAATATACAGGATTATATCGAGATTAGAGCACCTAAGAACTCTTCGGAAATGCACCAAATTTTATTGAAGTTCGGCATAGCTCGGATCAATGGGATTCGCGTAGCCTTCGACAGAGACCTGTCACGGAAAGTAATTTGAGAAATGAGAGGGATATGAATTTGAGAGGGGGACAGCGATTGATGAATAATGATTTGAATAATGGTAGTTATGGATTTCGTCGTAATGTGTCAAATGCTGGTAATGGTAACAGGAATTTTGGTGGAGTTGGTAATTTTAGAAGTGGTAACAGAAATATGGATGGAAATAGGCGGAATAGTGGTTATAGTCCGAGAGGGGGTGGATATGAAAAAAATATTTCTTCACGAGTAAGGAGGTTAACTTCGGATGAGAATTTTGAAGGTAGATCAATGCAAAAGAGATGTGTTAAGAGGTCGGGTCAGTTAAACTGGTAGGTGGCTGTATTTCGGAAGGTATGCAGGCACAGGTTAAAGTGGAAAAGCCTTCTGTGAGTTTGAATAAAGTTACTATTAATCCGGTTGAGTTACCTGAAGTGTTAATTGTGTTAGGTAGTATTGTCGTTAAAAGTGTCTTCGATACAGGGGCAGATAAGTCTTTTATTTCTTATGATTGTTATCGTAAATATTTTCCGTATAAAAAATTGAAGAGGTCAAGTCTGGTGGTTCAGTCGACGCAGGGAGTAGCTTGTGATAATAAGGGTTCAGTAGATTTCGAAAGTTGAAATTCGTTCGGTTAAGACATGTTGGGAATTTTGTGTGTTAGATGGTTTAACAGTGCATTGTACAGTTAGAGTGGATTATATGAAAGATAGAGGGATTAATCTGGATTTCTTTAAAAAGTCTTTGGTTGTAAATAATGATGAGAGTGTGAGAAAGAAAGAGTCAGTTTCAGTGTCAGTTGATTTGGGGGAGTCGGGTTTAAGTGAAGTTGAGAAAAAGGAGTTTAATAAGTTTTTGAATGAGTTTGGTGAAGTTTTTTCTGATAAACCGAGTTTAACGCATGTTGCGTGGTATGAGATTGATACGGGTTTGAAAGCACCTGTTGCTAGTAAACCATATCATTATGACAAGGTTAAGGTATCTGCCTACGTGCGGAGCACTTTTTTTTTAAAAAAGGGCAGTTTTGAAAATTTTTTATAATTTTTAGTTTTATTGTATTACAGAATGATAAGAAAACATAAAAGTCTAGCAATATCTTTTTAATATTTTAAAAAATTGGTTTTTTTTACTGTTTTTTAGCAAAATTTCACGTTTATGCCAGACAGTGTACACTCAATTCAAATAAATATATATCAATTTCCTTTATGCTGCACACTTCTATTACACTTATCTGTGCACTGAACTAGGAGTTTTACAATATCTTCAAAAATAGCCGAAATATTTCAAAATATGTAAAAAAGTACATTTTTTCAGTAAAAATTACCATTTTTTCAGTAAAAATTACCATTTTTTCATATTCAAGTGCCTATAAAATAATTAAATTTTCACATATAGCTTAGATCCTAGTTCAGAGCATAGTTTGTAATATGGAAAGCATTCTTACAAAATTTTACTGAAATATCTTTAAAACTTTTTATGTAATGAAGTTTATCGCACATGGAAATAACGAAAAAATTGATTTTCCAGAAATCGCATTTAAAGATTTCTTTGTAGGTAAGAAACTACAATATTAATCTTTTACGCTTAAAATGCACCACATTTATATTCTAGCCC
Source organism: Maratus speculifer (assembly GCA_964019185.1). NCBI lineage: Eukaryota > Metazoa > Arthropoda > Arachnida > Araneae > Salticidae > Maratus > Maratus speculifer. The sequence goes on from OZ025293.1 coordinate 101,844,391, forward strand.
TTCCTTAACTTTATTTTTAATCATTTTAAACCTCTTAGTAGCTCTTTTTGTTTTCCTGGTAAGTTTTGCTGTGTATAGCGAGGGACGATTTGAATTTTTCATTCCTAGCAAAATATCATGCATACGCCAGACAGCGTACACTCAATTCAAATAAGTATATTTCAATTTCCTTTATGCTGCATACTTCCATTACACTTATCAGTGCACTGATCTAAGAGTTTTACAATATCTTCAAAAATAGCCGAAATTTTTCAAAATATGTAAAAAATTAATTTTTTTAGTAAAAATTACCATTTTTTCAAAAACGAGTCCCAATAAAAAAATTAAATTTTCACATATAGCTTAGATCCTACTTCAGAGCATAATGAGTGACATTGAAAACATACTTAAATTTTTTTATTGAAATATCTTTAAAACTTTTTATGTAATGAAGCTTTATTGAACATAGAAATAACGAAAAAAATAATTTTCCAGAAATCGCATACATGTATTTTCTGGTAAAAATCTAATATATTTAATTTATACACTTAAAATACATTACATTTATATTCAAACCCATTTTTAACTTTATCTTTAACCATTTTTAACTTCTTAGTGGCTCATTTCGTTTTTCTGGTAAGTTTTGCAGAGGATAGCGAGTGACTTTTGAGTTTTTTATTCGCTCATCATCAATTTTAAAATAGTTTGTGATCATATTTTGTTCAACTGATACTCCTAATTGTTCGAATACAGGTAAAAGTGCTAAATATTCTGAATTATAAATTAAAACTGATAAATTAAAGTGATTTAGAATGGTAATAGATTGTTCTTTCATAAAACACAATTAAAATATCACAATAATGGCCATTTTGATGTTTATTAAAATTGCCATAACTCCTCTTCTAATAATAGTAGGAATACAACTAAAACAGATTTGGAATCGTAAAAGATTGTTCTTTCATATAAAACAATAAAAAAAGTTTTGAAAATTTTCACCAAAACAGCCAATTTGATGTAGGCAGATACCTTAAGCAAGGTATAATTGATTATCATATTCAAAAAATGCTAGCGGACGATATGCCAATTGAATCTCCTTTTGCATCGCCGGTAGTGTTATGTCGTAGAATAATGGGAAAAGTTTAGATGATCCAGAGGCATATAGATTTGCGGTAGACTATAGGAAGTTAAATGCAATAACGCAATACCCCAGTATCCTATTCCAGTAATTGATGACATTTTGGGTAATATAACGAGTACGAATTATATGTCAACATTAGATCTTACGTCAGGTTATTTTCAAATTGCAATGAAGTCGGAGGATATAGCTAAAACTGCGTTTATTACTCGGGACGGTTCTTTCGCTTTTAAGAGAATGAGTTTCGGTTTATCGGGAGCACCGACAACGTTCCAGAAGGCCATGAATAATATCCTTAAACCTTTGCTTGGTAAGGGTGTCTTGGTCTACCTGGACGATATAATTATAATGGCAGCTACTTTTGAGGAACATTTAAGATTATTGAGAGAAGTATTTACGTTGTTAAGAGATGCTGGGTTAACAGTTAGGTTGGAAAAATGTAAATTTTTGCGAAAAGAGATAAAGTATTTAGGAGTTAAAATTACGCGTGAAGGTATTAATACAGATAATGAGAAAATAGAGGCTATTACGTCAATGAATCCCCCCCAAAATAGTAAGGAAGTAGCGACATTTTTAGGGGTGGTGGCTTGGTTCGCAAAGTTCATTCCGCGTTTTTCAGAATTATGTGAACTATTGTATAATTTAAAAAGGAAAAGGGTGAAGTTTACATGGTCGTCAGCAGCTGAGAGCTCGTTTGAGTTATTAAAAGAGGCAGTAGTTTCTCCACCTGTTTTGGCTCACCCCGATTATAATTCTCAATTTGAAGTTTATTGCGATGCGAGTGCAGTGGGGGTTGGAGCAATGTTGGCACAGAAAGGTCGACCGATAGCGTTTGCTTCTAGAATTTTAAATGCGGTTGAAAGAAATTATTCGATTACAGAAAGGGAGTGTCTGGCAGTAATTTGGGCTTTGAATAAATTTCGTTGTTTTTTCACTAATATACCGGTTAAAGTCGTTATGGATCATTCAGCTTTGACGAAGTTAACTAATGGAAAGGGTTTATCTTCTCGGATGGTTAGATGGTGTTTGAAGTTGGCAGAGTATAATGTTTTTATAGAACATAGGGCAGGTAAGGAAAATACGGTAGCGAACGCCTTGTCTCGAAACCCGCATGGTGGTTTAGAGGTCTTGGAGGAAGTTAAGTGTCTTCATTAGTGTTAAGGTCACGAGAGCAGTTAATAAGAGAGCAGAAGCAAGATAAGGAGTTTGGTAGTTTATATCGTTATTTGGAAACCCCTGATGATGTCCCGAGCACAGATGTGCCTATGTTTGAGAAATGGTCCCAATATTTTAAGCTTATTGATGATCTTTTTTATTCTAAAGTTGTAAATTCACGAGGTGAATTAAGAGTTTTTATTCCGGCTAGTCTTCGTAAAGCCATCTTGAAAGATTTTCATAATCACTTAGGGATTAGAAAAACTTATGCTCGAATTTGTGAATCCTTCTACTTCCCTAAAATGCGGGAAGCAGTGCGCGCTTGTCTCCAGCTGTAGCACATGCCAACGTTATAATTATAAAAACGTAAGTCCAGCTGGCAAATTAATTCCTATTAAAGTAAATTTTCCTAATGAATGTGTAGGTATAGATCTAATTGGCCCTTATCCATTGTCTAATCCTAAAAGATATAGATTTGTACTAGTTATAGTTGATTATTTTAGTAAGTGGGTAGAGTTAGTCCCCCTCAGAAAGGCTTCTGCACCTGCAGTTGCCGATGCATTTTTCGATAATTATATTTCTAAATATGGTGCACCAATTAGGGTAGTTAGCAATCATGGCCCTTGTTTTATTTCTGATATTTTTAAGGCTCTGTGTAAAAAGCTGGAGATCGATCATTCTTTTACTGTTCCGTATCGTCCTCAGTCTAATATGGCTGAGCGTGCAAATCGTACATTAATTCAAATGATATCTTCTTATGTTGGTTCGCATCATTCAAATTGGGACCAGTTTGCGCAGTATTTTGCGTACGCACTTTGTACGGCAGTTCATGAATCGACGTGGAAAACGCCTGCTGAGTTATTTTTGGGTAGAAAGGTTATTACTCCATTTCAAAGGTTAGTTATGGTATCGGATGCAGAAAGTCAGTTTATGGGCCAGGATATTGAGAGGTTGGTTAAGGAAGCACAAGTTCAGATGGGAAAAGCGCAGGAAAAGCAAGCTCAGTATTATAATATGCATAGAAGGACAGGCGACTAAACCCTGGCCGTTCACATAACGCAAGTCTCTTCTGATTGGACTGTAAGATACTCCATTTCTATTAAAACATCTGATAATTGTAGCTCAATGAGCATACGCTGAAAAGGATCTTTCTAGAGTATAGAGTTGCAAACAACTATCACGTGTATTAGTTTGTTGTTATATTTTCCATAAATTTGTCCATTTGTCCTTCGATGTCAAACATGGAATATTAATTTCAGTAAGCAAATACGTTCCAATGATCCAATGTTGCAAGAGAGCAAAGCTGTTTTGCTACAGCGCATGCTCATTCAGCTGGAATTGCTTAGATTTTTTTTATAGAAAAGGTCAGTTTTACGGGCCAATCGGAGAAGACTTGCGTTATGTGGACGGCCAGGGTCTAGTCGCCTGTCGTAGAAGGGAATTGGAAGTTAAAGTTAGAGATTTTGTTTTAGTAGAAAAGCATTGGTTAAGTTCAAGTCGGCAAAAGAGGGTAGCTAAGTTTGGTCGGAAGTTTGTGGGTCCGTTTAAAGTTTTGGAAGCTCGAAATAATAATCTGGTTGTGAATGTCAATGGTGAAAGAATGACGGTTAATTTGGATCAGGTTCGAGTTTATAGGTTTAGAGATGATGGTAGTGAAAGTTCTTACGTGTTGAGTGGTATTTCGCAAATTTCCCGATCCAATGAGTGTCCCGAGTCCAGCACTTCTTCGTCGAATTCTTTTCATCAGTATTCAAAAAGAAAATTTAATCAGACAGCTCAAGCCGCCTGCCAACAAACCAACCAATCAGACAGCTCCAAAAACTGTTTTTGAAAGTAGAGGGTTTGTTCAGCCTAAAGCAAGGTATGATAATAAAAATAAAAGAACAGTGTCAAATACGTCAGACTCAGTGTGCCATAAAAAGCAAAGGATCATAAACCGTCCCGTTCCTCCAATAGTTCGACAGCAACCTCAAAAACATAAGTTATCCAATAGTTCGACGTCTTCAGCACTTAATCCTCGTAAAAAACCTTATATGGATACTCGTCAAACTGTTAAACGAACTCTTAAATCTGACTTTCTGCCCAATAAGAAACAGCGAAGGTCTGGACAGAAACGTGGCCTGGGTTCTTCTATAACTTCAGGTGCGTCCCGAAAGAGGAGACAGGGTTCAGAGTACCAGCGTCAGCCGTTTGAATCTCGCCATGAAGTGACCCCAGCGAACCAATCGGAGCGGAGTCGTCGAGTGGAGTCTACAAGTGTCCCACGGCATCCATTCTGGACCAGGCTGCAGGCACGACAGTCAACTGTTGCGTCATATCCTGTTCACACTATGGATAGTTAAGATATCTCAGGCCTGGAACTCTCTCAGAGTTTCACAAACTCTCTCAGAGAGTTTCAACTCCCTCGGGCTAGATACAGGAATAACCAGTCTCTCTCATTGGGTATAAAGCTTCGCTGTTACTGATTGGCTGCTGCGGCCGTCCTAATTTCAAGCGCATGCGCATACATTACATTTGTTCAGTTCAGAGATACAGTGACATTCGCTGAGATATCTTAGGTTTGTTTGTTTGTTTGTTTATTGAACAACATACATCTGACTTGTGTACTCGACGTGAAGCCTGCTTATAAGCCATCGTCAATATACAGGGACGAGATAGCACACAAGGAAATATTACAACACAAGAGAAGTACAGCCAGGAGCTCCACACAAAGTGTGTGTGCAATGGAGCCAGTAGGATTCGAACCCACAACCTCACGATTAGCGGCGTGATGTCTTAACCACTCAGCCACGGAGGCCCATATCTTAGGTAAGTTTTTCAAAGTGAACAGACATCCAATTCCGGGTGGGTCCACTTCAAACACGGCGATCTTAAGATATCTTATGTTTGTGGTGTGAACAGGGTATCACCGTACAGCTCTGATGACGAAAGATAGTTCGTGCAAGGTTTCTGGGACAAGAGGAGAAAGCCATCCTGCAGTATGAAGCTCGCTAGTAGCGAATCGTCTCTCTAAATGGGTGATGATGTTCTTTTATTAGATTTTTATTAGAGTGCATTTATGTAGTAGCAATGTGAAGGAATAAAAAGCAGATAGACTGTTTTTATTTTTGGCCATTTTTGGAAATTTTTACGGACTCACGAATGGTGCTTAATTGAGTTCAAAATTTGTTTGCAAAATTGTTACTTTTATGTATGTTTGAAATTTTTGTCTTAACTGCTTTCAGAAATTCTGGATCTATTGTTAAATTGTTATGTTAGTTGTTAAAAATGTTATTATATTGTTATATTGTTGGTATGTTATAATATGTATGTTAATGTATGTTTAATTTTCAGAAATAGATAGTAATTTGGGTTATTTTGTACACGCGCCACGAAATAGGCGTGCACGTGTTTTGCGGTCAAGAAGTCCTTGACACGCGTTTCTATCGCTTATACTAACACTGGCCGTGTTTAGCTGTTACGCGCGCTGGACGCGCGCGCTCAGGAGCCACGGACATGGAGTGGGTTCCTATAGTGGACGGGATGTGCGTTCAGTACTCGCTACTGTGCTACCGGTACTGCAACTGTGCGCTCAATAACAGGTGGAGAACAGATCACGGATGTAATTACTTGTGGTGGCAATTATAATGATAATCTGTTACAAATTAATGTGAGCTCGCTGGCCGAATGGTCGGAGCACTGAGCTTGTACCCAGACGATACAGGTTCGAGCCCTTCGCGGGCCAAAAGTTGGTTTGTGCTTTATTTTTTTGGTTGCTTTTTATTAATAAATAAGACATTTTTATTAAAGGTAAATTTTATATTAATAATACAGAAGCACATGTATTTCTATTATAATAATAAAATACTTATTTAAATACGAGAAAGATTTTTGCGGAGAAAGTTTTAATATTCTAATTATCCTTTTAATATTCTAAATATCGTTCCAAAGTGATTTATATATATATTAAGCAAATGAAAAAAAAAAATGTTTTCTGCGAAAATATCCGTATACGCATAAAATAATTATTAATCTTCTTCTTCTTCTTCTTCTTTTTTTTTTTTTTTTTTTTTTTTGAAAATCTTAGAAGTAAGTTTTATTGAGATTAAGATGCAAATATAATGCATGCGTGGATATTTTACGGTGTTAAAATCAAAATGGAAAATATTATAAAAGCAAAATGTAAAAGATATACATTTTTTTAAATTAAGAATATCTGCATACATATATTTTAAAGAGGTGAAATATTTGGAGTTTGCCTTCTAGTTTTGTAATGAATAAAGTATGATTAGAATGTTTATAATTTTTCTATTGAAAGTATAAATAAGTGTTTTGCTTATTGCCGAAACGTCAGTGAAGGCTTACTTTGGAGACACGAAATTTTTTTGCGTCTGTCTGTCTGTCAGTCAGTCTGCCTGTTCCGCGATAACTTCCGTAAAAAGCATCCGATTGGCTTGAAATTAAGTGGGTATGTTAGTGAGGCACTGGGATTAAGCTGTATAGTTTTTTGTAAGATTTGGTTCATTCGTTCTGAAAATATAGAATATTTTATTTTGCGCAATAATGCTTTTCTATGGCAAATCCAATGATTTCCATTTTTTTTTCTTGAGAGAAAATGTCACATTTTGATAAATGGATGCTGAAATTTACCGGTTAAATTATTCGTATTGTTTTGAAATTTTGTCTATTCATTTGTCAGATTTTTAAAATTATTACTGTAAATTTTGGAGATTTTTTATAAATGTATTCCAATAATATAAACTAATTTGTTTTAGAAGCTTACTTATTTCAAATGTATTTATTTCATTTTCTTTATTTTCTCTTAATGGTTGCTAAGCAACCATTCATCCTAATCCTTATTTTTATAATGTTATAAATTTGAATGCGTGTAATTATTGAACGCGAAAATTTAAATCAAGTCAACGTCAAAACTGATGAATTAATATCTTTGTATCTTTGTGTATAACTATAACATAGCCCAGAAAAGAACATAGGCTATGTTTTATTGATTTTATTCGCATACTTTCCTTAATGATTCAAAATTTCCTTCTTTTTCATGCAGAGTCAATAGCGATCTTTTAGATAAAATTTAACCAATTTCCTTTATCGTTGCCAAAAAAAAAAAAAAAAAAATCAAAATCTGGAATAATTTGTCAACGGCAATAAGTTTCAAATGAGCAAGTTCCATTCGAAAAATTAAACTAAGAAAAAATAAATATAACGTCAGAATTAAAATAAAAATAAATATAGTACTTTGTTAAATATTAAACACGGAAATTTGTTTCGTTAATAAGAATTTTTCTGACAAAAATGGGGGCATAATTAGAAGTAAAAGAAATAAAAAATAATTATATTTTTAACAAATATTTCACCTGATAAAATTTGACGTCATAATTGAAATAAAACATGTATTTTATAGTAGTCGTTAAAAATATAAGAAACATGGATAGCAATAACTCATGAATAATGACGTCATTGCCGAAACTTCAGTGAAGGCTTATTTTGGCGACACAAAATTTATTGTTTTCCGCCTGTCAGTGTGTTCTGTCTGTCTGGCCGCGATATCTGCCACAAAATGCAATCAAAACTTCTTTTTTTCGGAAACAAAATTGTAAAACCCTAGATTACTGAGTTTACACTTTCAAAAGTTCCTGATACATCAGATTTAGGTGTGCACAGGTATGTAGAAGTATGAGGATAATGAAAAATGCTTATTAAAACTGTTACTTATCCTTATAAATCAAAATGTATAAAGAAATATAAGATATACGATAACCATTAGCAAATTGATAGAAAGTTACAAATTTAAGTTTAATGAGACTACGGGGGGTTCAAGGGGGCGGAACCCCCCTGAAGAAATCTACTATGTTATAATAAAAAAAAATAATAGATCAGGAAAAATTCAGACTATCCTAACATAACTAAATCTTTAATTTAACGCTTTTGTTGGCTGAAAACTTCTTATTCTTATTTTATTCTTATAAACTAGTATATAACCCCCGTCAAAAATGACGGAATTTTGACCCGCATTTTATTTTCGTAAGACTTCGCACAAACAAACGGAATGAAGATTTTATTATTAAAGAGTTTGTATTGTAGAAAAGCATATTTTAAAAATAGGAATACAAATGATTTTATTTTATTTTTTTTATTTGATATTAAATTTCTGAAATAGTTCAACTATTGGGCAAAACATACAGCAATATTTATCACAACAATGAAAATAATTAGCAAAGTAAAACACATTTTCTGAAAATTTCACTAAACATTACAATTAAATATTGATTTTTTATTTTTATTTTAAAATGCATTATTTTACAAAAAGCAATGATTCCGCAGCGATTTTTTCCATATATATAGGAAGGATATGAAATATATTCCTAGATAATCGATTAATAAAGCTTTATACTTTATTTTTAAATATGGGTTTGGCGCCATCTAGTAGCAGTTAATATAAACAAACAACAACATAAAAAAAAAGTTTTGGAAACAACATTAAAAAAACTTTTTGGGAAATTTTGTAATTATTTATAGAAAATATCGAACCAAGATGCATTGATTTAGATCAAAATCAATTTTTAAAAACTCTATCTATGTGACTTTAAAAATTCATTCCTTATTAATGAAAACCAAAATCGTTATTATTATTTCCTTCGTAAAATTTTAATTTTATTACGCCAATTTTTAAAAGCTTAACTCATATCCACTTGAAATGTGCTTACATTGTAAACGAAATTTACATTTCTCATGAAATGTAATTAAAATGTAAGTAATATACAATCATGTATAACTTATACTAATTACAACAAAGCAGGTATTTTTTTTATTTTTAACATAGTAATTTTTGAATGTAATAACTTTGAAAAGTAAGAAAAATTATGCTTTAATAATAGAATGTGGAAAAATAATTTTCAATCTCATTAATGCAGTTATGATAATATCTCATATATCCATTACACCTTGAGGAAAAAAAATATTTTCTTTATAACAGAAAACAAAATTTGAAAAATTAAGTTGATGAAATGTTGACATCTTCGTTGTTGTTGACATCTTAAAAATATAATAATAATAAAACGAAATTTAAATTATATCTAAGAAATCACACGAAAATTATTCTATTTATTTATAGCTTGGTATTTTAAAATTATATAGCCGTCAAGAGAAATCTCTTACACATTATTACATCTTGAAATTTTTATTTATTACTATTAGTATTATTATTTTACTATAAATTCAATGGAAAAAATTATTCATTTGCATTGATGCTGATAGATGGCAGCACAATAAAAGCTGAAGTCCGTCCACAGTGCATAAACCCATGAAAAAACCATCGACTTGAAAAACCATTGAGTTTTTTTAAGTGTTGTAAACTTACTGTGTAATGTAAACGAAAGTGAAAAATATAATTTAAAATTTATTTAAATGTTTTAATATGATTTTACAAATACTTTAAAATCCTAATTAGATATTTTTATTGTTATTATTATTTTAATGAATCACTAAGAGTCATTCATTTCTTTTTTGTGAAACCGTCGATTGTTTATTTTGTTTATAATAGCATAAGTTTAAATTGGAACTTAATGTATTGTAATTGGATATGATATACATGTTTTATAGGGAAATTTGCTCAACAAACATTATTTCAAGCAGAAGACATTATCATTTAGCTGTCATATGTTAACATATGTTTTCCATTAAGCCTAACATGGCGTTTAGCAACTGTGGATTCGTACAGCAGAATGGTACGCCCTGGAAGCGTTCTACACACTTCTCTCCAGTCGCATTTTATTATAAGTAGATAATTACGTAATTTGAAATTTTTAAATTACAGTTTCTAGGAAGTTGAATATTACCCAAAGTGTGTTTTAAAAAAGAAATGATGTGCAAAGCTGACGTTGAGGCTCTTGATCTGCAGATTTACTAGTACTAACATAATTTCGGATGTCGTTTGTTTCTCATATTTTATGACATATTTTGGTCTGTTATCCACACGGTATTAAAATATACAATCATTAAATAAAAAATATATACATACTAAAACTTCTGAAAAATTATCTAACTAACAATGCAAATTCCATTGAAATCAATCCAGCATTGTACATTACAAATCAATCTTGTTATATGTGGATACAGGGCCATCGCTAAGACTTTTTTATTGGTGGGGGAGAAAACATTAATATTGTCAAGTCAAATTTTTATATTCGCAACTCGTTTTATAATTTTGCCAAGTTAACGCACTTTGAAAATGTAATACAGTTGTTATTTGCAAAAAAATTAATAATATTCCCAATTAGAGTTGTAACTTTTGCAAATTCTATCAAAAATAGATAATGTATTGCAGTTTTTATTAAAATTTTAATTAAATTTGACATAAAAGTTTTAAATTTGCAAAGTGTAACAACATTTGTGAATGTTTTGGGAGGGTAGGCTCCCCCCTGTCTCCCCCCCTTTAGCTAGTCTTCCGTGTGGATATCTCAACCTTGGTTTATCAACAGCATTCTATTTAATACGAAAAGTATAAAGCAACTCATAAATGATTTTTAAATAAATAAAAAGAAAATTATTAAAAAATTTAAATTGTATCAGTCAACCTACCAACTTTGTTTACAAACAAAGCGAAACCAATAACAGATAAGCACAAAATGCACAATCACGTGATCAAATCGCTCAGCAGTTTTTTTTTGCGTAACGCGCGTCAGCTTTTAGCAGGGTTGGATGTCTTATTTTAAATGCTGATCGGGCTTAATTACATGAAATAGGTCACGTGATACTTTTCCGGAATACTTTTAATTTTATTTGAGAGGTCACAGGTATGTATTTCTGTTACGAAAACCATGTTTTGAAAGGTTAAAGAGATATGGTATTTGTATTTACCAATTCTGAACCATAAAAATAATACAATAATTGAATAACTTTAAAATTCTCTTCTTCGATAGCACCTACTCCAAGCAGAATCTTCTGAGCGCGCGCGCATAAAAATGCGTCTTTTGAAAACGGCCACTGATAAAAATTTGCTGCATTTTGCTGCAACGCACTCCCCCTCTTGTATAAAATATCTATTTTCCAACCAATGAGAAAGCTACATTTCACAGCGAAGTAACCGTTTTCTATACGAGCAGGGGAGTGCGTTGCAGCAAAATGCAGCAAATTTTTATCAGTGAACATTTAATGAATTAATTTCTTCTTATCGTTTCGGAGTTTATGCGTTGCGTTTGTACCATAGATCAGAAATAACAACTAGATAACGGATCCCTTTGTTCTCTTCCGAAATACTTGAAGCTGGAATGACCGAGGTTTTATCGCCAAAAGGGGGGCATTTTTTGGCGGTGATCCCTTTGGCGGTGTACCGTGAAGCTCTATCAACGCAGACGAAATATAAGCTACTGGTGGGTGCGGAAATTCCAATGGCAGTTTTTGGCGGGAGAATAACCGGTTTGGCGCACATTCCGCCCACCATCATGTGCTGGTGGGTAGGTAATGTTGGATTCAAGAAAGGTTGCCATTTCTTAGTCCAGGTATTAGACGTCAATGGTTTGTACTTTAGTTGGGAGTAGTTTTCCGCAAGTTGCGAATTTTATGTTACATTTGAATATGAAATTGTATTGTATAAAATTGAATGTTAATGTGATTTTCTTGCAGGGAAGTACAGTCGGCAGTAAAATTATTCGAGCACCTTAAACCCTTTGTTTTTTTTCCAAAACCGAAAACATACCTCTTGCAACTATTATTCTTGGATAGTACGGCAAGTGAATCATTGCCCGTAAATAAATGATGAATGCTAAGCTCATTGTACTAGCAAATCTCTTCTAGTGCATTTCAGTGACCAATTTTAATATGTTTGAAATAGAGTAACATCATTAAAATACACAACAAACGAATTTTTCCCATATTAGACTATAAAGTAATGGATTTCTTTTATGTACCTCTGTAGACGAACTATAACTTACTCTAATCTCTGTAAAATGTTTGACCTTCGTCATTCTTATCAGTTTCATTATATTTGAAATTGGCTCATATCATTGAAATACATTGCAAACAGTTTTTCCCTATTGACCATAAATGTCACTTCTTTTGAATGTTCTTGTAAATAAACTATAAAACTATAAACTTCATTTTCAATGCCGAAGACGAAGTAGTAAATTGCATTAACATACATCAAATGCATGGCAATCCGAATATATTTACACTAGTTAGAGCATGGATAGACGGGTAGAAAAACACAATTCATAAAGCTTTTTCAACTATGTTGGAAAGTGTTTAAAACAACAGAAAAATATACAATTATTATATCGTATTCTAAATGTTCAAAGCAAGCGTCAAGCAACATTTTTTCATTAGCTGGACAGTTACTTTTTGCTTCTAATTATTAATCTGGATGGTTCAGATGTGGTTGATGATGTGGTTGAAGATGGTAGAGAGATTGGTTGGTTGACGCTACTATCAGATTTCTCAGCTTCTCTTGTCAAAATTTTTTCGAATAACTGTGGCTGGTAGTTTGAATTTTGATTCGCACGGTCCGCTATTGAAGAAGGTATCACAAAATTTGGTGGAGGAAGTTTAGAATTTTCAGTTAAATTTTGCGAGCACCCTTTGGTTTTTTTTTCCAAAACATTGTTTGATGAGCGTTTTAATTGTAATTCACTATCTACAATTTTATGAGATTGATATATGAAAGTAATATTTTTAAAACTTCGTTATCGTACGAACGCATTTCATTTGCTACGCTTCACGTGCAATTTCCAACTTGTTTTTGTTATCGTAGCAACAGAAGTATTTCATTTCTGGAAATTAAGCATAAATCGATCAGAAAACGAATAAAATGAAAAAATAAGTCCTGAAAAGATTCAGATTTCCCAATTTTCTACCGAGGATAACAACTATTTTTCTAAATAGTTAAAAATATTAAAAAATTTGTATTAAAATAAAACCTTTAAAATTTTCTAAATGCTTTATTATACTGTCTAATAACTGAAATCATTAAAAATATACGTTTTAGCTAACATTGCCACACACAAGCAAATTTTCTGACCTAATGAACATCAGCTGTTTTTTTTTTCTTTAGAAATGGCTCATTATTATTTCTACAAAATCATTCTCTGTAATATGTCATCTCTATCTCAATTGCAGATCAAGAAAAAAAATATGTCATTAGAATCGAATAGGCTCGTTTGCAAAACTCATTCTTGCAAAACCGATGTTTGCAAAACTCATTCTTGCAAAACCGATAAGAGTTTTTCTGAATCAGTCGCCCGTATATTCATACATCGAGCAGCTTTTCATTATTTACGCAAAACTGATGTATCATATAGTTAATTGGCCTGCTTTTGAAAGAAATATTTATGTCAGCTGGTTACATAATGGATACAGTATTTAAAAGTAGGTCAACCGATTCGTAATATAAACATCATTGCAATGCATTATTATTCATATGCATTACTGGAGGTGAATGGTAAGTGTTTTTAACTTATGTTAGTAATATTTATTTTTAAAATAAGTAAAAGCTTTTCTTTCATCATATATATTGGATTTTTTTGCCGATTGTATCATTCGATAGGAAATATTTTTCCGAAGGTTTATGATTCAAATTTACAGGGATAAGTTTGATTTTTCGTAGTAAATTTCGTATTTTTCGGTTATTTTTGACAAAAGGGTTGCCAGTAGCTGTTTTTAGCGAAAATAATAATTGCTAAAAGAATTAGAATGGCTATATCTATTAGAAATATTACAAATATCTTGCAAATAATAGCAGAAAATAACTACTGACAATATTAATGATAATAAAGAAAGACCGCTTAAATGAGGCGTAATATTATAAAAATATATTTATCTTGAAAATGAAAAGAATATTTGTAATGCTTAAAAAATAAATTAACGCGAAATATAACAATTGGTTCAACTTTTGGCGACTGGTATTAGAATAAAAACATGAATTTCAGAAATTGATTAAATGAATTTTGAATGATAGTTATTTCCCTTTGTAGGTGCGTTCGTTATTATGTAAATACGTAGCACCTATTGTTGTCGCTCAGTCCGCATATAACAACGCAATAACTACCTAACCGAATCATTTGAAATTTAAAATACATAATTATAACATAATTTTGTCGAGTCATTTCAAATTTTATGAAAATCGGATGGATAGATCAATTACAGGGACATTCAAAAGGATTCCGTTACATTATGGGGAAAAAGTTTTAAATGCATTTTATTCGTTTGAAATTTAAAACATATAATTATAACATAATTTTGTCGAGTCATTTCAAATTTTATGAAAATCGGATGGATAGATCAATTACAGGGACATTCAAAAGGATTCCGTTACATTACGGTTAATAGGGGAAAAAGTTTTAAATGCATTTTATTCGTTTGAAATTTAAAACATATAATTATTGCGTAATTTTGTCGAGTCATTTCAAATGTTATGAAAATCGGATGCATAGATCAATTACAGGGACAATCAAAAGGATTCCGTTACATTACGGTCAATGGGGAAAAAGTTTCAAATGCATTTTAATGATGTTACACTCATTCGAACATAATATAATTGCCTTGAATCTATGAAATATATATATTAAAATATGCATTCTGTACAATCTGTGATGCAAAGAATTTTTATTATTAAATTACAGGGTCACACAAAAGTATTTCACTATATAATGCTATACAGGGAAACATGGTTTGGTACGTGTTTTAATTATATTCAACTATTTCACATTTTATGATAAGATATACGTTGCTGAGGTGTAATAAAAATTACTTTCTGCATATTTACAGAAACGTAAAGATTTCGAATACTATACTGTATCCAGAGTACGCTCTACTATATCAGCAAGATCTGAATATTTTTAAAACTTCATTATCGTACGAACGCACCTCATTTGCTACGTTCACGTGCAATTTCCAACTTGTTATTATTTTCTTTCTCTTTTTTATCGAATTTCCGTATAATGTAACTTAGAGCAGAAAAGCAGATCTGATTGTAAAAGACACTGTAAGTTGTGAGTTACTATTCGTTTCTATACCATTTTCATCTTGCTTTTGTCGCCAAAGAATGTGTTTTTAAGCCGAAAATGCACTACTGACTTAATGCCTGACTTAGGTTCTTAATGGTCGCAATATTGTTGTTGTTTTTTTTCAAGAGAAAATAATTTTTAGAGTATATTTTAATATTAAATCGTAATTTATATAGATATGAGTATCTATGATATGAGTATCTCTTTTATTTCTTTTTGCAAATGTTTTCATTGTTAATTTAATTTTTCTTGCGCCATTTCGTCAATTTCACTTACAGGAAAAATTTCAGTTTTAAAATTTAAAAACCGAAAAAGGCCCCATTGATTAAAAATCTACCCCAAATTCCAAGATTAAATGTCAATAATGGATAATCGTAAATGTCACATTCACTTGACATTAAGCATAATATAAATACTAATTATGTCATCAAGTGATTTTTAATTCGACATTTTATTTCTACTTTTATATATACTAGTGGATCGAACCCGGGCTACCCGGATAACATAGTAAAGATAAAAACCATCTTTTTAAATTTAAAACTTAAAACTAATATATTTTCTACATATGTAATATGCTTTTTACACTAAAAAAACATTTTTAACCCTTTAAGCTTCCTGCAGATATTTTCATTCATGTTTAATTTATAAAATAATAATTGTGAAAAGTATTGGTATGAAGATTTCTATAACTTTACATATTTTTTTATCTTACACTATTCAAAAAATTAACATTAATATGACTCTTGTCAGCTTTTGAATTAAAACATTACACGACGGAAAAAACATGGCTAGGCCGCTTAAAGGGTTAAACGGAAAATATCAATTATGGAATCAAATAAAACTTTAAGCTTGTCAAAAATCATACTTATGTATTAAGACGCATATCAGAAATTATCAGCCGAAGATTTTGTTACTGTCGGCAATATTTTTGTTTCTGATCATTTTGGTGCGCGCATTTCAATCACATGTCTGTTAAAATTGTATTTATTTGTATTATTTTGTTTAATGATCTATCAAGGAAGTTTTAATTTTGCTATAGTATATTAGCAGGAAAGAAATCCCTAATTCTTTATGTTGTTTTAAGGGGCAATCGAGTTTCACGCGGTAGAGGTAAACTTAAAAATAATTCACACTTGATTTTTTTTAAACCACAGCCAGTAAACTGAAATACAGTTTTCAAACAATTTACATTTGAAAGTATTTTTTCTTATTTCGTAATAATTACAATTACGAAATAATTACAATTCGTAATAATTAAATCGATCAATTACAGGGACAATCAAAAGGATTCCGTTACATTATGGTCAATGGGGGAAAAGTTTCAAAGGCATTTTAATGATGTTACACTTATTCGAACATAATAGAATTGGCATGAATCTATGAAATATATACTAAAATATGCATTCTGTACAATCTGTGATGCAAAGAATTTTTATTATTAAATTACAGGGCCACACAAAAGTATTCCACTATATAATGCTATACGGGGAAACATGGTTTGGTACGTGTTTTAATTATATTCAACTATTTCACAGTTTATGAATAAGATGTACGTTGCTGGTGTAATAAAAATTACTTCCTGCATATTTACAGAAACGTAAAGATTTCGACTACTATACTGTATCCGGAGTACGCTCTACTATATCAGCGAGATCTGAATATTTTTAAAACTTCGTTATCGTACGAACGCACCTCATTTGCTACGTTCACGTGCAATTTCCAACTTGTTTAAATTTGTGAGAGCATTTTTAGGATATTTTTTTATGTTTAATTGTAAATATATAAATAGCAGTTATAGCAAAAAAATGCGTATAATGTTTAAATTTTAGCACAAATGTCTTCCTCATCCAAACTGTAAAATAATTGCAATTTTTTAAAGTTTTGTCGCACCACATTCGCACGATTGCAACAAAATGGCGATTTTATGCCACACATGGTAAACCGACTATGGTTGTTTATTTATTAATAAACTATTTATTAACTTTCATTTTGTTTTTTAAAATAATATAAATCATTTTGTTCTATAGCTATTAATTAAACTTTTTTATTTATTATTTTTTTTTCAAATAATACAAAATAATTAAAAAATATTTATGAAATTGGTATTTAAAAACCAAGTTCCCCAAATTGGCGCCAGAAAAAAATTGCGCTAATATGGTGCATACATGACATCTGTGTCAAAGTTTTTTCTTATACACATAAGTAAGGAAAATGCAGTATAAATACCGATTAAAGTTTTTCCCAATGGAAATTTTGTCACGGATTTGGTCATATACTCATCGAGGTGGCGCCAAAATGGTTGCCTCATATGGTAACCCAGCTATAGTTGTTTATCTGATGATAAGTTGTTTATTTATTTTCATTTTTTTCTTTTTTGAAATGATATTTGTTGTTTTGTTCTACAGTTACTTTTTATTTATTGTTAATTTCTGTTTTAAATGACATAAAATAATAAAATATACATAAATTTCTTTGGTATTCTAAAACGAGGATTTTGCCATATTGTAGTTACAAGATAATCGTGCCTAACCTATTGCGTATATGATGTCTGTGTAGGAATCTTTTGTGAAATATGAAAAGTGTAAATTGGCTACTGCTTGATTATCACGTTAACCAATTTCATCAAATCGTTCGCCAAATTTACATAATTTTATCTTAAATATCTAAAGAGAAAATGCTTAAATACGAAAGAGCAAATAATTTTGTTTTCATTTTTCAGGAGGAAATTTTGCAATAATAAAGTAATTGTTGTAGTGATAATTTTAATTTGTGTTTTTTTTATCATTGGCAACTTGCTGTAACGAAAAATGTTTATTTTTTTTCCTGCTATTGTTTTGTAAGAGCTGGTTTTGTGAAAGCCATGTTAAGATGGTATTCAAATTTTTAAACCCTTCCCAATTACCACCCCCTTGGGCCGATTAATAATTTTAATTCAATACCATAAAAACGTTGAGTTCCATCTTAAATTTCTGCTTCAATCAATTAATCGGAGTAAAAACGAATTTCCGTCTATGCACGAGCCGATGGACAATAGAATAATAACCATGTCAGTCTGTCTGTCTGTCTGTAAACGCTCCCGAACAAATTGAGATAGACTTCAAATTTTGTATGTAGTTAGTATGTAAGAATGGGACGAAGCCTATTTAATATCAGCAATCTCCGGAACTATTTTTTTCGGATTCTCGAAAAATTCGTTCTGATGAAAGTTATATAAGAATTTTCAAATTTTTTTGTTCTAAGGCATGGAAGTAATGAAATAACACACATTTTGCATATAGAACAAAGTCGATCGGAGTTGCCGAGATATTTGTAATCCTGTTTTCCACATTATTCGATTTTTTTATGACCCTCATTCAAATTTCAATTCAGAGGTATATTTTAATTGGAAATGAGACGCTTAATCGGAAGCAGTTAATTGTTAATTAATAGAGTTATTATTTTTGGAGTTATAAGGATGTTTCTTCTTGAGTAGTTTGGCGTTTTATATAATTTGTTGAAATTGGTGCATCAGCAATTCATTAATAGAGTATTACTATGCATAATAACAATATTTAAATTTAGTTTTGGAATTGAAATGCATTGTATAAATAGTTTTCACATATTTTATTTTCATATGCATATAAATGATGGGTAAGTATTACGGTGGCCTCCAACGACTAGTTTTTTGTAGCATTTATGATCCTAAATGAAATGTTCAGTCTCTTACAAGGTCTGTGACAAGGTGTGTAATAAATGTCGGTTCATCTCAAAAAATTCATTTAATTGCTACACATATTTTAATTACTTTATAAAGCATTCAAATACAGAAAACTGAAAGTTGAATAAATTAATAATTTAAAATAAAAAGCATAACGGTACATAATATTGAATACATTTTATTTAAAACATACATTTTTCAAAATCTATATTTAACTGACTTTTAACTTTGACCATCGTTAAAAACGAGAAATCAATGAATGATTGATATAACACAAATAAAGAAAAGAGTATATAAATATCAAAAACATTGTCGGAAGAAAATTCAGTTTATGGAAATTTTGACAAGTACAAATTTTTGAAATTAACCAATATTGGTCGTTTCGCCAAAAATGGGCCACCATTAATAATCTTTCTGGTGAAAAAAATGACAAGTTAAAGTTTTAAAATTGACCAATATTGGTATGTAACGTTTCGCAAAAAAATGGGTCAGAGGCGGTTTGGACAACCGCCTCTGACCCATTTTTTCACTTTCACCTTTAAATAATTTTTCTTGAAAGAAAAACATGAGGTGAAATTTAAAGTTTAGCGAATTTTAGTTCATATTGTTTTTTAAATTTCAAAAATTTGTCACCTTTTAGTTGAAATATGTATTCATAATCTTCAAGATCAGGTGACAGAATTAATACTGAATCTGAATCTATTTCCTTATCCTTTTTTTCGTCCAATTTCTTCACTTTGATTTTTTTGTCCATAGCTTTTTTCTTTTCCCCATCAAGTTTCAAATGATTTCTCTTTGAAGTTTTTGATTTTTTCTTTAAATGAGATTTCGCCATAGGAAAGTTCTTCTCGTTACTAGGAGTTTTCTTCGGAATTTTAAACAATTTTAACTGTTCTCTCATTTTCATATTTGAAGCTTGAAGAAAGTCTATAAAATTTTGCTGTTTCTTAGCAGGAGAGGGTGTAGTCGTTGTAACGGGCTTGGCTGGAGTTGTTTTGACTTGTGAGGCAAGAGTTGTTACAGGAAAGTTTAATTTAGTAGTCACGACTGGTGATGAGGGCATTTTAAATGCACTTGTCTTCTCTTTGACTGCAGATTTCTTGGGTTCTAGCAGCGGTGGCAAGGCAAAATCCGTTATTATATCTTCTTTCATCGGTGTCGGAGGTCGTGGAAAGTTATCGTTATAAGTTATGAGGGGCGTATTTAAAACTTTCTGATATGGATCTTCGATTAGATGCGAAACATTTGCATCTATAAAATTAAGCAAATCTTCAAGATCTTTTTCAGTTAAATCAGTCATTTAAAAAAAATCTTACAGCAACAAAAAGCGATCAGCGTAAAGCGTCCAAAATGTGCGAATGGCATCGATTACCGCCTTTTTATACGAATCACCGAGGTCATTTGAAAGATAAAAACAGGAAATTTAAGCTAAAAATAATCGTATATCAAAGTTATTGAGAAAGGATATTACGTAACAAAGTTCATTATAGAATAAAAGGAATCGTGTCACAGGATGTTTTGCGCAATCCGTTTTTAGAAATCACAGTCAGGAAGTTATGTAACTCAATTCGCGGAACAGCGGAAAAGGTCTGGAATAAAATTAGCCACAGAGTCAATCTTTTAATGAAATTTGTATATAATTTTTTCTGAAAAATTTTTTAATAATAAAAGTAACAATAATGTAAGCAAAGCAATGCGTATAACAAAAAACTTGACACCCTGTAATTTAATAATAAATATTTTTTGCATCACAGATTGTACAGAATGTATATTTTTGTGCATACCTCAAAGATTCATGCCAATTCTATTATTTTAAAATGAGCCATTAAAATGCTTTTGATCCCCGTAATCTAACGGAATACTTTTGATTGTCCCTGTAATTGATCTATACATCCGATTTTCATAAAATTTGAAATGACTCGACACGATTATGTAATAATTGTGTATTTAAAATTTCAAACGATTCGGTTGGGTCGAACAGACTGAGCGACAGGTGCTACGTATTTACATAATTACGAACGCACCTAAAAAGCTTGACATAAATATATTTGGTAATTACCAATGATATCAGCAATATCTTGATTTTCTTCATGAAATAAATTATTCTTTCTTCATGAAAAAACATGAATTTCCTTAACAAAAATTACAAATTAAAAAATGTATGGAATTGATATAAAACTACATCTGAACTAAATGTTTCCGTAAAATATGTGCAGACTGTATAAATTGTTTTCAATCACAATATTAGGATCATAAAGTCATTTAAAAGTTTGACTGATGCCAAAACTTGGACTTTTCAGTAAACCATGACACAAATTTTTTTTATATAATCCATTTTAGGATCATCCATGTAGTTACAAAATTCGAAACATTTGCATCTCTATAATTTATATTTTGAAAACAAAGCTGATACACAAGTTTATGCATCCATGTCTCTGAAATTTATGTCATGTGGATCCACAATATCAGGACCCCGTAGTTTTGCAATCGTTTTGAAAATCGAAAAAAATTTTTTGACGGATATTCCGAAAAAACATATTTTTAGAAATTTTTTTTGCCGTTTGTCTCTCGAACAAATTGAGATAGAGACTTGAAATTTTGTATGTAAGAATGGGACAAAGCCTATTTAATATCGGCCCCACCAGTGGCCGAGAGGTTCGGACCTCTCAACTGGTAGACGGCAGGTGCTGGGTTCGAACCCAATCGCGGCTGTCGGCCTAACCGTTCGGAGTTTTCCGTAGTTTTCTTCGAACCTTGCGTAAATACGGGTTAGGTTCCCTTAGAAAGACCCCCACGGAGGGCACTCCCCCTGGTCCTATATCCCATTAGCGTAGATAATCGGACGACAAAAATCAACCAACCAACCAACCTATTTAATATCAGCAACCTCCGGAACTGTTTTTTCGGACTCTCGAAAAATTCGTTCTGATGAAAGGTATATAAAAATTTTCGAATGTTCTAAGAAATGGAGGCAATAAAATAACACGGCAACGATCGGAGTTGCCGAGATATTTGTAATCCTGTTTTCCACATTCTTCGATTTTTCATGACCCTCATTCAAATTTCGATTCAGAGGTATATTTTAATTGAAAATGAGACGCTGTTAGTTTATATTATAATTATTTTTGGAGTTATAAGGATGTTTCTTTTACGCAGTTTGGTATTACTTGAGTAGTTTTATATAATTTGTCGAAATTGGTACATTAGCAATTCATTAATAGAGCATTACTATGCATAATAACAATATTTAAATTTTGTTTTGGAATTGCAATGCATTGTATAAATAGTTTTCACATGTTTTATTTTCATATGCCTATCCATGATGGGCCCCCAACGACTAGTTTTACTTGAAATAATTGATATGCTAAATGTATTTTTTGACTTGGAATAATGGATATTTTGAAAACAAAGCACACAAATTTATGCATCCATTTCTCTGAGAGCTATGTTTTGAAACTTTTATTCCATTTAAAAGTTTGACTGATATTGAAACTTGTACTTAATGGAAGATGGCGCGATAACAAAGTTTTAAAAATATTACTCTCATATATCAATCTCATAAAATTGTAAATAGTAAATTACAATTAAAACACGCTCCCATTATGTAATGGAATCAATAACAAATGTCTCCACAAATTATGTAAAATGTTTATTACAATATGTACTTTATAGTTGCATATATAAATTTTATTAAGTAGCCATTAAAATGCATTTGAAACATTTTCCCCCGTAATGTAACAGAATACTTTTGATTGTCCCTGTAATTGAACTATACATCTGATTTTCATAAAATTTGAAACAACTTGACAGAATTATGTAATAATTATGCGTCGTATAAAATACATTTGAAACTTTTTCCACCATAATGTAATTGAATACTTTTGATTGTCCCTGCACCCGATTATCAAAAAATTGAAATAATTCGACAAAATTATATAATAATTATCCGTTTTAAATTTAAAACTTATAAAATACATTTGAAACTTTTTTCCCCCATAATGTAATTGAATACTTTTGATTGCCCCTATATCCGATTTTCATAAAATTTGAAATGACTTGACAAAATTATGTAATAATTATGTATTTTAAATTTCAAACGATTCGGTTGAGTGCTACGTATTTATATAATTACGAACCCACCTAAGAACGAGTTGTAGAAGAAAACAAAGAGTTTGGTAAGTATTTAAATGGAAATAGAATTTGTAACACAAAAATTACTTTTTTTTTTCAACAATTAATTATTTTTTGACAATACATATTCAAACGCTTGGCTTCCAAAATAAACTAGTATATGTTTTGGAGGTTCTGACAATTTAAAATTTTCCAAACTCTCGTTGAAAAAATTAATTTTAAGCAATTTCATTTTGTAATCGTTGATCATGGTATTGTACATTTCCAGAGTTTTCATTTTGAATTTGTCTAGAAACTCCTTGAAGCTTATCGCGTTTTCTTGACTAATGGTATCCATTTCCATAGTGGATTCTTTCAAGTTCCACGTGTTTTCATCATTTTTATGCATTATTTGTATTTTGGAAGCTTTTTTCGGGTTGCTACAAGCCCTAATTCCGTCAGACCAAATGTTAATATTTTTGTTTCGTCGATATTTCTAAACCAGCGTTTAATCAGCGAGAGGCTTTTTTTCGCTTTGCAATTTTTCAACATTCCGAAGTTTCTTCAATTGTAAAGATCCTCGTTGACAAAATTTGAGGAGACAAGTCAATGTTTTCGGGTACCACATCTTTCACTATCAATTTGGCATATTTTCTTGCAAATTGATAAACATTTTTATAATGACAGATGCGGCCAATATCAAGCGCCCGTAAATAAGGCAACCCGTTTTTTGAAACAATAACTAGAATTGGAATCGCAAGAGGATCTGCCGCAATCCAGAACAGCATGTCGAAAAAAATTTCTTAAAAGAAATAAAATGTAGCAGCAGATCGAAATGATTCCTTTAATCGACAAACGGAACCATATATATACATGCATCCGAATCTAGAAATTTCCTCTCCCCACGTGATTTTCAAGGAAAAAACAATTGCACAACATCCTGTCCTTCTAGATAAGAGCCCTCATTAAAATGAGAACGCAGAATGAGATTGCAAAACATCCTGTGACCTCGATATGATTTTCAAGGAAAAAAACAATTGCACAACATCCTGTCCTTCTAGCCCTCGTTAAAATCAGCACGCAGAATTAGATTGCACAACATCCTGTGGCCAGAATTTTGTATAAAAGCCCGAGTGTTTGAGATTGAAAAATCATTCTGATTCGTTTGCTAAACGAGTTTGCTCTGTTGAAAAAAAATTTTTTTTTTCAATTTTTCTTGAAATGGACTACAAAAGATCAGTCAGGGCAATTGATGTATTTCCAAATTACATTTCTGAGTCTGTCGAAAAACTAACTTATCCCGAAAAAAACTTTAAATATTGGGCTTCCAATAAAGATGTTAAATGTTTCGTTTTGTTCATGGATGAATTTCACAAAATCTATTTTTGCAGACATCCCATGGACCAGAAAACAATGGCTACAACAAAGACGATGGGGCGGGATTGCCTGATTTTCGAAAAATTTCATCCCGAACTCATAGATTGGAGTCGAATGACCACTAGGTATTCGAGAAACCCACAACCTGCGTTCAAAAAAAATTCAGACGTGAGGATGAGTTTTAAACTTAAAAACATGTTTCTTGTAAAAGCATGGTTCACGTTTGGTTTGAAAACCGTGAAAAAAAATACGATCCATTTTATTCAGACTCTAAATGTACCCCTGTTATTTTATTTGCTTCCAAAAGCCATGCACAAAAGATTGAGTGTTGAAGATAAAATTTTCCACTATGAAAACATTCATTTATTCGACAGGCGGATCTTGTTGCCCAATGGCGCGTACAAGATCCCAGAGGGTACAACTTACATGTTATATACCACTCAAAAACTTTTTATCAGCTTGGATATACTATCAAAAAACTTTGAATTTCCCTTTCCCGTGGACGATCCGGTAGCCCATAGAATTACTAGACTGGAAAATTTGTTTGATGTTCCTCCTGAAACGCCATATATTGATGATGAAAAAGATGATGAGGATTTTAATAAAATGCCACCCCCCCGCCGCCAAAAAGAGCAAGAACGGAAGAGGAAAGAGATTTCGCAGAATTTTTTACTTTAGATTCTTCGGCCGTTGCATGTCTAAATACTTTTTCTGACAGTGAACAGCAACAGGAGCAGCAACAAATTACGTACTGGTTAATTCCGAATCCACCGATATTAGAAAGAAATGTAGTCACAACAACTGTTGATTTTGTAAAACATTTTCAAATCCTTACTTTGAAAATAATGAATAATCCAAAGGAGGGATATTTTCCAAACAACAACTCGGAGGATCCGGAACCTCTAGATTTAACTTTTCATCCAAATGATCATGAAAAAACAACGAGTGGCCCAGAAAATTCGAACTTGCCAAATGCAGGAAAGTCAAATTTTGAAATGTCCAGCCCGATAAATACAGAAATGTCCTCAAATTTTGGAAATGATATCAGCTCGATAAGTACAGATATGTCTTCAAATTTTGAAATGACCAGCTCGATAAATACAGAAATATCTTCAAATTTTGAAATGACCAGCTCGATAAATACAGAAATGTTGACTACTTCAAATTTTGAAAAAAAATGTAGATGTAATGGAAAATTCTTATTCCGAAAGCACAAATTTCAATTTAAATTTAGAGGAAATATTAAACACGCCCTATGACCCAAAAGAAAACATTGATATTGAGAGCCTAATTTCTGATTTATGTTCTCCAATAGTTTGAAAAAAACATAGATTTTTATTTGTAATTTTTTTCAATTCGAATGCAAAATATCCATAAATATTATTAAAAAAAAAAAAACTAGGAGCGGGCTTCCCGCTCCTAGTCTTTTTTTATGACACTTTGAAAACAATATAGGTTTTTTTTAAAAAAAAAACATAGATATTTATTTCTAATTTTTTCAAGCGGGTTATCCGTTCCTAGTCTATTTTTTATGACACTTTAAAAACCAATATAGGATTTTTTTTAATTGTTTATTGATTTTTATTTCTATTTAGGTTTATAGTTCAACTTACTAGCTCCACCAATATTTTCACTCAGTTTTCCACAAAATGGATTTGTTCGTTTCACCTACATCTTATAAAGTCAAGTCGGCCATCCGGTCGGAATACAAACATGCCAGATGTGTAGCCTCTTTAGCAGTTGGCACAAATGGATTTACATTGTTTGATGGAAGAATAAGCGTAATTTATGAAGGATGTAGTGTGGACAATGCAAAGTTATATCGTGAAATTGTGAAAAGTGGAGTGCGAAAATTATATGTATATGACAAAAGAACTTTCAAAAAAATTGAAGACCTTCAAAAATCTTATCCACATTTATTGAAAAATCTGATCGTGGTAAGGAGTTCGAAGAAACTGGATACGGGATGCGCTTATTGCCATTCCAAACGATGTCATAGATGGATAGCAGTTTCATTACTTTCTGAAATTTTCGAAATATTTTATGATCACATTCAACATTAACCCATTAATGCCTGAATTATTTTCTATATTAAAATTCAAATTTCGCACTACTTTTAAAACAACAAAAACTTGTATCTTAATTTATTGAAGAATTTGTCTCGAGAAATAAAGTATTTATTTCTATTTAAAATCTTTATTTTATTTTTTTTTTACACTATATAATTTTGATAACAGAAAAGACTTACAATAAAACTTGAC
This sequence comes from Maratus speculifer, assembly GCA_964019185.1. NCBI lineage: Eukaryota > Metazoa > Arthropoda > Arachnida > Araneae > Salticidae > Maratus > Maratus speculifer. The sequence goes on from OZ025293.1 coordinate 101,871,097, forward strand.
AGCATTTTAAGTAGACAAATAAAAAAAAAGAAAAATAATAATAATAATAATTTTTTTTATAAGTTGTATTGAATTAAAATTATTGAACAATTAAAACGAGTAACAGTTTTTTCAATATTAAAATGTACGTATGAGATAGAAGAAAGTTTTGAAATTGGCACATCCAGCTAGTTTGTTTCTAAAAAATAAGACACAAGTGTAAAATAAAATTTTATTGTAGTATGGATTTCATAAAATCTCCGAAGTCGAAACCTTGAAAATTTCGACCTACTAGAAAAAGAAAATCCGGAACCAGAATGTTTTAAAAAATTACCTCGGAAAAAAGCAGAAAGAAAACAATATCCAGGTAACCCGTGTTCCGATTGCGAGAAATATTTTAATACTCTAGAATTAAATGAAGAAGAAATGAAAAAAAGAATAAATGATGTATCAAGACACAGAGGAAAACCACGGCCAAAAACGCCTGATTTTTATTACGAACTAGAATTTCCTGATGAACAGGAGTGTTTAAGACGTGGCTATATAGAACCTCCACAACCGTATTCTTTCAAAACTGTAAATGTTCAAGCAATGTTCAAACAATGTATATAAAAAAAATATTTTTTTTACATTCATATATATTCGAATCTCATGTCCCTTAGACACTCTCTGCTTATTTTCAGTCCTAATCGAATGAAATCTCGAAAGTGCACCTTCTGATTCACCAAACTTTTTTTCAAATTGACCGAAAACGTTGAGGTGTATCCTCTTTTATGGGGTGTTTTAGGAATCCTCTGTTGTTAAGCAACATGACGCCTATTCCAAAAAGAGGATTGAGTGTGAAGGTGAACGACACGGTGCCTATCATTATTTCTAAAAATAGATATTTACAACTAAAACTCAAATTTCCAAAAAATGTCGTGTGATGATGAATTTAACTTGACCAATATTGTAAAAAAAAAAAAAAAAAAAAAAAAAAAAAAATAAAAAAAAAAAAAATAAAAATTGAGTTGCCTAATTCAAATGCTGTCAAGTTTTATTGTAAGTCTTTTCTGTTAGCAAAATTATATAATGTGTATATATTTTATTTTACGTTCATATATATTCGAATCTCATGTCTCTTAGACACTCTCTGCTTATTTTCAGTCCTAATCGAATGAAATCTCGAAAGTCGTGTACCAAACTTTTTTTCAAATTGACCGAAAACGTTGAGGTGTATCCTCTTTTATGGGGTGTTTTAGGAATCCTCTGTTGTTAAACAACATGACGCCTATTCCAAAAAGAGGATTGAGTGTGAAGGTGAACGACACGGTGCCTATCATTATTTCTAAAAATAGATATTTACAACTAAAACTCAAATTTCCAAAAAATGTCGTGTGATGATGAATTTAACTTGACCAATATTGTAAATTTTTTTTTTTTTTTTTTTTTTTTTTTTTTTTTTTTTTTTTTTTTACAATATTGGTCAAGTTAAATTTTTATAATAACATGATTGCGTTTCTGCTACTAAGTTTTAAATGTTCAAACAATGTTAAAAAAAATATATATATATATATATTTTAATACAATTTTAATTTTTGTCTTTCCCAAATCGGAAGTTTTAATTTCATACCTATTTAATATTAAAAAATTCAAAGTTATATAATGACGTCATTATTTCTAAAAATAGATATTTACAACTAAAACTCAAATTTCCAAATAATGTCGTGTGATGATGAATTTTTTTTATGAGATGAATTTTTTGTGAGATGATAATGAAATGATGGTTATGAAATGATGGTTATGAAATCATGATAATGAAATGATGGTTATGAAATGATGGTTATGAAATCATGATAATGAAATGATGGTTATGAAATGATGGTTATGAAATCATGATAATGAAATGATGGTTATGAAATCATGATAATGAAATGATGATTATGAAATGATGATTATGAAATGATGATGAAATGATGATTATGAAATTTTTATGTGGAACATGATTTTGGAAACTTGAGTTGGGTTGCCCTCTGTGGCGGGACTTTTAAAGGAAAACCTAACCCGTATTCACGCTAGGTTCGAAGGAAACCACAGAAAACTTCGAACGGTTAGGCCGACGGAAAAACATTTTTCCCTCGGGAAAAATGTCCCCCCGTTTTCGATTTTCGCACAACTTTCTCATTTCGCTCGATCAAAGAAAAAATGTCGCTCGATCAAAGAAAAAATATGTACGCAAAACATTTCGCAACCCAGAAAAAATGTACGCAAAACATTTCGCAGGCCAATCAAAGAAATCGCAACCCAGAAAAAAATGTACGCAAAACAGTTTGCTCGCAACAAAACGCCCCAAACAAAGAAATCTCAGCGCTCAGAAAATGTCGCCCAATCAAAGAAATCGCAACCCCCCAATCAAAGAAATCGCTACCCCCCCAATCAAAGAAATCGCAGCAAAACGCTCGATCAAAGAAAATTATTTCGCAGCGCAAGAATAATATAAACAGTATAAAGAAAAAAATTATACCACTTTGCTTTCAAGGAAGCCCCTTTGAAAAGAAAACAACAAACAGAGCCAGCATCTTTTATTATTCAACAAACAAAAATTTTTTTTGCCCCGACAAAGTTTCGCTTTTTAAAAGGAATCCTTCATTTTGTAAAGATGTGTAAAAAAGTGGAAAAAAAACAACCCACCGAGGAAGAGCCAGCATTTTTTTTATTATCGAAATTTTTTTTTTTTTCTTGCTCTGCTCCTGCCCGACGGGTTGCAATTGTTTGCGTGCCTGTGAAATAAGATGAGACAAAGACTCCAATAAATGAGACAATTTCTGAAAAAGAAAAATATTTTATTAGTTATTCATACTCACCTAACTTTTCTCTCAACTCCTTCTCTTTTCAACGATTTTGGGTGACCCGGTGATACTTTTGCATCATCCGGCGAGTTTCCGATCCGCCCAACGCAGCACTACTCCTGAATGGGGCACCCGCTTTGCGAGTTTACGACCGGTCCATCGCAATTCGACAACTAGACACTTTTTTATTTCAAGCTTTTTTTAGGAGCTTTTGTTTTAAAGTAGAATAGTTGCCGAAGGAGCCCGATCTTTACCAAACAGGTGTAGACATCTTTCACTCCACTCCGAGCCATAATAAACAGAAATAGATTTTTTGCACGGACGACACAAAGTCGACATGGTGAAAAAATTTTCTCTCTGGATCAGCACGGAGTAAAGTGGAAAAGATGCTCGCTCACGAACCAGTTCGAAACTCCAATTTTTTTTTTAAACAAAAAAAGGAGTTCGCCCCTTGTCTCCCCACGAGGCCGTCAGTTTTAAACCGAGCTGAAAGTCTCTGCCGCTGGCCTGTCTACGATGTGTACCAAGTCAGACCATCGCAGCTGCAACAGGGATCGGAAGGCCCCCAATTCCTGCTCCAGAGGCTTTGCGAAACACCCCGCAAGGGGCGTTATTTCGAGGTGCTTCCTTAAACCTTCGCCGAGAGACAAGAGGATCGTTCGGAATTCGTGGCTTGGATTCGGATAACTCCTCGTCCATCAATTTCTCAAAGCCGGGAAGGCCGCTTCCGAAAAAAAAAGAGAAAGTGGAGAAAAACAGGTCTTTGGCTTCTTCCATGACCTTCGAGTACAAATTTCTTTTTGTTAAAATCTAGCCTAAACCAACGTGAAACAAATATTTTGCCTTCCAAGCCCAGGATCGAGGAAGGACTTTTTTTCCAACTTCTGGGATTTTTGTGTCAGTTTAAAAAATAACAATTTGAACGAGCTCTGACAAAACTATCTTCACCACAAACCCAAGATAATGTGGACTTGCCTACACCTTGAAATAGGATTGTGTGTTGTGAAATTTAACAAAAAATTTTTTTCAACGCGCTCTATTTAAAAAGAAATTTGAACTCGAAGGGTGCTGAAAAAGAAATTATACTTACCATTATTTTCTCTTGTGCTGAAAAAAAATTTACCACCATGGATTCCTTTTAAAGCGAAGATGGAAAAAACAAACAAATGTTACCGCGGATTCATTTAAAAGCACCCCCCACAAACACAACATGTAAAAAACAAACAAATGTTACCACGGATTCCTTTAAAAGCAATGTTTCCCCCCCACAAACACAACATGTAAAAAAACAAACATTAAAAGCAAAGTTCCCCCCCCCCTCCCCGGACAATACAAAAACAACATCTAAAAAACAAACATTAAAAGCAAACATTTAAAAGATGTAAAAAAAATGCAAAAAGGCAGCGAGGAAAAGGGATCGAAGCAACGTTACGTTCACACCGCAAGGTTTCAGTTGCTCCGAACAATAGCGAAGCGATAGAGCGGAAAGCTAAAGTCTCGGTTTCATCAGAAACTTTTATACTGTCAAACCGAAAAAAAAGATTTTTTTTTTTTTTTTTTTTTTTACATTCATATATATTCGAATCTCATGTCCCTTAGACACTCTCTGCTTATTTTCAGTCCTAATCGAATGAAATCTCGAAAGTGCACCTTCTGATTCACCAAACTAAAAAACCTAACCAACCTAAAAAAAACCCCCAAAACATAACCAACCTAAAGAAAATCATTTAGTGAATAAGTACTTTTAAAAATCTCCCACTTTAGATTAAAAATAGTTACAAAAAGACCAAGATAAGTTATGATAAATTATAATAGCTAAAGTGATATGCTTTTTCCAGAGTATTTTGAAAAACATTTTAGCGGCAAATTTTAAAATTCTTCCATAGCATTTGCTATGGATGCTAAGGTACAAACCACTCTAACTGTGGAATGTAATAAGCTCCGCGCCCAATTCGTTTTGGATTTGATGAGAAAGTTTCAGGAACAACGTTTTTTATACCCTCCCAACCGTCATGATCTTCCACCCATGATAATAAGTTTTCCTGTACCAATCTTGAAAAACATTCATACATTACATCTATACTGCTTTTAGGTAATTTATCTTGGATGCATTTTACAGCCAATTCCCCGACGAAAGCGAAAAATGCAATTATTCGACTCCAAGTAATACCTTCGATAAGCAATTCATTAGATACACCTGTTAAAAGACTATCTATATTATCTTCATCAATATTTTTTATTTCACCGCATAGATTTTTTATTACATTACCATACATGTCGAGAAATACACTAAGAATTTCGCAAGTTTTTTCAATGAGATTGGTTTCTTTTTCATTCATCGGACTGTCTTCATGAAAATTTTCATAATGACTCAGTAGAAAAGAAAATACATTTTCAAGAAAACAATCTGTTCTTATTACATCCTTTTTGCTATAAATTCTCTTTTCATACTCATCAATTTCTCCACGCAAAAAAACTGCTTTAAATAGCAAATTGTTAGACATTTTGCGATGAAAGATACTTTGTTTCAACAAGCGGTATACGAGAATGTAAAAATTACGAGTGAAGCAACAAGCTTTATCATCTTACAACATGGAAATTTTTTTTTTTTTTTTTTTTTTGAGTTGCGTAATTCAAATGTTGTCAAGTTTTATTGTAAGTCTTTTCTGTTAGCAAAATTATATAATGTGTATATATTTTTTTTTACATTCATATATATTCGAATCCCATGTCCCTTAGACACTCTCTGCTTATTTTCAGTCCTAATCGAATGAAATCTCGAAAGTACACCTTCTGATTCACCAAACTTTTTTTCAAATTGACCGAAAACGTTGAGGTGTATCCTCTTTTATGGGGTGTTTTAGGAATCCTCTGTTGTTAAGCAACATGACGCCTATCCCAAAAAGAGGATTGAGTGTGAAGGTGAACGACACGGTGCCTTTTCGTGATGTCGCGGTGCAGCTTAGTGAGCGAAGGCCGTGGTGATAGATGTGTGGAAAGGTGATCTCTGGAGTAACTTAAGCTCTTGCTCTAAATAATAAAGAACTAAAAACTGAATTTCTTGCATTTTTATTGGAGAAACTCCTACGACAACAAATCCATGGCTTATCCACTTGCCAGAACGACTGCTCATCCCACTATTGAGTCTTAGTGAATAGTGGTGTTCTACAAGCTTATACACTATTATAGAGCATCGCCTTCGTTATTATTACAATTAAGCCGGTAGGATTTTTCAAATGAACCTGCATACGTCTCTAGAGAAACCTTTTCGTCACAACGCTAATTGTGTAGGCGTCATTTTCGCAGAGTTGGAGACTGGTTACTGAAACGTCTGACTTCTTTATCTTCAACCTAGACAATCACTAGTCATCAAAGTAATGTCACTGGTGTTGCAAGGAATGCTGTCGAAAGAAAAGAAAAAAAAATCATAGGAAATATGTTGTGAAATTTTATTTGTGATCATTGTTGGCACCTACAGGAGGGAAATTCTTTGTTTGTGAAATGTGTCTCACAGTATTTTTTTTTTCATAATTAACATCTACGAAATCATCTACTGATTATAACTTAATCCAAAGAACGACAAAATTCAACATCATTTTCTTTTATTTATTTATTTATGTATTTTCTAGATAACAGTACTGAAATATTTTGATAAACTTTCATTTCATAATAAATGAACACCTGCAGCATGATTGCGAAACTACTGTTGATACCATCGGTAATATAAGTCAATTGAAATTTGCACCTGTGAGTCGTATCTACGAAGTGCTTTATTTTTTGTTTATTTTAATAGAAAATTAGGTATTTGAACAAGGCCACATCAAGCATGTCTGTAAGTTATTATTTATTATTTTATTGTTTTATTGATTAAGAAATTTTAATAATAATTTCTTTGTTTAAATTCTTGATTTTTTTTCTCTTTTATTACAGATATTAAAAAAATAAATTTGTTCTTAATTTATAATTAATTAAAATTTTCTGCTCATAGAAATTTTATTTAGTTTTAAAGGTGTTATTTTTTTTTTTAATCGAAAGATGGATTAATTTGTTGTTAAAAAATACTCTGTTGCAAAATTTATTTTCCATACGTAAAGAAAAGTATTTTTGTTCTTAAAATTATTTGTCATTTCCCATGTATGGGAAACCGATATTTATTATTTTATTATTTTATTACTTATTTATTTATTTCACATGAATTCAAACAGAATTGATTTATTTATTATTTATTATTTTTATTGTTATTTATTGAAGTATTTGAAGTATAGTAATTGAATTTTAATAATTGAAGTATAGCATTTAAATATTTTCCATATGAATTATCCTCTTTCATGTTATTAAGGTCAGGATTAGTAAAAGAAGAAAAAATGTCAGAAAATAAACTTGATATTGTCCCTTTTGAATTTGGGTCGGGCATGGATATTTTTAAATGGTTTAAACATTTTGATCGAGAATGTTCTGTAGAAAAAAAAAGATAATGAGTGGAAACACCAAAATATTTCAAAATATTTAAACGGGGAAGCGCTAAAAACTTGTATCAATGATTGTTTGGATTGTGCTACTTATGAGGAAATTGTCGAGATTTTAACTGAAAAATACATTCAGGTTAGAGTTCCAAAATTTTCTGAGTTTACTTCCTTAAAGTTAAATGATCTAAGTGATTTGGATTCTTATTTTAGAAAGAAAGTTGAGATTGGAAGGCAACTTCAGCTTGAGGAAAATTTAATTATACAGGGATTAACAGATGGACTTCAGCCGGAGTATCAAAATTGTTTGATGGTTAACCCTCCTTCCAATACTCGTGAATGGTTTCGCATTGCTAAACAATTAGCAGCGATTCCAAATCATACCTCTAATAACAGCAATAGAAATTTTCAACAAACTAGACCTATGCACAATCCCAATCCTCAGCCCAGACATTGGACTCGACCTACTCTAAACAATCCATTCCAAAATTTTAATCCTAGGTTTTTCACTCCTAGAATGCCTACGACTCATTATCAGAATAACTACCCAAGTCGTCCGTGCAGAATATGTTTAAACAGAGGCATAGAAAATGCATATCATTGGGAGAGGAGTTGTATATTTAACACAAATTCCTTTCAAACTCAAACTCCTGCTCATATTCAACCACCCCCTACTAATAATATTTGACAATTAATCATCCCTGGATATGTGGGCAATAACAAAGTGTATTGTGTGGTTGATAGTGGATCAACTGTCTCAATTCTACCCCTCAAATTTGTTCGATATTTAAATGGTAATTTACATAATGTTACCCCTATTACTATTAGACAGGCACAAGGAACTCTCACAATTAATAAATCTTGTCGATTATGTATTAAATTTGGTAATATAAAGAGATATGTTAATTTTTAGTAAGTAAACTTGATTTGGATTATGCTATTTTAGGTTTACCTGATTGTGCCAAATTTAAATTGAAAATTGATTGCGCAAAAAGCCAGGTGTTACAAGACAATATTTCATTAAACCAATATGTCAACATATCCAGTGATAACTTAGAATTGCTTCATTTTGATATTATAAAAAATGATACTACTGTGCAACCCGATTATGGAAATACAATAACTCCTCAATCCTTGCCGCGAACTAATAATGATGATTATAATCTATTGGGGAGTCTGAGTGCTATTCAAAATAAAAATGTAAGGGAACTTTTAAGGGATTATTTAGATATTTTTGCAAAAAATAAATATGATGTAGGGAGAATTAATATTGAACGTCAGCGTATTTATCTTAAATCTGACCTACCAATATCTTTGAGGCTTTATCGTACATCCACTGCTGATGAAAAAGAAATATCTCAGCAAATCCAATCCTTATTAGCTGCTGGGTTAATTAAAGAAAGTTATAGCCCATATTCTTCTCCAGTTACGTTAGTAAATAAACGAGATGAAGGCAAAAAAACCCGAATGTGTGTTGATTACCGAAAATTAAATTCTATTATGAAAAATGACGCTGAACCTTTGCCCCGAATAGATGAAATTTTAGACAAATTAAGTGGTGCCCAATATTTCTCTACACTAGATTTAGCCTCAGGCTATTGGCACATACCTATTCACCCAGCCGATTCCGAAAAGTTAGCCTTTACTACTAATTGTGGGCTCTGGGAATGGAATGTTCTCCCCTTTGGTGTAAAGGTAGGCCCCCCCAATTTTCAACAGGACAATTAGAAGAATTCTTACAAAATATAAAATAGACTTTGCTTGTTATTATTTTGATGATATAATTATTTTTTCTAAATCAATAGATGAACATATACAGCATCTCATCCAAATTTTTGATTTATGCCGAATAGAAAATATTAAATTAAAATTATCTAAATGTACTTTTGCTCAAAAACAAATCAATTTTCTAGGGTATGAAATCCAAAATGGAACTTTAATTCCAGCTAATACTAATATAGAAACTATTAAAAAATTAAAAACCCCCTACTAATACTAAAGAATTACAAAGATTTCTTGGTTCTATAAATGTGTATCATAAATTTATTGACAAATATGCTGAAATTAGACACCCCCTAAATAAATTACTTAAGAAAGATACTATTTGGGAATGGAATACTGAATGTCAAAACTCTTTCCAAAAATTAAAAGATGCCCTCATTGCTAAACCAATTTTAAAGATTTATGACCCAAAATTACCCCTACACATGTTTGTTGACGCTTCTCAGGTAGCGGTAGGTGCAGTTCTTAAACAACCCGACCATAATAACTTTTTACATCCAATTGCTTATTTTTCTAGAGGATTGAGAAGTTATGAGAAAAATTATTTCATTACCGAACTAGAGTGTCTTGCTATCATTGATACTTTAGATAAATTTTATCATTACTTTCACGGTGTACAATTTACCATCCATACTGATCATGCATCTCTTGTTTGGTTAAAAAATGTCAAACATTTAAGAGGTCGATTATTTAGGTGCTCATTGAAGTTAAGTATGTTCGATTACAAAATAGAGTACTTAAAGGGATCTACAAATGTCGAAGCCGACATGTTGTCCCGAAACCCTATTTCTCGTTTTTGTAAACCCCTTACTTTTCTTCTTGACGTTAAAGAGATTATTGAGATGCAAGAAAAAGAAAATGTGTGTGGATCAAATTATATTAATGACAATGGACTGATTATAGTTAAAAGAAAAGGTTTTCGTAAAGTGGTAGTTCCCATGTCCCTAAGAAAAAAATTGCTTAGTGTTGCTCATGAACAGTTTGGTCACCCTGGTGTTCAAAAAATGCAAAATTTAATTTCTCCTAACTATTATTGGCCAGATATGACCCAAGACATTACTAACTTTGTTAAATACTGTGATATTTGCCAGAAAAATAAAAAACCTAGACAGAAAAAATTTGGCTTATTACAAGCTATGCCCACTACAGATCAACCTTTTGACTGTCTGTCTGTTGATACTGTAGGAGGGTTCAATTATTATAATTCTACAAAAAAATAGCTCCATATTATAATAGACCATGCCACAAGATATGTTTGGGCATTTCCTTCCAAAAGTGTAACTACAGAAACTTATACAAATTGTCTGAAACAAATCTTCAATATCAAAATCCCTCAACAATTATTCTGTTTTAGTAAGATTTCAAGTGTACAGTCCCCTCAAAAAATACTAAGTGACAGGAATGCTGCTTTTACTTCTTCAAGATTCAAAAAATTCCTGCGAAATCATAATATTAAACAACGTTTGACCACTGCCCATCATCCACAAACGAATGGGAAATGTGAAAGGGTAAATCAGACAATAGTAACTAGATTAAAATGTAAAGTAAACTCCACTACCTCTAAAATTCCCTGGACTAAGCTTTTAACTGAGGTAATTAATGAATATAATAATACACCCCATTCTATTACTAAATTTCCACCTGCTTACTTGCTTTTTGGCCAATTACCCTTTGACTCCCCCTTACAACAAAATTATTATCCCCCTGTTCATGAAGCACTTAAAATTGCTAAAGCAAGAACTGATGAATTTCATTTAAAAAATAAAAGATATTATGATAAAGATTATATCGAACCAAAATTTAAAATAGGAGATCTAGTTATCTATGAAGAATTTCAGTACCCTAATACTAGAAAGTTATCACAAGTATTTAGTGGCCCTTATAAAATTCTTAACAAATTATCCGAAGTAAATTTTGAAATTGATAGGCAAAACCAGTTCAAAAGTTCAGAAATAGTACATGTATCTAAATTAAGGCCTTATTATTCCCCTGATAAATTTAAATTAAGTCATGAGAAACAACCCCCTAATCAACAACAACAAACTCAAGTAAAAACTGTAGCTTAGACTATATCTCTAGTTTATCATTTTATAATTTTTTCTCTTAAACAGTAAATTTCTTTCCATATTAATTCAGATAATATCTTGTAATTCTTACAGAATGGCAATGATATCTCTTGACTGCAGCGAGAGTGTCACTTGTCTGGAAATTTTTATATTTGTTTGTTATGCCGGCGTAGACGAACAAAGTGGAAATTTCTTATTATGTACTGAAATACCCTACTTAGAATAATATATTAACAAATAAATATTTAAAAATATATATTTTATTTTTCAGCTGAACCTATTTGTAATATTAAATTTAAGCTATCAATTAATAAATTAATTATTTGCCAAGTAACAAAATTTTTATCACTTTATTTTCATTTTTCTTCTTTTTCTCTTTCTTTGCTGCTGCATTCCAGTCCAAGTACATGTCAATTATAATATAATTTTGTTTCTTTTTCTCTTTCCTACTTGCATCTTGCAATGTTTTATCACACCGAGAGAATATTTATTGCGTAATTATTTGACACGAATTGACATTAATAATCTTGTCTTTTATTTTTTTTATTTTATTAATATTTCTTTTAAAGAGTCTTAGTAGTTTGAAGGTCACGTGCATTCTCAAACATGAACAAAATTTTTATTTATCTTTATTGTATTTTAATTTATCATATTATATTTTAATTTTTTTTGTACATATTCCTACTTAATCCTGTACTCGAATTACCAGATTAAGTAAATGATTTCATAATTGATTGTATTTTTATTCTATTACACTTCTCTCTATATGTCATCCCAAATGCCTGAGATGAGATAAACCAGATTAAGTATTTAAAGAATGTCTTTTGTGATATTTATTATTACTTATTATGAGATTTACTTATACTTATGATATTTATTATTATTGATATTTTTCCTTATTATGTTTCTTACTTATATTGTTTATTATTTACATTGTCAAAATTTATTATTGCTATATTATAAAATGTCTTATTATATTGAATTTGGACAATTAATAAGATATAATTAGACTTCCTTGAAAAGAGATCATGAACACTCCAAATATGACTCTTAAATGGATTTTTGAAACAAACTTTCAACATTGATTTCAAGAAAGTTCTATTAAATTCTTTCATTTTTAGATTTGACATTGTTAAAAAAGAATTCAACGTTATTGTTTTTCATTTTTATGTTTCATTTTTATGTTATTACTATGGGTAATTACTTATATTTTCAAATTACTTTATGATGTGTACTTTAAACAAGATTATATCTTGTATTTGTACGGATACCTATTTTATTGTATTTAAATTTAAAGTTATTCCACGCATCACCTTAGTGTTCTTAAATTTGAATTCTATATTTATATAAAAAAGAGAAATTAATTTAAATTTTTTTTATTTATTTAGTATCTAATTATTATTACTTAAATCAACAACTTCGTGAGCTAAGTCTGCATCATCTCCCTTTCTGTGAAATTGCAGGTCTCAGACCTACTTTTTCACCCGTCTTTCTGGGAAGGGGGGATTTGTAATAAAATAAAAAAAATTTGCGCCATTTTTATTTTTGTTCTCTCTTAGCTTCAATTCTAAATTTGTGGAACATATTCCAATCTTAGTTTCGTAACTTGTAACAGCTAAAATTCTTTTCTTACTTTAATTATTAATAAATTATTTCTTGCTTCTCAAAAAGGCGGCAGGTATTTCGTAAGCTTTTTACTTTCTGGCATATTCGTGCGATTTTAATTTTATTTTTTATTTTTAACATCGCGTGACAGGTGTTACTACGCGTTGCTAAAGGGCTTTGTCTTCCGAGGAAAAAATATAGTTCTTGCCAATAGACCGCCTATTACGGCCAATTAGAATTGATCATTTTGTCCGTTAGAGGCTCGAGTCCATCCTGATTGGATTTTTAAAATGATTGACGCGAAGTAGGAGGGCTCTAGTTTTGTCGTGAAAATGATTTTTTCATTTGGCTTTTCAGGAGAACAGAATGCACCTTTTCTTTAAACTACCAAGACGCGCGTTTCATTGCTCCGCTGAATTAGAATGCACCTTTTCTTTAAACTACCAAGACGCGCGTTTCATTGCTCCGCTGAATTAGAATGCATTTTTCTTAAAAACTACTCGGAAGCCATGTCATGTTTCCCGAGAATGCGATTGACTTTTAAATTATTAGGATGCTGTTTCTTTTTTCCCCCCAAAATTCTAATATCTTGGAATGCAGCTTAATCACGAAGTTGGAATATTTGATGATCAGGCCAAGGTGAATGTGGGGAAGAACTTACGTAGTTTATGAGTTAATAAATAAAGGAAGTGAAAGTCTCATGGATTTTGTTTTTATAATGGGGAAATTCCCCAATGCAACTCTTCCACTGCTTGCCAACCGCCGGAGCGACTACTCTGCTCGTGCTGCTGCTGATACTTAGAAGTAATATTCTTAGGAGTTTACGGAACATAGCCTTCGTCGAATTATTATTACACTGAATGGTCGAAATAACATTGCATATATATATTTTTTTTACACAATAGGATATTACATGTAAGCGCCGTACAATTACAGTCAAAGATATAAAAGTTTTTAATTTCAATGTCATTCATGGGTTCCATTTTCCAGGCTTGAAATCAAGCGGCAAAATTTTATCGGGCCCACATCAATAGTTTTGTTGCGTACAATTCTCAACAAATGTAAAAAAAATCATGTCGATTGGATCATAAACTATGAGCAAACGCGATTTTTAACACTACACCATGGGGGGGGGGGGCAAACTTTGATTAAACATAGTACTGCGTACAAAATTTGAACCGCTTCGGATAATTAGGGCCAGAGATATAAAAGTTAAAAATTTCAAGGTCATCTTGAAGGTCATCCCATGGGGGGTCTAGCAATGACATCTATTAGGCACGCGAAATTATGTGTCTACGACAAATTTTTATCGATCGACCAGGGGGCATAGCCCTCCCGACTATTGACATTTTTGTTATCAAATTTACAAAATTTTATACGTATTAAAAAAAATTGCACGTTTCTGAGACAATTACAAAGTAAGATATTAATAAAACATTATTTTTTTATCGATCGACCAGGGGGGCATAGCCCTCCTCACTATTGACATTTTTGTTATCAAATTTACAAAATTTTATACGTATTAAAAAAATTGCACGTTTCTGAGACAATTACAAAGCAAGATATTAATAAAACATTATTTTCAATACAACAGAGTCACATTATTTTTTATTTGTTAAATGAAATGATTAATTAATTGAATTGACTTACCCCAAAACGTATTGAAAAACCATCTGCAGGTTTAGTAGCCACTGGTTTCAAACTAATCCAAACTAATTCGCACAAAATCGGTGGCTGTATTTATATGCTAGGATGACGTCAAATTTCAAACCCTAACTGAAATATTTAACTTGAACTGAAACATTTAACTTGAACTGAGTTCAAGGTCATCCAACTGCGTAAAAGGAATATTTTTACATCATCGTTTTTTCGCTAAAAATAAATTCGCAAACTAAAACTCAACTCAAGGTCATTTAACTGTGACTCTTTTTTTAGAAAAGTTGGTTTTCGTTCAACATGAGCGAGCAGGAAAAGATTTTTTTTTATTTTATTCATGCATTGATTCTATTTTTATATAATTACACACAATAATGTTGCATTTTATAATAAAAATGAGCAACTTGCATTCATAAAAAAAATCCAAATTGAGACGATTCCAAGTTTATAAAAATCCCTGTCGGCTTGGCCCGGAGTGCTCATTTCAGCATTAAAAAATGAAATTTGATTACAGATACATCCAGTTTAATAACTTGATTCGGCCGCTTTTGAAAAAATTTTAATCTAATGTTTTTGTAGAAACGAGTTTTATCAAAATCATCTTAAGCTAAATTCTGTTCAAAATACCTTTTTTGGCAGCCTTTTCTGAAATATATTCTGACTTTATTGAAAAATCGACCAATGCGTCATTTTATACAGTTCCTAAATAACAAAAAAAGTGTCAGTTGAATGCGTTTGAAGAGCAAAAATGAATTTAAAAATGAGTCATAAAATAGCCAAATTGTTATTTGAATCGCTTCGTGAAATTTTGTGCAAAGTGTCCACTTTGATAGCATTTTAAAAAATATATTCTGCCTTTATCAAAAAACTGACCAATGCATCACATTATATAGTTTCTAAATAAGAGGTCCTGTAAACTAGATGCGTTTGAGTGCAAAAAGTGAATTTAAAAATGAGTCTGAAAAAACGCAATTTGTTATATTTCCTCAATTTTTCAAACACCATAATGTGAGGAAATTCTGCTCAAAATACCTTTTTTGGCAGCCTTTTTTGAAATATATTCTGACTTTATTGAAAAATCAACCAATGCGTCATTTTATACAGTTCTTAAATAACAGAAAAAACTGTCATTTGGATGCGTTTAAAATCAAAAATGAATTTAAAAATGAGTCATAAAATAGCCAAATTGTTATTTGAATCGCTTCGTGAAATTTTGTGCAAAGTGTCCACTTTGGCAGCATTTTTAAAAATATATTATGCCTTTATCAAAAAACTGGCCAATGCGTCACATTATACAGGGTGTCCCCTCTCAACGGTGGCCAATGGCTAATTTTTAAACCGTTGGTCATAGACATATAGTTCCAATTGCAAAAATGCTTTAAAAAAGGTAAAGAAATATTTTTTAAGCGATTTAGGTCAAAAATATGTTTTACTAAAAAATTACGAAAATTAAATTTTTATACGTTCCCCCGGTCCTATAAGTGATATTTAGAAAATTTTTACCAGTACTCTAACAAGTAAGACAAAAAAAGTCCCATTCCTCTGCGATCAAAATTGACTGAGTTATAGCTGTTCAAAGTTGAAGCATATTTTTTGCTTCGAAATAGGGGTCAGTCACAAATTTACTGGAAATAAAAATAAACATCAGATAGAAAAGTTTTCT
This sequence comes from Maratus speculifer, assembly GCA_964019185.1. Taxonomy (NCBI): domain Eukaryota; kingdom Metazoa; phylum Arthropoda; class Arachnida; order Araneae; family Salticidae; genus Maratus; species Maratus speculifer. The sequence goes on from OZ025293.1 coordinate 101,887,139, forward strand.
TTAAACATTGAAAGTAAAAAATTTTTTTACAATGTTGTTTCGGAATTTTTGTTGACATTTACATGTTAAAGTAAAATATGCAATTTGTGCTAAAAATATAAGTAAAAAAATAACAGAAATTTTGTTAAATTAAACTACGAAAAGCAACAGTCACAAATCGTTACAAAATGATACAAATTTGAAGCTCTATTAGATTACTCAACCTAATAGAATTTGATGTAGTCCTATAAAATAAATAAATGGAACGCACCTAAAATCGTATTAATATTACATTGTCATCGGGTTTAAATAAGTATGGGAATTGAACCTCAATCAGATATTTGGAAGTGAGTTAAAATTTGAATATAAGTTTTGAACTAGGAAAATTTACATACGAAAACTATGAATAAAATAAAAGCTTATCAAAATAACATACCTTTTTAAATAAAATCACGAAAAGAATTAACTTCATTTGCTTACAAAATAAAAAATACGTAAAATTACAATTGAGGATATGAATTTCAAAACTCGACTTATCGCTTTTTGATTTCTCTATCAGTATATACAAACCTCCACTATTGTAACAATGCAATCTCAAAATTTATAATGAAAACCAATAGATGCATTTAAAGTTTTTTTGCTATTTCCCAAAATTTGATTTTTTCGATAAAGAGAATTTTTAAATTCATGTCTTCAGTTATTTTAATAACCAATCTAGAAGTTAATTAATTATAATTAACACTACCGTAAAACTTATACGGTGACAGCGCCTTCAGTTAAATCGCTCATTTAAAACATTTTGTAATTGGAACTATATGTCTGTGACAAATAGTTTAGGAAATAGCCTTTGAACAGCGTTGGAAATCAACTCCCTTTATAATACTTTAAGCACTTAGTGTACGTTCCCTTAAAGCTCCGTCGAACTCATCCGTTTTCAGCTATAGAAAAGTGGTTTAAGTCATGAAATTTAAAGTTTCATAACTCGGTCAATTTTAATGTTACATGAATGAGACCTTTTCTGTATTACTTGCTAGAGTGTTGAAAAAATTTTACTAAATATCACTTATAGGACCGGGGGACCGTATAAAAATTTAATTTTCGTAATTTTCTAGTAAAACATTTTTTTGACCAAAATCGCTTAAAAAACAATTCTTTGCATTTTTTCAAGCATTTTTGCAATTGGAACTATATGTCTATGACCAACGGTTTAGAAATTAGCCATTGGCCACCGTTGAGAGGGGACACCCTGTATAGTTTCTAAGTCGACCTGTAAACTAGATGCGTTTGAGTGCAAAAAATGAATTTAAAAATGAGTCTGAAAAAACGCAATTTGTTATATTTTCTCAATCTTTCAATCACCATAAAGTCGGAAAATTCTGTTCAAAATACCTTTTTTGGCTGCCTTTTTTTAAATATATTCTGACTTTATTGAAAAATCGACCAATTCGCCATTTTATACAGTTGCTAAATAAGAGAATCTGTCATTTGGATGCGAGCAAAATTGAATTTAAAATTGAGTCTGAATATAAGCAGTTTGGATTTGAGTTTTTTTCTCCAACTCCTATTTTTGTTTAATTTATTTTTGCTAGAAAAATTAGTCCTATGTAAACTTGTTAATATAAAAGTTGTAGATATTATTGAGAAGATGTAAAATAAATTTAATTATATTTGATTGCTTAAGAATTGAGTAAGTTATGGATTTTTTTCTCCCCCCCCCCTTTTTTTCTTTTCGTCGGTAAAAGTTGGTTCTATCAAAAACCTATAAATACAAAAGTTTCAGATAATGTTGAGTACATTTATATAAAAAATTTAGTTGGATTTGATATCTTGAGAATTGACAAAGTTATGATTTTTTTTCGCCCCCATTTTTAACTTTACCAAAAAATCTGTCATGCAGCTCATTTTTGAGAAGTAATATAAACTTTAAACTGATTCGATATCTATTTTATTTAAGAAGTTATCGCGTTTTTTCGGTTTTCACCTCTCCCCCCCATGAAATGTTTTTCGGGTTACTTTTAAACTTTAAAATGTAATATCTCCCGTTCTAATTGTTTGATGAATATGAAACTTGCTCTGAGGGTTAATCCAAGATATCCAATTATGGGGGGTCGGGTGGGACCGATACAGAAACGGTTCCTATTGCAGCAGATCCATTCGATTAAGAGCGACTCGGTCTTTGAAATTTTCGACCAGGGTTAGTTCAATATTTTAAAAAATAAATGTTAATAAATTTGAAAGTCTTACTTTTTTCACTGAGACATGTTTTTTTTGGACTCTGCATTAATTGAAAATGAATAAGTATAGATATCTGGTGACTTTTGAAAAAAATAACAAAATATTTTCCGCCTTATTGGACTTTCTGTGATAGATATTTTGGAATACATTCATGACTATGTGATGTTAAAGCTGCTAATCTCTTACTTGGGTGGTACCAAATTTATTAAGTTGTGTAAATATTTAAGAAATGGTGTTCATATAAATGATTTTTCTAATCTTCTTGTACACCAGTGTATCGAGGATCTTTTTCGCGTGATTTTGAAACCTTGGTCAAATTATTGATTATTAATTTAATGCAAAAACTTTTAGTCTTTTGAAAAAAAAAATGAATCGCGAGTGTACTGGGGAAAAAAGTGTTTTGGCGCTAAAAGATTACAATTTAAGATTTGAATTTTTCTTTATTTTGATCGTAAAAAAATGTTTCTTTAGAATTTAACAAGTTTTTTTAAAATTATTTAAATATATCTGACAACACGATTAATTTTTTCATCACTTTATAAACTTTGTTTCTTTTTTTTAGAAAAAAAATAACCAATATTGGTTCCCTATCTGACGCGAAAAAACGGGCCGAACAGAAACATGTATGGATAAAAGACTATTGTCTTTTTCCTTAAACATGTTTCTGTTCGACCCGTTTTTTCTATTTTTTTCATCAACAAGTCCCTTTTTTTTAAAAGTTTATCTCGAATCCAATCGGCGAAAACAATACATTCGATTCTCGAACAATGTGGCATTTTATCATTAAGCAGTTTTCGATGGATTCCACAGCCGTTTACTAGAATGTATTTCAGTGGGTGGGATATTGCATCAAATTTTGGGCATCCAAAATCTTCCAAGTTCACATATGGAATACCCAGGTCTTGCAGTACGTCCCTTTCAACGTGGCCCCCTTTATATGCTACAATGTATTTTTCATCAGTTTTTTGACACTCATACTCGGCCTTTACAATTGTTTCAAAAAATTCAAAGTCAAAAAGATGTTTTTCGTTATCCAGGGGTTCAAGAGTTAGCCCGTGCAAGTTGTTTGTGCAATAGTTTATTGTTTTCCAATCTTTCCAGGTCGCTTGATTAGCCAGGTGGTTCAATCTGAAGGTGTACGTGCCGCTATCGCCTTTCGTCATTGAGGCAAATCCCAATTCTCGGCAGTAAAATATTCCCTCGATGCGGAATCCGTCGAAATAAAGGACCATGCGAATTTTTGAAAGGCTCATGATTCAAGACAAAGTTCTCAGATAAAGAAAATTTCAACTAGTCGATAAAAAGTGGTAGCAAGGCTTTCTGACAAGAGCAGAAGGATGCTTTGGTCACAACGCGACCCCCTTTTTATATAAAAGACTTGTCAAAACAACCGGACTGAAATAAAATTATCAGAAAGGATGTAGCTATTTTTTATCGCTGTCAACAGGAAGCCAAAGTGTAAAAAATATCAGAACCAACTCTGAAAGAAACTTCTAGAACATTTTTATTTTCGGAGGAAATTCTCGGAAAAGAAATGATGCAATTCCTTTTTTATCTGTTTCAACAGATGCGCACGAGAAAATAGTTATATAATTGTTTTCTAGAACATTTTATTTTCGGAGGTCATGAGATTAAATTCTCGGAAAGGAAATGATGCAATTCCTTTTTTTATCTGTTTCAACAGATTGCGCATCACGAGAAAATAGTTATATAATTATTTTCTAGAACATTCAGTTTATTTTTAGAATTTTTGGAAAATATATTACGGTCATTACAAGTTCCTTGTAAAATCTTTACTTGATATCATCTTTTTTATACCTCGAATATTTCAATATTTAACAAGTTTTCAATTCTAACTTGCGTTTTTCTACAAGTAAATTTTAAAATGCATTAATATTTATAGGAAAAGATTTCCCTTACATTATGGTCAATGGGACTGTTTTTAAATACATCAATAGCTTTTACTGAATTTCCCCCTTACATTATAGTCAATGGCGAAAAAAACTGTTTTTAAATACATCAATAGCTCAAAAGATTTCCCTTAAATTATAGTCAATGGCGAAAAAAACTGTTTTTAAATACAGCTCACAAGCTTTCCCTTACATTATGGTTAATGGGGTCTGTTTTTAAATACATCAATAGCTCAAAAGATTTCCCTTACATTATGAATAAAAAGCCCAACAATGATTATGTGTAATTTATTTTTCGAAAAAATGCAAGTTTTGCTTTTTAAATTTTGCAATATTGGATTTAACCCAAAAAAATGGGCCCCAACAATGATTATGAGTAATTTATTTTTTGAAAAAATGCAAGTTTTGCATTTTAAATTTTACAATATTGGATCTAACCCAAAAAAATGGACTATAAAAGTCTTTCCATGTCTCCCAACAATGATTATGTGTAATTTATTTTTCGAAAAATGCAAGTTTTGCTTTTTAAATTGTCCAATATTGGTTATCTATCTAACCCAAAAAATGGGCCGAACGAGGCATGTATGGATAAAGATTATAAAAGTCTTTCCATAACACATGCCTCGTTCGACCCATTTTTTTTTTGTTTTTTTCTTTTACCATTTAAAAAATGGTTTTTTTTTAACATAAACATCTTGTCCAAAATGTATCAGAACTTTTCTGGGGGGTTCTGACATTCTCATGTGCTCCAAATTTCCTTCATACAAGTGAACTTCTCGTCGTTTTAATATACATTCATTGGCCAAGTCCTCGTAGAGATCAAAAGTTCTGCGTCTGAATTCGTTTAGAAATTGACTGAAAGTCTGTGAATTCGAATAATTATCAGCCATTATTTTAATTTTAATGGCTTTCTTATATTCCGTCGTGATTCTCATATATTCAAGCGGTAGGATCCTGGCCACCTCTGGGTTTTGAAAAGTGTATACCAAATATTCAGCCGCTCGCCTCTTGCATGCTCTCAAAATTTTCAGAGCCTCTTCAATTGAAAAAATCCGAATTTTCAGAGACCCACGGGGCAAGTCCATTCTCTTATAAATCACATCTTTCACTCTTAGATGGGCGTGTGCAGAGGCGTACTGGTGCAAATTTTTGTATTCAAATATTCGAGCAATGTCCGTTGCCCTAACAAAGGGCAAGCCATCGGATGACAAAACTACGAGAATGGGAAAAGAAAGCAGATCGTTGACTAAATAAAAAAACATTCTGACTGGAGATGAGGAACGACAACAGGAGCTCAAGCAAATGATAGCTTGCTCGGCTAGGCAGACCCGTATTTATACCGCATTCGACCTCGAAAGATCTTTCTAGAACTTCCTGCTTCACCAGAATTCCGTTAAATAGGTCGTAGAAAAAAACAAACTAAAATAATCATGTCATCCTGTTTCAAGGAAAACTGGTTACATAAGAGTCTCGACCTGTTTTTTATTTCTTTGACATAGATAAATTTACCAGCATCCTGTTTTCCGAGAAGCCGGCCTTGTTTTAGTTTATTTTTAATCCGCCACGTGCAGCCCGATTGTTGCGCAAGGTCACGCCTAAATTTCAACACAATGTTCAAGGACTTTCTTTCCAATCCATATAAATACTCCAATGTTGGTAGATATCATTTCTTTTAACCTCCTGACTGCCGCCGGCTGATTTTTTCACACACTAAGCTGCAGGTTTCACTGCAACATAAGCAATATTTAAATTAGTCCACAAATAAAACCCAGTTCTGAAAAATTAAGTTAGGATTGATGCTATCAAAGATTATACACCGATACTAATAACGCATCAGGTTGGAAAAAACATCTTTTTTTATATTTTTAATAAATTACAGAGAAAACAACATTACAATATTACCCTTTGGCTGGGCAGTCAGGGGGTTAAAAAAAATCAAGTAAAGAAATGAAGTGGAAAGACGCATTTTGTGGAATTTGTGCTCTTATGGAACTTGGGTTCGCTTTGTTGACGTTGTTTTTCGCTTGTACCATTGTGTAAATAAACGCAAACAGTGGAATTTTATATATATTTTTAACGACGTTAAAAATTTATTTTATACATGTTCCCCTTAACCCCCACGTTCCAATTTTTGCATATTTTTTCGTTTTGAAAAAAATCCAGAGGGGTTAGAGTGCTCGAAGAATTTTGCAGCCGACTGTTAAAAAGAGGCTCTGTTACCGTAATTTTAGATAAGGTGTTGATTTTGCGGTACCTGTCAATTAAACCATGTTTAATGTAGCATTAAATTTTTACACAGTACATGTTCCCCCTTATGGGCGTTATGGGTATTTAGATATTACGTAGTTGCATGGAGTTATTATAGTATGAAGTAAGTTTTATTTTAGATGAGTTCTGAATTTTGCTGAGGAAAATTTTTACGCATGGGGTTTATTGGACCGTATGCGAGTAATAGAAAGTTTATTGTGGAGAAATTTTTGGTAAAGTTGCAGTAGTATTTAAGTATTGAGGAAAATTTCGTAAGTTCAATGTTCTGATGAATTTTAGCACTCCCAGTGGAGTGGGTTATTCTTAAAGAGAAAGTAATTAGTTTTGGAAGTTTTAAGAGTTTTGACAGTTTTATGGAGGCTATTTTTAAGGTAGGAGGATGATTGGATTGAATATATGAACTTGGATGCAAACTGATGATTTTGTAGTGGTGAGTTAAAGTGTAATATTTTGAAAGTTATGTTTCGGTACCAAATTTCACCCACCACTTTGTTTTTTGTACGGTTCGAAATTTATAACAAGAAAAAGTCCAGGGCATGCATTGTGCCCAGTCCTTTTTCGCTGTAGATGCCGAGAGGGGGGGATTGTGAGGGAGTGACCTTTGGGATAAAGGCACTCTAGCATTTTTGTGAGGTCATGACGTCAATGATTTAACATGTGTAGCGTGGAAGCGACATCTATCCTCTCTTTAACTTTCTAGAGCGTGTGTGTCTTCCTCGGTTCTACAAGTTATGTCGCGGTTCGAAGCAATATGCAAATTTATAGTATCTCAGTTTGCTGCATATAAAAGCTTTGAGTGTGAAGGAGTGGGTGTGTAGCGGCGTAAGCCGTCAAGCAGTGGATTGAATTAGATCGATTTATAGCAAGTTATTATTTAGCCTCCAGTGATTTAACGAGGAGTTTCGAAGTGAGACAGCTAGAAGCGTTTGCCGATTGAGTTAACTCAGAGCAGAGCTATTCACAGAGATTGCCGTGGGTAAGAGATAATTTAGTTACGTTGAGTATTTTAGATAATAAAGAGTGTGTTACAGCCACGGGCTGTTTAATAAAGCTTTTATCTAGCAGTTTAGCCGAAGTCTAAGTGAGAAGTTTATTTAAAGTGCCCCGACTGAGTCTAGAGCCGGAGCTGTGAGTGTAGTTGTGTTTAATCTTTTAGTATTGTGACTAGTTAGTCGAAATTATCGAACTGAAAGCTCCACTTCCCCTGAGCCCTAACAGTTTAAATAAACTGTGGTTTTAGCTTATATCTCGAGTTATGTCTGCATTTAACCACCCTCACGTCACAAGTGACACCCAGTATGTGCATCCATCCGTTACACAATATGTGAAAACAATACTGCCAAACTATTGTAACCTACTATGTGTTTGTTCATACCTCCAAAATTTTAAATTAATGATTTATGGTACAAAGTTAAATGTTAATTATAAATATCTTCTTCAAATGCTTGTGTGTGATTTAAACAATTCAGAATATATGCTAAGCACTATTTGTCCAGATGAACAAAACCTACTAGAAATGCTATTCGTCCATTTCAATGGCCCCGAAAATATTTTGGTTGATTGACCGTTTTTAAAAAATCTGAAATTTTTATGTACAACAACCCTAATATGAGGGAAGATCAAAATGACTATTATTTTAATTTTAATATTTTTCGTTTGAGCATGGTGGCCATCTTTGTTTCATCGTGTGCAGGTATTTCCTCACATTGAAGTTTGATATCTCTTGTGTGGTTCGAGATAAAAATCTGTAATTCTGGCTTTTGATAGTATTTTATGGTAGTGTTACGCACAAAAAATTTCAAGAAGGAAATTTTAATATAAGCTGAGATACGGTGATTTAAAAATGTTAAGAAATGCTATTACGAGTACATTAGGAGAAATGAGATTAGTATCTTTTATTACAATATTTACACAGAAAATATCGTTTATTGAAAACAGTTTAATAATAAATGTTTAATTTACAGATATATGCTGAACAAAGAGCTTAACACTATTTACGACAGATGTTATAAGTTGGACCAGTTACTGTTGTCAGTCCATCACGCTGTTCTTTCTCAAAATTTTATTTGAAGCCACCCAAGTCTTGTCATCCCTTGTTAACTAGAATGAAATTCTCTAGGTTTAATAATTAAAACCATGTCAACTCGATCAGTTGCAACCCATTTTCTATAATTTACTTTTTCTGAAATGTTTTCCGAGTAAAATTGTTGCAATAACATTTCTAGTAGGTTTGTTAATCTGGACAAATAGTGTATTGGCTTAACCTACATTCTGAATTGTTTAAATCACACTGAAGCATTTGAAGAAGATATTTGTAATTAACTTTTAATTTTGTACCATAAATCATTAATTTAAAATTTTGGAGGTATGGACAAACACATAGTAGGTTACAATAGTTTGGCAGTATTGTTTTCACATATTGTCCATGTCATATCTCAGCTTGTAGTCAAATCTCCTTCTTGAAATTTTTTGTACATAACACTTCTACACATTACTATCAAAGGCCAGAATTTCATATTTTTATCTCGTGCCTCACTAGAGATATCAAAGCCTAAAAAAAAGGGGGGGGGGTTGAAATTTTTGACGAATTTCGGAATTTTTTTCGCAAAGAGAAATCAACTCCCAGATCTGGGGCCTGGTGTATGAGTACACGCACTTTTGACCTATTTGTAGAAAAAATTGTGCAAGTTTGACAGTTTTCCTTGCACGAAAAATTTCCTCTTGCTTACCGATAGAGTTTGGAATTTTTTTTAAATTTTGTGCAAAAATTTCACTTGTAAAAATTTATTTTTAAAAATTATTCTACCACCGTATATTTAGCCTATTTTATTCTGAACAAAATGCTGCAAACCCCATTTCAATTGGGAAAATAAAAAACGAGATATTTGCAATTTTGTGTATCCTAGTATCTGAGAAAATCGCTTCACACGATGAAACAAAGATGGCCGCCATGCACAAACAAAAAATAGTAAAATTAAAATAACGGTCATTTTGAACTTCCATCATGTTAGGGTTGTTATACAAAAAATTTCAGATTTTTAAAAAATGGTCGAGCGACCAGTGCTGGACCACTTGAAATGGATTGACCCAACTGTAAGAAATTCCTCATAAGTGAGGTTAGCACCTCCCACAATTCTCTTAAAATGAAATTTGAAGGATTTTATTGGGGCCTCCCAAAGACCCCCGAAATTGGGTGATCTGGGGGGAATAAATTTCCACTCAATGCCTTCACTAGACAAGTACGCTGCTAATTTCTCATCAGGTTTTCTTACTAATTCATAAAAGACCCTAAGAGTTTTATCTGCCCCAATAAAATTTTTCGCATTATCAGAATACAATTTGGCACATTTACCTCTGCGTGCGATGAATCTTTTCATTGCCGCAATAAATGATTAGGAGGTTAAATCTGAGACAAATTCTATATGCCTTAAATACAAAACAAACAAAAATACAGATATAAATTTTTTGTAAGATGGTCCTACGTGCATAAAAAATTTTGATCATAAATGGCCCACACAGATCAACACCCGAAATATTAAAGCAATAGTCCAATTGTACTCTATCCCTGGGTAAATCACCCATCAATTAATTTGCAATATCCGGTTTAGCTTTAAAACATGGAATGCACTGATGAACCACCTTTCGAAATATTGCACGACCATTTATTGGCCAAAACTTATCTCTTACTAAGGATAGTAAAGTTGACGCACCAACATGCAAATATTTCTTATGATAATAATTTATAACAATTAGAGTAAAATTATTACTCTTTGGTAAAATCGCCGGGTTCTTTTTCGAAAAATTTAAATTACTGTTATCTAACCTGTCACCAACCCTTAAAATTCCAAATTCATCTAACAAGGAAGGTCTCCATACGGGCATACTCAGAAAAATCTGAAAAAATTACAGAATGATCTTCTCATATAGTTATATATGTTTATAAAAAAAATTTCGGCGGAACCTCCTTATAACGTCCGTAAAAAAATAATAAAAAATTCGTTTATTTGGCGATTTATCTCCGGTTGGCGAAAAAACGAAATTTTGAAAAATACGCTTTTACGCTTCGAATACTTTTTAAAGAAAAAACTTTCTATGTTCAATTTATTTAAATAAGTTTAGTTTAAGTAATTTTAGTTTTGCATTTTTACTTTACTTTAAGTGTAATTTTGTCATATACGTTTATATTTACTTATAACAAAATGTAATTAATATATTTTATCATTTAAAACACAATTTAAATTGATTAAAATTGTTCCAAATTGAAAAATACACTGTTAAAAATCTGCTGCATATTGTTGCAACGCATTCCCTTGCTTGTATAGAAAACGGTTACTTGGCCGTGAAATGGAGCTTTCTCATTGGTTGGAATAGAGATATTATATACAAGCGGTGGAGTGCGTTGCAACAAAATGCAGCAGATTTTTAACAGTGTTATGACACGGTCAATTCACCATGCTATGGAGCATTCTCATTGGTCAGAAGAGAGATATTCTATAAAAGTAGTGGAGTGACGTTGCAGTAAATGCTGCAGATTTTTAACAGTAAAGTCAATTAAAATCAATTTTCAGATTCGTTAAAATCGTCTGCTTTTGGCGAGGAAATGCACTGCTCGCCAAATCCCGCGTCGCTTTCAGCTTTTCACGCCAATTATTCCAAACTATTTTATTTTTTTACATATCTAGTAATGTAATTCCGCCGCTAATTTTCACTGATCCTTTATTACCTACATGAGTAGTTTAATTCGTATTTTTTTCAAAAAATTCTGAGTATGCCCCCAATGGAGACCTTCCTTGTAAGTAAGGGTTGAGGTAGAGGTCTGCACGGGCCGAATTTTCCAGGCCCGGGCCCGGCCCGGCCCGGCCCGAAAGTTAAAATTTCGGCCCGAGCTCGGCCCGGTCCTGAAAAAAGTTTAAAATTCGGCCCGAACCCGGCCCGGCTCGAGTGAATTTCTACAGAACATTGATCTTTAATCTTATGGAAGAGTTCTGACCAAAAAAAAATTATATTAGTCCTTTTTTTCCATGTTTATAATCTCCATTTATGCAGAAGTGCCGTAGCCTGCGATATTTATGCTTTTAAATGAATCTTTGTTTGTTGTATGTAAATGTTTCAGTTATCACTAGTATTATTAATCCATATTCCCTGTAATGGAGACAAAAAATCGAAAAAGCGGTATATGGTAAAATTTCCAAAGACGAAATCGCTTTGGAACGAAAAAAAATGCATTCCCTTCTTAACAGATGTAAATGTTTAATATATTTTTTTCTCCCGTATTTTTGTATTCATTTTGCATGGATAAACATTTTAAAAGAAACTTTCAGTTTTCAGTTTAAAAAAAAAATTCCATCATAATCTTTTTTTTGTGTGTGTGTGTGTGTGTGTTTAATTCTATTTTAAAACGGCTAGTAATCTACGATTCTTTAAAAGGAATAAATTCTAATGTTTAATTGTAGAATAATGACGGCTTAAAAGTATATGCTTTTTTTGCAGAAATTTATGGACAAAGCCAAATATTACTGATTTATAAAAAGTTGAGAAAAGGATTTTCATATGGGAAGATTCAATAGGAACTGATTATTTTGGTCCATGAAAACTAGGAAGAATGGAATCAGTCTCGGCTTCTAACGGAAAAAAAAAGTTAAGCCTGGCCCGATACTCCAGCAAAAAAATTAAGGCCCGACCCCAGCCTGGCCCGAAAAGATTAGTGACTAGGCCCGGCCCGGCCCGGCCCGAAAGGATTAGTGACTAGGCCCGGCCCGGCCCGGCCCGAGTCTTCAGAAGTAAGGCCCGAGCCCGGCCCGGCCCGAATGCCATTATTGGAAATCGGCCCGAGCCAGGCCCGCGGGCCGGGCCAGGCTCGGGCTTCGGGCCGAGGCCCGGCCCGTGCAGACCTCTAGGTTGAGGCCTTTCAACTTGCTACTCGGACTTAACGATCCTTTAGTCTAAAGACTATGTATGTCTGCACTGAACTCATTATTTTGTACTGATTTAACTAACTGTCTCTCTGCAAGCTCTAATTCTGACGTACTCAATGGTCCATTACTTCTGTACAAAGGATTCCTTACATTCATCATAAATCTGAAAATATAGCTAAGATACTAAGAATACGAACAATCGTTAAATAATTATTACTAAGATTAATCAAGTTATTTACAAAACAATTCTCGGTAATATTACAATTTACAACATTAAATTCATTAACGATTTTAACATTAAATTTGAGCTTTTTATTGAACTCATCATTTGTTTCTGGTATGGTTATTGAACGTTGAGGATAATCACTGTTCTGAAGAAATGAAGGTCCCTCCACCACAATTCACAGTTTACAAGTTTGTCAGGATCCATATCTCTGGAAAGTTTGTCAGCAGGATTTTCTTCTGAGCAAATATGATGCCATTGTTCAGCACTAGAGTTTTCTTGAATGTTAGCCACTCGGTTTTGAACAAATTGCTTAAGGTCGATAGGTTCTTTTTGAATCCATGCTAATCATTGAATCTGACCAAAGGAAAACATTAGTCACTATTATTTTCATGGATGATAATACTCGGTTTACCAGTTTGGTTAGCAACACTGCTGCACATAACTCCAGTCTTGGAATAGTTAGACTCTTTATCGGTGTAACGCGCGACTTGCTAGCGATTAAATTCACCATCACATTTCCTAAGGAATCACTGGATTTGCAATAAACTGCTGCCCAATAGCAACGTTCTGAGGCGTCTGCAAACCTGTGTATTTCTATAATTTCTGGGTTTTCAATTATAATAAGCCTACGAATTTTTATATTATTTACACATTTAAACGAAATAAGAAATTGATGCCACTCGTGAAACTCTGATCAGGAAGCTCGCCATTCCAGTCAATATTAATTCTCCACAATTTTTGCATTGGTATTTTGGCTTTAGATATAACTGGACCAAGAAGTCCCAGAGGATCAAACAGTCTCTCTATTGTTGACAATACTTTTCGCTTGGTGTAGGAATTGCTCAATTCCACCTTAACTCGAAAAGTGAAACAATCATCCTTTGGGTTCCACGAAACCCCTAACGTTTTAGTTTCATTTTCATTTTCAAAATTGTACACTTCTTCATATGTCAGCGAAAGATTTTTATCACTTGTACACCACTTATGGAGTCTCATACCTGTTTTATGCATAATCGCTATGAGTTACCTCTGCAACTCTTTGGCTTCCTCAAGCGTAGGTGCACCACACAAAATATAATCCATGTAAATATTTTCACGAAGAACCGATGCTGCCATAGGATATCTATCTCCTTCATCAAACGATAGTTGGTTGAGCGTTTTCATTGTTAAATAAGGTTCACTAACCGTACCGTATGTAACGGTCTGTAGTTCAAAAATTTTAGGCTCTTCATCGAAATTATCATTCCACAAAATTCTCTGCAATGGGTGCTGACTAAGATCAATGCTTATCATTGGATACATCATTTGGACATCCGCAGTCAGTGCATAAACATGCTCTCGAAAACTAATCATGATGGTAAATAAGTCATTCTGAATGACACCGCCATTATATTGCAATGAGTTAAGTGATGTGCCACGAGTGTGCAGAGCAGTTGAATACAACTCTCAGTTTTGTGGTGGACTTTTCTGGTCTAAATATACCATGATGTGGAGCATAATACACAACGCCAGGTTCCTTTACTTCTTTAACCTGTTTCATATGTCCCAACATTTCATATTCATTTAAAACACCTTTATACAATTTGAAGTATTCCTTATCTTTTGATAAGCGAGTTCACAGCGATTTGAGTTTTGGAGTTGAGAGCTCCCTAGATTGGCCTAAACACGAAGGATTTTCCTTTAAAGGCATTCTCACCACGTATCTCCCTTTCTCATTTCTCCAATGCGTACGCGCAAAATGCTGCTCACATATCTCAAATTCTTTACTTTTTGATAACTCTACTTCGACGTTTTAAACTTCCCAAAACTTTTTTAATGTTTGGTTTAAATCTTCCTCCCGAATCAGCCCACAATGAACTCTTACATCCCTTTCCTGCTCTATGCATCCACTAGCCACATATCCAAATACGGTATTTTGCAAAAGTAAATTTGAACTCTCAGAATATAGTTGTCCTGGTCTTAATAGCTCATAAAATAGTTCTGCTCCAAACAACATATCAATTCTATCAGGGAAATTAAATCTATAATCTGCTAACATAGTTAAATCTGGTACTTCAACATTTATGTTAACCACTTGTTGCGGAATTAAATCTGTAATTTTCCTTACTACTAGCATAGTCAATTCTCTTTCAAAACTTTTATCTCTATTCGCGATTTTTGTATTTACTCAGCCTTTTATTGTCATAGAAGTGTCATCCAAACACGAAATTAAAGTATTCGTTTTATTAATTCTAAGCTGCAATCGATTAGCACGCTGTGAAGTAATCAAACAGGCTTGTGAACCGACATCTAGTAAGCAACTTCCTGCCATACCGAAAATTTATCTTTAATGAGGATACGCCCCGTACTTAATAAAACGGATTTTGTTTTATTTTTCTCAAAATTAGAGGCGACAGTCTGACTCGAAGGGTAGGAAAAGATTTCTTTGGGTTGTGATTTTTTTATTCCTGCAGCCGATTGAAACACATGGCCAACATTTTTATTTTGATTATTTAATTCCATTTCTTCTCCAGGAAAATGTATCAGTTCAGAATGCGGTAGTTTACATCTAGGACAATTTTTAGATTTACATTTCTGTACGCAACAATTATAATTTAAACATTTGAAACATGCTTTATTTAATTTCACAACTTCTATTCTATTTTTTATGGACAGTTTTTTGAATTGCGGACAAGAATGTAAACCATGATACTCATTAGATTTACACAAGACACAGTTCACATTTTTTGTTTCCGAAAAAAATATATTTGAAACGCTCCTTTGAGGCCGATTTTGAAATTTATTTGTCGCTATACGTCTTTTTTCATTTATCGTATTTCTCGAATACACATTTGATTCACCTTTAGATTTATTTTTAATCGACAAAAAAATATCGCATTCTCTTCCTAGTTGCTGTGATTTAAAATATGAGTCTGCTTGTTTAATTGCGATATGATTCATTAATTCGCGATCTAAAGAACTGAAAATTTTATCTGAAACAATCAGATCGCATAATGATTTAAAATCATTTACCTCACGCAGATTACAGTAATACTGAAAATTTGAACTCAGCCTAGCTGCAAATTGAACGTAACTTTCCGATGGTAATTTTTGCGCACTCTTAAAATTGTTTGAACATTCTTGTGCAGTAGGTTGAAATTCCTTTAAGACTATATTTTTCAATTTATCATAACTAATCAACTCTTCATCTGATAAATAGATCATTAAATTGCTCGCTTTTTCCCCAAGAATATTTAACAGAATTTCTGCCATAAACTCTTCAGGTACATTTTTAGTTCGAAACGCTTTCTCAAGAGATTGAAAAAAAAGATTAAATGACTCAGCTCTCGATGGTAAAGGAATAGTTAAAGTTTTAATACTTTTAATAAAACTTTCTAAGTTATTGTTCCCTATTTCCGTTTCCGATTTTTCTGTTACGGACGGCAATTTTTCCCGAGACTCTTTACGCAATTTGGCTATTTCTAATTCTTTCTCTAATTTGAGCTAATTTAATTTTTTCAAATTCAGAATTTTGGGATGGTTCTTTACGAATATTTGCTAATTCTAACTCCTTTTCTAATTGCGCTAATTTAATTTTTTCTAATTCTAATTTTGTTTTCTCAGTTTCCTTTCGCGATTTATACTCCTCAACAATCGAATTAACTATGCTTTTTAATAACTGCTCATTTGAATAATATTCACTATTGTCTATAATATTTCTTAAATCAATAATTTTACTACTTTCAGAAGCAGTTAATCCCAATTCCTCAATTACGAGCTTAAGCTCGTCTTTATTTAAATTATCAATAACAGACATAATTTAATAAAAATAAACTAGAAAATTGCTCTTACCTCACTCAAATCGCTGCGAAAATCCCGAAGTAGAGTCATTCTAATGCTTAATTTATCTTCTTAGGCACAATACTTCACTGATTTAAGCAGAATATTATTCGACGAATCTCACAATGAAAGTTTCAGAAAACATCTTTCATAGAACAATCATTAGAATTCAATTTCATAGAACTAATATCACATCAGCACATAGTTCAAATTCGATGATTATTCACTCACATAAATAATTATTTTCACCTCCCGGCACGACGGTCCATGTAAATTAAATGCACACACAACACAATTATTCCATAGTCACTGGTTATATTTAAATCACTTTATTAAAAGAATAACTCACTAGCAGCTCACTGCCGCATTATCGTCTGCACATTTCTCAATATATTATATTTATTTTATATTTATTTGCTTTGAGGTAGGCGCTACAGCTATTCGCCGGCATAACCTCCAATGATTACAAGAAACCATACAGAACGCTTTATTACAGATTATCCAGTATATACATTATAACAGGGATAACACAGACACCCATGCCGCTATCTGGACTCGAACCAGGGACCAGCGGTGTGGGAGCAGCTGCCGCTACCATCCACACCACTGGGTCGGCCCACATTTCTCAAACACAACTTTAGGATAAAAACAGAAAAAACACTTCACCTCATTTCAGTTTCTGGATACTGAGATTTTAATTATAAGTGGCACGGTATCGTCTGCCTACATGGAACAGCATCTTTAAAATCATGATATACCCCCCTCCCTCCCTACATGCTATATCACAAATATTTTATTACATAAAAAGCAAACTTCCATTTTTTTTCTGGAAGACTCTGAAAATAGCATTAACCCTGATAAGTGACTTCACTTTATTTAATTTAACAAAATCATATTTTTTTTTAATAATACAAGTATGTTTTTACCATAACTCTATGAATGTAATGAGGCCATGGATCTTCACATTTGCATCCAGAAAAGTTTATTGTTTTATTGGCATTTCAAGTTTAAAAGTGATTAAGCCTACATTTTAAACTTCGTATAATTTCTTGAAATCTCTCTCACATTTTGTATTACATCTGACAGAATTGATACATTTTATAGCGGATTTTTGTTTTTCAGTAAGAGTAAATGATATTCGTTTATCACCGAGACTGCATTGATAACATAATTCAAAGTAGCATTTCCTAATTCGCGTTTTTATTCATTTTTAGTAATTATTTTTCTTTCCCTTCAAAAGAAAATTCTTTAATAGAGGCTTTTCTTTTCCCATTATTATTATTTGGCTATCATGTATTCTCCGATTATAAATTTTTAAATGCATATGTCACGAATTATGTTTATATATTGTATATGTGGTTTGCAGAAGGGCCATAAGAAGTTTAATTTATATTTCTTTCTTTCTTTGATTCACACTTAATATCATAAAAGCAGTACCTCATGTAAATAATTCAAAACATTTTGTAGGTTAAACATGTCAGTTTTAGATATACACTGCGAAATTTCGTATAGAATTGTTCATTCATGAGGCTTAATGCACTATAAATGAATGTACGGTTTTTTTTTTAATATGTAGAATAAAAAGAGGTGTGTTTTGTTAAAATAATACTAAAATCAGAAAAATAAAATGTTTTTTTAATATATAAGAGGTATGACGATAACATAAAAAATCACATAATTATTTCGGTTTCAGTGTATTTTGAAGTTTTAAATAAGAATGTTTCGGGGTTTAATTTCTATTCAACTATTTTTTATTTTTTTCATCAATTATTTCATTTTTAGACACTGTCACTAGTTTAAATAATATTTTTTAAAAAGGCAGAAAATTTGCCAATAACAAATCTGAAATTGCCTCCTTAAAAGGTCACATTGCACCCTGCGGAGCGTACACCCCACGTTCGGAACCATTAATTTAGATGCATTCCATTAAATAATATTTTCGGTGAAAATAAATTAATAAAATTTTTTACAGAATTTTTTTTTTACTGGAAAAAAGTATCCCTACTGTATTTTCTATATTTTGTCATATTTTATGCTGTAGAAAGATATAATACATATACATAGCTATTTATATGAATCAAATTGAGATGCGATTGACAAGCTTGATAGTTTTTTTTTTGCTATATATATATATACATACATACATACATACATACATACATACATATATATATATATATATATATATATATATATATATATATATATATATATATATATATATATATATATATATATATATATATATATATATATATATATATATATATATATATATATAAAACATTGATTATTGTTGACCTCAAGCTTTTTTTTTTTTCTAAATATGAATATATGCTCGAGCACAAATGTTAAAAGAATATATTTTTGAAATAAAATTTCATAGGCGTTAGTCATTCAGAATTCCTTAAACCCCCTGTATCTTCAAAACTTTTACTTATTTATGAAATTCTTTTCAACTTCTTCATTTTTACTTAGATTGAAGTTGATAAAATGCATCCTTGACCTTGTCAAACATTTCCAGATTCTTTGAAATCATTAACCACATTTCGATATGATTATTTTGTTTTTATCTAAACACTTCAGAATTTTTAACAATGAATGGAATAAAATAGACCGTGGCAGCTATCCTTTATTCTGTTGAAAATTTTTATAGCTATGGAATTTTTTGTGCCAGAAAGGAATTTTTATAAAATAAACCGACTTAATTCACACATTACTAGACCCAAGGACGTAACGATTGTTTTTATGATAAGAGACAATAAATGAATTTTTGTAAACAGCCCGTTTTCATTGATACAAAAGACTTTTATCTTAAAAGATTACGTTCGATAACAGTCAATTATTTTCTTTTCAAAATGTATAGTAAAATAGATAATACAGATAGGTGTAAGTTTATATAGGTATTTTAAAATCCACAGGTAAAAGACTATTAGGCACAGTACTAGTTACTTAAAAATAGTAAACTCGTAAACTCTTAAAATCACATTGAAAATTATTAGATTCAGTTAATTCTTAAAACTAAAGAAGAATTTCAAAATGGAAAATAAAAATCAAGAATCAAAAAACAGAACAACTTCGTCTACAAGTTCTAATAGTTCTGTTACGGAATACGTTAATGAGCTGTACGAAGAATCGGAACTTGAGTTAAGTAAAGTTGTTAGCATTCAAGTCACTGATGCTAAGTCTACAAAAAGTCATTTGGAAAGCACATCCGGTAGTATAGACAATGAAATTAAAAATAGTAAAAAGCTTCAAGACTTTTCGGTAGCATCCGATTCTAGTGCAAGTTCTTCCCAGTTCTTTCCAGTCGTCGCAAGAGGATTCAGGAAAATGTATTTAGCTGCTTTGATTGTACTGTTTTTTGCAACTTGTATGGGGGCCACAGCAACATATTCAGCAACAGCAGGACCCAAAATGGCAAAAAGTGAACTCAACCCAACAGCTGATCAAATAAGCTGGGTAGCAAGTTTAATGCCAGTTGGAGCTTTAGTGGGTGGAACCGCTGGAGGTACGTATTCTTTGATTTGAAATTTTATAATCATCCTCCTATATTTTGTTTCCATTGTATACTTAAAATAGATAATGATTAAGATGGTGATCACGAAGATAGTTACTACAATAATAATGTTTAAGATACAAAAATGTAAATAACTCGTTTCTAATCTAAAAGCCTACAATCGTCAACATAAGACATTCTCAAACTAATGTGAAAAAAAAAAAAAAAAAAAAAAAAAAAAAAACTTTTTCTACAAATTTACAGTTTACATTTCAGTATTTTTAAATGTTTATTTCTGCATAAGATATCTGAGACTGAAGGCTAATGTGATAATTATTAACTTTTTCCATTTCGGATGCAGTTTAATTCTAAATACACTCTCAATTTCGAAACACCTGAGAATCACAGTCCCAGAATGTAACTGCAAGATAAATAAAAAAAAGTACAAAACTACCACATTAGCTTTCAACTTTAGATACCCATGCAAAAAGAATCATTCAAAGCTATTGAAATGCAAATGAAAAATTAACATAGAAATCTTTCGTTAGCTTTTGGATGTCGTATGCTAACAATTGTTGGTACTTAAGGCTGCTCGTAACTCAGTTTCCGAATTCCCCTCGGTAATGTTAAGTCTGGGCATCTGATGCATTCTTATATTTAAAATATCGCCTCAGAAAATTAATTTTTTTAACTTCTGTTTTCTGTGTAGTTTTATTAAAAGATGTCTTTTTTTAAGTGCGTTCGTAATTATATAAATACGTAGCACCTATAGTGGTCGTCTAAACTCACCTGTCCGTCTGTCTGTCTGCCCACATATAACAGCACAAAAATTACTCAACCGAACGGTTTGAAATTTTAAATATATCATTGTTAGTGAATTTTGTCATGTAACTTCAAATTTTATGAAAATCTTATGAATAATTCTATTACAGGGACAGTCAAAAGTATTTTGTTACATTAGGGCTAGTGGAAAAATAGTTTTAAAAGCATTTTAATGATGTTAGACCCTTTTGTAAATAATGAAATTGATATGCACATAGGAAGGGCACTAAAATATACATTCTGTAGAATATGCGGTGCAAGGAATATTTATTATTCATTTACACAACCACCCAAAACAATTCCTTTACATAATGATATAGGGGGTAACATTGTTTGTGGTGTATCTTAATTATGCTAAACTATTTTACGTGTGATGAAATTGATATACATCACTAAAGTTTACTACAAGTTACTGCTTCTTTAATATAAATTGCATAGTATGCAATACTATAATACAGACCTGTTCAACCTGGCGCGCGCCCGCAGAATACCAGAAAAATCTTACAGAAATATTTGTCTTAATCTGCGAATACCTGGGATTAAATGACTCGGGGATTTCTGTAAAAAAGTTTCTGATATTTCGCGGGAGTCAGATTGGAACGCCCTGCTATATTATATTCGAAATACTGTATATTAGCAATTATTGCATTTTTAGTTGTAATACTATTTTTAAGTTTAACTAAATTTTGCATGTTACATTTTGTGTGTCAATGCTGTACATCATATACAGGGCTCTACAAAATAATTCGTAAGGGTTACTGAGTAGGAACGAAAGGAACTTAAAGGTGCTTTTAAAATGAGTCATGCATTTTTACGCTGAACTGCGTTTAGCACACTAAGATATGCTTCTACAATATAGATAAACTGATAAAGAAGGCCTCACAAAGAATTAGGTTTGGGGAGAGTGGGGCACGTTTGAACATTAAGGGAAAAAAAAAATCAATATATTTTTTATTTGAACTATATTTTTTGCGTTTTAAGTACTGCATAATAAAAACAATGCATCTCTTCATCATATGAACCAGAAATTAAAAGTTTTCATGTAAATTTAAAAAGTTGTGAGGCTTTAAAAAGCTGAAATATTTTTGTTCAAACCTGCCCCATGTAGGGGTACCCTTGAACAAGTAAGGGGCACCTTTGAACAAAAGAATAAAATATGAAAATATTGAGAGTTTTCATAAAAAACTGCATATGTTTCAGAAATATAAATTAATATGAATAAAATTAAATACTTATGTTTTACTGAAATTAATAATTTTTCTATTATTTAACCAAACATAAATTTATCAAAATTGATGTCAAAAATCAGTGTTGAAACAACACGAGTGTCTCTCCAGTTATGTTTGGTTGTAAAAACTTTTTTACAATATCTTTGAAATACACCAATATGGTAATTGATGCTTCTGGAGGATTAAAATTTTTCATTCACACTTTTTATGAAAAAAACATGACATAATCTCCGTTTTATCTAGTACGAAAACTAAAAATAATGTTTGAAAAAGAGTAAATGAAAGAGAATATGCTTTGTTAGACAAACTTGAAAAACCATGAATCATTATTGTGTATCTAGAATTTGCAATTATCAAATAAATGAATGCCATCATCAATTTAGATTTGAAACTTCCTATCGCGATAGAAAGAATCGTGGATTATGTGATAAAGAGCCACTAATATTATCCAGGGGCGTAACTACATAATTTTTCTAGGGGGGGCCACGGTCTCAACTCTTTGATAATTTCCAAACGATAAAAATAAACATTTTTATTAAAACTAGGGTTACACCGAATATTCGGTATTCGGCTATGTTACCGAATATTCGGTTTGGCCGAATATCAAAATATTTAGCTGAATCCAAAACTTGATAAAACCTTTTAAAACACATTTTTAAAAACTTATCACAATTTCTACTTTTAACTGTCAATTTATAAATATATTTAAAATAATTAGAAAGAAAATCATATTTGAATAAAATAGAATATTTTTACATTATTTATTTGCTATTTGTAAAGTATAACTTAAGAAAATTAACCATAAGAAGGATTAAAATAGTGATTTATGAGGATTCTGCTTAGGACTAAATGATGTGCAGATGCAAGTTCCGACATTTTGTTTAATGAATAATCTCTTTCTTGCTTTTCCCAAATAAAAGTCCTTAAACAATAAAGAAAAACTTTTGAGACTAGTAACAGCCATCAAGGCAGATAATTTTTGTTCATGAAACCATTATCATAATCAACTTATTGAGTCATAAGTACATTGTATTTCATCTCACTCTACGTCAAATTTGTGTTTTCGTTTGTTGCTTTAACAATAAATATGATACTATAACTATATTTTCAACTCACATGCTTTGATTTTTGTAAAACATGATATGATGGGAAAGGTGGAAAATGCCACCATTCACAACAAAAGAATTATGAGCTAAACATTCCTTAATTCAGAAGTAAGTTAAAAGTATTTGTACTTTATATTGAAAAAAAAAAAAAAATCTTGGGATATTTAAAAAGGACAATTATGAGACTAAAGTTTTCCTTTAACCAGTTTTTCATTATTTCTCTTTGATTTTAAAATGTTTGTTTTAATTCATAGAAGAAACCATGAAATTAAGAATTTTATTAATTAAAAAAGTCTCATAAATGTGCTTCTTAAATAACTCAAGCAGATTTTTTTCAATACTAAATACTCTTATAAAAAAATCGTATTTATCAAAATATAAGTTTCTGTTATTAAATATTATGTAAATTTGTTTTAAATAGCAACATTTTAATACCTTTAAACTTTGAAATATAAAAAGTACTTGAAACCGAATATTCGATATTTGGTCCAACAATTACTATTCGGCTATCAAAATATTCGGCTATCAATTCGGTATTCGGTTCACCTATCGGCCGAATTTTCGGCATTTGGTCAAAATCACTATTCGGTGCATCCCTAATTAAAACTAATTAATAATACACAACAGAAAACTCACCTATAGATACATTCCTGGGTACTGGTTAATTCACACGTATTGTCAATTAAAAAAACTCAGACAGAACTTTCTTCTATTTTATATATTTTTTAATACTACACATAAAGTTTTTTTTTTTTTTCAATAAATTTTTCAAATGGGGGAGAAAGAAAAAAAAAAATCATTTTGAAGTCTAATCAGTTTTTAATGTGCCCAAAATCGTGAAAGTATTTGACTTATTACAAATATTAAAATTAAATCGAAAATAGAACAATTAGCTGATTCAATATGCTTTTTTCTTCAACTGCTATCATGTCCCCACCACGTCCTGGAAATTGTATAAAATTCGTTATCACAACGCCACCAGCAAACCGATTTTTCTCCAAAATTTTCTCCGATACTTATTGCATAAAATTTTTAAATAAAATAAATGTTACATACATCTGAATTGTAAATTTTGTTGAAAAATTTTGTTTCATGTCCTTCTGCAAATGGCAACACGTACAAATTTTAAATAAAATTTTAGTTTTACAATTTTCTGTACTGCAAATTTGTAAACTTAGAAATATCGTACATTTTTAATTTTTACACCGTCGTATAGGGAAAAAAATTACTTTTAAATGCAATTTGTTCGAAAGTTGTATCTTAATTTGTTTCTGAGTTATTAATTTTTTTGTAGTTTTTAATACTTTTTTTGTCATCGCAAGTATTCCATAAATGCGGACATTATGCTGCGGAAAAGTTTCTCGATTCCTATGGATTCAGCCTTAGACAGAGTTTACTGTAAATTTTTTCTCCCATTAAACGGCATAAAAACTGAAAATATGCAGTGTTTAAAAGTTAAAAAAATTGCAGTAAAATCGAAATTTAATTGCCTGTTGTTGCCACTTACGTACAGACACATTTGCCCTTTATAATATAGACTAGCTGACCCACCCAGCGTTGAGCGCGGCCCGTTATAATAAATTTAAACAAAATTTAATTTTGATTTTTTTTTTATCTTTTAAATGAACCTAAATTCAGGGATCTTATTAATTTCTGCAGCGACTAGCGTGTTCCCAGAAGATCCTCTTTCCGAACGAAACTATAGGATTTGGAACCCCACAACCGAAAGCTGACTGCACTGCACTGGAAGTGCTCACCTTGTGTTTCGTAAAAATCAAGCCCGTAAAATACGAAAAAATAATGCATCACTAATGTTTGAAAAAGCTATTAGCTGAAGCTAAAATAAAATTTCATAATTGTCATCTGCTGAATTGTTATCTAAGTTGAATGAGCCAAATCCCATTGAAATTAGACCTTTAGAACTAAATTAATGAATGCTCCCCAAAATGTTGAAGGTCAGGAAGAGTCATAGACTAAATTTTAAAATTTTGCACTAAGAAGGTGAGAAATTTAGAGAAGGGGGGATGTTTCGCACAAAAAATGTTTAAAAGGCTCTGAGCCGGCCCCTATTATTATCGGAGGTGAGGATAGGGGCAGTGTCTTATATAAAATGTAAAAACATGGGATGGGATTTCAGGTTTAACCTCCCCCCCTTCCCCTCACACACACAAATATACCAACAGCCATTTAAAAAGCTATAAGAAGACACATAAAAATAGTAAGATATGATCTAAAATATTAATGAACTAGCGGCCTTCGCCCGCTACGCTGGTCGGTTTATCTAAAGAAATCTTGAAGAAGTAGTTAGATAAGGTTCAGACATACATTAAAAAAAAAAAAAAAGCAAGTCGATCATTCAAAAAACGTTGGGAAATATCAAATATTTACTGTAATTTTTTAAGAAAAACAAAGTTTCGAAAAAAAAAATTAAATCGAAAAAAAAATTACACTGACATATTAATGCAAGGAAATTTTCCCAGAGAGAAAATTCGCCTTGAATACAATATTTCAAATTCTTTTAATTGCTTATAGGCGTTAATGCCAACATAGTGAAAAAAAATTCCATGCTGGGAATCGAACCCGGGCCATCAGTATGGCGCACTGACGTTCTACCGACTAAACCACATGGAACGACAGCCAGCTTGAAACTTTCTCATACTTAAGTAGACTGGCGAAAACATAACGATAGCGCGTTTTAAAATCGCACAGTGACATCTATTGGATTTTATATGTACTAAAAAACGTTATGTACTAAAAAACGTGAGCAGCGCACCTAATAGTTTCTTTTGTTTCTTTTTGTTACTTTTTTGTCTGTTGTCCGATTTTGATGAAACAAAGCCTATACACTGCCCGGGAGTGTGCATTCTTCATTAGTGAAAACCGCATAAAAATCCATTCAGTAGTTACGAAGATAACCTCGAACAAACAGACAGACAGACAGACAGACAGACAGACAGACAAAAAATTCAAAAAAATTTTTTTTGTGTTTCATTGGTTTTCTTTTATCGCCCTGACTCCATTTTTGTCAATTATCTTCAATGTACAGACACACCGGGTCCTACTGTTTTATTATATGCATAGATGTTAAAAGCAAGGTAAAGTATAATTAGCATAAAATGTTTCCCATTCAACTGTTTCAATTCTAGATAACAGGAGTCTCTATTTGAACGCAAAATTAAAGAAAGAAACAATTAGGGGAAATGCAATACCTGTATGCAACTGCTCTTTCTCTCTTTTTTTCTTTTTGGAGGGTGAGAGAGAGGGGTTGAAGGAGAGGTGTTTTTATGAAAACGATAAATACCATAAATGCTAAATTTATTATGATTATTTATATTTTACATTTCGTCGGCTTTTATGCATCATATATTTACTAAACATTGCTGTATGAACATGTAATATAACAACACTGTTTATTTTATGAATAACAACGGTTTATAAGCTACCTCAGACGAAGCTCTTGGCTGCACTACTTTGCATATATACAATACCACCTCTGAATAGCAAACGCATTGAGACTCTGGAACTTGGATGCTATTCGGTGGGTACGCAATTCAGGGGGGAAAAATTAAAACATACAAATATTATAGAAGTATTGGGGGATTGAAAAAGTTCTCTAAATAGAAATTTCTGTTTTCTAGGAGTCTAAATTAAAAAAGTTTTACTATATTTAAAAAAATGCAAAATAGGTAATAAAACAAAGGAATATTTTATAATTTTCTTCCTCCACTTAGGAAAAAATTGCCACAAACTTCTTTCCTACATGACTCGGAAGCCAGAAATCAGAGCCAACTAGCACGGAATATGCAGAATTTGGAAATAACAAGAGAGTAAAGGAATAATTGAATTCAACTTAGAAATGATCTAAAATCAATATAATTATAAAATATTTTAAAAAGGTATATACAGAACAATATACCACGAGACTTCTCTTAACAGCTCACAAACGGCACTATAATATGCGTGTATGGGACTACAACTGAAGTGATAGATATAATGGTAAGCAGATGTATTGAAATTATGATAGTGATATCTATCAATCACCTCTACCCCTCGCTCTCGAAAACATATTTAGGAATGAAAAATTAGATAAATATTTATGAAGATTAGTTAAAAGTATACAATAACAATAAAAATTTCCTTCATATAAAATAAAATCTTTAAACTGAACTAATGAAAAAACACCATACCCTTGAAAATTATATGTTCTTTATATGGGTGATGGTAGCAGGTAGCCCATCTGTAACCCGTACTAAGTACAAGTAATTCACAGAGAATGTTTTAGCCAACGCAAAACAGTGAGGGACTAGGGAGACTAGGGAGGTCTTTGAGACTAGGGAGGGACCTGATTTCTATACGTAACTTCCTAGAATTTAGTTTGAATAGAGGGAAGCTGGACTTTCTTTGGTTCTACCTACAAGATCAAGGACAATCCATACAAAAGAAAAGACAGAGTTGCTTTATAGCAGAGATGTCCTGCTTCCTCTTTAGCTGCAGGCATAAAAGTATCGAGATGTTCTGTGTTCCAGAGCAAAAAGAATCACTCTCACATCTGGCTTATCTGTAGTTGTTTATCATTTGTGAGACACAGAGTGTGCCTCCCCCCCCCTCATAAATAATGGCATAGAAAACTAATAGTTGCTTTTTATTTGGTTTTGCTATTATTTATCATTTATAGCACTACTGCTCTTTTAAATATTTTTTTCAAAAAATTGTCATATTTTCACTATAAAATATTTGTAGGGGTACAGCCAAAATTCTAGGGGGGTCCAGGACCCCCCTGGACCCCCCCTTCCTACGCCCATGATATTATCCGCTAGTTTCCCCATTTTGTGTCACAGGAGTCGTGGCGAGAAAAAAAAAATCAATAAATGTAGAACCTTCATTAAACTACACATCAGCTGCTCCAAAATAGTTTATCTAAAGGCATTCATATAGAGCGGGAGATGTTCTCCTCGGAGCGACATTCCATCATAAAAACATAGCTTCTGCAAATCGTCTAAACCCGATCCATCGAAAAAACATATTCCATCGTCTCTGGGCCTCCTCACTTAAATCAGTAATAAAAAGCTTCTAGAATTTTTGATAATTTCTAACCACGATTTTTTTTTATGTAAACAGAATTTAATGTCCAGTGTGGAGATTAAATATAGCAGTCTCGAATCTTTTGCAGACGATAATTTTTATTTTAAAAGATTATTATTTAACTAATTTATAATCAAAATCAAAATTCGAATATGTTTTACAGACGATAATTTAACACAAAAAAGAAATAAATGAATTTATTGATATACAATAAATATCAAACGCCAAGAAAAAAGAAAAAGAAATAAAAAGAATGATATATTTGAAAAATATGATTTTAGAATAAATTTAATAAGACTTTCTTAAAAAAGGGTCGATAAAAACAGGGAAAAATGAGTTTTATTAAGAATTTTAAGAAATAAAGTTTAATTAAGAATATTTTTTATTTAGAGCCATTTTTTAAATTTACGCATATTAGAATAAATGTTTTTTTAAAGAGAATTAAGAATTTATATAGTCTCTATAAAGATTAATATATTAGATTTAATATCAGGATTTTAATTTAATAAGTTGAAATAAGTACGGAATATTGTTAATAGAAAATTAATGTAGTATAAGGTTAATTTTGGCGAAAAAAATTTAAATTTGCAATATATATATATATATATATATATATATATATATATATGTGTGTGTGTGTGTGTGTGTGTGTGTGTGTGTGACGATTTAAAAATTAGGAGCCAGAGACACCAACGCCGGGTTTCCATTTCACCGCAGAGAAGTCATGGCCACCGAGGAAAATAAATAAATAGATGTAGAGAATCCAAATAATTACTCATTGGCTGCTGTAAGTTAATTTATTTAATCCGTAATCATGAGAAAGGGAAAAGCTCCTTTTGCAAACTGTCTTTTAACGAAACATTCCATCATTATATCAGCGAGCCGTACTCATCCAAGAAAAAACCCAAGAATCCTCCTTCTCAACTCGAGGCTTCCCTCTTTAAAACTAAAAAGAAAATTCCAGAACATTCTGTAACCTCAAACCATCATTCTTTTATGTAAACAGAATTCTTGTCCAGCTACGAGACTATTTTTCACAGACGATAAATTTATTTTTTTTAAAATATTATTTAACCAATTTATAATCGACTCAGAATTCTTAGGCAGACGATTTTTATAAATGATTAATTTTAAGTGAAAAAGAAAAGAAATGAATTTATTAATATGCACACTATCAAAGGTTGACGGCGGAAAAATAAATAAATAGATAAAATAAAATAATGATATTTTTTGAAAGGTATGGTTTTGGAATAAATTTAATAAGACTTTCTTAAAAAGGGTTGATAAAAACATAGAAAAATGAATTTTATTTGGAATATTAAGAAATAAAAATTTAATTAAGAATATTTTTAATTTAGGGCCATCTTTTTAAATTTACGCATACTGGAATAATGTTTTTTAAGGCAAATTAAGAATTTATATCGTCTGATAAAGATTAACAGATTAGATTTAGAAACAAGATTTTAATTTAATAATTTGAAGTAAGTACGGAACATTAAGATAGTATAAAGGTTAGTTTTGGCGAAAATTTTTTAAATTTGTAATATTATGTAATATATATATATACACTATATTGCCATTGATTATGGGACACTTGCGATTTTAGACATTTTACTAAATATCTAGAAAAATACATTAGGAATCATCTCGAAACTCTTAGTGTATAAATATAATAGTATACGTCATACATCTCCGTGAAGATTTTTTACCGAAACTCCATAGGGGACCGTCAACAAATTAAAAAAGAATGAATATCTTTTGAATAACCCTGTCAAAACTAATGTAGCAAAAGCGCTCAAACTCTAGATTATGATTGAATGCCTTATTGTAATACACTGTGTTCATTTTTATGCAAATAGCATGCATACTCGCAGAGTAATTAAGGTTTTTATAAAAATGGCCCCAAATTTTTCTAAGTTTTTCCCTTATAATTTTCAGAGTTCTTAATATAAAATAATATTTTTTTCAGAAAATATGACAAACAACATTACACACAGTACCCTGTAATCAGAATTAAAAAATAATGAAAATTGTATACAAAATGAATTGATTTACTAAATAATTTTTTACTGCGCATGCGTCAACGATATCAAAATTTCATTTGCATATTATGTTAGCTAAATGTATAGAGCAACTTTTGTGAAAATCACAATATCATAACTTGAAAATTCTGAAAATAATCGTCAATTGAATAAGTTGAAAATCCGTTATTCTCAAAATGAAGCAAAAACAAGAGGGGTTGTATCCATATATTCATTGATTAGTGTCAATATAGAATACACAATACGGGATGTTACGACTACTTTTGGATAAAATCCCTCATTTTTTTGTTTCATTTTCGAAACAACGGATTTTGTCCTTTTTTTATAGACGATTACTTTCAGAATTTTCAAGCTATAAATTTGAGACTTTTACAAAAGTTGCTCTATACATTTAGCTAACATAATATGCAAATGAAATTTTGATATCTTTGACGCATGCGCAGTAAAAAATTATTTAGTAAACCTACTCATTTTTCATACAATTTTTATTATTTTTTAATTCTGATTACAGGGTACTGTGTGCAATGTTGTTTGTCATATTTTCTGAAAAAAATATTATTTTATATTAAGAACTCTGAAAATTATAAGGGAAAAACTTAGAAAAATTTGGGGCTATTTTTATAAAAACCTTAATTACTCTGCGAGTATGCATGCTATTTGCATAAAAATGAACACAGTGTATTACAATAAGGCATTCAATCATAATCTAGAGTTTGAGCGCTTTTTCTACATTAGTTTTGACAGGGTTATTCAAAAGATATTCATTCTTTTTTAATTTGTTGACGGTCCCCTATGGAGTTTCGGAAAAAAATCTTCACGGAGATGTATGACGTATACTATTATATTTATACACTAATAGTTTCGAGATGATTCCTAATGTATTTTTCTAGATATTTAGTAAAATGTCTAAAATCGCAAGTGTCCCATAATCAATGGCAATATAGTGTATATATATATAGGGTAGATATTCTTCATGGTTCGTACGGGTACCATTATTTTCCAGTTGTTGTATCAATATTTCTTTATAGAAATATCATCAAAAGCACGAAATTCCGTCTTATTTAATCAGAGATTTTTTATAAGAAAATTCTGATACGGTAGAATTTCCCAGCCATGAAATTCCAGGGCGCGTACGAACCTTGTTCCAGTAATGGACAGCCTCACAATTTTTGGTTTACAAAACAAGAATAAAAATAGTTAAGCTTTTATTATTTTTTTCTTAACTCCCCTTTGTGTACTTTATAATCTGGATTATTTTTTTTACACTTTTCATGAAAGCGATTAGGAAGCATAAAATAATGTTCCACAGTTTCACTGTTTTTCAATGAAAACTTTAATGAACATGCTAACACTGGCATCACTTACTTATTTTATTTTTGGGTAAAAATTAAATATTTTTCTTTGGATAGTATTATAAAATATTGAATTTCATATACCGATGGTCATTTACAAAATTTTATTTATTTTTAATAAGTTAGGAAGGATGTCCATTACTGGAACTTTTAATCATGATTTTCTAGTAATGGACACCCCGAGTTACCACTAAGTGCCCCGAGTGATACTAAAGAGCTGTGCAAATATAACGTTATCAACTTTTTGGAAACTTTAGACCCCCTCCCCCCCCTTTTTCGTTATCATACGTTATCATCCCTCGCCCCCCCCCCCTTCCCATTAATAATATCGTTATCAAAATGTTTTTTTATTTTATTTTTTTATTTGGTGTAATACACAAAACTGGTTAAATTTGTTTTTCGCATCTTTATTCATTCAAATTAACAGAAGTTAATAAAATGTCACTTTATTCAAATACCACTTAAAAGAAATTATTATTATTTAAAAATATTTCATACTAGCTTTTTGTTTCCTTGTGCATTCGACAGTAATAAAGTCTTGTTGCACTTGCACCGAAAGGAGGTTGGGGGGGGGGGGGATAGAAATTTTTATCAACAAAACAAGTGGACATTATTTTTCTTTTGTTTATAAATAAACGCAAGCTTCATTTCAAATACGCTTTATATATGATTTCTGGAACAGTGATTATATATGCATACACATATGAAGTTGAAGAGTATAATAAAACGTTGGGTAAACAATATTTTAGAATTAAGTAATTATTTAACAATTTAGTGATATTAATAATAGCTTTGTATTTTCATAAAAATATATAACAGACTAGAAAAAGATAATGTACTATTTTGAATCAAAGACCAAGTAACAAATAAAAAAAGACAATTTTGATTGGATCAAAAATGATATCGATATCAAAAGGCAAATCCCCCTTCCCCCTAGAGATATCTTTCGATATCATATGCTAGACCCCCCCCCCCTAAAATGATAACGTTATATATGCACAGCCCCTAAATGTGTATGGTCATCGTTCCCGTCTTACTCTTGAAATGAGCAATCTTTGTACAGTACAACAAATAATCTTAACTTCATTATGTCTTGATATCACCCGTATAATGCAACCAAAAAAAGTCAGTGTTTTTAAGACCCTAAAATCAAGCTCGAGAGAGATGGCAGGAAATGGCTATTCGATCATTACTCCAATGACATCAGAAGAAAAGCCCCTCTTTTGAAAGAAGTGTTTGATAAAAGTGCAACAAGAGATGTCATAAGAAATGGATTCAAGGCCTGTGGATATTTCCCATTTAATCCGAAAAACATTAATTTTAGCAAATTCTTAAATGATAGAGAAATTGAAAATCCTTTTGAAATAAAAAAAATATGTGTGGCACTCGGGGACTGCCGCGGTAAAGCTATTGCATAGCATTTATCAACTTATGCAAAAATACCGCGTCAATGTCTGCTGAAGTCTATCGAAGGATACCGCGCCGAAGTCTACCAAACTCAAACGTTGTTAGCCGGAGTGTTAGGATTTTTTCTCGTTACGGAATTCCCAGATTCGGTCGCCGCGCTCAAAGCCAGCGATAATAGCTATGCAATAGCTTAATAAATTACCAAACAAAATTTGGTCGCGCTACGAAAATTAGATCGCGAGTTATAAGCATTTTAAATTTTTCGACCCTCACGGTGGGGATCTCCTGTCACCAAAAATTAACTCTGTCTCATAAAAAATTATCAAACAAACTTTGGTCGCGCTACGAAAATTAGATCGCGAGTTATAAGCATTTTAAATTTTTCGACCCTCACCGTGGGGGTCTCCTGTCACCAAAAATTAACACTGTCTCATAATAAATTACCAAACAAAATTTGGCCGCGCTACGAAAATTAGATCGCGAGTTATAAGCATTTTAAATTTTTCGACTCTCACCTTGGGGTGTCTTCTGTCACCAACAATTAACAATGTCTCATAATAAATTACCAAACAAAATTTGTCCGAGCTACGAATAATAGATCGCGAGTTGTGAGCATTTTAAATTTTTCGACCCTCACCGTGGAGGTCTAATGTCCCCAAAAATTAACACTGCCTCATAATAAATTATCGAACAAAATTTGGCCGCGCTACGAAAATTAGATCGCAAGTTAAGCATTTTTAATTTTTCGACCCTCACCGTGGGGGTCTCCTGTCACCAAAAATCAACACTGTCCCATAATAAATTACCAAACAAAATTTGGCCGCGCTATGAAAATTAGATCGCGACTTATAAGCAGTTTAAATTTTTCGACCCTCACCGTGGGGGGTCTCTTGTCACCAAAAATTAACACTGTCTTATAATAAATTACCAAACAATATTTTGCCCAGCTACCAAAATTAGATCGCGAGTTATAAGCATTTTTAATTTTTCGACCCTGACCGTGGGGCGTCTTCTGTCACCAACAATTAACAATGTCTCATAATAAATTACAAAACAAAATTTGGCCGCGCTACGAAAATTAGATCGCGAGTTATGAGCATTTTAAGTTTTTCGATCCTCACCGTGTGGGGTTTCCTGTCACCAAAAATTAACACTGTCTCATAATAAATTACCAAACAAGTTTGGCCGCGCTACGAAAATTAGATCGCGAGTTATAAGCATTTTAAATTTTTCGACCCTCACGGTGGGGGGTCTCCTGTCACCAAAATAAATAAGACCACCAAAATAAACACTGTCTCATAATAAATTACCAAACAATATTTGGCCGCGCTATGAAAATTAGATCATAAGAAACTTAAGTTTGAGACTTGATATCCTAATATCTGAAAAATACCACGTCAATGTCTGCCGAAGTCTACCGTCCCGAAGTTTTCCGAACGGAAACGACGTTAGCCGAATGTTAGGTTTTTTCGTTACGGATGTGTTAGGATTTTTTGCGTTACGGAATTTTTGGATTCGGTCACCGCGCTCAAAGCCCGTGATAAAAGCTATGCAATAGCTTAAAAAAATGTCAGTGATGCAAGAAACACAACCGAACAAATTTCTCGAGATCCATGAGGCCATGATTGATCCATTCCTCTTTGTATAATTTAAAAACTTATCTAACAATGAAGAATTAATTGATTGGTAAAGAAGAAGCAAAGAATCTTTGGAGGGAAAGTAAAATGGAAGAAAGTTCATTTGCCCCTAATATTATTTTAACAAACCCTTCAAAAAATAAAACATTCCCTGCTACAAATGAAACACCTCAGAAAGAAGAACCATTAACTTCTAAAAGTAATACTCTGAATCTAAATTTTAGTCCATTAGAAATAAGATTTTAACTTGCAAAAATTTTGGTAACTCTGATTTTTTTTTTTTAACTTTATAGTTTTACCCTCTAATGAAAAAACCAAGTTTTCGACCTTATAGACCTTGTGCGTTTTTTATTATAGCCAAAAAACCAAGATTTTTGGGCCCCTTTTTTGATTTTTCTTAAGTAACTCCGTTCCAGTGCATTTTGCAGAAAAAATTCCAGTTACAATACGCTTCAACATTCACTATTCATGTTTGTAGATTACTCAAACAGGTAGAGAGATACGAAGTCGGGAAAATAAGGTGAAATTTGCAAATAGTGGAAAAGTAAACAAATGGCCTTAGTTTTTTCGTAATAGTACATTTCTACTTAATGTTTTTGCGTTTTAGAGACACATAGTGCCATAATAAATACTGAAAAGCATGACATCGCCTACAAGTGTCATTCATAAGATAATTAATTATTTGTAATTAACTTTGAAAATAACAGTAACAAGATTTTGGGTGAAAACAGGAAAATACCGCCTGGCATGTCACTAATTTAAAAGCGAGTTTTTATTTTTGACATTGAATAAACGATATAATTTATTATAGTAAGAGCAATAAAAATTAACTCGGGAATAGTTGAGAAGGGGGGAAGAAAAGTTAACCAAAAACTTAGTGAGTAGATACAGGCGCAGCCCTGAGGATGGGCCAATAATAGAAAGTTGAAAGTAAACGTAAGTGCTGGGAATAAGATAATAAAAAATACTTTAAAGATAAAAAATATATATAATTTAGAAATTTAAAAGGGAAATTGCGTATCCTTAGCCAACACACTAGAAAGGCAGTGATGTTTAATCAAATTATATATATATATATATATATATATATATATATATATATATATATATATATATATATATATATATATATATTGGTACCAGAATTTTTATTTAAAACTGTTTAAATAATACAACTAATCCCCTTTTCCCTTTGTTTCTTTTAAACTTATTAAAAAAAAATGTATGATTCGAACTGAAATACATTCATTTAGTAAGGGCCAAAATGTCCTCATGCCACTATTCAAGTATTAAAAACAAATGTACCTGCTAAGACGGAAACTTGTATAAATGGAATTATTTTCAGGATTTTTAAAATTAAATTTAAAATTCTAGATTAAAGCAATGGATATTTCAAACTTACAAAATTCTGTTAGTAAATTTATTTTCCGGAGAGGGGGCTGGAGGTAAAATGCATGTTTAACCCTGGTGGAAAAAAAAAAAAAAAAAATCTTGTTTCGACCTGGGTATATCAATTAAGAAAATCTGCTAAAAATGAGTTCGGTAAGTAAAAATTCATGATTATTTACGTTTAAAATAACACCGGAAGAAATATTGATAATTAATCAAGTATATGAATATTTTTAAAATACTTTTCTGAGAAAGGCATCAATGTGAGGGAAGAAAAATAAAACACTGGTTTCGTTTTTTTTTTTTTTTTTTTTTTTTTTTTTTATTATTTAGAAGTTACCCACAGTGATAGTCCCTATGACAGTCTTAAAGAAGCATTTCGAGAAAGTGTGTATCAAGACATCTCTCTTTATTTATTTTTTTTTTCCTCGATAATAAGTAAAACTCTGGTATAAAAATTCTGAATTCTGTTTACAAGTTTTCTAAATTATTAAATTAAAAAAAAGAAGAAACAAAAATTTGTCTTTTCTGATATGATGCCTTTCCCAGAAAAGTGTTTTAGAAATGTAGGGTAGATGTGCCAATAATGGACACTCTTAAGGCTTCTGTCCCTGCCGGCGAAGACACTCACGAGCTAATGCTAATTGTATGCGGAGGGACTTTTCTAATATCTCGTTTGCATTTCGGCATTTTATTTTATTTTATTTTATTTTATTTTTTATTTATATATATATTTTTTTTTTGCATTGGATAGCTGAAATTCGTCTCTACATCGTATTTTTTTTTTACTTTTTAGATTTTGGTCGCAGATATTTTTTATAAAATTACCTTTACTATCAAAACCGGTACCAAAAATGAAAGTGTTATTCCAAAGAAATATGTTCTGTCAAAATTGAAAAAGTAAAAATAAACAAATATTTAAGACAGAAAATATGTTCTTAATGAATTCTGTAACTTAAGTGTTTTTATTTAAATGGTGAACGATTAAGCCTTATAAGCCCATCTTTGACTGTGCCCTTAAACAACATCTTTAGCTTCATGAGTGATTTGATTGCCAGATTATAAAATAGGCGAAAAATAGATTTATTTTTAAATAATATTAATAATAAATGAATAAAATATTGAAATTTTATTAATCACATTAATATAACTATTTATAAAAGTTTTGTTGTCATTACATTTTCATAAGTGTAATTTAAAAATAATATTTGATTACTTAAGTTTTCTTTTAAGTCAATATATTTTATGCACTATAAACATTACCCAAAATTGCATTTTTAGAAATGCTTATATGAGGTTTACACTAGTGAGAATAACTATTTATATATAAACCTTATAATTGAAACATTATTTTCCGCTTCTTGATTGGTTAAATTAAGAGTATCAACAATAGTGCAAAATTATAAAATACGCAAAGGGGGAATTACGAAAAAAAAAATAATAAAAGCTACATTTTTATTGGTATTTTTTTATAAACCGAAAACATTCAGGTGTGTTTATTACTGGCACATGTACCCTATTGCATTTTATGAATACGAGTTTCGTAAGTTTTATAAGAAAATTCTAATGTAGGAAATAGGAAAAAAGGAAATATAAAATAAAGGAAATGGCTACATATGTATTGTTCTGTAGGTTTGGTTTGGTTTAGTTTGGTTTATTTTGTGTTGGTTGATTATCCACTCTAGGGATATAGGCCCAGGGGGGGAGTGCCCTTCGTGGGTGTCTTTCTAAGGGAACCTAACCCGTATGCACGCAAGGTTAGAAGAAAACCACGAAAACTCCGAATGGTTAGGCCGACGACCGCGATTGGGTTCGAACCCAGCACCTGCCGTCTACCAGTTGAGAAGTCAGAACCTCTCGGCCACTGGTGGGGAGTTCTTACTGTAGGAAAAACATTTGTAACATAAAAAGCTGTTATTTATCTCTTTAAAATAAATTTCATTTTATATAATTCATACTACGAACTTTTAAAATTACTAAAGCATTTTTAACAATAAACATCAAGTATAAAAAGCACTTTGTTTCAATGCTTAAATATCATTTTTTTTAACGTTAATAATTACATGTGTCACAAATAATAATAATAAAAAATAATAATAAAAAAAGTTTACAACAGATGGAAATTTTATAATTTGTTTCATAATGTCTATAATTTAAATATTTGATTAAAATCATAAACGTAAGCAAAAAAAAAAAAAAAAAAAAAAAAAAAAAAAAAAAAAAAAAAAAAGTGCTAACATACAATTAAATAAAATAAATATACCAATTTGAAAAAGATTAAAGATAATAGTTAGTGTTTTATAATTCTAATATATATAATAATATATGTAATATATAACAATAGTGGAATAAAATTCATTATTAGATTCAACAAGTTCTCAAAAATCTTTCCATATGTTATAAGAAATTCCTATTCGAATTATGCTTTTAACTTCAAAAAGAAGAAAAAAAGTACCGTAATTTCGGGTGTATAAGCCGCAGATAAAACAATTCTTTTTCGACCCAGAATTTTTTAAGAAACAAATATAACTAATCAGATCGCCGTAAATATTTGTCTTCAATCATAAAATAAGATTTCTGGGTCCAAAAAGAATTGTTTGATCCGCAGCTTATATACCCGAAATTACGGTAAATGCTTTAAGATAGAATCAGAACAATAAAATCAGAACTACAAATTGATGTTTATAGTCTATGACAAATGATGTGAAATGTTCTAGTTTTTGGTTCAGCATTTTTGTCCTGAGGCGATAAAACACAGCAAATGGCTGATAAAGCAGATGGCTTTCTACATAATGTGAAACTAGTGAACTCAATATTCTTGAACTTTTGGGAATAAAAGGTTAAAATTAAACATAACTTACCTTGGTAAATAATATCCGTATACTGTAACCTCTTCGTTATTGAGTATTAATGAAGTAATATACGTTTTTACTGAATTACTTTTTTCCATTGGGATCCCAGAAGAAGAGATTTAATCTAGTATTTGGATTACTTCATATCCTACATATCGAAGCATATCATATCCTACATATCAAAGCATATCATTCAAAGATCGAAATTTAAAATACGTTTGAATATTACTAATAAAAGTGAAATGAACGGAGATCCACATATGTGGACCGAGGAGACGAAAAACTAATTCTAAAATGGCGGAAACATTTTTCTTATCAGAAAAGCGACAAGACATTTCCGATTGGCTGATGAGCTCTGTTCTCAGCGGAGTGCCGCCCCACCAGTGGCCGAGAGGATTAGACCTCTCAACTGGTAGACGGCAGGTGCTGGGTTCGAACCCAAACGCGGCCGTCGGCCTAACCGTTCGGAGTTTTCGTGGTTTTCTTCGAACCTTGCGTAAATACGGGTTAGGTTCCCTTAGAAAGACCCCCACGAAGGGCACTCCCCCCTGGTCCTATATCCCTAGTGTAGATAATCGGGCGACACCAAATAAACCAAACCAAACTCAGCGGAGTGCCTATTCACTCTTTCGAAAGAGTAACTGCTCACTCTTGAAAAGAGTGCGTTTTAATACCAAATAAGCGTAATTATCCAGGTTATATTATTAAATGGAGTTTTTGCAAATTAAAAATTAACATATTTCGGTGTTTTTCATTATTTTACTCCATATATTGGTTCAAAATCTAACGGGATTTTTTTTAAAAAGTTTATAAGGCAGGGCTTCCACTCTCGTTAGCGGAGTAAGACGTTTCACTCTCTACAATGGAGTGACATTTTTAACTCCTTTCTAAGGAGTGAGAAATTCCATTCTTTAAGGAGTGTATTTTTATAAAGTGCACTCAAAAAAGAGAGAAAATGCTTGTCACTCTTACGAAGAATGAGCTTTTCACTCCTTCCAGTTTTAGAGCGTATACTATACAATACTTCGGATATTGTATAGTGGTAAAAAATTTTTGAGTTCCTGTAAATACTATTTGCTTTCTATTATACAGGAAGTAACTTATAGTAAACCTCAGCAACATATATCAATTTCAGAAAATGTGAAATAGTTTAATATAATTAAAACTCGCCCCAAACAATGTGTTTTATATCATGATTATATATGAAAATATTTTGAGCATACTTGCATTCATGAAAGTTTAGATTTATTTGTATTTTAAAAGTTATTATAGAAGTAAGAAAAGTAAACTTTTATAATTAGTATTGTAAATATATATTTTTTACATGCTATAATATACACATTATATTTTTTAAGTAGCGTTACTCGTAAGTAAATATTTTACCCAATCTATGCATGCAATGGAAACAAAAATGGAGGCTTTTCTGTACAATATTTTTATATGTAAAACTTTTGTCGCTTAGATTCATGACATTTTAATGGCCTGGAATCTGGACTGGACATTTTAATTTTCTATCTATTTATCTACATTATAAATGACAAATATATATGCGTAACGCATATGTCATTTTGCGAATGGCGACACTTTTTCATGCAATTTCGGTTTTACGATTTTCACTACGGCAAATTTTATACTTCTAAACATCGCACATTTTCAATTTTTACACCGTCGCATAGAGAAAAAAAATGTACTTTTAAATGCAATTAGTTTGAAAACTGTACCTCGATTTACTTTTGAGATATTAATTTTTTAATTTTTAGTATCAATTTTGAATCGTGGCAACAAAAATATGCCATTTTTCTATCAGAATCATCAGATAACCTGATTTGTTCTGCCGAGTGTCTTGAATATTACTTTTTGCTAGGTTTGTGTAATTATTCTGAATTAATGAGGTCTTATGCATATTTTTCTATAGATGTTGTTTAAGACTGGTTCTGTAAAAGTGGAATACTTTAGCGGATGCAAATAAGGTAATTTTTTTTAAAGCATGATTTTTTTTATTTCTTAAAACTGAGAAATATTTTATAAAAGGGCGTCATTTTACCTTGGCCGCTTTGAAATTCTTCACAGTGAAAATACTTCTCTTTAAAAAAACTAACGTAATCGAATTTACAGACTGATAAAGCGTAATTTTTTACAAACTTTTGGAATGTCTTTAAAGAAGAGTAGTTACACACAGTGTGCATGGCCAGATTGGAAGTTTATGTACAAAAAATAGTGATAAATATTAAAGAACCTTGCCTGGATGAATTCGCTACTTTGAGTTAGACACGCAAACAATGAAGATCTTCGCATTAATTTGAGGTTTACAATAATAGCAGGTTCCCCAAGTTTTTGTTCAAAACTCTCTTAACTAATAAAATTTTATGCTTTAAGAGATTCAACTATGATTTTATAAAAATAACAAGATTTGCTTAATTTCATTTTTCCTAATTTTATACAACCTGTAGATTTAAGGCTATTTTTTAGTCATCTGCCCTGAGATTTATACTGAACTAATTTTACTAATATATTTTTTAACTGGAAGCTGTTCATTTGAAAATGTGCCTACACTAGCTGTTTTTTTAATATTTTCATTTTTATATTTTAATTAAAAAAAATTATAGGAAAGGAGGTGGGTCAATAAGGGCCATTTTTCGCCCATCAGCACCTAGACGTAACATACATTTTTTTCATTAGTATACCTCATAACAAGTAAGAAAATAATAATATCTTGAATGAAGGTTTAATAATTGATGGAAAAATAAAATATAGATTTAAGTAAATATTATGTGTATTAATAAGCATAAACACAATTGTCGTTAGCTTTAATCTATGTAATCAATAGTAAATACAATAATAAGCGTAAAATTAAGATAAATGGAGCTTACTAAGATTATTATTTCAATACATGAAATATCGGAAATAATAAATAACAAATAATAATAATAATAATACAGTTTCAGACTTTTGGACAATGTGTTTTAGATTATTTTCGTTATTGATTGCTTCACCAGAATCACTAATAGACCATCCAGCAGCCTCTTCTTGTACTGTATATGAACATATTCGATGTTTGGTTTTTTAATTTTGATTGAACGATGGTACAATTACAGTAGTATTGTAAGACAGAAACCATAATATGAAAACAATAAGCACCCAGCACTCTACGACACTGACAGTACTATTATGTTATAATGTTTAGCTGTGTTTTTATCCATGTTATATTGTGCTCTGAAAAATCAAATTTTGGTAAAGAGAAATGTCCCTTCGCATCATCTGTTGAAAACTGTTGTTGCTTAATTAAGAATCTCGGCATTTCATGTTCAATATCAATTTCGT
This sequence comes from Maratus speculifer, assembly GCA_964019185.1. NCBI lineage: Eukaryota > Metazoa > Arthropoda > Arachnida > Araneae > Salticidae > Maratus > Maratus speculifer. Next base: position 101,929,229 of record OZ025293.1, read on the forward strand.
GCAGAAATTTCAAACAATCCCGGTAAAATCTATCAATGCTCTCAACATTATTTGGCTTCAGCCACTTTCTGATATTATATGAATATTTTTTTATGTGTTTGTAAGTATGTTAACGTAATTGTTCTTTGTTTCCGCGAAGTAAGGAACGAAGACATTCAAAATGTAATTTGAAGTAATGACGAATACCATATGCTTAACAAAAGGTCTTCCTTTGTATAGCCAGGAGGAATGTCTCTGAAAGGAATAATTCACACATTTCTAGATATAAACGTACGTGCTATCGAAAGCAATCATCACAGCGTTATTGTTGTCATCCGGAATAAACAATCTTCCTGCTGAAGGCCTCGTATATTTTTCAATAACTTGTGTTCTGGTGATGTGTTCCTTCTACGGTGTTTTAGAACAACGTTCTTAATCAAAGCCTGGTTTTCATATTTTACAGAAAATATTATTATTTTTGTTATATTGAATAATGTAGAGACCACCACGATAGAGACCAGTTCTAAGTTTTACAAGTAACATTGAAAAGTATGTACGAGATGACCGCTTTATTGAGGAACGTATTTTGGACTTTACAAGTTTAAAGATATAGTTAAAATCAGACATAAATATACCCATGAGAATATAATAATAGATTTCGGAAAAGTCGGAAATTTTTCGTTCCAGTGTATCTAAAACGAGGCCATCTTTGCTACATTTCTGATATTGGTTTAAATATTTTCATGCATCGCATTTCTTACACCGATGTATTCTCACTTACAGGACTTAAATCTTGCAGAATCAATTTACTGATAAAGTAGTATGAGTTTTACAGCATCGTTTTCTCGACAAAATATAGATATTAGTTTCTATAAAGGTTTGAGTTTCAATAGCTTTTACTACAATAACCAGGCAGTTCTTACCTTTACATATTATACAACAAGTGTTAGAGTTGTGAAAATTATATACTGATAAATGTATATTAGGTTTCTCATTTGTGGTCACATCGACAGTAATCGTTGACGCATAATCTCTTATTGTTACATCAGAAGAAGAAATAGAAGTATTTATAGCGTGGAGAGCACGAAATACATATTATTTGAATTTAAAGCACTATTTAGAACCACTCTGTAAATCTCAGTTTTTCAAACATCTAAGTATCAATATTACTTTACTGTTAGAACAGATACGAAAAGTTTTCTGCACTGTAAAAAAAATTCTGTAAGGTTACTAAGTATTTTCTAGGAAACTGGGATGCCTAGAATTTTTTATGTAACCGCAACAGAAGAAAATCGTGTAATATTACAAAAGTTGATTTAGTAACTGTTGCTAAATATTGTTTAGGAAACATACTAACCATTTTTTAGCGAGTTTCCCAAAGAATCGTCTGTAAATTTACTAAATATTATTTAGTAATCTTACTAATGATTGTTCAGAGAGTTTACTAAAGAATTTTTAGTAAATTTACGAATGATTTTTAAGGGAGTTTCTCATATTAGTTTTCATAAATGCACTAAATATAGTTTAGTAAGCTTACTAGCGATATTTTAGGACGATTACTAAATATATTTTGGTAATTTCCCAAGAATTATTTAGTAAACGTACAAATGATTTTTTAGGGAGTTTTCTAAACAATATTTAGTGAGTTTTCTATTGATTTTTAGTATTCTTACAAAGGATTTTGTAGTAAATTTATTGAGAATTTTCTTGTACATTTGCAAGGGATTTCATGGCACATTTTCTTGGAATTTTTTAAAATTGTAAACTAAACTTTTAATGTACTTTACAAAAAATGGAAATTTATTAAGGTACCGTCAGAAAAATTACCTTTTTTTTGTTTTATAATTGAGCCAGTTTTTGTATTCTCGCCAGAAAGTTCTTTGCAACACTAGAAGAATTAATATAGTAAAAATGCTAATGATTTTTTAATATTGTATTTAAAACATTTTTTTGCACTTACCAAAATATATTTGTAACTGTAAAATAATTTTGCAGTTGTATTACCAGTGGTTTACCAGCAATATTACGAAAAGATTTTATGTGTATATAAATATATTGCATACTAATACTTCTATTAATTGGAGTTGTTACAGAATTCTTTCAATATGAAGTTGATTTTTTAGAGTTTTAAATATCCAGAGTGAAGTTTTCCTCATGTATCAAAATACTTCGAAGCAAAATGAACAGTATGGCCTGACATGTGTTTCAGTATTACCACAGCAATTGACAAAAATATTTGTATGTTACGCACTAAAGTTTCACTGTAGACATTTCAATAGGTACAAAATCATATTTTATATTAAATGGCCATTATAACAACAGCACTAAATGAGCAGATAAGCTGAAGCAGATCTTACGGTTTTTAGTTAAATTAAAAAAGGCCAATAAAAACAAAGGTACATAATTGAGTTTTAAAATATGCCTAAAAAATGTTATTGGTATAATTGTGACAAACGAAATTTACAAATTGCAAGGACGATATTATCTCTCTCTCTCTCTCTCTCTCTCTATATATATATATATATATATATATATATATATATATATATATATAATTAAGCACTGTGTCTCATCTAATCCAATACATGATTTAAAAACATATTTTATGAGAAAACACCAAAGTGAATATGCAGTAAAGTTATGACTAATTATTAGAATCTTTCTCCTCCCCCTTTTTGTGAGGGGGGGTAATCTTTTTCCACGACTTATTCTTCATACATTTCTTGCATCGCCTACACTTAATACATTACATATTTTACATATGTCTTTAATACTTTATTTGCTTGAGAGTTTTGTTTCAAATTGAAATATTAAAGAGGAAAAAATTATTTAATGGCAGGACCACGAATTTAAAACTAACCTAGCTTAAAGATCCGGAAGAATGGATCAAATATGTATGAATTTAGTAGAATTCTTATGTGGTTAACATTCCTTTGGAATTAGAATCTTTAACTCAAATAGTTACATATATGAGAGTTGATATACACCTTAACATATGTACGGAAAAAATACATCTTTGATACATCAACAGTAATTGTGGGCTGGTTTCGAACTTTTTAGTGTTTATCAGTATGTTATAATCAGTATGACTCAGCAATTTTCTAAAAGTAGAAAGCTTATGTAAACTAAAATGGAGACAAAAAGAAATGTATATTGCTTTGGAAAATATTATAAGCTGTCGTTTGGTATATTTATACCAATATACCAATATTTGGTATATTTATACCAATATATAATATCCATATCTGTACAACCAAAAAATTCAATATGAATAAATAACAAAATACAATGAAATATGAGTAAATTTATTAAATAACTATTTCTTAAATTCATTGCAATAAAAAAGCATATTTTTCATACAACTCACATTTTGCAAATATTACGTAATTAGTATTTATACAAATACCTATGGATTTCATACTTTATATTTTTGAAGTCATGTTTTGCCTAAATAACAATAATCAAGCTCATATTTATATATATGTTAAAACACTGTTAGAAAATGATTGTCAAAATGTCATTACAATAAAACAATTGAAAAACTTCAGTGCTGCAGAATATATTAAAACGCAAGAATGATGTTCACGAGGTTTTTCTGATTGATTAGAGCTTCTTTTTCCTAAAATTTCGCCGTCAAGCGGGCTCACATTGTTTTTAAGATGTACTTCAGTTTCTTCATGCATCTAAAAAGAAAAGTTAAATGTTAACATAAAAACTAAAGAAAAATTTAATAAAATTTATAATGAATATTATTATAGAAAAACCAATATTCATCTTCGTATCGAATGTTACAACTATTTCAAAATTAGCTGATAGAATGCGTCAAAACTTGGAAAAATTTAGGACTGTTTTTATAAAAACGTAAATTTTTCTACGAGCATGCATGCTATCCACATAAAAATAAGCACAGTATATTACAATAACCCACTTAATCATAATCTACAGTTTGAACGCTTTTGCTACATTAGTTTTGACAGGGTTATCCAAAACATTTTTAATTTGTTGACGCCCCCCTTTGGAGTTTCGGGAGAATATCTTCATGGAAATGTATGACTTTTACTATTATATTTACACATTTGGAGTTTCAAGATAATTTCTCATGTATTTTTCTAGATATTTATCAAAATCTAAAATCGCAAGTGACCAGTCATCTTTGGCCATGTAGTGTACATACAAATCTATAGATCCCATACAGTGTTCTACAAAATAATTCGGATATTTTTCCGATAATTGATAATATTTTTTAAAAATTAAGTTTTCAAATGCGTTACGTGTTTTATAAAATGCTTACTTAGCCATCATACTTAACCTTTTTAAGCGGTGGAAATTTTAGATACAATTCTGAATGTGTTGGAAAGTGTTTGGTGGTCTATGGTTTTCTATGGTTTTAAATTGATTTTTAGTTCTTGCTTAAAAATACTTCTATTAAGTAAAAATACACACAGATTTGAAAGATGCTTCAGGAGCAAATAGTATAAAAAAATGATTAGCTGCTTTTTGAATCTATTTGTACAGAAATATCTGCTATGCATTTATCTTTTAAAATTGGCAATTTTTCTATTCCCATACACTTTACGATAGTTATCGCAATATATCATCAGTACCAATTTTAACATGTTTATATATTCTGATATTAAATTTCTGATATCTACAAGCCCCCCACAGTAAGCCGTTTGAAAAAAGAAATCTCAATCTATTTCTCCAAAATCTTTTTACTCCCTAAGCAGCTTACTACAAGATGCTATTTTGAAAGTTCCAATAAACAAAATGTATGCTTTAAAAGTTGAAATGCTATAATTGATAGTGCAGTCGATTATTAAAAATGTGAATTTTAACTCTTTCAAGTACACTGGCGAATGCAGATCACTTCGCAACAATAAAAAAGAACTGTTGTATTTGCACCGAACAGAGAGGGGTGAGGGGCAAATAGAAATTCATATCAGCAAAAGAAGGACAACATTCTTTTTCTTTATTAGTAAACAAAGCTTCATTTGAAGTACATTTTTCATAAGGATTCTCGAACTGTGATTATATATGCATACACATATGAAGAAAAATAGAAATATTCAACGTTCGGGTATACTATATTTTAGAATTAAATAATTTTATAATAATTCAGTTATTTTAATAACTTTGTATTTTCATAAAAATAAATATCAGGCTAAAAAAATACCATGCTATTTCGTACCAAAGACCATGTTACAAATAAAAAGAGAAAAAATTGATGATCAGAAATGACATCGATGTCAAATGACAACCCTCCCCTCCCCCCTCCAAAAAAAAAAATGATAACGTTATATTTGTTTAGCCCCAAAGATTAATTTGTTTGCTCTTAAAACATAAAGAGTTCTCTTTTTCTAATTTTACATAAAAATAAAACTTTCTCTATAAATAATTAAAATTAACAAACATGCAACTGAACTATTCGCTTAAAGTTCTGAAATTACCTGAATATATATATATATATATATATAAATAAGGGAGAGTGGGGAGGAATGAGACAACTTTCAAAGATGAGAAAATCAAATTTGACAGTAAAACCAAAATTTCGATTTAAAAAATACAAAATGAAACATTTTAAATGTTTTTGAACATTATAAAAACACAATTTTCAAAACGATTTTATAATTATAATGAAATTGTAACTAAGAGAAAAAAAGTAAAGAAATTGGACTTGTCCTAATTCTTCACTTGCTGGCATGTCCCATTCCTCCCTATAATTAACGTTAAACTTCTTGTATAGACAGAAATGCTGCTTTTCAACATAGTTTAAAATATGGATGACATATAGTATAATGCTCTATAAAAAGGGAAACAATTACATATATACATAAACAAGTCATTAATATATAGAAAGCATAAAAAATTATAAAGCAAATTTACTTTTGGTTCTTGAAATAATCTTTTTCTTTTTACAATTGCAAGTTTGTGCAAATTAGCTACTTTATTCAACTGAACATTGGGGATGCTTTTCCTTAATCTAATACATGACTGGTGAAATATTTATAAATGAAACATAAACAGAAAATTTTCCTGTCCCATTCCACTCCACTCTCCCTTACCCCCATCTCCCTTACTAAGTAATAAAATCTTAGGTTGAGAGACTTAGAGAAGATTTCAGGTAGTTAATTGCTGTCATAATAAAATAACAAATACAGCAGGAAGAAAATAGATTTTTAAAGGTTTATAATTTTAAAAGTAAACATGGCGACAAAGATAACCATATTTTCTTCTTTTTTGTTGTTGAAGGAGAGGAGGGAGGAATTTCCAAACAGTTGACAATTTAAGTTATTGAAGACTTACAAATTGTGCAAAAAATGAAAATTAATCACTGTAAAAAACTAAACTTTGTATGCTTTTAAGGAGAGAGGGAAAGAGATAACGTCATTTTCGGTAAGAGGAGGGGTAAAGCTATATGATCTATTACTTATTGTTACAATAAAGTAACAGTTCAGGATTTTTTTTTATTTTTTTTTAGAAAGGGGGAGTATTAGATGACTTATTTACATTAGTTAAAAATTAGAAATAAGTAAAATACTAATATCCCACTGATTAGTTTGTAGAGCTCGTTATTAGAGGAAAGTAGGAAATTGGTTTAATCCCTTCAGCTTAGATCTACAATGAATATATTTAATTTTCCTCCCCTACAAGGTGAGAGTTAGAAAAAAGATATGGATATACAGTAAAATTGTTTTTTAAATACCATAATAATATCTCAAAAGAATTAACTTTAAATAACATTGTCAATAAAGATGTTGTAAAGCTGAAAATTCTGTGTAAAATGACCACCTACATTTAATATTTTTGCTGAACATTAATGCCACAATTCTCTTTCAAAGTTTAACCGCAGTGGTCAGGAGGTTTAACTCAAAATTAATTAGTGGAAACTGGAAATTGTTTTAATCCCTCCAGTTTAGATCTAGAATTAAGATAGATCCTCACCCTCCCCCATGTTCTAAATTAACGTTAGAAAATACACTTTTTTTAAAATTATCTTAATATCTCAAAACAAGTAATACTGTAAAAATCATTGACAATTCAAATGTCTTAAAGTTTGAAATTTGCAATAAAATGAATACCCATGTTCATAATATTGTCGCAATTCTATTTCAAAATTTTGCCTTAACCGCTAATCGAAAGCTTGGAACAAGGAGACACCAAGTTACCCATTCATCCTCTCTATATTTGTTAGATACGTGTACATATATATTTTTAATTTTTGAGGCTTTCACGATGTTTTTGTAATTATGTTAGGAATTTATTTTGTCTATTTTGAGAATTATAATTTAGTAGTTATCGAAAAAGTGTTGCATAAATGATAGCTGTTTTCCATTTCATTTCGCAGCGAACACCGCCAACCTTAAACCATAGTTTAAGGTGAAAGATATTTTACGTAAAGACTATAATACTTTTTTTCAATGTTTCTAATGTTTGAAACTTTTATGAATTTAACTGAAGATTCTTGTATACTTGTCAAAAATCATTTTATTAGTACCATCTTTGTCCTTTACGCAAATATCGAAATTTATAATTGTGCTATTATTTGACATAGAATTCCTCTAGAGAAAAGTCTTATACACACCCATTTGTTCGCTCTACCCCGCTTCCTCCTATCCTTGCTCTTTATTTTCAATATCCTTAATTTTAACACATACGCAATGCTATGCACTCTATATGCATCATACTAAATGCGATACATATTTCAAATACAATATCGGAAGTAATAAACAATATTTCCCATCTTTTACGAGTCATTTTTGAAATATTCTAAAAATTATGAAAATATGCACTTTTTAAAGTTAATTTGTTTGTAGTGGCTAAAGCTCACCTGCAAAAGGAGGAAACTTGGTACATTCATTTCTAATCTATGTCAATAGGATTAAAACAATTTCCAGATTTCTTGCAATTAAACCAGACTTTTGGCCTTTCTTGTATACTCCACCACTGGACTATAATCTGCAATGAAGAGATTAAGCCTTAATTCTCAAAAATATCCATTCTAAATAATGCATCAATAACTTAAAAAAAAAGTTGCATGTACATAATAACAAGCACGGTAAACTGATAACCTCGTCTTTTCGCGTTTCAAGTTCTTGTTTAGCGATTTAGCCAATACTTTGAAGTAAAATTGTGGAAAATTCATCAAAAATGTTAAATATCGGTTATCATTTTATTTATAATTTTAAGTTCTACAATATTTGCATTGACAGTGTTTTTTATGAGGTTTTTTTTAATAGATATTTTTATGGTAATTAATAAAATTTTATTTTCCAATCATAAACTTGTGCTTATTTCTTAACGCAACCTAGTAAGAGGGGGGGGGAAACTTAATACATTCATCCTAGACCTAAACTAAATGAATTTAATTAATTTCCAGCTTTCCTCTAAATAATTCCGATTTAGGCTTTTTCCTCTATTACCACTGAGGTATAAAAGAGTTTTAGACTTTCTGTGTGCAATTCTATGCGTTCTTTTAGTTGAAGAAGGGGTGGGGGAAGAACAGGAAAGACTTAATAGATATTTCATTACGACAATAAATTAACACACAGAGCACAGATTGTACTTTTTTATGTTATTTTAAATTAAGCAGTTTTGAAGAGTTTTTGAAGAAAATTCGGAAGTAAAAATTTAAAAGCGAAATACATATGAAGTTTTAATGAAATGAATGTAATGTAAGAATGATTAATGAAATTTATTCACTATGGGGAAACAAATTGAGTAATAATTTTTTTAAAGCAAGTTTTAAACACTTTAAATTTTGGTATTGTGGAGAAGAGGGCAAGAAAGGGAAGTGAAATTTTAGAAAAAGAGCAGATAAATTTGATTCATTACATAAAACATTAGCAATTTCACATGTATTAAACACAGATGTAAAGAATAGTTATTTCACCGAAAGATAAATATGTAATAAACAGAACATAATTGGCAGATTAGCTTGCCAATAACTAAAAATCAAATAATCGTTTCTGAGTTTTTGATTTTTACTTATTATGAATCAAGCAGAAAGGAAATGTAATATTATATAACTCATACAGAATAAAACTTTTCTTACTCACTAACTAGAAATGTTTATCCATACCGGATTCAAGAACCCCCAGGGGGATACCTTCTTTAGGTATTCACGGCCTTCACAACCCCGGGGCACCTGAGTGATCTTTCTCATTTCCTTTTCCTCTTACTCCTCTTGTCTTCCTTTAATCTTTGTTTCACTCTCACTGTGGTTTCCTTTTCGAAGGTGAGGGCAATTCTGTATGAGTCGATATCATCCTGTATATTGAATCATGGAGAATTGTAAACCACCCACGTGTTGGCCGTGCGTGGCGACCTGTGTCCCTGGAAAGGGGGATCCTGGTAGTTGAGGGAAACCAACACACTGCTTTGGCCTCTGCTTCAGGTAGACGGGAGGTGCATATTGGTCCCGTATGCATCAATCGGCTGGTCAGCTGACTTTTGTCACTGGCTTTAGGGATCAAGTGTAAAAGTGGCGAGCAATTACTAGTCATCTCGTTAAGGATGGAGACTGACATAGGATTGTCTTGTGACCGTATAGACCCTGGTTAGCACTGGTGCACGAATGTGCATCCCCTTGTTGGGCTCGAGAGCGGGTGGTGCGACCGGGGTCCGAATTTTATTATTTTTATCATGGATGGAAAACTTCATTTCCTTCTATCTCTCTCCCTAGTGGAGAGCAACAAACTGTTCAGACTTCTTCCTTTACTCGCTTTTTTTATCATTAAACGTACTGATAGTCACTCCGATTGCTCCTTTAAAAAAAACTCCACCTTTTCTCATTGCCAAAACATTTCAGTCTGTTATGGGAGATGGTCATTCTCTCAAAAAACTACAATCTGGCGATTTGCTAGTTGAGGTTTCTACAGCAAAACAATCTCAACTTCTCTCTGATTTCTCTACAATTGGCACCTTTTCTGTTGCTGTACAAATTCATAAAACTTTAAATACGAGCCGCGGTGTAATATGCGAACCAGACCTTTTATACTCCACCATAGATGAACTTCTAGAAAATTTAAAAGACCAAAATATCATTGATGTACGCCGTATCACCATCCGTAGAAATCAGCATATTATGCCTACTAAACACATCATTTTAACTTTCAATAGTCCAACGTTGCCAACTAGAATTAAAGCTGGGTATCTAAACTGCCCAGTCCGACCTTATATACCGAACCCTCTCCGATGCTTTAAATGCCAGCGATATGGCCATACCAATACCAATGGCCAATGTCGTGGAAATGTTATTTGTGCACATTGTGCAGAAGTTGGCCACGACAGTAAAACTTGTGAAAATTCTCAACGTTGTGCAAATTGCAAGGGTGACCATACATCATACTCTCGCTCCTGTCCTATATGGACCCGTGAAAAAGAAATTCTTACGCTAAAAATTACTCAGAATTTATCTTACCCCGATGCCCGTAAAGTTGTTGAATCGAGAACCCCATCTGTTGGTGTTTCCTATTCAAGTTTACTTAAGCAGCAATTAAAATCCGTAAGACATATAAGCACTCAGACAGAACCATGTAATCTGCCCAGTACCCCAAAGAAAAAAACATGCGATTCATGTTGCTCAGTTAAACTTCCTGCAATCCCAAAATTAGAACGCTGGTTACCTTCTTCAGAACCTGTTATTATTTTACACACATCTACTCCGACACAAAAATCTTCTGCTCAACTTAAGAAGGCAACTGAACTCCAGACTAAAAATAAGGCAACTATATCTAATAATAATAATCCCGATCCTTCTGTTTCTAATCTCCCGAAACCTGTTACTAATCAAAAGACTAAGGCAGTTACACCTAATAAAAAAACTCTTGATCATTCCGCTTCTTTTCTACAGAAACCCAATACTGTTCAAAAAATGAAACCGATCCAAAAGGCAAAAGAGAGGGTTCCCATCCGAGGTTCCCAGCAGCGGCAGACTGTTACAAAAAAAACACCGCAAATCGCACCAGAACCTGTCCATTACAAACTTTAAAGATCCCAAAATACTGCAAAATTATGTGGCAGACGCTATAGAAGAATCTGACGACTCGAGTACAGAAGAGAATATTGTTTTTGACGAATTCATTCATGATTAACATTACATTTTTAATTTCTGTGTCCGTTAAAATTATTTTTTACATGACTTGTGCATCATCTCATGCGAGCCCCACCAGTGGCCGAGAGGGTCTGACCTCTCAACTGGTAGACGGCAGGTGCTGGGTTCGAACCCAATCGCGGCCGTCGGCCTAAACCGTTCGGAGTTTTCGTGGTTTTCTTCGAACCTTGCGTAAATACGGGTTAGGTTCCCTTAGAAAGACCCCCACGAAGGGCATCCCTCCCCATAGGGCCTTTATCCCATAGTGTAGATAATCGGCCGACACAAAATACAACAACAACAACAGCATCATCTCATGCTTTGTTTTTTTTAAAATAACAATTGTTGCTTTATTCTTACTTTTTTTAATTGCACCTTATGTTTATCACTTGCCTTATTTATTTTACCTCTTATTTTTTAATTTTTGTGTTCTTTCAAATTGTGTATATATATTTATTGTGGATTGTCTATATTTTAACAAATTTTATCGGTAATTTTATGCCTTTTATCTAAGGACTGAGGACTTTTTGACTGGTTTTAATTATGCATCTCATTACTTATTCTTGATTAGTTTCCTATTTTGATTTTGTCTTGGCGCAGCATGTCCCAAAAGGGACTTTGCGCCATAAAACCCCAACCAACCAACCAACCGGATTCAAGATGGATGCATTTCACGCCTCTGAGGCTACGTAAATAGTGATTACGTCACTTCTGAAGCTCTTTCTGATTGGCTGACAGGTGAAACTAAGACATTTCATGTATTTGTACTATGCGGGTGGTAAATATTACACCTGGTTACATGTAAAATTTTAGTAAACATACAGATTTCTGTAGCTTTACAAAAACTAGTTTTGTAGTTCTACAGATTTTTTTTACAGTGTGCGAGACTTTACAACAATGACATTGGTATCCAAGCATTATTTATTAGTAATTTCTTTTATAAATATTTACGAAAACAATTTTAGAAAACAACATTGACGTCTGAACAACGTTAATAATTTTTAAGTATGGCAAAAGAAGTCTGAACGCGCTCCGATAGTAGTGTATTTGATTCTCTCACATGATACATTTTTTTCTTTTACAGGTAGAAGCGCACATTGAACCCAAATAAAATAATGCTCATATAAAAGCTTATAAAGAGCAGAATCATTGCATGTCAAAATTAATTGGGTTCATCGAGCGCCTCTTAGTAAAAAATTAATTCAAAGACGCAAAAAACGTCAAAAATGCAGAAAAAAGCCAAAACACTCTACGTTCGGGCTATAATTTCCATGACTTACAATTTTATTTATCATGTAAAACTTATATTAAACAAAAATACATATCTTTAACTATAGAAAGCCACATAACAATCATCTGAATTCAAAACTTTTTTTTCCGGGTATATGATGGGCGAAAAATAGCCCTTATTGACCCACCTCCTTTCTTCAAAATGGTGGTAATTAGATAGCGTTTATTATATCAGAATTGAGAACATAATAATGATGTTTACTTATCTTCATTCATGCCATTTTCTGATAAAATTGAAAAAAAAATATATATATACATTAATTTGCATGTTTTTTTTTTTTTTTTTAGATAAAACTAAACATTTTAACACAAATGTGTAAAAAAAAACTATAAATTAACAGGGTCGGAGAATATAGGGCAAATTTGATTGATCTTACCAATATCTTTTTTTTTGTAACGAATTTCAAGAGGCATTTTTAGGAATATGTAATAGGAATATCTCAGGAAGATTATTGATAAAAAATACTGGTATGAAGAATGCAATTTGTCCTATATACTCCGATCCTCTGAATTAAGGCTATTTTTATTCATAGGTACTGAGATTAGTACTTGAAGTGCAGAGTGATGCAACTGTTCACTTGCAAAGATGCTGATAATCGTGACTTTAAGTTTTGAGTTAAAGTAATTTCAAAATGATCAAATTAAACTACCATTAAAAAAAAAAAAACTTGGTGAATACGTATATGAGAAATGCGTATGTAAATTTTGAGAAGATGATAATTATGATGGGTTTAGATTTCACGTGAAATTCTATGATCGCGTCAATTTGGAATAAATTTTGTTTTTCTTTCTTTCACATTTATACCAAACATAAGCGCTTCAATAGACAACTTCATCATAATAGTTGATCTTTATTATATTTTGCTGATTACATATGCGATTAAAGTTTAATTCTAATAATTTGACATCTGAGTTTTATAGAAGAAGTATTTTGTTAATTTTAGCTTAAAATATTATTTGTTTGAGAGTTAGACGGACCAATATAAGATGATTTTTTACTCTGACTAATTTTGTAAGTTTATTATAAATCAATGAAACTGTTCATTTTTAAACATTTTATTTCGTCGAGATTCCCCCGTTATGGTAATAACCAGAGGTACTGAGTAACTAACACTCCCACTAGAGTAGTTTAAAGCATGGTTATTAAAAACATACGTTTTCGAAGATGGCATCGTTCTGAGAATAACAATCCGTATGTGTTGGTGGACATGGTTCGTAAGAATAGATGCATTTTTCCGTTGATCCATCAAGCCTTCTACAATGATGAGTGCACGTAAGAAATAGCAAGAAAACATTCCCGAGACTATAGTGCTGCCACCTCCAGTTTGGACTTTTCCGATAAATATTACATGGTGTTTCCCGATCTTTTATGTAATCAAAATATTCAACATTTAGGCCGTAATTCATAATTGCACAAAATATGTATCTTTATGTAAAAAAATTAATAATACATATTGTTCGACGGGAAATTACATGCAGGTGCGCATAGTGAACTTCCAATCGGATGATCGTTTTTTTTTCATGACACAAGCATCTAAAAAAAAAATGGTCGCAAAATTATGAAAGGGAAGTTAATTTTCTGAAGCTTATACCGACAATTAGTTTAAAAAGTGATTTTTTTAAAATAAAATGGCGATCATTATAACAGCAAAAGAAGATCATTTTTCTACCCCTTTTTTTACATTTTCAAGCTCGAGCAAATAATTAATCAATGAAAATGATATTTTTGGGTGGTTTAAATTCAAGCAATAGTAACTGAATTTCTTTTTTTCTTTATTTTAATGAAGGATATAGGTAGAACTATTTTCAAGAAAAATGATTGCACCGTTTTGTAAAACATATTTTCGAGGAAAACAAGCTTAAAATGTTTTACCATATTTACGTTCCACGAGTAAAAATTTGTAAGGAAATATTGTATTCCAAAACCGTTTGAGAGAAACAATCTACTGCAAAGAAAACAAATAATAAAAAATCGAAAATTTTAACACAAAGAATTACTACATCCTTTAATGCAAATATAAAAATTATAGCATAAACAATTTAAAATATTGCCAATTTTTAAAAAGTTCAAATTTCGAAAATGGCATGTTCCAAGAGAATCATCCATTTTTCAATAATTTTCTTTTTACTTTTTCGCCCTTTCAGGGGCAGAAAAATGCTGTTCGTAGTTTTTTGGAAAATAAAGTTCTTCTTTTCTACACTTTCATTATAAAAACAAAATTTTATGCAAAATATATATTTTATTAAAATACACTTGGAGCCGTTTCTCAGTTATTGAATTAAAATTAGATGGCCATGCCGTGTGACTAGTGCCCTTCAAAAAGGGTTTAAGTGTAATTTAATTTCTATTAATTTATCTTGGTGTGATAAACATGCCGATTATTTCCGGAAAGTAAGCAGGTTATTATAAAAAACAATAGTTCTTTCCAAATTAATATATTCTTTATATACTTTTCTATAAAATTTTCTTTTACTTATACTGATGTTGTTCTTTATATGATGTTGTTTAAAATAATTTTACATCTATTCTCTTTTACAGGTGTTTTTACCAATTTATTTGGGCGAAAAACAACACTCTTATTTAATACTTTACCTTTTGTCGGTGGTTGGCTTTTAGTAGCATATGCAAAAAATATTGCCATGATATATTTTGGACGTTTAATAACTGGTTTCTGCTCTGGAATAGTATCTGTAGCAACTCCTATGTATTTAGTAGAAATAGCTACTATAGAAGTGAGAGGTTTGTTCGGAGCATCATTTCAGTTATTTGTTGTCATTGGTGTGTTTCTGATATCCATCTTAGGAGCAAAATTAGATTGGCGCTGGCTTGCAATATCAGGAGCTATGTTGTGCCTCCTGGCTTTTTTACTCATGCTTCCAATGCCTGAATCCCCGAGATGGTTAGTAGCCAAAAAAAGGCGCGAAGAAGCAAAAAAGGCTATTACTTTCCTTCAAGGGACATTTTTTGATGCCGACGCTGAACTTGAAGTCCTAGAAAAAGAAGCAAACAGTCAACCTAAAGGAGGTGTTAATTTGAAAGAATTTATAAAACCATGGATATATAAACCTTTTATTTTATCTATTTTACTGATGTTCTTTCAACAATTTAGTGGAGTAAATGCAGTTCTCTTTTACACAGTTGACATTTTTGAAGCAGCTAAAGTTCAGTTGAATGCGTTTACATGTACCATTATTGTAGCTAGTGTGCAGGTATTAGCTACGCTTTTAGGCAGCATTCTTATGGACAGAGCAGGACGAAAAATTCTTCTTCTTATATCTGCTGTTTGTATGGCTATGAGTTTATTTTTGTTTGGAGGATATGATTTCACTAAAATAAAAGATCCAGAACTTGCAGCGAAAATCGGATGGCTGCCAGTTATTTGCTTAACATTTTTCATAGCTGCTTTTTCAATAGGATTTGGTCCGACGCCTTGGTTAATGGTTGCTGAAATGACACCAATGCATGTTCGTAGTGTTGTGAGTGGGATAGCCACAGCTTTGAACTGGACATTTGCATTTATTATAACGTATACTTTTCAAAAACTTGTCAATGGAATTCATGCTTACGGTGTATATTGGCTTTATGCAGTATTTTGTTCGAGTAGTATACCTATAACACTCATTTTTATTCCCGAAACAAAAGGAAAGAAAATAGAAGAAATAGAATTTTTTTTCAAGAAAAGCTATATTAAAGCTAAAGGCATGATACCTACTTAATCGCGTAACTTTTTTAACAGGAATTTTCTATGCCAGCAACCAAAATTGAACTGAAAAGCGACTGAGTTGTTCAGCAAAGTTATATGAAAAGTTATCGTTAATATGACGCATATGTGACATATTTATAATATATGAAGCATATATGAAGTCAGTGGGATGTGTATATGAGCGTATTCCACAAATATCGTTTGTATACGTATATGGCGTATGTATGAGCTTGAAGACATCGCAACAGCGACTTTTCCGTTATCGTAATTGCGGTGGCTACTATAATAAGGAAGCAATGAACTTTTCTTATTAAAGTATTTTTATTTACTTCCTAAGTTAATCATTGAATTTTCCTATTATATATATGTTGTTTTACTTATTTTAAGCAGATATGAAGAGAAAGAATTATACATAACTGAAATTTAAAGAAGGTCTCATTTTTCACGTAGTATATATGTATTGAAACAAACAATAAAAACAATAGAAATTAAGCTCTTTCTATGACTTTTGCAATTTCATTTTTTTTTTATTAAAACAAAATAAAATAAAAGTCTTGGGAATAAAAAGGCAATATCTTTGAAAATCTTCTGTAGAAATTGAGAAAAATTTGTAAAGCCACTAATATGAACAACAAATCAAAAAAATTTAATATTACGAATTTAAGAATACTTAAAAGTTTAATTGAACGCAATTATAAGGTGTTCAGCAATTGATTAAAAAAAATATTTAAAATACACTAAATAAGAGCACATAATCCAAATTTCAAATTTACCAAATAACAAAAGAAAACCATAAAGATGGAAAAGTAATGTAGAATGTGATAGCTCATATTGGTAAAAATTAAAAAACATTCAACATCATGTATGTACAAGAGTACAAGACAGGATATAATTATCAGATATAGTAATCCCAAGATAATGTTGAAGCCCATTTTATACATACGGTATCATGCATGTAAAGTTGTACATGTTATGCATAAAAAAATACTGTTACAATCTCCATCTTACCTTCAATATAAACTAACTGCATTTACTTTAACTGTTTTCGTTCCCTGCAAAAGATTATTTTAATTTAGATGGTTATTCTTATTGTTTAAAATACAACATTAATTATTTATTAATATTTAACTATACTTCATGCATCTATAAAGCTATATTTAGTTCCATAGGTCTATCAAGATATTTTACATTTATAAAAAACATTATCAGTTACATATCTATTTACCGGGTGTCCCAAAAATGACTGATGGATTTTAAAATTCAATAACTTGCAAACGTTGACAGCTATTTAAACAATTTTTGCAGGAGGGTTATGTATAATGTCAGGAGTTTTTTTACAGTAATTTTTTATTTTAGTTCGCATCTCAAACAATAGGTGGCGCTGACGGCGATTGAAGGCCAGATCGACGTTTTACTCAGCACTGATCTCCTGGCCTTCAATTGTCGTCACCTATTGTTTGAGATGCGAACTAAAATAAAGAATTACGGTAAAAAAACTCCTGACATTATACATAACCCTCCTGTATAAATTTTTTAAATAGCTGTCACCATTTGCAAGTTATTGAATTTTAAAATCCATCAGTCATTTTTGGGACATCCGGTATAAAGGAATGTCTTATAATAATAATCTTTACTTCTTTTAGTAACACCTGTGGGTTTGGAGTTTTTACGGAGCTGTTAAAACTATAATTCAGCTTCATTAAATATCATCCCCAAAAAGATTAAAATCTTCCTGTGGCTACTTTAAAGTTACTTTTGTTATCTATATGTTTGATGACAATTCAAGATTTTTACAGAAATGGTCTGGATGATAAATTCAGTGTTAATTTTGAAATATACACTAAAAAATGATGGATTGACATTGTTATTAATATTTTTCAAAATTCATTAAGTTCCGTGAGCAAGAAGATGTAAAATAGAGTGGATCGTACATCAATTATTCAAGAAAGTATTTGGAATTACATTAATTTTTGGAATTATATTAGCTATTTGGAATTATATACTTTTTGTGTTCTTACGACATATTTTATGTATATAATAAATTTCAAAATCGTATGTTTAATTTACTTGGTCTAATTTTGAATTTTTGACTGTATTTAAATATATTATCAACACTAAAGCACGAACTAACAGAAACAAATTAAAAAAGTGTTTCGAATTCAAAGTTCTTAAAACTTTATATCTTTTTAAACTTGGAATAAAGAGACAACATCTCTGATAGAATAAAAAGTAATATTAGCAAACTATGGCTATCAAATTGAACGCATTAGACTCAAAGAGCAAGAAGCTGTTAGAAATAGAAAAAATGAAATCGTAAATCAATTTTTTTTTTAAATGACAATTCCTTTTCTAAATAATTTGAATCAAAGTAATTACAAATAATTTGCAGTTTAAAGATAATTTTTGAACTTCTTAAATTTTTATCAACATTTTAAAATTAAATATTTTTTAATCAAATGCTCAGGTCCTTTTAATGTGATTAAGTTTCCGAAATTCAAGGACGTGTGTTCACCTTAGTACGAACTCAAAAAAATATATCCTAGATCAACTACAGATGAAATATTTGAAATAATCTGATAGTAAGGTACCCTGGGGTAATAACGCCAGGCGGGGTAATAACGCCAAGTGCTTATATTTTGCATAATTATGAAATAATCAGGTAAATGACACCCATGTGCTCTGCGCAGAAGGGTTTTGAGTCATATAAATCGCAAAAAACAGCTTCAAGTTAATTTGTTTCATTTTTAGGTCTTATTGTTTTTACAAACAACTAAAATTAACGCTTGATCTAAAATTTGCGAGATACGTTTTATGATGTGAAGACTATATTTTTATCCGGAAATACTTTGTTAATTACATAAATTTGTAGTGCATTTCATGTACTTTTAAAATGTTGTTGAAGATTTTGGATATCTTCTCGAGATAATTTGTAATTTAAAATGTACTGCGCAATAACTATACCGGGGTAATAACGCCAATCCTTGACATTAATACCCGGTTGATTCCCTACAGTGGCCGAGCTACATCCTAAATACTGATTCAAATAAACACAGTTAAAACTGTGCAATGTTTCTCATATTTCTATTTAAACGGTCCTTTTTAAGCAAAAAAAAGCTGACTGTCTGATATTCTTTTGCCTCATCCCCCCCTCCCACACCACACCTTTATTTTTCTTTCACTTTCACAAAAAATTGAACATTTTCAATAGCTTAGAATGCAATTTGTCAATTTCTAAGTTTGTAGAGTTTGTATTTTTAGAATTGGGCTATCTACATGCAATTATTCCATCTTATTTCATAGTTTTGTTTGCATGGCGTTATTACCCATATAGGTGGGTAATAACGCCAAATAGCATGGGTCAAGAAAAAATGCCATTACATTTTATGAATACATATATGTTAAATTATTTTATTTTATATAGATAGTCAATGAGTTGCTGTATCAGATCCTATATTTGTTTGAAAAATACAATCTAAAACTAAGCCGTGAAAATTGGTAGAACCTTAACGTGGCGTTATTACCCCAGGGTACCTTATTTTCATTTTCTACCAGTCTAAAATCCTTTCTCACTGAATGTAAAACATTTTTTAAAGTATTTACATAATAATTTAGTTTGAATTATGTATTCTTACATTTACTCATTTTGGATTATGTATTACATTGTGTGTATATAAAAAATTTCATAATAATACATTTACAATATTTGACTTAGTTTGAATCATGTGTTCTTACATTTACTCATTTTGGATTATGTATTACATTTCATGTATATAATAAATTTCATAATACTACATTTACAATATTTGACTTATTATCACATTTTCTTTTTCAGCGCTGAAATACGTTATAGTTATTTACAGTTCGCTCAAGTGACTTTATATTCTTTATTGTTTTATGTAGCAGAAAATTTTAACTTTACAACATGACATGCGTCGAAACAAACTGCGGATAAAAACATAAATGTGGCGAAATGTGAATACCATACAACTGAGGGTTACAAAAATTTATTATCTTTAGTCAAGTTTTTTTTAAGTGTGGAGAGATAAAACATATTAAATTTTACATGTTGGTCACCTGAATGATTAAAGTTCCATTTGTTTTATATTGTTTTGTTTTTCTCTCTTGAAAATGCACAGTGAATTGCTATTAAAAGTTTCCTTTAAAAAAATAATGAATAGAAATACTTGAAATAGACCTCTTTTTCTGTTTTTTGATTTTTTGCTCAACTACCAATGTCTCTGTTTACCTTAATTTCCAAAGTATTTGCTTTTTATTAATGAACAGGTTAGACGAATGGGCAAAGATAATGCTCCCACACATTAGTAAGGTATTAAACATGTTATAATGAAGTTAAGTCTTACGCAATTAGGTGCCAGTAAGACAGTAACTAGATTTGCGACAATTCGGGAAGCCACTGAGACATTTTAGATGGTCTCCCTTGATTTGTTACTGGATTCGAGACTATTCCTATGAGAATATTTTTCTGTGTGTCTACGTATGTCGGAGGTGGAGTTAATGGTCGAATTGTCAATGTAATTTGAGGTATAAATGTATGGTTTGTGGCTCTGTGGGCGCATATCGAAAAAGGAAGTTTATTAAGCAAGGTGGATGATAGCGTTGAAGGAGGTACATAGATTTGGGGAATTATATTTACATAAGAAAGTAAGTTTCGAACGTTCTTTGAAATTGTACTTTTTGTTGTTTTGATTTCCATTTGTTCAGCTTGAATTAAAATGATAAATTAAGACTCACGATATTTATTTATTTTTTAATAATCTATTCTTATGGTTTTTAATGCTTCAAATTTTAAATAATTTTCTCAACACTTACTGAAGCTGAATTTAAATAAAAAAGAAAAAAAAATCATGCGTCAAGCATAGATTATGGAGCACTTTCCAAGACATTCATAATGTAGCAAAACTGCACCATTTAATAAGTTAGTACACTGTATCTAATTCAACAATATTGAAACGCATTTTACAAGTTCATTTTTTCATTACTTTTTATATATTTTTTTTACCATACTTTCTTTAATCCAGCCATTTCCCGCCAAAAATTTCTAATATTAGTTTTTATTGAAGTGAAATAGCTCCAATTTTTTTATATCAGAACATTTTATAATATTTTTACAAACATAAAATGTACGAACTTATCCAGATAGACAGACGAACGGATCAGACGACCAATATAGGTGCTATGTATTAAAATAATTACGGATGCATCTAAAAAACTGTTAAATTTGAAAGCGCATGTCAAAATTGAAAGCACATTTCCAGCAATCATTACTCAAAGACAATATTGATACCTTTTTTATGTCCTCGTAAAAATGCTATGAATGTCCTGTTCTAACGTAATCGTAGAGAAATTCAATGATTTATATCAGTTTCAATACATTTGTAATAGCGTAATTTCATTAAAATACTCTGCAAACGATTTTTCCCCATCGATCATAATGTAGGGGGAACTGGGGCACATTGATACACGGGGCACATCGATACACCCCCTCTACTGCTCATAGGGTCATTACAGGAAGTTTCACAACTGCTCCAAAAGGTGATGCTAGTGTACACAGCAACATACAGAATGTCTCGGCATGATTCAGTAGTTTGATGGGGTGATTTATTGTTTTTGTAGGTCAAAGGTAAATTTGAGTTTTACAATTGCAATGGTATTATGCAACTGTTCCAGTATTTTCAACCGAAAATTGTACTTTCCCTGTCAAATAAAACTACTCGTTATGATTTCCTCATTCCTTATTGTTAGGTAAATTATGATATGTTGGAATTGAGATTCGTTTTATTCAAAATGGCTGTATGGGGCACTTTGATACAGTCCATGTCGGGGCACATTGATACGTATCAACGTGCCCCATGATAGCTACAGACAACCTCAATCGTTTACAAGTTCATTTTTTCATTACTTTTTATATATTTTTTTACCATACTTTCTTTAATCCAGCCATTTCCCGCCAAAAATTTCTAATATTAGTTTTTATTGAAGTGAAATAGCTCCAATTTTTTTATATCAGAACATTTTATAATATTTTTACAAACATAAAATGTACGAACTTATCCAAAAGCTAGTGCTAGTAGAACTAACAAAAGAAAAAGACGGCAGCCTGGCAAATCTCGTATTTATATCGATTCTCCAGAGAAAAAGGTATTTTTGTTGATTATATTTTGAAATGTTAAATAAGAGAAACAAGCTGCAGAACAGCAAAGGATAATTATATTATAAACAGAATTTCTAATATAATTATTCTTTATTTTCTATTTATAAACAGAAAACATGGTATAGTTTCATCTTTCTTAAGGAGGAAGATAATGCTGGGGTTGAAGTGTCAGATATGACAAAGTTACCATATCCAACAATCAGACAAGAAACAGCCAGAACACCAGAACATCAGGTCATTAAATATTTAATTTTCATTGCTTTAATATTGCTTACAAATAAATTGTGGGTGATTTGAATTTCTATAAATAAATATAAAATGGTTTGCTAACTCATTTTCTATGAAAAATATGCTTTGGTGTCTCTATTTTT
Source organism: Maratus speculifer (assembly GCA_964019185.1). Lineage (NCBI taxonomy): Eukaryota > Metazoa > Arthropoda > Arachnida > Araneae > Salticidae > Maratus > Maratus speculifer. Next base: position 101,951,837 of record OZ025293.1, read on the forward strand.
CCCAAACGTATCTAAGTCCCCCTTGAGGTATATCAATCTGCCCCGGAAATGGGGCACATTGATACAAATGACTTTTTTTTTATTTTTTTAAAATTACGTGCTAAAATAACTATACAAAACAACGATTGTACATTTTTATAACACACTACACAAGTTTTACTGACACCATATGGAAAAATAACTTGAGTTTTTTACTTTCGGGGCACCAAAAAAATTCTTAGAAAAAAGCTGTATCAATGTGCCCCAGTTCCCCCTAATGGAATTCTTTAGGCTACTCCTGTAAATGATCTATTAATTTCACATACTTCATATACAATACCAAACATGTCTAGGGAATCTTAAATAAGGTTTACCAATTGCATGAAAATCCTTCTAATAAAGTATATTTATGGGAGTTAGAGCGTGGACAGACGGACATACAAACCGAATGCATAAACACTTTTCAACTTTGTTGGAAAGTGTTAAAAAGGTCTTCTTGCCACAATAGGACAGTAGTAAATAATAAATAGTTTATGAATTTAAATATGTCAAAGATGAATTTTGTTGTAGGTTATTTAACATTTAATCTGAAGATTGAAGCACATACCAAAAACAAAATTGTTTTTGAAATTTACATGTATTGACAAAATTTCTTTTTTATACATTTTCAATAAATGTCGAACTATTTCTTCTATAGACAGGTTATCTATTCACTGAAGTTTTATGCATTGGCAATTGAATCATTGTATTTATTGTTTATGAAGGCGTTTAATTTCAAATACGATAATTTCTAATAAATTGACTTTAGGACGCTCAATGGCATGTGTTTTTCCCCTCTGATTTTTCCCTCTCCTTGAAAAAAGCTTGTGTCAAGCCGAAAGCGCTTGGAGTGTTTTATTATTTTAACATCTGATGTTTTTATATTTTTAAAACATTTGTATATTTTTATCATACCTATATGGTAAAGTATTTTGTATGGTGTAGTATTTTGTAGAGTTTTCTCATGTGCTTATATACGATGATCACATTTTTATTTAAGGGCACATGGAATATATCGACAAGTAAAATGAAGCATATTTTGCGAAATATTTGATATCAGGTATTTTATTTAAAACTAAAGATAGAAATGAATTTTTTTCACAGTAAATATACACTTTACAGCCTATATATATATATATATATATATATATATAAACAATTTCGTTTATAAATTAGTTTTTAAGAACTAATTACAGAATTCGAACGGGTCCTGGAATTTTAAAACCTGGAAATTCTTTGGTACCAGTATTTTCATACAGAAAATCTCTCCTTCAATAAGGCGAAATTCCGTGCGTTTGAACATGATTTTTTTTTTTTTTAAACTGATATTTGACCTGGAAAATAACGGAACCGCACGAACACTGCAAGAAACTTCTTATATAATTTTTGAACAATATGTCTATCGGTACCCTTTCTATAAAACTGCTGTGCAAAAAACTTAAACTTGTTGTAGTGTCAGAAAACATACTACTTGAGAATGTAAGAAGTAATTTTCATTCTGGCTTAAAAGAAATAAAATTAAAATTATTTTACAAAAAATTTTGAAAATCCTAAATTTTTGACAACATATTTTTCATTATGTTACATATTTTTTTCACTCACAACTAAAATTAGATATTTTTAAAGAAAAAAAGTTAGTTACACAATTTCGGAGAGTTTCAACAGTTAACCTAAAATAGAATTTTGGAAAAGTGTACCAAAGCATAAGAAAACGCATATCGAAAAAAAGGTAAAAAAAAAATAATCCCACCAACAGTGTTTAAAATATCATTTAAAAAATATTCCAGCACTATAATCTTTTAGGTCCAAAATCATTTAGCACTGATGTTTTAGCTCTATTTTTTATGCCGATAGTCAAAAACTTAAAATTTTGAAACATTTTATGTTCCCTGTGCCCTTAACATTTGGTAATATGTGATAAATCATTACTCTCCCTGCTTCGACTGGACAAGTTTTCAGGGCTTCATTTTAATTGTCGTCAGTTATAATTCATTACAAATTCGGATTACTACTTCTCAGTAAAATTTAATCTTATCATGAAAAAATACTAACAAGGAAGGTCTCCATATGGGCATACTCAGAAAACTCTGAAAAAATTACAGAATGTTCTTCTCATATAGTTATATATGTTTATAAAAAAAATTTCGGCGGAACCTCCTTATAACGTCCGTAAAAAAATAATAAAAAAATCGTTTATTTGGCAATTTATCTCCGGTTGGCGAAAAAACGAAATTTTGAAAAATACGCTTTTACGCTTCGAATACTTTTTAAAGAAAAAACTTTCTATGTTCAATTTATTTAAATAAGTTTAGTTTTTTGTCATATACGTTTATATGTACTTATAACAAAATGAAATTAATATATTTTATCATTTAAAACACAATTTAAATTGATTAAAATTGTTCCAAATTGAAAAATACACTGTTAAAAATCTGCTGCATTTTGTTGCAACGCACTCCCTTGCTTGTATAGAAAACGGTTACTTGGCCGTGAAATGGAGTTTTTTCATTGGTTGGAATAGAGATATTATATACAAGCGGTGGAGTGCGTTGCAACAAAATGCAGCAGATTTTTAACAGTGTATGACACGGTCAATTCACAGTGCTATGGAGCATTCTCATTGGTCAGAAGAGAGATATTCTATAAAAGTAGTGGAATGACGTTGCAGTAAATGCTGCAGATTTTTAACAGTGAAGTCAATTAAAATCAATTTTCAGATTCGTTAAAATCGTCTGCTTTTGGCGAGGAAATGCACTGCTCGCCAAATCCCGCGTCGCTTTCAGCTTTTCACGCCAATTATTCCAAACTATTTTATTTTTTTACATATCTAATAATGTAATTCCGCCGCTAATTTTCACTGATCCTTTATTACCTACATGAGTAGTTTAATTCGTATTTTTTTCAAAAAATTCTGAGTATGCCCCCAATGGAAACCTTCCTTGTAAGTATTTTGTATGCAGCAGGCAAAAGAAAAAAAAAAGAAAAAGAAAAAGAAAAGAAAAGAAAAGAAAAGAAGTGATGATAGAAAATTGTTGAGATCACGCTGAAAAGAAAACCGAGTTTGTATTGCACGCTTCTATAAAAATCGCCGCTCGCAGAATCAATTGTTTGTTAATATGGTCGCTGTGTACAACAAGTGGGTATCGTTAGAATATTCCCACCAGAGCAACCTCCGACTTTTTTGGGTCAGGACAAAACACCTTTGGCTGAGTTTTTCAAATCCACCAGAATTTGTAAACCAGATGACCTTATCCATTGATTTTTGCTTTTACGAAGACGGGCTATGAACGTTGAAGTTAAGTTGGGGAAAATTGCGTGTTATTTGTGGTCGACGATGTTCAGTCTTTACGAAACGATAATACAAAGTGACATATGTCCCCCCTCCCCCCGAATACTATCGAAAATGAATAAAAATATTTGGAATAATTCGAGAACCCGTCGTGTTCTCCAGATTTGTCTCCGTTAGACCACACTTTTTAAAACCTTTAGAGCATCATTACAACATTTGTGCTTTGGAAAATGTGCCAAGATTCAAGCTGGTCATGTGAATTTGGCTAATTTCTTTGTATTTTTCTACGAAATAGAATGAATTTTGAAACATTGGTTTCCTTTGACAGAAAAATGACAGATAGATATCGAAAGTATGGGCGCAAACTTTGTATGAATGTGTATGGAGAACATGTATGAATAGTTTTTGGTAATTGATGGATTTTTTATGTAATCTCAAAACTTTTGTGACAGACTTATACAAGATAAAGGAGGGTAAGATGAGTAACTCGGTTTCTCTCCCGTATAATCATACGCTGCACAGATTGTGGCATTTTGTTGAAAAACCTTGTCAAAATTATTTAAATCCTTTTAGTGTTCTACATCAGATAAAATGTTTTTTAAAATCCTAAAATGTCTTATTATTTTAAAAACAAATCGCTTTTTGTACACCTTACGCATATATGTGTAATAAATTAATGTCCTATGGACCATCATTCTTTCAACGGTATTCTTTCACATCATCACTTGAAACAATGTGTTCCAGCAATAATTACTACAATGCATTAAAAAAAAAAAAAAAAAAAAAAAAAAAAAAAATGTGGAGGTTTTTTGCATACTGTAAAATGGGGTAAATCGGAACACTTTTCAACTTTAACGTTAAAAAAAAGCAACAACTGATTTTTTTATTTTTTTATTTTTCAGCTAGAAACTTCGGTCTTGTTTTGTTTTTTATTTTTTAAGCAAAAACGAAACATTTTTACTGTTTTTATATATATTATTTATTTTTTTAATGGTGTTCCGATTCACTCCGCAGATAGGGGTAAATCGGAACAAATGTTATAATCTTTATTTATTCCTATTCAAATTTTAATAGGGTTAATAAAAACAGGTAATAATGATAAGAAAGGAATAGGAACACGTAGTTACTGTGAAACCAAGCCTTTATTTTATTTAAAAGTAAATATATACCTTTTTAAAAATTAGAAAACAACTTTGAAATCAAGAAAAGATAAAATTTGTTTTAAGAAATTATGTTAGGAATTGCAGAAAAAGAATTTAATACAAATTAAGCTCTGTTCAGTGTTATCCTTTACTAATGTTAGGAATTGATAAATTAATATATCTGTTTATTCACAGAAAATCGTTTGCAAATTTTCAATTGTGATATTTAATTTATTTATAAGACGCGACTCGTTGCTATGGAAGCGAAGCTGTTTTTTCGTCTGCTTTGCTTTTATATTTTTTATCTTTTGAGATGAATTAAAAGTTTAGATAAAAAAAGTTGGCATCAATTTTTGATGGAATGAAAAAGAATTTTTTTAGAGAGAATGTTTATATTTTTTGTTTGTCGTGCGTGTCTTGAGTTTTATTGAAGAATTATGTTATTTTTATGAAAAGGCACGCAGAAATGCATATAGGATCATCTTTCCAGTTTTTAGTATGATGATCAGAAATTATCAAGGTAAAAGCATTTATATTTTGTACATATTATACATTTTGTACATAGTATGTAAATAATTTGAATTCAATATTTCTTCATGCTATTATTCTACGTATGCAAAAAAATTTATTTAAAAAAAAATTCAAGAATATTTAGAAGATTTTTGAACCCAAATAAAGTTTTGATAGTTTACAAAACAATCTGGCGCCCGAACAGGGACATTTGAATAATAATGTTGAGATATTGAATTGTTTTTATAGCGTATAGTGTTTTCGTAAGCTGTGCATTACTACTTAATTTTTCTAAGATGAATAAGCTAAAGAAAAAGCGTACACCGCTACGTTCGTCATTTACCAGAACTTTAAATGTTTTGAATGAAGAAATTAACAGCGAGTCATTAGATAAGGGTAAAATTTCAGACGATTTTAGTAAATTAGAAAATTTGATTCATGAAATTAAATCTATTGATGAAGCTATAATTGAACTCATGTTAGATGATGATAAATGCGATGAAGAGGCTATTGAAAATGAAGTAGTGGAAAATGAAAGTTATTCAGATCAATTTATTACCATTAAGCGTAAAGTTAGCGAAGCATTGGGTACAAATAAGCGTAATCAAGATGATAGTGAAAAAAGCACAGATCGGGGTTATTCCAAATCAAAGCATTATAAATTACCTAAACTAAATATTAAGCCATTCGATTCGCAGTTAATAAATTATCTTTCATTTTGGTCCCAGTTTCAGAAAATTCATGAAGACATAGATTTGGATAATAGTGACAAATTTCAGTATCTTATCCAATCGGTAGAACCTGGAACCAGTGCTAGGCGCTTGTTAGAGAGCTATCCAATGACCGCAGTAAATTACCCCAAAGCTGTCGAGGCATTTCAAGAGCGTTTTGGAAATAAAGATTTACTAATAGAAGTGTACGTAAGAGAATTTCTGAAATTGATTGTAGCTAATGTACAGGCGCACGGCAAAGATAAACTTCCCTTATCAGATTTATTCACGAAAGTCGAGGCATATTTAAGATCGTTAGAATCAATGGGTTTAAGTTTAGAAAGCAATTCGGCGTGGCTCTATCCCATGATAGAATCTAGCTTATCGGAAGATGTATTAAAAGCATGGCAGCGATATAATATTTCAATCACATCAAACATTGTTAGTAATAATAATGCATTGTCAACAAAAGCAAATATAGTAAGTTTGATGGAATTTCTGAAACAAGAAGTTGCAAACGAGGAAAGATTCAAATTAGCCAAATCGAGTTTTATAGAGCTGGGCTCTAAAGACAAACCTAAAGAAAAGTTAAGAAAAGCAGAAAATAAAATACCTACTGCAGCAGGGCTATTTAGTGCAAAAGAACGCCTTTGTTTATTTTGCAGTAAATCTCATGAAAGCATTGACTGTGTTAGAGCTAGATCTCTTTCCTTTAATGAACGGAAGGCCAAAATTAAGAATAAAAATTGCTGTTTAAAATGTCTTCGTTTTGGTCACCACGCTAAAGTTTGCAAAGTTTTTATTCGTTGCCACGTTTGTTCTAAACCCCATACCGAGTTATTATGCCCTGAAATTTCAATGTGTAAAGAACCAGAAAATACATCTAAGACCCCAGAAGTAATTCAAAGCACTATAGCAAATAAGCAGTGTTCTGCTGAAGTAGCTCTTATGACTTTAGAAATAGTTATTAAAGGTCGAATAACAAAGAAAGTACGAGCGTTACTTGATTGTGGGTCGCAAAAGAGCTATATTTTAAAAGGTACAGCTGAAGAGTTAGGTTTACATCCCATTTCTTCTGAAGCTATTGTGCATACATTGTTTGGTGGTACGCAAACAGAAGCTAAATCTCACAATAAATTTCAAGTTGAGTTAAGTTCTTCTGATAGACAGAAACAAACGAAAGAAGTCTTAGAACTTTTGGATCAAGATATAATTTGTAATAATATTCCTCGGATACCGAAAGAATCAATAATTAAAGAGCTTAAACAAAATAAACTATGGATTTCAGATTTAGGAGCAGGAAGTCCAAAAATTGAAATTTTGATTGGAAGCGATTACTACGGACAACTTCTTACAGGTCGAGTAAAACAGTTAAAGAGCGGTCTTACAGCAATAGAGACGAAGTTTGGATGGACACTTTGTGGTCGTTTAGAAAGTACATCACAGTCTTGCCTAAATTATGGAAATATGTTTATCACGAGCCTAGCTTTAAAAGATATGAAGATTCCAGAATTATGGAAGTTAGAGACAATCGGTATTACAGATCCCTGTCAAACTTTGCCTAAAGCAGAAGAAGAAGAACACGCTCATGATAATTTTATAAAAGAAGTTGATAGAAATATAGAAGGTCGCTATATTGTAGGTCTTCCTTGGATTAACGGCAAACGTGAGATTCCCTCAAATAGACACATAGCTGAACGAAGATTGATAAATTCAACAAAGAAATTAAAATCAATGAAAATGTTTGAAGAATATGCTAAAGTTTTCTATGAATGGGAAGAAGAAGGCATTATAAGTAAAGTACCAGATGAAACACTCAAGATTCCAGGACATTTTTTACCTCATCATCCCGTCATCAAACCAGATAATCTTACTACAAGTGTTCGACCAATTTTTGATGCATCGTGTAAGGTAGGGAGGTCTCCTTCTTTAAATGATTGTCTCTTTAAAGGACCAAACGTCATCGAACAAATTCCTGTAGTGTTAATAAGATTTCGTGAGAAAGCTATTGGGGTAGTAGCCGATATAAGAAGAGCATTTCTTCAAATTGAAGTCAAAGAATCAGATCGGCATTTCCTACGATTTTTGTGGTGGAAGAGTCCTGACGAATTTCAAGTTTATCAACACAATAGAGTAATTTTTGGAGCAACTTGTAGCCCATTTTTCCTAGGAGCTAAGTTTCGTCTTGCACCAAAGAAAAACATAACCATACCACGTTTAGAGCTTCTTGCTTGTATTTTAGGAATAAGGTTGACTAAATTTGTTTTAAAAGCCTTTAATAGTGTTTCCATACCAGTAAAGTATTGGACCGACTCTTCGACTGTTCTCGCTTGGATTCGAAGAAATGATCAATGGAGAACGTTTGTAGGCAATAGAGTTAGAGAAATTTGTAAATTTTCCGAATCTCAACAATGGAACTTCGTACCTGGTCATCTCAACCCTGCTGATCTACCTTCTCGCGGATGTAGTCCTAAACAGCTGCTGAAGATGAGATGGTGGGAGGGACCAGAATGGTTGAAGTTATCAGAAGAAAATTGGCTACATTCAGAAACAAGCCCCAACGACGAATTAGTAATGATGGAAAAGAAGAAAACTGCAGTACCTACTCTTTTATGTTCTAATTCACATGAATTTATGATATATAGTAGAATTTCAAAATTTGGTAGATTTATTAATGTCGTATGTTGGATGAAGAGATTCATAATGAAGTGCAGAAATGGAAATACATGTTTTTCATCAGAATTGTCGATTGAAGAAAAGGAAGATGCGGAAAGGTCGCTCTGGTCAATAATACAATCTGAAAGTTTTGGTAATACTACCGATGCAATAAAAGGATTAAAGGTTATGAAAGATCAAGAAGGATTGTTGAGAGTAAAAACAAAGATATTAGAGCGGGATGACGAGTTTTCTTTCAGATATCCAATTTTATTACCATCGAAACATCATGTAGTGAATTGTCTGATTCAAGAATGTCATTTAAAGAATTGTCATGCTGGACTTCAAACAGTTGGATCCATTTTAAGAGAAAAATATTGGATAATTTCTTCTAGACGCAGCATTAGAAGTCAATTGTCTAAGTGTTACAGATGCAAAAGATACTCGGCAAAACCATATACTACACCTCCAATTCACCTACCTCTAGATCGAATCAGAGATTCCAAAGTTTTTGAAGTTGTTGGAGCTGATCTTTTTGGCCCTCTTTTCGTAAAGCAAAGATCCAGAGTTTGGGTTGTACTTTTTACATGTGCAGTATATAGGGCAATACATTTGGAACTTGTATCCAGTCTCTCAACAGAAGGATTCATTCAATCACTTCGAAGATTTATATGCAGGAGTGGAAGGCCGACTACTATATACTCTGATAATGGCTCAAATTTTAGAGGAGCCAACAACCTTTTAAAATCCTTGGATTGGAAGACCATAGTTTCTTCGAAAGAACTGGCTCCTCTTAAATGGAAGTTCATCCCTTTAGCAGCAGCTTGGTGGATGGTGGGAGCTTCTGTTTAAATGTGTTAAGAATTCCCTAGATCAGAAAACTCGGTGCTTTAATTCTAATTTTTGAAACCTTTCGACTGTCCTATCTGGTGTCGAAGCAACAGTAAATAATAGATCTGAACTGACTTTTTCTAGAACTCTGAACTGACTTTTTCTAGAACTCTGAACTGATTTTTCTAGAACTCTGAAATGACTTTTCTAGAACTCTAAATGTTTCATTATTATTTTATTATTGTTTAGTTATTAGTTTTATGTATTTACATATTTTTTGTTTTGAATTAGTGTTTAATTTGATCAAAAGTGATCTTAAGTTTAATTTGGCTTCCGCCTAAATTAAAGGTGGGAGTATGTTAGGAATTGATAAATTAATATATCTGTTTATTCACAGAAAATCGTTTGCAAATTTTCAATTGTGATATTTAATTTATTTATAAGACGCGACTCGTTGCTATGGAAGCGAAGCTGTTTTTTCGTCTGCTTTGCTTTTATATTTTTTATCTTTTGAGATGAATTAAAAGTTTAGATAAAAAAAGTTGGCATCAATTTTTGATGGAATGAAAAAGAATTTTTTTAGAGAGAATGTTTATATTTTTTGTTTGTCGTGCGTGTCTTGAGTTTTATTGAAGAATTATGTTATTTTTATGAAAAGGCACGCAGAAATGCATATAGGATCATCTTTCCAGTTTTTAGTATGATGATCAGAAATTATCAAGGTAAAAGCATTTATATTTTGTACATATTATACATTTTGTACATAGTATGTAAATAATTTGAATTCAATATTTCTTCATGCTATTATTCTACGTATGCAATAAAATTTATTTAAAAAAAATTCAAGAATATTTAGAAGATTTTTGAACCCAAATAAAGTTTTGATAGTTTACAAAACAACTAGTAGACATTGGATAAGTGAATCTATTGAGTGGCTCCAATCGTTGCATGTATTAATACGATCTACTAATACGCCCTCATCCCCAGCCCTTGGTTCTGTTTGCATCCCTCTCTTTTTTAATTGTTTTTTTCATTTCAAGATGTTTGTGTAATGTTGTGGATGTCAGAGAATAATTCTGCGCAGTTTTTCTAACTAATTTGCTATTTTTAAATTCTTTTATTGTTTGTTCCATGTCTGTTGGATTAAGGGTTGGCTTTTTTTTTAACCAAGAAATTTCTTGGCACCTTTAAACTCTTCAAGTAATTAGAACAAACAAAATATTGTTACAATACATATTCATACATATTTTTTCATATATTACATGAAACTATTACTGTACAGAAAAATAAACCATGAGAGAAAACGTGTTCCGATTCACTCCGTAAATCTTAAACCTCTGATGCTACAAGCCACTTTTCATTTTTTTTTTATTATGTAGTTTAGAAATAAGTAGAATTTAATACAGCATATCGGTTACCGGTCTATCATTAATTAAAAATCCCCTCTCTTAGGTTTAGAATACGAAAAATACTGTAGTTACATACAAAGTTTTGAAGACGTTGAAAAAATGAAGTTTTTGAGGATCCTCTTGAAGTTTTTTTTTTTATATATAGTCTTGTAGTGGTGCCAACATGTCAAAACTAAATTTCTCAACTCTTAATGTTATTACCTTCTTATACAAAAATTGGCAAATAAAAATATCATCACATATATTTATAATTAATTTATTTGTATGACCGGGAAGTTTCGTTCCTATTCACCCCGCTGTTCCTATTCACCCGATTTTACGGTACTACAACTTGAATAAGGATCGAAACTCAAAAGTGGGTGATTGAGCAATGATTGCACAAAGCATTGAGCATCTTGATTGCACAAACTAAGTGCAAGCCTTTTCTTTAACCCTTTCTGGCACGGACAAATTCTGTTAATAAAATGAAAAATTATCTACTGTCACCGGAATTTACAAACGACATTTTTAGAAATTAAGAATCCCTTAATTTGAGCTTTCATTGTAAAAGCAAAATTTTATTAAAATATTATTGGTGCCGTTTGCAAGTTTGGCATTACAATCAGGTATCATATACTGGGCACAGTGTACCGAAAAGGGTTAAAAGTTTCGCTTATATGAATGAAAATACTTGTTATGTGTTTCAGTCATTTTTTCTGATAGCTATCTGATTGGATTCTATAAAAATAGCTCTATAAATCAAATTTTTGTGTAATGCTGTGTGACATTGGATGCGAACTGTAAAGCTTCACATAATGATTAGAGGTATTATTCGCAAATTCTTCAATTTTTTTTTATCTATTTTATAACCTGTAGATAATACTTATAATATAGTTTTTAAGTATTGTATTAACTTTATGTTAATTCCTGCAATTTCAGCTGATGTTTCTGGATATGAGAAAAACCTTTATATCGTGTTTCCAAAACCAGTGTTTGCAATATCCACTAGTAATTCCATTTCAATTTTTTAAAACTTGTATTGATTTTGTTTCTTAAACTGACAATCTGTTTCTGCTTATGCTATCTTAATGCCTTTTTTTATTGGAAGCTTATAAACAAGATGTATAACTAATTCAAAAAATCTCTTCCTAGTATGAAGTATTGTGAGACCGATTTTCAAAGAATAAAGGTTAATGTCTTTAGCATTTTTTAATTTATTAATGTCTTTGGATTATTGTCTTCCAATAAGGCATCGTGGAATTTTTTTTATGGTAATAGCTTTGCAAACTTTATTAGCAACCATAGTCAGCATTAATGTATACTGAACTTGCAATAAACCATAAACTGTGAGCATCTCTGTGTTTATTAAACTTAGTGCTTATTCTTCGATATATTCTGCTCACTCTTGGATTATATCTTTATCTTCATGAATAAATCTTATTCATATAGAATGTCAAAAACATAGACGTGTAAGTATAGGGTTCTGCTACCATACTTTTTGAAATTCATTTATGTTACTTATTAAACTCAAGGGAACTAAAAAGATTTCGAAAATGTTTGAGTCACTGTCAAATGAGTTTTCAAACATTTGTTTGAACATTTGTTGTTGGGAACCATCACAACCTCTTTTGCAGATGTGAAAATATTTTCTGCTTATTTACACCAGGGGTGGCCAATTTTAGCACACTGGGCTCAATTAAAACTTTACAGTAACCACTTCCTTATTTAATAATCGAATCTCTGCATGCGATTCGAGAAGTCAACTATTTATTACAGAATTTTGTGATATTCTGCGGAGCTGGTGACCCTTGATTTACACTGTCTTTGAGTAATGTGATCTAAAAGATTTTGTTTTACTTCAGCCATATTTTCAGTAATTCTAATATATTTTGAATAACATTACTTTTTTGCTCACTAAAGAAGTGAATACCAAGGATATATATATATTTATTAGAAGTTTGAATGATATTATATTATTGTATGTGAGATTTCCTTGAACAAACATGGCCAAAGCCTCAACTGGTGATAACTTTAACGTACTTAGATTTGTTGTATTAGCTGAAGAATCGAAATTTTTTTTGTATTTTGTTGCCCTATTTTCGCTGGCTGTAAAGGTAATTTTTTTTTTTTTTTTTTTTTTTTTTTTTTTTTTTTTTGCAACAATGTAATATTATTTATAGAGAATCATTTAGTGCATGTTATCATTGTAAGATCAAAAATTTTGTTACTTATAAAAAGAACACATCGAACAAATTAAAAATATAAACAAAAGTTTTTTTTCACTTCATTTTATAGATTAATCTTCTGCTCACCGAAGGGTCCCCAAAAGGGAGAATAAAACCGCAGTATATATTAGACATATGCTGTTTCATAAATTAAAAAGTTTAATAAACTAAAAAATTGTTTTTCAAAAACTTTTTTGAAATTTTGCTTTACTCATAATAAAATTGAGAGGGGGGGGGAGGGTAACAGAAGATTTTATTCCATATCTGTTAATTAGCTGAAATATATATTACTAAAACGAAAGAGTTCTTATTGAATTCAGCTTAATCCCCTATTAAAATTATCATTTTATCTAAAGTATTTAGCCTAAAAAAAAAAATGGTTTCAAACGTTGATATCACAATGTAAAACAATTATAGTTTCAAAAATGTTTGTGTAAAATAAAGTACGCATCTTCGTCTTTAGAAACCTTAAAATGTTTATGAAATTCGACTAGCAGAATTTTTTTAGACCTCCGATAAAACGATACCTAAACCAGAAGAATAAAAATATATTTGTTCTTGTTGTAGTTGTTGTATGTATGTCGGCCGATTATCTACGCTATGGGATATAGGCCCTATGGGGTGGGATGCCCTCCGTGGGGGTCTTTCTAAGGGAACCTAACCCGTATTTACGCAAGGTTCGAAGAAAACCACGGAAAACTCCGAACGGTTAGACCGACGGTCGCGATTGGGTTCGAACCCGGCACCTACCGTCTACCAGTTTGGAAGTCAGAACTCGCGGCCACTGGTGGGGCAAAAAAAAAAAAAAAAAGATATTTGCACAAGACAAAAATTTCAAGTGAAATACTAGACAATTCGAGAGGCTGAAGAACGAAACAAACCCGTTATCACATGAACAGAATAGTGCAATTATACCTACCAGAAAATGATCAACTAAATATGAGATTCGAAATTTTTACTTTTGGCCAGCTTTTTCAGAGAAATACCACACTGTGTGCGCCGTAGCTCCTGACTTGGTGCACCACAAATCCCAGAAATTCATGTAACTCATTACCAATATTGGTTTTAGAATATTTTAGTGAATCAGAATGAATAGTTATGAGCCAAAATTTTACTATCGATAGATTTCTCAATAAGAGAATTTTAATTATAACAGCCCTTTATATAAAATTTAGTACATAAACAGTATCTTATGAGTTAGTCGACCCTTTTATTCCTTCTACGATCAAGCGGTTTCAAAGGCCGCAAGGACCAGATTTTACGGTCTCAAAGACTTCTGTTTTCTTTTTTCTTATTTTTCTTTTTTTTTCTTCTTTGGCGGTTTAATTTGTAATTTTCACTTAACTATACATGCTAGTGAAATTTACAATAGATTACAGTTTCATTATAAATATTAATTTCTTTAAGAGCTAACACTAACGTTAAAAACTTCTGAATAGACGAATTTTAATTACAGTAGTCCTCGTACACAAAATTTAGTAGAGAAACAGGGTTTAAAATAACAGGCTTTTACTAATTCATTCATTTTAGTGAAAATGGGGCAAAACCCCGTAGTAATGGAACAAAAATACTCACTACGTAACTTTGCCCCACCAGTGAGAATTTATTACAATCAGTGGGGCAAAGATACGCAGAGCAATGTTTTTTTTAATTTGAAATTTCTCACGAAATTATAATTTGAGGTTGGTTGATGGTGACACTTTCTAAGGTTCTAATATAACATTTTAAGTAGTCGTTACATAAGTTCAGTTAAGACTAATGTGTTCGTTAAAAATTTAAATTTATGGGAAGTGCGTGTCTTTACCCCCACCTACCATACAATAAAGAACATGTACAAAAAAGTTTAAATATCCATCTCAAATATAAAAAAGCATTTGTATTTTTAAATCATGAAAGTGAAAAAAATATGAATATGAAGAAAAAGTCATTTAAAATTTTTCATTTCTGTGGGTAATTACGCTGATTAAATTACAGCATGCTGTTTAACCCTTTCCGGCACAATGTGCCCGGTCTGGGATACCTAATTTTAATTCGAAACTTGCAAACGGCACCAGTAAAATTTTAGTACATTTTTGTTTTTACAATTAAAGCTTAAATTAAAGAATTCGAAATATTTAAAAAATTCGTTTGTGAATTGCGGTGTCAATCGATAATTTCTCATTTTAGTACAAATTTTGCCCGTGCCGGAAAGGGTTAACTGATCGAAAGACTGGATCTGTGCCTCTAATTTAAGCCATTTGAAAGGCATACTGACGCATGTCATCGATGGTGAGCGAGATGTTAGTTTCTGATGTTCTTTAAAGTATACTCCAAGTCAGTGCAGTCCATTGTGTTATATGTGATTGTGAAAATGTGGTTACAGTCTTCGTTTCCTACTGAAAGGAACATGGAACATTCACAAACTTCACACTGTGCAAAACAAGTTACATAACTGTACTGTAAGCCATCTTATCAATAATACAGAGTGTCCTATCTGCATAGCTAGCGATCTATCGAAATCAATAAACGGCAGAAATACATTAGCCTATAACTCTTCACCAGTTGGATTCGAATGGGTAGTTGAACGCATTTCCTTAATCTCCGTTGTAATGGCTTTCTGATGACACTTTTCTCGACAGAATCCCTACTTGGCAGTTGGTAACCTTCTTTAGTGAGTGCATTAACAAAATTTATAATAATTCGCGTTATAATTACCAAAATGGGTAAAATGAGGTGTCAAAATATTCACAATTAAACAGGCTTTCACACTGCAAATAGAGGCATATTTCATTCGGATGCAAATGTGACTGAAAGAAAAATTCTCACACTTAAGTGACGGAAGGTCAAGGGAGATGAGGAAAGCCCCCTTGACCGCACAGTCATGGTCTCACTCATCGGGTGTTCGCCCTCACTCCCGGGAGCAAATAAACAAACACTCAACGTCCCAGCGCCGCGCTTGACGCCAACCCCGATAGCCAAGTGCTTTGGCGAAAAAATGAAGTTTGATGTGCAACGTGCGTGCTACATTCTATTCTAGTACCGTAGTTTAAAGTTTACATGTGCAAATATTTATATCCAATTAACTTGAATATTTTGGATAAAAATAGTCACGTAAAAGAAGTTTTCTTTTTTAAAGAAAATGCTTTTGAACTAGCAAATGGGCCTCCGTGGCTGAGTGGTTAAGACATCAGGCCGCTAATCGTGAGGTTGTGGATTCGAATCCCACTGTTTCCATTGCACACACTCTTTGTGTGGAGCTCCTGGTTGTACTTCTCGTGTGTTGTAATATTTCCTTGTGTGCTATCTCGTCCCTGTATACTGATGATGGCTTATAAGCAGGCTGCATGTCGAGCACACAAGTCAGATGTATGTTGTTCAATAAACAATAAACAACAAACTTGCAAATTAATTTAAGTCTACACAAGTTGCTATTGATTAGACTAACAAGGAAGGTCTCCATACGGGCATGCTCAGAAAAATCTGAAAAAATTACAGAATGTTCTTCTCATATAGTTATATATGTTTATAAAAAAAATTTCGGCGGAAACTCCTTATAACGTCCGTAAAAAAATAATAAAAGTTTCGTTCATTTGGAGATTTATCTCCGGTTGGCGAAAAAACGAAATTTTGAAAAATACGCTTTTACGCTTCGAATACTTTTTAAAGGAAAAACTTTCTATGTTCAATTTATCTAAATAAGTTTGGTTTAAGTAATTTTAGTTTTGCATTTTTACTTTACTTTAAGTGTAATTTTGTCATATACGTTTATATGTACTTATAACAAATTGAAATTAATATATTTTATCATTTAAAACACAATTTAAATTGATTAAAATTGTTCCAAATTGAAAAATACACTGCTAAAAATCTGCTGCATTTTGTTGTAACACACTCTCTTGCTTGTATATAAAACGGTTATTTGGCCGTGAAATGGAGCTTTCTCATTGGTTGGAATAGAGATATTATATACAAGCGGTGGAGTGCGTTGCAACAAAATGCAGCAGATTTTTAACAGTGTATGGCACGGTCAATTCACGGTGCTATGGAGCATTCTCATTGGTCAGAAGAGAGATATTCTATAAAAGTAGTGGAGTGACGTTGCAGTAAATGCTGCAGATTTTTAACAGTGAAGTCAATTAAAATCAATTTTCAGATTCGTTAAAATCGTCTGCTTTTGGCGAGGAAATGCACTACTCGCCAAATCCCTCGTCGCTTTCAGCTTTTCACGCCAATTATTCGAAACTATTTTATTTTTTTATATATCTAATAATGTAATTCCGCCGCTAATTTTCACTGATCCTTTATTACCTACATGAGTAGTTTAATTCGTATTTTTTTCAAAAAATTCTGAGTGTGCCCCCAATGGAGACCTTCCTTGTAAGTCGAATGTTGATGCTGTTACAATAAGATTATACTGTTACAAAGTAAAGGCTGATACTGAAGAATTTAAACTGCATGTTCCTAGTGTTATGAAGGTACCGGGTGTCCCAAAAATGACTGATGGATTTTAAAATTCAATAACTTGCGAACGGTGACAGCTATTAAAAATTTTTTTGCAGGAGGGCTATGTACGATGTCAGGAGTTTTTTTTTTACCGCAATTCTTGATTTTAGCTCGAATTTCAAACAACAGATGGCGCTGATGGTGGTTGGCGGCCAGTCGACAACGAAACTTACTTCATTCAGCTTTGACGGAAAAGAAGGAGATTAAGGCTGTGGAGTACGTCTCATTCTACAGTACAGTCTTGCTCTCAGGCCCCGATTCTAGACTCATTCGATATGATTTCAATGGAATGCGTTGTTGCCATGGAAATAACAGATTGTTCGATAGTGGAATACAGCGTTCAGAAGTGGGCATAAATTTCGCAAGCAGTATTCGAGTTTGCAGAAGATTTTCGTTTAGGAAGTTTTATTTTCCCGTATTAAATTACTTTTTACGGCACGATTTAAAGAATATTTTATGCATCATATTTTAAAACTAGATAAAGCTATTTCTTTAATTTGATAATTTTTGTTATATTCTAAGAAATTTTAGATCGATTTAGATTGTTATATTCATGCTCAATTTTGAATATTGTATTTTTCTGTAGAAGAATTTGTTATTTCCATGACAACAACACATTCCATTGAAATCATATCGAATGAGTTCAGAATCGGGCCCCACAGTGTTAAAAATCTGCTGCATTTTGCTTCATACGCACTCCGCCGCTTGTATATAATATCTCTTTTCCGACCAATAACAATGCTTCATAATACAATCAAGTAACCGTTTCTATACAAGCGGTGTGCGTATACAACAAAATGCAGCAGATTTTTATTGTGTAAGAGCAAGATTGTAGCAAGATATCTTCACCTACACTGTTAAAAATTGGAAACTTTTTCTGAATCCTCACTCCACTGCTATTATAGAACATCTCTATTTTGACCAATCAGAATGCTCTATAATACAGTGAAGTAATCTCTTTCTATAAAAGTAGAGGAGTGACGATGCAGCAAAGGTTTCAAATTTTTAACAGTGTAGTTTTAAAATACGGTGCCTAAAATATTCCTTAAATCATGCCATAAAAAGTAATTTAATCCGGGAAAATAAATTTTAATTAACTCACATTTATTTTTATTTTTTATTTTAATGCAACGATAGACTAATCCTATTGAAAAGGGCTAAACAAGGCAATTTATAATATTTGTTTTTGGTAGTTATTTTACACAATAATGTACTATCAACAGTTTTCATGATTATTTTTTGAACATTCATAAAAATTTACTGACGAATTTTCTTAAAAGATCTAAAATTTCTTAAGAATATAACAAAAATCATCAAGTTGAAAAAATCTCTTTATCTAGTTTTAAATGCATGAAATATTCTTTAAATCGTGCCATAAAAAAGTAATTTAATCCGGGAAAATAAAACTTCCTAAACGAAAATCTTCTGCAAACTCAAATACTGCTTGCGAAATTTATGCCCACTTCTGAACGCTGTATTCCACTATCGAACAATCTGTTATTTCCATGGAAACAACGCATTCCATTGAAATCATACCGAATGAGTACAGAATCGGGGCCTGAGAGCAAGACTGTATTGTAGAATGAGACGTACTCCATAGCCTTAATCTCCTTCTTTTGCGTCAAAGCTGAATGAAGTAAGTCTCGGCGTTTACTGGCCGCCAACCGCCATCAGCGCCATCTGTTGTTTGAAATTCGAACTAAAATCAAGAATTGCGGTAAAAAAAACTCCTGACATTATACATAGCCCTCCTGCAAAAAATTTTTTAATAGCTGTCACCGTTTGCAAGTTATTGAATTTTAAAATCCGTCAGTCATTTTTGGGACACCCGGTATAATAGTTGAAACAATAGTTGACTTAGTTCATCAAGATATTTCAACATAGTTCAAAAGTATTTACGAACTTGATTTGTCCTACATGTTTTTAGGTTTACGATGAAATACTCATTAATGAAAATAAATATTTTTTTAGCATTTACGATTCGCTTACACGGATACTAAATCGAATTCCGATTCATGCGGTCTGTGATAGAAAAATCGTTTGCGGTGTGTTTCATTTTTTAATATTACATTATTTTAGTCATATTGAAATTTATACACATATGAGGGGTTCTGTAAGGTGCTAAGAGTAGAATAGGGTGAAATAGAATTCATGATTCATTTACAAAGAAACACAAAAGAATTTGACAACAGTACTCCTCGAATAATAATTGTTGGAAGTGCGATTTCATTTGTGCTGCGCGTTTTTACTTTATTTATTATTTATTTTTTCATATTACTTAGAGTGTAGAAATTCTTTATATCATATACATACAAGGCTATACAAAAAATCGCAAATACAATTTTGTTTATTGATGACAATTTTAAAGGAGAATTTCAACTTTGTTAACTAAACTAAGTTTAACTAAATTAACTTTTAGCATACTGTGTAGTAAATATACACATACTAGCGAGCTACGCCCGCTAGCTGGGCCACTTTTTCCAAACGAACCTCGATATTAAGCAATATATAATAAACAAAAAAATTCATTTAATAAGCAAGTCTTGGTGTTCGAATCCTCAAGCACAAAAAAAAGTAAATTAAAGAGCTATGGTTGTTATGCGCCCATTATCCCGTTAAAAATATGTGATTTCGCGCAGTGGGCTCTACGCTCCATGGTCGCCATCGTCCCATTAAAAATATTTGGTTTTGTACGGTTGGCTCTGCGCGCCCATAAGACATTTTCGCGTATTTTTTGGTTCATCAGAAGCAGACTTTTACGCAGATTCTGAATATGTAATCAGTTTTTTTCTACTTTAAAAACTGTCTGCATGATGGTTTAAGAAAAAACGCGCAAAAAAGGGAGAAAAAAAAGGTTTTCGACTGCTTCTTCTTTTAGCCAAAGGGGAAAAGTTCTTTTCCTTCACCGCAAGGTGGCGCAGTGTTCTGCCTCAGAGCTCCGTTTGAGCGCCGTTTTGATTTGAGACATTTTTCGTTCCGATTCCCAAGGGGTTTTTAATTCATAACTTTTTTAATTTTGGTCCCACGGTCTCGAAAATGCCCGAAATAATTTCCCCGGAATTTTTCCAATCGAAAGACACCTCTCGCGACTTCCAACTCGCCCGCGTTGCGAACTGTAATCGGCTTCAAGCAGACAGACAGACAGAGGCGCACGGATTTTATTAGTATAGATAGATTATACACAGGAAGTTCAGAAAAAAACTGATTTTTTTTAAATTGTTGATGGTAGTTGCAGAAATTGGGTTTTCAAATTGTTTATTTAGATATCATGTTTCAGCTTAATAAATTGCAAAATTTTGCTACAGTATTCTGAAAGTGTTGGAAAATGTTTCATAGTCTATGCTGGACGCAAGGTTTTTCGTTCTTGTTTTTTTTTTTTTTTTTTTTTTTTTTTTTTTTTTTTTTTTAAAGAAAATAATACATTTATTTTTATACAGTTTGTTAAGCATTGATAGTATAAAGTACATTCTAAAGGAATAATGTAGGATTGCAAGAATACCACAAATTCAATAACGAGCATGGTTAGATTTTTACTTTTTGAAATTCCTCATAATTAAGTATAATTTTTAATTTTTTGAAAATAAATTCGGTAGTAGCTTATAAAATAAAAGTAAGTGAGCATTCCATTAATATATACTGGTTTTGCAATCTTTAAAATAAACACAATTTTGTAAATTATAGCATAAATAAAATTCAAAGTTTTCTATTATTATGATAAAAAATTCTGCTTCCTGATTGGTTTAATCAAGATTATTAACATAACAGCATCGTAGCGTACAAGGAGGATTGAGGATTCTGAAAGAAAATTAATAAAGGCTAAATTTTTATTTCCTAGTTATTTATGAACCACAAACTTTGAGGAGAGGCGATTGTGCCCATTATTGGATATTTTAACCTGTTATCAATCAGCAACAAAGCACTTCTTATAACATACTCTAAACCAGTAACTAATTTGATTATAGTGAATTCAGTGGTGTCCATCCCTCCCCCAAACACAATGACGCAAATCCCCCCCCCCCTCCAAAAAAAAATCTTTTAACTTTAACATTGATACTGCTTCTTTTAAATAGAATATCATTTGTAATTGTAAATGTGGAAAAAAATTAAAAGTGATGTTTAAAAAAAAATTAACAGTAAAAAAGGGAAATATTAAAAATTTAAAAATCTCCTCCCTCCCAAAAAAATTACTTTTTCTCAAATTCCCCCCAAAAATAAATTGTATGACGCATTTTGCGTCACCAAACGGGCACACCTGAGTGAATTTTCATTCATTTATTACGATCATTTAAAGAAAGGCCAAAGTTATAAAATGGATCTATAAGATTAAATATTTCATTTGTTCACAATATTATACGCATGCATATATACAGCTTATACATTGTTCATATTCAGGTAATAATTGGTTGGTTGATTTTTTGACGTCCGATTATCTACGCTAGGGATATAGGACCAGGGGAGGGGTGCCCTTCGTGGGGGGTCTTTCTAAGGGAACCTAACCCGTATTTACGCAAGGTTCGAAGAAAACCACGAAAACTCCGAACGGTTAGGCCGACAGCCGCGATTGGGTTCGAATCCAGCACCTGCCGTCTACCAGTTGAGAGGTCCCAACCTCTCGGCCACTGGTGGGGCAGGTAATAATTGTTGTAATGTATTTGTGTACTGACACTAGATGGTAGTACATGGTATGCATAAAACTTCACAAACAAATGCTTTAGCTTGGAAAAAGAAAGGTCAACTTACAGAGCATTCAGAATGCATGTATAATTTTTCAAAAGGTGAGATAAGCATTTTTTAATTCGCACTCGTATTCTTACAAATATTCCATAAACAAGACATACGTGGTCAAATGGATGAAATACGAAAAGTCGAAGAAACTTCGGACTTGCATGCTCTTCGAAGTTCCCCCCCCCCCCCCCCCCAAGGCGCTTGGCTACGGATGTTGGCGTGAAGCGCTGGGACGTTGAGTGTTTGTTTATTTGCCTCCCGGGACGTAATGGACTCCCTTTAGAACGCACTTGCAACGTACCGCCCCGGGAGATAGGACTAGATGTTCGTAGCTGAACCTAGAAGAAACCAGAAAACTCCCTCCCGAATGCAGAGACACCGCTTAGCTTAGGTTTTGTGTTCAACACCCGCTCGTGAGAAACATTTCAGTTCGCGAAGGGGGTATGAGGTTATGGATTAGACACCGGTAGCGACACCTGGTGAGCCCGGAAAGCTGCACCTAGGCGGCATAGACACCGCCTCGCTAGGGTGTTGTAATCAATAGAATCCCGTGCGCCTCGCTCAGTCCCCTTGCCCTCCGGCTGGGGAGCCGCGCGAGATCCAACGAGACCCGCGTCGCACACTACTTTACGTTGGGGCCCTCGTGGTTTAGAGGCATGAATGCCCCCTTCCGGTGTGCTCCTACCAGAAAGATGAATGTACCATAATCCGCCCCTGAAGGATGAATAAATATCCTCCCCAGGAGTCCAAAGCTAAACCTAACTCGGGGATTAGTAGCATGAAAGTTATATGAAGGTTCTATTAGGTCTGAATCAATGGGCTCAGAAAACTCCAGTCACGCAAAAGACGCGCCACACCCGTATCGGACCAAGAATTCCTCTTAGAGGCGCCACCGCATTAACCGGTGAGCGTCCGGCCCATATCTCTGCGGCGGAGGATCCTGGAAGCGGACCAGCCGGTCGACCCCCTCCCAGGATAGACGGCCGCAAGGGGCAGCCAGCCGCATGCTGGCCTCCCGTCACGACTGCTCCCTGGTCGAAAGGGGGCACATCCATTCTCCTCCCCCCTAGAAATTGACACACCACTGCCCCCAGTTGCAGGTGACGTAGGGGCTGAGTTTTCTGACGGAAAGAAGTCACACCAGGTACTGGCCAAACCTCTCCCAACAGTATCTCTTGGAGTTTCTGCAGCCATTCCCGCGAGTCCTGCCGACACTAGAGAATCTACGTCATGCTCTACAAGGGCCGCACTCTCTATTCAGGCTCCCTCTCAGTCAATTGGTGGTCGAGGTCCTATTACGTCAGCTATCCTTTGCCTAGAGTCACCGTGCAGACCACGCGAGTCCCCATAACCCGCTACTGGGATAGGATTGTGACTACTCCTAGCCTTTTTATCTTTTAGCACGAGAACCGTTGACCGGGGGACTCACCTGGGGATCTTCGTCACTCACAGTTCCTGGGAAATCCTCATCCGTGGCCACCGAACAAGTAAAATAGTCACACTCGGAGATAGTGAATTATGCTAGACCGACTCCAGTTAAGCATCGTGGTCTACAAGCACAGATAGGCTCTCGGTCACCTGTCTTACTCAAGGGGTCGGGGCGAGATCACCTGCAGGAGCTACCACCCACCGTCAGAGTATAAACAGTGTAAACTGGAATGACTAAAATTTAGACGCGTAAGTGTCTTAAAATGGAGTGTTCAATCTTCAGACATTTTAAAGTGTCTTTTCAACACTTATAAGTGTTGAATCTAAGACATTTCAAGCGTCTAAATCGCATTCATGTTTGACCCGCGTCTCATTTGTCAATTACAGGCTGACATTTTTTCACCTAATTTTTGTTAGCATTGTACACAGTAATATATATATATATATATATTATATTATATATATATTATATTATATATATATATATATTCGTTAACACTAGAACCGCGGGAAAATTCATTCAATTTTTATAAAAATATTTCTCACCGGAATTTTCACTTAAAACTGTTTAATTTATTTATTGAAACTATTTTTGCTCAGAATATATTTAGCTTATTTTTTTAAGAGTTTTCTAGTTCGAATTGACATCTCTCCACATGATACGGGTCAAAATGACCCGTCGCCGCGGTTCTAGTGTTAAAATATGAAAATCGTACTCCCAATATAGATGCTTGTGCTATTTACTTATTTTTATTTATTTATTTTTTTTTTGGAGATTATCTTTCATAGATTTCTGAAAATTTTTCCTTTATTTATTTATTTTTTTTTTTTTTTGCATATTTCTGCATTTAAAAGTTTCCGTTTAAAATATAAAATATTATCTTTTAAAGACAAACACGTATTTCAATCTCCACATTCCAGAATCAAGTGTATTTGACATGAAAATTCTGTTTATCACTTATAAGTCTAAAGGTAATTTATTTATCCAAAAATGGAAGCCTCATTTCGATGAAATTATTTCTGTATAACATTATCATCACCAGCGGTGTAGTTCCCTCCACCCCCCCCCCCCTCCAAAAAAATCAGAGGTTATACGCTCTAGGTAAGGGTATACGGTCAAAAGAGAGAGCAAAGTTGAATTCAGGGGTTCCCCTAATATTCCCCCCCCCCCGGAAAATTTGGGACTTTATGCTTTTAATGGTCAAAAAGTGAATTTTCTCCACCGGAACTCTCTTATATCCCCCTTTTATCCATTCAATCCTTTTATCCATTCTACGATCAAGCTATCTCAGAGATCTCACGAGTATTTATGCAACGATTTTTGTCACAGCAGTTAACTGCTGTTTGCGATCACACAGACAGTTGTTTTCTTCCTTTTTCCATGGTTTTATACTAGAACGTCCGGAACTTTTACCCAACATTTATAAAAACATTTTAACACCAGAAAGTTTATTTAAAACAGTTTCACTTATTTATTTAACAGAATTTTCTCTTGTTATAAGTCTATATAAGCCAGCCCGTCAGAACACGCGCTGGGATAAAAATTTACCCCAATTGCATTGTGAAACGAAATTACGAATGTAGGTGTGTATACTGACAGGTTAACGGTTAACTAATTTTACGAAAAGATTTCTGGCTCGAATCGATATTTCCTCATTTGATCGGCTCGAATTGACACCAACTGGACGTCTTAGTGTTAACTTGAAATTTTCTGCTTAATTGTAGGTATTAGTGAAATTTACTAACGCTTTTACATAACTCATTCGTTTTAGTATAGATTGGGCAAAAACGCACAAGGAATGGGCAAAAATACGCACTCCGTATCTTTGCCCTACCATTACATAATTTTATCCTAGCTAATGGGCTAAGATACGAAGAGAAATGTTATAAGAAATTTCAATTTCTCATGAAATTACAATTTAACAGAATTTCGGCTGATGGGGGCACTTGCCTAGGTTTCTAATCTAGGGTCAATCCTTTTCAAGTAGTCCAGCACTGGTCGCTCGATCATTTTTAAAAAATCTGAATTTTTTTGTACAACAACCCTAACATGATGGAAGTTCAAAATGACTGTTATTTTAATTTTACTATTTTTTGTTTGTGCATGGCGGCCGTCTTTGTTTCATCGTGTGCAGCGATTTTCTCAGATACTAGGAAACACAAAATTGCAAATATCTCGTCTTTTATTTTTCCAATTGAAATGAGGTTTGCAGCATTTTGTTCAGAATAAAATAGGCTAAATATATGGTGGTAGAATAATTTTGAAAAATAAATTTTTAAAATTAAAATTTTAGCACAAAATTTAAGATTTTTTCCAAAATCTATCCCTTTACAAGAGGAAATTTTTCATGCAAGGAAAACTGTCAAACTTATACATTTTTTTCTACAAATAGGTCAAAAGTGCATGTACTCACACACCAAGTCCCAGATCTGGGAGTAGATTTCTCTTTGCGAAAAAACATTCCAAAATTCGTCAAAAATTAAAAAAAATTGGTCTTTTTAGGTTTTGATATCTCTGGTGGGGCAGGAGATAAAAATCTGAAATTCTGGCCTTTGATAGTATTGTATAGTAGTGTTATGTACAAAAAATTTCAAGAAGGAGATTTGACTACAAGCTGAGATATGACATGGACAATATGTGAAAACAATACTGCCAAACTATTGTTACCTACTACGTAATTGTTCATACCTCCAAAATTTTAAATTAATGATTTATGGTACAAAATTAAATTTTAATTACAAATATATTCTTCAAATGCTTGTGTGTAATTTAAACAATTCAGAATGTATGATAAGCCATTACACTATTTGTCCAGATGAACAAATCTACTAGAAATACTATTGCAATAATTTTACTCGGAACACATTTCAGAAAAAGTAAATTACAGACAATGGGTTGCAACTGATCGAGTTGACATAGTTTCAGTTATTAAACCTAGAGAACTTCATTTAAGTTAACAAGGCATGACAAGAGTTGGGTGGCTTCAAATAAAATTTTGAGAAAGATCAGCATGATGGAATGACAACAGTAACAGGCCGAACTCATAACATATCTCGTAAAAAGTGTTAAGATCTTTGTTGAGCATATATAGTATCTTTGTAAATTAAACATTTATTATTAAATATTTTTCAACAAACGATATTTTCTGTGTAAATATTGTAAAAAAACAGATTAATCTCATTTCTCCTAATGTACGCTTACATATTTTAATCACCGTATGTATCTCAGCTTATAGTCAAATCTCCTTTTTGAAATTTTTTGTGCATAACTCTACCATAAAAATACTATCAAAAGCGAGAATTCCAGATTTTTATCTCGCGCCACACCAGAGATATCGAACTTCAATGTGAGGAAAATGTTGCACACGGTGAAACAAAGATGGCCACCATGCTCAAACGAAAAATAATAAAATTAAAATAATAGTCATTTTGAACTTCCCTCATGTTAGGGTTGTTGACCAAAAAAAATTCAGATTTTTTAAAAACGGTCAAGCAACCAAAATACTTACGGGGCCATTGAAATGAACGAATAGCATTTCTAGTAGGTTTTGTTCATCAGGACAAATAGTGCATTGGTTTAGCATACAGTCTGAATTATTTAAATCACGATTTAAACAAAATTTGAAGATATCTTTGTAATTAACACTTAACTTTGCATCCTCAACCATTAGTTTAACATTTTGTAGGTATGAACAAACACACAGTAGGTTACAATAGATTAGAAGTATTGTTTTTACATATTGACTATGCCATATCTCAGCTTGTAGTAAAATCTCCGTTTTGAAACTCTTTGTGCATAACTCTATTATACAATACTATCAAAGGCCAGAATTTCAGATTTGTATCTCGTGCCCCACCAGAGATATCAAAGCCTAAAAAGTGCGATTTTTGACATTTTTGACGAATTTCGGAATTTTTTTCGCTAAGAGAAATCAACTCCCAGATCTGGGACTTGGTGTGTGAGTACACGCACTTTTGACCTATTTGTAGAGAAAATTGTGTAAGGTTGACAGTTTTCCTTGCATGAAAAATTTCCTCTTGTAAACGGACAGATTTTGGAAGAAATCTTAAATTTTGTGCTAAAATTTAACCTATAAAAATTTATTTTCAAAATTATTCTACCACCATATATTTAGCCTATTTTATTCTGAACAAAATGCTGCAAACCCCATTTCAATTGGGAAAATAAAAGACGAGATATTTACAATTTTGTGTATCCTATTCCTAGTATCTAAGAAAATCGCTGCACACGATGAAACATAGATGGTCGCCATGTACAAACAAAAAATAGTAAAATTAAAATAACGGTCATTTTGAACTTCCATCATGTTATGGTTGTTGCACAAAAATTTTCAGATTTTTTAAAAATGGTCGAGCAACCAAAAAAATATTTTCTGGATCACTTGAAATGGATTGACTCTCTAACAATTTAACCAGCATATAACATAAGTATAGATCAATATGTTCATTAAAAATGAAACTTTATGGAAAGTGTGTATCTTTAATCTTATCTATGCTATATTGTATATTTCACTAATTTAAATTGAAAAAAAAAAAAATAGTTTTTAAAAATAAAAAAGTTTTTATTGTTTCTGTTCTGAAGCAAAAAGAAAAAAAAAATTATAAAGGATTAAAGTTCAGTTCTGTTTTTTTTTTTTTTTTTTTTTTTTTTTTTTTTTTTTTTTTTTTTTTTTCTGATAAAAAAAGGTATTTTTTCGGTTTTCAGTTTGATTCTTGTTCGAAGTCTAGCTTTATTTTAGGTGCATGAATTGTAATTGGAGATACAGATCACTTTGGATTTTTTTGTCTTTGACTGTACTTAAAACAACCTTGAGGGTGTTGCAAATTTGCATATACATGGAAAACACATGTCAAGCATCCTTCGATATATATTCATAGGTATTAAAAGGTTTCATAGAAAATTCTATTAACAGCTCTTACTGAGATGTAATTACAGCAAAACTAAACACGATTATGGTGATAAGCATACCTTCAATTTTTGTATGGCTTTCCCAAGACCTTGATTGAAATCATGTCGGACAGGCTCTAGAAATTTATGAAACGCAAAATATTATTGCTTGTAAAGTTTTAGTCACATAAATATAAATATTTTTTTAAATTATAGTAATGTATGAAAATATCGCAGTTAAACTTATAGTATAATTGAATCATTACAAGTTCAGATAAACTCAGTTACCTTTTAAACGGATTAAGCTAGAATTATGAAACAAGTTTCTTAACTGTACGTAAAATGATTATATGATATTGTATAACAGATATTGCAGTATACCCCTAGTGAAGAAATTCGGAAGTTATAGACCTTATCTCGAACTTTTACAAGACAGCGAAAGTGAAAAGCCATTTAAAAGAGTTCCTTCGCTTCAGTTCTACATTAAAATTACTTTATAAAAAGTTGTGGAATGTAAGTTTTTCCACACCTAGTCATCAGTTTAAAAGTATCTCTAATCTCATGAAGAAGTGTAGCATAATGAAATAGATTGATACTTACTAATAAAAAAAGCACATGTAAGCAAGATTCAATTTTTGTATACAAGAAAATTTAGTTAACCTGTTAGCACACTCGCTGGAATAAAATTTACCTCAATTACATTATAAAGTCTCTCTCTCTCTCTGTATATATATATATATATATATATATATATATATATATATAAACCTGTGTTCTGACGGGTGAAATATTCAGGGAAGTGCCTTATCACAATCTATACTTATATAAAATAGTTAATACTGACTGACTGATAATCAACGCACAGCCGAAACTACTGAACCTAGAAGCCTGAAAATTGGGGTAAATATATACTTCTTATGATGTAAGCGTGCACTAAGACGGAATTTTTGAAAATTCCCTCAGAAGGGGGTTAAAGGGAGGGTCGAAAATTTTTAAACATCTTGCTATATCTCTGCAGTCGTTATAGGTAGGAATGTGAAATTTCAGATTATAAATGTACTAAAAGAATAATTAAACAAGTATTTCAGCAACTTTACACATTCTTCCCCATAAGGGGGTTAAAAGGGGGTCGAAGAGTTAAAAACATTTGGCAGATCTATGCGGCTGTTTTAAGTAGGAAAGTGAAATTGCAGAAAATAAATCCATTATAAAAATAATTAAACATGCGTTTCAGTGATTTTAAAATTTCCACCCTTGAGGAAGGATAAAGTGGGGATTGAAAAATTTCAAAACTTTTTTGGACCCATCATGTGATATATCATCTTAAAGCCCTCAGACCACACTTTCAGATTATGGACCTTTCATTCTCCCCCCCCCCCTCAATTTGGTCTCCCAAAAGGCGGCAATTTTCGAATTTTTCTGAAATTGCAGTGTTTTTGTCATTTTAAGTAGGATTTTTTTTGCGGAGCCCTCTAATAAAAATTAATTATAATATACGTAAATTTGAAAAAGAGAGAGGAGGATGTTTTTCGGGGGGAGGGGGAGGGGAAAGATAGTTGGAACCCTGGGGTGTATTTTTCCAACTTTTGCCGACACTAATCATGTGACATATTGTAAAGTTCTGTGACTAATATTTTATGTTATACACCTCCCCTCTTTGCTCCCCCAGGGGCAGTTTTCTAAATTTATAGGACACTCTTCATGCAGTGTACTGTTGTTTAGTCCTGTGACCACTGATGCATATTATGCACTTCCCTTGCCCCTCCTGGGGGTACGTTTAACGTATTTAAACAAAATGTCTTCTAAAAATATAGTAAAATTACGAAACTAAAATTAAATAACGTAGAAAGCTTAAAAAAAAAAAAAAAAAAAAAAAAAAAAAAAAAATTGATTTAATTTATCACCCTTTTAGTTCCTGTTTTTGCCTCAAGTGGAACTTTTAGTTCTTATTTCTTTGGCTATTTTGGTACGCATTTCCAAAAAAGTCTGATTTTTGATACCTAAACTCCTTTATCTTTTTACACTTACTCGCGCCTTTCCTACTTTTTGCAACCAGGGAACGCCGTCACATGATTTTTCCACTACTATGGCTTCCTTATATCCTCACTTTGGTATGTTGTTTTTAGTTTCCATCTATTTACTAAAATCAACATGTATTTTATCTATTTTAGAAATTTCCACCTAAAAGGGTTTAATGAGGTGGTTGTATTTTTAGGAAATTTCGATACATCTCTGCAGCAGTTATACGTAAAAGCGCGAAATTTAAGTTAGCAAATCTTCTAAAAAATAGTTAACCATAGTGATTTTAGAGCTAATTTGTCTATTATGTTATCAATATGTATTTTCAACCGAATAATGTGAGATTATACGAATAAGACAACGATTATGGCTATTTGATTATATATTAAGTTTTTAACCGCTACTAAATGCATTTTGTTTCATACAAGATTATTTTAAAGAAACCAACCAACGTAGCGGGTGGCTGCTAGTAAACTTACCAAATTTTGAAGCAAATTAGATAATTCTGCCAAACAGTCCATTTATCTATATTAAAAGGGTATAATTGCCCGCCCCCCTCCCTTTATACTTAAAAAAGAACCTCACAACTAATCAGGGAAGCGTCTTCTGAGTATGCCTATATCCAAAAATTGAAGCAAATTTGTTAATTATACATAGAAAACCATTTACCTAAATTAAGAGGCTACCCCCCCCCTTTGATACCCCATTTATATTTATCCAATGAATCTCCAACACAAATCAGAGAAGCACCTTGTAAGAATGAACCTATATCAAAATTTTGAAACAAACCCATTGACATAATGATCCCATTCATGATACCACCCATTTTGAAAAACCCATTTACATAAATCAATGGGTATTAGCTCCCATTTACCCCCTTTATATTTAACTAGTGAACACTCAATACTGTTCATGGAGGAGCCTCGTCAGAATGATAATATATCTAAAATTTGAATGAAATATGATAATTCTGCATGAAAAATCCATTTATCTAAATTATAGTGGGGGAGTTCGCGCTTCCTCATCAGAATTATCCTATATTTAAAATTGGAATGATATCTGATAATTCTGCATAAAAAACCCATTTATGTGAATTAAGGGGGATTAGCCCCCCCGGTCTCCCCTTATACTTATCGAATGAACTCTGAAAACTAATACTTTTAGCATATATTTAGAACTTTTAGCTCAGACTTCGACAGCCTGTGAGCTAAAATAAAAAATAAAAAGAATATTTCTAAGCTAAACTGATGGCATTGAGCTCACAGGCTACGCATATTAATTGTAATTTGAATGAAATCTGATAAATCTACA
Source organism: Maratus speculifer (assembly GCA_964019185.1). Classification (NCBI taxonomy): domain Eukaryota; kingdom Metazoa; phylum Arthropoda; class Arachnida; order Araneae; family Salticidae; genus Maratus; species Maratus speculifer. Next base: position 101,983,479 of record OZ025293.1, read on the forward strand.
GGAAAAACTCATTTATATAAATTAAGGGTAGGGAATTAGCCCCTCGTTCTCTCTCTTTATACTTATCCGAATTCTCCAAACTTTCTTGTTGATGCCCTTCTTAGAATGATCCTATGTCTAAAATTTGAATAAAATCTGATAAAATCTGAGGCTACGCATACTAATTGTAATTTGAATGAAATCTGATAAATCTGCATGAAAAACCCATTTATATAAATCAAGGGGAGTGGCATTAGCCACCCGTTCCCCCTCTTTATACTTATCTAATAAACACCTAATACTAATCACGGAGGTGCCTTATCAGAGTGATCCTGTAACTAAATTTTGAACGAAAACCGATAATTCTGCATGAAAAAACCCTATATATAAATTAAGGGGAAGGGCAATAGTCACCCCGTTACCCCTCTTATATTTATCGAATGAACACCTAATGCTAATCATCTAGGCGTCTCATCAGAATGATCCTATATCTAAATTTTGAACGAAAACTGATAGTTCTGCATGAAAAACCCATTGATATATATTAAGAGGCGGGGCAATAGCCTCCCTTCCCCCCTCTTTTAATTATCGAATCAATACCCAATACTAATCACGGTGGTGTCTCATCAGAACGATCCTATATCTAAATTTTGGTAGAAAACTGATAATTCTAGATGAAAAATCCATTTATATTAAATTAAGGGGAGGGGCCTTAGCCCCCGTTCCCTCTCATATATTTATCGAATGAACACTTAATACCTATCATGGATCTGCCTCATCAGAATGATTCTATATCTAAATTTTCAAGGAAAACTGATATTTCTGTATGAAAAACCCATTGATATAAATTAAGGAGAGGGGCATTAGCCTCCGTTCCCCCTCTTATAGTTATCGAATGAATTACCAAAACCCAAAACTAATCAGGGAAGCACCTTATCAGAATATGCCTATATCCAAAATTTCAACTGAATCGGATGTTTTTATCATGAGTTATCGCGTTATGCACGTAAATACATACAGTGGCGGTCAAAAGTTTCCGGCCAGTTAGTATCTCAGATTTAATTACTAGAAGGTTTCAGCGAAGGAGAAGCACAGTTGCTTCAAAAGTTACGACTATGTGAATAACCTTTGACCACGTGATCATTTTGATTGGATGCTGGGAGACACAATATGCAAAGGGGCAGAATTCGAAATTCACGAGTGCAAAAGTTTGCGGCCATTCATCATTTATTAGCTGTTTTTTTCTATCGGTAAAGTGTTTTTTGTTCGTGTTTGTGAATGAGTCAAAGTGAATAGCATTGTTTAAATTCAAAAATGAAAACCTCAGGGTCAATCCATTTCAAGTGGTCCAGCACTGGTCGCTTGACTATTTTTAAAAAATCTGAAATTTTTTGTACAACAACCCTAACATGATGGAAGTTAAAAATGACCGTTATTTTAATTTTACTATTTTTTGTTTGTGCATGGCGACCATCTTTGTTTCATCTTGTGCAGCGATTTTCTCAGATACTAGGATACGCAAAATTGTAAATATCTCGTCTTTTATTTTCCCAATTAAAATGAGGTTTGCAGCATTTTGTTCAGAATAAAATAGGCTAAATATATGGTGGTAGAATAATTTTGAAAAATAAATTTTTATAGGTTAAATTTTAGCACAAAATTTAAGATTTTTTCCAAAATCTATCCCTTTACAAGAGGAAATTTTTCATGCAAGGAAAACTGTCAACCATACACAATTTTCTCTACAAATAGGTCAAAAGTGTGTGTACTCACACACCAAGTCCCAGATCTGGGAGTTGATTTCTCTTCGCGAAAAAAATTCCGAAATTCGTCAAAAATTTCAAAAATCGCACCTTTTAGGATTTGATATCTGTGGTGGGGCACGAGATAAAAATCTGAAATTCTGGCCTGTCATAGAATTGTGTAGTAGTGTTATGTACAAAAAGTTTTAAAAAGGAGATTTGACTACAAGCTAAGATATGACATGGACAATATGTGAAAACAATACTGCCAAACTATTGTAACCTACTATGTAATTGTTCAACAAGACTGTCAACCTTACACAATTTTTTCTACAAATAGGTCAAAAGTGCGTGTACTCATAGACCAAGTCCCAGATCTGGGAGCTGAATTCTCATTGCGAAAAAAATTCCGAAATTCGTCGAAAATTTCAAAAATCGCAGTTTTTAGGCTTTGATATCTCTGGTGGAGCACGAGATAAAAATCTGAAATTCTGGCCTTTGATAGTATTGTGTAGTAGTGTTATGTACAAAAAATTTCAAGACGGAGATTTGACTACAAGCTGAGATATGGCATGGTCAATATGTAAAAACAATACTTCTAAACTATTGTTCATACCTATAAAATATTAAACTAATGGTTGATGATGCAAAGTTACAAAGATCATCTTCAAATTCTCTTTAAATCGTGATTTAAATAATTCAGATTGTATGCTAAGCCAAAGCACTATTTGTCCAGATGAACAAAACATACTGGAAATGCTATTCTTCCATTTCAATGGCCCGGAAAATATTTTGGTTGATTGACCGTTTTTAAAAAATGTGAATTCTTTTGTACAACAACCCTTATATGAGGGAAATTCGAAAAGACTATTATTTCAGATTTTTATCTCGTGCTCCACCAGAGATATCAAAGCCTAAAAAGTGCGATTTTTGAAATTTTCGACGAATTTCGGAATTTTTTTCGCAAAGAGAAATCAGCTTCCAGATCTGGGACTTGGTGTATGAGTACAAGCACTTTTGACCTATTTGTAGAAAAAATTGTGTAAGGTTGACAGTCTTGTTGAACAATTACATAGTAGGTTACAATAGTTTGGCAATATTGTGTTCACATATTGTCCATGTCATATCTCAGCTTGTAGTCAAATCTCCTTCTTGAAATTTTTTGTACATAACAATAACACATTGTAAATAACAATGTACACACAATATTATCAAAGGCCGGAATTTCAGATTTTTATCTTGTGCTCCACCAGAGATATCAAAGCCTAAAAAGTGCGATTTTTGAAATTTTTGACGAATTTAGGAATTTTTTTCGCAAAGAGAAATCAACTCCCAGATCTGGGACTTGGTGTATGAGTACACGCACTTTTGACCTATTTGTAGAAACAGTTGTGTAAGGTTGACGGTTTTCCTTACATGAAAAATTTCCTCTTGCAAACGGATAAATTTTGGAAAAATCTTAAATATTGTGCTAAAATTTCACCTGTAAAAATTTATTTTTAAAAATTATTCTACGACCGTACACTTAGCCTATTTTATTCTGAACAAAATGCTGCAAACCCCATTTTAATTGGGAAAATAAAAAACGAGATATTTACACGTTTGTGTATCCTAGTGTTTGAGAAAATCGCTGAACACGATGAAACAAAGATGGCCGCCATGCACAAACAAAAAATAGTAAAATTAAAATAACGGTCATTTTGAACTTCCGTCATGTTAGGGTTGTCGTACAAAAATTTTCAGATTTTTTAAAAATGGTCGAGCGACCAAAAAAATATTTTCTGCACCACTTGAAATGGATTGACCCCTCAGCAATTATTGTTCGTAAATGAGTGATTAGTTTGTCGCTAAATGACCAATCTTCTCGAGATATTGCGGCAAATTTATCGATCGGTTAAAAAAAAAACCGACGGTGAATAATATTTAAAAATTATATAAAGATGGCCATGGCCGTCAGACTTTCTGAGGTCTGGAAACCGCTCAAAATGACTATTCTTGTGGAGGGAATTATCAGGAGAAAAACAATTGATGACCCGCATAAAAATGCCTTGCAATATCCCGCGATTTGTGGAATGAAAATATTTCTGAAATAAGTCAGTATACCGTGTCAAGATACTGACGTGATGCAGAACTTTATGGAAGAGTCGGTGTTAAAAAAAATTCATTAGTTAAAAAAATGAACGTATTCGACTGGCGTTTTCGAAGGAATATAAAGTCTGGTCAAGTGAAAACTGGACAAAAGTTCTATTTTTTCATCAATCGAATTTCAAACTTTTTTGGGAGAGATGGCTGACACTACGTCCGATGACCGAACAATAAAAGATATGATTCGACATATGTTTTCCTACAATGAAGCATGGCAGAGGACACGTTCTACTATGGGATGTAATTTTTTCAAAAAGTGTTGGTCCGTTATTTAATATCCGCGGCAAGATGAGTTATGATATGTATAAGGATATCTTTCAAGATTATGTGCTGCCTTGTTAGAGAAAAAATTGTGGTCACAACTATTTGTTTTACTATGATAATGACTTAATGAATGTATGCAAGCTCGAAAAGCAATGGCTTTCGCACAAAAAAAATCTGCTTTTTAAATGGCCAGGCCAAATGCCCGACATTAATCCAAATTATGTATTAACTATTATTTCAATAAAATGTATAAGTATTGCTTTGAGATTCCTCTTCATATGGGTACACTTACAAATTAACTAAAAGAATTTTGCTGGCCGGAAACTTTTGCTCGCATACTGTACATTCGATAATACTGAATGGACGGGCACATAAGCTTTGATAGCCTGTTTGCTAAAAATAAACGGTCAAGTGCGAATATTACTCGCTCTCAGAGGGTTCATACAGTAAATATATGAATTATTAAGTGTATTATATTATTTTAAAAAAATCTTTGCTAAAAGTATAATAAAAATTTGTAAAGAAGTGCAAGTATTACTCCTGCTTCGAGAGTTCGTACAATAAATATATGAATTATTAACTGTTTTACATTATTAAAAAACCTTTGCTAAAATATTAATAAAATTTACTAAAAAACTATACATCGTATAGGATTGAGTATAGCCGTATATACTAGAAAAATATGATGTCCATTATATAAATACCTATTTATATAATGGTTATTATATAAATACCTAGCACCTATAGTCGTCGTTCACTCTGTCCGTCCGTCTCTCTGCATATAACCGAGCAAAAACTACTCAACCGAATCGTTTGAAATTTAAAATGTTAATTGTTGCTTAATTTTCTCGGGTCATTTCAAATTTTATGAAAATCAGATGTATAGTTTAATTACATGGACAATCAAAACCTTTTCGCTACATTACAGTCAATGGTAAAAAAATTGTTTCAAGTTAATTTTAATGATGTTATACTCTTTTGACTATAATAGAATTGATATGCCCTATGTAGTATATACTAAAAAATGCATTCTGCACAATCTGTGGTGCAACAAATATTTGTTATTAATTTACAGGGCCACTCAAAATTATTCCATTACACAATGGTATAGGGAAAAACACTATTTGGAGCGCGTTTTATATTATTAATCTATTTCATATTTTATGAAATTGATATACAAGGTTTACTATAAGTTGCTTCCTCTATAATAGAAAGCAGATAGAATTAACAGGGGCATACAAAAGATTTCAGTCACTATACTGTATACTACTACACTGAGATATTAATATTTTTGAAACTCTTTTATAGTACAAACGTACTTCATTTGCTACGTTTGACGCGCAATTTCTAACTTGTTATAATCTGGTTTCATAGTTTTTTATTTTTTATGAATTTAATTTGGCACTGCATATTTAAACTTCATTCGGCATTTCATACAACTAATATTAACATAGTAATAAACTTTTTTTGTGTGTCACAAACTTGCAACACCGCCATGGATTCGTGCCACGTTTTCTCAGATAGATTTTAAGACTAGAAAATTCAGAAATTTTAGCTAAGTTTTACAAAAATATTTCACTCCTGAATTTTAATTTAAAGTATTTTTTTTTATTTAACGTTTTTTCTATTTTGCATATTAAAAAAAAATGTATAATAAAATTTCTGGTTTGAACCGAAATATATTCATATGGTAGCAGTTAAAATGACTTCTTACGGCAATTCTAGTGTTAATTTAATTTTAAAGACACGAGAAGTATATTGAGAGTTTCACTTAATTCAAACTATTTATGAATCCCATAATTATAGCATAGCACGGCAGTGCTATGCTATATTTATTTCCAGTGCGACTCCTTAATGTTAATTTAATTCAGGATTTAACATTGAACGAGTTATTTACTAGACATTTTTCCACATTTTGTACCTGCTGCCACAAATTTTCTTCGGAGCACTAATTGAGTAAAAAAAAAAAAAAAAAAAAAAAAAAAAAAAAAAAAAAAAAAAAACTAGGTATTAATGAACATATTTTCTGTAGCATTTCATCATTTCTACGTGATTTAAAAAGAAAAATAAAATTGATTATTTTATCTTGTAAGAATTAAACACAGCGTATTTAAGACTTCGGAAGTGAAACTGAGATTTTGAAACATTTGGTACCAAGAAAAAGAATCATTTACAGAAAATAATAAATATGAAGCATGATTTTTATAATAAAGAGACATTTTGAAATATTGATTAATGGATCACGACGATTGTTAACTGAAGAAATATAGAAAATAAGCAAATTGAGCTTTTTCCTATTTATTGTTTCTTCAAAATAATAGAAAATAACTTAAAAATATATATGTAAATGGTATTTGAAAACGAGGTTTCTGACACATTGGCATCAGAAAAAAATCGCGCCAAAGCCAGTGCGTAATTATTTGTGCCGGGATTTTGTACTTATACCACATTTTAAAAATTTCTCCGCCTTATACACTACTCGACATTGAAAATGCAACACAAAGAAGGAGTGGTCAGAAAGTGATGAAATTTCGGGAAAAGACAGAGACAGCAAGGAGCATTAAGTGATCTTTACTTCAAAATAATAGTCAGAATACAGAACGAGAACGGCGTCGTCTCAGTAGGATGTAGGACCACCACGAACTGCGATGAGCGAAGAAACACGTCTAGGCATCGAGTCAATAAGAGCGTGGATGGTGTCCTGAGGGATCGCTTTCCATTCCCTTTCAACCATTTGCCACAGTTCATCTTCTGAACGAGGCAGGGGCAGAGTCCGCAAAACGGCGTCCAATCACACCCCACACATGTTCGATTGGTGACAGATCAGGAGAGTACGGTGGCCAGGGAAGCATCTGTATACCTTGCAGACCATGTTGGCACATGCGAGCACTGTGTGGTTGGGCGTTATCCTGCTAAAAAAATTGCATTAGGCTGCCCCTGAAGGTAGGGGATTGCCACTGGCCGCAGTATTATCCGATAATCGTTGGGCTGTCATAGTGCCCTGAATACGGACTAGAGGTGACATGCAATTATACGCAATAGCACCCCAAACCATTATACCACGTTGTCGCGCGGTGGGGCGTTCGACAGTTATTGCCGGATTTGATCTGTGTCCACGTAGATGCCACACACGTATTTGGCGACTATCACTGGATAAACAGAAGCGTGACTCATGTGAGAACGCGACGTTTCGAAATTCTGCCATCCAAGTCGCTCTAGTCCGGCACCATTCCAAACGTTGGCGTCTATGCTGTCGTGTCAATGGTAGTCTTCTTAACGGACACCGTGAGTGCAGACCTTGTTCAACCAATCGATGGGAAATGGTTCTGGTCAACACGGAAACATCCAGGGTATCTTGTACATGCTGCAGAATGGAGGTACAAGTGACTTGCGGGCCCGCCACAGCTTGTCGGTGGATGCGTCGATCCACGCGTGCTGACGTCACTCTGGCTGCACCTGCACCCCTCAATCTTGCCATATTTCCTTGTTTCAACCATGTTCGCCATAGCCGATGCACCGTTCTCGCATCCATGTGGGTATCAGCTGCGATTTGACGCAAAGACCAACCCCCCCCCTTTCTCAGTCCCCTCACCATACCTCTCGTAAAATCGTCTATCTGCTGGAAGTGCCTTCGTTGACCGCGGCCTGGCATTCTTTTCTATACACGTATCCTCTGAGACAAAAACAAAATTTCTTCGATAATTCGTCTGGCAGAAATGGCGACATGAATATTGCCCATTCTACAAGTTCCTTCCCTTATATCTTACATCACGTGCGTCGGAGACCTACGCATTTCACATCATTTGCATAACTCAATGACATGCGCCTACTCTGAAATTTGCATAAATGTCTGACCACTCCTTCTTGGTGTTGCATTTTCAATGTCGAGCAGTGTATATTCGAAGAAAATAAAAATAAATTAAGGTAAATAAAAGTCTTCAAAAATAAGAGTATTAAAGAATAGTAGTAAAAAGTAATAGTATATCATCCTTGATATTAGTAAATCTGCAGAACTAGGCCTTCACACTCAATTCCTGGCAATTTTTTTAAGGCTAAACCGCAGATATAATGACTATTTGGCGTAAGACTTTTCACACTGCAATAAATTAGCCAATTCTATTAACCGGTACTTACGTATTAACGCCATCGCAGTTACGGATTTGGCGATTTTTAATCTACACCTAAACTTTTTGCGACAAATCATAAAATAAAACACTTTATTTAAAATTAAAACACTTTCAAAATTCAAAACACTATATTTAAAAACAAAGTAACATATCGGATTTCGGTGGAAAATGGGCCAATATAGAGTCACTTCTGCTGCGGTGGCGTTAATACGTAAGTACCTATTAACCTAATCATTCAAATCGAATGTGAACAAATATAAACAATCATGTTTACAAATAATTATTTTAAACTTCCAATTTGGCGATTTTTTAAAATCGCTCCTAAACTTGTAACATTACAAATAACTAATCATTAGATAAAATTTAATTTTGAATTTACTTGTATTAAATTTATTATTCCGATGATTGTTAAAATGATAAGACACTATACGATTTAATTTTTAAAACATCACAAAGAGTTTCGGTACAAAAGTAACTGTTCTTTTTATGTTTCAAGTTAATATTTTTATAAACCCTTTTTGATTCATTATTTGTATGAAATAATAAAATGTAAACTCATTTGAAATATTCATAACGCTCTGCCTTTTGCACAGATATCTAATACTTACCACGTTGGCGTAATTTTTTTAAGCCGATTTGGCGAAAATTTCGTTTTCAAATACCAGTCTCATAAATATTTTTAAATCATTTTCTATTATTTTAAAAAAATAGTGATAAATAAAAAGTTCATTAAAAACAATAGAACAAAACAATTTATATCATTTTAAAAAAGAAAGCAACAAGAAAATATTTTATTAATAAATATACAACGGTAGGCGGGTTAGCAAGTGAGACACATAACCGTCATTTTGTTCCAATCGTGCCAACATGTTGCATATATGACATCTGTCCCCAACTTTTTTACGTTGAACCCTGCCCAGAGTTGTGATAGCGGTATGAATGTTTTTTACTGTTGAAATTCTGTCGAAGTTAAATTCCAATTTTGGGCAGAATTTCAATTCAAACATTGATTAATTTATCAAGAAGTTTCTAACTAAAGAAATACAGAAAATAAATAAATATGATGTCATGCATAAAAAAAAATACATTTGATCGATACTATGTGCAATATACGCAATGTATCAATACTGATTGTTAAGTATAAATATCAGTAATATACAGGCAGTGATGTAGTCATAAAAAATACAGAGGGAAGAGGGTATACGTTCAAGGCAGAAGTTATACTTTAGAGCAGGGCTGTCCAACCTCTCAGTAAGCGGGGGCGCTTTTCAGCTTTTGGCATTCAGTGAAGGGCGCCATTTTTCACTTGACTGAAAATATGCAGCATTATTATCGCACAATAATAGATAAACACACGTCTTAATATAATGCAAATGTGTCTTACAGTGGTAGACAAAAAGTCCCTACAGTTCTGGGGTTACATGCATTAAATTTCAAATTTAACATTTTTCTATGAGAAGTCTAAGCTAAAGTTTCAAAAATCAAGAAGGAAAAATTAAGCTCATTTATTCCTCTTATAAAACAGCCTAATGGGTCTGTGTGGCAATAGCAAAAAGTAAAAAAAAATGAACATTTATGAACTTGTGTTATCAAAGAGGCAGAAAAAAGTGACAAATATTTATTTTTCTGCTACTTCTTAAGTATTAAACAGGGCTATTTCAAATTTAACCACCATAATTAAACTTTCTTTATAAACAATAACAACAAATTATGAAAATATGCATGATTACATTTTTAAAGTTTGTTTCTGGTTTTTAAACTTTTCTATGTCGATGGTTCACTTTGGGACCACTTTATTTTAATCCCTAAATACCACATTGGCTAAAAAAATATTGGAATGAAAATTTCCCTTGCATTAAGTACGTGAACAAAAGCTTTCCTTATTTTAAAATAAAATTGTTTTTAAATTCTAGTACCATTTCTTCATTGCAACCTTTTACAAATAAAAGTACTTTGCTCGAAAGGGTTATTGCATTTTTGCAAATTTTGAAAATATCTCTGATGCAAATGTCAATTATTTTAAAGAAAGAATTTTTATAGTTGATTTTTGCTACTAAAAAGAAGATCTTCAAAAGGACGCCAATAAAATCTTCAAAGGGCGCCATGGCGACCGCGGGCGCCGTGTTGGACAGCCCTGCTTTAGAGTGTAGGTACTATTAGCTTTCTTAAGAAACAGAGGGTATACGGTGTTCCTTAAAAAAATCCAGAAAGCATATGGCGGATACCTCCGGATACTCTCCACGACATCCCTGTATAGAGACGAGGTTTTTTTTGTCGAATATGACGTCATACTTCATAAGAAAAAAAATTCGCCGAGGAGAAAAGTGGCATCTGATTTTTGACATCGTAAAAAGTGAAATTCATTTTAAGAATTAAAAGGCGCATTTTTATGACGTCATATTGGAAAAGAAACAGATATTTTGAAATATTTGGTAGTAAGACAGGAAGCATGTACAGATTTCAGTTCTATATGTAAAAAAACTAACGATTTAGAAATGAGGCATACGATTTGGTACGGCTCTGGGTATATTACATCAGTAATTGTGATACGATACCATATAAAGGAAGTCCTGATGATGATATCCTCAGTTAATTTTAAAATGAGTTCATCTGAATGTAGTAGTTATTAAAAAACTTGAAATATTAATCAAAAACATAATTTGCTGAACAAATTAAAAAAACGAAATTTATTTCCTACACTGTTTAAGCCCGAGAAGGGACAGATATTAAGATAATTTATTTATTTATTTCTACATTTAATATTAATTTTTTTGAAAAAATAAATTAAACAAGTGAACATTAAAAAATAAAAATGAAATTCAAACAATATGATACTTAAATACCCTACATCTTAGATTCTGCTCAAATGATATTGAAATAAATCTAAGACCTTTTTCAGAACATTTGCTTTTTAGATTGCATATTCATTTTGTTTACACTTGCTATAAACATAAAACAAAATCTACAATACAAATATTTGCAAGTTGAGTTTCGAAAAAAAGACATTTTGTTTGAATTTCATTTTTGTTTTTTAATGTTCACATGGCTTAACTTATTTTTTCAAAAAATTAATATTAAATGTAGAAATAAATAAATCAATTACCTTGATATCTGTCCTTTCTCGGGCTTAAATAGTGTAGGAAATAAATTTTGTTTTTTTTATTTGTTCAGCAAATTATGTTTTTGTTTAATATTTATATGATTAACTCATTAACACCCAAAGGCATATTTTTAGATCACTAGACTTAGTGGCAAGAAAGTGTGTTTTATACCAGTAAATTTGAAGATAAATATATTCTTTCTTTCACAAGATAAATTTCTTGATAAATAACATAAATAATATCATTTTAAAAGTGGTGGGAAATGTAAAGTTTAAATTTAACGAGGAAAATAATTTAGGCTCTAATGGGTTAATTCTAGTTAAATTAGTCTGTTTTTATTAATTTGACGTTTATTGCTTTTGTACTGTTGGGCATTGCATTATAGAAATATATCATTAAAAGTTCTAATCCAGGCTTTGAAAACCAATGGCACATAGAGTACATCGCCCCTATCATTATGTATGTCCAAATCGTCGAATCTTTAAGGGTTAATATGCCATCTAATTTCCGACGGGTTTTTTTTTTCAAAAACCATTATCAACAATGCTTTTATATATGCTGTTACGACAGGTAACTCTAGCGTCCCTCAACATTTTTGAAAATCGAAAATCGAAATTTGTGTGTAACGGAAAAATTCTCTTTTCTCTAAAACTATGTAATCTAGGAAAAACGCTATAGTTTTACTGCAAAATTTAAATTAACCTGTACTATCTCTACTTTTTTCACAATTTTAATTTCAGTAGATTCAGAAATAAATGGGGGGGGGGGAGCATATTTTCGTCCTGCGTTTTCGGCGATATCTCTAAAAATATTATACCTAAAATCAAAATAAATGTGTTTTTGAGTTCAGCTTTTCTCGCGATATTCCACACGATATACAAAGATTTTTTTGAAATAACTTAATTAGCTCCTCTACATTTTCATTAAATATAGTTGTGAATGTTTAAAAATCTGTAAATATGTGGGTTAATAGTCTTTATTATATCACTCAGTTTGAACTTTCCGTTTTCCATAGTTTATGAGTAAAATAGCTGTGATAGACTGACACAGGAGTGATTTTATAATGGTTTCGTTTTCACTTTTTAAGTACGGGACCCTAAAAATTATAAAGTTTTATTAAAATATCTTTTCCATGCAATCAAAGCAATATCTAAACAGAATAAATAGACTTGCATTTCTTACTTATTCGAAAAGTAAATATAAAATGTTGTTTTAAGTATTTTTAAGACTATTTTAGCAAATAGAAATCATTTAGCAGCTTTTGTTCGAAATTAAAGCGCGTATAGTTTTATTTAAATTTGTATGCGGAAAAACTTGGACGAGTTTTAGTCTAGAAACCGTTAATAGGAACAAGAAACGGAGCCAACCGGCAGTACAACTGAATGCAGAACTTTAAAGAAGTTTTGGCTTCAATCCATTTTGAAACTGAATAGAAATGAATCATATCTTAAAAGAAATAAACCGTATTTTTCTAAGCTTTTTTATCTTTAGCCTTTCATGAAACAAAAAATGAACGAATTTCAAAGTTGATTTGTTTTAGGAAATAACTTTTGCTCTAAATGTACATTTAAATTTTCTACAATTCATGAAATTTTATAAAGAAAGAAAGATAACTTATTTATTAATTATGCTAAAATCAAAGTATTAAAAATGAATTCTTTACAATTTGAATTTGAAATATTCTGGAACTTTATTAAAAATACATTCAGTTTACAGACTTTAAAATTAATAATATTCTTAGCAGGGTTGGCACGGTTTAAACCAATTGGTTTTAACCACGGTTTAAAAAAAAAAAATTGGTTTTTTTAGAAGAAATCTAATGACATTTTCTTTTTTTCTTTATAATTTATGTGTTTCAAATTATTGGACATAAATAATTTCTACTGTTAACACTTTATTTCAGTAGTATGTATTATATATAGTGGATTTAGGTCTTTTTTTATGCATAGGATTAAACCAATTGGTTTTTCCTATAAAAAAAAGCAATTCTTTTTTAGAAGAAATCTAATGACATTTTTTTATTGTTTCTTTATAATTTACGAGTTTCAGATTATTAGATATAAATAATTTCAATTGTTTTTAGAAGAAATCTAATGACATTTTCTTTCTTTCTTTATAATTTACGGGTTTCAGATTATTGGATATAAATAATTTCTACTTTTAACACTTTATTTCAGCAATAAGCATTAGATATATTGGGTTCACGTCATTTTTTATGCATAGTATTAAAATCAGTACACATTGGTGAAGATATCTATTGCTCTAAAGAAAAACTTCAAACATGTGAATTGATCAAAGATAAAATAATTCAATATTTAGTATAAAATATTTAAATATTTTTAATAATCCAGATTATTTAATGCATTTAATAATGTAACACAATGATTTTTAAGATTTTGCACAAGCTGTAAAAGAAATTTTTTCTTTTGGGAGATTATCTTGATGAATTAAAAGAAAGACTGGTTGCTAGTTATAGCATTTTTAAAATAATTTTTTCCCCTTTGCTATCTGCTGAATTTAACGACTAAAAATGTTAACTTCAAATTGTCACTCAGAAAGAAAAAATCCTAAGAAGTATTTGTAATTTATTATTTGAATAATTTTGGAAAAGAATATTTATCAAACTATATCCAAATGTTTATTATTAGTAATCAAAAGATTGTTTATAAAAATTTACAGGGCTTCAGTGGTTCACTGTGTAGAACAGTTGAAACTTTCAACATAAGACTGTTTGCTAAAACTGTTTAAATTGAAAAATGATTTTTTTTAATTTTCAGTATAAATTCACTATAATTATTAAATTAAAATTATTTTAAATGAAGTTACACTGCTTATAAACCAATAATGTCTGTGTTTATCAGTAAATGTGCCTGTATATGTAATAAGAAAGGATGTTTTAAATAAACCCGGTTTAAACCAAAAAAAACCCCTGGTTTAAACTAAAAAACTGTTTTTTTGGTTTTTTTTTTTTTTTTTAAAACCTGGTTTTTTTCCAACCCTGATTCTTAGTATCTTCGGAGTTCCAATAAAAAGAACAAATCTTTAAGAATTTAAAAATTATAATGGAAGAAATGTACAAAGTATAATCGGCTCCCACTTCTTAAGGCTGCTGGTCAGTCACTTTCTGAAATTCCGTCCGTAATGTTAAGTCTGTTGGCGTTTGATACATTCTTATATTTAAAATATCTCCTCGGAGAATTAATATTTTTAACTTCATCTTTCTATATTCTCTTCTTAAAGGATTTCACTTTTTTGCTTAGTTCTCAAAATATTTCTAAAATATATGCTTCATTTAATATTTTATGAATCAACTGACGAATTGGAAGTAAAATTTTAACACTTCATATAAAATTAAGCGTAGGTATTAGAAATATTTTGAAAACTAAAAAAAATGACATCCTTTAAGACTAGATCACCGAAAAAGATGTTAAAAATATTAATTTCCTGAGGAGATATTTTAAATATAAGAATGCATCAAACGCCCATAGATCCATTAAGGACATGGATTCGACAAGTGAGTGACCAGCAACCTTAATTAAAAAATATATATTTTTTAAATATAAAAAAAAAATTGCTTTTTCTTAAAACTTTTATACATCTTTACTGTGTATTTGAGTGTAGCATTGTATGATTTTCATATAATTTTAGCTTTCAGGAATAAAAAACTGGTGAAATTAAACTTAATAAAGTAAAATTTTAAACTAATAAAAGAATGTCTTAAAGATTCTGAATAAAGAAAAAAAAGGGTCAACAGTGATGATTTTCAATAATATTTTATTTAACTGATGAACAAAGTTAAACTCGCGAGTTTAATTTTTCTTACCACCCCCTTGATATTTTATCTATCTAACTTTTTAATTTTTTCTAAATTTTCACTTATAATGAATTCGCATAGCACCAATAGAATATTTAATTAAGAAATTATAACAATGCAGTATTTTTAGTGAATTTTTTTTTCATAAGTTGTCTTAAAGACTTCAATTTCAGCAGTTTAGTCATTTTATGCTGAATTGTTTTATTTTATTATCAGTTACTTGTAACACACATTTTAGGCATGCTAATTTATTATATATATCTAATATGATACCAATAAATAAATAAATAAATTTTTTTTTTTTTTTAATCTTTGACTAAGAATTTCAAGGTTGCAAACAGAAATATTAGAGTAGGGACACTAAATGCTGTAGAAAGAACTACAATGAAATATTTTGGACATTGTTTCTCCAACTGTTGGTCGGGAACAGATAACGAGAGACTGCAATTAATCCAAACAAATAAAAGGTTTATCTACAAGTAATATTTGTTGCTAAATAATAATAATAAAATATTACATAATTGCTATTGATGCTAATGTAGTCTGATAAGTAAGCGTAAACATGCATTAATATTGCTGCATTTATTTATCGCTTGAAAGCTTTACTTCATGTGAAGCACACAGAAGTAAATTATTTTCAATTTAGCTTTTGATGCTACTACCGAAGAAAAGGCTTTTCACACAGGTAAAAAATAAATAGGATCATTGGCTTGAAAAAATCCATTACTAAGATTCCATTAAAACAGTATAATGAAACAGGTTTTTATTATTGTTTTGAATGCTTAGAGGGTCTCAATGCTTAAAAGTTATGAAAACAATGATTTATAACGAAGTACTTTTGAGTTATTCTTCGATAATTTTAACTTTCATAAATAAGAAACACGTGAAATTCAACTTGAATAAAAATAACATTTTTAAACTTTCACGCTCTTTTAACTATAATTAGAAAATGTTATTCAGCATTACTGTACTATCCCAATGAGACCTTTGCCATCCATTTAATAGTGAAATAGAACGGAAATAGTAAGCATAGACCAGTAAGGAAAAAAGGGACTATAAGGATAGGACGGTAAGGAAAATAATCATCAATTTTCAGCCAAATCATGTTAAGACTATAGTTGTTTACTTTGGTTTAAATTTAAATAATAATAATAATAATTTACCTTGAAATGTGCAGGAGCAAACATTAGGGTTGATGAAACTATCAATAAAGTCACAATGCTTGTAAATCATATTTAAATACTGATTTAAATTCTTCAGTGAATTTCCTCTCAAAGAATTTTAGCCATTTTTGCTCTAGAAGAAAAAAGTAGAAGAAATTCTGTGACTGCATTTGAAGTAATTTTCTGTATAAATTTAGCAAGAGAGACGGTAAGGAATCCAAAATCTAAGGACACAGTAAAATATATATATATATATATATGTGTGTGCAGGTTATTTTTTAGTTACATATTTATATAAAACAATAGTTCCAGTTTCGAAAAAAAAGACATCGAATTACTTTTATTGAAACAATTTTATACAGACAGCTCCAATCTTAAAACTTAGCATCAGGGATACGGGACTGTAAGGAATTTCATGGTACATTAGACCCCCAACATCGTTCAAAACCTATTTATTTCGTTAATATTGTTATGCAATCATGCAATGGCATATTTTCCAATATAAGAAATAAAAAGCCCCCAAGGATATGAACTAAAATAAAACATATTATTCTGGGACTTAAAAAAAGTCAAAATTATCTGAGTATGCCTCATATATTGTTATCTTTTTGTCGGTAATTTTGTGTTCTAGATTATCCTGTGAAAATTTAACTACACTGGTG
The DNA here is from genome assembly GCA_964019185.1 of Maratus speculifer. NCBI lineage: Eukaryota > Metazoa > Arthropoda > Arachnida > Araneae > Salticidae > Maratus > Maratus speculifer. Next base: position 102,000,476 of record OZ025293.1, read on the forward strand.
GACAAAATTAAGAGATGGAAGGCGTTTTCTCAAATATCTCGAGAAATACTGGATACAAATAAATGAAAATTGGTATGGATATAACTTATAGTACGACAATAATATGTGCAAAGTAAAGATTAAAGTGCCATTCATTGGCAAGAGTTATTGGCAACAGTCCAATGTGGACTGAAATTCATGATCAAAGATGGCAATGAAAGTGAGGCTTGTATGGTATGTGGTCGCCTCTAGTATGGTGTATGATCACCTCTGACAGATAGACAACATGCACAACGAGTATGCATGCTGTTAATAAGATATTTAAGAATTGCTTGTGGAAGACTCTCCCACTCTTCCACCAGAGCAGTTTTTAACTCCGGAATGGTTCTGGGTGAGGGTTGACGTCTCGCAATAGTCCTTACAAGAGCATCCCAAGCATACTCAATGAGGTTAAGGTCAGGCGATTTGACTGGCCAATCCATTCGATGAATAGTCTCGCTTTCCAGATATTCCTCAACCAGGCAAGCTCTATGTGGTCGGGCATTGTCGTCCATAAAAACGAATTCAGGGCCAACAGCACCCCTGAAAAGACGCACGTTGGATTGTAGGATCTCCTGCCTGTACCTCTGGGCATTTACGGAGCCAGTGTGAAACACATGGAGTGGTGTGCGAATATTTTGCACGATCCCTGCCCAAACCATCAGTCCTCCACCAGCATAATGGTCCCTTTCAATGATGTTACTGGGATAGTATCGGGTCCCAGGTTCCCTACATATGAATATTTGCCGAGAATCAGGTTGAAGACTGAATCTGGTCTCATCTGTGAACAGAACATTAGCCCATTGGAGCTGTGTCCAGTGTTGGTGCTGTCTGCACCACTGTACACGCTCTCTTTTGTAGAAGGGAGTGAGTGGGATGCAAATGGCGGGCTTCCTGGCATACAATCCTCTTTCACCAAGGCACCTGGTAATAGTCTTCCTTGAAACTAATGTTCCTGTGGCAGCAGCAAGGCCCCTAGACAGTTGTGTCGCTGTAGACGCTCGTTGAGGAGAATCTGTAAAGCGAGGATATTCATCGAATGGGTTGGCCAGCTAAATCTTCTGACCTTAACCTCATTGAATATGCTTGGGATGCTCTTGTAAGGGCTATTGCGAGACGTCAACCCTCACCCAGAACCATTCCGGAGTTAAAAACTGCTCTGGTGGAAGAGTGGGAGAGTCTTCCACAAGCAATCCTTAACTCTCTTATTAACAGCAAGTATACTCGTTGTGCATGCTGTCTATCTGTCAGAAGTGACCACACACCATACTAGAGGCGACCACATACCATACAAGCCTCACTTTCATTGCCGTCTTTCAGCATGAATTTTAGTCCACATTGGACTGTTGCCAATAACTCTTGTCAATGAATGGTACTTTAATTTTTACTTTGCACATATTATTGTCATACTAGAAGTTATATTCATACCAATTTTCATTTATTTATATCCAGTATTTGTCGAGATATTTGGGAAAATGCCTTCCATCTCTTAATTTTATCCACCAGTGTAGAATTCGATCTTGGCTTTTTTGCTTGTTCGTTTGTACGCTCTTTAATTTTTGCAAAAATGATCATTTTCCTTTTACAAAAGACCAGCACATTATGAAAATTAAATTACGTATTATATTTTTTTATTATAAAATATATGTTATTATAAAAATTAAATCAGATATTACAAAAAATTAATCTACATGCATTTATTATTTGAAATCCCATATAGTAGTATATATTTTAGTGTAGATACAGTAAAGGTGAATCTATGGAAAGCTTACCAAAAGTGACACGCGAAAGAATTATTTTGGCACAGTGTTGCTTGTTGCTGTAAATCAATATACAGTGATATTGTATAAAAGACACGAGATTAGATGACCTGACCTTCTTTAAATTCAATTAATTTGAACTTGAAGAATTTTAATTGATTCGTTTTAAAATACAGTAAATTACCGCATTATTAGAAAAATAACACAATGAACATAACATTAATTATTTTTCATCCAAGATGCAACAACACAATTAATCATGTAACTTTTTTAACAACTTCTAAAATATAATTGTTTTTATAATTATTCCAGTACAATACCTATATGTATGTTACCCCTTTTTTTAAATTTATTAATGAGTAATTTTTAGTCATGATTTTTGAATCCACTAAATTTGTTTATGTTCACACATCAAAGCAATATAAAATACTTTTTGAAAAAAAAAATTGCATGCAGCTGTAAAAAGGTTCGCCATGTTAGGATATAACAGTCGGCAGATAGCTGGCTATATTAAAGTTTTTCAGGTCATTTACCGAGTAAGATAAAGGGGAAATAAAAATATTTGATATCGGACTGGAGCTGCTAGTAGATTTTTAAATTCTCAGTGAAAATCAGTATTCGCCTGTTCGTTCTATTCTGTAATATTATCACACTTTCTTCAATTTCAAGGCGCACAAGATCAAGTTCGCCGGTTAAATTCCAAACTTTGAGAGTAGAGTGCTTATGTAATGTGTTTAGGATTTTCTTTCTATAAAAATTAGAATTAGGGACATTTTAGCATGAAAAGCTACATATATAAAAAAAATATGCACATGTACTTTAAGTTATTACCATCAATGCGCCAAAGTTTTAAAAAGAAGAAAACAGACAATAATTCTATAGGTTTTTAAAATTGATTTCTTCTTAGGTAACATATGTCTAACTTATGTCAAATATGAAGTAAAATTCGTAAAATTTCAAATTAAAATAAAATTTAGTATTCTGTATGGCAGGATACGTAAGTAGTAAAACAGCAATTTCATGATTCTGGTTTTAAACTTCAAGTACAGAAGAAGTGGGGGTGGGGGAAATAAAATCACCATTAAGAAAGTTATTTCTTCAAATATTTTTTCATGGTTTCTGCTAAAAAACATTTTATTATATTAGCTTATAAATTACTACTTGGAAAAAAAAATAACACCACACTATTTTAAAATATATGGTATTAAAGAATATTATTCATTTAAAATCATTAATAAGTTTTTACAAAATCATTGCGTAATTTAAGCACATCATTTAAAAATTTATTTAAATGAAACATTTTCATGCCAATACTAAAATTGCTGTACAAAATTCAAATATTACAATGGAAAAAAAGATTAAGACGATTCAAAAACTGATAACAATATATAAAGTCGATTATATCTTGTTAAAAATAAGAGACAATGCCTACGACAAAATTCTGTTTATGTTCACTGATAAATATTTTTTCTTTGTTTAATATTTGCATTTTGAAATTAAATGAAACAGTTTTTCCTGACTTTGTAGCTCATAGATAACAGTGTAATTGGAAGCATATCATTCAATGAAATTTTAAAACAACATTTTCTGCGAATATGGACATTTCAGCCTACACCCAAAGAAATAAAAATTGCTAAATTAAAACCTATTTTAAATTATGCAGTTTATCCATGCTCAACGGTGGACAATGGCTAATTTCTAAACCGTTAGTCATAGATATATAGTTCCAGTTGAAAAAATGCTTTGAAAAATGTAAAGAATTGTTTTTTAAGCGATTTAGGTAAAACAAAATTATCTAAAAAATACGAAAATTAACTTTTTATATGGTCCTCCGGTCCTATAAGAGATATTTAGAAAAAAATTTCCATCACTCTAAAAAACAATACAAAAGATGGTCCCATTCATATAACATTAAAATTGACCGAGTTATAAAACTTTAAATTTCATGACTTAAACCACTTTTCTGTAACTGAAAATGGATGAGTTGGATTAAAAGCTTTAAGGGAACGTACACTAAGTGCTTAAAGTATTATAAAGGGCGTCCATTCCGAACGCTGTCCAATGGCTAATTCCTGAACCATTTATCACAGACTTATAGTTCCAATTACAAAAACGTTTTAAACGAGGTAAAGAAATATTTTTAAAGAGATTTAACTGAAGGTGCTACCACCGTATAAATTGTACGGTAGAGTTGAATTTTATTAATTGACTTCTAAATTGGTTAAAAGAAAAGAAGACGTAAATATTAAAATTCTCTTTATCGAGAAAATCAAATTTTGGGAAATCGCGAAAAACCTTTAAATGCGTCCTTTGCTTTTCATTATAAATTTAGAGATTCAAGTATTACATTAGTGCAGATTTGTACAGACTGTTAGAGAAAACAAAAACAATAAGGCGAGTTTTGAAATTCACATCCTCAGTTGTATATTTACATACGTTTTATTTTGTAAGGAAATGAAACTGTTTCTTTTAATGATTTTATTTTAAAAAGGTGTGTTCTTTTGATAAGCTTTTATTTTACTTATAATATTCGTATGTATATTTTTCTAGTTAAAAATTTGTATTCAAATTTTAACTCACCAAATATCCGATCGAGATTTAACTCGCACACATATTTATATCCAATGACAATTTAATATTAAGACGATTTTAGGTGCGTACTATTTATTTATTTTATAGGACTACACCAAATTCTATTAGTTTAAGTAATCTAATAGAATTTTAAATATGTATCATTTTGTAACGAATTGTGAGTGTTGCTTTTCATAATTTAATTTAACGAAATTTCTATTATTGTTTTTTTACTTATATTTTTAGTACAAGTTGCATATTTTGCTTTCATATGTAAACATCAGCAAAAATTTAAAAATAATATTGTAAAAATTATTTTACTCTCAATGTTTAATGTAAATTTTATATATGACGCTTATCTTTATTTTTAATAAATTTGTGACTGACCCCTATTTTTCAGAAAAAAAACTTTAAAAAGCTATTACTTAGTCATTTTTAATCGCTTTTTTGTCTTACTTGTTAGAGCAGTGGTAAAAATTTACTAAATATCGCTTATAGGATTGGGGGACCGTATAAAAATTTAATTTTCGTAACTTTCTAATACTTTTTTTTACTAACCTAAATCGCTTTAAAAATACTTCTTTAGTTTTTTAAAGCATTTTTTGCAATTGGAACTATATGTCTATGTCTAACGGTTTAGAATTAGCTATTAGCTACCATTGAGAGTGGACACATGGTATGTATGATGTTATGGATAATAGTCCAGTAGAAATAGACAAAAAAGGCCTTACCTTGCGAAAAATTTGGGTAACTCTAATTTTTTTTAAGTGATAAATTTAACCTCTATTGAAAAATAAACCAAGTTTTTGACCTTCTTGACCTTGTGCGTTTTTTACTGTAGCAAAAAAACCCAATTTTTTTTCCCCCTTTTTTCGATTTTTCTAAAATAAATTGGTTTCAGTGAAATTTACAGAAAAATTTCCAGTTACAATTTTTTAAAAGATAAAATTTCCAAGAGCATTTCACTATTCATGTTTCCAACTTGCTCAAATAGGAAGAGATACGCAGCCGGGAAAATAGGGTAAAATATGGAAAAAGTGGAAAAGGAAACAAATGCCGTTAGTTTTTCCGTAAGAATACATTTCTACTTAATGTTTTTGCGTTATAGAGGCAAAAGCTTCATAATAAACTTTAAAAAGTGTGAATTATATCGTCTACAAGTTTCATTCATAAGATAATTAATTATTTGGAATGAACTTTGAAAATAACAGCAACAAGATTTTGGGTGAAAACGGGGAAATACCGGTCAAATACCGGGGAAATACAGGTCACTAATTTAAAAACGAGTTTTAATTTTTGGTATTGAATAAACTATGTAATTTATTATAGTAAGAGCAGTGAAAAGTTACCAGGGAATAGTTAAAAAGGGGGGAAGAAATGTTAACCAAAAATCCTAGTCGGTGGATACAGGCCCGGACCAGAGGATGGGGCAAGAATCGAAAGTTGAAAGTAAACTTAAGTGCTGGGAATAAGATAAAAAATATTTCAAAGATAAATAAAATATAATTTAGAAATGTAAAAGGAAAATGGCGTATCCAGGGCCAAAACTAAGATAAATACAAATTTACCTGCTAAGACGAAAACTTGTATAAAGGGAATTCTTTTCAGGATTTTTTTTAATTCAATTACAAATTTTAAAATAAAGCAATGGATATTTTAAACATATAAAATTGTTTTAGTAAATTTATTTTGTGAAGGAGGGGATGGGGGTAAAATGCATGTTTACCCCTAATGAAAAAAAAATATCTTGTTTTGTCGATATCGATTTAGAATAACTGCTAAAAATGAGATCAGCAAGTCAAAAATGTATGATTCTATACTTAATAACACCAAAAGAAATATTGATAATTAATCAAGTACATGTTTCGTTGCTCTGACGGCAACCTTTTCAAAAACAGTAAATGATAAAAGAATTTTTTCACTAAAATAGCTTCAATATTATGTTTGAAATATCCATTGCTTTATTTTAAAATTTGTAATTGAATTAAAAAAAATCCTGAAAAGAATTCCGTTTATAGGGTAACACCCCCAGTAATTGGCATGCACCAGTGATTGGCACATCCTACAAACATGTCCAGTCTTTTCAAAATGCAAGACCATATACCAGCTACATGCTCATTTACGTTAAAGATTATAACTTTGATTTTTGCTACTAGATGACAATAGTGCCTAGGAAAGAGAAACAATTATGGCTTGTATGAAATTAGCCATTTTTGTTGCAAATGCTTCTTCTTTCGTTTAAGGAAGGCATGCTTTTCAATTCATTATTATATGATTTATAATATATTTTAAATTTTAATTGACAACGGTTTTGTATAGTTAAAAATGGTTACTTTAATTGTGTAAAAGTATTTTCGACACAAATATTTGGATTTCTGAATTAATGATAGATGCCAATTAATGGTGCTTCAATTTTGCTAGTTCCAACTAATTGGCACCTATTCTAATTACAAGGAATTCGCAAGGAATTTGAGATTAAACCACTTATTTTGGAAGTACTTTTAAAGTTATAGACTAATTTTGTTTATCATTTTTTTTTATTTGAAAATATGAAATATTATCAGTAACTGGAATCTATTAAAGCTTCATATGACAATTGCCTGGGACTGCATGACAATTACTGGGTATTAATATAAGTATATTGTATTGTTTTAAAGTGTTCACATTTCAGACTAATATGCTGATTTCTTACTCTCAAATACCTGAAATATGGCATCTTCATCTTCAGTAAATTCATTTAAAGCGATTAAACCCAATGCAAAATGTAAAGTTTTTTTTTTTTTTTTTTTTTTTTTTTTTTTTTAAATATAAACTTGTGCCAATTACTGGATCACAAGGTGTCATACATTGGTGCTCTAGGTGCCAATTACTGGTGATTTCAGCAATTTTTTATAAATATATTTTTATAAAAATACTTTTTCAAAATTTTTTGCTTTTAGTGAGCAAAATAGATGCACAGATATGCATTCTTTGATTTAAAAATATTTCCAAGTAAATATCTTATTTCTTTGTTATGAAAATTGAAGTAAGTTTAAAGACAAATTCTTAAAGTGCCAATTACTGGGGATGTTACCCTACAAGTTTTCGTCTTAGCAGGTAAATTTGTATTTATCTTAGTTTTGTCCCTGGATTACTCTGACGGCAACTTTTTCAAAAACAGTAAAAGGTAAAAGAATTTTTTCACTAAAATAGCTTCAAACTAAAACTAAAAATAATTTTAATTAGAAGCTATTTTAGCGAAAAATTTCTTTTACCATTTATTGTTTTTGAAAAAGTTGCCATCAGAGCAACGAAACATGTAAAACTAAAAGGTATTATTTTGCTATAAGGTATTTGTACCTTATATGGACAGCGCTCTCAATATGGACACCCCTAATATTTTTAAAAGTAATAATTTTGATAGAGAGATCGCGCTACATATCCATGAAGAAAAGCAGTTGAAGAGATAATTAAGCCTGGAAAGTACAAAAAAGCGCGCTGTTCGCCATTTAAAAGGAAACTTATTGTTTAGTGGTGTGCTGATCTTAATTACAGGCAAGTTTAAATTCTTATTAGATATTGTAAAATTACTTGAAATATTGAAAAGTGGAGTGTTTTAGAAAGCTTTTAAAACATATTTTCGATTGCTATTGCATACATTGCTTAAAAACATTTTCTTTATTTATTACAAGATTTAATAAAGCTACTCCCGATTCCCAATATGGACACCTTATGTCCACATTGGAAGTACAGCAGGTGAATCTTCAGATTCACAAAAATAAAAATATAAGCAAAACCAACTACATTATTTCATAATATTTTGCAGTAACTGAGGTGCTTAACATCGATCTTCGAAGAGCCACAACCGAAAATGACCCCCCCCCGTTCTGAAGTGCATGTTCTGAAGATATTTACTGTGCTCTACCCTCCCCGCAATACTTTAAGATATATTTTTTTATCCCCTCTAATCTAAAATTCCACAGAAGAGTGGCTCATTCATACCCCCTGTGTAGTAGGTCAATAAGGAGCCATCTCTCCGTAATAGGGACTAGTGGTTCCTTATATGGACATTTGTAAACATTTTTTGTTTTTATCATTTAAATAAAAACCATAATAGTTACAAGGTCGCTAATTTTAATAATGATAGTCAACAGTCCAGGGATCATGGTCACATATTTTTGGAGTCCTATCACGTGTACATGGGGGTGAAAAAATAAATTTTCCTTAGGGTGTCCATATTAGGCACAGGTACCTTATTATCTGTACCTAATTTTAATAGATCACTTATAGCATTTAAAAATAATTTGATATTTTAAAGTGATGTTTTATATGTAGAAAAGTATCATTACGGAAAAACTAACGGCATTTGTTTACTTTTCCACTTTTTCCAAATTTTACCTTATTTTTCTGGCTCCGTATCTCGCTCCCTGTTTGAGCAATATACAAAAAGGAATAGCGAACGTTGTAGGAAATTTTATTTTCTACAAAATTGCAACTGGAATTTCTATCTGTAAAATGTACTGGAATCGAATTATTTAAGAAATATCGAAATAAATTTGGTTTTCTGGCTACAGTAAAAAACGCACAAGTTGTAGGTTGAAAACTTGTTTTTTTACTAAAGGGTCAACCTATACTAGTAAAAAAAAAAAAAAAAAAAAAAAAAAAAAGAGTTACCCAAATTTTTGCAAGGTAAAATGCTATTTCTACTAAACTATAAATAAAAAAAGCAAATTAACCTTTTAATCGTCGCGTCCCGTGCACTGACTTTGAGTCTTGTAGGAATAAAGGAGTTGGGTTGATAAAGGCTATTTTTCATCATATGAGCGTAAAAAAAAAGGGTTCGGATTCTGTCAATTGTTCAGTATCTTTGTATACTTAAAGATATGTATTTTTATGTAATAAAATATTTACGTGATAAATGAAAGAGTAAGTTATAGAAATTTTAGCTCGAAAATAGAGTGTTTTGGTTCTTTTTGTACGTTTTTGTCTATTTTAGTATCTTTGAATTAACATTTTTCTAAGAAGCGCTCGTTGAACCAAATTAATTTTGATTTGAAACGATACTACTCTTTATAAACTTTTATATGAGCATTATTTTATTTTGGTTCAGAGTGCGCTTCTGCCTATTAGAAAAAAAATTATTTAATATCGTGCTAGAATATCAGTTACACTGCTATTGGAGCTTATTCAGATTTGTTTTTCCGCGCCCAAAAATTATTTATGTTGTTCAGATGTTAATGTTTTTCTAAAGCTGTTGTATTAAATATTTATTGAAGAACCTTATAATAAATATGCTTGGAACCCAGTGTAATTGTTGTAAAACCTTGCGGAAAACAAATAGCGATTTTACAATCTGTTCCGACAGAAAAGCATATGGATACTTACACTGTAAAAAGAATTCTGTAAGGTTACTAAGAATTTTATAGGAAACTGGGATGCCTCGACCTTTTAATGTAACCACAACAGAAGAAAATGATGTACAATTACAAAAGTTGCTTTAGTTACTGTTACTAAATATTGTTTAGTAAAAATACTAACGAATTTTTAGTGAGTTTCCTAAAGAATCGTCTGTAAACTTACTAAATATTATTTAGTAAATTTATTAATGATTATTCAGGGAGTTTAGTAAGAAATTTTTCGTAAATTTACCAGTGATTATGTTGTTATATGTAGTAACTATTGGTTAGGGAGTTTCCTAAAGAACTTTTTGTAAACTTACTACTGATTATTTAGTAAATTTACTAATGATTTGTAAGGGAAGTTCTCATATTAGTATTTATAAATGTACTAAACATTATTTAGTAAGCTTACTAGCGATATTTTAGAGTGATCACTATATATATTTTGGTAAATTTTCTGAGGATTATTTAGTAAACGTACTTAAGAAATTTTTAGGGAGCTTTCTATACATTATTTTGTGAGTTTTCTAATGATTTTTAGTATTCTTACAAAACATTTTGTAGTATATTTATTGAGAATTTTGCTGTACATTTGCAAGGGACTTTATGGCACATTTACTATGGAATTTTTATGCTTGCATCTTAAACCTTTTATGTACTTTATCAAAAAAAAAAAAAGTAACTTTAATGAGGTACCGTTCGAAATATTACCAAAATATTTTGTTTTGTATTTAAGCCACATTTTGTATTCTCGCCAGAAAGCTCTTTGCAACAGTACAAGTGTTAATAGATCACATTTGTTAATGCTTTTTTAGAATTGTATTTAAAATATTTTATTTGCACTTACCAAACTGTATTTGTAACTCCACAAATTTTTGCAGTTTCATTATTAATGTTTTACAGCAGTATTCCGTAAAGATTTTACGCAATTGTTTTTTTATACTAATACTTACATTAAATGAAGTTATTATAGTATTTTTTCAATATGAAGTTAAATTTTTACAGTTTTAAATATCCAGAGTGGAGTTTTCCTCATGTATCAAGATATTTCGAAGTAAAATAAGCAATATGGCCTAACATGTGCTTCAGTATTATAACAGCAATTGACATAAATGTTACGCATGAGAAAACTCACTGAAGTTTCACTGTAGATATTTAAATAGGTGCAAAATCATTTTTTTAAATTAAATGCGCATTATAACAACAGCTGTAAATGAGGAGATAAGCTGAAGCAGATCTTACAGTCTTTAGTTAAACTAAAAAAAGAAAATAGATACAATAATGTAAATAAAGTATCATAACTGAGATTTAAAATATACCTAAAAGAAACATTATGATTTTAGATGAAGCACAGTGCTTAATTTATACATACAAAGCAATGAGCCTCACCTAATACAATACATGATTTGAAAATCTTTATATCATGAAAAAACATCCGTTCATTTTATGCGAATATGCTTCTAAAATAGAATGCTAGAAGTGAAAATATAGTAGTCTTGTATTTAAGGTGTTTTATTCAATTTAATGGTCATGAATTTCATTAACAAGTGTCTTCTGTTACATATTTTTGAAACACTATACAATAACTAATTCAATGGTTCAAAACAGATAACAGTTCTGCAAAAAATTTAATGTCTTTATCTGAATGTCACATTTAAGAGTTTTTTTTAACCTTATTCTTATTTCAGGTGGATATGCCGCACAATTCTTAATAATTACTAGAATCTTTTCCCTTTAACTTTTTTATTGTCCTTTTTCTTGACTTATTCCTCACAAATTTCTTTCATCACCTACGTTTAATACATTATGCATTTTTAATACTTTATTTGCTTAAGAGTTTTGTTTCAAATTAAATTTTTCCTCTTTAATATTTTAATTATTGATAGGATCACAAATTTAAAACTCTAAACTGGCTTAAAGATCCGAAAGAATGGGTCGAACATGTATGAATTTAGTAGAGTTCTTCTGTGGTTAATATTGCTCTGGAATTAGAATCTTTGACTCAAATAATTACATATAGGAGAGATAATATACACACCATAACACATGTACTCAAAAATGCATCTTTGACATATCAACTGTAATTGTGGACAGGTTTCGCACTTTTTAATGTTTATCAATATGTTATAATCAGAGTTTACTAAGCAATCTTTTTAAAAGTAGAAAACTAGAATGGAAACAAAAAGAAATACATATTCATTTGGAAAATATTATGAGCTGCGTCTTTGATATAAATGTAATATTCATATCTGGCTAATTCCATGGGTTCTGTAGTGTAAGTCACATAACTTAATAATTGCTATGCTTGTTAGCCACCGTTATTTTCGAAAAGTCTGCTTGGCCTTATTCAATTAATGAGAATGTGCCAATAAAATTAATGACATTTTTTTTGCTCTATAATACTGGTAGCCAAAATTCGTAGCCTGTGACTTACTCTACAAGTACTCATGGAAATAGCCATCTGTACTACCAATAAATGCAATATGATTAAATAACAAAATACAATGAAATATGAATAAATTTTATTAAATAACTAATTCATTACAGTAAAAAAATATCTTTTTAATGTGACTCACATTTTGCAAATATTACATAATTAGTATTTATACAAATGCTATGAATTGGATACTTTTTAAAGATCATTTTTGGAGATAATATCAGAAAATGAATTTAAAGATGTATTGCAATAAAATAATTGGAAAATTTCAGTGCTGCAGAATGAGGTTCGCAAGATTTTTCTCAGTTATAATAGTGCTTCTTTTTCCTCTACTTTCGTCGTCAAGGAGGTTCGCATTATTTTTAAATTGAACTTCAGAGTGCATCTAAAATGATAAGTTAGATGTTAACATAAAAAAAAGAAAAATTTAGTAAAATTTATAATGAATATATTATAGAAAAGCCAATATTCATCTTCGTATTGAATAACTGAATATTACAACTATTTAAAAATCAACTAGATGAAGAAAGAACGTGCATTCTAAATTCAAACTGATGATCGGCATTTTGGCAGAGTTAAAGTCGCATATGCAGTCATAGGATTTTCTCATCTGAGGTTTTTCCATTTACTGACATAGCATCAATAAATCGTCAATTGCTCTCATTATTCTTTACAAATTTCATCCAAAATGAACTCGCAAAATAAAACTCGTATTTTTTTTTTTTTTTTTTTTTTTTTTTTTTTTTTTTTTAATAAAGGCTTGGCATTATTGTAACTTATGAAATAAAAATACAAAAATCCATTGATAGGTGGAATTGTAACACATAAAAAATATTGAATATGCTTTATAAATGCTAAATGTGTATCAATAAATCTGTTCAACTGTTTTTTAAATGATGGCCTGAAGGCATCCATAATGTTGACATTGTGGATTCAAAAAAAAAAAGAAAAAAATCCTCAGCATTGTATGTTGCCATTGTCCTTTGACGGCATGTCTTATAAGTAAATAATGTTGAAACACAATCTGTCGTCTTACCAAATAAATAATGCATGCATTGTAATACAAAAGTTTAATCTTCGAATATATGCAAACAGCCATCATTTGACAGGCCCATTTATTAGGGTATTTGGGTAACTTTTAAACAAAAATTTCAATTTATAGAGTGCAAGTGGAAACACCTTTTAATGTTCTTGAACAATATAGAAACAAAACATACAAAAGGTATTTTTTAATTAAGGAAATTGTAGGTTTCAAAATCTGCCCCATAACTCGCCACTAACAGAGATATATCGAATTGCCATAAAATAAAGCTATAAGGCACAAATAATCAAGTGTCGACTAGATATATAATATAATAAAGATTGTAGATTGATATAATGTATGTGGCACAATATAGAATTCCAGGATCTTCATAACGTAAATGGAAATTCAGGATTGTTAGTCATAGATAACATTAAAAAATTATCAATTCAAATTATTTACATTTTGAAGTAAATGAATATATTATCAATGTTATAATTAACGTATTACCCTCTAAATATGTTTGTATGTTAGGGATTTACATTCATCTCATTAAAAAAACGAAAGACATATCCCATTCAAACTTTACTGGCATGTCCCATTCCTCCCCACTTTTTTTTTTTTTTTTTTTTTTTTTTTTTTTTTTTTTTGTGTGTTAAACTTCTTGTATAAACAAAAGTGCTGCTTTTAGACTTGTTTTAAATAACTAATAATATAAAGTATAATGTTCCATAAATAATGAAACTATTACACTTATGAATAACAAATCATTAATGTACAGAAAGCATAAAAAGTAAATTTACTTTTGATTCTTGAAATAATCTTTTATACAATTGTAAGCTTATACCGACCAACAATTTTTTTCAACTAGAGATTTGGCTACCATTGCTTCATCTAGTGTGCGATTGATGAAATGTTTAGAATGATACGTAAAGAGAAAAACCTATTGTCCCATTCCTCCCACTATCTCACACCATTCTCCTTTATATATTAACATTTTATAAAAATTACGTAAAACCATATTAAATACCACTTATATTTACATGTATAAATATTATTAATTGAATTTTAACAAAATTATTAATTGAATTTTAACAAAATTATTAATTGAATTTTAACAAAATTATTAATTGAATTTTAACAAAATTATTAATTGAATTTTAACTCTTTAAAATACACTGTCAAAAGGCAGATCACTTCACGCCACAAGGAAACTATATGTTTATTTACTATATGTACTTTTCTTCGTCGTAAATGTAACTAAACTTCCATATTTGAACATCTTTTTAGAGCACCTCGATAGACAATACTTGCATTACCTACGAAAATTTTGAAAAATTCCGACAATTAGAAATAATTTTAGGAAATGTGTGAAAATTTTGACAAAATTTGTTAAAATCTGAGAGTTTTATCGCGGTAAAAATCTTACCAGCCCTTTTCCACTAAATATCAATATTTTACACCCGTCTACATATATTTTATTTTTAACATAAAAAAATTCAAAGAGTTTGGATCATAATGTCAAGTTTTTTAAAAAATGGGACACACCGGAAGTACCTTGTCCACAACTCCAAATCCCACAACTTTTTTCTATCTCATACATAATACTATTTCAAAATTCATCAACTCACCAAAATTAAAAGACAATCTACGCCCATCATGAAGATTCTAACGATATGAAATTCCGTGCATTAGCTCTTAAGATATGAATATCGGTAAATTCACGTAAGGAATGCACCATAAAAGCGCTTCTTGTTTAGTGATCAAAACCGAAACCTGCAACGTTGACACTACATTAGCCGGTGTCAACGTGTAACTGAATCTGAAGTTCGATGAAAATACTTGCGTTAGTTCTTAAGATTGGAATTTGCGGAAATTATGCAGATCCCCCCTCCCCTCTATTGTGCAAATTATGAAAAATGCAGCACAGCAGCGCCATATGCTGGACGATTTACGCCAAAATATTAAAAAACACCAAAATAAATCTGAAATTTGATGAAAATCCGTCCATTAAGCATTCAGATAGAGTTGTTGTAGAAATCTCAGAAAAAATGTAGAACAGAAGCACCATTTATTGAGCGATTTACGCCAAAAAAATAACCGGAATCCATTTATAACAAAGACTATCTGAATATATTTTTTAATGAAAAGCTGTGCATTAGTTCTTAAGACAGAGTATCCACAAAATGTGTATCACATACAAAGAGTCACAGACTCATATTTCGTAAAAACGGGATCTCTGGCCCCTAAAACGTCTAAATGTGTCTAAACTTTTTACGAATCTTATACTTTCTTCTGGTTATGATAGAAGAAATAAGAAATACAAAAATTATCTTTGAAAAAAATTAATTGTTAAAACTCTCTCTGTTTCTGTGTATTTTACTGCACTCTCAAAAAAACTTCCGTCTTTTTACAGAAAAAGTACTGGCAGCACTGCTGCCAGTAATTGTCTGTATATTGACGATTATCCGTTTATTTTTTTCTCCGTCAAAAGAGGTAAAATATCCGTCATTTGAAAAAAATTCTTGAAAATATCAATCCGGTACGGCTGAGGATCGAACTCACGATCCCAGCATTGGCAGACGAACGCGCTACCTCGGCGCTACAGTTGTACATTAAAGAAGTGCTTTAAAGTAGAACCATTCATTTCATATGGGTGTGATTGGTCTATTTCGTTACAAAGCTTTTAATTTTGAAGTTATTTTCGGAAAGATTTCATCTTTCATGAAACTGTGGCTTTTTTTTTTTTTTTTTTACGTTTAGTATTAATATACTATAAAAATCTAAATTTTAAATATATTACGTAGATTGCTAAAGAAAAAGTTTGGGTATTATATTTTTATTCGATAAGATTTTTTTTGAATAATATAATTTTTTTCATTTTATTTTTTAATTAAAATATCTTTTAAATGTGTTCACTTAAAGTATATTTTAAATGCGAATATTTATTATATAAATAACTTAGTATATTCAACTTATCCAACTTTGGATAACAAATTGTGAGAACTTTTGAATGAATAAAGAAAGTAATTGTTATTTATTTTTAAATTCGAAAACAATTTTGTCTTTTTAAAACTAAATTAGACATTATAATTTGTTTATTTTGTTTTTCATTTTAAAAATAAATTCGAATTTATTACTAACAGACGCAATACGCATGCGTGCTAGAAATAAACAGAATCTCTCCCTCATTTTTCGACGCTCGGAATGAATTCACAGATCAAATACGTTTTCTGGGAGTACGGAAATTATTTGTGAAAAAATGAGGATAACTTAGTGTATATTGACGAATTTTTCTGACAGTGTGTACAACTCATATTACATATATTTTAAATAAATACGTACACTTGATTTTATGCAATATAACTATAATTATAGTTGCATAGCCCCTTACTGATTGTCTAAAGTTTTAAAAACAATTTTGAAGCATGAAATATTTTTTAATTATTCCGTATCGCGTAGAGCTCGATTACGAAAGGAGCTGTGCAAATATAATTTTATCAACTTTTTATTAATTCTGGACCCCCTCCCCCCTTCCGATTCATACGTTATCATCCCTTGAACACCTTCCCCCCTCCGTTAATGATATCCTTATCAAAGTGTAGAAAATTTTGATTTCTATAATTTATTTTGCTCGAAAAGACATACAAAACTTGTTTCATTTATTTTTCGCATACTTTTATGATTCAAATGATGAGAAGTTAATAAAATATCATTTTTCACATGAAAAAAACTTTATATCACATAATGATTAAAAGAAATACTATTTAAATGAATCTTATGATACCTTTTTGTTACATAATGCAATGTTCAACAATAATAAAGAATTATTGTACTTGCACCGAAAGGAGAGAGGGGAAAGCAGATAGAAATTCATATCAACAAAACGAAGACACCATTCTTTCTCTTTTTCTTTATTAGTAAACATAAGCTTCATTTCAAATACACTTTACATACGGTTTCTCGAACTGTGATTATATATACATACACATATGAAGAAAGATCAAAATTTTAAACGTTGGAGTATACTATATTTTAGAGTTTAATAATTTTATAATATGTTAGCAATTTTAATAACTATGTATTTTTAAAAATAGGTAACAGGCTATAAAAATAACGTACTATTTTGTACTAAACACCATGTTACAAATAAAAAGAGAAACAATTGATGATCAGAAATGATATTTATGGGCGATTCTACGATAAGAGGTTCAAAAACAGAGAATTCGGCCAAAAAGAAAAGTTTGAGTTTGATCAAAAACCTTTAAATTATAATTTTTGTCCCGTTTATTTACTTTTTCATATAAGGGAAGTCACTTGATACATATTTTATAACTTTTCTGGTCAGTGACTCGCTCCCCTGGCAGTTATCTTGTTGTTCTTTAATTATTACCGTATTGTTTAATTAGGACTTTAAGTGCAATTGAATTAAATGAATATTATAAGTTTTATGACTTACCAGGGGAGATACACGTTCATCGTGCGAAACCATTACACCGCACGGTTGCGTCGCAACAACTAAAAATGGCGACAACTAAAAATGGCTTGCGCATTTAGTATTGCTAACTTCAAGC
The DNA here is from genome assembly GCA_964019185.1 of Maratus speculifer. Taxonomy (NCBI): domain Eukaryota; kingdom Metazoa; phylum Arthropoda; class Arachnida; order Araneae; family Salticidae; genus Maratus; species Maratus speculifer. Next base: position 102,018,235 of record OZ025293.1, read on the forward strand.
CAATAGATGTCCTTAAGCGCTATTTCCGATATAGCTATCCTTGAATTTATATTTGTTTCAGCGGAACGAAATTTGACAGGTAGATACACAAAAAAAGCGGTGCAAAAGTTAATTTTAAAAATTATTTGAAATTAACAAAATTATTTTATTTTTTATTTTATAATACGTAAGTATAATTACTTAAATTCCAATTAAACATACTTTAGCTAAGCATCTGACGGAAAAAATATATGTATTGTTTGAAAGTTAAATTGAAACTGGCAAGGGGACATGCCAGGGGAGAGACTTTTTTAGACTTTGTAAGAAATTTCAGAAAAATGCATTATAATTAGGCATTCAATCGTGATGTTATTTAATAAAGTATATTAAGATGATGCGAATCATTGCAAAAAATAGCAACATATAGACTAAAAAATCTGTTTTAAACGGATTGCCGTACAAGTTACCTCTTATCGTAGAATCACCCTTATATCAAAGGACAAACCTCCTCCCTCCTGAAATGATAACATTATATTTGCACAGCCCCTAATAATAATTTGTTCTTAAAACAACAAAGAGTTCATCCTTTTTTTTTACGGCTAATTTTACATAAAATTAAAAACTTCCTCTATGAATAATTAAAATAATATAAATAAAACAGTTTTAACAGACATGGAATAGAACTACTTATTTAAAGGTCTGAAATTATCGGAATATAAAAGAAATTATGGGAGAAACAATTTTCAGAAACGATTTTATAATTAAAGAAATTGTAACTAAGAGGGGAAAAAAAAGAGTGAAAAAATAGGAATTGTCCCATTCCTTCCTGTATAATATGTTAAACTTCTTGTATCGACATAAATGCTGCTTTTAGACATAGTTTAAATTATAGATGATATACAGTATAATGTTTTATAAATAGAGAAACAATTACATATATACATAAACAAGTCATTAATATACAGAGAGCATAAAAATATATAAAGCAAATTTACTTTTTTTGTTCTTGAAATATTCTTTTCATTTTTACAATATCCAGCTTATGTAAATCAGCTATTTTATTCAACTGAATATTGGAGATTCCTTTGCTTAATGGAATACATGACTGATGAAATGTTTATTAATGGAATATAAAGAGAAAAATGTACTGTCCCATTCCATCCCACTTTCCCATATTAAGTAACAATCTTGGGTTAAGGGATTTAGGGAAAATTTCAGGTGTTTAACTTCTATCATAATAAAGTAACAAATTCAGCAAGAAGAAAAATAGACATTTAAAGATTTTTAATTCATCGAGTAAGAACGGAGATGAAGATAACCATATTTTCTTTTTTTATTGAAGGAAGGGAGGGGGATATTTCAAACGATTGATAATATAACTTAATAAAGACTTACAATTAGCCCCCCCCCCCCAAAAAAAAAATGAAAATTATTGTGAAAGACTAAATCATTGTGCGCGCGGCAGCGCGCTACAATAATATGATTGAGCGATGGTGCACACGGATTTTTCAATTTTTCTTTTGCAATAACTAACTAAATACTTATCCAATTTTGATGATTTTTTTTTTAAATGTTCGTCTGACCAAGAAGCACAACATAGCACAAAAATTAATTTTTTTTTATGGCATACTGTAGGTGTACTGTAGAGTATTCTGAAAATCGGACAAAAATTTTGTGTCACAGCACTTTTCTCGAAAACTACTAAAGATAAAAACTTATTATTTTTTTTTAAACAAAAGACAAACTTTTTATCCCTGGGTAGTCATCGAGAAAACGTTATTTCGCTGGGCGGTTTTTCTGAAATTGCGTATTTTCCAAACTTGGTCATAAATGGGTATATCTAACGTTCTATTGCAGATAGAATGTTGCGGTAAAGTTTATTTTATAGATTTTGCGATGCTAATTAATCCTGCAAAAATTCATAGCTTTACGTTAAACAGTTTTTTTACAAGATGAAATAAAAGAATGGCAGTCATCAATCTAAGGTACTTGTAATCATCGGAGAGAAAAACCAGTTACACCATTCGATTAAGCATAAAAAAATACAGAATGCTTTTTTTTCTTTTATTTTTAACTTAATTTTTTAAGGAATTATGAATTTTTTTGAAATTTTTGACATGCTGATTTTTGTCTTTTAACACTAGAACGCCCGGATGGAGTCGATTCGACTCCAATCATGTAACTAAATTTCAATTCGAACCAGAAAAATTTTCTTGAAATAATTTAAATCTAATCCACGCAAATTTACGTTAAATAAATCAATTAAATAATTTTGAATAAAAATTCTGGTGAGAAATATTATTTTCAAACTTGAGTAGAATTTCCGGGCGTTCTAGTGTTAATGAATCATTTACTGAATAATTATGCACGGTGTCTAGCCCTGGTGGCTGTTAAATTTGATTTTTAATTTTAAATTAGGCAATTTTTTGCACCATACCAAATTTATATTTTATCCATTTTTTTCATTTATTTATATTTTGTTTTTAGCACAATGGCATCAATGGCTAAAATGCCTGGCATACCTGTCAAATATTGGGGCCCTGTACTTTAACAAAGTGTATTTACTATAAGTATATACCGTATTTATTTTAATAGAATGCGCCCTCTAATAGAGCGCGTCTTCTAATAAAGTGCGCACCTTGGTGCTGATTGAAAAAATAAATATACGGAAACGATATAGTAGATAAGTAGAAAACGATTACTTAAATGCATTATCGAGGATTCTCATCGATCAAAATAGAGATATTCTATCAAAGCGATGGAGTGGCGATGCAGCAAAAGTTTAAAATTTTGAACAATGTACCACTCCTGTAAACTATAGCGCCAAGGATATGCACACTGTTAAAAATCTGCTGCATTTTGCTGCAACGCACTCCCCTGCTTGTATAGAAAACGGTTACTTGGCCGTGAAATGGCGCTTTCTCATTGGTTGGAATAGAGATATTATATACAAGTGGTGGAGGGCGTTGCAGCAAAATGCAGCAGATTTTTAACAGTGCACTGTTAAAAATTTGACCCATTTGTTGCAGAGTCACTCCACAGCTTTTATAGAATGTCTCTTTATGGCCAATGAGAATGCTCCATAACACAGTAAAGCAATCGTTTCCTATAAAAGCGGTGGAGTACGTTTTTAATAAGTCGGTAATAAATACGGATTAAGAAAACAAAGAAGCATGGTTTTTGTATCAAACTTTACTCTTGCATAAAAAAAGTTCCTGTTTTGGCAAAAATAATGGATATTTGAATGAAAAATCTATTCTTTGAAAGGATTTATTATTTTATTCACTTTAGTAAAAAACTGATTTTTTTTTTGAAAACCACCGTAGAATTTTGGTATAGAAAAACCTGTTTAATTTTTTTTTTTTAATTTGTAACACCAGAGTATTAGAGTATGTATCATTTTTAAATATCAATACAAATAAGATTTTGTTTTCTATATATAAAATACAAAACAAGTTGTGCAGTATCCCTATGGAATATGGAAAAATAGAAGGACTAGTGAAAAATGCTCCAAGGAGCAGTGCAAAAGCATAATATGATTTTAATTGTGCATTAAAAAGTAATGGACAAGTGCTTCTGTTAATTACTGAGCATGAGGAAGGATAAGGGATCCCTTCTTGGCTACAACTCACTTCAATGCCAACTTTGAAAAAATCATATTTGCGCTTTTTTCGTGAAAACAAATCAGTCGCAGTTACTATAAAAATGTATAGTGTAAAGACGTAACCATTAAAGATGCAGCTTAATTAGACATAAATGTAAAGGAAGGCGACATAATGCCAGATACCTAGTTCCTGCAGGTATCACATTCATGCACTGCCACCAAGCATACCCTAAGTGTATAATTGCACAGAAAATTGATTTGTAGTACAGTGCAGAGTGAACAGTGCAGTTAACATCAGAGATGTAGTACAGGCTATACGCCGCACACCTTCTGGACTTTTTAATAGAACACCATATACCCTCTGTTTTTCAAGAAAGCTTATAGTATACACATTCTAGAATATCCCTCTGCTTAGAGCATATATCTTATGTTAGTTTTATGACTACACCCCTGGTTAACATCTAAAGCACGGTGGAAAATTCTACTAAAGAACCGCAAATTTCTTTTATATGGAAAAAGCGCAAATATGATTTTTTCAAAGTTGGCATTGAAGTGAGTTGTAGCCAAGAAGGGATCCCTTATCCTTCCTCATGCTCAGTAATTAACAGAAGCACTTGTCCATTACTTTTTAATGCTCAATTAAAATCATATTCTGCTTTTGCACTGCTCCTTGGAGCATTTTTCACTAGTTTTGTATGCTTGTAAGGCGAGGAGGGGGGAGGATTATGATTATTTGGATTTTATGGATATCACCTATTTATTCTTATAATAAAGCATCGGATCAGGAATTTTTTTTTTTAAATGACTTAAGGTTTTAAAATTTATATTGAGGGGGAAAAGAAAATAGCGATTTATTTTTCTTTTTAGAAAGAGTGAGTATCAGATGACTTATTTACATTAATAAAAATTTACAAATAAGTGAAGTAGTAATAGCCCAGTGATTATTTGGCAGAATTCTATATTAAGGAAAAATAGGAAATTGGTTTAATCACTTCGGTTTAGATCTACAATGAATATATTAAGTTCTCTCCTCATACTAGGGGAGTGTTAGAAATAGATGTACAGTTTAATACCATAATAATATCTCAAAAGAACTAACCACCAAAAACATCAATATAGGTGTTGTAAAGCTTAAAATTCCGAGTAAAATGAACACTTACATTTAATATTTATGCTTAACATTAATGCCACAATTCTATTTCAAAGTTTAACCGCAGTGGTCAGGAGGTTTAACTTAAAATTAATTAGGGAAAAACTTTAAATTAATGTAAAATTTAGAATTAATGTACTGACTTTTTACCTACGTACTAGATGAACGTTAGAAAATATGTACATATAGTGAAAATATACTTTTTTTAAAAAAATAACAATGTTCCAAAATAACTAATTCTATAGAAACCATTGTGAATACAAATGTCTTAGAGTTTCAAATTCGCAATAAAATGAACATATTTTTGTCGCAATTCTATTTCAAAAATTTATCTTAATCGCTAATCCAAAGCTCTGAATTAGGAGAGATCAAGTTATCCATCCGCTCTGTCCCCATTTGTTACATACGTGTACATTTTTTAAATTGTTGAAGCCTTCACAATGTTTTTTTTTAACTATATTAGGCTTTTATTTTGCATATTTTGAGAATTATAATTTAGTAGTTATTGAGAAAGTGGTACATGAATGATAGCTGTTTTACATTTCATTTTGCAACTGACACCGCTAATTAAACCATTGGTTTAAGTGAAAATTTATTTAAAGACTATTTTTTTTTAAATATTCCTAAGGTTTTAAACTTTTATGAATTTAAATGAAGATTCTTGTATACTAGTCGAAAATCCTTTTATGAGAACGATCTTTGTCCTTTACACAAAATATGGAAGTTTAAAATCGCGCTATTGATTGATCTTGAACTTCTCTAGGGGAAAGTCTTATGCATACTCATTTTTTCGCTTTACCCCCCCCCTCCCATCCTTGCACTTTATTTTCAATTTCCTTAAATCTAATAGATATGCACTATTGTTCACTCTATGTATATCATTAATTGCTACACACATTTCATAGTGGAAATAATTAAATATTTCCCATCATTTACAAATCACATTCGAAATATTCTAAAAATTATGAAAATATGTACCTTTAAAACTAATTTGTTCGTAGCGGCAAAAGCCCACCTAGTGAAAGGAAGAAACATACTACATAAATTTCTAATCTATACCGATGGAATTAAAACAATTTGCGAATTTCCCGAAATTAAATCAGACTTCAGCCTATCTTTCATACCCCACCACTGATCAAGAGGTTATGTCAGAGTTGTCAAGATATCCATTCCTAAGTAATGCACAAATAACTAAAATTTGCATGTACATAGTAATAACAAGCACTGTAAACCTCGTTTGTTAACAGTTCAAGCTCTTGTTTAGCGATTTAGGCAATACTTTAAAGCAAAATTGTAAAAATTCAACAAAAATTTTAAATATTGGTTATCAATTTATTCAGAATTTTAAGTTCTACAACATTTGCATTGACAATGTTTTTGATGAGTTTAATTTTTTAGTTTATTTTTATTGTAATTAATAAAAACGTGTTTCTCAATTATAAATTTGTACATATTTTTTAACGCACACCTAACAAGAGTGGGAAAACTTAATACATTCATTCCCCCCCCCCTAGACCTAAACTAATTAAGTTAAATAATTTCCAGCTTTCTCTAATTCTGAGTTCGGCTTTTCCCCCCTCCTCTACCATTTGGGCAAGAAAGAGTTTTACAGACTTTCTATGTGTTATTCTATGTGTTCTTTAAGTTGAAAAAGGAGTGGGAGAGGAACAAGAAAATGACATTTTTGGATTGGAAGAAAAGTCTTTATAATTTCTTATGACAATAAAATAACGCATAGAGCACAGATTGTATTTTATTTTATGTTATATTAAATAAGGCAGTTTTAAAGAGTTTTTAAATTTTGAGTACTGTTACTGTGTGAAGAAAATTCTCAAGCAAAATTTTAAGGGCGAAATTCATATCAAGTTGAAATGAATAAGATGTTATGAATAGTGAATGCATTTTATTTACGTATAAAGAAACAAATAGTAATAAAAAATTTTTAAAAAATTAAGTTTTAAACACTTTAAATTTTGGTATTGTGGAAATGAGGGCAATAAAGGAAAGTGAAATTTCAGAAAAAAGAGCAGGCAAATTTCATTTATTACATAAAACAATTAAAATTTCGTACTTGTAATAAACTCAGACGTGAAGAATAGTTATTTGACCAAAATATAAATATGTAATTAACAGAAAATAATAGGAATATTAGCTTGCTGATAACTAAAAATCAAATAGTCCTTTTTGAGTCTTTGATTTTTACTTAATCAAGTAGAATGCAAATACAATTCAACTCATAAAGGATAAAAATTTACTTACTCAGTAACTAGAAATCTTTATCAGTTCCGGATTCAAAATGGATGCATTTCACGCCTCTGTGGTTGCGTGAATAGTCATTACGTCACCACTAAAGCCCTTTCTGATTGGCTAACAGGTGAAACTAAGATATTTCACGGGGCGTGTTCAGCAATGTCACCGGTAAGTAACCGGTAAGATTGGTTAGTTACCAATGCGTTCAGTGCTGTAATCGGTAAGCAACCAAGTCGTTCAGCACAAGTGACCGATGTGACCGGTAAGTGACCGAACTAACTGGGGGAAAATCTTGGGGCGTGTTCAGCGAACTTACCAAAGTGATCAATGTAACCGGTAACTTACCGGAATGGTAAGTAACCGGTAGCTAACTAATTGACTGATTCTTTGGACGCACTGGTTAGTTATGACATGTAGCGCCATCTATATTCCATTTTGACATCGAACAACAGAAAACGAAACCGAACCTAACGTCTGTTGATTTGAAGTTGCCATTTATTTTTAACTAAATAACATGTAACCGATCACGTGACCCAACTAACCAAGATTTTTCCCCGGTTAGTTCGGTCACTTACCGGTCACATCGGTCACTTGTGCTGAACGACGTTGGTTGCTTACCGGTTACAGCACTGAATGCATTGGTAACAAACCAATCTTGCCGGTTACTTACCGGTGACATTGCTGAACACGCCCTTGGTTAGTTGGGTCATGTGATCGGTTACATGTTATTTAGTTAAAAATAAATGGCAACTTCAAATCAACAGGCGGTAGATTCGGGTTCGAATCTACCGAAAAATTAATTCGAAGTTATTTTATTAAAAATTTTAATTTTACTTAAGAAAGGTGTTATAATAAAAATAAAATACATTGACATGTTTCGGAACCGTCAAATAAGTTCCCGGTCAATACAAATGACACGCGACAATGATATAGACAGTGGCCGAGTGGTTAAGACGCCGCTCTGCTAAACTTGAGGTAGTAGGTTCGATTCCCGCTGGCTCCATTGCACACACACTTTGTGTGGAGCTCCTGGTTGTAATTCTCATGTGTCGTAAATTTCCTAGTGCTATCTCGTCCTTGTATTGACGGTGACTTATAAGCAGGCTTTCATGTCGAGCACACAAGTCGGATGTATGTTATTCAAATAAATAAATAAATAAACAAAATGAGATATAAATAACAAAAAACACGCGCTCTATTGCAAAAAATTAAATTAAAATATAGACCATGATCTAAAATATAATGTTTATATAAAATAGGAATGTTTTAAAATCTGATGATTTAAAAAATCAGTTGGATTTAAGTAACTTTTTATCACAATTCGAAGTTAGTTAATTCGAAATAGTTTGTAAATAAAACAATAATTACAGTAATGGAATATAGATGGCGCTACATGACACAACTAACCAGTGCGTCCAGAGAATCAGCCAATTGGTTAGCTACCGGTTACTTACCATTCCGGTAAGTTACCGGTTACATTGGTCACTTTGGTAAGTTCGCTGAACACGCCCATGTATTTGTATTATGCTAGTGGTAAATATTATACCCAGTTACAGATAAAATTTTAGTAAACATACAGATTTCTGTAGCTTTACAAAAACTAGTTTTGTAGGTTTCTAGATTTTTTTTTACAGTGTAGATGTTCTAAAAACTGCGATCTTAAGAGTGTACTAAGTTGTGCTCTAAATGCAGTTTCAGCTAGGGGGCGAGACCTACCAATTGGCGTAAGCGCAACAAGCCCCACCTACTAAATGCAATTCATATGTATTTTGTTTGTTCCCGGCTTAAAAAACTCCTATATTTTCTTCTACACAGTAAAAAAAAATCTGTGAAGGTACTAAACATTTTCTAGGAAACTGGGATTCCAAGAACTTTTCATGTAACGATAACAGGAAAAATTCATGTAATCGATTCTGAAACTTGAATTTTTGCTGTTACCGTTACAGGAAAAGTTCTTAGAATCCCAGTTTCCTAGAAAAGGTTTAGTACCTTAGCAGATTTTTTTACAGTGTACTTGCAATAGTAAGAGATTATACATTAACGAGTAGGGGAGAGGGGGGTACGTTTGAACACTCTAAATATTTTCCTTCAAATAGATTTTTTTTTTTAATGTCTATGGCAATACGTTACTACTGCTGAAGTGCAATAAGTATACAAACCTGCACTATTTTGTATGCGAAATATTGTCTAAGCAATATATGTGTTTTTCTCTCTCTTAAATCTAAACTTAAGAAAATCAAGTTGTAAGAGTTTTGTTGACAATTTTTCTTTCCGAAAATTCTGATTTATTGTTCAACAATTAAATAAGGATATAGTCTTAGTTAATAAGCTTTGTTTTATTCAAATTCTTCAGCCGAATTGAGTTAACAGTTGTAATGTTGAATTCCATGTGATGGGTCACCATTGAACAAAAAAACTGGGGCACCACTGAACATCTAAAACTATGAAGTAAAGAATTGTTGATGTACCTAAGTATTATTATTTTTGGAACTTTTTCTATGTGAAAAGAGGTTAATTAAGAATATCAAAGAACATGGACTTATACTGCTAAAAATCACTCCTTACTGCACACATATATTACAATCTCTGGATGTATCGGCGATGGGAAGTTTCAAATCTAAATTGATGATGGCATTCATTTATTTGATAATTGCAAATCCCGGATACACAATAATGGTTCATGATTTAGCACGTTTGTCTAATAAAGCCTATACTCTTTCATTTCCTCTTTGGAAACATTTTTGGTTTTCGTATTAGATAAAACGGGATTTAAGTTGTTTTTTCATAAAAAGAGTTAATGAAAATTTTTAATTTTCCAAAAGCATCAGATATCAGATTGATGCATTTAAAGTATATTGTAAGAAAGTTTTCACAACCAAATATAACTGAAGGAACACTCTGTGTTGTTTCAAGAATGATTTTTGACATGAACTTTGATGGATTTAATTTTGGTTAAATAATAGAAAAATTATTAGTTTCAATAGAGTATAGATATTTAATTTTATTCATATTTCTGAAACATATGTAGTTTTTTATGAAAAATTTCAATATTTTCATATTTTATTCATTTGTTCAAAGGTGCCCCTTACTTGTTCAAAGATACCCCTGCACACTGTAAAAAAAATTCTGTAAGGTTACTAAGAATTTTCTTGGAAACTGGGATGCCTAGAACTTTTTATGTAACCGAAACCAAAGAAAATCACGTAAAATTACTAAAGTTTCTTTAGTAACTGTCACTAAACATTGTTTAGTAAATGTACTAACGATTTGTTAGGGAGATTTCCTAAGAAACTTCAGTAAGTTTTCTAAATATTGTTTAGTAATCTTACTAACGATCGTTTAGGGAGTTTAGTAAATAATGTTTAGTAAATTTATCAATGATTATGTTGTAAACGTAGTAAAGATTCTTTAAGGAGCTTTCCAAAAAACTCTTTGTAAACTTACTACGGATTGTTTAGTAGATTTACTTAGGATTTTTAAAGGAGTTTCTCAAATTAGTTTTTGTAAAGGTACTAAATATTGTTTAGTATACTTACTAGTGATTTTTTAGAGTGTTTACTGAATACTCTTTTGTAAATTTACTAAGGATTATTTAGTAAACGTGCTAACTATTTTGAAGGGTGTTTTCTTAAAAACATTTTGTAGGTTTTCTAATGATTTTTAGTACACTTAAAAGGGATTTTTTTATACAGTTGCTAAGAATTTTTGTGAGTTTGTGAAGGACTTTAAAGTACATTTACTATTTTTATTTAGTAATGCACACTAAGTGTTTTATGTACTTTATCAAATATCCTTAATAAAATTTGCATTTTTTGGATAAAATAGATAAAATACTTAGTATGCATTCAAAATAATAATAATAATAATAATAATAATAATAATAATAAATGTATTATAAAATCCTTTAGAAATTCACAAAAAATTCTAAGCAAATATACTAAAAAATCCCTTGTAACTGTATTAAAAATCATTAGAAATATAACTTTAAGGTACAGAGAAAAAAATTACAAAAAATTATTATATCTTGTATCTAAAACATTTTTTATATTATCGCCAAAAAGTTTTTTACAACAGTACAAGAGTTAATGCAGTTAATTTGTTAATGTTTTCTAAGGATTGTTTCCAAAATATTTATACTTGCCAAAAAGTATTTGTAACTATAAAATTTTTGCAGTAGTATTACTAATAGTTTTTCAGCAGTATTCCAAAAAGATTTTAAGTAATTGTTTTTTGTATTCTAATACTTATATTAATTGGAGTTGTTATAGTATTCTTTTTTCAATATGACCTTGAATTTTTATAGTTTTAAATATCTACAGTGAAGTTTTCCTCATGTATCAAAATATTTTTTTACAAAATAAGCAATATGGTCTGACATGTGTTTCAGTAATATCACAGCAACTGCTGTAAGTATTTGTATGTTAGGCATGAGTAAACTCACTGAAGTTTCACTGTAGATATTTAAATAGATACAAATTCATTTTTTTTTATATTAAATGAGCATTTTAATAACATTAAATGAGCAGATAAACTGAAGGAGATCTTACGACTTTCAGTTAAACTAAAAAAAGTCAATAAAAACAATAATGTAAATAAAATATAAGTAGTAAGTTTATAAAATATGCCTAAATTAAAAATAAATATATACTGATGTAGTTGAGACAAATTAAATGTACAATTTTTAAAGACAATATTCTATTTGTATAAGAAAGCACTGGACATCAGCTAATCCAATTCATCAATTGAAACCCTGTATATTATGAGAAACAGCAATGTTTTTTTTTAAATGTAAATTTGCTTTTAAACTAGAAGAGGAATTACAGTAGTCTTGTTCAATTATGTTAAATCATTTTGTTCAATTCCAAGGTCATGAGAATTTCATTAACGAGTGTCTTCTGGTACACATATTTGAAACACTATAAAATAACTGGTTCAATAGCTAAACAAAATGTAAAATCTGTAAAAAAAAAATGTCTTTACTTGAATGCCATATTTAATAAAATATCTTTTTTTAACCTATTATTCTATTTTTTGATGAATATTCCGCATAGTTGTCACTAATCACTAAGAACTTTATTCCTTTTTATTTATTTTATTGTCCGTTTCCTCGATTTTCTCCTTACAAATTTCTTGCACTGTCTACACTTAATACACTAGACATTTTCTAATACTTTTTTTGCTTGAGAGTTATGTTTCATATTGAAATAGTGAAAAGGGAAATTTAATTATTCATAGGACCACAATTTTAAAACTCTCAACTGGCCTAAAGATCCGCAAGAATGGATCTAAATGCATGAATTTAGTAGGATTCAACTTTGGTTAATTCAGCTCTGGAATTAGAATTTCTAACTCAAAAAATTGCATATAACAGATATGATGTACGTACACACATTAACATATGTGCGCAAAAATCAATATTAAGCATATCAACAGTCATAATGGGCAGGTTTCACATTTTTTTTAGTTCTTATCAGTATGCTATATGCTTATCAGTATGCTAGAGATGGCTAAGAAGACTTTCTAAAAGCAGAAAATGTATGGAAATAAGAATTGAAACAAAATGATATGTATATAATGCTTTGGAAAATATTATGAATAGTCATTTTTATTATAAATGCGATATGCATACACGTACATCTAATAAATGCGATGTGATTAAATGATATAATACAATGAAATATGAATAAATTTCATTTCCAAATAACGATTTATTACATTCTACACAATAAAAATGATTTACATATACATTTTTAATATGACTCATATTTTACAAATATTACATAACTAGAGTTTATACAAATACCTATGAAAATCATACTTATTGATAGTATTTTTGGAAACATATTTTCTTCAAATATCAATAATCAAACTTATTTGCTTGTTAAGATAGTGTTAGAAAATGATTGATAAACAGATATTATTTTTAAATATTTGAAAATTTCAGGGCTGTAGAACATATTAGAAGGTCCGAGTGAGGTATGGGAAAGAGTTTTTCTCATAGATAATGGTTCCTTTTCCTCATCTGACTATCAATTTTTTACCATCAGTGAAGCTCGCACTGTTTTTAAATTGAACTTCAGTTTTCTCCTGCATCTATAGAAGAAATTTATATGTTAACATGAAAAGTAAAGAAACATTTAATAACATTTATAAGGAATTTGATATTATAAAAAAAATCTACATTCACCTTCGTATTGAATAAATGAATTTCACAAATACTTCAAAATTATAAAAAAGGTACATGCAAATAACATACTGACACACAAACATTAAATACAATAAACCCAACTAGAGTGAAAAATTAGCCAGAGCCAGGAATCGAACCCGATACCAAGCATTCCAGGTTGTTGCTCTATCCACTAAGCTACTTCAGCCGATGGCCAAATTTGCAGTTTCTCACTAATAAACGAAGTTGGATAAAGTTATCTTCCATAATTTAGACAGCCTAGGATGACGGGACAACTTGCAGACTCAGGCATCGACCGGAAAATGGATAGAGCAACAGCCTGAATGTTGTGGTCCTGGGTTCGATTCCTGGCTCTGGTTAATATTTCACTTCAGTTGGGTTTATTGTATTTAATATTCGTATGTCCGTATATTATTTATATGTACCTTTATCCATTATTGTACAACCTCCAAAATCAATTGGCGGCACTAGCTGTATATAAGAATATTTTTCATTAGATTTAATTTTCACAAAACAGAATTTAATATAAAATAATTGTTGTAATTTACAATAAACCCTAGAAACGACAATATCACTGTATCTGACATTTTTTCTACCACATTATTGAACATTAAATATGAATTTTCATTATAAAAACATTTCCCATTCCTCCCTTACGTGAGAGAGGGATGGGACTTTCTTATTGAATTAATGTATTTATTAGTCTAATATTTTATTTAGAATCAACAAATTATAATTTTAAAGTGTGTTAAAATGTTTAAAAATGTTATTCTGAAATTTTTCATTTTATATTTGCGAAACATAATCTGTAAAAAATATTTTTGTAAAAATTGTCCCATCTTTCCTATCTACCCTGCACTTAATTTTATACACTATAGTTTTGAAATTTTAATATTATATGCTAACATTTTTAGCCAACAATTTAGTATTTGTTTGGTTCAGGTATAAGCGGATTTAAGGGTGAAAAACTTCTCTTTCGAAAAGCAAAATAATTAACTCAAGATTTTGATGTAAAAACAAATCTATGTTATCAAGTACAAACATCTGTGCATAACTCTGACATCCTCTTGCAAATGGTAACAATTTGAAATGAAATACTGGATTTGCAATTTTTGCTACTGCTAATTTTTAAACGTCTAAACATCGCACACCTTCAATTTTTAGAACGTCATATGGAAACAATCCATTTTTAAATTATATTTGTTTATAAACTATTTTTATTGGCCGGTATATTATGTTTTTTAAAATAATTTTCAAGAATGATTCTTCGTAATTTATCTTATCACGTGCGTATATAAACATTTTGTACATAAAACAATAAAATTTCTTCAATATTTATTTCTGACTAATTTTCCATAACGAAATTAATATTTCCTGTGTGAATAATTCAATTAATAATATTAAAAACACACAAATTTAACACATTTGTAATCGAACAATTTAATTTTTTAGGCAGCAAAATAGAAAAAAATCATTCAAATGGAATTTGTTCGAAAAGTTCATTTGAGTTAACTGAATAGACATGGTTTTAAAAACAAACTTGAAAAGATAAATTGAAAAAATATATTCCATGCTATCTCTTGCTCTTAAAACTAAGGTTTCATCATCCTTTTCTTACGGCTAATATTCCCTAAAAAGAGATTAAAACTTCCTCTAAAATTAATTAAAAAAATATAAATAAATCAAAATTTAACAGACATATAATTGAGCTACGCGTTTAAACCTATGAAATTATGATGTACCAAGAAAAGATGTACCAAGCAGTGCTGGATTCGGACACTTTTCTCCGAGAGGGACTCTGGGGGGGGGGGGGGGGCATTATAGAGTTCCAGAAAGGAAATTGCGATTTTTGACCAATGAAAACCAAAATCTCAAATTTTCCGGGGGGGATACATCATTGCTCTGGGGGGAATGTCTCCCCTGGGCCAGCCCTGAATTCAACAATGGTACCAAGTATAAAAATCTTGGGTTGAGGGAAGATTTCAAGTGGTTAACTGCTGTTATAATAAAGTATTAAATAAAGGAGTAAAAAGATGAAGACATTTAAAAAAAATTAAATTTTGCGAGTTCAAATAGGAGACAAAGATAACCATATTTTATTTACTATTTAAAGGAAGGGTAGGGGGTTACCAAACGACTGATAATCTACAATATTAAAGATTTACATATAGTGCAAAAAAAATTAAAAGTAAACAAGTTAAGAATTCTTCATCGATTATTTTTTGTTACAATAAAGTAACAGATAAATCAAAAAAAGATTTTTAAAAAGCAATAGATTATTAAGATTTTAAACTTTAGATATTAAAGAGCCAAAAAGATAAGCATCTATTTTTTTTTTTTTTTTTTAAAGAAGGAGATTTATTAGATGACTTATTTACATTACTAAAAATTTACAAATATACGTAAAATACTAATAGCCCAGTGGTTAGTTGGTAGAATTCGTAATTAACACGTTCGCTGCCGCTTACATGAAGATGTGATGATAGTTAATGCTGCGCTGTAGAAGTGGGTTTTCCCCAGAAGCCGATTTACTTTTTATAACAAAGGAATCAGTGAAAGATTTTCTCGCGCAAGCGCGTGACTGGCTATTAGACAACACCCCACATCACGCGCTGGCGCGTGAGTGGCTCTTTAACGTTGGCGCCATATTACACGCTTTCGTGTGAGCGGCAGCGAACGTGTTAAGGGGAAACAGGAAATTGGTTTAATCCTTTCAGTTTATGTCTACAATGAATATATTAATTTTTTTTCTCTTACTAGGCGAGCGTTAGAAAATACATATAGATTTAAAATAAAAATAACTAAAATAAAACTTTTTTTAATACCATAATAATACCTCAAAAACAACTAACTATCAAAAGCATTAAAACAAATGTTGTAGAGCTTTTTCCTTAACTGCTGTTAGCGGTGTCACGGACCGTTGAGTTTTTCAAGTTTCAGAGCTTAATTCGTAATTTTCAGTGTAACTATACATGGGTGATTCTACGATAAGAAGTTCAAAAACATGGAGAATTCGGCCAAAAAGAAAAGTTTGAGTTTGATCAAAAGCCTTTAAATTATGATTTTTGTCCCGTTTATTTACTTTTTCATATAAGGGCAAGTCACTTTATACATATTTTATAACTTTTTCTGGTCAGTGACTCACTCCCCTGGCAGTTATCGTGCCAGGGGAAATACGGCAGAGGAGAGACATTTTCGTGTAAATTCAAACTTTTTAACTGACTGAATTAGTTTTTCGGTTAATTGTGTATTTCACTTTAAGTATTACCGTATTGTTTAATTAGGGCAGTAAATGCAATTGAATTAAATGAATATTATAAGTTTTATGACTTACCAGGGGAGATACACGATCACCGTGCGAAACCACTACAAAACACGGTCGCGTCGCAACAACTAAAAATGGCGACGCTTAAATGGATTGCGCGTTTAGTATTGCTAACTTCAAGCCAATAGATGTCAAGCACTACTTCCAATATAGCCATTCTTGAATTTATATTTGTTTCAGCGGAACGAAATTTGACAGGGGAGAGACACAAAAAAAGCGGGACAAAAGTTAATTTTAAAAATTATTTGAAATTAACAAAATTATTTTATTTTTTATTTTATAATACGTAAGTATAATTACTTAAATTCCAATTAAACATACTTTAGCTAAGCATCTGGCGGAAAAAATATATGTATTGTTTGAAAGTTAAATTAAAACCGGCAAGGGGACATGCCAGGGGAGGGGACTTTTTAGACTTTGTAAGAAATTTCTGAAAAATGTGTTTAAATTAGGCATTCAATCGTGATGTTATTTAATAAAGTATATTAAGATGATGCGATTCATTGCAAAAAATAGCAACATATAGAATAAAAAATCTGTTTTAAACGGATTGCCGTACAAATTACCTCTTATCGTAGAATCACCCACATACTGATCAAATTTCGTTTCGTTTGGAATCCTATTACTATGCTAGAGAGTTTTAAATAGCTGAATTTTATTTATAATAGTCCTGTATATAAAGTTTCATAAAAAAAATAGTATTCTGAGAGTTACTTTAATATTTTATTCATCTTTAGATTAATCTGCCTGACAGACTACTCACAGTAGTTTTGTCGCCGCAGTTAAGGGTTAAAGTTCGAAATAAAATGAGTGCCTGCAATTAAAATTTTTGTTGGACATTAAATCTCACTGTTCTGTTTAAAAACTTTAGCTTAGTAGTCAGAGGTAAAACTCAAAATTAATTAGGAGAAAACTAAGTTATTTTAATCCCTTCAGGTTAGGTCTAGAATGAACGTATTGATTACCCCTCCTCCTTCGAGGTCAACGTTATAGAAAATAGGTACACATTTATAGCCGAAAAACCACTTAAAAAAATATCCTAGGAATATCCCAAAAGGACTGATTCTATCAAAAACGAACATTGTCAAGACAGATGTCTTAGAATTTGAAATTAAAAATAAAACGAGTACCCGTATTCATATTTTTGTCAAATTCTATTTTAAAATTTTGCCTTAATTGCTAACGAAATATTGATGCAAGGAAAGACCAAATTATCAATCCGCCCAGCCTCTATTTGTTTTACATGTTTTAAGTTGTTAAAGCCTTTACGATCTTGTTGTAATATGCTAGGGCTTTATTTTGTATATTTTGAGGATTATAATTTAGTAAGTATCGATAAAGAGGTGCATGAATGATAGCTGTTTTACATGTCCAACTGATATCACCAATCTTAAACCATCGTTTTAATTTTACGTTAATACTACAATATTTTATTTCATTATTCTGAAGATTTTACAATTTTATAAATTTAACCTGACAGAAATTGTTATATAACTACTGTGTTGCTGTCTCCATCCAAAGATGACAGAAATGTGCGATAAAATTATAGGATGGAATTTTTTTACTAAACATCTTGTGGTCTTATAATAAAAATTCACCTATTCAAATGTCTCTGATGATAGTATAAAAGTTTCAAATCAAAGAAAATTCGGTAGTGTTTGTAGTTAGACTGTGAAAAATTGGGGAGGAGTCATCGGTGTATGAGATAAGTAACGTCAGTCAAAAGTTAACTTAAAATGTAATCGTATACTAATCGAATTTTTTTTTTTTTTTTTTTTTAACCATCTTTGTCTTTTAAGGAAAATATCGAAGGTTAGAATCGTGCCACTAATTGACTTTGAATTTCCTCTAGCGAAAAGGCTTTTGCACACTCATTTGTTTGCTCTCCCCCCCCCCCCCCCCCCAAAAAAAAAAAAAAAAAAAAAATCTCGCACTTTTTTTTTAAATTTCCTTACTTATAATAGATATGCACTGTTATTCACTCTGTATACACATATTTCAAATATCGGATATAATAAACAATGTTTACCCTCACTTACGAATCATTTTTTAAATATTTTAAAAATAATGAAAAATGCAAATTTTAAGATATTGATAAGCTCGTAGAAGCAAAAGCTCTTGTTGCAGTAGGAGGAAACTTACTTCATTGCAAATTTATCTCGAATAAATTAAAACATATTCTAGCTTTTTCATAATTAGTTGCGACATTGGACTTTTTTTTCATAGCCCACTTTTGGGTTATAACCCGTAATCATGAGGTTAACACATAAAAAATACTCAATACATCCATTCTAAATAATAACTCAATATCTTTAAAACATACTTGTACTTAAAAATCAGAAGCACTTTGAACTGATAACCTCGTCTATTGGGGTTAAAAGTTCTTGCTTAGTAATTTAGTTAAAACTTTGAAGTAGAATTGTAAAAATTCAACAAAAATATTGACTACCGGTACTCATTTTATTCAGAATTTTAATCTCTATAACATTTGAATTGAGAATGCTTTTGATAAAAATAGTTTTTTTAGATATTTTTTATGATAATTAATAAAGGCTTTTTTTCGATTATAAATCTATACACATTTTTCTAACGCTAACCTAATAAGAAAGGGAAAAACTTAGCATATTCATTCTAAACCTACAGGGATATAAACAATTTTCAACTTTCCCTTAATTGAAACAAATTTCGACCTCCCACCCCTCCACCACTGGGCTCTAAAGAGTTTTATACACTTTAAAATTCTTTGCGTTTTTTATGAGGAGCGGTTAGAATATATAGCATAGAGCGCAATATGGAGGGGTGAGGGAGGAATTTGGAAATGGAAATTTCGAGTGGTGAGTAAAATCTTATTTGGCAATTTATTGTGAAAATAAAATAACACATAGAGCAGATTTTATTTATTTTCAATTAAAATGTTTTACAGAGTTTTTAAACTTTAAGTTCTGTTACCGTATGGGATGGAGAAAATTCAAAAACAAAATTTTGAGGGTGAAATTCAGATGAAATTTTTAATGAAATTAAAATGATGTAATCAATTGCTAATGAAATTTAGGATTGATTATTCACTATAAAGTAACAAATAGAGTAGAAAATAAATTTTAAACACTTTAATCTCTTGTATTTTGGAGAAGGAGGCAAAAAGGGTAAGGTTAATTTCAGAAAAAGAGAAGGGAATTTTGATTTGTTACATTAAACCTTAGAAATTTCACACTTGTAATAAACGCCTACGTATAGAATAGTTATCTGACAATGATATATATGTAATTAACAGAAAATAATAGAAAGATTTACTTGCTAGATCATGCTACATTATAATAAAAAATCAAACAATCTACTCCGAGTTTTCTATTTTTAGTTATTATGAATCAAGTAGAACGGAAATATCCTCCTCAGCCCTGAGACTAATATTACGAAGGACCACAAAAACCATTTTAATTTTTTTATAAAAATCTCCAAAGATATATCGGTCAATATATCGATGCTTATAATGTGCACGCATTCATTAAAAGAAGTCTAAAAGTAATCTTAACAAATCTAGAAGCATTTTAATTAATTTAAAGAGTGTTCATTAGTGTCTCCTGGGGGCGAAATCAGGACTGAAGAGGTAAAAACAAAGTTTAACACATTAAGAATAAATGTTTACTTACTTCCTAACTAGAAATCCTTCTCAATAAGGGATTCAAGATGGAAGTCTTTTACGCTCCTGTGGTCGCGTAAACAATGATCACGTTACTACTGAATCCCTTTCTGATTGGCTGACAGGTAAAGCTAAGATATTTCATGTATTTGTACTATGCGCTGGCAAATAAAATACCCTGATTACAGATGAAATTTTAGTAAACTTGCAGATTTCTGAAGCTTTACAAAAACTAGTTTTGTAGGTTTACAGATTTTTTTTTACAGTGGCATGGGGCAGGTTTGAATAGGAATCATTCAGCTTTTTAAATCCTCTCAACTTTTTTAATTTACATGGAAAACTTTTAATTTCTGGTTCATATGATGAAAAATTGCATTGTTTTTATTATGTAATACTTAAAACGCAAATAATATAATTCAAATAAGAAATATATTGATTTTTTTTTTTTTTTTTAAATTTCAAACGTGCCCACTTCTCCCTACTGCCGACGACACTACAAATAAGAAACCTAATATACATTTAATCAGCACCTCGTTGTAACAACTCTCACGCTTGTTGTGTAATATATAAAGGTAAGAACTGCTATATGACCATACCAAAAGTATCTCAAACACAAGTCTTTATAAAATATAGAATCTAAATTTCATCGGGAAAATTATGCTGTAAAACTCATATTACGAGATCAGTATTCAGTGACTTGTTCTGCAACCTTTACGCCCTGCTTCAATATATGCTTCAATGTATAAAAAATATATTGAAAGTCTTTTAAACAATATCAGAAAGTGTAATAAATAAGAGAGGCTTCGATTTGGACACATCGGAAGACCTTTCCGAGTTCCATTATTTTACTCTCATGCACTGTAAGAAAAAAAAGCTGTAAAGTTACTACAAGTTTTCTAAGGAAACTGGGATTCCTAGAACTTTTTATGTAACGGTAACAGCAAAAATTCATGTAACAGGTACAGATTTCCACTTAAAATAAAAAAATCTGCAAGGTTACTAAGAGTTTTTTTTAGGATACTGGGATTCCTAGAATATTTTATGTAACAGCAACTCAGGTTACAGATAAAATTTTAGTAAGATAACTGTAATTTTAATAGATTTATTTGAAAATTTACACATTTCTGTGTAACATTCAAAATATCCTTTTGTCTTATTTGTTATGAGGTATACTAATGAAAAAAAAATGTATGTCACGTCAAGGGACTAATGGGCGAAAAATGTTCTTTATCAGCGCACCTCCTTTCGGTCGGATTTAACCTTAGCTGATATTTTCTGGTATCTGCTTTGAATTTTTCGCTCCCTAAATTATTTTAACCCTTTAATACATTATTTTTTAGTTTTATATTCTATTTTCATTACTATACTTTAAAAGTAAATTCGTTAATAAATTTCTCTTGCACACGTTGTCAAAGTACAAGTAAAACTATTTTTTAAGTGGTTCTGAGTGAATAAAAAATTTGCTTAAGAGTAATGCCAATATGGTGGCATTGGACCGTTAAGGGTTAAATGATTAATCGCTCAAAATATCGAAGCACCGAAAAGTCAAATTTGATTTTAATATCGGAATGCTTAATTTTAGGAAATTGTACGAGTTGAACTCATGTTTAATTTCTTTCAAATCTGAATGCATTTGAATTACCATTTTATAAATTTCAGTGTGATAGCTCAAATGAAGAAGAAGATTTTATTGTTCAGATATCTGGAAATGAATCAAAAGATTCTATACAGCAAAGTGAAACACAATTTCTGAAGATTTCACAAAACATTAAAATTAAATATACAGTGCATTAAAGGGGTTTTTTTAATTTCAAAATCAAATGTATTATTTTTATGAAAATAAATGAATTTGAATAATGAATTTCTCAATAAATCTCTTTCCTTCAGGGGTGGATCAAGGCACGGAATTAAAACATAAAAATATTATATTTCAACTCACTTTGTAGGATCAAGTCAGCGGGTTTTACTTGGCGCTTTTTTATTTCGTTTATAAAGGAATTTTTCGTTTAAATTGTAGAGGTTTTTTCTTTTTATATAGAAAATACGCAGGACGTATTGATTTAATTTAAAATAAATTTTTAAAAGCTTGAGCTACATAACTTTAAAACTTCATTTGGTATAAATAAAATCAAAAGTTTTCCTTATTATTATTTCTTTCGTAAAATCTAAATATTTTTATCAATTTTGAAAACTTAGCTTATGACAATTTGAAATTGGCTTGCATTGTAAGAAAAAATTTATATTTCATATCAAATGTAATTAAAATTTAGGAAGGAATACACAATACCATGTCATGTATTACATTATTAATTAAAACAATACAGATAAAACGTCGATTTTTAATACAATAAAATTTGAACAAACAAAATTATATTTTAATGAGTGAAAAACTGATTTTCAGCCATACTGATCTAATTATAATAACATCTTATATTTCAGTTACATTTGTAAAAAAAAAAAAAAAAAAAAAAAAAAAAAAAAAAAAACCTTATTTATAATTCAAAAATAAATAGATAAATAAATAAAAAAAATAAATAAAAAATAAAAATAAAATAAAATAAATACAAAATAAATAATAACAACAATAATAATAATAATGATTAAAGGCAGATAAATGTTAAGCTAAATAAAACTAAATTCTTTCAAAGAATTCATAATAATTTTCATTTTATTTATATTGAATGAAATTTTTAAATTACATAAATGAAGTTTTTAAAAATTGACTTCACATTACATCATTCCGCAATTTGTTTTCAATTTATATTATTTATTTATTACCTTTTTAAAAATAAGAAACTCTAAATTCAATCAAAAGTACTTACATTAAATTGATTACCAATACATGACACCAAAGCAAGGTTTAAAAATAGATAGAATTTTCTCTAAAGCTCAGGCCAACGGCTCTAGTTTAGCAAACACAGCTTGTCAAAAAAACGTGAGTTAAAACTAAAAAGTGAAAAAGCATTTCAATTTATTTATTGGCTTTTGCAAATATTTTAATAGCATAAACAAATGTTAATCTGTAGTTTTTTTTTTTCCTTTTCTTTCTTTCTTTTTTGTATGAAACACTGTAAAAGTCATTCATTTGTTTCTAGACTTGGAATTTGTAGTTCGAAATGGAACAGTCTTCGTTTATTTATCATGTTATCCGTTGTTTGATGTTTATTAGGATGAGCGAAGCGAATCCTCTACTAGGCCACTCTAATTACACTTTGTCGTACACTTTACAAAAAAACTATTCAATATTTTGACTTCAAATTAAACACAAAAATAAAATATGATCTGTAGATTTGCAGAATATAAATTTTTTTACAGTAAAACGTTAAAAAAATATTATTTTAATTAATTTATTTTACATGCATTTCCAATACGGACGCATTTTAGCAAATAAATAAAAAATGAAACGCGTATATTTTCAGAAAATATATATATAAATCATGGAGTAAGTGATTATAGATAGAATCATGATTAATTTAATAAATAAAATATGTTTTCATTATTCAGCAAAATCGTTTGCACAGATGACACTTAAATATTTTAAAAAAATTGTATTAGGGATTTTTTTTTTTTGTAAAGTGGCAACAAAAGAATTGTAAACAAATACAATTAATTGTTAAATTTGTTATATAAATGAAAAATTAAAAGAATTGTGGGAACTTGTTGCCTTGATTCAAGCTCTTTATAAATGCACTACAGCAAAGTTGGCCGATTCAGAAATGACAAATGGACTTCAACCATTTCTTACTTTATCATTTGTATCTAAAGTAATGTTACGTTCTTATTTGTGGACCGAAAAATGTTTAGTGAATGGGACTTTAGGCTTTGTTGCACGTATTAAAGAAAATCACAAGCCACCAGACCAGATATCGCGAATAATCATGGATAAATTTGAATACTACAGTAATTTAACTTATAAGAATTGGCGCGTACCAATTCCCCCAATAACTGAATTCTGGAAAAAATGGAAGCATAAACTGCTCAAGGAAGGAATTTCTTCTGCAGTTAGATTTTGCTGTTACAATTCATAAATCCCAAGGTTTAACATTAGATGAAGCAGTTGTAGATACTGAGGCTATATAGGCACCAGTTGGCTTAAAAACGTACGTAACGTTGTCAAGAGTGAAAATGCTTCAAAATTAAGCATTCAATAGAAATATTCCTTACGAAAAATTCTACAATATCAAAAATTCTCATGCGTTAACATATATAAAAACGAAGAAATTAGAATAAAAAGTTTTACAGTTAAAAATTCATAGTATCGACGAGAGCAGGTTTCAAATGTTTTTCCAGAAAATAGGATTTTGAAGAAGTAACTTTCTTCAAGCTCTCTTCAAATATATTATTCTAAAATAGCTATCAAAGATTATTTGATGTTAATTACAAAGATCTGAAACATGCATATTTCAAACAACTTTAAAAAACACCAGTGGCTACTAGAAATTGTAAAAACATCTTTAAAAAGAATTTTTAGTTGAAAATTTAAAAATATTTTGTAAAAGTTTGCTTCAAAAATATTTTTTATGCCAGTCTTACATCATAAATAAAAAATTCCTGGGAAATTGAAAGTTATTTGGCTGAACTTACGTTTGTAGAATTAAACTGCGCCAAATAACCTGCGTTTGTAGAATTAAACTGCGCCAATAAACTGCGTACGTTTTTGTTTAATAAAGATGCGAAAATAATATTAAAAAATATTGTTACTTTCAAATATATGCTTTATAAAATAATGCTTCGCGAATCCAAACAAAGCATGGCTTTTGCTAGTAATAGCTTATTTTTAATTTAGAACTTAATATGTTATATTTGGATATAATGTACATGTTTTATATAAAAAATAAGCTGAACAAACATTATTACAAATAGAAGAATTTACCATTTAGCTGTCATATGTTAGCATGGCGTTTAGCTACGGTCAATTCGCAGGCCAGAATGGTTCGAACCGGCATGGTTACTTACACTTTTCTCCACTCGGATTTTATTGTAAGTAGATGAATTGGTGGATAATATTTTAATCGAAACTACCCGTTATGTTGATTAATTGGAAAATATTGTGTGAGAAAAAAGAGTGAAATGCAACATGTCTCTCGAGATGAAATGCGATAGCTCCTTGCTTTTATTATTGTCAAAACAATTGTGAAAAATATGAATGTGAAAAATAACACTAAATAAGTCTTGATTACGTCCACTAATAACTAAATCGTAATACTAATAATATATATTCTACATAAAAATATAAGAATTTATATTATAAAAAACATTTTGCTTCTAAGACGTTGTATAATAACAAAAACATTTAAAATATATTAAGACATTTTTATTTACATGTTTCAATTCAAAAATCAATAGAGTCATCCTCAGAATGTAAATAGAAAAATAAAAATTACAAATACAATGAACGTGAAAATCGGAATAAAGAGTTATTGAAAATAAATAAATTTAATGTAACACGCGCTTTTTAATTTGATATTGTCCTTGGTCTAGTTAAATAATTACCGTGTAAATTGTCTAACCATTCAATCCATATATTTGGGATGCGAAATGACAGTGTATCGTTACAAATATGTGAACTATTTAAATAAATTTCAATTGATTCTCTTATGAATAATTTTAAATAAAAATTAGACCTGTATATTAATTTACTCTCCTTAAAAAGTATGTTGATGTTTTCTTTTTGATTTAACCTGGATAGAGCGGTTTTCTTCCTGTTAAATTTTATATCTGTTATGTAGTATAGGCATGACCCAACGTAAATTTAAAATCAGACGTAAAGAACATATAACAGATATAAAATTTAACATGAAGAAAACCGCTCTATCCAGGTTAAATCAAAAAGAAAACATCAACATACTTTTTAATGAGAGTAAATTAATATACAGGTCTAATTTTTATTTAAAATTATTCATAAGAGAATCAATTGAAATTTATTTAAATAGTTCACATATTTGTAACGATACACTGTCATTTCGCATCCCAAATATATGGATTGAATGGTTAGACAATTTACACGGTAATTATTTAACTAGACCAAGGACAATATCAAATTAAAAAGCGCGTGTTACATTTAATTTATTTATTTTCAATAACTCTTTATTCCGATTTTCACGTTCATTGTATTTGTAATTTTAATTTTTCTATTTACATTCTGAGGATGACTCTATTAATTTTTGAGTTGAAACATGTAAATAAAAATGTTTTAATATATTTTAAATGTTTTTGTTATTATACAACGTCTTAGAAGCAAAATTTCTTTTATAATATAAATTCTTATATTTTTATGTAGAATATATATTATTAGTATTACGATTTAATTGTGAAAAAGCCTCAAGAAAGTAGATAATGGACTAAAAATTACCTGTTAATTTTTTTGCGATTTTATGACGGACAGTAGGTGCAGCGAAATTATTAAAAAAAAAAAAAATATTTACATTTTGCAAATGTAAATATTGAAATAATGAATTGTCAAATAATGAAGCTTTCGATCCTCAAAATCATCCTAATATAAAACTATTCATAATTTGGACTGTTTGTGAGCATCTGAATAATTTATATAGAAGTACAATTAACTATCGACGAATGTTTGATGTTGTACAAAATACGTACATATCGATGACAAAAGCGAAATTTGGCATAAAATTTTATATGCTCCGCGAATCTAGTACTGGGTATATATGGTCTTTTATTATTTAAAAAGTGAACAGAACTTTGTTTAGTAAAAACTTCGAAACGCTCTAAAAGTCCTCTCAAAGTAGTTAGGACGCTTTTGATGCCATTGCTGAGAAAGGGACATTGTATAACAATGGACAAATATTGTACATTGCCGGAGTTATACAATATTGTTTTGAGTTTACAAACAGATCTTATTAGAACTGTTAGAAAAAAATAGAAAAGCATGCGAGCAAAATTGCGATAAAGAAAGTTAAAAACTGGTGAAATCCATGCGTTTAAACAAGAAGAAAGTATCGCGCTGAAATGGAAGTGTAAAAAGAAGGTGAAAATGTTATAATCGATACATAATTTCATAACTCTTGAGGTTACAATTAAAAGTAAGAGGTTGAAAAGAAAGCCAAAAGCAGTTGTGGATAACAACAAAACTATATGAGACGTAGAGATAATAGATCGATTTCTTTTAAGCTACCATGTAGCAAGAGCTAGTGGAAATAAATATTATAAAAATATATTCTTCTACCTTTTGGACAAAGCCGTTTTCAACGATTTTCAAGTTTATAAGAAAGAAAATGAAAAAATCTCATCTAAAGTTCAGACTAGATTTAGTAGATGAAAGCGTTGAAAAATATCATACAGAAAACCCTTTCTTCAAACGGGACTGTCCTTCGGACGACGCAACATGAAGTCGTTTACATGAATGCCATTTTCTGGATGTTATAACTCTACGAGCAATAAATAAATAAATAAAATTTTATAGAGAATGTGAAATTTGTTCATCCTATGTGAAAGAAAAGGAAAGAAAATTAGCAAAGAAACTATATGTTATTGCAAAAACTGTAATGAAAGATTGCGCATACTATGTTTCAAAGTTTTCTATGCATTGAAAAAATAGTAAGTTTGGAAAAATATATTAAATGCCGACTTTTAAAGTAAATTTGAATAAAATTATCGTCTCTGTGGTAATATAATAAATTATTTGATTTATATATGCCTCTATCTTTATTCAAAATGAAATCACGAGTTACAGCATTGCTTAAATATTTCCTGCAAATCATGTAATTAAAAAAAAAAAACTGTTAAATATAAGATAAGTAAAGTTGTGAGATTTAAATATTTATCAATCTTGTGCACTTTCACTCTTTCAGGGGCAAAAAACTTCCATTGCTAAAATGTTAAAATGAATGACTGACCCTGAAATTTACGAAAAAATTAATTTCGAAATAAGAGAAACTAACTTTCGCGTGTATAGTAAAGGAACGATTTTGTACCAAAATTCTAGAGAAACTGTGGTATTTGGGTATTAAAATAAAGGGATTTCAAAGTTTACGACTGCTCTTGAAAGAGTTACATTTAAAAAATAAACGTTTCTTTTAAAATAAATTCAAAATTTTATGTATAATAAAATGAGGCAATAAAAAATTGACGATATTTGAAGCAATTTTCTGAAAATTACGCGAAAATTAAGGGGATAAAATTATTTCATTGATGACGTAAGATTTTAATTCAGTTGTAGAAAAATTAGAATCTTAAAATTTAACCATTAAAAATCTTACAGGTACTCATATCAATTCAATTTTTGTCGAAAATAAATTCCGTTCTACTTTTCCATCCTATGCAATAATTTTGTATTAGCCTCTGAATAAATTAACCCTTGTCAGCGTGGTTCCAAACATAGTTCGACCAGCACAAACTTGCATTATTTATGATTATATATATGCATTTGCATTTTTACAACTTTTAATTATATTGCATGAAGGTTAGTTTTAGTTAGATTTCTTTTAAAATATATTTCCTTTAATTTTAAAATTACCTATTTTCTTATTATTCTATTTATATTTGTAACTGGTAAATTTCAGTGAGGCTTGTAAATTGTTCAAAATAAAAGGTATACGCTGCGCGTTCAGAATAATTGTTACTAATTTTCTAATAACTGATTTATTACATCTGTATTTTTTGTTTTATTTTTTCCTTTTAACACTTTCGGGTTAGTTCCCCCAAAACCACTTAATAATAAAATTTGTAATAAAATGTGAGTTTTTCTTCTAATTTAATAGGCTTAAATATATTTTTAGGAAAAATAAAGGCATATCATTTATTAACGGACACGGTTTGTTTTGAGAGTCGTAAAAACTTTTTCATTTTTATATTGCTCTATAATTGTTATTTTAGAAATGTAATACTGGCATTCTCTAATTTTTCAATATAGTATACTGAATTACTGTACGTTGTTTTAACTCTGGAATGAATTGTAGAATTTTCATTCCTTTAGAACTAATGTCATAAACAATTAAAAATCTTACAAATAGACATACATTTAAATTGTTGTTTAAAAAAAATATTTTCATGCTATTTAATAATTTTGCATTACGTCCGAGCATTTGTCTGAGCCCCTTACCAATGTTTCCCCGCGCCTAGATGCAGATAACATAGATAAAAAATCCGTTAAACAATAAATGAAACTTAGTGAAATATAGTTGTACTAAATAGCAACAATTTAATATTAAAATATAATTTAAAATTCAAGTAGGGAAACTTCTTTCAAAACTGTGTTCGACAGAACTTGATGATTCCGAAGAAAAATGATCAGGATTTGATAAACGGTAAATGCTATAAGATTTTCTAATACTATGCGATTATATACAATATAACCGCGTAAGTCAGGGTTAAGATACAAACTAATTATTTCACAAGCATTCCGTGGTCATAAATGTCACGAACCACTGCAATAGGGCTTTAACACAGGCCATTTTAATTCTCCAACAACATATAAAAACCACCGGCTGCAGTTTTTCTCTACTGTTCGTGTATAAATTTTGTCCTTTAGGCTTTCAAATATTTCTTTCGTGTGTTATATCAAAAAGAATTAGCAAAACAGGATGGCTACATAATTCTTAAAAATAAAATAAAATGTAACAGAAAAGAAAAAGCTGGTATAATGATTCATGTATCATAGCTAATAAAGATTTTATTGAATTTGATTTTAAATTACATTTAAATTTTCTTGATTTTCCTTGTATATGTTATTGCTATTTTCTGTAGCGTGTGTGATAACCTACCTTTCACAATCTTTTTACAGTGATAATTTCAAAACTGACAGTTTTCCTATCTGTTTTTGCTTGGATGTTTGTAGATTCTGCAGCTAGCTCAGATGAAGATTATTTCCCTTATCAGGTATGTATTTTTACAGAATAGTAGATACTGTCTATAAAAATTTCAGTACAGTAAAAGCAGCTTCAAATACTCCAAGATAAATTGTTAGTTAAGTTTAAATTTTCGAAAATAAAGTAAGGTACCTGTACCCAATATGGACACCTTAAGGAAAATGTATTTTTTTCACCCCTATGTACAAGTCATAGGACTCCAAAAATATGTGACCACTATCCTTGGACTATTGACTATCATTATTAAAATTAGCGACCTTGTAGTTATTCTGGTTTAATTTAAATGATAAAAACAAAAAAATGCTTACAAATGTCCATATAAGGAACTACCTGTCCCTATTATGGGCAGGTGTTTCCTTATTGACTTTCTACACAGTGTGTATGGAAGAGCCACTTTTCCAAGGGATTTTAGAGGAGAGGTAATTAAAAAAATGTATCTTAAAGTATTCCGAGGAGGAGGGGGAATGTAAATATCTTCAGAACATGCATTTTAGAAAGGGGGAGCATTCTCGGTTTTTACCCTTCGAAGACCCATGCAAAGCCCTTAGTTACTAGTAAATATTATGAAGTAATATTATTGGTTTTGCTTAGCTTTATTGCATCTGTCTGCGAATTTACATCTGTTATTATTCAGTGCTTACAGCATGGACAAATAGAAACTTTTTCACCATGGGCAGTAAGTCCCACATATTCCTCATGAACATATCTGCCACATGTGATGCATGGCCGCATGTTTGAAAAAGCATCAATACTGCAAAAGAAGCAGTACAAGCTCTCATTTGTTGCGGAAGTCATACCATTGGTACCTACGATTTTGCCAACAGATATCCTATTGGGGGGGGGGGGCTTCTTTTTATTTTTCTGCAAGGGTTTTTTGGAGGAAGGTTTTTGAAGGATTGTTCAAATAGCATCTTGTTGAACAAAGATTTTACCACTTTGCTGACTTTTCAAGTTATTGGTTGGCAACGTTCAATTTTCTTCTTTCTTACAGTTGTAGTCAATGGGGACATAAGCTGCCCATATTGGGAACCGGGCGTAGTTTTACTAAATCTTGTACCAAATGAATAAGGAAAATTATTTTAAGCAAAATATGCAATAGCAATCGACAGCTATTGCATATTTTGCTTTCTAAAATACTCCACTTTTCAACATTTAATATAATTTTACCATATCTAACAAGAATTTAAGCTTACAAGTAATTAAGATCAGCACATCTCGAAATAACAAGTTTCCTCCTAAATGGCGAACAGAGCTCTTTTCCACACTTTCCAGACTTAATTATCTTTTCAACTGTTTTTCTTCGCGAAAATGTTTAGCCATCTCTCGATCAAAATTATTACCTTTAAAAATATTAAAGGTGTCCATATTGAGAGCCCTGTCCATATAGGGTACAAATACCTTAATATTTCTATAATCTTCGCTGTTACTTCATTCTCGTGAAGTGCAAAGCTGTGGTTCTCACACTACGCGGCCCACAATCTTGTATGTTATCTCTTAAAAAAATTAAAAGAACAGAGGAGAAAACTTCATCTTATTTAATTGCAGAATTTCTGAGATTATATAAGGCGATTATTACTTTTTGCAAGTAGCTATGTGAGAATATTATTAAAGTGAGTACCATTGGTGCACTTTAAAAATTATGTAACATTCCTCCATAAAATTGATTGCAACAAGTTGCCTGCAATTTTATGGAATAATTTAATTTATATAATGGTGTAATTAAAATTGTTATAGCTGGTGCAATATTACATATTAGTGTAATGTATCACCTGTTATATCGATTAACATACTCAATAAAATATAGGCAGCAAGGTTTCAACCAACATTATGGAGAATGTCTTCATAATTTTTTTACAGTGTGTAAAGAAATACGAGGTGAATATTTCCAACTGAGCGAAAAATTGCCCAGGCCGGGAATCGAACCCAAACACTTGATTTACAAGGCCAATGCTTTGCCATTTAAGAGCCCCTATTTGGAAAATCAGACAAAGTGTGATAGTTGTATTTTTTGATTTGTTTGATTTTTTTATATGTTGAAGTATATCTTATTTAATGAATAGGCTTATTTATAGTGTGCAGTTTTGAAGCCCTGAAAAAATTTCCTCTTTCCAATAGAAAATATCAAACTTCGAGGCTGTGAATGCCATTTTTATGAAAAATGAAATCCCAATATGTTTGGAGTGATATATCTCTGGCAAGCAACAACATCACAAAATTCTTTTGGCATAAACTTATAGTATAACACTACCTGCTTATTAAAATTTATTTGTTTCCATGGGACATTATTATTTTACATTGTTATGTTGTCACAAAGTACAGTCAAAATGACGTTTTTGTCCATTTTCCGCTCTTAATATCTTATTTAAGCTATAATACTCCAAAGTTTTTCTTATAGAATATGAAAGTGCTCTACTAGGACAAGATAAATAATATAGTACTGCACGGAGATATTGTTGCTGTTAGTAGCTATAACCTGTTATATATTCAAAATTTCCAAAATCTGCAACATTTAAAGTAGTTTATTTCAAAAAAGCGCCTCAGTTGGATGAAA
This sequence comes from Maratus speculifer, assembly GCA_964019185.1. NCBI lineage: Eukaryota > Metazoa > Arthropoda > Arachnida > Araneae > Salticidae > Maratus > Maratus speculifer. The sequence continues at coordinate 102,050,745 of OZ025293.1, forward strand.
AAAAATATGTCACGCAATAGTTGAAAATATGTACAAAAGATACATATGTACATAATGTTGAAAATATGTACATAATTACAAAAAAGACACATTGACTGAAGCATTATTATTATTATTTTAAATATAATTGGAGGTATGTAAGAATAAAGCATCAAAATTGTGTCAAGCTGTTATTTTTTAAAAGAATTTTCAAGAAAATAATTTAACTCTTTCTAGACAATGGGTGCAATTGTCCACCTTGTAAACCTACATAGGGAATTCATTTTACACACTAGTAATAAAAAAGTAACATTTTCCGTATTTAATTAGAACATTTTCTTGTTTAAAAGTTTTGCTAATAAATTAAAATGTGTGCAAGAGTCGTCTGTCCCGAAGGAGATAAAAGCAAACCCAAGTCAAGTGAAAATACATTTGCACCAGTTTTTATACATTCTTGACAGTAAACTATATTTCCTATAATACGTCTCATTTTGTAACTTAAATTTTAGACAAATATACAAACACAAACATGATTTTTTCAAAATCACTATAACAGTTTCAATGCACGAGAAATAATAACTATAACGCATACAGTTAAAATATAAGGTATAGCACATACACTACAGAATCTAGCTTAAATTCAAAAAAGCTATTTAAATGATTTGCTTCGTGTAATAATGCGTACCAAATAGCTCAAAATCAATAAAAAGAAGCAGACCCCCCCCCCCTCCCGCCCAGAAAACGTAGAGGGAGTGACAGAGATCAGCAATATTTATTCTTATCATCATAAGAAGCAATATCGTCATTGATAAATAGAACTCTAATTAAAGATATATTTTCATATTGGAAATCGAGGTTTCCATATTTTTCATGAATATTCGTAAGGTAATGCATTTTTTCAGTATGAATTCTACTTAATGCTGATATATACTTATCCAATGAACAAATGAGAAAATTTTTTTTTAAATTAATTTTTGTGTATCGTAAGAAATTGAAAAAAAATTAACAAACCACAAGCTAAACTAATCTTAGTATTGGAATTTCAGAATTGAAAAATGTACTTTTAATCAGAACTACTGAATATTGCGGACTGCGAAGTTTCTTACTAGTTTACTTGCCGGGCGTGAAGCGGTTCTGAAACATGATCCCTATTTGAGAAACGATATTTGTCTAATATAGTAGAAATAATTATATTTTAATTACAATAGTCCAGAAACAATTTCAAAGGCATTGTGATTTTGTCGTAATATTCAAACTTTCGAAACAATCAATTGTAATTTAAAGTTGCTTTGGGAAACCTTTCACTGCTCTACATAGAAACATTCACGTTGTAGTATTATAACACCAATATTATTGAAACTTTTTTAACTAGAAATTTTTACAGTGCAATGAGATTATTATAATACAAATTATTTGAATGAAAAATTTTCCACTTTAATATAAATGTAGGAAAGTCGCAATCAGCTGATTACCTTTTCATATGCTAATCACAACTAACCAGTTAACCTCCAGGCCAACCCAAAATCCTCTCAGGTAACAATCACAACTGCCCTCCAACAGTTTTTTGACCTCCAATGGTCAATTTATGACGTCATTTAAACTAACCTATTTCACTAATACTAGAATTTCAATATTCTGAATAATATCCAAGTATTTCATAAATAATGGAGAATTTGCCTCGAAAATATTGCTAATTTATTTACAAAATTTAATCCCCTGACTGCCCAGCCAAAGGGTAATATTGTAATGTTGTTTTCTCTGTAATTTATTAAAAATATTAAAAAAAAGATGTTTTTTCGAACCTGATACAAAATATGTTATTAGTATCGGTGTATAATCTTTGATAGCACCAATCCTAACTTAATTTTTCAGAACTGGGTTTTATTTGTGGAATTATACTAATTTAAATATTGCTTATGCTGCAGTGAAACCTGCAGTTTAGTGTGTGAAAAAATCAGCCGGCGGCAGTTAGGAGGAAGCATTATCTGTGTATTTTATGAACCAGCGAACCTTTCCATATTTTTAGGTAGATTTCGTATGAAATAATACCTATTTCGGTCGTTCCTATGTTGGAATTTCTGAAACATTTTTGCAGATATACACCGATTATGACCCCCAGACCCCAAAACTACCATCAGTAAAAAAGTTTATCTATCTATCTATCTATATATGTGTGTGTCACTTTTTTATGGACACGATAACTTCTATAATTCTGCTCAAATCTCCTCCAAACTGATACATAAAACCAAGGGGCATAAAATCTCGGTCAAGTTCATTAACAGGCAAAATCGGACAAAGGGCGTGGAAATACACTGTTAAAATTTTTGTCCTACTTGATCCAAATTTTGGTACTCGGTAGCTTCCACCATCAGATGATGAAATGTCGAACCAACATTTGGAGCTTCCTTTTGAAATCTTGCTTCAACTATTGGAACGCTGCTTTAACCAGAGCTCCAAATGTTGGTACAAGATTTCACCATCTAATGACAACAGCTACTGAGCATCAAAAATTGGTTCAAATTAGGGCAAGATTTTTAACAGTGTAGGGAGGGTTTTTGTGGAAATAGAAAAAAAAAAAAAACCCGTAACTTCTTAATGAAAGTAGATATCGAATGAGTTCAAAGTTTTTATTACTTCTAAAAAAATGGGATAAAATTTAAGCGTGACAGGTTTTTGATAAAGTTAAAAATGGCATCAAGGGGCGAAAAAGATGGGGGTTTGGGGAGAAAAAAATTCATGACTTCATCAATTCTCAAGATATCAAATCCAAATAATTTTTTTTTTTAAATGTTCTTAATATTATAAAACAATTTGTATCTATAAGTTTTTGTTAGGACTAACGTTTATTTCAAAATAAATAAATAAATAAATAAATAAATAAATAAAAATAAATAATAAAATAAATCAATAAAACGGGAACAAAAGGGGTAGTGGAAAAGGAAAAAAAATCTCCAACTTTGTCGATTCTAAAGATATCAAATCCGATTAAATTTATTTTACATCTTTTCAATATTGTTTACAACTTTTACGCTGACAAGATTTTATAGGACCAATCCTTATAGTTAAAATAAATTAAACAATAGTAGGAATTGAAGAAAAAGAAATCTCAAATCCAAACTGCTTATAGTCTGACTTATCTTTAAACTCATTTTTGATTTTAAACGCATCCAAATGACAAGTTCTCTTATTTAAAAACTATATAATGTGACGTATTGGCCAGTTTTTTGATAAAGGTAATAATTTTAATAATTTATTTTTAAATAAATTTTTAATAATTTATTCAAATAAGAAAGGCAGAATGTATTTTACAAAAAATGCTGTCAAAATAGATATTTTGAACAGAATTTCCGATCGTGACAGGCGATCGTGACTGAAAAATTGAGGAAGTATTCAAATAACAAATTGCTTATTTTCTGACTGATTTTTAAAACCATTTTTGCCCTCAAACGCATCCAAATGACAGGTTGTCTTATTTAAGAACTGTACAATGTGCCGTATTGGTCAGTTTTTTGATAAAAGCAGAATGTATTTTAAAAAATGCCATCAAAATGGGCATTTTGAAAATAATTTCCCGTAGCGAACATGATTGAAGAATTAAGTATATATTCAAATAACAAATTGCTTATTTTCTGACTCATTTTTAAATTCAATTTTGCTCTCAAACGCATTCAGTTGACAGTTTCTCTTATTTAGAAACTGTATAATGAGCCATATTGGTTGATTTTTTTTCATAAAGTCAGAATATATTTTTATGCTGTCAGAGTGGGCATTTTTAATCGAATTTCGCTTAAGATAAATCTGATAAAACCGCTCTTACAGAAAACTGAAACTAAAAATTCTTTAAAAGCGTCTAAATAAGTTGTTAAACTGGGTTTATCTCTAATCATTTTTTATTTTTTGTTGTTCAAATGAGCATTTAACTTCAAAATCTACCTCCGCTTATAGGCCAGGCCGACAGGGATTTTTGTATAATGTACACTTTTTTCCAAAATTCCATGTATAAAAAGTACAGTGTATAATATTTACGCAATATTTCTGACTGCTTTATGAAACCACATTGTAAAACATTTATACATTTTTACGCCATAGAACTGATGGCAACATACCGCCTCTAATTTCATGGAGTAATTTTATTCATATAAGAGTGTAATTTAAATTGACATAACAGGTATAATATTAGACAGTGTAAAGTAACACCAGTTATATCGATTATACAACTAAGTAGATATAAAAATACCAATTCTATGTCTGTGGTGGGAGCGATGTAACCTCTACGTGACCTCTGTACGCCACACGACTTCTGTGCTCCTGTGGCATGGTGGTGGAGGTTGTTCTCTAAGACGAGGTTGAAGGTCATCTGGCGTCCTCTTAGTCGAGGGGGATGAAAGTCATATGACGTCACCATAGACGAGGGTTCAGATAAAAAAAATCGATTTTAAGCGGGATTTTTGGGAAGATTGGTATTTTTTGCTGTACTTTGAGCCATCTATGTCGCCACAGGATCAACATAAGATGGCATCCACCAATAATAGAATTGCTGTTCAGCTTGTTTTGATCCCGTGATACATTCAAATACCATAACCAATGTATCTTGTTAGCTGTGACTAATGAGTTTTTGTTAGAGTGATATTCGTATTCACCAACTACTTCGACCCCGAGTTATACCGAAAACCTCTGTCGAACGCTCAAATGGTATTCACGTTCAATCTGATAGGAATCTCCTTGATAATGTCCAATCAAATGTTATCCTGAATTCCATTTGAGCGTTGGACCGAACTGTTCTAGGTTGAGGTAGATGGTGAATACGAGCATTAGTATATCAGAGCTCAGTGCATCGAATATAAAATAACAGGTCGAGGTTATAGTTCTTGCCTTTTCCATAATTATAGATACTGTGCCACAAGTTTTGATTCAACTTTGAAGTAGAATTTTAAGTTAAAAAGAACATTTTAATAATTTTTTCATCGTGTAAATCTTAACTCCTTGACACCAAGTTCGCTTTTCTCAAGTACTGAAGTTTATATCAGCGTTTAGTCGAAATATGCATTTTCTTATTCCAGATGGACGCAAGCGTTGTATGTCTGGTAGTCGTCTAGGATAAAATCACGACGTACGCTTCGTAGGCCCTGTATGTCATGGATTTAATAATCTTTCTAACATTTGTTATTTCTTTAACAATTTCACGCTACGTTGACTCTCACATATCGATGATAGAATTCCTTTTAAATGAAAGTTTTTCTTTATTATTGAGAACCTTGATAGACTAATCGAAGATTTTCTTTAAAAAAAAAAAAAAAAAAAAAAAAAAAAAAAACGGTTTAGAATGCAGACATTTTTGTTTGAAATTCGTTTGAAATTAATATTATTCTTTTCTAAATTTACATCATTCTATATATGGAATCGTTAAATGTGTAATAAATCGTAGAAATCTCTGTTGGATGAAGATTTTACGCTTAGAGGAAGTTGGTTCCTGTAAACCCTCAATATCGGATTGGTTGTTACCCCATTTTAACAGTACAAAGTTCCGAAAAAAAATTGCGATTTAAAATATTCTTTATACACACGAAAATCCTCTTTTATTATTGGAAATCAATATAAAAAGTGAAAGCACAATTTTTGTGTTATAGGAGTAGAGCCCATCGCAGAAAGTATAAAGTAATGAAAATTTTCGCAAGTTTTTTTCTTCTTTTGAGACATCATTTTAGAAATCGGTGAACACGCTATCTACACTAAATTTTAATCATTAAATTTACTTTTTAAAAAATAATCATTCCATATTTTTCTAGTGCTACACTAAGTTGTAACTATTAATGGGGTCTGGGACACATTTCAAAATATTTTTTATTTATTGAGTTAAAATTTTGATATTTTTTGTGACGGTTAACCATATTATTTGTAAACAAAATCACGTGATACAACTTCTCACAATTTTTAATATATATTTTTTTTAATTTAAAGTTTATTAAAAATGTGGGATAATTTAAAATCGTTACAATTCGAAATATTATTCGTAAAATTTCAATGTTTTCATTTAAATAAACATAAATATATAAACTTTAATTTTGATTCAGCATTTTTACAAATATTAATTAAAATTAAAATTAAAAATATTTAAAGTAAAAATTTGATAAAAAATGATGCAACATAAAAAATAAATCATACTTTTAAAAGTAAACATCTTATTTTTCAAATTTGCTGAATAAAAACTAAAGAAAAATATTTTAAAAAGACATGTTCCAAGTTTGAACCATTTATCTTTAACGGTTCTTTGCTTATAACATTTTAAATAGCATAAATGGTGAAAAAAATCCATAAAAAAAGTATTTTTGTAAGAAGTCTTTTCCATATCAATCATTGCTAAAAAGCTAGATTTTGAAAACAATCTCAAACAAATGAATTATTTCCTGTTCCAATTCTCGAAATATGGTTTAAGAGTCATTTTAAGCAGAACAAAAAGACATTTTTAATGGAATAATTTTTTGTTAGAAAATTTGAACACATTCTTGTCCTCAACCCCTTTAAACTGGCTTTAAAAAAATAATCGCTTCATATTTTTCTAGGGAATTTTTCTAGTAGATTTCATCGAAATATTAATTCACTTTTCTGTATAATCTTAGCTAAGGAAATTTTTGATTCATAATTTGCACTTTACTTTTAAACTGATCCAATTTTGCTAAAAATGCATTTTTAAAAAAAGGCTTTGAATTTCATTAGCTTTTAAACTAAAAAATTATTTTTTCCCTTATTTTTCTAAGTAATGTCTACGATGAATTATTGAATCCCCTGCATGACCTCCACCCATCAGCTGTCAAGCCGTCATTTTTAACATATCGACTAAAAAAAGATGCATTTTTATAGCTTAACATATACATAACAAATTAACGCAAACAGATTTTTTTAAACACTTCGCATAGAAAAAAAAATGCGAGATTGCCTTGAATTTTATGGCATCAATGTGGTGTTTTCTTCTCTTCTCGGCGAGCGTCGCGTGCATGATTTGCAGAGGGATAATAATCCTTAGTTTTGTCCTAACAATAATTTTGAATAAAAAATTTTTCCCTATTTAATCACAGAATTTCTACTATTAAATTAGTGAAAGATTTATGTTTGGATAATCTGGTTTTAAAATTGAACATTAAAAATTATGTACGAGATGCTCGTCGTGAAAGTGAAATAAATATGTAAATCAATAAAAACTGCGTAACTTATTATCGATGTGTTACATTTGTAATCCGTTGAATATACACTGCAAATTCCCAATGTACAAAATAAGCACATTTTAGAACACTTTTTGTCATCAACTTTACAACACACAGTAATGTGTTGTGAATTAGAAAACTTTTGTATTGTGATTGTGTTCTTAATAGGTAGCAAAAGTGTTGCTTTCTAAAATTGTGTTCTTAATATGTTGCAAAAATGTTGCTATCTAGAAACATTTTCTAAAAACAGTTTTGTCATTTGTGTTGAAATAGTGTTATAGTGTTGTAAATAGTGTTGATGAAAATATTTTCTTTCAATAGTGTTGTGCAGCACTCACCAAAGTAACAACACAATGTAAACATCACATAATTTAAAACAACAGAAAACAAAACATGTAAAACACTTTCAAAACATTTTCTACATGGTGTACTTTTTGCAAGATGTTACACTATATAAAAAAGGAAATAAAAGACAGTTTGCTTTATAGAAAAAACAATCCCTGTTGGCTTGGCCTATAGACAGAGGTAGATTTCGAAGCTAAGTGCTCATTTTAACAACAAAAAATAAAATATGTTTAGAGATAAACCCAGTTTAACAGTTCTATTTGGCAACTTTTGAAGAATTTTTAATTTCATTTTTCAGTAAGAACTGGTTTTATCAGAATCCTCTTAAGCAAAATTCGACTCAAACTGCCCACTTTGACAGCATTTTTTTAAAAAATATATTCTGACAACCAATATGGCACCATTATATAGTTCCTAGATAATAGAATCTGTCAATTGAATGCATTTGAGTGCAAAATTGTATTGAAAAATGAGTCATAAAATAAGCAATTTGTTATTTGAATACATCCTCAATTCTGCAATCACGATCCCTTCGTAAAATGCTGTTCAAAATGCCCACTTTGATAGCATTTTTAAAAATACATTCTGCCTTTATCAAAAAATTGACAAATACGGCACATTATACAGTTCTTAAGTAAGAGAGCCTGCCAACTGGATGCGTTTGAGAGCAAAAATGAATTTAAAAATGAGTCAGAAAAAACGCAATTTATTATTGTTTTGAATATCTCAATTTTTCATTCACGATCGCCTCGGAAAATTCCATTTAAAATGCCTATTTTGACACCATTTTTAAAAAAACATATTCTGTCTTTATCAAAAACCTTGCCAATACGTTACATTATACAGTTTCTAAATAAGAGAACCTGTCAGTTGGATGCGTTTGAGATCAAAAATGGATTTAAAAATGAGTCAGAAAATATGCAGTTTGGATTTGAGTACATCCTTAATACGATTTTTTCTTCAACTCCTATTTTTGTTTAATTTGTATTTTGCTATAAGTATTGGTCCTATCAAAACCTTGTCAGTATAAATGTTGTAGTTATTATTGAGAATATGTATCATAAATTTAATCGGATTTGATATCTTAAGAATTGACGAAGTTATGGATATTTTCTTCTTCCGCCCTTCTTTTTGTTTTCGTTTTTATTTTTAAGCTATTGCATAGCTTTTATCGCGGGCTTTGAGCGCGGCGACCGAATGTAGAAATTCCGTAACGAGAAAAATTTAGAAATTCCGTAACGAAAAAAAAACCTAACACTCGGCTAACCATCGTTTCAGTTCGGCAGACTTCGGCATGGTATCCTTCGATAAACTTCGCCAGACATTGACGCGGTATTTTTCAGATATTTAGAGCATATCAAGTCTCAAACTTATATTTCTTATTTCAGTTACTATAAATCTATAGTTTCAATAATATAAATTCCTGATACAATGTGTATAGAAAAGAATCGTCTTAAGATAAAACAAGGTAGGATAATGTAGCTTTTGGTGATTGGAGACCCGCCCAATGGCGAGGATCGAAAAATTTGAAATGCTTATAACTCGCGATCTAATTTTCGTAGCGCGGCCAAATTTTGTTTGGTAATTTATTATGAGACAGTGTTAATTTTTGGTGACAGGAGAACCCCCACGGTGAGGGTCGAAAAATTTAAAATGCTTATAACTCGCGATCTAATTTTCGTAGCGCGGCCAAATTTTGTTTGGTAATTTATTATGAGACAGTGTTACTTTTGATGACAGGAGATCCCCATGGTGAGAGTCAAAAAATTTAAAATGCTTATAACTCGCGATCTAATTTTCGTAGTGCGGCCAAATTTTGTTTGGTAATTTAATATGAGACAGTGTTACTTTTGGTGACAGGAGACCCCCAACGGTGAGGGTCGAAAAATTTAAAATGCTTATAACTCGCGATCTAAATTTTGTAGCGCGGCCAAATTTTGTTTGGTAATTTATTATGAGACAGTGTTAATTTTTGGTGACAGGAGACCCCCCCCCCCCCCACCACGTTGAGGGTCGAGAAATTTAAAATGCTTATAACTCGCGATCTAATTTTCGTAGCGCGGCCAAATTTTGTTTGGTGATTTATTATGAAACAGTGTTAATTTTTGGTGACAGGAGACCCCCCCCCCCCCCACGGTGAATGTCAAAAAAGTTAAAATCCTAATAACTCGCGATCTAATTTTCGTAGCGCGGCCAAATTTTGTTTAGTAATTTATTATGAGACAGTTTTAATTTTTGGTGACAGGAGAACCCCCATGGTGAGGGTCGAAAAATTTAAAATGCTTATAACTGGCGATCTAACTTTCGTAGCACGGCCATATTTTGTTTGGTAATTTATTATGAGACAGTTTTAATTTTTGGTGACAGGAGACGCCCCCACGGTGAGGGTCGAAAAATTTTAAATGCTTATAACTCGCAATCTAATTTTCGTATCGCGGCTAAATTTTGTTTGGTAATTTGTTATGACAGAGAGTTACTTTTGGTGACAGGAGATCCCCATGGTGAGAGTCGAAAAATTTAAAATGCTTATAACTCGCGATCTAATTTTCGTAGTGCGGCCAAATTTTGTTTGGTAATTTATTGTGAGACAGTGTTACTTTTGGTGACAGGAGACCCCCAACGGTGAGGGTCGAAAAATTTAAAATGCTTATAACTCGAGATCTAAATTTTGTAGCGCGGCCAAATTTTGTTTGGTAATTTATTATGAGAGAGTGTTACTTTTGGTGACAGGAGATTCCCATGGTGAGAGTCGAAAAATTTAAAATGCTTATAACTCGCGATCTAATTTTCGTAGTGCGGCCAAATTTTGTTTGGTAATTTATTATGAGACAGTGTTACTTTTGGTGACAGGAGACCCCCAACGGTGAGGGTCGAAAAATTTAAAATGCTTATAACTCGAGATCTAAATTTTGTAGCGCGGCCAAATTTTGTTTGGTAATTTATTATGAGAGAGTGTTACTTTTGGTGACAGGAGATTCCCATGGTGAGAGTCGAAAAATTTAAAATGCTTATAACTCGCGATCTAATTTTCGTAGTGCGGCCAAATTTTGTTTGGTAATTTATTATGAGACAGTGTTACTTTTGGTGACAGGAGACCCCCAACGGTGAGGGTCGAAAAATTTAAAATGCTTATAACTCGAGATCTAAATTTTGTAGCGCGGCCAAATTTTGTTTGGTAATTTATTATGAGACAGTGTTAATTTTTGGTGACAGGAGACCCCCCCCCCCACGTTGAGGGTCGAGAAATTTAAAATGCTTATAACTCGCGATCTAATTTTCGTAGCGCGGCCAAATTTTGTTTGGTGATTTATTATGAAACAGTGTTAATTTTTGGTCACAGCAGAGCCCCCCCCCCCACGGTGAATGATGAAAAAGTTAAAATCCTAATAACTCGCGATCTAATTTTCGTAGCGCGGCCAAATTTTGTTTGGTAATTTATTATGAGACAGTTTTAATTTTTGGTGACAGGAGAACCCCCATGGTGAGGGTCGAAAAATTTAAAATGCTTATAACTGGCGATCTAACTTTCGTAGCACGGCCATATTTTGTTTGGTAATTTATTATGAGACAGTTTTAATTTTTGGTGACAGGAGACGCCCCCACGGTGAGGGTCGAAAAATTTAAAATGCTTATAACTCGCAATCTAATTTTCGTATCGCGGCCAAATTTTGTTTGGTAATTTATTATGAGAGAGTGTTACTTTTGGTGACAGGAGATCCCCATGGTGAGAGTCGAAAAATATAAAATGCTTATAACTCGCGATCTAATTTTCGTAGTGCGGCCAAATTTTGTCTGGTAATTTATTATGAGACAGTGTTACTTTTGGTGACAGGAGACCCCCAACGGTGAGGGTCGAAAAATTAAAAATGCTTATAACTCGAGATCTAAATTTTGTAGCGCGGCCAAATTTTGTTTGGTAATTTATTATGAGACAGTGTTAATTTTTGGTGACAGGAGACCCCCCCTCCCACGTTGAGGGTCGAGAAATTTAAAATGCTTATAACTCGCGATCTAATTTTCGTAGCGCGGCCAAATTTTGTTTGGTGATTTATTATGAAACAGTGTTAATTTTTGGTGACAGGAGACCCCCCCCCCCCCACGGTGAATGTCGAAAAAGTTAAAATCCTAATAACTCGCGATCTAATTTTCGTAGCGCGGCCAAATTTTGTTTGGTAATTTATTATGAGACAGTTTTAATTTTTGGTGACAGGAGAACCCCCATGGTGAGGGTCGAAAAATTTAAAATGCTTATAACTGGCGATCTAACTTTCGTAGTACGGCCATATTTTGTTTGGTAATTTATTATGCGAAAGTTTTAATTTTTGGTGACAGGAGACGCCCCCACGGTGAGGGTCGAAAAATTTAAAATGCTTATAACTCGCAATCTAATTTTCATATCGCGGCCAAATTTTGTTTGGTAATTTATTATGAGAGAGTGCTAATTTTTGGTGACACGAGACTCCCCCCCCCCCCACGGTGAGGGTCGAAAAATTTAAAATGTTTATAACTCGCGATCAATTTTCATAGAGCGGCCAAATTTTGTTTGGTAATTTATTATGAGACAGTGTTAATTTTTGGTGACAGGAGATCCCCCATGGTGAGGATCGTAAAATTTAAAATGTTTATAACTCGCGATCTAATTTTCGTAGTGCGGTTAAATTTTGTTTGGTAATTTATTATGAGACAGTGTTAATTTTTGGTGACAGGAGACCCCACGGTGAGGTTCGGAAAATTTAAAATGCTTATAACTCGCGATCTAATTTTCGTAGCGCGGCCAAATTTTGTTTGGTAATTTATTAAGGTATTTCATAGCTTTTATAGCGGGCTTTGAGCGCGGCGAAAGAATTTAGAAATTCCGTAACGAGAAAAAAACCTAACACTCCGGCTAACGTCGCTTCAGTTTGGCAGACTTCGGCACGGTATCCTTTGGTAGACTTCGGCAGACATTGGTATTTTTCAGATATTTTGAGAATATCAAGTTTCAAACTTATGTTTTTTATTTCAGCTACTATAAACGTATAGCTTGAATGATAAAAAATTCCTGATTAACCTACATGTATTGTAAGGTAATAAAAATATTTTAAACAATATTAACTTCTCATTTATTCAATAAAAGAAAAAAAAATTTTATCGGTCATCACGCTGAAAAAGTGTAACTTGAATTAATATCAAAGACGAAAAAAAAACTGCATAAATAAAAAATAAATAAATAATTATAATTGCATAAGTTGATGAAAAATGCTATGCAATAGTTTTACCGCGGCAGTCCCCGAGTGCCACACGTATTTTTTATTTTTATTTATTTATTTATTTTGCGATAAGAATTGCTTCTATCAAAAACTTGTAAATACAAAAGTTTTAGATAATATTAAGAAAATTTATAATAAATTTAATTGGATTTGTTATTATGAGAATTGACGAAGTTAAGATTTTTTTTCTCCCAAAAGCCCTATTTTTTTCTCCTCTTGATCCCATTTTTAACTTTTTTAAAAATGTGTCATGCATAAACTTTTGACCCATTTTTTAGAAGTAATATAAACTTTAAACTGATTTGATATCTATTTTAATTAAGAAGTTATGGTGTTTTTTCGGTTTTCACAAAAACTCTCCCCATTTCCACCCCTTTGGTCTGATTTTGCACATTAACGAATTTGACCGAGATTTTATGCTCCTGCATTTTATGTATCAGTTTGGAAAAGATTTGAGCAAGATTATAGCAATTATCGTGTCTATAAGAAGTGATATATATATATATATATATATATATATATATATATATTAGAAATTTTAATTTTTTTTCGCCAAAACTAACCTTTATACTATCTTAATTTTCTTATAATAATATTCCGTACTTTCTTCAAATTATTAAATTAAAATCTTGTTTCTAGATCTAATCTGTTAATCTTTATGCAGACGATATAAATTCTTAATTTGCCTTAAAAACATTATTCCAGTATGCGTAAGTTTAAAAAGATGGCTCTAAATTAAAAATATTCTTAATTAAACTTTATTTCTCAATATTCCAAATAAAACTCATTTCTTCAATCAACCCTTTTTAAGAAAGTCTTATTAAATTTATTCCAAAACCATACCTTTCAAAAAATATCATTATTTTATTTTATTTATTTATTTATTTTCCCTCCGTCAATCTTTGATAGTGTGCATATCAATAAATTCATTTCTTTTCTTTTTCTCTTAAAATTAATCATCTATAAAAATCGTCTGCCTAAGAAATTCTGAGTTGATTATAAATTGGTTAAATAATATTTTTTTTAATTAAAATTATCGTCTGTGGAAAATAGTCTCGTAGCTGGACAAGAATTCTGTTTACATAAAAGAATGATGTTTTGAGGTTAGAGAATGTTCTAGAATTTTCTTTTTAGATTTAAAAGAGGAAGCTCAAGAGGTGGTAAGGGAGATGAGAAGAAGGATTCTTGGGTGCGCTCTTGCATGAGTACGACTTGGTGTAGTAAAGCATGGAATATTTTTTGGATGTTTCGGTAAAATATCGTCTGCAACAGGAGCTTTTCCCTCTATTATAGCTACAGTTTAATAAAATGAACTTGCAGCAGCCAAGAAGTGATTTTTTTTACCTTCTACACTTATTTATTTTGTTTTTTTCTCGCTGGCCATGACTTCTGTGCGGAGCAAGGGAAACCTGGCGATGATGTTTCTGCCCCCTAACTTCGAAATGTCATATATATATATATATATATATATATATATATATATATAGATAGATAGATAGATAGATAGATAGATAGGTAGATAGATTGATAGATCTAAATGTATACATGTAGGAACATTTTTACACTTGGTAGTTTTTGGGGTCTAACGTCATAATCAGTGTAGATGTGCAAAAGTTTTTCAGAAATTCCAGCATAGGAGCGACTGCAATATGTAGTACTTAATACGAAATCTACCTAAAATGTAGAAGATTACTGAGTGAGTTTACTAATTTCACCTATAAATATCAATAACTGCATTTCTAGAAAAATTATGTAATGTTTAACAGTATGTTTTGCAGAATCTTTTTCCTGACACAAGACATTCGCAACGCATTCACAAGACAATCAAAAACGATTTTAATTAGAAGTGTTAATTATTATGTTCAGTTAGTGCTGTAAAAGTGTTTCACGAATTTGCAGTGCAATATATATTGTATGGTCAAAAGAACGTTCCCGATGTATGTGACCCTAGCGACCTAACTGCTCAAAAAATTGAAAGGAAATTTCAGATTTAGTCATTTGAAAATATACGCTCGAGATCGTAATAAATTAAAACAATATATCTCTCGCGGTTTCACGGTTATAGTTACAGTGAATTTTTTTTTAATTTTTGAATGTCAGCACCCTTTTTTTCCTACGAAAATTCTTCAGCGCATTGGAAAACCATAAATGGCGTTGGAACGATACACGTATGACTAAAACTGCCGGTATCGCGCCTTTCAATCTTAATCACTTACTATGTAACGCAAATTCACACTCTATAACAAATGATTAAATTTTTATTTTCACTATGTGTACATAAACACAACTCAAAAACACATTTTAAAACGAATCTTAAAACATAAAAGCACAAGTGAAGTCACTTAAAACACAAGTAAAAAAAAAAAATCGGCTACCCAAGAACATGTTTTGTAGCCACTCCTTCGTTCCTCGCGTATGGAAAACATCACTCGTTCAAAATCATGCTCGTTCGGTATGATAGTGAAGTCAACCAGACGCAAGTTAAAAGGACTCCAATTCAGGAGCAAGTCCTGATTTAATATCTCACGGTGTATCTCGATTTTTTTTTTGTGGGGGGGGGGGGGGTGATCATTTTACGAAAAATCACGCATTCTAAGTAATATTTAGAGTCGTTACATCGGCATAAACATTTGTAAAAAAGAGATTTGTAAAGGACCAATGACAATTCAAAGACGAGGTAAACTGATGCACTTTGAATAATTCACAGGGATAAATAGTAAAATCATCAATCACACAGCCCCATATGCAAATCATTGCTTGTAGAATATTTTTAATAAATAGTGGGGGAAGATTGTTTTATCAGTCAGTTAAGCGTACGTGCTAATAAGATGAAACTTACAATGAGACAACGATGCTAATTGATAAAGGCTGTTTTATCTGACGAGAAAATGCAGCTGAAGCAGTGAGAGTTTATTGCCGAAATCAAAAAATATAACGAAGTACATGTTCCTTAAAAATTGTACGTGATTTGGTGAAAAAAATTTGAAAAAACTGGATGTACATGTTATCGACCATGATCCGTGCAGTATCTATTTTGTATATCTTCTTGTTAAAGGTGTTGCGGAAGTGCATAACAAGAATATTGCAGGCCCATTCCATACTGCAAGAAGTGTTGCATGCAGTTTGGATGCACCGAAAACAACCGTCCCGTCCCCAAGATTCTGCTCACTATTCTGCGGATGATTCACTATCGATTCCCGCGCTTTCAGACAGTGGCGCAGCGAGGGAGGGGGGGGGGTTGGGGGTTAACCCCCCCCCCCCCAGAGCCATGACAAAAATACAGAAATTTCCATTTTTATGAACCGAATCATAAAAAATAAAACTAAAGTTAGAATTTTATTTGTTTTGTTCTCGAAATCTGCCGCTTTATTGAATCAAATTTTGTCTAAAAATTTGACTCGTATAAGCGGCAGTAATGTATTTTCTTTAAAAAATGGCGAAAGCACATGGTAACGGTATCAGTATCGAAAACTGGTCACCCATTTCGGAAAAGGCTGGCATTCATTTATACTATTGGAAATCAGCCGAAGGCTAAAAGGAATTATCATTTCCTGTCACTGCCATTGCCGTCTCGGGTTTTTCAATACTGCACCATTGGGGGGGGGTCTTAATTAGTTACATCTGTTTCTTGCTCTTTTTTTGGAAACGGGACTGGACTCTCGAATTCCAGAAAAAACACAAAAACGCATGCTTTGAAGGATAGGCTTAATTCCACAAACATTCTGTTGTTGCTGTAGTGCAAAGGTTTCCTTTATTGTGCGTTTCGCTATGGATATTAAATCCTCTTCAAAGAAAATTATGAAAAAGATGGATATAAGAGATCAATTTTTAAAGTCCAGGTATGTTTGGAAAGTATATAATTCGTTTATATTTATGTCTCTGGAAAGATATTAACAGCGCCGTGCAAAAGGGGGGGGGAAGGGAAGAGGGCGGTCGCCCTGGGCGCAGAGATTTAGGGGGCGCCAAATTTCTAACTACTTTCTATTTACTACTACTTTAAAGGGACTACTTTCAGACAATTTTTTTTTATTAATATTAATTCTTATTTAAAAAACGCCCGAAATAGGCAAGTGGGTAAACGGAAACAAAGTTACCGGAAAAGCAGTTATCCGAAAAAAAGTGACAAACTACAAAAGCGGAAAAGAAGTTACCGAAAAAAAAGGGACAAGGAATTGATTTTGGGAATTTATTATTGATTTTGAAAATTCATTGGTTAAGTATTTAGGGGGTATCAGGGGGAGGCTCTTAATTTAAATAAATGGATTTTTCGTGCTGAATTAACTGTTTTGGTTCAGTTTTAGGAATATGATAAACCCCCCCCCCCATCCGTAACTTCTCAAATTAAATTAATAGTTTTTTACTCAGATTTATCCGATTTGCTTGGAATTTCGGGCATAAGTTCCTTATGATAAGACGTATCTCTGAGTAGTTATAGCGTTCTTTTGCTTATTATAAAGGGAGGATGGTCAATTACAACCCCCCTCCTACTAATCAGATAGATCGGTTTTTAAGTAAATTTATCCGATGTATTTCAAATTTTAGATATAGATTCTTTCTGATAAGGTGAATCCCTGAATAGTTTTAAGAGTTTAATGACTAAGTATAAAGGGGAGGGGGACGGGGATAATCCCTCTTAAATTAAATAAATGACTTTTTACGCAGAATTATCCGATTTGCTTCGAATTTTGGACATAGGTTTATTATGATAAAACGTATCTCGGATTAGTTAAAGGGTTCTTTTCCTTATTATAAAGGAGGAGGACAAGCAATTATTTCCGCCTCAAATTAGATAAATCGGTTTTTATGCAGAATTATCCGATGTATTTCAAATTTTAAATATAGGTTCTTTCTGATAAGGTGAATCGCTGAATAGTTTTAAAGGTTTAACGGCTAAGTATAAAGGCAAAAACAGAGGATAACCCCCTCCCCCTTAAATTAAATAAATTGCTTTTTATGCAGAATTATCCGATTTGCTTCAAATTTTGGATGTAGGTTCTTTATGATAAGATGTATCCCGGATTATTTATGAGGTTCTTTTGCTGAGTATAAATAGAGAAACAGACGATTATTACCCCCCCCCCCCTTAAATTAGATAAATTGTTTTTTATGTATAATTTTCCGATGTATTTCAAATTTTTGATATAAGTTTTTTCTCATAAAGTGAATCCCTAAATAATTTTAAGGGCTTAATGGCTAAGTATAGTGGGGGGAAACTGGGGATAACCCCCACTTAAATTACATAAATGGCTTTTTACGCAGAATTATCCGATTTGCTTCAAATTTTGGATGTAGTTTCATTATGGTAAGGCGTATAAGCTAATGAATATAGTTAAAATAGGGAGGGATGCAGCAGTCCATTCAGGAAACCCTTTCGGGGAAAGAAGCTTGCTTTCCCCATTCGACGGAGGGGGATGTCCGGTAGATATCGCGGGCGGCTAGTCTCTTAGGAAATTTGTCGATCAGGGGATTTCCCGGTAAAGGTTTGCCGCAAAAACATTCAAGCAACATAAAAAAACGAGTTAAATGCAACTGAAGGCAAATAACAAATGAAAACAGTTTTTCTTTATTTTTTAATTTAATGATTGAAAACTATCATGTCAGAAAACATTATAACACATTTTACCTTTTTTCTTATAATGATTAACTTCCATTCATTTTGCATTTAAAACAGGTTTATTTATTTATTTATTTTATTTTTGAAAAAAGTAATATACTAAATTATTTGTTGTAATTGTCATTTTAATTTGCGCCAAATATTTATCATTTAAAACTGGATTAATGGAAATTAATGTCCCATATTACACATCACAAAATATAATATAAAACATAAAAAAATATATATGTTAGAAAATTTTAATGTACAAACTATGTTGTATGTCACGAACGAATGAACTAGTGAATTCATTAATTTGTAGTAATAAAAATAGTTTTTTTATTACTAGCTTATGTTAGTAATTAGAAAGTTAATTGTTTAAAAACCTGTAGTTCTTGATAGATCTTCAGGTTTGAACGCTTAAAAAAATAAAAAACAGATTTAAATAAAAAAACGATTTTAAGGAAAACAGGATATTTTTTCTTTGTTACGATATTTATAGAATACTGAAAAATGCTATGCAGAAACATAAATCACAGTTTTAAATACAAACAGCTATTGAGGATATATAAACAAACCCTTAAAACTATTCAGGGATTCACTTTATGAGAAAGAAACTATAGCCTAAATTTGAAATACACCGGATAATTGTGCATAAAAAACAATTTATTTAAGGGGGGAATTATCGCGGCCCCCCTTTTTAATTAGCAAAAGAAAACCATAACCCCATCTAATCAGGGATACCCCTTATCTTAATTTCTTAATGAACTTACATTCAAAATTTGAAGTAAATCGGATAATTCTGCGTAAAAAGCCATTTTTTTAATTTAAGAGAGGTTATCCCCTAAAATGCACGCTCTATCTTTAACCATTAAATTACCGAAATTCTTCAGGCATTATATACTCTGACAACATACTGACAACTTTAATCGTGGCAGAATATAGATAGCGAAGTTTTATTGTGAAAAGATATGTAGAGGTGAAAGTATCTTCATTCAAAAGCTGAGAAGAATAGGTGCTATTGACCTCAAGGGACATGTGCCTAAAAAATAATTGCACTGGTCTAGTGGCAATGAGCTGGGGGGGGACCCTGGGATTATTGAGCCCCGAGAGGGAAGCGAAATGTAATATTTGAGTGTGGCTCCTATGTAGTTGTAATGTCGTTTTATTTATTTTTTTAATAATTGATCTATGGTTCTAATAAAGAACTTGAGGAATTAAAAATGTGTTTTTGATGAACTTAACAAATAAACCAACTTAGTAAAGAGAAACTCAGGGCGCGACACCATAATACTATATATAAGCCTTATCAGAAAGAACCTATATCCAAAATTTGGCACACGTTGGATAATTCTGCTTAAAAAACCATTCATCTTATTTAGGGCGGAGGGGGGGGGGGTAATCGTCCATTCCCAAAACTAATCAGGCAAGCGTCTTTTCAGTATGAACACATATCCAAAAATTGAACCAAAACAGTTAATTCAGCATGAAAAAATCATTCACTTAAATTAAGAGCCGACACCCGACCTCCCCCCCCTTTCATACTTTGCCAATAAATCCCCAAAATCAAAAATAAATCACCAAAATCAATTCCTTATCACTTTTTTTTCCAGTAACATGTTTATCATGTCCCTTTTTTCCGGTAACTTTTTTTCCGTGTCATTTTTTTCCGCTTTTGTAGTTTGTCACTTTTTTCCGATAGCTATTTTTCCTAGATTCAGGCAAGTAGATATCATGATTAAAAAGCTATGTAACTGAGAAATGTTCTTCATTCTTTCTTTCATAAGATCTTTCAGAAGACTATTCTCACAGTGGATGATTTGGAACGAATTTACGACGTAGTAGCAACAAAAAGGAGAAAAAAAGGTTGCCATGCAATCAAAATCGCTTATAACTCGTTAACTAATTTATTTATAAAAAAAAAAAAAAAAAAAAAAAAAAAAAAAAAAAAAAAGATGGCGATTTTGTTTATCTATAAGCAATTTGGGGGTGATTCTCGTCCGAAAATTTAAGGCATCCTCTTCCGAAAATTTGAAATTGGGTTATCAGTTCCGCATAGTTGCCAACTTGTACGGTTTTGAGCGCGGATAAAACAATCGCGGAGAAATGCAAATTTCGTGAAAGGATCGCCGAAAAAGCACACATTTCGTCAATATTTCGTGAAAAAAAAGACAATTTCGTCAATGTTTTTGTCAACGAACTTTGTCAAAAGATCGCCGAAAATCGCGAATTTCCTGTGCGGATCGCGGAAAAAACGGCAATTTCACCAAATATCGCAGATAAAACGCTGATTTCGTCTGAAGACCTCTGGAAAACGTGGATTTCGTCTAAAGATTTCTGATATAATGCCAATTTCGTTAAAAAATCGGAAAAAAACGCCGTTTTCGATAAAAGATTGCTTAAAAATATTTTGTCAAAAGATCATTGAAAAAGAAAAGGCTACTTTCATCAATAGATCACGGAAAAAACGCCGATTTCGTCGAAAGACCGCGGGGATTAAGCGCCGTTTTCAAAAAATGATCGCGTAAAATTGCAAATTTTGTATAAAGATCATCGAAAAAACGCCGGTTTCATAAAAAAACACACTGAAAAACATCGATTTCGTCAAAGGATCGCGGAAAAACCGTCGATTTCAACAAAAGATCGCAAAAAATCGCCGAATTTGCTAAAATATCGCAGATAAATTACTGATTTCGTTTAGAAGTCGCGGAAAAACGCCGATTTCGTCAAAAGGTCGCGGGAAAACGCCCATTTCGTCTGAAGACCGCGGATAAACCCCCCTCGTGGTGGTGGTGGTGGGGGGGGTAACTCGCGGATCCCCCCCCGCCGATTTCCGAAAAAAAAGGTCAACCAGAATCACCCCTGAAGCAACTCTATCCCCCCCCCAGAGCCGAATCCTGTCTGCGCCACTGTTTCAGATATTGCAATCTGGATACGAGCAACAGATTTTGGTCTTTGCAAATTATTTTCTCATCAGATACGATGAAAATAACAACTGGCCATTGCAATATTATGGACGGATAACGCACATTTTTCTCTTGCCTGATGAAAATTCTCACGATGTGACACCAACGCTTTTACACGAAGCTAAAGTGATTGTGTGGTACGACATCGTATTCTCGATTCGTGCTTTTTCGAGGAGGTCACTTCCGCAGCTATGAAAACATGCTCTATCACAAGTGTTCGGTATAAAACTGTAATGATGCCTAATTACGTAATTTCAAAATTGCAGCAGTGAAATGTCGTTAATGATACTGAATGGATGCAAGATTATGCTCTTGTATACTGTAAAATGGGGTGAATCGGAACACTTTTCAAATTTAACGTTAAAAAAAAAGCAACAACTTATTTTTTAATTTTTTAATTTTTCTACTCGAAACTTCGGTCTTGTTTTGTTCTTTACTTTTTAATCAATAACGAAACATTTTTACTGTTTATATATAAATTATTTAGATTTTTAATGGTGTTCCGATTCACCCCGCAGATAGGGGTGAATCGGAACAAATGCTATAATCTTTATTTATTCCGATTCAAACTTTAATAGGGTTAATAAAAACAGGTAATAATGATAAGGGAGGATCAGAAACACGTAATTAACGTGAAACCAACCTTTTATCTTATATACAAGTAAAGATACGCCTTTTTAAAAATTAGAAAACAGCTTTTAAAACAAGAAAAATTAAAATTTATTTTAAGAAATTATACTCGAATTGGAAATGTAGAATTTAATGCAAATTTAACCCTGTTATGAGTTATCCTTTACTAGTAGTCATTGGGTAAGTGAATCTAATGAGTAGCCTAAATCGCTGCTGCTGCATGTATTAATACGATCTACTAATATGCTCTCATCCCCAGCCCATAGTACTGTTTGCATCCCTCTCTTTTTTAATTGGTTTTTCATTTTAAGATGTTTGTGTAATGTTGTGGATGCCAGAGAATAATTCTGTACAGTTTTTCTAACTAATTTGCTATTTTAAAAGTCTTTTATTGTATGTTCCATGTCTGTTGGATTAGGCGTTGACATTTTTGTTTAACCAAGCAATTTCTTGGCACCCTTAAACTCTTCAAGTAATTAGAACAAACAAAATATTGTTACAATACATATTCATACATATGTTTTCATATATTACATGAAACTATTATTGTATAGAAAAATTAACCATGACCGAAAACGTGTTCCGATTCACCTCGTAAATCTCAAACCTCTGATGTTACAAGCCATTTTTCATTTTTTCATTATGCAGTTTAGAAATAAGTAAGAATTTATTACAGAATATCGTTAACAGGACTGTCATTAATTAAAAATCTCCTCTTTTAGGTTCAGAATGCGAAAAACGCTGTAGTTACATACAAAGTTTTGAAGACGTTGCAAAAATGAGGTTTTTGAGGATCCTCTTGAAGTTTTTTTATATACCCCAGTAGTTGTGCAAACATGTCAAAACTAAATTTCTCAACTCTTAATGTTATAACCTTCTTATAAAAAATTTGGCAACTAAAAATTTCATCACATATATTTATAATGAATTTATTTGTATGACTGGGAAGTTTCGTTCCTATTCACCCCGCTGTTCCTATTCACCCCATTTTACGGTGCGTCGTCATGTCAGTTCGACGAATGCTGTAACAGCACTTTGAAAATAGAATCATCTCTGCTAACTTTGCAGTTTCAAGGCCAACACGATTCCCCGACTTCACTCCATGGATTTCTGGTTCTGAGATTATTTGAAATCAAAGGTGTACACATCAAATCCAAGAAATTTTCCCAGAATCGAACGATGCATAAAAAGTGAGATTGCACAGATCCCTTCTGCAATTTTACGTTCGGCATTATTGTCAACAGTCTCACGCATGCAATAAGTTATTGTCTAAGAAGGTTGGCAAGCTGAAAACTGCATTTCAAATAAATGCATTTTCTCTATTTTCTCTTGTGTTATCATTGGTCCTGTACAATGTTTCTTCTGTGTAAGTGTTTTACATTGGCAATTTTAATCGCATGCTATCATTCCAAAGCCATTTATGTTCTTAATGCGTTGAGAAATTTGCACATGAAAAAAATGGGTGTTGCTATTCAAAAAATTCGAAATTCTTTCACTATGACAGTAATCGTAAGAGCTCTATTGTTTTAAATCAGCCCGATCTCGAGCATATACCTTCAAATAAGTATATCTAAAATTTCTTTTCGATTGCTTCTGCGGTTAGGCAGTTAGAGGTTCATATATCGGGGAAGATTTTTTTATGACCACCCTGTATATATACATATAAAATACCTTTGCATTAAAATTTATAAAACAAGTTTAAATAATAATATTAACCAAATTTATGCATATATTTAACACATTCGCTGCCGATCACGCACCAGCGCGTGATATGGCGCCAACGGTTAGGGGCCACTCACGTGCCAGCGTGGGGTGATGTCCTATAGCCAGTCACGCGCTGGCGCGGGAAAATCTTTCACTGATTCTATATTATAAAAAGTAAATCTGCTTCTGGAAAAAACCCACTTCTACAGTGTGGCATTAACTATTATCACATCTTCACGTAAGCGGCAGCAAACGTGTTAAAATAAGTATATCACTATCTTGTGCTTATCTTGTTCATCATTCTTGTCATTATTCATCGTTTTTATTTAATTGTATTTATAAATCTTTTTTTTTTTTTTTTTCAGTATTCCAGTGATATCAAACCATCATTAAAGAAGTTTTTAATTCAGAAAGTCTTAGACCCCAATGAATTTGAAGATAATCTCATTAAAATTCGTGAAGCGGGATTCAAAAGAGCAAGAGGAAGCGAAAAGATCCCTCATGGTTTTGTTGGCGTACGGGGCAAAAAAGCAGAAAAAAGTGCTAAAATGAAGGAAGGTATTCCAGGGTTTTTAGGTGTAAGAGGAAAGAAATCTGGCAGAGCAAAAAATTTTGTCGATTCTTCAAGCACCATGGAAGAGATCATGACACCGCTTGCCAGATACTTTCAAAAAAACTATTTTACTTTTAAAGACAAACTATATCATTAAAATTTTGTTTTAATTGTTGTTGGCTATTTTTTTCAAGTAATGATGGATATTTAATTGAGTAAAAGTATTGAGTTTAATTTCATATGTGTCGTCTTATACTCTATTTTAAAATACATTTATCGGATTAAAAATGTAAAACTAAAATCACTTTCTAACACAATAGTGTTAGAAAAAGGATTTATTTTGATACTAGCTGACCCGCCCGGCGTTGCCCGGGTCCGTATTAACAGTATTAAACAAACTTGAAATTTGTATGATTTTATCATTAACTGGAAGCATGCAGAAATGCGTTGTCTGAAATACGTCGCAGCTGACTTTGTGAAAAATCGGTTTTAAAAACAACAGTTAACATTAAGCTTTAAAAGTACTTCAAATGAGCAATGAGAAACACGGGAGGGAATATGTATCCAACGATTGCGTTAGTTTCGTGTTAAAGTGTTGATATTTACCCATAAAAATCACAGTTAAATCACGTAACTAATTATTTTTTTCGCATAGAAATCCCAAGTGAGGTATTTTGAATTTCAAAGTAATTATATTACTCTTAAATCCGACTATACCGTGAATGAAATCGATACGCGATGATAAAAGATTGGGATATAGTATTATAATTTCAGAGCCATTTAACAAAAGTGTATATTTTTAATAAAGCATGCGTAATGTTGACTCTGTGGACAAATTCCTAACCGTAAACTTTTGTACCATAACCATAATCTGTCTGCAACCAAACTGCGACTTAACAGTACCCTACCGTAACTTAAATATAACATAAATGTCACCTATCCGTCATTTTATTGTAATCTATTCTTATTCTAACCATCACATAAATGCAATTTAACTTTAACCTAACTTTAAATTAACCGTGATCTAACTGTAACCTAACGTGAAATTAAATAAAATCAAAGACTTACCGTAATGTAATTGCAACCTAATCGCAACCCAAATGTTACCTAACCATTCATGGAGTTCATGTCCATGGAAATTATTTTGTCTTGTTCGGATTTGGTTATGATTCACATTCATTAGAATATTTTCGTCGGGTTCAGATTTGGTTAGATTCGAGTTTCAGGTATTTTTTGAAATTCGATTTCATGTCCATGGAAATTATTTTGCCTTGCTCGGATCCAGTTATGTTTCTGTGAAATAATTTTGTCGGGAACAGATTTGGTTCAATTCAGATTTCCACGTTTTCTTCAAATGGAATTTTTGGGTTCAGGTCTTCCTGCGTGTCCACGGAAATTATTCTGTCTAATTCGAATGAAGACTTGCTTCACTGGAATATTTTTGTCAAGTTCAGACTTGGTTTAATTTAGATTTCGGCTTTTTCTTCAAATGTAATTTTTGGATTCGGGTTTTCTTGCGTGTTCACGGACATTATTCTGCCTTGTTCGAATAAATACATGCTTCACTGGAATATTTTAATCAAGTTCATTTCAGATTTCGAGATTTTTTCAAAGAATTTTTTTAGGTTCAGATTCGGTTCATGTGCATGGAAATTTTGTCTTATTCGGATCCTGTTACGGTTCTTTGGAATATTTTTGTCATGTTCAGATTTGGTTCGATTCAAATTTCAGATATTTTTTCAAATAGAATTTTTAGGTTTGAATCTCGTTCATGTCCACGGAAATTATTTTATCATACTCGAGTCCGGTTATGATTCTTTCTAATATTTTGATCGGATTCAGATGTAGTTTGAATCAGATTTTAGGTTTTTTCAAATCGGATTTTTTAGGTTCGAATCGGGTTTATGTCCCTGGAAATTATTTCGCCTTGCTCGGATCGGGTTATAGTTCTTTGTAATACTTTTATCAGGTTCAAATTTGGTTCAATTCAGATTTTGGGTTTTTTTTTTCAAATGGAACTTTTGGGTTCGGGTCCTCTTGCGTGTTCATGAAAATTATTCTGTCTTGTTCGAATAAGGAGATGCTTCACTGGAATATTTTTGCCAAGTTCAGATTTGGTTCAGTTCAGATTTCGCGATTTTTTCAAAGAAATTTTTCGAGTTCGGATTGGATTCATGTCCATGGAAATATTTTGTCTTGTTCGGATCCGGTTGCGGTTCTTTGAAATAGTTTTGTCAGATTCAGATTTGGTTCGATTCAAATTTCAGGTATTTTTTCGAATGAAAGTTTTGGATTCGTATCGGGTTCATGTCCACGAAAATTATTTAGTCTTACTCTAATCCGGTTATGGTTCTTTCGAATATTTTGGTCGAATTTAGATGTGGTTTGGGTCAAATTTCAGAATTTTTCAAATGGAATGTTTTAGGTTTGAGTCGGGTTTATGACCACGGAAAGTATTTTGTCTTGCTGGGATCGGGTTATAGTTCAATATTTTTATCGGTTTCAAATTTTGTTCGGGTCATATTTCGATTTTTTAAAGACAATATTTAGGTTCGGGTCAGGTTTCATGCCCACTAAAATTATTTTGCCTTGTGTGGATCGACTTACGCTTCATTTGAACATTTTTATGGGATTGAGATTTGGTTCGGGTCAATAATCAAATCCATAGTTTTTTTTTTTTCAAAGAGAATTTTTAGGTTCAGATCGGGTTTATACTCACGGAAATTTTATCTATCACGGATCGGAACAAATCGGAACGCGATCGGAATGTGGTCTGTTTTTTTCTGGTTGGGATCGTGTTATGTGTTAATTAGTCTAAGCATTAAGGTTATAATCAGTTTTGTTACTATTCTTTTTATAGCTATTTCTGATAAATAATTTACTTTGCTACTTGATAATTTACTATGGTGTATGAATCGTTTGCGGATTCGAACAATTGTACGCCAAACAGCAATATATTATTTTTGTTTTAAAACCAAATTAAAGCCATAATTTAATTTTAAATTGAATAAAATACATTTAAATTTTATCAATGATTAAAAAAAAAAATAAACTCCTAGAAAAGTGTTGTGTGATTTTTTTTTTACTGCAACACAGCTAATGCCTCATACATTCTAATGTTCGAAATGCCAAAAATCTGCGTACAACCACACAGTAAAAAGAAATAGAGTGGAAGTATAATGTCTTGGGCTGACGCCAAAAATATAACCCTAAAATCCGTAAATCAAGTCCAAATACGCACCAACAAAACCATGTGCTTTGACACGCCGATCAATTCAAACTGGTTTAAACCCGTATTTCTTTGTTTTTTACCTTTTAAACTGTTATTGAATAGATGACTAAAATTTCGTTTAAAAAATGACGTTTTGTGCCATTATTGACTGTAATACACGATCGAAATGCATAAAAGATACAAATATATCAATCATAGGCAAGAATTATGTGATTATTTTTATCATATGACTTTGAAATATCAATATAAAAGCATATTTAAGATTTTGCTTGAAAAGTTAACATTCTTCCGTTAATGTCTTAAAATCGTCTGCACTCTGAAATCTAGATTTTAGACTAATATTTGTTATTTAAGTTTTCGCGCATGACTTTAAAAGAATGTTTTCATAAATATCTTTTTATATTGGCATATAATTATTAATATGTTGTTAAATCATAAACATTTTTCATCTACGTTATAAAGTATTAAAAAGTTCTGAAGAAAAAAAAAAGAAAACTTTTAGTAATACAATTTTTAGTTCTAATCAAGTGTTTTCAATATTTTATTTATTTTTATTTTGACATTTGATTATTTCGAATTTATCAATTTCAATTATTTTAAAAGCAAACATTTTTTAAAAATAAATAATATAATAGAAAAAAGACCATTTTAAAAAATGACTATTTCTTTCTTAAAATATGCTTCAGCTGTAATTCATTTCTTTCAATTCGTTTTATTAATACAAAATCCTTTCCACATGCTTTTATTTGGGACATTAAAATTTGAGCGATAAATGGTTTAATATTGCAACCCTTTTTTCGGTTTACTTCACCACCACCTATCTTTTTCCTCCATGGTTTACAGCCGCTGTGATAAAAAATCATCATTTAAACTGACAGTTTGCCAGTCTATGAATTTTAAAGGTCTGTTCCAGCTCTTTTAATTATTCATGCGAAAATTTTATGCAACCAACCAACCATAACTAAATGAAAGGAAAAAAAAGAAGACAAAATGCGATTTTTTATGAGAGTGATCTTTGGAATTTAATTAATTACTCAGTTAATAAATAGAATTTTGAAATTCTGAGCGTCAGGTGCATCAGGAGAGATATTGGGCTACTCTCAGAAAATTTTTGAGCTTCGTACGTACCGTAGTTTTTGCTAACTATCGCAGACACACACACACACACACACAGAGCGATTTGTTATTTTATTAATATAGATACGCATTTATAGCATATCAGACATGTAATATATGTTGGGAGAAGAGTGTTTGATTCTTGAATTTTATGAGAACAGATGACGCAAGCTGCTCCATATTCTCCTCACAATATGTAATGAGTTATGATTCGTTTTCTGTCAACTGAACTTGACATTTTAAGCTTGTTGTACGTGGCTTTAGCCGCTAAGTGTTTTAAGGAATTAATAAATGTAAATAGCTTTTACATTTTATTAAATAGTTAAGTTTTAAATCTGCAGATATCATTTAACCAAAGATACACAGAATGAATAAGCTGAGGCAAAATGGAAAAAGTGGCATTTAGGAAGGATTTAAACCTATAAATATAGTCAAGGCGACATGTGAATATGTAGTTTTTAAAGAAAATTATTGGAAAGTAGAATTAAGGTAAGCTAACCTTTATATGAATTAGAGTTAAGAAAGATTTTGTTGCTTTGAAAATAAAAGAAAAATAATGCGTTTTTTCACTAACTGTTTTTAACTACTGTTTTAGCTTTTTTTAATTCCCTTTGATACAGTTAAAGTAACGGTAAAATTCAACTAACTGCATATATTTGAATCAGTTATAGAAAATTTTGATTGAAATATGATATACAGGATGTTTTATAAATATCGAAGCAATTTAATTTTCCTGATTTTTTTATTTAACTATATAACTGCCTCCAACAACATTTGCAAGTGATCGAAATGGGGTAGAACTGAAATGGACAGGAACCAAAATGGTAAGAGACCGAAATGTCTAGGGGCCAAAGTGTCTCGGGACTGAAACTCTAGAACCGAAACGGTGCAATCGAAGTGTCGGGACCGAATTGTTCTGCTTCCACAATGCAGGATGCGTTTTGTGCGATAAAGTCTTTTCAGATGATGTTTGAGGATAATTTGGATTTAATGCTACAAGTGTGGAAGAACACATTCCGAATATGCTGGAATGGAAAAAAATTATATACATCTGTAATTCAAGGTGTGTGTGTGGGGGGAGGGGGGGTTGAGACCGTGAGCTTTGCGCACAACAGTGTCCTCAGAAAACGGACACAGACACAAACACGACATTCAAAAATTTAAAAAATAGCAATAAATGTTAATAAAATTTTAATTTTATCACCAGTTGTTACCATCGTCAAAATGACATCAGAGTTAAGCATGGACACATCTCTCCTTTATAACACAAGTAGATAGCTTAAGCTTTATAACAGGAAAACAAAAAAAAAAATTATACAGTTAAAAAATCTGAAGAAAATGCATTCAAACAATGTTTGCATTTGAAATCTCTAAAACACTTATATTTAATTGCTGAGAGGATGTTTTTAAATCGCTTCTCATTTTCTACTTATGTGTACAGTTTGAATTTTCAGTATGAATTTTCAGATTATTATATTCGAGAAATTGATAATTAAAAGAAAATCGGCTTTTTTCTCGTTTGCAGTGATTAAAAATTTTGAATTAAGTGATTTTTTTTTTTTTATAATTTAAGCAATTTTTACGTCACCTTTACGTTTGCTGTTTTCACTGAGAAATCAAATATTTATTGTATGATCTTTGCATTAAAAAAAAAGTCATTTAAAACTTAAACATATCTAATTATAATTGAACTATTTTAACGAAATAAAAACATGATTTCAGTTCTTAAACTATTCAAATTCTATTATTCAAATATACAGTAAGCAGAGAAATTTTTCATGGACATTATTGATAACAAATAAAACAACACATGTAATGATAATAAAAAAAAACTCGGTGATTCCTTCTCTTTATTTCAATTAACAATAAGAGACACTATCCTTGTTGAAAGTAAGTTATTACATTCTCGAATGATAATTTATTTCTCTTGAAGAAGGAAGATGATGTCTGTCGCAAATGTACAATGATTAAGTCTAAAATAATATGATTAGTTTTAATTTAATATAGTTTTTTTTTTCAGTTTCATCAGCGTATTATCTATATTTCAATATCGCACTGTTATAATAACTTAATTCAAAAAAAGAAAATACATTTAATACATATTCTTTTCTTTTTCTTCTATACTAGCATTGTAGGTATATGGACTTGAGTTGTCATGCAGAATATTAAATTCTTTTAACTCAGGCTGAAGATCAGTGACATGCTTTCCATTCAATGAATGGAAAAATCTTTTACCTCCCCAAGAATTAAAAGACTTTTTTCCGTCCCATGAATTGAAAGATCTTTTCCCACCCCACGCATTAAAAGATTGTCTTTTAGTGTCCACGTTTGTGTTTTTCTTGGGTTCAAACACTGAGTCATGAAAAATTACAGTTGGAACATTTTCAGATCTTTTACCTCCCCAAGCATTGAAATCTCTCTTGCCACCCCAAGAATTGAAACCCCTTTTCAAATCTTTTACTCTAGAATTTCCTGTTTCAACCCAAGAATTTAGCTCTCTTTTTCCACCCCATGAATTAAACCCTCTTTTATTCCTAGAAACTACAAGGTCATCCAACTGAATATCTGCATCAATCAGATCATTGTTTCTAGGATGGTAATTTCTTATAAAGGACCTTTTACCACCCCATGGACTAAATTGCCTTTTTCGACTAATATCTTCATCTTTTGCCAGAGGCTTTGAATGACGCTTGCCACCCCATGGATCAAACTGTCGTTTCATATCAAAATCTGGATCCATGTTGTTTAGTAGTGACTGTGGAAAGTGCAGAGTCAAAAAGAGATTAGTAACAGCATCTGAATCTTTAACACTGTCTTCAAATGGCAAAACATTGCTGTAATGGTCATAAGAAGCTATTGATGGTATCTGCAGAGACTGATTGGCGCTCAATAGTGTTTTGAGGAGAGAAGCTGTGATCAAAACAAGAAATGTTCCACCGATGGGTGTAATAGACATTTTCTGGAAAAAAAAAAAATAATTACAGATATACAAAAGAGATAAGAGAAAAATGAATTTAAAGCATAAAAATATATGTATGATGTTTAAATATAGTTTGGATACCCAAAGTTTATGGACAAAAATCTCACTGAAGTGTGAGGCTAAGATCCCGATGATGTTGCGAAATATATCGACTACAACAAAAAAAAATTGATGCCATTTCCAAACATTCAGTCAGATCAGAATTAGTAGATATTAGCAAATATTGAGTGGGCAGAGGGGGGGGGGTTGGTTACCGAAGTTTATCATGGTTTTTACCGACTTCCGAAAAACATATTTTCCCCATGATTTTTACATCTTTTGCAAAACTTTCAATTTCATCTCTTCTATAAAGTTTTCTTTTTTCATCATTTCTGTAAAATTTTCTATTTTTCAACATTTTTGTATTTTTTATTTATTATTTTTTTTAATGCACTTTAAAAATATATTAAACAATATTGTACAAATGGACTCAAAGGTTTTTAACACTGTGTGCCAAGTCTATTTTGTCTGTATTTCTGTTTGGGCTTTGAAATAAGATTCTCATAACACAATACATTAAAAGAAAAACTGTGAAAGGCTTTAAATTGTGACAATATTGTAAACTATGCTACAAAAAAAATTCGGCCCAATTTGATTAAAGAATGACCAGAAAATTAACAAAGCAAGTTGCCCCATTTTGTGATAGTTGCGAAAGACAACAGCTTTTATATTTTTTGTACTTTAATAAAACCCATTAAAATTTTTTGGAAATATAAATTTATTACATTCATGCTACATCCCCAAAATTACTTATAATTTATTTAGAATGTAACTTTTTAAATTTTATGTCCTATTTTATACTGTACCGGCGACAGACGAGGCCAAAACGGAAAGGTCAGTGTCAGTCACTTGTGACATAGAATAGACATGAACATAGAATACATGAACATAGAATAGATATTAGATATATAAAATAAAATATATATTCTATGTTCATGTATCGGTGTAAGATTATACTGAAAAAGTTAAAATGCAACATTAACCCCTTGAAGGGCGGTGGGATAACATATATCCCACTTAATTTTAATAGCAAAATGCCACATTTTCACCAGGATTTTGAAATGGAAATTTTAATTATATCCAGTAGGTAATAGGTAAAGTGCGTCACGGGGGACTTTTTCCGAACATTTTGGATTTTATCTGAGTGAACGCAGGTATGAATTTCTGTCACGAAAACATGTTTTGGAATGATCAAGAAATGTAATCGTTGGTTTTACCTGTTTTGAGCTATAAAAATAATGCTATAATTGAATTATTTTAAAATTCCTTTCTTAAATAAGACCTACTCCATGGCATTTTCTTCTGAGCACGCGCCCGCGGCGTGAGCTGCATTTCTAAATAGATCGAGACTAACAAAAAAGACAGGCTACCGCAGTGCATCCCACGCGTCTTTTTTTTACAGACCGCTAGAGTGACGTGATGCTCTTTTTGTACACCTGCACTGGTGCATTCAAGTATCATGTGACTCCAGCAATCTGTAAAAAAAGGTACGTGAAATATACCACGTAGCTTGTCTTTTTCGTTAGCCTCGGAATAGACGCATTGACGTCACAATTTGTTGTTTTTTCATTTCATACCTTCCCAGAATCGATCTCCAAATACCGGTGAGAATTGTTTTGAACAACATACATCTGACTTGTGTGCTCGACATGAAAATCTGCTTATAAGTCATCGTCAATATACAAGGACGAGATAGAACAATGAAATTTACATCACAAGAGAAATACAACCAGAAGCTCCACATAAAGTGTGCGTGCAATGGAGCCAGCAGGATTCGAACCCACAACCTCCAGATTAGTAAAGTGGCGTCTTAACCACTCGGCCACGGAGGCCCAAGAGAATTGTCAGTTTGGTTAGATCCAGTGGACACCCACATTGAACACATAAATCTGACTTGTGTGCTTGACATGACAGCCCGCTTATAAGCCATCGCCAATACACAGGAACGAGATAGTACAAGAAAATTTACAACACTCGAAAAACACAGCCGGAGCTCCACAAAGTGTGTACAACGGAGGCAACGGGAATTGAACCCACAAACTTACTACGCTCTCTAGTGATAAGCAGCGTAGTGCCTTAACCACTCGGCTACGGAGGCCCCTCTAGTGGAGTTGGGCCACAAAGAAAAGAAAAATAAACTCGTTCTTGGAATGTAGCATAAGAGACTCCACTTGCAACCAACCAACCAACTCCTGAAATGTAATTCAATCAGCCTTATTGTGAAATTCAAGTATCCAGTAGAAAAATAAATTTTAATGTTGATTTTATTAATATTAATATATTTTTTTTATTTCATTCGCAGCTTTTAATCAATTTAAGCAAAAGTTAAAGAAATTTAAACTTTGGAAGATTGCGTAAGTAAACATTTTATTGTTTCTGTTAAAATCAAAAAATTAACTCTCGATTATCAGCCCTACGTTAGTTCCAGGTCCTGTAAAACTTTTGAAGCTCCTTTGTTACCTTGGTAAAATTTTGAAGTTTTCTTTTTACACTAATATAATATTAATTCTCTCTATAAAATAGAAAAAAAAATCCTCTCAACTCCTTTGAATATTCCCGTGGAAATAGCAACTTTTTAGGATTATACATCGGCTTGACATGTATGTGGTAATAAGCGATGGGGTTTTAAGAGTAGTAATCCAGAGTACGAAAACGACTACTGACGAGCTAGAATTTAAAACAGATCTTATAACTTAGAAAATGTTACAGAATAATGAAACGGTTTTAAAAAAGAAAACGGGGAAATCTGACTGCTTACGACAAAAGTTAGTTTTGTTGAAAATCTTCTCATTTTTGTATTGCTTCAGCAATACAGACAAAGAATATTCATTAAATAGAATAGGAGGAGTGGGGGTCTAGTACCTCACAACTGTAGATTACTTTTAATTTGTCTAAGTGACTGCTTTTTCTTTCGATCTTCAATTTTTCTTGAAAGGGGGGGGGGAGGTGTCCTTGCATAGAGTAAGCTTTTTTTTTTTCTGCTGTCAAATACTACAGTTTTCTTTCAACATTTTTTTCAAATAGTTTTCTTCCTCTTATTCAATTGCAGAATTTTGTCATTAAATAAGGAGAAGATTAATTATTATATCGATGTAGCAGAAAGAAAGAAATTAGTCATTGGCAGCTATGATTTTTGCACATGGCTTTTAGTCATACATATCATGATTGCCGATGAAAATTTTTTGTAGATTTTGGAATATAGTATTTTGTTTTTTATAAAAGCAATACCAATAAAATACAGCTTCATAAAAATTTATTTTAATTAGCTCGTTTATGGGCGAATTTATTCCGGTCAACAAACTTTAATCACAACATTTCTGTTTTAGAAGATAGTGGACGTTTGCATTTATATTCATTTAAAAGTTCTTTAAACTGTGATTGGCAGAAAACAAGAATTTTCTACGTGCATGTTAACATATTTTAAAATCAAATGTAATTTTATGCACGAAAAATCTTTAAAGAAATGCAGGTTTATTTAAATGAGGTTTTTAATTAATCGATAGAAAACCAATGATTGTATCATACTTTGTTACTAAACGTATGCAGATTTCTGTATCCATGTTTATATTCACAGACAGTTAAGGATCAGTGATCGGATGCTCCCGATTATACATAATATCTCACAAAATTTTTGACAAGCTGTCCTTGAATTTCGAGGATGTAAAAAAAAATTCATATTTTTCAGTGAAGATTTAGTTGCGAGGACAGCAATAAAATTAATAAAAATAAAATTTAAGAACCGCCATATAACAGAAAATGGTAGGGGAGACTTGAGAGAGTTCATCCCCGGGGGGACTTGATCCCAAACTCTGAAACCAGAGAAAAAAATGCAATTAAGTCTCTGAAACTGGGGGCACTGATAAAGTGATTTCTTTTCAACAGTTCTAGAAACATAATTTCATTCCACCATTTTTATTTTTGCTGTAAGAAAGAAATTTGTTTTCTTACAACTAAAGTTCTTCTTCAGTAGGTAGTTTGTGTTTCATATTTTTTACTAAATATGACTAAAATATTTAATTTTATTGATATAATGTGCTAGCAGTTATTGCTGCTAGTGTGTTATTTAAATCCAATACAGTTTATTTTTGATTTAGCAATTCTTATTCCCACAAGTGCACATAAGGGATACATGATCTCTATTATAAAAGGAGTCTTGATCAAGTGTCCCCAAAGTTAAGCTAAATTAAATTTTGTTAACTTCCTACATTTTTACATTTAGATAATATAAATAATTAAAACATGGTTACCTTGATTATAGATGGTTGACAAAGATAAAAAGTTAATATGTGGCTGCTTATGAATGGTTAGCCAGCACATGGTAGATGTATATAGCTAACTTAGTAAAATTTTTACAGAACTTTGTAAAAATATGATACTTCAGAAAAAGGAAGTAATGTTAGATATCTATTTTCACTTATATTTTATACTATTGATTACCTAGCGGACTTCCTTTAAATCAGTTTGTTCTCGATTCTTCTTGCTTTATGTATTATTTAAAGATAACTTTTTAATATAATGTTTTTACGTAGAACTGACAAGAAGAGGTCAACTTTGATAAATACAGATTTTGATTATTTTAATTTGTTGTAGGGAAAAAAACCCTTATCCTCAGGATGAATGGATTTTATACAACGTTCTTTTAGTTCTTAAGAAACAGGGAGAGGGGGAGGTCTAATATAATGACACGACTTAAATACTTACTTTGAAAATATTGGCTGTGGTTGATCGTAGCTCAGTAGTTATAGCTTTAGTTTGCTGCCCAGAGGGCCCGGGATTGATGCTCGGTAGCGCTACGTTTTTTAAATCTCATTTTTTGTTTTGTAAGTATACTTATAATTAAAAAATCTTGATATAGTATTTTAACTACAACTTTAGCACGTTTAAACATTAATTTAGAATTTTTCATTTTTAAACAATTATTTCTCATCACTTAATTTTTCAAAAATTCCCCTTTCTCCTAAAATCTATTGATTCCAAACCCGTTACGAAAACTGCTGTGGTATCATCTATTTATGATAAAATAAAACCTATTCAAATATAAATTAATATTCAGATAGAGCTTAGTGCAATGTAATGGAATACAAAAATAAGCAACATTAAAAACCACCAAACATACAAAATTAGCAGACCGGTTTCGGTAGCATTTAGCTTATCGTCGTCAGCGCTCAAAAGCACTGAGAAAACTGTTGCGCCACCAAACATCAATCCCAGATTTTTTAGGTAGCTTTCGTATGAAATACTACCTATTGCGGTCGCTCCTATGTTGGAATTTCTGAAAATTTTTTGCAGATCTACGTTGATCATGACCTCTAAACTCCAAAACTACCATCAGTAATATATATATATTTATATACAGGGTGTCTCTAAACAAATGGTATATACGCTAGGGGGTGATAGAACACATCAAGACGAGTAATAGGAAACCAAGGGTCCCAAACGTTTTCCAAAGGAGATAGCCGCCATTAAAGTTTGGGATCCAAAATTTCAAATACACATAAAAAGCGGAAAAATTGGTCCATTGATTTGCGGTTTTCACTAAAATTATTCTTTATGTTGGTATTTTCTTCAAAATAAATTATAAACATAAATTTCGAAAAATGCCGATAGAAGGCGCTTTACACTTTGAAGTAATGAAAAACTATTTTTTGCCGTGATTTTTTGCATCTCATTAAATGGTTTCGTAAGCTTAGACTTAAACTTGAATTTTGAGCTCAAAATCTGAATAGTTGGAAGCCGTTAAGTAGCACAAACTTAACTGTGTTCAGAGGGTTTAAATTTCAAATGATTATAAAAAGCGGAAAAATTGGTCGATTGATTTGCGGTTTTCACTAAAACTATTCTTTATGTCGGTGTTTTATTGAAAATGAATTATAAAGATAAATTTCAAAAAAATGCCGATAGAGGGCGCTTTAAACTTTGGAGCAACGAACAACTACTTTTTACGTTATTTTTTGCATCTGATTAAATGTTTTCGTAAACGTAGACTTAAACTTAAATTTTGAGCTCAAAATCTGAATAGTTGGGGAGAGGTTAAGTAGCACAAAATGAACTGTGTTCAGAGGGTTCAAATTTCAAATGATAATAAAAAACGGAAAAATTAGTCGATTCGTTTGCGGTTTAAAATAAAACTATTTTTTAAGTCAGTATCTTCTTGAAAATGAATTTTAAAGATAAATTTCAAAAAATTCCGTTAGAGGGCGCCTTAAACTTCAGAGTAATCAACAACAAATTTTAACCGTTATTTTTTGTATCTAATTAAATGCTTTCCAAAACTTGTTAAATGTTTTCGAAATCTTAGATTTAAACTTAAATTTTGAACTCATTTTCTGAATCGTTGGGAGGGGTTAAGAAGCGTGAACTGAAGTGTGTTCAGGAGTTGAAATTTAACCCCCCCCCCCTCGAACACAGTTCACTTTTGCGCCACTTAAGCACTCGCAACGACTCAGAATTTGATCTCAAAATTTAAATCTAAGCATTTGAAAGCATTTAATGAGATTTAAAAAATAACGGTTGAAAATAGTTGTACGCTACTCCAATGTCTAAGGCTCCCTCTATCGGCATTTTGTGAAATTTGTCTTTAAAATTTATTTTAAGGAAAACACTGATTTAAAGAGTAGTTTTAGGAAAAAACGCAAACGAATCGACCAATTTTTCCGTTTTTTATAGTTTTCCGCTTCGTTTGAAATTTAAACCCTCTGAACACAGTTCAGTTTGTGCTACTTAACCACTCCCAACTATTCAGATTTGAGCACAAAGTTTAAGTAGAAATCTAAGCCTTTGAAACCATTTAATGAGATGCAAAAAATAGTATTAGGATGGATTATTTCGTTAATCCAAAGTCTAAAGCGCCCTCTATCGGCATTTTTTGAAATTTATCTTTATAATTCATTTTCAATAAAATACCGACATAAAGAATAGTTTTAGTGAAAACCGCAAATCAATCGACCAATTTTTCCGTTTTTTATAATCATTTGTAATTTAAACCTTCTGAACACAGTTAAGTTTGTGCTACATAACCGCTTCCAATTATTCAGATTTTGAGCTCAAAATTTAAGTTTAAGTCTAAGCTTACGAAACCATTTAATGAGGTGCAAAAAATCACGGCAAAGACTAGTTTTTCATTACTTCAAAGTCTAAAGCGCCCTCTATCGGCATTTTTCGAAATTTATCTTTATAATTTATTTTCAAGAAAATACCAACATAAAGAATATTTTTAGTGAAAACCGCAAATCAATCGACCAATTTTTCCGTTTTTTATGTGTATTTGAAATTTTGGACCCCAAACTTTAATGGCGGCTATCTCCTTTGGAAAACGT
The DNA here is from genome assembly GCA_964019185.1 of Maratus speculifer. NCBI lineage: Eukaryota > Metazoa > Arthropoda > Arachnida > Araneae > Salticidae > Maratus > Maratus speculifer. The sequence continues at coordinate 102,089,646 of OZ025293.1, forward strand.
TTGGGACCCTTGGTTTCCTATTTACTATTACTCGTCTTGATGTGTTCTATCACCCCCTAGCGTATATACCATTTGTTTAGGGACACCCTGTATATATATATATATATATATATATACACAGGGTGTTTCTAAATTCATGGTACAAACTCTAAGGGGTGATAGTACAAATCAAGCCAAACAATATTAAATAGGAAACTAAGGGTCCCAAACGTCTTCCGAAGGAGATATGCGCCATTAAAGTTTAGGGTCCAAAAATTCAAATGATTATAAAAAACAGACAAATTGGTCAATTCGTTTGCAGTTTTCACTAAAACTATTCTTTGTCAGTACTGTCTTGAAAATAAATTATAAAGATAAATTTCAAAAAATGCCGATAGAGGGCGCTTTAGACTTTGGAGTAACAAGCAACTATTTTTTACCGTTATTTTTTGCATCTCATTAATTTTTTTAGAAGCTTAGACATAAACTTAAATTTTGAGCACAAAATCTAAGTCTTTTGGAGTGGTTAAGCAGCATTAACTGAACTGTGTTCAATAGGGGTGGGGAGGTTCAAATTTCAAATGGTTATAAAAAACGGAAAAATGGGTCGATTCGTTTGCCGTTTTCGCTAAAACTATTCTTTATGTCAGTATTTTCTTGAAAATAAATTTTAAAGATTAATTTAAAAAAATACCGTTAGAGGGCGACTTAAACTTTAGAGTAACCCACAGCTATTTTTAACCGTTATTTTTTGTATCTAATTAAATGCTTGTAAAAGTGCAAACTTAAATTTTGAGCTCAAAATCTGCATCGTTGTGAGTAATTAAGTAGCGGAAAATTGAAATGTGTTCGAGGGGTGTGGAGGGAAACATTTTAACTCCTGAACACAGTTCAGTTTGCGCTTCTTAACCCCTCCCATCGATTTAGAATTTGAGCTCAAAATTTAAATCTAAGCATTTGCAAGCATTTAATTAGATTCAAAAAATAACGGTTAAAAATAGTTGTTGGTTACTCTAAATTTTAGGGCGCCCTCTAACGGTATTTTTTGAAATTAATCTTTAAAATTTATTTTCAAGGAAATATTGACATAAGGAATAGTTTTAGCAAAAACGGCAAACGAGTCGACCAATTTTTCCGTTTTTTATAATCATTTGAAATTTGAACCTCCCCACCCCCATAGAACACAGTTCAGTTTACGCTACTTAACCACTCCCAACGATTCAGATTTTCATCTCAAAATTTAAGTTTATGTCTAAACTTCTAAAAAAAATTTATGAGATGCATAAAATAACGGTAAGAAACAGTTGTACGTTACTCCATAGTCTAAAGCGCCCTCTATCGGCATTTTTTGAGTTTTATCTTTATAATTTATTTTCACAATAATACTGACATAAAGAATAATTTTAGTGAAAATCGCAAATCACTTGACCAATTTTTCCGTTTTTTATAATCATTTGAAATTTGAACCTCCCTCCACAGTTCAGTTTGCGCTACTTAACCACTCCCAACGATTTAGATTCTGAGCTCAAAATTTAAGTTTATTTCTAAGCTTCTAAAAAAATTTAATGAGATGCAAAAAAATAACGGTAAAAAGTAGCTGTATGTTACTCCAAAGTCTAAAGCGCCCTCTATCGGCATTTTTTGAAATTTATCTTTATAATTTATTTTCAAGACGATACAGACATAAAGAATAGTTTTAGTGAAAACCGCAAACGAATCGACCAATTTTTATGTTTTTTATAATTATTTGAATTTTTGGACCCTAAACTTTAATGGCGCCTATCTCCTTCGGAAGACGTTTGTGACCCTCAATTTCCTATTTAATATTTTGTCTTGATGTGTACTATCGCCCCTTAAAGTTTGTACCATGAATTTAGAAACACCCTGTATATATATATGTATATATAATATATAACTCTTATGGACACGATAACTTCTATAGTTCTGTACCAATCGCTTCCAAACTCATATAAAAAATCAAGGGGTATAAAATATCGGCTGAGTTCGTTAATGGGAAATATCGGTCCAAGGGGGTGGAAATAGGGAGGGTTTTTGTTAAAATCGAAAAAACGACATAATTGCTTAATTAAAATAGATATAGAATCGGTTTAAAGTTTATATTACTTCTTAAAAATGGGCCAAAAGTTTATGTATGACAGATTTTTGATAAATTTAGAAATGAGCTCAAGGGGCAGAAAAAAACAGGTTTTTTGGGAGAAAAATAATCCATAACTTCGTCAATTTTAAATATATCAAATCCAACTATTTTTTTTTTTTTTTAAATGTTCTCAAAATTATCTAAAATTTTGTATTTGCAAGTTTTTGATAGGACCAACTTTTACTGATGGAAAAATTAAAAACGAAAAGAAGAAAGGGGATGGAAAAAGAAAAAAATCCATAACTTAGTCAATTCTTAAGCTATCAAATCTAATTAAATTTATTTTACATCTTCTGAATAATATCTACAACTTTTATATTAACAAGTTTTTCACAGGACCAATTCTTATAGCAAAAATAATTTAAACAAAAATAGGAGCTGGAGAAAAAAAACCTCAAATCCAAACAGCTTATATTCAGACTCATTTTTAAATTCATTTTTGATTTTAAACGCATCCAAATGGCAGATCCTCTTATTTAGGAACTGTATAATGTGATGCATTGGTCAGTTTTTTGATAAAGACAGAATATATTTCAAAAAAGGCTCCCAAAAAGTGTATTTTGAACAGAATTTCCCGAAGTGATCGTGAGTTTTCAAATAAAAAATTGCGTTTTTTCTGACTCATTTTTAAATCCATTTTTGCTATCAAACTCATCCAATTTACAGGTCCTCTTATTCAGGAACTATATAATGTGACGCATTGGTCAGTTTTTTGATAAAAGCAGAATACTTTTTTAAAAAGACTGCCGAAAAGGGTAATTTGAACAGAATTTCCGAAGGGATTGTGGTTGAAAATTTGAGAAAGTATTCAGATAACAAATTGCGTTTATTTTTAGGGGGAACTGGGGTACATTGATACTTGGGGCACATTGATACACCACCTGTACAGCACACAGGGTCATTACAGGAAGTTTCACAACAGCTCCAATAGGTGATACTAGTGAAATCAACAACATACAGAAAGTTTTGGAATGATTCAATAGTTTGATGAAATGGGATGGGTGATTAATTGTTTTTGTAGGTCAAAAGTAAATTTGAGTTGTACAATTGAAATGGTATTATAGAACTGTTCCAGTATTTTCAACCTAAAAGAATACCCTCCCTGGCAAGTAACGCTAATCTTTATCAGTTCCTCATTCTTTATTGTTAGATAAATTATGATGTGTTGGATTTGCGACTCATTTTATTTAAAATGGCTGCATGGGGCACAATGATACAGTCTTTGTCGGGGCACATTGATACAACCTAAATCCTTTTCTAGTTCATTTTTTCATTACCTTTTATTTTTATTTTAATCATTCACTCCTTAATTCAACCATTTGTCGTCAAAAAGTTCTACTATTAGTTTTTATTGAAGTGAAATAGCTCTAATTTCTTTATATTAGAACATTTTATAGTATTTTTGCAAACAGAAGACGTACAAACTTACACAAAATCTAGTGTTAGTAGAATTAACAAAAGAAATGGTTGGCAGCCTGGCAAATCTCAAATTTATATCGATTCTCCAGAGAAAAAAAAATTATCGACCTGAGAAATTTTAGGTAAGAGAAACAAGCTGCAGAACAGTGCATGATAATTATATTATAAACATAATTTTTAATGTAATTATCCTTTATTTTCTGTTTGTAAACCGATTTATAAACAGAAAACCTGTTAATTCTTTCACCTTTCCTAAGAAAGAAGATAATTCTGGGGTTAAAGTGCCAGATATGACAAAGTTACCACAGCCAACAAACAGACAAGGAACAGCCAGAACATCAGGTCATTATACATTTCATTTTTATTGCTTTAATATCGCTTACAAATAAATTGTGTGCGATTTTAATGTCTATTATAATGTGATTTGCTAACTATTTGTCTGTGAAAAATATGCATTGGTGTTATTTTGTCTTCATTTTTCCCAGACGTTTCAAAGTGTATCAATCTGCCCCGGGGATTGGACACTGATACAAATTACTTTTTTTGATTTTTTTAAAATTACATGCAAAAGTAATATATAAAACAACGATTGTACATTTTTGTAACACACAACCTAGGTTTTGCTGACATCGCATAGAAAAATAACATGAAATTTCTGCTTTCTAGAAACCAAAAATTTTTTTTGAAAAAAGCTGTATCAATGTCCCCCAGTTTCCCCTACTCATTTTTAAATTCAATTTTGCTCTCAAACGCATCCAATTTACAGATTCTCTTACTTAGGAACTGTATAATGTGACGCATTGGTCAGTTGTTTTATAATTGTAGCATATATTTCAAAAAAGGCTGGCGAAAAGGGTATTTTGAACAGAATTTCCGAAGCGATTGAAAATTTGAGAAAGTATTCAAATAAAAAATTGCGTTTTTTCTGACTCATTTTTAAATTCAGTTTTGCTCGCAAACGCATCCAATTGGCTTACCGATTGTAGACAAGTACTAAATGAAAATCAAGGCGAAGTGTGACGTCATCTACAATTCAACAGGATAGTTTTCATTGGTGCCACAATTCGCTTTCGTACTGCCCTACAATCTGTCGGTAACATTGGTTACTTTGGTAAGTTGCGCTGAACATGCCCTGTATAATGTGCCGTATTGGTCAGTTTTTTGATAAAGGCTGAATATATTTTTTGAAAATGCTGTCAAAGTGGGCACTCCGTACAAAATTTCCCGAAGCGATTATGATTAAAGAATTGAGGAGGTATTCAAATAACAAATTGGTTATTTTATAACTCATTTTTAATATTAATTTTGTTCTCAAACGCATTCAATTGACAGTTTTTTTGTTATTTAGAAATTATATAATGTGCCGTATTGGGCGAATTTTTAATAAAGCCAAATTATATTTCAAAATATGTTTTCAAAATGGACATTTAAGCCGAAATTCGTTTAAGATGATTCTAATAAAACCAGTTCTTACAGAAAAATGAAATTAAAAATTTTTTCAAAAGAAGCCAATTAAAGTTGTTAAACTGGGCTCATCTGTAATCAAATTTTATTTCTTGTTGTTGAAATGAGCACTTTTCGAAATCTACCTCTGCCTATAGGCCAAGCCGACAGGGATTTTTTTTAATGTACAGTTATAGTATACAATACGCAAAGCGCAAAGTATAAATAATTAATTTTATTTAAAGAGCAAGGTTATAAACTGACAAATAAACATTTTTTATTAAAATCCTTATCATTTTTATACATCCTAATGATGTTAATAACATTATAATAACCGAAATTATACATACTTGCATTCGCCCTATAATAACTGCTATGTAGTTCATGGAATAGTTTTTAAACGAGTAATTGATTAATTAGTTATATAAATAATAAATACTTGAAATAATTTTGAACTGTTATTAATAAATACGTTTAATAAAAAGAATTTAATTTTTGAAACTATTTTTAGTGAACAATATATAATTGTTTCTAACAACTGCAAGGGACCGAAATGTCTCGGGACCAAAGCGACGGGACTGAAATGTCTTGCATCCTGGTGTGTGAAACTCTGTAGATTTGATACACAGATGTTCATCCATATACCACACATTATCAGATATGAGTAGAAATTACAGAAAATGGATTACTTTTATTATATACTTTTTATTACATACTTTTAAATTATTTATTCCCCCTTTTTATTTACCATTGTATGAAATGAACAGTAAAATTTCTGAATATTCTGGTAAGTTTTGTAAAGTATTTCATAATTTATGCATGCTTTTTTGTTCTTGTTTACTACTTGAATTATGAAGAAAACTATCAGGAAACAAACCAGTATGTGCTATATTTGTCGGTTGAAAACATGAAATCATGGTTATTTCTTAGTTTACAAATCATGCAATCAAAGGAATTCAGGAAGTTGAAACTAGTTTGTCGTCTAATTTAGACAGAAGTAACTGTAGGCAACAAGTTTCAAACAAAAATAAATAATTGCTTGTGAAGCTGAATTTTATTTTATTGTATTACTTGTGAAGGATAGAAGAGAGGGATGTATTTAAAACACACACCTTTTACACTTTGTCACATTTCAATTACATTTTCTCAAGATTTACACAACTTTTGCACTTTTCATTAGAGGTCTGCTCGGCCGTAATTTCCAGACCCGGGCACAGCTTGGCCCGAAGGAAAGTTATTTTGGCCCGGCCCGATCTGGCCCGACACAATTTCTACTATTTCGAAAAAATTAGTAATTTTATCATATCTGATTTCTTTAACACTAGAACGCCCGAAAATTTTACCGAAGTTTCATAGTAATATTTCACATTAGAATTTCTATTCGAAATTATTTAATTGGTTGATTTAATGTAAATCTGCGTGTTTGAAAGTTAACTTATTTCAAGAAAAAATTTCTGGCTCGAAATGACATTTAATTATATGGCTGGAGTCAAATCGACTCCTTTCGGGCGTTCTAGTGTTAAAGAATATTGCACACATAATTATGGGAATATTTATGGGAATACAAGAAATACACAATAGCAACATTAATGATTATTTAGATTCTTAGACATTTCAACATTCAAATAAAATTTTTAAGAAATTAATATGGTTTAGAATAAAAGTAAAAAAAGAAAATTAAAAGCATTACTTTGGAATCTGTATAGTAAAAGAGGATTTATGAATTTAAAAGTTAGCATTTAAAGATTTTTTTCAAATCCAAAGGAGACACTTTCTAATATATTCCTGAATTCATTTCTTTTTGGAAAAGCATAAGATTAGCAGGTATTTTTTATTTAGAAACTATGTAATCGAATGTCTTTATCAATTTTTTTATATAAGCAATTTAAGAAAATATTTTCAAAGTTAGCGTTTTGAACAGAATTTCCGGAATCGAGAGTATGGATAGGGAGAAAAATATGTAACCATTCGACAATTATCTCTTATATCTCAACAAGTATTTACAAGTATCTGATTTATCAAAAATGGTAAAAGCTATTCGATTCCAAATCTCTTCAATAGCCAGGCTTGTCAATTTTATACTTTTACAGTTAAAAATTAGTCAGAAAATATGTCAAACTTTCGCGTTGTTGAGTAGTAAATTTAAGAACCAACAAGTAGTGTATCTCAAAGGATTACGTTAAGAGCCTGCATCAGTCAAACCGAAACTCAAAATCCGATCACAAACCTATGCGTGTTGCCACCAGGAAGGCGTATCCCGAACCCAAAGATTGACACCTTAAAAGACCAATGATATTTTCCAAGCTTGTAATTAATAAGAAAATGGTCATCTCACGCCACCCTTTACCTCCAGGCGATAAAAAGGGGATAAGATACCCCAGGAAGAAAAAAGTCATTAGCAAATGCTAAAAACTCTCGCACCTTTTCAATACTGATAGCCCGAGGGATATGTGCATTTGGATAGTTTCTTCGAGATAATTTCTGACCAAAACAGTCGGATCCGTTTTAAAACAAGTCGACATTGACCTTTTTTGTTAGATAGTTTCAAGTGAAATTTATATGTAATTTTAAAAGACAACATACAGATCGTGATTATTATGTCAGAGATTGCACATTAAACATTTTCCAAAGAATCTCCTCTACATTTTAATATTTTTAAATGATTTTTTTAGCATTGAATAGCTGAGATCATTGAACTGTACAAAAACCGTTTTATATTTTTTCGATTTTGTTACGAGTATTTTATAGTGACTTACATCAATAGAGCGAAATCCCAAGATAGAAATTTTTAAGATATCTCGTTTGTATTTTAATATTTTTAAATGATTTTTTTAGCATTGAACAGCTGAGATTTTTTGGTATAAAGACCGTTTTGTACTTTTTTTTAATTTTGTTTACAGGTGTTTTAAAGAGGCTACTTCAGTCAAGTGAAATCCAATGGAAGAAATTTATAAAAATATCTCTTCTACATTTTTATATTTTTAAATGATTTTTTTGTCACTGGATAGCTGAGATCTTTTGGTACAAAGACCGTTTTGTACTTTTTCGACCTTGTTTATTTAAAAAGCTATTTCAGTCAAGTGAAATCCCATTGTAGAAATTTATAAAAATATCTCTTCTATATTTTAATATTTTTAAATGATTTTTTTGTCATTGGATAGCTGAGATCTTTCGGTACAAAGACCGTTTTGTACATTTTCGACTTTGTTTAAGGGAATTTTAAAAAAGCTACTTCAGTCAAATGAAATCCAATGGAAGAAATTTATAAAAATATCTCTTCAACATTTTAATATTTTTAAATGAATTTTTGTCATTGGATAGCTGAGATCTTTCGGTACAAAGATCGTTTTGTACTTTTTCGATTTTGTTTAGGGAAATTTTAAAAAATCTACTTCAGTCAAGTGAAATCCAGTGGTAGGAATTTATAAAAATATCTCTTCTACATTTTAATATTTTTAAATTATTTTTTGGCATTCGATATCTCACATCTTTCGGTACAAAGACCGTTTTGTATTTTTTCGACTTTGTTTAGGGGAATTTTAAAAAAGCTATTTCAGTCAAGTGAAATCCAATGGTAGAAATTTATAAAAATATCTCTTCTACATTTTAATATTTTTAAATGATTTTTTTCTCATTGGATAGCTTAGATCTTTCTCTACAAAGACCGTTTTGTACTTTTTCGACTTTGTTTAGGGGAATTTTAAAAAAGTTACTTCAGTCAAGTGAAATCCAATGGTAGGAATTTATAAAAATATGTCTTCTACATTTTAATATTTTTAAATGATTTTTATGTCGTGGGATGGCTGAGATCTTTCTGTACAAAGACCGTTTTTTACATTTTCGACTTTCTCTAGGGGAATTTTAAAAAAGCTACTTCAGTCAAGTGAAATCCAATGCTAGAAATTTCTAAAAGTATCTCTTCTACATTTTAATATTTTTAAATGATTTTTTTTGTCATGGGATAGCTCAGATCTTTCTCTACAAAGACCGTTTTGAACTTTTTCGACTCTGTTTAGGGGAATTTTATAAAAGCTACTTCAGTGAAGTGAAATCCAATGGTAGAAATTTATAAAAATATCTCTTCTACATTTTAATATTTGTAAATCATTATTTGGCATTCGATATCTCAGATCTTTTGGTACAAAGACCGTTTTGTACTTTTTTGATTTTGTTTACAGTTCTTTTAAAGAGGCTGCTTCAGTCAAATGAAATCCAATGGTAGAAATTTATAAATATATCTCTCCTACATTTTAATATTTTTAAATAAATTTTGTCATTGGATAGCTGAAATCTTTCGGTATAAAAACCATTTTTTTTTTTTTCAGCTGTTTTAAAGAGGCTACTTCAGTCAAGCGAAATCCTATAGTAAAATTTTATAAATATGTCTTTTCGACATTTAAAGATTTTTAAATGATTTTTTTGTCATGGGATAGCTGAGATCTTTAGGTACAAATACCGTTTTGTATTTTTTTTATTTTGTTTACAGGTGTTTTAAAGAGGCTACTTCAGTCAAGTGAAATCCAATGGTAGAAATTTATAAAAATATCTCTTCTACATTTTAATATTTTTAAATGATTTTTTTTTTTTTTTTTTTTTTTTTTTTTTTTTTTTTTTGTCATTGGATAGCTTAGATCTTTCTGTACAAATACCGTTTTTTACATTTTCGACTTTGTTTTGGGGAATTTTAAAAAAGCTACTTCAGTCAAGTGAAATCCAATGGAAGAAATTTATAAAAATATCTTTTCTACATTTTAATATTTTTAAATGTTTTTTTGTCATTGGATAGCTTAGATCTTTCGGTACAAAGACCGTTTTGTACTTTTTCGACTTTGTTTAGGGGAATTTTAAAAAAGCTTACTTCAGTCAAATGAAATCCAATAGTGGAAATTTATAAAAATATCTCTTCTACATTTTAATATTTTTAAATGATTTTTTTGTCATGAGACAGCTGAGATCTTTCGGTACAAATACCGTTTTGTACTTTTTTAATTTTGTTTACAGATGTTTTAAAAAAGATACTTCAGTCAAGTGAAATCGAATGGTAGGAATTTATAAAAATATCTCTTCTACATTTTAATATTTTAAATGATTTTTTGGCATTCGATATCTCAGATCTTTCGGTACAAAGACCGTTTTGTACTTTTTCGACTTTGTTTAGGGGAATTTTAAAAAAGCTACTTCTATCAAGTGAATTCCAATGGTAAAAATTTATAAAAATATCTCGTCTACATTTTAATATATTTAAATGATTCTGTTGTTATGGGATAGCTAAGATCTTTCGGTACAAAGACCGTTTTGTACTTTTTGATTTTGTTTACAGGTGTTTTAAAGAGGCTACTTCAGTCAAATGAAGTCCAATGGTAGGAATTCAGAAAAATATCTCTTCTACATTTTAATATTTTTAAATGATTTTTTGTCATGGGATGGCTAAGATCTTTCGGTACAAATACCGTTTTGTACTTTTTTAATTTTGTTTACAGATGTTTTAAAAAAGATACTTCAGTCAAGTGAAATCGAATGGTAGGAATTTATAAAAATATCTCTTCTACATTTTAATATTTGTAAATTATTATTTGGCATTCGATATCTCGGATCTTTTGGTACAAAGACCGTTTTGTACTTTTTTGACTTTGTTTAGGGGAATTTTAAAATAGCTACTTCAGTGAAGTGAAATCCAATGGTAAAAATTTAGAAAAATATCTCTTCTACATTTTAATATCTGTTAATTATTATTTGGCATTCGATATCTCAGATCTTTCGGTGCAAAGACCGTTTTGTACTTTTTCGACTTTGTTTAGGGGAATTTTAAAAAAGCTACTTCAGTCAAGTGAAATCCAATGGTAGAAATTTATAAAAATATCTCTTCTACATTTTAATATTTTTAAATGATTTTTTTGGCATTTCATAGCTGCGATCTTTCGGTACAAAGACTGTTTTGTACTTTTTTGATTTTGTTTAGAGGTGTTTTAAAGAAGCTACTTCATTCAAGCAAAATCCTATAGTAGAATTTTATAAATATATCTTTTTATTTTTAAAGATTTTTAAATGATTTTTTGGCATTCGATATCTCAGATCTTTCGGTACAAAGACCGTTTTGTACTTTTTCGACTTTGTTTAGGATAATTTTAAAAAAGCTACTTTAGTCAAGTGAAATCAAATGGTAGTAATAACAAAAAAAAAAAAAAAAAAAAAAAAAATCTTTTTAGTCAAGTAAAATTTAATGGTAGAAATTTACAAAAATATCTCTACTACATTTTAATATTTTTAAATGATTTTTTTGTCATTGCATAGCTGAGATCTTTCGGTGCAAAGACCGTTTTGTACTTTTTTGATTTTGTTTACAGGTGTTTTAGTGAGGCTACTTCAGTCAAGTGAATTCCAATGGTAGAAATTTATAAAAATATCTCTTCTACATTTTTAATATTTTTCAATGATTTTTTTGTCATTGGATAGCTAAGATCTTTCGGTACAAAGACCGTTTTGTACTTTTACGACTTTGTTTAGGGGAATTTTTAAAAAGCTACTTCAGTCAAGTGAAATCTAATGGTAGAAATTTACAAAAATATCTCTACTACATTTTAATATTTTTAAATGATTTTTTTGTCATTGGATAGCTAAGATCTTTCGGTACAAAGACCGTTTTGTACTTTTACGACTTTGTTTAGGGGAATTTTAAAAAAGCTACTTCAGTCAAGTAAATTCCAATGGTAAAAATTTATAAAAATATCTTGTCTACATTTTAATATTTTTAAATAATTCTGTTGTTATGGGATAGCTAAGATCTTTCGGTACAAAGACCGTTTTGTACTTTTTGATTTTGTTTACAGGTGTTTTAAAAAAGCTACTTAAGTCAAGTGAAATCAAATGGTAGGAATTTATAAACATATCTCTTCTACATTTTAATATTTTTATATGTTTTTTTTGTCATGGGATGGCTGAGATCCCTCGGTGCAAAGACCGTTTTGTACTTTTTCGACTCTGTTTAAGGGAATTTTATAAAAGCTGTTTCAGTCAAGTGAAATCCAATGGTAGAAATTTATAAAAATATCTCTACTACATTTTAATATTTTTAAATGATTTTTTTGGCATTTCATAGCTGCGATCTTTCGGTACAAAGACTGTTTTGTACTTTTTTGATTTTGTTTAGAGGTGTTTTAAAGAAGCTACTTCATTCAAGCAAAATCCTATAGTAGAATTTTATAAATATATCTTTTTATTTTTAAAGATTTTTAAATGATTTTTTGGCATTCGATATCTCAGATCTTTCGGTACAGAGACCGTTTTGTACTTTTTCGACTTTGTTTAGGATAATTTTAAAAAAGCTACTTTAGTCAAGTGAAATCAAATGGTAGTAATAACAAAAAAAAAAAAAAAAAAAGAATATCTTCTACATTTTAATGTTTTTTTGCATTGGATATCTCAGATCTTTCGGCACAAAGACTGCTTTGTACTTTTTCGACTTTGTTTAAGGGAATTTTAAAAAAGCTACTTCAGTCAAGTGAAATCCAATGGAAGAAATTTATAAAAATATCTCTTCTACATTTTAATAGTTTTAAAATATTTTTTCTCATTCGATGTCTCAGATCTTTCGGTACAAAGACCGTTTTGTACTTGTCAGGTTCCTAGAAGACATCTGCCCTGAATTAGAAAGGAATAACATTTCCTTATCTGAATATTTTATGTATTGTGGGTTGTGTATCCGTGAAGCTCGAAATACCTTTCTTTCTTTTCTATAATAACGAATGACAGATGTTGACACAGGTGTGCAGATGACGCACTCGTTGATGAATGAAAGTAATGGCCGCGGGGCGTGCCTCAGCTGTCATCTAGCTATTGGAGTGATGTGTAAACAGGAGATGTCATGACTCAAGGTTGGAGTGCGGGATTGAACCAATGGATGAGCTCTAAGGAGTCCTGCATGGGGGAAGGAAGATCTCTGAAGGTCAACGCTGGACTGAGAGGTTGGAGACAGTTCTCGCTTGGCGTTGAGACCGATAGGTCGCCCAGGATTTGTGGTCCTGTTGGATAGTGTATATTTTGAGCGTGGGACAAGGCGTCCCGGTGGATAGTGTTATAGGCCGAGAAGTGAGGCCTAGTACCCTTGTGTATTGAGATTCTGCAGTAATCTCTGATAAAGCCTATCTAACGTGCGTTGAGTGTGAGGAAGAAAGGGTAAGCTGAACGGTACACAACCAACGTTTAGTGTAGTTAATTTAATGTTGAACCGGATCATCTATATCCGAGTTGTAATTGTAGATAGTTGTAAATATTGTTTCTTGTGTACATATCTATATCTTAAATAAACTGTTAGTTCAGTTCATTAACAGCGTCAGTGTTATTTTACCCAATCCTCACAGCAGGTGACCGATATCACCCATTAATATCGGTGGTGGCAGCTTAAACTACCTAGGACATTCTTCTAAGTTTGGTGGACTGAGAGGAGCGTCCGACAAATTGTTGGCAGCGTCGGGATAGAATCGCCTGAAACCAGTGACCAGCGAGCCGTGTTGCAGTCTGTTAATGCCAGAGTATCCAGTGGAATTCTTGTGTGGTCGTGCCATATCGTCGAGTATGTGCTAAAGCATCGTGCCGGATCGTCGATTGTATGCTAAAGTGTCGTGCCGTATCGTCGAATGTGTGTAAAGTGTCGTGCCGTAGCGTCGAATGTGTGTAAAGTGTTGTGCCGTATCGTCGAGTATGTGCTAAAGTATCGTGCCGGATCGTCGAGTATGTGCTAAAGTATCGTGCCGGATCGTCGAGTGTGTGATAAAGTATCGTGCCATATCGTCTAGTGTGGACTAAAGTGTTGTGCGTATTTTTATTAGAAAGAACTAAACTGAACTGTTGTGCCATATTACCGCTACATCGTGGAGCTACCTGTGATTAGAAAAGTAATCCAGCAAAGAAAGTATAAGGTAAGGTGTTTTGATCATATCTTTCTGCTGACATCTCGAACCAAATTATATTGTTGTATAATTAATAGTAATTTAAGTAAATTGTCTATGTAATTTATGTGCAATGAAATAATTGTGTTCAGATAGGTGTAAAGAATTAGTAACCATATTGCTATTGTTTTAAAGAAAGGTCATAATAATTTGAGATGATAATGATATGCTATTTATAATGATATTAGTGAACTAAATTAATGCATTAAATCTAAATTATTGTTAAAGTAATTGTTAAATGAAGCAATACTGTTTAAATTTTAAGAGTTACATTATCAAAATTCTAAGCAAATGAAGATTTTAATTGGCCAATACTAGTGAGGAAAAAAAAAAGGCTCAAAAGAGAGCCATAGTGAAAAAAAAGGCTCAAAAGAGAGCCATAGTGAAAAAAAGGCCCAAAAGAGAGCCATAGTGAAAAAAAAAAGGCTCAAAAGAGAGCCATAGTGAGTAAAAATAAAAGTAAAGATTTTCAGTATATTTGTTTTAAGTGTAAGAACCAGTATTGAGTTCGGAAATATTTTATGAGGATAATTGTAGAAATTTATATATGCATGTTGTACAATTTTTCTTTATGTGGATTTTTTGATTGACATCAATACTTCTATTCAATTTCAACGTATCAGTGTTATTATATAAATTGTATGTTGTTATCTAAGTGTATATATTGGAATCTATATTGCATAGCAGTCAAATCGAATTATTGTTTTACTTTTTTGTTTTATTGGAAGTATATTGTGTGATATCAATGGTTGAGGAAAAGTAGAGTATTCAGTAGGTTAATTAGAAATGAAATGTATTGATTATCTGAAGGGTATTAATTAGTATAATAAGTGGAGAAAGATCTGTACTAAGTTAGAAATTTCGGAAATATTAATTTGGTAGGTTTAACTATTCTTGTGGGGTGGTAATAACAATCGGTGAAGGTATGGCTTTCTTATTAAAACTAAAAAAGGTTGATCTTCAGGGGATAGCCGAAGAATTGGGTGTTGAATTCACGGAAGATGATACCAGAATTCAGCTTAAGAAAAAGATAATGGACAGTGATGAGTATGACGAGGGGGTTATTAAGGAATTATCAGACACTATTGTTGCAGAACGATTAGAACGCGAAAAATTAGAACGCGAAAAGTTAGAAAAACAGGAAAAATTAGAACGCGAAAAGTTAGAAAAACAGGAAAAATTAGAACGCGAAAAGTTAGAAAAACGGGAAAAGTTAGAAATGGAGAAATTGAGGATGGGACATGAATTAGAAATGGAAAGGCTCAGAGTTCAAGGTTCAGCAAATAACTCTAATGGATCTAGGGAATCTAGTAATGAAAGTAACATCGAAAAATTGATCAAAAGTGTTAAAACTCTATCTATCAAAGTACCAGAAGGGACTGAGGGATGGAATTTATTTTTCAACAGTTTAGAAAGGGCATTCCAAACTAAAGATGTACCGGAAAACCAGCAGGCCGAAATTCTACTAAATATGTTAGGAGATAAGGCGGATAATTTGTTAATTTATACCACTAAGGAACAAATGGAGAATTATGAGGAATTAAAGGAGTTAGTCCTAAGGGAACATGAGCCAACCCCGAGGGCATGTTTAGAAAATTTCCGGAAAGCTAGGAGAAATCCGAACGAAACCCATGTATTATTTGTATCGCGTTTAATAGCTACGTGGGAAAATTATTGTAAAATTAGAGGTGCGGACACTTATGAAAAGGTCAACCAGTTAATAGTCACTGATAAGCTAATGAGTACGCTAGATGAGGATACTGCAGCATATATTAGTTTAACTCACCAGGGTAAATGGTTAGAAGCTCCTAAAATTGCTAAAGAGTGTGATAATTATTTTGATGCTAAACATAAGTCTTATGCGGTTACGCATAAAAGCTTTAAAGGTAAAGATAAGTACGTAATCAATGAAAAAATGAGACCGAGGGAGGATAATAAATTTAGTGGTAGTTGGAGGCAAAATGGTAGTAATGAGTGTAATTCTTTTCCGGATAGGAAAACAGAGTTTAAGAAGACGAATGATGCTTCAGGGCCTAAATGTTTTAAGTGTGGTTTGAGAGGTCATTACCAACGTTTTTGTAATAAAGTGGGTAATGAGGGAACTAATAATGGCAATAAAGGGCGAGACCAGAAAGCAGGTGTTCATAAGATTATGGTGAAAGAAAATCAAGAGTTACCTAATGGGGCTATTGTGGCTAGAATATCGGCAAAGGCCGAGCAGAAAACTAATGTTATTGGTGAGAAATTAAATAAACTTGAGAAAATTGAAGTTAGTGTTAATGGGCAAAAAGCAAAGGGATTGGTTGATTCTGGATGTGAGATTAGTGTTGTTCATAAAGATTTAGTACCGGAAGAGAAATTAAAGGGAGCGGGTAGTATTTATTTACAAGGGTTATTTGGTGAAGCTGTTAAATCACCGTTAGTTAAACTACCGCTAGCTATTCCGCAATTCGGGCAAACTAATATTATTCATCAGGAAGTACTTTGCGCAGTAACTGATAATATTAATGAGCAAATAATTTTACATCCCGAGGTGATTAATGAGTTGTCAGGTGTCAATCTTGAGGAGCCATTGATAGAGTCCGAAGAATTAAAAAGTTCCGAAATTATTATTGATAACTCGAATGAAAAGGAAGATGTAAGTAACGATAGCTGTAATGTTTACGTAATAGACGCGAGATCGCAAAATGTACAAAGTCAGGATCCAGAAAAAACAACGGAGGAAAATAATGAATCTATTGTTAGTAACTCAGATATGTTTAAGAAATCCCAGTTGGAATGTAAAGAATTAGAGAAAGCTTGGGAATTAGCTAAAAAGGAAAAAGGGGATTATTATATTGTAAACGGATTATTGTATCATAAAGAGAAATTGTTAGGCGAAACTATAGCGCAATTAGTAGTACCCAAGGTAAGAAGGGAAGAAATCTTAAAATTAGCGCATTCATCAGTATTTGGAGGGCATCATGCAGCCAAGAAAACGTTGCAGAGAATAAGGTATTCTTTTTATTGGGAGGGAATGGCAAAAGAAGCTAAACAGTTTTGTGAATCATGTTTAGAGTGCCAATTGACTAGAGGGGTTAAAGTAAATGATAGAGCTCCTATTTCCCCAGTGTCGCGGCCGGAACTTCCATTTCAGGTTGTTAATGTTGATTTAATTGGGCCTATTGATCCTAAAAGTTCACAAGGGCATCGGTATATACTGACTTTAATTGATCAGCATACCAGATGGGCGGATGCGATCCCTCTAAAAAGTTTAACTGCTAAAACCGCGTGTGAGGCGTTACTTCAAATATTTATGAGAACAGGAATTCCTAATGTAATTGCCTGCGACAATGGAACCAATTTTACTGCCGACTTAACAAAAGAATTTGAGAAAAGGTTAGGTGCTAGTCCAAGATTTTCGACCTCACAGTATCCACAGTCCAACGGACTGGTGGAACGATTTAATCAGACTCTTAAACGTATGCTACATCATACGATTAGGGAAGAAGGAAAAAATGGCATGAACAAATACCATTTATATTATGGGCGTATAGGGAAGTCCCAAATTCTACGACGGGAATCGCACCTTTCCAGTTATTATATGGTAGAGCGCCGGAGGGTCCGTTATCGATTCTTAAGTCGTCATGGGCAGGAGAAAATAAGGGAGCGCAGTTAGATACTACGCCGATTCATGAGTACTTGGATAAACTTAAGAACCGCTTAGAAAGAGTCGCAAATGAGGCAAAATTGTCGTCTGAGGTTCAACAAAATAGAATGGCGTATCATTATAATTTAAGG
Source organism: Maratus speculifer (assembly GCA_964019185.1). Taxonomy (NCBI): domain Eukaryota; kingdom Metazoa; phylum Arthropoda; class Arachnida; order Araneae; family Salticidae; genus Maratus; species Maratus speculifer. Next base: position 102,107,370 of record OZ025293.1, read on the forward strand.
TCAAAAGAAAAAACGTTTGAGGTAGGCGATAAAGTTATACTGTTAATCCCCGATTCGACTAATAAGTTATATTCTAGGTGGCAAGGGCCGGCAACTATTGTAGAAAAACGAAACCAGCATTCGTTTATTGTTGAGTTAGCCGACGGGAGTAGGAAGCATGTGCATCAAAATAAGATAAGAGAATTTATCGCTAAATGTAATATAGTTAATATTGTTTTCGAAGGTGATGAGGAATTTGGAGAAGTTGGGGAAATTCCTATTTTGAACCGGGATCAAGAGATAGAACGGGATATTGAGAGGTTTGAAATAAAAGGGCTATCTAATAGTCAAGTCAAAGATTTAAAGTCCATTTTGAGGGAAAATAAAGAAGTGTTTATGGGTCCTGTACGACCAGCGGGAGTAGGGGAACATCGTATTGATCTGAAACCGGGTGTAGAAAGGAAAAAACCAAAGTTATATAGCGTGCCGGTAGCTTATAAAGAGGAAGTGGATAGGCAGATTCAGGAGTTATTAGAATTAAATCTAATCGAACCGTCGAATGCTGAAATTAGCCATCCAATTGTTTGCGTTGCGAAAAAAGATGCAACTGTCAGAATGTGTATTGATTACAGAGCTTTAAATTCTGTAACGCAGGTTCCCACCTTCCCGATGAAAGATTCCCAAGAAATTATGTATACCGCGGGGGCGGCTAAATATTTATCTTCAATAGATTTATTGAAGGGTTATTGGCAAATTAAAATGGCTGAGGATTGTAAACCTCTGACAGCTATTACGACGCATAACGGAACTTATCAGTGGCGTACAATGCCTTTTGGATTATCAGGGGCGGCTGCTACGTTTCAAAAAGACATGAATGAGGGTCTCCAAGGTCATCGGAGGTATGCAGAAGCATATATTGATGATGTCATCATTTTCTCCGATACCTGGGAAGAGCATTGTGAGCATGTCAGGGCTGTCATTGAAGAGTTGAAAAATAGAAATTTTACGACTAGACTAGACAAATGTAAATTTGGAGAGAAATTGACTAAGTTTTTAGGTCATGTTATTGGGGGTGGAACTCATGCACCTGATGAGGAGAAAATCGGAGCAATAAGGGACTTAAAGAGACCAAAGACTAAAAAGGAAGTTAGATCAGTTTTGGGATTAATGGGATTCTACCGATCTTATATTCCAAATTATGCTGAAATAGCTATACCTTTAACCGAATTAACCAAAGGAAATGTCAAAAATACTGTACCATGGGATGAAAGGGCAGAAAAAGCATTTAATACTCTTAAAGATGAGTTGTGTAAAGTGACGAGTTTGGCTACACCTATCGTAGGCCGGGAATATCAGCTTCACGCCGATGCTTCCGACCTTGCAGTAGGATGTTGTCTTACTCAAAAAGATGAAAAAGGTCAGTTTAAACCAATAGCTTTTGCCAGTCAGAAATTGTCAGGGGCTCAGCGTGCTTGACCGAGTATAGAGAAAGAGGCTTGGAGTGTTCTCTTCGGGTTGCGGAAGTTTGAAAAGTGGACTTATGGATCTCAAATTGAGGTCATTACCGATCATAATTCATTAAAATTTCTCACGGAAACAACCCCAAGGTCGCCCAAACTCACTAGGTGGGCTCTAGCCTTGCAACGCTGGAACCTGAGCATTTCTCATCGTCCCGGAGTTCAACATTTGAATGCTGATGCAATTTCGAGGCTACAGAGAAAGAGCTGGGAAGAACAACCAGTTACTAGCCCATCAGTATCAATGTCAAAATAGTAGACACAACCTTAAAGGATGTCATCACATGTTTAATTTTTTTTTTTGTGTGTGTAAATATTTTTTCTTTTAAGTTTTGTGTTTATAATAGTAAATTAGCATGTGTATGGTTTATGCAATAGTAGTATTAGTATAAGGTTCAGTAGAGATGTCAGTAGAGAATGTTCAGACACCTGAAAATGCCTATGTAATATTTAGAATGAAGAAATCTGCAAAGAGACTATTGAACTCTTCCGTAATATTATTATATGTTTGGGGAAAATTAGCCCCTAAGAGGCATATTTTCCGCTAAGGTGGGGGGTGTCAGGTTCCTAGAAGACATCTGCCCTGAATTAGAAAGGAATAACATTTCCTTATCTGAATATTTTATGTATTGTGGGTTGTGTATCCGTGAAGCTCGAAATACCTTTCTTTCTTTTCTATAATAACGAGTGACAGATGTTGACACAGGTGTGCAGATGACGCACTCGTTGATGAATGAAAGTGATGGCCGCGGGGCGTGCCTCAGCTGTCATCTAGCTATTGGAGTGATGTGTAAACAGGAGATGTCATGACTCAAGGTTGGAGTGCGGGATTGAACCAATGGATGAGCTCTAAGGAGTCCTGCATGGGGGAAGGAAGATCTCTGAAGGTCAACGCTGGACTGAGAGGTTGGAGACAGTTCTCGCTTGGCGTTGAGACCGATAGGTCGCTCAGGATTTGTGGTCCTGTTGAATAGTGTATATTTTGAGCGTGGGACAAGGCGTCCCGGTGGATAGTGTTATAGGCCGAGAAGTGAGGCCTAGTACCCTTGTGTATTGAGATTCTGCAGTAATCTCTGATAAAGCGTATCTAACGTGCGTTGAGTGTGAGGTAGAAAGGGTAAGCTGAACGGTACACAACCAACGTTTAGTGTAGTTAATTTAATGTTGAACCGGATCATCTATATCCGAGTTGTAATTGTAGATAGTTGTAAATATTGTTTCTTGTGTACATATCTATATCTTAAATAAACTGTTAGTTCAGTTCATTAACAGCGTCAGTGTTATTTTACCCAATCCTCACAGCAGGTGACCGATATCACCCATTAATATCGGTGGTGGCAGCTTAAACTACCTAGGACATTCTTCTAAGTTTGGTGGACTGAGAGGAGCGTCCGACAGTACTTTTTCGACTTTGTTTACAGGTGTTTTACAGAGGCTACTTCAGTCAAGTGAAATCCATTGGTAGAAATTTATAAAAATATCTCTTCTACATTTTAATATTTCTAAGTGATCTTTTTGTCATTGGATAGCTGAGATCATTCGGTACAAAGACCGTTTTGTACTTTTTTTTAATATGTTTACAGGTGTTTTAAAGAGGCTACTTCAGTCAAGTGAAATCCATTGGTAGAAATTTATAAAAATATCTCTTCTACATTTTAATATTTTTAAATGATTTTTTGGCATTCGATATCTCAGATCTTTCGGTACAAAGACCGTTTTGTACTTTTTCGTCTTTGTTTAGGGGAATTTTAAAAAAGCTATTTCAGTCAAGTGAAATACAAACGTAGAAATTTATAAAAATATCTCTTCTACATTTTAATATTTTTAAATGATTTTTTGGCATTGGATAGCTGAAATTTTTCGGTACAAAGACCGTTTTGTACTTTTTTGATTTTGTTTATAGGTGTTTTAATGAGGCTACTTCAGTCAAGTGAATTCCAATGGTAGAACTTTATAAAAATATCTCTTCTACATTTTAATATTTTAAAATGATTTTTTTTGTCATTGGATAGCTGAGATTTTTCGGTGTTAAGACCGTTTTGTACTTTTTTGGTTTTGTTTACAGGTGTTCAAAGAGGCTACTTCAGTCAAGCGAAATCCTTTAGTAGAAATTTATAAATATATCTTTTCTACATTTAAATATTTTTAAATGTTTTTTTGGCATTGGATATGTGAGATCTTTCGGTACAAAAAAGACCGTTTTATATTTTTTGGATAGTGTTGTGGGAGTTTTAAAGAGGCTTACTTCAATCAAGCGAAATCCTATGAAGTTTTGAAGTTCATATAAATATATATTTTCTCTTCTACATTTTAATATTTTTAAATGATTTTTTTAGCATTGAATGTTAGAAATTTATAAAGATATCTCGTCTACAAGTAAATATAAACTGATGATTACCTCAATCAAGTAAAATCCCATGGTAGAAATTTATAAAGATATCTTTAAGATCATTTAAAAGTCATTTGTAAAGATCATTTTAATGTAATTTTTTTTCATTATATAACTGATATCTTTCTTTACAAAGAACGTTTTATATCTTTTCGATTTTGTTACGGGTATTTTAAAGTGACTTGCTTCAATAAATCTAAATCACATTTTAGAAATTTTTAAAGATATCTCGTTTGTATTTTTACTGTCTTTAAACTTTTTTTCGGCGGGTGGGGTATTAGATATCGGAGATTTCTCTGTACAAACACCTTTTTACATTTTTTCGATTTTTTACGGGTATTTTAAAGTGGCTTACTTGAATGGAGAGAAGTCCCATTATAGAAATTTATAAAGATATCTCGTCAACATTTTAATTTTTTAAATGATTTTTTTAGCATTGAATTTCTGAGATATTTCTGTACAAATACCGCTTTATATTTTTTTTGATTTTTTACGGGTATTTTAAAGGGGCTTACTTCAATGAAGCGAAATCCTATCACAGAAATTTATAGAAATATCTCGTCTATATTTTAATAATCTTTTTTATATTGAACAGCTGAGATCTTTCTGTACAAAGGCCGTATTACAATTTTTGATTTCGATACAGGTATTTTAAAGTGACTTACTTCAGTCAAGCGAAATCCCATTGTAGAAATTTATAAAGATATCTCGCCTACATTTAAAAAAAAATATTTTTATTTTTATTTTTTTTCTCTTACATTGAATAGTTTTTACGATTTCATTTATTTTAAAGAGGCTACTGCAGTTAAACGAAACAATGCCTTCGTCTTAAAACTAATGCAATGAAAGAAATTTATAAAAGTGTATCGTCTGTGTTTTAATAGTTTTAAGTTTTTTTTTTTTTACTTTGCCTAGTTGATATCGATTTGCACAAAGGCCATTTTCTATTATATATATATATATATATATATATATATATATATATATATATATATATATATAAAACTTTAATCAAACGAAACAATTTACTAGCTTATGATAATTCTTTCGACGATAATCCAACGGTCGAAATTTATAAATAAGTCTCGTCTGCATTTTAATATTTTTCCCCTTTAATAGCTCAGAGCGATCTCTTCAAAGGCCTTTTTCTACTTTTTTAATTTTCTTTACAGGACAGTTTCATTTTCGGAACCGTTTTCAAAAGTGATATTATCCTCATATTTAAAATCTACAATCAGTATCGAAAAAAGTAAAAAGCGGCCTCTGTACAAACCATCGTCAGCTATACTATGCAGAAAAAAAATAATAATTAAAAATTGGAATGAAAATATGGTACCTTTAAAAAAATCTTCCATAGGTTTAGTATAATTGAGTTTGTCTTTTTGCGTGACTGAAAAAACCACTATTCTAAAACTTAGATCAGTTAGACTATGACAGGCTTTGGAATATATGCGTATTATTTAGTTAAAATAGTATAAGAACTTTAAAAATCATTCGTTTATCTTTCTGAAAGGGAAAAACAAAGGAAAGACAATTTATATACAATAAAGCATAAATATATCATTTACGGATGTGAATTTTACCGCAACAGAATATATTTTCTAAAGTATTGTAAATTAGTCATAATTTTCGATAGAAGTGTCAAAATAAATATATTTCTATCTTTTAAATTAGTGTTATCCAATTTAATCATGAATTGCATAATAATTACTTTATATTTTAGAGTGGGTATACTGCAAACTTTTATTGATTAAAATAGAAATATTTATGAAAAGGAACATTTAAACTAATTCATTAAGAATTGTCTAAAAGAATGATAAGAAAACTTTAACACAAATGTATTTATTCGCGAATATATCTATTCATTTTTAATGTCAGAACCATTGTTATTTTCTTTCTACCCTTTCTTCTTTTCCCTTTGTCGTCTGCAGATGACAAAAAGTTAATTCTATTATTTTTTATAAATTAACGAATGTTTCATTTTGATGTTGTCCGCAATTAAAGAATCTTTTTTAGAAATTAAACTTCAAATATATGGAAGAAAAATAATAAAAATGTTAAATGTGTTTTTATTCGAAATCAATAATGCTTTTAAAGTACATTTGAGATTGAATGCCTAGTTAAACAAACTTTTTGAAATCAACATGTATTTACATCATTTCTGAAATTCATTTCTGATCGAACTATCATGCATTCAGGAAAGGAAGTTTTTATTTTTTTATCCTAAACCAGCAAACAACATTTTACTAATAGCCACAGGCAAGATTTTACACCTTCGTCCCTGTAAGACTCCCTGGAGGTAAACCCATATCGTCTTTCACCCTAATTACTTTTAAGGCGTCTCCCTTTTAAAGGCGGAGTTAAACACCATTTTCCACTATTTTAAATCAAAGTATTTCAACTTTTTATACAAATAGCATAGATTAAATTTTTGTAAAAATCAAAATAAAAAACATTTTCTGAAAGCTAAATAATTAAACTCTGCATGCTGTTTTACCAAATTTTAAAATGTCAAACAGATTTTTCGTAATAAGACATTAAAGGTGAATTTTAAAGACTATAAAATAACGCACTTGTATCGCCTTAAAATTAAAAAAAGAAATAAAATTTCAGAATGACGTGCATAGTTTAAACCTACAGGTTTTCAAAACAACAAAAATTATTAAATTTGAGCAAAATGCAAAGGAATGAAAGCGATCAATTTCTTCCATTGAAATAACATTAGCCGTTCTATCTCGGAGCGTTACTGATGTAGGGCCTTAATAGAGGTTCTTTATAGCTATTAATACTTTTACAAATCATATAGTTTGTCTTTCACATCTTCAGAACAATCAAGTCTAGTTTCGGCCCAGTTCGACTATATCTAGAGAAGCAATGCAAGTCTGATCTTGTAAAGGAACGAATCTGCTAAAAAAATTTAAGCCCAGGTTAGACACAATGTAACTGTCCGATGCCGATCTCTACACTGTCCAAGTTACATTTCTATATTGATGTTGTCAAACTAGTATCGGCTTGTAGAGCACATATATACTTATTCTTATTAAAGCCATATTCATTGAAAATAGCTCATATTTTATCGTTTCTGTTGAAATCTTTATAACGGGACGGTAGGTCCACAAAATTTCTTTATCGGCCAGTCCAACCCGTATGGCCCGTTCATTTTTTTTTTATGTCTGCCCAGCCCATTTACTTGTTTGTCGGCCCAGCCCGCTCCATGCAGACCCCTACTTTTCATAAAGCAATAAAGAATGAGGAAGTTTAAGAAAACCAAAAGGAATAATGAATTGTGTTAATTATTTACAGCAATTTAATGTCTACTAAGAAAAATTACTCTTTGAAATTTTTCTTTTAAAGAGTTATTTTGAAGAGTAATATTTATAGGCCATTAAACCCACGAAGATATTTTCCAGCCATCTCATTCAAATCAGTTTGAGTTGGAAAATTTTCTCAAAGAAATTTTCTTTAAAATGCATATTATAAAAATTTTATTTTTAATTGTTTTTTTTTGGGGGGGGCTTTTTTTGGGCTTTTTTTGGCTAGCGATGAGTTTTAGGTAGATTTCGTATGAAATACTACCTATTGCGGTCCCTCCAATGTTGGAATTTCTGAAAAATTTTTGCAGATCTACGCCGATCATTACCTCCAGACCCCAAACCTACCATCAGTAAAAAAAGTTTATATATATATATATATATATCACTTTCTTATGGAAACAATAACTTCTATAGTTCTGCTCTAATCTCTTCCAAATTGATACATAAAATCAAGGGGTATAAAATCTCGGCTAAGTTCGTTAATGGGCAAAATCGGTCCAAGGGGATGGAAATAGGGAGGGTTTTATGAAAACCGAAAAAAGCCATAACTTCTTAATTAAAATAGATATCGAATCGGTTTAAAGTTTATATTACTTCTTAGAAATGGGCCAAAATATTATGCATGACAGATTTTCGATAAATTTAGAAATGGGCTCAAGGGGCAAAAAAAAAAAAAAAAAAAACTGGTTTTTTGGGAGAAAAAAATTTATAACTTCGTCAATTCTCAAGATATCAAATTCAAATAACTTTTCTATAAATGGTCTCAACATAATCTAAAACTTTTGTATTTACAAATTTTTGATAGCACCAATTTTTATAGATGAAAAAAATTAAAAACGAAAAGAAAAAGGGGGGGGGGGGTGCGATTAAATTTATTTTACATCTACTGAATAATTTCTACAACTTTTATACTGACAAGTTTTTCATAGGACCAATTCGTATAGCAAAAATAAATTAAACAAAAATAGGATTTGGATATTAAAACCTCAAATCCAAACTGCTTATATTCTGACTCATTTTTAAATTTATTTTTGTTTTTAAACGCATCCAAATGGCAAATCCTCTTAATTAGAAACTATGTAATATGACGCATTGGTCAGTTTTTTGATAAAGACAGAATATATTTCAAAAAAGGCTGCCAAAAAGGGTATTTTGAACAGAATTTCCCGACGTTATCGTGATTGAAAAATTGGGGAAGTATAACAAATTGCGTTTTTTCTGACTCATTTTTAAATTCATTTTTGCTCTCAAACACATCCAGTTTACAGGTCCTCTTACTTATAAACTATATAATATGACTCATTGGTCAGTTTTTTGATAAAGACAGAATATATATTGAAAAAAAGGCTGCCAAAAAGGGTATTTTGAACAGAATTTCTCAAAGTCAGAATTTCTAAGTCATCATGACTGAAAATTTAAGGAAGTATTCAAATAATAAATTGAGTCTCATTTTTTAAACTCAGTTTTGCTCTCAAACGCATCCAATTGACAGGTTCTCTTATTTAGGAGCTGTTTAATGCGCTGTATTTGTCAGGTTTTTGCTAAAAGCTGAATATAGTTTTAAAAAATGCTATCAAAGTGGACACTTCGCACAAAATTTCCCGAACAATAACAATTTGGTTATTTTATAGCTCATTTTAAAATTTAATTTTGCTCTCAAACTCATTCAATTGATAGTTTTTTTCTGTTATTTAGGAACGATATAATGTGCCGTATTGGTCGATTTTTAAATAAAGTCAGAATATATTTCAAAATAGGTTGTCAAAATAGGCATTTGAGTCGAATTTAGCTTAAGATGATTCTGATAAACTTGTTTTTACAGAAAAATTAAGTTAATTTTTTTTCAAAAGCGGCCAAATCAAGTTGTTAAACTGGATTTATCGGTAATCAAATTCTATTTTTTGTTGTTGAAATGAGTACTCTTCGAAATCTACCGCCGCCTATAGGCAAAGCCGACAGGGATTTTTTTTAACCTTTTCGAATGCCATGTTCATCTTCCAAAACAGCTTCTTCGCTCAGTTCAGAGTTGGGCAAAATACATCGAAAAATCATTTTCGATACAAAATACAAAATACTTTAGCTTTAGAGCCAAAAAATACAAAATACAAAATACTTTTCAAATGAAAAAATTCAAAATACAAAATACATGTATTTTCGAAATACATTCAAAATACAAAATACATTTTCAAATTTTGAAAATCGCTGGGTATTACACTGTATAAATAAAAAGAGCTTTTTCAAAACAGGAAACTTTTCCCAACGCATTCAGAAAACTGTAACAAGTCTTTACAGTTCATTAACCCTTTCAGGGGCAAAGTATTTCTGCTCCAAAAATGTTCAAATGGTTGATTCATATCACAATTTACGAACAAATTTATTTGAAAATAATCAAAAGCTCTTTTTTGGGTATAATATGAGATCAAAACTGTACTAAAAATATATTAGTATTAGTTCGCAGTTCGGGTATTAAAATTAACCATTTGCAGACTGCAAACGGCGCCCCTGAAAGAGTTAAAGAGAACGACGATGTTTAAATTAAAAAAAAAATTGAAAAGGCGTAACGCATTTGAAAACCAATTTATACTATTAGTATTAAGAGTAAAAAAAAAAATATCGGATTTTTTTTCTTTTGTGCAGCCCAGCATGTGATCTATGGATTTGTATGTATATTAAATAGTATGTTATTTTTCTTTTCTTTTAGTTAAACGAATATTTCTCATTTAACAATTTACATGAATAAACGAAATGTACTTGAGAAATTTTGTACAGTCCTGTATAAAATCTATAGAATTTAGGCACCCCAAACATGTTTTTAAAAAATTGTTCAATTAAAAAACGCGTACCACAATTAAAAACATACTTCCAGCAGTTATTGTTCATGGCCTTCAAAAGTTCAATTATTGTTTAGTTTCTTCTGTAGCCAAGTTCTTTTATGCGTCTTTGTAAATGAATGCTAAATTGTATGCACATCATATTTCACAGTAATCGTTATGTATAGTGTACTTCAGTGTTATCTATATATTTCAGCATGTTTTAATAATATTATTTTATAATAGTATTATTTCATAATATTGTTAAAGTACACCGCAAACGATTTTTTCCAATGCCCATAATGTAACGAAAGTTTTTTCTGTGTTCCTTTAAATATTGATGCTACATTCTTCATTTTCAATATTGAACATGCCACAGTAATTTCCAATAACATCTATAAATTTCATGGAAATCGGACTGTATTTACGGGAATTAGAGTACGGACAGACCGACAAGCAAACTGAATTCATGAACATCTTTGAACGTGTTAGAAAGTGTTAAAAACAAAATGAATAAGTGTTAAAATGTAACAAAAAAAAATCAGTCTAAATTCTAAATGAAAACGAATTACATATAGAAGACAAAGATATTTTCAAAAGGGTTGTTTTCATTTTTGACTTTAATTCCCTTTCTGCAGCATACACATGCGGCTTAATTTCGGGGGATCGAATAACAAAAAAGGTACATTTACAGCTAAAAACATTTCTTATTTTAACGGTGCAATCGTTTTCCAAAACTTACGAATTTTAACACTTTAAAAAAATTTGCGCCTCGTGGGGACGATATTTTCCTACGCTAAAAATAACTAAATGTATGCATTTCAACATACCTGTAATATTTTTTAAGCTTCTCGTCAGGTTAGATTTACATCACCCAGAACAATTTCGAAACGTTTTGACGAGTAATAATAATAGTAATAACATCTGAAAATTTTTCGATGAAAGCTCTAAAAAGCGAGGTATTTCGGCATATCTTCGATTGACTTTCGTTTAGGTTTTCACAGACTAAGTATACATAATTTTTGTAAAATATTAAAGAGGGCTTGGATACAAATATATTTACAATCGATTAAAATTTCATGAAGTTCGAGCAATCAGTGCTCTATTTTATTTTTTTATGTTACAGGATCCAACACGAAAAGGAAAAAAAAAAAAAAAAAAAAAAACGAGAAGAAAACATTTTTGTTTCACAACTATATCAGTGTTTTTCATAAAATTTTTACACGAGCTGCAAAACCATTATATTTATAATCGATGTTTGGACAACAAATTTTTTTTAAGCTAAGGAATGACACTACGGGAAAATCAAGAAATTGTCTTCTTATAAGTGCATTTATCAGTAAAAAAAAAAAATATGTATATATATATATATTTTTTTTTTCATGTTTCACATGTAACTGAACTTCTTGTTTTATACAATTGGCATTTTCTCTTAACTTTTCCATTATCATCAACAGACATTATTTTGAAATACTTTCTGTCTAATATTGCATGCTAGAAATCTGCTTGGGACGAAATTTTCATGCTCAAACCTAATAATAATAATAATAATAATAATAAAAGATCCGACCAGTGGGGTTTGTAGAAAGAAATTTATAGCTAAAAGTTCAGCCCGGCCTGAGTGAATTTCACCAAAACATTGATTTTTTTTTTCTCGTACAGAGGAATTCTGACCAAAAAAACATTTTTTTTCCCATGTTTATAATCTTTATTAACGCAGAAACGCCGTAGATTGCGATATTTAGGTTTTTAATAAATTTCTGTTTGTTATATGTAAATGTTACAGCTATCATTAATATTATTAATTCATATTCCATGACTCAAAAGCATGAAAAATGGTATGCAGTACAAACTTCTAAGACGGAATCGCATAGAAATGTTAAGAAAATTCGTTACAGGCAAGTTTCTTTGTACCAGATTTTTCTCGCGTATTATTGTATTCATTTTAGATGGAAGAACACATTTTTCAGTTTAAAACAACATTCTCTCATTAACAGATTCTTTTTCATACGTTTAAGTATATTGTAATTTAGATATATTTTAATAAACCTTGGCGATGTTTTAAAAATAATAAATTTTAAGATTTAATTGAAGCACAACGGCGATTTAAAAATATATGCATTTTTTACAAAAAAAAAAAAAAAAAAAAAAAAAAAAATTAAGCCAAACCAAATTTTACTGATTTTTCAACAGACCTGGCCACGCCGAAAAAAATGTTTTCATACGGGATGGCTCAAATTGAATATTTTGGTCCGTGAATCCGAGGAAAAATGAAATCAATCCCAGAATAGAATGGGAAAAAAAGTTAAGCCCGTTCCAGCTCGGCCCTATCCTTAAAAAAAAAAAAAAAAAAACAGTAAGGCTCGAGCCTGGCTCAGAAAGAGTAGTGACTAGGCTTGGCCCGATCCAGCTTTCAAAAAAAAAAAAAGCAAAGCTCGGGCCCGGTCCGACCCGAGTGCCGAGAATGAAAATCGGCCTGGCTCGGCTCTGCCCGCGGGTCGGATTCAAGCTTTGGGCCCAAACCTGGCCCGTGCAGATCTCTATTGAACACCATTTATTATCACAATAAAATTATTCTCTTTGTAGATATTTTCATCGATAACGCCAAAAGTATTATTCAGCTTTACACGAGCCTATAATAGATAATAGCACTGCATTTCTAACGTACTTGAAAATAAATAAATAAAAGCAATAAGAAGTAAAACTCTGTATGGGTCCTTCCTGTCTATCACGGAATACTTTGTTGTGTAATTCTCGCAGCAAATGTAAGATTTATAACATTATTTTTGTAACCATTCAGCATAAACGCTTCTAATGAACAGGATGTATAGCTTCTGGAGAAGCTATACATCCTGTTCATTAACAATCTTTATCGTACCACTAGTTTGAAAAATATGTTTACATTAATACTCAGAAACGAATTCAACGAATAAACAAAATGATAATTTCCTTGTTCCATATCTTTGATTTGCGGTTTACAAGACCACAAAGTTTGAAATCTATAAAAATGTATTTTGACTCAAAATGTATTTTCAAAATACAAAATACTTTCAAAAAGTTTTACAAAATACATTACTGAAATACTTTCGTTTCATAGGATTAAAATACAAAATACAAATGTATTTTGAAAATGTATTTCAAATACAAATGTATTTTGAAAATGTATTTCAAATACATGTATTTTCGATACTGCCCAACTCTGGCTCAGTTTGCTTTAGGTGAAGGTGGGGCAAAATCGGGTTGTTTGCTATTCTCAAACGCAGTCAAAAGGGAAAAACAAACTCTGAACACCGTTGTTACTACTAAATGATTCTTTGGCTATATTAATGCATACTCTTTTCGATAAAAATGTAAATTGATTAATCGACATATGCAAAAATCTGGTTTTGCCCCATTGGTGTGGTAAAACTGGGTAACCATTTAAAACACTTATAGAACTCATGTTTATAAAAAATCCTTGTTTAATATTATAAAAAAAAATTTTTTTTTTCATCTTTAACAAGACGAAACTGCACATGTGCTCTTACATATGTCAAAAATAAATCTGTAGTAAATTATCTACATTTTGTCTGTTTATTTAAAACCTTCCTAGGGATTAACATTTTAATCGAAATTATAAATATAGATTGCTTACTACACAATGAGATCTCAATATGTGATGTCGGCATTTTTAGATGTGGGAAGATAAGCATTGTGATGTTAAAATTATATGCAAATCTATGGCTGCATAGACTTAGGTATGTTATCACTAAATTCATGGATTTCTCCGCCCGGAGGAAACAGTCGAGAAAAAAATCATTGCTTTAAGGTAAAAATCCCTGCTTTTTTTAAACCGTCTGGTTGGAGTATTGGCAACTACTGCGCTAAAAATTGTAGTTTTGAATAATTTTCTAATTTATTAAATTGTTACAAGTCAACCATGATTAGAAGTAACCACTTCTTCACCTTTTATTTACTGTATAAGTGTAGAATTACCATGAATAACACATCAAAGGGTTAGCATTAAATTGGAATTTAAAACTCCATACTAAATAAGTATTAACTATCCTAAAAAGAAAAAACATTCCATGAGTGTAGGACGAAATGGGGTATGCCTGGTTTTAAAGCACTCTTAAGTATACAGTTTTAACCCAACATGATACACATTTTTAAACATGTCACTACTCTGTCCTATAGTAAATTAGCAGTAAAACAGTTAAAATACTTGCAGGAAAGCAAAGAATTAAATATAGTATTTACCAATATATAATATGCTGCCAAACAGTTAATTTATGTGTAAAATAAACAATTTTTAATAGAAAATCCGACGCAATTCTGGACACAAAAAACCGCGCACATGTAGCTCTCATTCAGCTACAAATGCCGTAGTGAATTTCTACAAGCAATTTCTGGTGTTGGTTTATAGACTAAAATTCAAATCAAGGAGGAATCTGCGCTACTTGGTTTTGTACTACTCTCCCCTATTATTAAGTGTTGTATCCTTTAAAAATATTCCGGAAGATAAGACACAGTAGATCACATTTGGAGGTTATTTTTCTGAAATTTGCAGATTAACTTTAATGAAAAATTTCCTGAATATACTCCAGCTCTTGTCATTTAATATTTTTTCCGAAGCATAAGTCTTAATTTGTTAAACAAAAAGTACTTTGAAAAGCTTAAAAATGTCTCACTGTACCCCATGCCATTGGTAGAGAAAGGGCCATGATTAGTTAAAGGAAAATTTTAATTTTTATTCTCATTAAAAGGAGAAAATGCTTTATTAGAAATCTTTAGCCCTATGGTGCGTTTCAAAAGTTTATGGACAGGCAATTTTTAAAATAAGTTTTAAAAATGAAACAATAATCATGAAAAAATAATTAGTAAGTGGAATCAACAATTATGTTACAGTACAATCTCATGCATGTAGTGCCGATTGTTTGAAAAAATAAAATTCAAAATAAGCTGACGCAAAATTGTATGAATAATGAAAAGAATTGCTTTTATTACCACTGTATCAAACAATTTGCATATTTTGCGTTTTGTAAATATGGCGTAACTACTTCAAAATATAAAACCTGTGCTCGTTCTTTAATTTAGAACAGTTCACATTTAAAGGCTCAGACTGTTAGTTTCTGATATTGATAACAAAATGAAGTATAGTAGATCTGGAATTTACTAATTTTTATCGAAAGGTGAGAATGCGATTGCAAAAAACATTCAGATCGACCAAGAAAACATCTCATCGACAAGACAGATTTTCAGCTTAAAAGGAATCTGTTCATGAAATTGCGAGGACTTTAGTTTCTTTTATTTCAAGATACTGTTCACTGTAACATTCAGGCAAGTAAAGTTCATAAATATCTCAGAATATATCGAACACATATCCTGAAATTGCATCCTAGGCAAACACGTCTCTGGGCTAAAAACTGCATGCATGCATGAATGGTTAAATATTTTCTTCAGTGGCAAAAATAAATAAATATGGATATCCCTTGATGGCTGGGTATGTTATTGGTATTGGTCTACGACGAGATCCTTTCGAATTTTTTAGTCGAAAACAAGGAAGGGATGCTTCCATGGTGTGGGTACGTTCTATTTCAACGGAATAATGGCTGTTACTAATGGTTGTTGGTGCTCTAAAGATTATCAAAATGTCCTCAAAATTAATATACTTCCAGTTGGAAACATCTTAGAAAGGTAAAATAGTGGAAAATAAAACATTACAATGCATCTATATTTTCACCTCCTATTCAACAGCAGATTGGTTTATGCAGAATCAAATGAAAAAAATCCCTATAGGCGGAGGTAGATTTCAAAAAGTGCTCATTAAAAAAAAAAAAAAAAAAAATGATAAACCCAGTTTAATAACTTCATTTGGCCGTTTATGAAAATTTTTTAATTTCATTTTTCTGCAAAAACTGGTTTTATCAGAATCATCTTAAGAAAAATTCAGCTCAAATGCCCATTTTGACAACATATTTTGAAATAAATTCTAAATTTATTTCAAAAAATCGACCATAACAGTACATTATACAGTTCCTAAATAACAAGAAACTGTCAGTTGAATGCATTTGAGAAAAAAATTTAATTTAAAAATGAGTCATAAAATAACCGATTTGTTGTTTGAATACATCCTTAATTCTTTAATCATGATTGCTTCGGGAAATTTTGTGCGAAATACTCACTTTGATAGCATTTTTAAAAATATATTCTGTCTTTATCAAAAAACCGATCAATGCATCACATTATATAGTTCCTAAATAAGAGGATCTGTAAATTGGATGCGTTTGAGAGCAAAACTGTATATTAAAACGAGTCAGAAAAAATCGCAATTTCTTATTCGAACACTTCCTTAAATTTTCAATCGCGATGATTTCGGAAAATTCTGTTCAAAATACCCTTTTTGGTAGCCTTTTTTGAAATATATTCCGTCTTTATCAAAAAACTGACCAACGCATCACGTTATATAGTTCCTAAATAAGAGGATCTGTAAATTGGATGCGTTTGAGAACAAAAATGGATTTAAAAACGAGTCAGAAAAAAACGCAATTTCTTATTTGAACTTAAATTTTCAGTCCCGATGACTTTGGGAAATTCTGTTCGAAATACCCTTTTTGGTAGCCTTTTTTGAAATATATTCTGTCTTTATCAGAAAATTGACCAGTGCGACACTTTATACAGTTTCTAAATAAGAGGATCCACCATTTGGATGCGTTTAAAATCAAAAATGAATTTAAAAATGAGTCAGAATATAAGCAGTTTGGATTTGAGGTTTTTTCTCCAACTCCTATTTTTGTTTAATTTCTTTTTGCTATACGAATTGGTCCTATGAAAAACTTGTCAGTATAAAAGTTGTAGATATTTTTGAGAAGATGTAAAATAAATTTAATTAGATTTGATAGCTTAAGAATTGACTAAGTTATGGATTTTTTTTTCCATCCCCTTTCTTCTTTTCTTTTTTAATTTTTTCCATCAGTAAAAGTTGGTCCTATCAAAAACTTGCAAATACAAAAGTTTTAGATAATTTTAAAAGCATTTACAAAAAATTTAGTTGGACTTGATATCTTGAAAATTGACGAAGTTATGATTTTTTTTCTCTCAAAATCCCTGTTTTTTTCGCCCCTTGAGCCCACTTCTAAATTTATCGAAAATCTGTCATGCATAAACTTTTGGCTCATTTTTAAGAAGTAATATAAACTTTAAATTGATTCGATATCTACTTTAATAAAGAAGTTATGGCGTTTTTTCGGTTTTCACAAAAACGCCCCCTATTCTGACCCCCTTGGTCCGATTTTGTCCATTAACGAACTTAGCCGAGATTTTATACCCTTTGATTTTATGTACCAGTTTGGTGGAGATTGGTGAAGAATTATAGAAGTTATCGTGTCCATAAAAAAGTGAGATAGATAGATAGATAGATAGATAAACTGGTGCGATTGCAATAGCTAGTATTTCATACGAAATCTACCTAATTATGGGCAAGCCGCACACTGAGCCAACACAGGCAACATGAAGAACGACCTAGGAGAAGAAACAGGTCTAATAGAAAAGGAAATCTATTTCAAACCTGTTCGAAATCTTTTTTTCCTTCGAAGTCAAGCAACATGTTGCACGAGTCTTCCTCAGTGTGCGAACTGCCATAGGTTAACCATCCATCAGCTCGGACTTGAACCTACACTGCTAAATAAATTAAGAAAATTTGCATATTTTATCGAATTGTATGAAAAGAACTTAAAGGAAAAACCTTTGCTTCTAAATAAAAATGTAAATCTTGTACGACAAATACGTAAGAGTACATGTGTGTGTAGGTGTAGCCAGCAGAAAAATAGGCTTTATAAGCATGTGGAGGGTAAAACGAATTGCGTTCGCGAGGATACCTCGGCGAATTTCTTGGTGTTATCTTGCAGCAATCTGTTAAATTCACATCGGAACAATAAATATGAGTAACTAGTAACGTTTAGATGATGGAATGAAGAGACAAATTGTGGGTAGGTTAGAGGCAGTCCAATTACAAGTCTAGATATGCAGAGAGTTAAAATTAACGCTCAGTGTTGTGTAATCTATAAAAACAATTCCAGGATACTGGATCCATCGAGAGAAAGCTAGGGCAAGGTCGTCCAAGAGCCACTATGGCCAAAAAAGATCACCATTTGTTCATTTTAGATAAGTGTAACAGAGCTTAGTCAGCTTTTCAGCTCGTTCGGGACCTGTATGCAGCCACAGAAACCCGTGTAACAAGAGTGACTGTTCTCAAAAGATTGAATGAGAGAGGGTTGTTTGCCACAAGACCGCTTGTTTGCGTCCCGCTCACGTCTACGAACAGGAGAGTCCGATTAGCATGGTTCAAGCAGTATAGTGATTGAAGTATGGAGCAATGGGTTAAGGCTTTGTCATTGACGTCTAATACCTGGACTAAGAAATGGCAACCTTTCTTGAATCCAACATTACCTACCCACCAGCACGTGATGGTGGGTAGCAATGTGCGCCAAACCGGTTATTCTCCCTCCAAAAACTGTCATTGGAATTTCCGCACCCACCAGTAGCTTATATTTCGTCTGCGTTGATAGAGCTTCACGGTACACCGCCAAAGGGATCACCGCCAAAAAATGTCACCCTTTTAGCGATAAAACCTCGGTCATTCCAGCTTCAAGTATTTCGGAAGAGAACAAAGGGATCCGTTATCTAGTTGTTATTTCTGATCTATGGGCTTTGTTCACCGACGAGTCCCGTTTTAGCCTAAACCCCAATTTTCGCCGTATTTTCATATGGAGAGAACCAGAGACCCTCCAACATCTGCGAAATCAACAATTATGGTGGTGGCGTTGTAATGGTCTGGGCAGGCATCATGTTAGACGGCCGCACACCTCTCCACGTCTTTGACAGATGCTCTGAGACTGGTGTGAGGCATAGGGATGAGGTCTTGGAACCCTATGTTCGCCTTTTCCGGAGTGCAGAGGGCCCCGAGTTTATTTTACAGGTCGATAACGTGAGGCCACATACAGCTCTTCTGGTCGACGAATTTCTCGAGAGCGAGGATATTCGCTGGATGTATAGACCAGCCCCATAGAGCATGTCTGCGACGCTCTGGGCAACTGGGAGGGCAATTGCAACTCGCAACTCCCCTCGGAGAACTAAATTTAATTTTTTAATGTACTTTAAATAAAATGTAAACAAGATACTTAAAAAAAAATTCCAAAATCCTGATGACTACAGCTCTGAACATTAAAAAAAGTACAAAATTAGACTTCGGTATTTATGGCGTAATTTATATAATTATAGTATGGAAATGTTGATAGAAAATAAGAAAATAATCTTCCAAATAAAGTTTTCAGTGTAACATCAGCTAATAGCCATATTATTCAGGATGTTAAAATTGCGCAGAAAAAATAAAAGTAATTTAACTACTTTCTTTTTTCAAATATTAAATTACCTCTTAAATGAATAAATTTTGCGTTGGCCATATAATGTAAGACTGGAAATATTTATTTTCATAAGTGCCAATTATGAGTATCTATATGGAGTTAAAACAGTGTAAAATAAAATACATTTTGCATTGATATCCATGTACTGAAAAGGACTGCTGGGTAAGTAAAACAATGCTTCAAAATGTGTATACATTTTGTACTCATTTTCGAATATTGAATCGTAAATAAAAATTCCAGTAACACGAGAATTACATTAGGCTATTTCTATGTGTAGCTGTAGCATAAGTCACATGCTACAATTTTTGGCTACCAATATTTTAAAGCGAAAAAATGTGAAGATTTTATCGGAGTTATCTGATTTATTAAATAAGGCCAAGCAAACTTTTCGAAAATAATGATGGCCAACAAGCATTGCAATGCTTGTTGGCCATGTAGTTATTAATTACATGTAGTTATTAACTACATGACTTACACTATAAAAACCCATGGAATTAGTTATTGAAATCTAGTTTATTTTTTGATTACTTCATGAATAGTTTTGCAAATAATATACGTCCGTATAGCATTTTTATTTCATTATGATTTATTGATGTTCTATTTATCGGTAGAAGCAAATCAATGTTTTAATCCCACAGGTCTCCTCCCCCTTACAGATGCCGAAAACTATCTTCTTAA
The DNA here is from genome assembly GCA_964019185.1 of Maratus speculifer. Classification (NCBI taxonomy): domain Eukaryota; kingdom Metazoa; phylum Arthropoda; class Arachnida; order Araneae; family Salticidae; genus Maratus; species Maratus speculifer. The sequence goes on from OZ025293.1 coordinate 102,127,458, forward strand.
TTTCTTTCATGCGAATTTTTAAAAAATCAAAAATATTGAAAAATAATATTTAAGCTATTTATGTTTCCTGTAGCTAAGTTTTTGAAATAGAAAAGACTAAATCGGAACACTTTTATTGCACAGATACTGATACCAAAAAATGCTTCTATTTTTTTTTCTAAATTCCGCCTGAAACTATTTGCTTTACTCAACATTATATTGCATTGCTTATCGCTTTATCTATATTTCCGAAAATTTGTGTAGCTGTCTTCCTTTCACGCAATCTCTATTTCCTTCGTGATGTGCTTTATTTATAAGAACCAGCACTAAAAACAATAACAGCCAAGTTCAAATATTTAGGTAAATATCTTATAAAAATAGTGGTAAATTAAATTGGAATTTTTATACGAGCTCATAATGAACATGTTAGCTTAAAGTTAGTATTATAAATTTGTTTTTAAACATAATCTAAAATATTAAAATTGTGTAAAGGCTAATTTCATGTCCGCATAGACTAAACAGGCTGTGGATTTATTTTGTATGCATTCGTAGATCATCAATTAATTTTCTTATCACTTCAAAACCATTTTAATAATAAACTAAATGTAAAATATACAAATAAAAGGGATTTTACTTTCGGTTAAAATCGTAAACTGTATTTCTTTACAAGACGATGCGCTTAACTGATTTATTTAAAATGTACTATTCAAGAGTAAAACAAACATCGTTACGCAAACTTAACTAAAACAGTTTGAAGTCAATAGCAATTTGAAAAATCTAAATCAAATTGTATGGGACTGCCCATTGTAATGTAAACTGCCCATTTTCAACGTTACAACGCTTGAATATAGTATCAATATTCAAGAGAAACAAGTTGATATGATAATGCACACAAAAGAAAAAAATTCAGCAAATAAAGCATTCGCGAAAATGCAAATACTTGCTTGTTTTTTAAAATATATTTGTAAAAGTAACCAACCTTCGGGCAATAATTTGCATTGTCTTGCATGAGAATTTTTTTCTTTTTCTTGATTCAACATTTACGCCTATAAAGAAAGATGCCATTGAACGTAAACAAAAGACAAAGAAAACACTGCTGACAAAAAGAATGAAAACAAAGGAACTTGGGTTGTTGTGATTTAGCTTTAAATTCAAAATTATTGTAATCGTAATCTTACAAATGAAATTCTTGAAAAATTTTGTAAACTCACGAGAAAGTCATAATCCGCCAACTGCGGTCAAACATTTTCCTCTGCATGAAATAGTGCAAAATCACAGTGAAAGTAACCGCGCGTTTTATCGTTCTTTGGAATAACCAGTGCTATAAACTTTGAGACAATTTCTGCAACAAACTGTTTTTAAGGGAAGTTTAGTCAAAATCCATAGTCTTTTTATAAAGTGGGACGTGGATTTTTCCGATTATGACGATAATTCTAATGAATAGCTTGAGGAAATTCACATAATGTAAACTAAGAAAATGTATTTTGATCAATTCCCACAATAACATACGACCCCATATGTCCTGCAATACATGTGAAAATGTATTTCGTTCCTACAATGAGATAAATGAAAACTAGTCCGTACGTGTGAAGAGTCATAAGAAAATGCTCTACTCATGCTGCTGCTTCTGGTAGTGTCGATTTTCTATGGCTTTGTAATCAGTTATTTTGATGTCTATCCCCAGCAGATACCACGAATTTTCTTGAAAGTTAATTACATTGAGTTGTCTAATTTTATAAACGAGAAAATTATCAAAAAAAAAAAAAAATCTTTGCACAATGTTAAATGCAAACAATGAATACAATTCTAAATATTTTTAACACTTATTGGTATGTTTTACATAAATAATTTAGAATGGCAATATTACATGCACTGAAAATAGTTTTTTTATTTAATGAGAGTATATATATTATTTATCATTGAAGTATTAATGTGGGATCCATCAACAAAGGTACCCAACAACAAGAATTGAACTCTGCACTGCTGAATAAGCACATTCTATGATGAGGCTCTGGATGATAGGCTTAGACTCGCGAACAACGGAAATTTTGATGAACTAAGTAATTTTTTAGGAGAATTAAAACAGATGCTAGCGAAGAACAGACGGTTCTGTGGCTGTCCGCATATCTCGGAGTAAAACCCAGGTCAAACGGACCTGTGGCAAACGGAATAACAGCAAGCTATTTCGGATTTAAGTAAGCTTGGATAGGCAGACGGCCTGTTGCAGTTCGTTTTCTTATGTTGCACCTCCATCAATATGTACATAATTGTGTTCCAGTCTACAGATATGTGTATATTTAATCTAGAACATTGAAACATTAAAATAACCAAGATTTTCATCGAAAAATCGCCTGGGCCACCATTTTGAACCCTAGACACCACTTTACAGTAACTTAATACTTTCTCACATTAATTTCTCTTAATTTATGGTAACGTTCACGGCAGCAGTATATTTTTGATGAAAAATCTTTTTAAACGGAAAAGTATGTGTGATACATCAATTTAAAGCTAAAGAGTTCTTTATCAATTTTTAAGTTTTAATTTCATGTAAGTCTATACCGAATATGGGCAGGGAATGGTGATTATTAAACCTATTTACAGATGAGCATTAAAATTCACTTTTTGAGTTGCATTGTTTTTTTAGTTTCTGTTCATTATATGAATTTATTATGCATTGAAAGCAACAAATTATTATTGCATCTGTCAGGTCCATATAGTTAAGTTTTCAGTTAATGTATTAAGTGCAATTTTTACTTTTTTTAATAGTTGATAATTAAATATCACAAGAGTAACGGGAAAAATATAAATGTTTTAATTTCATTAAAACAACTTAAAATTTTTACCCAAAACTTCAAATTCTCTGTTTTGGGTCAATGATACAGATTTTACATAAAACATTTTTCTTGTGTTATACATGGAATAGGATCTGGTGGTGTGTATGTGTGTGTGGGGAGGTATTGTAATAAGAATATCAAATGTCTGTGTCACTAGAGTAACACGCAACACTTTTGTTCATAGTTTGATATAAAACTGCTTTACAATAAAAACAAACACTACGTTGGAAGTTTGTTTTCTCCGTTATTACAACAGTTTAAAAAAATAGTTTTAGCCATAATTAAGATATTTTGGGCATTTTAAGCAAGATAAAGCATCTTAACTAGTATTTTTGTGTTTTATGAAGGGATTATTTTAATATTTATTATTACTTAAGATTATTAAATAATATCAAGCTATTAAATATAGATTAAAACAACTTGACTCGTTATTGTGTGCCCCCCCCTTTTTTTTTTTTGGCTTCTTCTGGCCCATGGTCTTCGCTCAAATATTTTCAGTTCTTGCAAAGCTTCGTGCAGCTAAATCTACATTAGTTAGACGTGAAAAAGATGTATAATTTTATATATCCTAGGCAACATTAGCTAAGAGATTACTTTTTTTACTTAAGTTTTTTTTAGATTAAAATTTTTTTATTCCTTTGCAGTTTTAAGACCTAGTTTCATAAAACAATATTGTAAAAGAAAATTATTAATAAAAGAAAAATTTATAAAAAAATATAATGATTTATAAAAGAAAATATCTAGATAATTATATCTTAGAATATCTGCATTTGTCGTTGACACTGAAACATTTAAGCAGTCCATAAGTCAGTTACTGGTGTATTTCTTGCATTAACCAGTCTTGTGAAGGATTTAATGACTTGTCTGCTGTAGTACATCTTAATTATGTGTGAATTCAGAATGTCTAAATTACGAAAATAGCAATGAAGATTTATTTGAAACTGAAGTCCGTGATACAGAACTTTCCATAAGTTACTGTCAATAGCAAAATGTTGATAAAAGTTTCGGAAAATAACGAAGATCCGTAGTACGTTCCAAAGAAATCAATTCTGATTATTTATAAAATTTTTGAAATTTTTATTTTTCAGCTCACTAATGTCGTTAAAACGCATAGTTAAATTTTAAAAATAAAATCTGAAATGTTATCTAAAATGTAGTGCTTTGTTTCTGAACTGCAAGGATATGTTTACGCAATATATAGTGACATATGACAAGAGGGAGGGAGGGGATAAACTTATGAGTGACACTTTGTGACAAAGGGTTGGAAAAATGTGACATCATTTATGGACGGCCCCTTAGGTAGATTTCGTATGAAATACCTATTGCGGTCCCCTATGTTGGAATTTCTGGGGAAAAAAATTGCAGATCTCCGCCGATCATTATTCCTGGACCCCAAAACTACCATCAGTAAAAAAGTTTATCTAATCTATCTGTCTATCTATATATCTCTTTTTTATGGACACGATAATTTCTATAATTCTGCTAAAATCTCTTCCAAACTGATATATAAAATCTCGGTCAAGTTCGTTAATTGGCAAAATCGGACCGAGGGGTGGAAATAGGGAGGGTTTTTGTGAAAACCGATAAAAATCCATAACTTCTTAATTAAAATAGATATCGAATGAGTTTAAAGTTTGTATTACTTCTAAAAAATGGTCCAAAAGTTTGTATGACAGATTTTTGATAAAAATAAAAATGGGTTCAAGAGGCGAAAAAAAATAGGGTTTTGGGGAGAAAAAAATTCATAACTTTGTCAATTCTAAAGATATCAAACCCAACTAAACTTTTTTTAAATGTTCTCAAAATTATCTAAAACTTTTGTATTTACAAGTTTTTGATAGGACCAATTCTCACCGATAAAAAAAATTAAAAACAAAAAGAGCGGTGGAAAAAGGAAAAAATCCATATATTCGTCTATTCTTAAACTAAACAATCCAATTAAATTTATTTATATCTTCTCAATAATATCTACAACTTTTATACTAACAAGTTTTTTATAGGACTAATTATTATAGCAAAAGTAAATTAAAAAAAATAGGAGTTGAAGGAAAAAACCTCAAATCCAAACTGTTTATTTTTTTACTCATTTTTAACTCTTTTCTCTGAAGGTCACAAGAGTAACAATGGACGTTCCCTCATCTTTTCAAATCTTATGTCTAATATTTTTGTTTATTTTTGTTTGCTATGATATGTTTATTAAGAGCTAAATTTTGTCATTCTAGACCTAATGCTGGGTCATTCCACATGAATTCAACCAATGGGTGTTGCATCATAGTCACAGATTTTTTTTTAAATTTTATCATAGATAGACATAGTAGTGAAACCCTCAAATCTGAAATTTAAAAGTAATTTTCACAATATTGGCCGAGATATGGCCATTTGAAAACTGGCCATTTTTACGAAATGGCGGCCATCTTGGAATTGTATCACTGTCTAAATATGGCCATAACTTGACAACTAATGGCTCAAATTTTATATATCTGGTACCAATTTGAAGCTATTTGTACAAAGAATGAATATTTCACATCAAAACAATAATAAATTTTCATTTTTTTACTTTTTATTATGTGCAAAGTGAAAATTTCACCGCAAAAAAGGGCAGATTGTAATGGCTCATAAAAAAAATGAATCATCATGAATTTTTCTGAAACTTGGTAAAAACGTTGCTCCATCTGTGTGCTTTAAATAAAAAAAATTGGAAAGGTAAAATTTGTTGTTTTAAAATAAATGGCTTTTTACACATAAGGTGTCATTAACCAAATAATGATATTTTTAGAATCTGTAAGCATTCCTGATTCAAAAAATAATGGTTAAAATAAAATTTTCTAACATCTAAATTAATGTAAAAGTATAATCAAAACCTCATTTGTACTAATTTTGTAGAAATCTGCCCCCAGCCCCCCTCCCCCCCCCCAAAAAAAAAAAAAAAAAAAAATTAGACAATTCAAAAAATTTTACACTGAAAAAGATAAGAAAATAATTAAGGAATATAATGTATAATTATAAAATACCTATAAATGCAGTGCATATATATATGATAATTTACTTCACATATAGGGGCGAGTGGGGTGGAATGGGACAGTAGGTTTTTCTCTTTAAGTATCATTCTAAATATTTCATCAATCACACATTAGGTGAAGTAATGGTACCCCAATCTTCAGTTGAAAAAAGTAGCTGATTTACATAAGCTTGCAATTATATAAAGAAAAAGATTATTTCAAAAATGAAAAGTAAATTTAGTTCATATACTTTTTACGCTTTCTGTATAATGATTTGATTATGCATAGATGTAACAGTTTCTCTATATATGGAACATTATACTGTAAAATTAGAGAGGTAAAATTTGTTGTTTTAAAAATGGTTTTCTACATATAAGATGTCATTGACCCAAATAATGATTATTTTAAAATCTGTAAGTATTCTTAATTTAAGGAATATTGGTTAAAATGAAATTTTCTAGCATCTAAATTAAAGTATTGTGTTTATATTTTATAATTCAATAAAGAAATATCAATTTGCAGTTATTTACACTAAATATTTATTTTTACAGTACTTTTTATTTCATTTCATTCAAAATTTTTGTAACTTTTGTCTGCAAATAATTAAGTTTCCTCTTTGAGCTACGCCTATTCATTTTTATTGGCGATAACTCTAACATTTCACAGCTTTTGTTTAATTGTTCCATTACTACTGTGAGTTCACTAAATTCTGGATCAGAGATGCTTTTCATGTCAACAATAGAAATCATCTTATTTATTGATGAATAGCAGGAAGTACATAATTTTTTTCCTGGAATGAGGATGTCTGAATTTGTCATAGACATATCTAAAGAAATTGTTTTCAGTGATTTTGCTCTGTTACTATTTGGATGTTTATTAAATGGATCACAACACTGTCTCTGATTTAAACTATAAAATTTTAGAAATTTATCCTTGTGAACCTTGCATATATTCGCATGCAAAAAACTTTTTTAATCTGGGATTATATAATGTAACCTTTTTTTTAATAAATGTAAATCCCGTGGGGATAATTGAAGAACAGAAATAACATCAGTACTCAGAGAAACATTGAGTTTTTTACATACAAAACACTCCATCTCCACTGTATAATAAGTACAAAATAATTATTGTATGTCTAAATACACTTCATTGAAAACTTTAGAAGTGGTATATGGTATTTAAAAGGAATTACTCAAGTTTCTTGGACATTATGATGCAAGATTACATCATACTTTAATTATAGCCAATTAAGAAGCAGATGAAGTAAAGCAGCAATCTTTTCTTTAAATTGCATCAGCTCATATAGAACATGATGCAAGATAGCATCATACTTTGATTATAGCCAATTAAGAAGCAGATGAAGGTACAGTAGCAATCTTTTCTTTAAATTGCATCAGCTTATATAGAACATGATGCAATATTACATCAGCTTATAGAAACATAATGAAATTTTTACATCATGTTTTGAATTCAAAATTTAAAATTTTGAATTCATGTTTTGATTCTTGAAATAATCTTTTTCTTTATATAATTGCAAGCTTGTGTAAATTAGCTACTTTTTTCAACTGAAGATTGGGGTACCATTACTTCATCTAATATGTGATTGATGAAATATTTAGAATGATACATACAGAGAAAAACCTACTGTCCCATTCTACCCCACTTGCCCCTATATGTGAAGTAAATCACCATATGTATGCTTGCATTTATAGGTATTTTATAATTATACATTATATTCCTTAATTATTATCTTATCTTTTTCAATGTAAAATTTTTTGAATTGTCTAATTTTTTTTTTTTTTTTTTTTTTTTTTTTTTTTTGTGGGGGGGAGGGGGGCTGGAGGCAGATTTCTACAAAATTAATACAAATGAGGTTTTGATTATACTTTTACATTAATTTAGATGTTAGAAAATTTTATTTTAACCATTATTTTTTGAATCAGGAATGCTCACAGATTCTAAAAATATCATTATTTGGTTAATGACACCTTATCTGTAAAAAACCATTTATTTTAAAACAACAAATTTTACCTTTCCAATTTTTTTTTTATTTAAAGTACACAGATGGAGCAACGTTTTTACCAAGTTTCAGAAAAATTCATGATGATTCATTTTTTTTATGAGCCATTACAATCTGCCCTTTTTTGGGGTGAAATTTTCACTTTGCACATAATAAAAAGTAAAAAAATGAAAATTTATTATTGTTTTGATGTGAAATATTCATTATTTGTACAAATAGCTTCAAATTGGTACCAGATATATAAACTTTGAGCCATTAGTTGTCAAGTTATGGCCATATTTAGACAGTGATACAATTCCAAGATGGCCGCCATTTTGTAAAAATGGCCAGTTTTCAAATGGCCATATCTCGACCAATATTGTGAAAATTACTTTTAAATTTCAGATTTGAGGGTTTCAGTACTATGTCTGTCTATGATAAAAATTAAAAAAAAATCTGTGACTATGATGCAACAAGTTTTCCTTAAATTGGTTGATTTCACGTGGAATGACCCTGCTGACAAAATTCCATGTAATAATTATATTTTCTCTATGAGTTAACCTGCTAATTCTTCTGACGATTCTGCAGGTTTTTCATAGTTTATTATCATACTTTTCTAGTTTCCCCTCTGCATTTTTGTTCATTTTTAGCGTTCTGCCAACTTGTTTTATACAAGTGTGATGTGTGGATTAAATTTTTATATATAATATAAATACACACACACGTGCATTAGACTGTATTTTTATTGCTTTGTTTATAAAGTTATATAATTTGCTATTAATAAAAAAAAATCAAAATACTAAACTTCATAGTAATATTCTATAAAATAAATTTCATTATCTAAACAGCCAGTTTTAGAAATTAAATTGATGGAAAAAAAGGAATAAAATAATGAAATAAGGAAAAGTGAGGAACATACGCGTTTTGATCGATTTCCATTTTTTCCCCAATCTCCCCCCCCCCCCCATCTCTAAAAAAAATCGTCTCGCCAAGCACAAAAATTTAAAATTTGTAAAACATTTTCTTTGGCTTTTCCGCCCTTTTTTTAGGTGCGTTCGTAATTATGTAAATTAGTAGCACCTATATTTGTCCTTCAGTCTGTCTGCTTGTCCGTCCTTCTGTCTATCACCATATAACAACGAAAAAACTACCCAACTGAAAATATATAGTTATTACATAATTTTATCGAGTCATTTCAAATTTTATGAAAATCGGATGCATAGTTCAATTTCAGGGACAATGAAAAGTATTGTTACATTACGGTCAATGGGGAAAAAAAATTCAAATGCATTTTAATAGTGTTACACTCCTTCGAGCATAATAAAATTGATATGCACGTACATTCTGAGGTGCAAAGAATATTTTTTTTTATTTACAGGGGCACATAAAAGTATTCCACTACATAATAGCGCACAGAGAAACATTGTTTTGGTCGTGTTTTAATTATATTGAACTATTTCACATTTTATGAAATTGATATACGTTCCTGCGGTTTAATACAAGTTATTTCCTGTGTAATGAAAGCAGATAGTATCTACAGGGCCACAGAAAAGTATTCCACTACATAATGGTATACGGGGAAACATTGTTTGGGTCGTGTTTTAATTATATTAAACTATTTCACGTTTTATGAAATTGATATACGTTGCTGAGGTTTATACAAGTTATTTACTGTATAGTAGAAAGCAAATATTATTTACAAAAATACACAAAAGATTTCGACCACTATACTGTATCCGAAGTACTGTATATTATAACCGAAAGATCTGAATATTTTTAGAACTTCGTTATAGTACGAACGCACCTCATTTGCCTTGCTTCACGTGCAATTTCCAACTTGTTTATTTTATTGCAACAATAAATAAACAAATAAACAATTATTGAAATCCCACCTTTTCCTTACTGTTTGCTTTCTCTGCTCTGGCAAACTTAATGTTTAAAACTTAATGTTAGACTTGAAGAAACATTAAGTGCTAGAAACTTAATGTTTCTAGCACTTAATGTTTAAAATTATTTAACAAAGATTTTTAATTTTTGTTCTGCTCTTTTTGTGATAATTTTGTTGTAATTATACATAATCAATAGCTAAAGTTAATCGCCTCCCTGCTTAAAAAAAGTTTCTATTTCTCTCCAACAGACAAAATTTAAAATATTTAAAAGTTTTTATATTTTCGGTTTTGTTACTTTCATTACTTTATAATTAATATTATGCTCGCATTAAAATAATTATCGAACTCCCACCTCCCCTGCACTGTTGTTGGACATTCAGAAAAATCTCCTCTTTGTCCAAATGAAAATTTTAAGCAGTTAAGAACACCCTTAAGTAAAAATTGGTTGTTTGAACAAAATCACTTTTCTGAGACGTATTATGCTAAAAGAATGATTTCCTGCCACACAGATCCTCTTTCAGTTTAAGTATTATGCAGTGAATATTGTAATTAGTACTGATTCTATTAACCGGCGATTCAAATAACCGGCAAACACCTCTATCAGAAACTCAAAACCCCTCCTAGAACCGAATTCTGGCTACGCCACTGCTTACTACTGATTTTGTGCACACTTATTTGGGAACCGAAGAAAAATTAATCTCGATTTTGACGAAAGTGACATCTTTGGAAAGATCGATCTCGTTGTTAGGAATAGAAAATTATGTAGAACTAGAACCCGGAAATGACTCTTTTGAGATGTGTGATAATTTATGCCAAAGAGGTTATATATTTTTGCTGTTATTTATAATAAATAATGAAATAAAAGTCGAAATTCATTAGTCAGATTAGCGAGTAGAATGCCTTTGTCAGGTACTAACTCCTCGCCTGGTCATATTGGATGAAATTTGGGCATTGTAATGACGTCAATACTTGCTTTCATTGTGACGTCAGTCATGAAGTTTTGGTTCTACACTGACTTTAAGCAAATGGCTGCTACGTTTAATTTTTTATTAAATATAAATCATAGAAAATCCTACCACTGTATTTAAAGTTTTAAAACACTTAGCGCTGAGAAATAGATATAATATACAAACAAAACAGGAAATACAGCATAGCAACGTTTGTTTGAAATCATGACTGACATCATGTCAACCGACTCGTAAGAAGCGAACGCTGGTTTTATATATCTGGATTGGAAATTATTTCTTTTTTCGTCTAAATAGGCATCTTGTATCGAAAAGAGCGTCGTAAAAGAAAGATGAGGGAGAATATCGTTGTTACGGAGATGTTGCATGCGAACTGATGGTGTTTATCAACCAGTGGTCAATTTGAAATTGAGAAAGTTTTTAGATATGTGTTTTATTGTTCAAAAGTGTAGTATTGTGAATAAAATTTTGAATGTTAAAAATATATATTTCGCACTGCTTATCAAGTTACACACGGACTGACAAGAAATCTTTACATCGTGTGCATGGCCTAGTGTAAAAGGTTTCTAAGATCTGTACTATGACTAATTTTACTAGCACCCGTAGAACGCATCCTAAGCGTGCTGGTTTAGAAGAAACGGCGCGCGGCGCATGCCCCTATGAAATGCGAAATCGGGGCCAGTTCTGAAGATGTTGTCGGTGAGTCTTCGGGCTGTAATGCGATCGCCGATAAATCCGTTATTTCTACACTTGCTCGTGATCACTTATTGTCTCATTTTGGGAACTCTATAGTCCAGTCAAAATAGACAAAAAATAATGGAAACCTAGGAAAAATTAGCGAAGAGCTGTAAATTTGTGTAGACGTTTAGAACATCATTTCGAATGAAATGCCAAAAATGTTAGTCAATCTGACTGGAGCAAAAAATTTTATTCAAGGTCAAAGGTCAAAGATAAAATAATTAGTTTTTTCTGTTATCTGGTAAACGGTGAGTTTTATCGTAAAAATAATTGTCATAAAAATTGAATATTTTAGGATTTTATACAAAGATGGTCTTTACACACACCTTCGTCACCCCCTTCGTAAGATATTGTAATTTCAAAAATTGTAAAAATTAAAAATTTCATTTTGCATATCTGCATTTTCTTGAAAGTAATTCATGTTGTTAACTGTTGAATGGGATTGATATAAGTAGATATACTAAAATTACATAGAATAATGTGAGGTACGGGCGTCCAATGCACTCGAGGTAAGCTGTGATCAACCTCCCCTCCCCTCTTCTCCCATTGAGCAATAGAAGCGCGCGCCGCCCCGTGGTCAAATGGTTCCTTTATGGAAATGTAATTTTCTTTCGGGATTAATTGCATATTTTTACCTTCCAGTTTGTTTGTGCGGAGATTATTCTGTTTTGTTTAAATAAAAATATCGAAACATTAGTTTGTATACGCTCATTAAAATGTCGGAAATTTGCTTCATTTGTAATAAACTACTAGCTTTAAGTCCGTCATTGAATGTGATATGAAGGCATTAATTGATAGTAGTATAGAGAGAAATGATGAGAATGTTCAGTATTTCAAAAATAAGCAATCTATTACAGTTCATGCTCAGTGTCGTAAAGTGTACACTCTAAAGAATAATATTGCAGTAACTGAAGAACGCGATGTAGCAGAAGCATGTATTTCTATGTCCATCCCACCTTGGACTAGGACTTGGATTAGATGAGCCAACTTTTTGCTTTAAGAAATTTTTGTGTATTTTGTGGAAATAAAGCGAATGAAGACAATGAAAAGAAAAAACCGAAGGATCGTCGACCCGTAATATATCAAGTTGTAACAATTTCATTTAAAGATACTGTCGTTGAGGTAGCAAAAAAACATTCGAATAATTTTGAAAAGACTTTTCTTGTATATATAGGATGTTAATACGATTTAGTTGCTGTTGAAGCTAACAAAGGAAGGTCTCCATACGGGCATACTCAGAAAAATCTGAAAAAATTACAGAATGTTCTTCTCATATAGTTATATATGTTTATAAAAAAAAATTCGGCGGAACCTCCTTATAACGTCCGTAAAAAAATAATAAAAATTTCGTTTATTTGGCGATTTATCTCCAGTTGGCGAAAAAACGAAATTTTGAAAAATACGCTTTTTACGCTTCGAATACTTTTTAAAGAAAAAACTTTCTATGTTCAATTTATTTAAATAAGTTTAGTTTAAGTAATTTTAGTTTTGAATTTTTACTTTACTTTAAGTGTAATTTTGTCATATACGTTTATATGTACTTATAACAAAATGAAATTAATATATTTTATCAATTAAAACACAATTTAAATTGATTAAAATTGTTCCAAATTGAAAAATACACTGTTAAAAATCTGCTGCGTTTTGTTGCAACGCACTCCCTTGCTTGTACAGAAAACGGTTACTTGACCGTGAAATGGAGCTTTCTCATTGGTTGGAATAGAGATATTATATACAAGCGGTGGAATGCGTTGCAGCAAAATGCAGCAGATTTTTAACAGTGTTGCACAAGCTACAACACCGCTAAAAATCTATACCATTTTCTGCAGCGTCACTCCACCGCTTTTATAGAAAACGGTCAATTCACAGTGCTATGGAGCATTCTCATTGGTTAGAAGAGAGATATTCTATAAAAGTAGTGGAGCGACGTTGCAGTAAATGCTGCAGATTTTTAACAGTGAATTCAATTAAAATCAATTTTCAGATTCGTTAAAATCGTCTGCTTTTGGCGAGGAAATGCACTGCTCGCCAAATCCCGCGTCGCTTTCAGCTTTTCACGCCAATTATTCCAAGCTATTTTATTTTTTTACATATCTAATATGTAATTCCGCCGCTAATTTTCACTGATCCTTTATTACCTACATGAGTAGTTTAATTCGTATTTTTTTTTAAAAAAAATTCTGAGTATGCCCCCAATGGAGACCTTCCTTGTAAGTATAATCTTGATTGCTTTCGTTCTTTCTTGAAACCTGCAGCTGGAGATAAAAGTCGATGTCCGGTTTTCTTAAATAATCCATCAAATCAGGTTCAGAAAATAATGATTGATTTGATATTATGTTCATTTGATATGTACATAATCATTATGGTCACAACGTTATTATAATATTTGCTGGTTATGATGATTATAAAAAAATATGAAAGCGGCAGAACAACATCGCTACTAAATATTTTCTTCTGCTGGTGTACTTTTTGATTGATTTATGGCTCTTCCGACAAGCCAAAAACAATTCCTTTCTAATGCTCATAAAAAGATTCGGTTTATTTCAATGTTATGCTAAAAATTAAATGCTGTTGGTATTTCTGTTAAACAGGCTGATAACGAGGGTGACTTCCTTATAGTTGAAACAACTATAGAACAATCAAGTACAGGTACAACTATTGTTGTTGTGGAAGATGTTACTATTTGTTAATCATATAAACTGCACGAACGCCTACTGATAAAATAGTTTATTTCTTGAAACCGGGAAAAGTTAGATAGAAACGAAAATGTATTCATCGCAAAGTTTGAAATTATATCCAAAGTGTATACAGTGTCTCACATAAGTGATGGGACACTTGTGCTTTACAAAAGCAAACTAATCAACTAAATTAAAAAAACATGTACACATTTTTTTGTGGGTGTGTTTCATACTTAAATTTAGTAAAGATTATTACATAACATACATTTTGTCAAAATATTAAAATATTAATTTAATAAAAATACAAATGTTTAGAACGGAGCAAAAAACAGCTCACATAAGTGATGGGACACCATTATATATGCAACAAAAATCGTCTGAAATAAGCAATAAAAATATTTTTGGGGGTTTTATTTTTACTTAAAAGCAATTGGCAATAATTTATAAAATCGTCTGCAGCATTTCTCTCCAGTTTGTTTTGAAATTTTTGTGTTTTTTAGCTCTGTGTAGCCATGAATGCTAAACGAAAAGAAACTTCGCCTGAAATTCGAAAATTAGTTATTAATTTGCACATTGAACGTGGAAAATCTATTAGAAAAACTGCTGAAATAGTTAACTTGAGTCGTTCAACAGTTTTCAATATCATTAAACGATATAAAAAGAATCACATGATTCAGGATAAAAGAAGACCTGGCCGACCATCAAAGCTATCCAATAGAATAAAGCGAATTATCGTTCGAAATATTAAAAAAAATCCAAGAAATAGTGCTTCAAAAGTTGCTGCTGATTTACAAGCATTATATGGAATAATTGTTAATCCTAAGACTATTAGAAGGGTAATTCGATCTGCTGGATATCACGGTAGAGTAGCCAGGAAAAAATTCTTCGTAAGTGAAAAGAATAGAAAACTCAGACTAGCTTTCGTAAAATCCAACATAAATAAGAATTCTGATTACTGGAATAAAGTTATATTTGCTGCTGAGAGTAAATTTAATATATTTGGTTCTGACGGTAGAATCTTGGTGTGGAGAAAACCCAGGGAAGAATTTCGCAAACAGAACTTGGTACCAAGAGTTAAACATGGTGGAGGAGGAGTTATGGTATGGGGGTGTATGTCGTCCGCTGGAGTTGGTAATCTTGTTTTTATTGACAGTATATTGGATCAGTACAAGTATATTGATATTTTAAAGCAAAATTTGAAATCTTCAGCACGAAAATTGAACCTTCATAACGATTTTAAATTCTACCAGGATAATGACCCCAAGCACACTGCTCTGAACGTTTTACTCTGGCTGCTATATAACTGTCCTGAAATAATAAAAACACCACCACAATCTCCAGACTTAAATCCCATAGAGAATATTTGGCAAGAATTGGAATCAAGAATTCGCAAACACACCATTTCTTCAAAACAACTAAAATCGGTGCTTCAAAAAGAATGGGGTAAAATCACTCCAGAAATCACAAAAAATTAGTCGAATCCATCCCAAAAAGATTAAATCATGTTTTAAAAGTAAAAGGAAATCCAGCAAAATATTAAAACCTTTTAAAAAGTAAAATTTTTGGATAAATATTTGATGGAAAAGTAAGTGTCCCATCACTTATGTGAACCATTTTTTGCTCCGTTCTGAACAATTGTATTTTTACTAAATTAATATTTTAATATTTTGACAAAATGTATGTTATGTAATAATTGTTACTAACTTTAAATATGAAACACACCCAAAAATTTTTTGCACATGTTTGTTTATTTTATTGCAGTTTCTTTTTATAAAGCACAAGTGTCCCATCACTTTTGTGAGACACTGTAGATCATAGATTATTTTTAGGTGCCGTAACTGGTTGTGACACATCGTCAGCTCTCTTCAGAAAAGGTAAAATTCAAATATTCAAGTTATTTGAAAAAAGTAATGACTTAATTTGCTATGCTGAATCAATTAAGAAAATAGACTCTTCTCCGGGTATCATTATTGCTAATGGAATATGTTTACTACTTGCGATGTACAGAGCTCTTAAAAACATTGATTGTAAAGATAGCAATAGATATCTAAGTTTTGCGAAGAGTACACTGAACAATAAAATTGTTCAGGTATCTTTTCTTCCACTAACATCTAGTGCTGCTCTCCAAAATTTGTACAGAGTTTATTTTCAAGTTCAAATATGTTTAGGTAATAAACTTTACCCTGAAAAATGAGGATGGGTATTGAACAATAACGATTTGGAGCCAATTAAAACTCTACTCTCGCTTGCACCATAAATATCGTTCCATACAATGTTTTGTTACCACACAAAGAGTTGCAATTTAAATTATGGGTGAAAAAAACTTGGTTTGTTTTGTTCACCAATATATAACAATTGTCACGGCCAATTTTGTTTAAATGTTGCCACAAATAAACAGATGATGATGCTTCTGACATCAGTGAAGAAATACCAGATCCATCGGATTTCTCAGAGCAATGGGCAGGAACTTATCAGCCAGAGGAAGATGATGATGGAAATAAAACAAGAAACATAATTCGCAGATGAATAATTAACAAGTAAGATAAATTTTTAAGAGGCTAATGCAGTCAAATTAAAAGATCTGTTTGCTAATGCTAATCCTATGGAAGAAATTTATAAAGATATCTCGGTTGCATTTCAGTGTTTTTAAATGATTTTTTTTTTTCATGGGATTCCTGAGATGGATCTGAATGCAGGCCGTTTTTTATTTTTCCGATTTTGGTTGCAGATATTTTTTAGGTGAGTTCTTTCGCTTTCCAAACCGGTTTCGAAAATGAAAGCGTATTCGTAAAAAATGCCTGTAAACAAAATCAAAAAAGTATAAAACGGCTTGCATACAAATCGATTTCAGCTATCCATTGAAAAAAAAAATTAAAAATATTAAAATGCAACCAAGACATCTTTATAATTTTTTTTCATAGAATTAGTATTAATGAACGGGTCTTTTCGTTTGAATGAAGTAGCCTCTTAAAAGTGTAAAGACTTTTTTGTAGAAAGTTTCACTTTTTATAATAACCTCAAATTTATTTAATAACTATGTTTATGATAAAACTTACTATTTAACAGATATCTGAAAAAACGAATTTTTTTTGTATCTTTGACCTTGAATAAAATTTTTTGCTCCAGCCAGATTAAGATTTTTGGGATTTCATTTAGAATGATATTCTAAACGTTTTTGCAAATTTTCAGCTCTTCGCTAATTTTTCCAAGGTTAAATGTCTATTTTGACTGGACTACTACGTTGAATAGAGAATCTACCAACGTAGAAACTCGAATCAGTCGCCAAATTTTTGACACCGCGAAATTTTTGATTGAGAATGAATTTTATAATTCTATGGATTGGTAAGTGCAGACGTAGATGATTATGAATTAGAAGATGATCCTGCATACGAATGCTCAACGAAAAAAGAGCAAGTAGAAGTTCAGCAAGTTTCTTTGAAAGTAATAAAAAAGCAGTTGAGGCATATAAGGCAAAAAAAAAAAGTTAAAAACAGCGAATAATCATGCCAGAAAACTGACAAGCCACGTAGTAGTTATGCGGTGGCGGCAGTATTTGGAGAAAGGTGGCAATACGTTGCAAAAACAGAATGAAATTCGTCGTCATATGTGGGCTGAATTGAGAATACAAGGTAAGTTGATGATAGAGACCTCAGAATGTGGGCTATGAACAAGACTATTGAAGTAGGTTTAGAAAACTTTAAAGCATCCTACAGATTTATAGCCTATTTTAAGCAAGAATATAAAATAAAAAGCTGGAAAGTGACCCACATCGTAAACAGAAGAGATGCATTCCCAGAATTCTCTCCTGCCCATCATAGATTCTTTTCGTAGTAATGTGCAAGAAAAAATAATAGAAAAAATAGTCAATAGAAAAAATAGTCTGCTCAATCTTGAATACTGATAAAAGCGGTTATACATATGAATACGTATCTAAAAGACCTTTTGATTTGCAAGGGTCAAAAGACGAGGATGCTGCAGTTAAAAGTAAGTAGAAAACAACCCATTCTTATACTATGCAGATGACTATTTCGGCTGCTGGAAAGTTGGTTAGTCCAATTTTCCTCATAATCCAAGAACCAAAAGGTAAATTCGGACTCCAAGGGAAAAAAAAAAGCTAGAAAAAATGTGTTACGATGATGTTGTCATCGTGTGCTCCAAGTCGGGAAAGAGCTCCAAACATTTGACAGGAGAGTACTTCATGAAATTGAAAGAGTCCATGGGCAACGAACTGACTCTCCTCCTTTTGGATCAGTGGTCAGGACAGAAAGACATCAAACTCATGAAAGAGAAATTGGAATAAAATGTAGAGGCTATGTTCTTCCATCCTAGTATGACAAAGTATCTGCACCACTCGATGTGCAGACCTTCCACGATTACAAACATGTAATCAAGCGCATGCTTGAATATTCTTAGACTTACCGAAGCTTGTGTGGGGATGAGGACTTGACAACTAGGGAATTTCTATTTAAAATGCATCACCTCTCTACAATAAACTATCAGCCCCTGTATTTGACGCCATGAGACGGTATGCTTTCCAAAAAGTGCTAATACAGAGAGACATTCCATCCTTCTAGTCAGTGAAACAGGTATGCTTCAACATACCAACGATTGTCTGCAACAAGTGCGACCGTCAGCCCATTTTTAAATGTTACTGGTGTCAATTTCCATTATGTTTTACACACTTCTGTATACAAGACCACAACCATCAGTGAATACTGTAAATGCATAGCGCAACAAACACACACATTGCACACAAACTAGCATATTTATAGATATTATTTTTTCTTCATTTTTTTTCACAATTGTTTTGATTACATAATTTTTAAAAATATCATATTTAAGTTAACAGGAAGCCACTTAATTGCGATTTTTTAAGTTTAACGAAATGTCAAGATTAACAACATTATATTAAATTAAAATAATAAATAAATTGTGTGACACAAATTATCGCATATCTCGAAAACGGCTCAATTCCGACGGGTAGTTCCTTTTTAAGTTTTTCACTCCTCATGATGAGATCTTTCCAACGATACTACTTTCGTTAAAATCGGTGACTTACACTTTTTGCAGTTCCCTAGTAAATGTTTATATAAAAAAGTATGTAATAAACCATTTGGAATAAATTTTTAATTTTAAGTTAAAAATGTAAAGAATGCTGTTTTTATAAAAATACCTATTTGTGGGACAGAAAAACAAATTGTATCCACTAGTTGAAAATTATATAATTCGTTTGGTAAAAAACACTGCAATATACACTGCAATTGTAGACGTTTAGTTAAATATCTAGAAAAATGCGTTAAGAATTAACCTGAAACTCCAGGTGTGCGAACAGAATAGTACAGGTCATGTATTTCCGCGAAGAATTTTTTCTCGGAACTCCCTAGAAGACTTTTCAACAAACTGAAAAAACGAGCATCTTTTAGATAACCCCATCAAAACTGACGTAGCCAAAGTGTTCAAATTGTAGATTATGGTCATGTGTCTTATTGTAATAAACAGTGTTCATTTTTATGAGGAAAACATGTATACTCGTAGAGAATGTTTTCATAAAAACAGTCTCCAAATTTTCCAAGTTTTTTTGCTGATAATTTGCAGAGTTCATAAAAAATGTTCTTTCCAGAAAATATGACACACAATATTGTACACAATAACCTGTAATCAGAATTTAAAAATATTTAAAATTGTATGAAAAATAAGCAATTTACTAAATGTTTCACTGCGCATTCGCGTATGCTATCAAAATAAAACTTGTACACTGTGTTGATGTATGTATACACTATACTAAATGTATACAACTTTTGTGAGCGGCTCAAAAGCAGCTTGAAAATTCTGAAAATTATCGTCGAACAATAAGCTCAACAAAGAATAGCCCATTTTTCTCAAAATGAAGCAAAAATATGGAAGATTGTATCCAAAAATAATAGGGTAGATGTGCCAGTAATGGACCACCTCGCACTTTTTGGTTTATAAAAAAATAATAAATAATAGTTAAGCTTTTATTATTTTTTTCTGAACTCCACCTTACATGCTTTATAAGCTGGATTATTTTTTTTACACTTTTCGTCTAAACAATTAGGAAGCAGAAAATAAAGTTTCACAGTTTTTCTGTTTTTCACTGAAAATCTTAATGAACATGCTAAGAGCTGACTTTACTTACTTAGTTTATATCTTTTTTATTTTTCCGTAAAAATTGAATGTTTTTATTTGGTTAGAAATATAAAACATTGAATTTAATATACCAATGGCCATTTACAAAATTTCATTTATTTTTAAGATTTTTGGAGGAGTGGTCCATTACTGGATTGCTTATTTCGTGATTTTACAGTAATGGACCACCCAAGTGACCAATACAAAAAGTGTAATTTCAGTAGAGATAAAATTTTTTGATTTTAACTGAAAAGCTAAATAATCAAATTTAATACTTAAATTTTACCTATTAGAATTTAATAAAGGCAATTTCTTTATAAATAGCTGTTTTTAAAAAGTCATTCAAAATTGGTACAAAAAACAAGATGAACATTTGACAAAATCTAGATTTGCCGTTACAAGAGAAGTTGTCTTAAGTTGGTTCAGAAATGTAAAATCATATTTGGAAGAAGATATTGATATTTTCTTCCGAATTCTAAAGCATACAGAGAGAATTTTCAATAAGGTTAAAACAAAGTTTCTTTTGTGCTCTTAAAACAAGGTAAATTTTGGGACCAAATCAGTTAAAGATGTGTATTATGTAGTACCAAATAACGAAAAAGAACAAATCACTGTTATGGGATGTTTTTCAGCAAATATTGAGATTGTTCCATTTGTGATAATATATCCATATAAGCATCTCTGAAGGGAAATTGTGGAATCAATCTGTGCCAAATTGATGGGCTATATGATTATTTGAAAATGGTTGGATAGTGCAAGAACATTTATTTTAAATGCATTCTAAAATTCCATATTGAATAGTTTGGACTATCGGAAAGTGATGATAAAATTGAAGATCTCTTATTTATATTTCATAGTTGCACAGCACATCATTTAGATAATGATATGAATGAAGATTGGAGATTTTTTTTTTTAATGCCTTATTTTACCTAAACTTGATTTCAGTAAAACATTGTCTTTATCTTATATTTCCTTTAAATTTAAATATTTTGTTTTATATCTTTACAATATAAATCCTTTAATGTTAGTTAATAATAAACAGTTAATAATATCATTAATATTTTGTTTTATATCCATATTATAAATCCTTGATTATAATAAATCCATAACTTAAATTTAAATATTTTGTTTTATGTTTTTTCATTATAAATCCTTTAATGTAATGAATTTCTAACTTAAGTTTTAATTTTTTTTTTTTTTTTATTATGCTTTCATCAAGTTCCGGAGCAAAATACAATTGAAACAAGTTGGAAATTGCAGGTGAAGCGTAGCAAATGCGCTGCGTTCGTACGATAACGAAGTTTTAAAAATAAACAGATCTTCCTGATAT
Source organism: Maratus speculifer (assembly GCA_964019185.1). Lineage (NCBI taxonomy): Eukaryota > Metazoa > Arthropoda > Arachnida > Araneae > Salticidae > Maratus > Maratus speculifer. Next base: position 102,149,016 of record OZ025293.1, read on the forward strand.
AGTAGACAATACTTCGGATACAGTACAGTGGTTGAACTCTTTGTGTTCCTATAAACATACAGGAAGTAATTTTCATTACACCTCAGCAACGTATATCATATTAACAAAATGTGGCACAGTTTAATATAATTGAAACATGCCCCAAACAATGTTTCCCTGTATAGCATTATGTAGTGAAATACTTTTGTGTGGCCTTGTATTTTAATAATGAATATTCTTTGCATCTCAGATTGTACAGAATTTATATTTTAGTATATATATGTCATAGGTTCATGTCAATTTTATTATGTTTGAATGAGTGTAACACCATTAAAATGCATTTGCAACTTTTTCCCCCATTGATTGTAACGTAACGGAATACGGTCCCTATAATTGATCGATGCATCTGATTATCATAAGATCTGAAATGACTCGACAAAATTATGTAATAATTATATGTTTTAAATTTCAAACTATTAAAATGCATTTTAAACTTTTTTTCGCCATTGACCGTAATGTAACGGAATCCTTTTGATTTTCCCTGTAATTGATCTATTTATCCGATCTTCATAAAATTTGAAAGGACTCGACAAAATTATGTAATAATTATGTATTTCAAATTACAAACGATTTGGTTGGATAGTTTTTGCGTTGTTATATGCGGACAAACGGACAGACAGACGGACTGAACGACAACAAAAGGTGCTACGTATTTACATAATTACGAACGCACCTAAAAACAATTATCTGTTATTTTTTGTAGGGTGGCCCATTACTGGAACATAGGTGGTCCATTACTGGGCTTTTGGGTGTTTAGACATATTTCTATTATTTCAAATTAAATTTTTATTTCTATTGGGAAATGTAACTATGGGATTAGTTAAATATTGTTGAAAGATTAATCTAATATGAAAAAAATTGGAATACAATAATTATAACTATTGATAAAAAATTATATTTTAGAGAAATTCCTTAAGGGGGTCCATTACTGGCACATCTACCCTAGTACATATAATATTGTGTATGTTATATTGACACTGGGTATATGGATACAGCCCCTTTCCTTTTTGCTTCATTTTGGGAATAACTAATTTTTAACAGACTTCAAAGAGGAGGTTATGATTTCGACCTGTATGTATTTGTTGTTCACGCATAACTTTTGCAAATATGAACCGATTTTGATAATTCTTTTTTTGTTTGAAAGCATATGAGGCCCATGTGGTCAAATTCGAATTTCATAAAAATCTGATAATTATAACTTTTTTAAAAATAAAAACTTTAAATTTCAAATTCATTTTGAAGCAATCGACCAAATAGAAGTGTTCCTTTTGCATGCTTTTATGTTACACTTACATAGACACACGATCTTTTCACTCATAAAAGTTTGAAGTTTTTGCTGCATCGTCACTCCACCGCTTTTATGGAATATCTCTATTTTGACCAATGAGAATTCACCATAATAAAATGAAGTAATTATTTTCTATAAAAGCGATGGATAGACGATAAAGTAAAAGTTTCAAACTTTTAACAGTGTTCTAAGTGCAAAATCCTAACTGGACGAGGGCCAGGATTTACATAAATTTTGCGCTGTTTGCGAAACGAGATTTATTAACAAGAGAATTTATTTAAAACATTGAAAATTTTTCTAAAACTCAGGCTTCTGATTCGTTAATCTGGTTTCGCTAACACCGTAAATTCTACCTGGATTCCGGACAAGTTCTCTTATGCAAGAAACCGGAAATATAGCATCTAGGGGATATAGTGGGGAAATCGGCTATCTCAGGGCGTGTTCAGAGCAACTTACAAATGTAACCAATGTTACCGACAGATTGTAGGACAGTACGAAAGCAAATTGTGGCATCACTTCGCTTTGATTTTCATTTCGTACTTGTCTACAATCGATAAGTGGTCGGTGAGTAACCGGTAAGTTGTGCTGAACACACCCTCTGTAATACTTAAGAAAGTGCTAAAATGTTCTATTCTTTAAATGTGCAACAATGCTAATGAAATTTATAGATAGAAGCGACATCTGCAGGACATTTTCTAAAAATGCAAGAATTAATGCTAGTCTAGATAATGTATCACGAAAATGCCGCTGCGATCGACACTTTGGAATTCAGTAGCATCGTTGCACATCTAAAGGATAAAAATTTTTAGCACTGCTTGCATTGTAAAAAATTGAACCCTTTTGCTGCATCGTCACTCCATCGCTTTTATAGGAAACGATTACTTCGCTCTATTATGGAGCATTCTCATTGGTCAAAACAAAGAAATTCTATAAAAGCGATGGAGTAACGATGCAGCAAAAGGGCCAAATTTTTTACAGTGTCGATAGCAGATTTTCACTCCATGTATTCCAGACTCTCTCCTTCGAACAATGAAAAGTTCTCAAAAATGAAGGCTTATGATTGGTCAATCTTGTTTTGCTTAACAGCGAATAATCCTTCTGGATCCTAACCACTGTTGCAGGGATGCTAGTTTTTTTTCAAAGTACGAAATCTTAGCTGGAACAATTCTCGTATCCACCAAAGTGAAAGATCCACATCGATCCAGACATGAGAATTCGTTATCGAAAAGCTGAAAATTCATCTCTAAAGAGCCTTACACGTTAAAGCAAGAGTGTCTGTGTATCAGGGTGCTTGTTATGCCGGATTCACAAAGTGATTAAAGTACATTGCTATGTGCTAGATTTACATTTGGGCAAATATAAATGACGAAAAATTTTGAAAAGATTACCATTAAAGTTAAGCTAGTTAACTTCTTTCACCCATAAAACAAACTCATTCAGGCGACTACCGCCAAGTTCTGGAATAAAAATTCTTAAATTTTCTGTTCTTTGGAAAACCGCGTTTATCAAAGAACATTCTTAACTTCAAATATTGTTACTTTCATATAGACGCATGTTGAATCATGGTGTGATTTTGATAATATCTTCCTTTTTAGTTTTTATGACTGAAAAGGGTATTTTAATACATACGAACATTTAGAATTACTTTGCTATGCATTGAATCATAAAAGCATATTGACGCGCTCTGATTGTGTACGCGTACTTTAAATTGTAAAATATCTGACCCTTTTGCTGCATTGTCACTACCCCGCTTTTATAGAATATCTCACTTTTGATCCATGAGAATGCTCCATAATAGGCTGAAGTAATCGTTTTCTATATTAGCGGTGGAGGGACGATGCAGCAAAAGGTTCAAGTTTTTAACAGTGTACCCTGTTTAAAATATCTTGAAAAATTACCTCTGTTTTTAAAGACTATCTATTTTCTGACCAATGAAAACGCACCATAGACATTTTTAGATCGCTCTCATTAGTCAGAAAATAGTCTTTTAAACCAAAGGTAATTTTTCACAATAATTTTAACGTATACTAATGGACTGTCAGCTTTTCAATGCCCATTTACGAAATCTGTAGATTACAATGTGGACCTTAAGGCACTACACTAGTCTCAGAAAAAGACTCGGATGTTAGTGTAAAGACTATGGGTGTGTTCTTTTCAAATATCTCGCTCAAATTTTAATATATTTACATGATTTTTTTTTTGCATAGGATAATCGAGGATGATCTACAACCGGCCTAATTTTTACTTCTTCGATTTTGCTTATGTATGTTTTATATAATGATAGTTTCAATTTCAGAATCGTTTAAACCGGTTTTGAAATTTAAAATAATTTTTAAAAAAATGTGAAACCAAAATTGAAAAAGTTAAAACTAGGTCGGTTGTGGAATATCCTTAGCTATCCTATGCAAAAAAAAAAAAAAAAAAAAAAAAAAAAAAAAAAAAAATCACGTAAAAATTTTAAAATTTGAGCGAGATATTTGAAAAGAACACACCCATAGACTTCACATTATCATCCGGGTATTTTTCTGTGCCTAGTCTGCGGCCTTAAAGCTTGCTGGATGCGATAAATTTCCGAAATGTTAAAGCTTAAATGGACAAGTTCTCGCATCCACTAAAGCGGAAATAGACATCGATACCAATCGACATCCTTAAGTTGTTGAAAAGATGAAAATCTTTTAGTATATATTTTGCTCCGGAAGAAAAAATTACCTCTACACATCAATGCAAAATAAAGTGCATAGATATGTGTAGCAAAATTATCTTTAGATTCAGATTTGGTTACCGGATTAGACGCCAGAATGATTTCAGATTTTGTTCATGTAGGATTCCTCGATGTGAATAGACGACACATGGAGCACAGTATACGATTGATTGAAAAGATTCTTTACAAAAATGAGTCATCAAGGGGGTCCTTGTGGCCTAGTGGTTAAGACACCACGCTGCTAATCTCTTGAGAGCGTAGGAGATTGTGAGTTCGAATCCCACTGGCTCCGTTGCACACACTCTTTATGTGAAGCTCCCGGTTGTACTTTTCTTGTGTCGTAATATCTCCTTGTGCTATCTTGTCGTTGTATGTACACGAATTTGTAAAATAATATGGATTATGCATTTATGTATGTGTAGAAATAAAGGATCATTCGGCGTACAATCGAATTCTACCAGGAAATCATCATCAAATTTTATAATAGAAAATGCCTAGCATTGAGATACATTGTTAAAAATTTAACTTTTGATGCATCGTCAGTCCATCCCTTTTATATAATATCTCATACATACACTGTAAAAAATTTTACCCTTTTGCTGCATCGTCACTCCCCGGCTTTTATAAAATATCTCTCTTTTGACCCATGAGAATGCTCCATGATAGGCTGAAATAATCGTTTTCCATAAAAGCGGTGGAGTGAGTTTTAAATTTTTAGTTGGGACAAAAGCCTCCGTGAAAAAAGTATTTGGGCATCGAATGCTGTCACTCTCTTATAGATGATGCAGCCAAATACAGGTTATGATTTTCGGATTCCTCGTCGAATCATTTCCGATGCCTTTACTGTATTTATAGGAATTGGTTTGGTTTGGTTTATTTTTGTCTTCCGATTATCTACGCTATTGATATAGGACCAGGGGGGAGTGCCCTTCGTGGGGGTCTTTCTAAGGGAGCCTAACCCGTATTTACACAAGGTTCGAAGAAAACCACGAAAACTCCGAACGGTTAGGCCGACAGCCGCGATTGGATTCGAACCCAGCACCTGCCGTCTACCAGTTGAGAAGTCCGTACCTCTCGGCCACTGGTGGGGCGCATTTATAGGAATTAGATTGTTGTTGTTTATCTATTGAATCATAGAGAGATTTTTGTTAAAATCTTTCTTTTTGCTTTTTCTGACTGAAAGGGGAGTACTTTTGACTACACTAGAAAAGCATTTTACTATTCATTGATACATGGAGTCATTTTGCTGTTTACTCATATATGGAAGCGCTTATGTGTAAAGGACACTTTACTTGAGGCATTGTCACCTTTCGATAACCAATTCCGATGTCCGTACGATTAGATGTTGACTTTAAGATTTCATGAATGCGGTAGCTTTTCGTCGTGCCAGATCTGAAGAAGTTACCACATCCAAAAAACCTAAAGATTCACAACGATACTAACCGATATTGTAAGTGTCTTTTGAAAAGTTGACAATCAAACAGTGACAAATAAAGCGAATACATCAGAACTCAGCAAAGTGCGTTCATTAGTAATGCGTTGCAAAGAGCCATCATATGTCAGTACACATAATTATGTATTACGGTATAAATAACTAAAAAGTAGGAAATAAATTTAACTTTTTCAAAAAAATCTATAACCGACTCAAAAAAAAAAGCGCTAAAAAGAATTAAATAATTCTATAAAATTCTCTAATGACAAATCGTTATCAATAACCACACATTGACTATCATATACCGGTATAAAACGGTTAAATTTAATATATAGAATTTAATATCCACCAAACATAGGTTTTCCAGAGAATATTTTTTACAAGAGATTAATTTACATATTTTTGATTTAATTTTTGAATATATACATATAAAAAGTAAGGAATTACTTTTTGAAGTTGGTGCCAAACTATCTTTAGTAAGAATTGTGGATATATTATGTCTAGTACCATAAATGAAATGGGGAAATCATTATCGATTATGATTGTTTGGCACCAACTTCAAAAAGTAATTCCTTACATTTTATATGCATATATTCAAAAATTAAATCAAAAATATGTAAATTAATCTCTTGTAAAAAATATTCTCTGGAAAACCTATGTTTGGTGGATATTAAATTCTATATATTAAATTTAACCGTTTTATACCGGTACATGATAGTCAATATGTGGTTATTTGATAATGATTTGTCATTAGAGAATTTTATAGAATTATTTAATTCTTTTTAGCGCTTTTTTTTTTTTTTTTTTTTTGAGTCGGTTATAGATTTTTTTGAAAAAGTTAAATTTATTAGCTTATTCTATCGTCGACAATTTTCAGAATTTTTAAGCTATGCTTTTGTGATTTTCACAGAAGTTACTCTATTATATTTAGCTAACACATTATGAACATTATAATTTGATTGCATAACGCGCAAGCGTTGTGAAACATTATTTAGTAAACCTACTTTATTTTCCATATAATTTTTATTATTTTTTAAAATTCTGATTACAGCGTATTATGTGCAATGTTGATTGTTACATTTTCTGAAAAGAATATTTTATACATATAATACATTAAGAACTCTGCAAATAATAAGCAAAACACTTGGCAAAATTTGGTACTGTTTTTATGAAAATTTTAATTTCTCTACAAGTATACATGCTATCCTAATAAAAATGAACACAGTTTATTACAATAAACCACTTAATCATAATCTACAGTTTGAACACTTTTGCTGCATTAGTTTGGACAGGTTTATCCAATAAGTTATTCGTTCTTTTTCAGTTTATTGACGATCCCCTATGGGGTTTGGAAAAAAAACTCTATGCAGAAATATGACCTGTACTGATCTGTTACGCCCGCAATTTCAGGATATTCCTCATTTCTGGCAAGATCTAGACTATTACATCAATAAAGCTAAGCAAAAACATTTAACTTGGCTTCCTATCTTCAATCCCCCACCCCAGCACAAATGTAACATAGGTGTTGGGTGCACCTATACCCCGGGTTCATTCCATAACTAAAACCCAAATAATGCTATCTTGTAGGGGCATCTAATTTAGTAGGACCTCGTAATCGGTCGGCCTAGTCAGGTAATTGACAACTCCGGAATACACAGTTATCAGGTTGTCATTGATAAAGAAAATAAACTGGACATTGTGTTGATATTTTTAGTAGATTACCCAACCTATGGCCCTATTAAATAGCTAAGAGACAAAATAAGATTTAAAATACATTAAAATTAAAATTCCCCGTACTTAGCTATCCAACCCTACAAAATATACTTAATCACTATTAACTTAGACGAAAAGAAAAAAAAATAGAATTTTATTAGATATGCAAGTATGGTTGGCTACTGAAAAAAAAATAAAATAGACATTAAAAAAAACTCTCATAAATGACAACTAAGTGTTCTAATAAACATAGCTCCTCTATTAAATATACTCATATTAATAATATCATTACAAAAAGATCAACAGGTGAAACGTACTCCTTAAGTAAAAGGTTACACCTACAGCCAAAATAAGCTATATTTTATATTTAAGTTTGGCATATCGCTCAAGTTGACTCAGTCTCCTGGCCAAGATATTTCTTAAATTGCATTTATAAATTGGCATATATATACATATTGAAGAACATTATAAACAAAAAGAACAGTACCTGATACTCATCTGAACATAAGAAGCATCACCGATACCTGGCCTGTTGTATATCCATTCAGGGGCACATTTCTGTATTTCACAAACCAAAAGGCCAAGCCTCAATGGTTAGCACTGGGAATTTTGGGCGAAAAAATAAACCAAGCTGCACCATAGAAAAATATATAAAAAACTAAACATCCTCAGCAGCTCGTTCCTCTTCCTCTATCTGATCTCTTTTTTTTCTCGAGCCCGAGGAAAACTCACTGTGAGCCCAAAATTTGCATAAAGAGTCCTGACTGGTGAGAGAACATTAACATACACATCATAATTCTACTCACTAGCCAATCGGCTCTCCTTGCCCACGCTCCCCCGTGCAACTAAGGGTCAGAGGGCCCCCCTTATACTCCGGGGCCCTTCACCCCTCGTATTCCCCACGAGACCAGCTGGGCCCCACACATAGCCATTACTCGGCCATAAAACATGGGGTCATAAAAGACCTACTTTTTTTTTGTACTCACTATCAGGGTACGACTTTTATGACTTTGTATTACAATAGGTCATATATCTATACCTCGTACTCTGCAATTAAGTCTTCCTGAATACAAAAAACAGATACACAATACTGCCCTTGTAAAAACCTAACTACTAACAATAATACTATACATTTAAAAGACACTTACATTAAAAATATTCAAATAATAATAATAATAAAAACGTATGTAATAAAACAGCAGTGAATCTATATACAATTATTCTTTTACGTTTGAAGCACCCTAAAATGTTGGAATCACACCAACACTCATGTATTTTTCTAGATATTTAACAAAACATCTAAAATTGCAAATGACTGGTCACCTTTGGCCATATAGTGCAGCAATAAATTTGAGTTAAGGCTGGTAGCTTTATTCTGGTTAAGCTTAGCATAATAAAGTGTGTTTGGGTAGAGTGATGGAATGTCATCTTTGAATTAAAGTGTTAAAACACATTTCTAATAGTAATCCTTTGGCCATATAGTGTATTTGAAAAAATTGAATCGTCAAGAAAAATTAAAAATTTTTAGAAATGCGTATAAATGATTCAAAAATATTGGTTTTTGGCACCTGTTTAATTTTATATAACACAGTCGAAACATAAAATGTAACATTAGAAGGGGACTGTTTAAGAAACCGAAACCTTTCTCCCGAAATTATTTATAATTTGCGTAAAACACCTACGCATATTTCTCCAGAATCGAATCGAATTCGTGAAGCACCTAAAGTGCTTCAGAATTAATGCTAATCTCGTAAAGGATTTCCGTATCCTAATAGTGAAAACCTGGCTCATTTACAAAGGGTAAATAATTAGGGTGTGTGAAGTTAACCTGTGTCTGACTCAAAACTGAAGATTAGTTTTGAAATTGCTCCTAAATGAAACCCGAACCGAACCATACAAAAATAATTTTAATTTGCAGTTTTTTTGGACCCTACATCTCTCAATCCAAAACTTTCCAGAACCAGAAATTCTTAAATATGACCCAAAACTCGAGATGAAGGAAAATACCTATTTTAATGAAATTGTGTTAAAAATATAGCCAGTTAAAATGTCTCTAATATCAGTCTTTTGTAGAACAAGTAAGAAAAATCATCCTTTAAGCGTAGATTATGAAACTTTCCAACAGCTCCTGAAATTGTTAACAAAACTTCGTTATTTAAGGAAATAAAATTGCTGTATATAGCCAAATATGAATTCCAATACTTTTGAACAGCCCTGTGTTTGATCTTTTGGTTGATATACATACTATATAATGGGAAAATTTAGTTTAACAAGAAAATGCCTAACAAATTGAAATTTCTCTTTCATTAATTTATACTAATAATAAAGAAAATAAAATACTTCAATACTTTTGTTAAGCCCTGTAATTTCCCTAGTACTTTTATTGCACGCCAGAGTTTAGCTAAAATTTATTTTAAACTAAAACACTCTTAAAACTACTGAGATCACATTCTCAGAAATTTTCATTCATAGTCGTCCATGTATCCAATTCTTTGCATGGTTCTGTATATCATTTTATCTATATTCTACAAACATTTCTTAATAAACTGAATGCAGTTCAGCGTAAAAATGCATAGCCTATTTAAAAACCACCTTTAAGTAATTTATGCTCATATTAAGTAACGTTTGCGAGCTCTTTTGTGTATCCCTTGGAAATCAACTATAGCATTTATTCACAATATAATATGCATAGATTTATTTAAACTTAAAAGCATATCATAATTAAAATGCATTTTATCATCCATCAGCCATCGTCGGATACATATACAGTTCTTCGGAAAGAATATACTATTTGAAATCTTTTGTGTGTCTCTGTAAATGCTATGCACTTCATATTATGCGTGACTATATCGTATAACTTATAACCTCAGCGACATATATCAGTTTTATTATACATGAAATAGTTTAATATAACTAAAATATCTCGCACAGAATTCCTCTCTTTACCATTATGTAATGGAATTCTTTTGTGTGGCCTTGTAAATAAATAGCTATTTTTTTCACCACATATAGTAGACAATCCGTATTTTAGACACATCGTAAATGCATGTAAATTTTAATATTTTTGACAGGGCAACATCATTAAAATTCATTTGAAACTATTTTTCCCCATAGTCTGTAATATAACGGTAAACTTTTGACTTACCCTGTAAATAAAAAAATTCTTGTTAGAAACGTCATTTGAAATTGGGTTCATGCTAGGATAAACTTCAATAACGTCCAAAAATTTCAGGACAATCCAAATATATTTATGGGAGATAGAGTACGGCCAGACAAACCGAAAACATCGTTGATGGAAATTGTTAAAAAAGTGTGTGCATGTACTTATATGCATATTTTATATATTTAATAATTTGGATTTCTTTTGATAAATCTGATAAAATTCCGGCATGAACCCGAAGAAACTAATCAAACTTAATTCGTAAAATAAGTATAACCAAATATAGTTGGGTATGGTTTAAACTCTGAGTACACAACCTAAAGCAGATGTCTAATTTGAAGTACTCCATGGTATATATATTTATTCTCTGAAACTTCATTAAAGATTCACTACCCAACCATTTTTTTTTTTTCCGTATAAGCGATGCCGTGCACAGATCATTTATAGATTTTGTTGAAAAATCATTACATTTATAAGAATTAAAATTTCATATTTTAAATAATGTAAAATGTTGACACTGAAAGAAAAGGAAAAGTTTCAAAAATTTAAAAGTTCTATTTCGCTATTTTTAAATTTACAAAGGGCAAAAAATAACTTGTCTTGAAATCTAGTATATTTTTCCGATTTTTCCACTGTATTCTAAATAGTACCTTTTTCTTCGCACAAAATATCCAGTTTATCTATTTTTTAGTTATTCAAACAAAAACGTTTTTTCTATTGTTAATATGGTATAATGGATTATCATTGTTTGAAAATATACTCTACTAGAGATGCAGCGGAAGTCAGTTTGGTGAATATCCGGCATAACTTATACCTGGATATCCGGCACCAGTATGTTTTAATCTCTCATTTTGCAATTTTTATTTAGCTTTAAAGAAGTTAACTATGTGTTTACATGCTATTAATGTTATTTTCTTTTCAATTTTAATTTTATATATATATATATATTTACAATAAGGTATTAATGCCAATATTATAAATTCTTTATAAATCATTGGTTATAATAATATAAGCTAAAGAGTTCAGAAATAATAAAAAAAAATTCTGAGAACAGAACAACAAGCTTATAATTAACTGTTTACTTTGGAAAGAGAATATGTAATACCTTTATCTTCCCCTTTCTGTATTATAAAGGACAAATATAACAGTGCGTAATGCAGGCATCAGTTTGATGGCGTCCACAGTAGATATTTAAATTTTACTTTTATTAACTTTTACTTCAATTTTTTTAATTTCTGAATTTGGAACTTTTTCGCTTTTTACAGCACGAATTGAAACAAAAAATGACTTTCTAATGCAATTTGTTTAAAAAACTATATCACAGCTTGCTCATTTTATTATTTTTTTAACATTAATTTTCAAGCATGATTTATTTTTTAAATTTATCTGTCATTTGAAGACAGACGATTACTAATTCTATGTTAATATAAATAAAATACTTCAACATTTGTTTCCTAGCTTATATTCCATAACGAAATACTTTATCAATCTAAAAGTAAAATATAAATAAAACAAATTTAACGCATTTAAAACACTGAAATTATCAGAATAAAAAACTAGCAATCTTTGATTTCTTGGATTATTGGTATGAGATTAAAAAAAAGTATTGTTTTTAATAAATTTCAAAATTTTATTTTGTTATGTCAATACTATTTTAAATATAAAAGCAATTGTTGACATCATTTGCGAAAAACCTAAAGAATATTAATTAAATGTAAAAGATCTATTATAAAGATCTGGTTTTCAATTAAAAATAACATAATTCTTTAATCTGGGAAGGAATTCCTTGTTTAAGAATATATTTTCAACTGTTAACTCTCCTTATTACTCATTGATTTAATATATATTTTTTTAAAATTGTCTTTTGATAACAGAAAACTTGTTCTTGCCTGTTGTTACTAACTTAACTGAATTGCATAAGAAAATTAATACATTAATATATTTTAGTAATAGTATATAATTTTCGTGAGAAAAAAATTAACTGAATGCATACAAATATAGCTATATATATATATTTCATATCTTTATCTTCCATATTTTCCTTGAACATTTTATACATCAGTTAGCCTTAAAATTGTAAGAACAGAAAACTGCATCCCTCCCCCTGCCTTTCTCACTCTGTTGCTGATATATAGTGTATGAGCAGTTATAATACAGTTGTTTGAATGTTTTTACAGGTTGAGAAATACAATACCATGAATATAAATAATTTTAAATTTTATAAATTATTGCATTGTATTTTGCAAAATTAAATTATCAACTTTGTAATCTGGTAATTTTAACAATGAATTAGAACAATAAAGGCATAATATGGCCTTATGGTTTCAGGCCGGATGTATTGCCGGATAATCATAATATCCGGCTACTGCCAAATATCTGGCATACTGGCCTGATCAGCCGGATCCAGTATGTTTGCCGGATATCCGATGCATCCCTATACTCTACTATTTCATTGCCTGATTAAAATTTTGATTATGCAATTTTAAAATCAAAATTGTTCCCATCAATTTTTTTCTTTACATATTTTTAAATCTCCATACATTTGTAATATGTAGTATAAAGTGATTAAAATATTATTTCATCATAAAAGCTATTATTGCATTGCATGGCATTTTTCTCTCCGCTATTTAGAGCTCATGATGCATACAAAAATCTATAACATTGACAAAAAATCGATGCTAAACGAACAAAAAATCGAAAAATCACATCGAAAATCGCACTAAAAATCGCATTGAAAATCGCTGAAATTGAAAATTTATAGCAGACAACATTTTGGAAATTAGGTTGAAAGTTTGAAACAATTTTCTTTTAATCATTGTCAAAAAACAGCTGCAAAATGTAAAAAAAATATTAAAAATCGCATCTGTAAAATTTTAAAGATTTTAAATTTTGTGCACCAATTGAAACAAGGGTCAGACCAAAGGGTTTTTTTTTTCCATAAAAACTCAGATGATGATAAAAATTTAATAGTATTAAAATGAAAACGTAACTGATTTATTTGCATGCTTCAATTTGCAATTATTTTAACCGATTGGTTTAATTGCATGATATATAGCTAAATAATTAGATTTATTGTTCAATCTAATTATAATCAAACTCATTTTAGTTTCAACTTGCTATTAACTTCTAATTTGATTTGCATAAAAAACAATTTTTAATGTTCTGTTTCCGGGAAAATGTTTTATTAATGCATTCAAATCACGAAATCAAGCTGCTTAATAATAAACAAAAGTAACAGTAATTCGAATAAAACTGTACCAAGTTCAATTGTATCTTAAAATCATGATAAACATGATCAATCGAAAAATATTTATTACAAGAAATTCTTTACTTCTGTTTTTATTTTTCTTAAAATTAAAATAAGTTCTCAGTTTTTTCGAACATAGCAAATTAAAAGAATGTGTTTAAACTGAATAAAATAACTTGTTTCAATTATATGTATTATGAAATTAAAAGTATTGAAATCTGAAGAAGTTCTTTATTTTATGCAATGTTTTAACTGCAAACCACGGTGAAATAACATTTTGTCATACTATACTCTCTGCTTGATAACATTTACGGGAATAAATGAACAAAAGCACTGTGTCTTTGCTCTCAGCAAAAAAATGGGGTTGCTGTTAGCTACGAATATGACGTCGCAAACAAAAAAGGTTGCTTACCATTAAATTCACCTTCACGCCAGCTGTTACTCTGGCGATAAGGCGCTGAAAACATGAGCTTTTCTGAAAAAGCTACCTGGAGCAAAGTTGAACAGTTTTAAGAAGGCCTGGCAACGATAAGAAATCGTCTGATTGGCGATCACGGTGGTCTGCTGGTTACTTATGCCATTTTAATAGCAGCCCATCTTTACTTTGAATTCTTTGTTTTCCAGTTGCTCACAGTGGATTTGCTTTTATGACTTGACACTCCACTATTCACCACCTATTCATTACAATTACAGTATGAGAATGAAATACTTTGTATTTTTACCGTCTGAAAAAAATCTACCGACTGGAAATTTTTTTAAATAAAATCACTTAAATTTTGCAGTTACAGAAAAACCGCTGGATCTACAGTCAGGCATTTAAAATATTATTTACCTTTAAAAAATTGTGACCAAAAACTGTTAGATGGCTATTTTGTATCCACGCTCGATTGTGGTCCTTACACTGTTTGAAAGTAGACTGTATTATAGAGATAAAACTTACTTACTCTAAAGATGGGAAGTATTTTAGAGCTATAATATGTGCCCTCTATTTACTTTGACTCGATGTAGTTTCAAATAAAAAAAATACTTACCTCTTTGCAATCAACGTTTTAATAAATATCAACCTAGCTTTCTTTTTAAGATTTTTTTTTTAAGAAAGTCCATTTATATTCCGAAGGCAGTTTCCCGTTTGGGTTTTAACTAACATGGTATTGAACTTACCTTACGGCATACTATAATAGCGCTTCTGTCCAAATAAAAGTTTCCTAATGGTATTCTAATCTTTAAATTTTTAACGATATAAAGAACAAAGATGCATTATATTGATCATTGTTGTATAAAACTGAAACATTATAATATTCATATGAATTGAAAAACAAACGAACAAGTATTAATGTAGTTCATTTTCTTAATCAAGAAAACGAATCTTTGTGTTACCCTGTATAACTATCATATTTTATACGCACTGGTTCATGTAATCTTTAGAATTTTGTCATCCAAAACATAACTGAGTACACATTCTTGCCACAAAGGTTATGGTATTGTTCATGATATGTTACTTATTTACTTTGTTATTCGAGAAGCATTTTGTATTTCACATTAGTTAATTGGGAGCAGAATTAATATTATGTAATCTAGTTCTATATTTTATTAACAGTCTGCATTTTTTTCCAGGAGTTTTTCCTTTTTTTACACGTAGAAAATAGATATAATTTTTCCTCAATACCAGATGTTGTCGATGTTGCACCTTTTTTAGGGTTTCGTTCATCTGGCGAAACCCTATTTGTCTCTGTTGAATGTCTGTCCGTTAGTCGCAAAATCCATACACAAAAACGGTACAAATCAGACTTCAAACTCTGTGTACTTACAGTTGAATGCTTCGTGTCACACAACAAAACATAAAATTTAGAGAGTCTACTATTTTAATTGGATTAATTTTATCAATGTCATCCGTTCATTTTTTACGATTTAAATTTTAAAAGCGAACCTAAATTTCAACGTTTGTTGTGTAACATCATAGTTTAGAGCCGAAGCATCTCGGTAGTAAACAGAAGGTTTGTAGTTCGAATCCCGATGTTGGAATTTGAAATTTTTTATGTTAAGATGAATTTAATTAGAAGAAATTTTCGTATTTTTGATCAATTTAAGGGTTTATATTATTGGGGTTTTGTTCATCTGACATTCATAATATTTTTTGGTATTCAGTTTTCTTTCTATTTTAAAAACTTTTACGATTTGAAATGATTCAGCAGTTAAAATTTAATTTTAAACAATTTTTTTCGCTTTTTAAAATTTAAAATTTTATTTATCTCCCTTTTTTTTTCAAATTTTCAAAAAAATTAGAATTTTGGATTTTTTTTAAATAATTTGATTTGAACATTTTTAATTTGATTAAAATAAATAACTTCCTTTTATAATTATTTTTAAATTTAATTTATTGGTGCTACCCTCTATATAAGAATTTAATAATTATAAATTAACAATTCGGACTTATTAATTAAAGTATAATTTTTTTTTTTAAAGAAATACTAAACGAAACCCTTTGTGCGATCTACGATCAGACTTATCCAATTGTGTTCATGTTTTCCCGCGAAATTAGCAATTCAAGAAAATAATAATGGAATTTATTTTCTCAAAACTGTTTATTTTGTTAAGTATCAATAATTCATGTAATAGAGCACAGTCTTGATTGTAAGAAGCATGTAAGAGTAACCTTAAAATTTCCTTGCAAAATTAGTTTTTGCGTGTGGACTTGACGTACTAATGAAGTTTGTAATTTGTGAACATATAACTGAGTAGTTCATATAGCTATATTTATAAATTTAGCACATATAGTCAGTCACAAAAGTCTACCATACGTACATGAATATAGAGATTTCATCAAACTCTTCGAATTTACAAGCAAAAAAGCGCATTAATCTATTATTCTAATCTGAACAAATGCTTCTGAATGCTTTGTAAAAGCGTTACTGGTAAAATTTGTCTATTTACTCCAAACAGCATGACACAAAAGTCTGAGTACGCTTTATTAGTTAATAAAATTTGTATATGAATATCTTTTGCTTTCACTTTTCAATTTTACCAGACACGTGAAGTTAATTACGCTGATCTTCATATGCCAAAAAAATCCGAATACTTAATTGTATGTAAACGGTTGTATATTATGTGAAAGATGAGTCAGGAAAAATAAACATACTTATAACTGCATAATCTGGTCATAAAATTAAGAAATTAAAATAAATCTTATGGCAAGAAAGCCGAAATTACAGGAAAAAGCCACACTACTGTACTAAGTATACTTATAAGATACGTAGAAATGTACTCAACAAAATTTTAAAAAATTAAATACCCATGTATCTTTAGTACTTATTACCAAAAATAAAATACACAGGTACTCGCTTAAGTCCTATGCTTTAGTTATGAATAAATCTAATAATTTCAGATTTAGTGTTTTTTTAGACACTTTGATGGCAAAGCTTTTCTTTACAAAGCTTTTTAGTTAATGTATAATTTACATGATCTGATTATTTAAATTTTTAAAAATTGTTTACACCTTTTTCAAACAGGACTTGCTACACCATATTAAAAAACACAAACTTTTGAGGATCACAGATCCAACTGGTCCCCCCCCCCCATTTTTATGGGGCAACCGGACTCACAAAGAAAGGAAAATTACACATATATATATTTTTTTATTAAAAACTATAAAGATATCTCGTTAGACATTGATATCTAATATTCCATGAAAAAAAGCATCTAAAAATACTGAAAAGCAAACTAGAAGTTAAAAAAAAGCTACCATGTAATTTTTAATCCTTTGAGGAGCAAGCAGTAATGTTTTTAATAATGAATTCTCGCCGAAATAATCGAAAAAAATTAAATAAGGAAAAGCAATTTTACCTCGTCCCCCCACTCCCAAATTAAAAAATAAATAATTAATTAAACAATTATGAAAATGATCTTCAAATGAAATAGTTGAATACTTTTTCATACCTGTTATTTTCTGACAACTTTCCAGGCGAGTCAATAACTTTCATCTGCCATATATATATTGGTCTTGCTCTTTTATAAATTCCTTCGAAGCTCTTTGACATTCATGATACGATACTAGAAAGAACCAAATTTGCAGCACCCAGAATATGACTTAATGGAAAGCGGGGTACACAAAAACATTTTTGTGAATTATGCTGATTTGTGAAAGAGGCTAGAACAAAGCAACGCTATAATATTGTAAGGTCTTATTTGATCCATTCTTGCTTTATTAAATTTTGGATGCTTTTAGTTGACAGATGCTTCCGCTGGATGCATAATGTCATAAGTAATGCTGTCTGTGTTGTGTCATTGTTTTGAAAGCAAAAAACATTTCAAAGAAATTTTAGCTCCAGAATTTTAATGCGACACAAAAAGAAAATGTTTAATGATCTCCGTTAGGAAGTGTTAAAAAGATTCTTTTTATACTTTAGTTTCTTCTCTAACAATTAGAATTTTAAAAACAATTTAAAGCTTTATTTTTAAATGTTTAAATGTAAGATAAAATTTAATATCCTTTCCCTCAAATCGCTGTTATTGCCAAAATAAATAAATATATATATATAATATATATACAGGGTGTCTGAAAAGTCTGGAAACGGTCGAATAACTCGAGAAATACATATGAGATTGAAAAACGTAAATATACATGTTAAATATTTTTAAATAAGCTACTCAGTGATACCAAATTTGACCTTCGTAACCGACCCCCTGGGGGTCAGAGGGGGTCCAACTTTGAAATCTTAAATTATAACCCCCATGTTTTATTGGAGATTCGGATTCTACGGACAAAAATACGTAACTTTTGAATTTGATGTTTATTTCGAATCATCGTTTATCACGGTGTAATTGAGCATATTAAATCGATACATATTTCGGCTTTTCCAACGGGATTTTCCCTAATCGAAACTAATTGGGGAGAATTTATGACATCAAATTCCTCGTCTTTTGCAATAATAGCGTTTCCTGAAAATCACCCGTGCCGATTATTTCGGTAGTGCTACACAGTTAAAAATTTGATCCATTTGCTGTAGCGTCACTCCACAGCTTTTATAGAATATCTCTTTCATGACCAATGAGAATGTTCCATAACACAGTAAAGTACACTGTAAAAAAATTGACCCTTTTGCTGCATCGTCACTCCACCGCTTTTATAGAAAACGATTACTTTACTGTATTAAGGAGCATTCTCGTTGGTCACAAAAGAGATATTCTATAATAGCTGTTGAGTGACGCTGCAGCAAATGGGTCAAATTTTTAACAGTGTAGCACTATATAAATAATCGGCATGGGTGATTTTCAGGAAACGCTATTCCTACAAAAGACGAGGAATTTGACGTCAAAAATTCTGCCCAATCAGTTTCGATTAGGGAAAATCCCGTTGGAAAAGCGGGAATATGTATCGATTTAATATGCTCGATTATACCGTGATAAACGAAGATTTGAAATAAACATCAAATACAAAAGTTACGTATTTTTGTCCGTAGAATCCGAATCTGCAATAAAAAATGGGGGTTATAATTTAAGATTTCAAAGTTGGACCCCCTCTGACCCCCAGGGGGTCGGTTTCGAAGGTCAAATTTGGTATCACAGAGTAGCTTATTTAAAAATATTTAACACGTATATTTACGTTTTTCAATCTCATATGTATTTCTCGAGTTATTCGGCCGTTTCCAGACTTTTCGGACACCCTGTATATAAATACTTTTATAAATACGTCCAAAGTTATTCAGATAATACCATTAAATAAACCAATGAAATCAGTATTTTTACAATCATATTATTAAAAACAGTTGAAGTTTGAAGTCAAATAGAAGGCAGATTACCAAATTACTAAAAAATATATGGATAAATGGACATTATATAACCAGTAATTCATATATTACCATACAATAAACCAATGAAACCAGTATTTTTACAGTCAGCTTATTAAAACAGTTGAAGTTTGAAGTGAAATCGAAGGCAGATTACCAAAATAATGAAAGGTAAATGGATAAAAGGGCAGTAAAAGGCTTTTTTATTAAACTACTCATCAGGGGTGCATAGTTTAACAAAAAAGCAAAAACATCCAACCAGTTTCTGTTATGAGTCGTACTAAAAGCTAAGAATTCGACTCACAATGCACCCGACTGGCTGGAAACTATTTACTATTACAAATTAGTAAAAAGATACTCATTGAAGAAAATAAAAACAATATGACAAAATAACAATAATATAATATTCTTTAAAAAAGCATATATATATTAAAATATCTACCGTACCCAATTTCTAGCATGATTTGTAGTTCAAGTGAATCTACAGTAGATATAAATTACATGTGACTTGGTAACAGTTAAAGTTATGTTCAAGGTATAAGTCATATAAATAATAAAATTAAAATTGTAACCATAATATATATATAAATTATTTTAAATTGCAGCTCATACATGTAGGATTTCAAAAATGAGTTACTTTGGCTCAGCGATAATTAGAAGCAAAGAAAATGAACTTTTTGAAACCGGAAGTGGCCGTTTAAAGGGACATAGAAAAGTAAACAATACATTTCAATGCACAAATGTATAATATTTACAAAAATATATAAAGACCTACAAATATGGTGAATTTAAAAGTTGTAATCTTTATATACCGTAATTTCGGGTGTATAAGCCGCGGCTCAAACAATTCTTTTTGGACCCAGAAATTTTATTTAATGATTAAACACAAATATTTACGGCGATCTAAGTAGTAACATTCATTTTTAAAAAAATTCTGGGTCGAAAAAGAATTGTTTGGGCCGCAGCTTATACACCCGAAATTACGGTATATATGTATATGAATATATATACACACAGGGTGTCCCTAAACTCATGGTACATACGCTAGGGGGTGATAGAACACATCAAGACGAGTAATAGTAAATAGGAAACCAAAGGTCCTAAACGTTTTCCAAAGGAGATATCCGTCATTAAAGTTTGGGGCCCAAAATTTCAAATAAACATAAAAAACGGAAAAATTGGTCGATTGATTTGCGGTTTTCACTAAAACTATTCTTTATGACGGTATCTTCTTAAAAATAAATTATAACTATAAATTTCGAAAAATGCCGATAGAGGGCGCTTTAAACTTTGGATTAACGAACAACCATTTTTTGCAGTTATTTTCCGCATCTCATTAATGGTTTGGTAAGCTTAGACTTAAATTTTGAGCTTTAAATATGAATAGTTAGGAATGGTTAAGTAGCACAAACTGAACTGTGTTCAGAGGGTTAAATTTCAAATGACTATAAAAAATGGAAAAATTGGTCGATTGATTTGCGGTTTTCACTAAAACTATTCTTTACGTCGGTATTTTATTGAAAATAAGTTATAAAGATATATTTCAATAAATGCCAATACAGGGCGCTTTAGACTTTGGATTAACGAACAACTATTTTTGCCGTTATTTTTTGCATCTCATTAAATGGTTTCGTAGGCTTAGATTTAAACTTAAATTTTGAGCTCAAAATCTGAATAGTTGGGAGTGGTTAAGTAGCACAAACTGAACTGTGTTCAGAGGGTTTAAATTTCAAACGATTATAAAAAACAGAAAAATTAGTCGATTCGTTTGCGGTTTTTGCTAAAACTACTCTTTAAACAAGTGTTTTCTTGAAAATAAATTTTACAGATAAATTTCACAAAATGCCGATAGAGGGCGACTTAGACATTGAAGTAGCGGACAACTATTTTTAACCGTTATTTTTTTAAATCTCATTAAATGCTTTCAATTGCTTAAATTTAAATTTTCAGATCAAATTCTGAATCGTTGCGAGTGTTTAAGTAGCGCAAAAGTGAATTGTGTTCGATGGGGAGGGGGTTAAATTTCAACTCCTGAACACACTTTAGTTTGCGCTTCTTAACCTCTCCCAACGATTCAGAATTTGAGTTCAAAATTTAAGTTTAAATCTAAATAAGTTTGTGCTACTTAACCGCTTCCAACTATTCAGATTTTGAGCTCAAAATTTAAGTCTAAGCTTACGAAACCATTTAATGAGATGCAAAAAATAATTTTTCATTACTTCAGAGTCTAAAGCGCCCTCTATTGGCATTTTTCAAAATTTATCTTTATAATTTCTTTTCAAGAAAATACCAACATAAAGAATACTTTTAGTGAAAATCGCAAATCAATTGACCAATTTTTCCGTTTTTTATGTGTATTTGAAATTTTGGACCCCAAACTTGAATGGCGGCTATCTCCTTTGGAAAACGTTTGGGACCCTTGGTTTCCTATTTAATATTACTCGTCTTGATGTGTTCTACCATCCCCTAGCGTATATACCATGAGTTTAGGGACACCCTGTATATATTAATCTTATCTTGTGTTTTCTGGAAATTTTTGTTTTTTGTGTACTTTTACGAGAATTATTTCTTAATAAGACATCGAAATAAAACTTTGCAACAAGATTCTGCTCATCTGATAAGGCAAATCTCTGAACAGTTTTCGAAGTTTAATAATTAAGTATAAAGGATGGAAATAACTCCTTAAATTTTATAAATGGGTTTTTATTAAGAATTATCAGATTTGCACTGAATTTTGGATATAGATTTTTATTTGATAAAGCATATCCTTGTTTAGTTTAGGGTTTCAGTGGTTAAGTAGAAAAATTGAAAATGGGGGGGGGGCATTTCCCCTCTTAATTTGTTTTTCGAACGGCATTAACCCTTGAAAATATAAGACTGTAATTTACAATTAGTATGCGTAGCCTGTGAGCTCAATGCCATCAGTTTAACTGGGCAATATTCTTTTTATTAAATATTTGATCGCTCTTTGAAAAAAATGTGTAACCCTCCTCCCCCTTACGAATTTTGATGTCTTCTATTTTTTAAAATCTTTGTGTTTATAAATCATCTGAAAGTTGCAAATCGACCATTTCATTACTTTTCATTAAGTAAATTCGGGCTTCAGGTATTTTTTCTTGTTAAAAATCAAAAAAATATTATGAAACAAATTGCGGGTCGATTTTTATAAAATTAAGGTGTTAACAAACAACATTTAAAGATAAGAGTAGATGCATAACTTTAAAATCTCAAATTGGTGAATTTTAAAAACTTTTGACAGCGATCCAAATAATCCCAGAGTATAAAAATCATTTGCGGTTTCGGAGATTGGATTTTAAAATGCGTTTAAAAATAAATCATCCAATTAATCAAATAAATAACTAAATTTGTAATTGAGCTATAGTGAACAATTTTACATGTCTGAAATCAGCGAAAAATTCTATATCTGAATGCATAAAAAACAAAATTATTAAATACTTTAAAATTATGTTCGTTTGAAAATGCACACTAATGAAAGGCGTCACTTGTCTGCAATGAACACCTGCGTTCATGACAGAAATTTGAAACCCCTTTTTTTTTTCAATGAAATAAAGATTTTTATAAATTGATTTTTCATAGATTTTTTGACTTTCTAAAACCGTAGCTAAATAATTTTTAGAATTTCTGAAAGGGGAATTTCTTTAGCGCTAGCCGTACAGTTTTTGAATTTTAAAGCACAGTAGAATTTAAGGTATAGGTCGGCTCGTGCGGAATGGTTCTGAATTTTCTAAAAGGTCGGGCCGGCAGAATTAAAATAATTTATTCAACGGGCCGGCAAAAAATAAATCAGGCTTTACGACCGGGACGATAAAAAAAAAAAAAAAATTAGCGGGCCTACTGGCCTATTAGGAAGGTTTCAGCGAAAGCGATAAAATATGAGTTATTTTCAATGAATAGGACTTTAACGAGAAATAGTATAAATATGCGGCAAGATCCAATACTAATATGACAACATCAACACAGAAATGTAACTTATACAGTGTGGAGATCGCCATCGGACAGTTACATCGTGTCTAACTCGGGCTTAATATTTTTTTAGCAGACTCGTGCCTGGCCGAAATCAGGCTTGCATTAAAGATAAAAAACCAGCGATTATAAATGCACAAATAAAGTAAGAAAAGGTAGCAAACAGCCGTTTCGAATCTACAATGGAGATTCTTCTTCAGTGCAAAACTCAGCGAGCTAGAAAAAGCAAAACTGAGCTAAGCGACAGAGAGACGCGGGCTTATATACCCGCTACGGGAACGATCCCGCCTAAAGGAAAGCAACCAATGAGAAGAGAGCAGCTTAACAACTGGCTGGACAAGTAGCGACATCTACCGGAGAATAAACAAAACAAAAACTAAGGCTTGCATCAGGCTTGCATTCTTTCCCTAATTCTGAGCTGGAATTAGACTTAATTTTTCTCAAAATGTGTAGGGCAGACAACATGATTTGTAAAAGTGTTAATAGCGATATAGAACTTGTGTTAACGTAATCTTTGAAAATATACTTCTTGGTGATTCTTAAATTCACTTTTCAACAACGCGAAAATTCGATACATTTTCTGACAAAATTTAACAGCGAAAGTGTAAAATTGACAATATTGAAAGGATTTGAAATTGAATAGCGTTTTACATTTTTGGTAAATGATATACTTGTATATGCTTGTTGAAATATAAGAAATTCTTGTCACGTGGTTGCAGATTTTTTTCTCTTCCCATGCTGTCGTTTCCAGAAACCGAATCAAAACGCTAATTTTGACAGTATTTTTTTTTTTAATTTCTGGTAAGGTAAAGTGCCCCTATTTCGTCCTTTTCCATAATTTTGTCCCCATTCATTTCTCCGCTTCTCTGAAAGTGGCGCCACTGATCACGTAAGGTAAAACAAAAGGAAGATAAAAGGATTCAATCAGAAATGAAAATTTCATTCTCCAAGACGAATCCGTGTATTATTAATGTCGGATTTCCTAATTTTTGCTACGTCATTTCTAGAACGATATTTACTTTATCGTAAGTAATTGTTTCTTATTCATCGCATGCATTCTATGTAGGTAAAATGCTAACTACCATATAGTGAATTTTACAATGTTCAGTTTATTTTACAAGAACTGAAGTATCGCCATGTTGGGAAGTAGCGTCGTTCCAATTTCGTTCCCCTTTCAGTTCTTATTTTCGTACCGGGGACGAAATTAGGAACGCCATCATCTGATCAACCATCGTTAATTTTATTACTACATGCATTGTTCCGAAATGAGACTTAAAATAATAAAAAATAAAAACAATTCTAAATAAATGATAATTTAGGAAATATTTTGAAACTTTTATGCTCAATTCACACGTTCCTTTTAGTATTAACCTGAAGTATTTTTTTTTTTTTTTTTTTTTTTTTTTTTTTTTTTTTTAGAAAAAAAATCTTCGTATGCATTTACATCTTAAAATTAATGATCATGTCAAAATCAAAGTTTATTTTTAAGGGTCTACGATCTCTCGAGAAGCAGTGTCACTGCGATAAAATGCCTATGCTAAAAAATGGGTTATCGCCATTAATTTGCAAAGTTAATTTTGGAATCGGGTTATTATTTCATAATATTCCATTAAACATAATTTAAAAAGTTTTTAAAGCCTTTTTTAGAACATTTGCTGTTCCTGCTTATCCCAGGTGTTAGTGGCACCGACATAAAAAAAATAGACTATGTAGGATCAAAGATTGTCACGATCACCCATCCGAGGCACCAACCAAAATATGGCATAGGTGTGTTCCCCTCGGAAGGAAAACAACCCCTGTCAGCACCAGACAAATCAAAACCAAGACAATAGGCTCGAAAGCTACGGGCCCTAAATTATACAAAATAAAATAAAATAAAATAAGACGTGCCCTCTAGCACGAAATAATAATTATATGCAGCTTATAAAATCTAATAAACAATCTTTTTTTTTTTCTTCCCTTACTCTTTTTTTTTCTTTTCCTTTATCAAGACATTTTACATACACAAAAGTCTATTAATTTGATGATCGTATATACAGAGAATAAATTGTAAATTCAGATAAGTTACAAAATACAACAATCTGGTAACTAAATTATATGAAAAAACAATGATACGTACAGTGCGAAAACAAACATATTACATATGTGAGCGAAAAGTACTATGAATGTATATATATAACTTTAAAAATAATTAAAGAGTCTACAATTAAAGCTGAAAAATGTACAGTCAAAGCAGAAAACTGTACAATTAACTAAAATAATGTCTGAAAAAGTTAAATAAATGTCCAAGTTGGTCAGGCTCTGTAGAAGGCATAGTTCGGGGTAGTTTTATCCATATTTAAATAACATCAGAACAAAAACAGAATTAGTCCATGAAATTATACTCAAAAAGAGTACTTAATGATCGAAAAGTTCCTGTTAAGTTCATTGTAAATGTCACACAAATTTCGGTAGTTCGAACGAGACATTACTACATTTCTGATATTCCATTCAAGAGAACGATTTTTAATGCAAGTAAAAGAAAATGGCACAACTTGACGTCTATCAAAGAGAAAGTGACGAACATCTCCACGAATACCGCAAATGCATTTATCATAACTCCGTTTTCCAATTTTATGTAAATGAGCTGGAAAAGCACCATGCGTCGCGATGAAATAAGCACAAACTTGGGAATAACATAAAAAATCCTTGTTGACATGTTTAAAAATGCGATAAGTATCTCTACCCTTCGTATTGTTAGTCCATTGATATTGCCAGTCCTGCATATATTTCTTTAAGTGATATTTTAATTTACTGACTGGAATAGGTATGTCCACTATTTTGTCAGTTATTTTCCATTTTTACGTATTTTGCTAAATAATCAGCACGCTCATTATCTTTAATCCCAACATGAGCCTTGACCCAGCCTAGATGTACCGTCTTATTTTGCAAAAGACGCAATTTCATAAAAATGTCAAACAAAAGGTAATTGTCGGGAAACAAGCGTTTAAGCGAAGAAACTGAAGAAAGACTATCCGTATAAATATAAAAATGATTAAAGTTACTTTGTTGACACCACTGCAAAGCTTCAGAAATTGCCACCAGCTCAGCTTGATATATAGAGTTTAAAATATTTAAATCTAAGCTCATAAATTATCTCATTTCTTTGAAACACAGTAAATGCCGCTCCCACACCTCCAGGCATCTTGGAGCCATCTGTAAATATAATTGGATGCTTATTAGCTGGCACTGAATGAACTATTGGATTAATAAAATTTATATGGTGATTTTCATAAAAATTCGGGTAATGATAGGATGGAATTTTCTTCATCACTGTACTAGACGTAGTCACCATTCCATCTAATGAAATCGATTCATCACCTGAGATAATTGCAAAATAGTGTGCTGAGTTTGACAGCTCGATATCAATTGGTATGATACCAGCTAAGACGCACAAGGCCTCTGAAGAAATTGTGCGATAAGTTCTAATTATTGTTAAAAGGCAGACACGTTGACATGAAAACAATCGATGCAAGCCAGGAAACTTTCGATCGGAGTACCATATCTCATGACCGTAAGTGATTTGCTTTTTTAAAACCTTATGATACCTGATTTTTAAAAAAAATTAGTGAAATTCCCATTTTTCTATTTCTAGTTTTACGAATATTACAAGTGAAAGAAGTAACTTTAGTACGTACCATATCTAAGTGGTCTACCCAACTTAAACGTACTATCCAATAGAAAACCTAAGTACAGCACATTATCTCTCACCGGAATACTAAGATTATTATGTTTGAATATTGGTCTTCTGTTCTTCATGGTGTATTTGCCAAACAACATGGCGACAGTTTTTGTATTATTTAATTCTAGATTGTGATCTGATATACTGACGTAAAATTTTGTACACATCTATTAACTCTATTCTCCAACATCGATCTAGTGTTTGCACCCTCTACCACTACTGAGTCGTCATCATATGAAATCAAAAAGATTGTCACGACTGATTCGAAACCATTGCTTTTATAATCGATTTATTACTTCTTGAACTTGCATAGAAAGCGTAATTTTTAGAACGTTTTTCGCTCCGTCTCTTCGCTTCCTAACTTTTAAATAACAAATTTACTTTCGACTGTTCTTAGAAGACATTTATATTTTATACGTAAATACCGTGCCATAGTTAGTTTCTAGACTCCTTAGTGCAATAGAAATCGCCGTTCTGAATATTTTTGGCTCCTGCTAACCTCTGTTGATAGTGTCATCAACGTAAAATGTAGTTTACGGTTGATATGTTTTAACTGCTTTTATCAGCGCCATTTTACTTTTGAAATCAGTTTAATACGTGTTCAGATAACTTTAAAATCGCCATTCAGAACGTTTTTACATTGTTAAAAATTTGCAGCAATTGCAGCTTCGTCACTCTATTTCATTTATAGACGATCTTTATTCTGATCAGTGAGAATGCTTCATTACTCAGGATGGCGCACATTTTTACATTTTTAAAAAAAATTTCGTATATTTTAGCACATGTTCTTAAATTATTTGTTCCTTATATGTAATTAATATTCCAAACTTCCCTTCAGTAACACGAAAATCGCATTTTTAGAAAGTTTTATTCTCCTGCACCCCTATGAATTACTGGTATCGACAGAAGATATAGCCGATGATTGATTCGGGGCAAATACTACCATTTTGGTACCATTGCTTTTAAAAGCGGTTCGGTAGTTATAGAGATTAGCCCCTACGAATAAACAAACTTTACCTCTTTATAATATTGGTACAGATTACATAATTTTGTCTAGTCATTTTAAATTTTATCAGATGTATACTTCAATTACAGAGACAATGAAAGAATTCCGTTGTATTAAGGTCAGTGGCAAAATAGTTTCAAGTGCATTTTAATGATGTTACGCTGTTTAGAACATAATACAATTCATATGCATCTATGAAATATATACTAAAATATATATTCTGTACAATCTGTGGTGCAAGGAATAAATTTATTAATATGATAAGCCACACGAAAATATTATATTACATAATGGTATACAGGGAACATTCTTTGGTGAGCGTTTTAATTATATTAAACTTTTTCATATTTTATGAAAGTAATATACGTTTCTGATTTTTACTACAAGTTTATTCCTGTATAATAGAAAGCATTTAGCATTTACAGGGACACACACACAAAAAAATTGAGGATACTGTACTGTATCCGAGGTACTGTATATTTTAAAAACTCAGTTATAGTACGAACGTACCTCATTTGCTATGTGTGACGTGTAATGTCCAACTTGTTGGAATTTACATTGGGTAACAGCAGTTATCAAGCCGTTTCTGAATGCAGGTGTCCGCCAGATTTTTTTAATTATTTACTATATAGTACTTTGGTCATACAATTAACTCCAGCTACTTTTCTGATTTCGTCGCTTCATCGTACCTGTCAGTTTTTCGATCACTTTTCATCATATGGATACCACTGTAAGGCTTTTTGACTCAATCTATTGTCTTCCTTCAATGTGCTCCACATTATTACCATTTTAACAAGTGATTCTTTCGATGTGATAAAATTTTCTATTTCTTCTTATTTAGGTTATTCTTTATCTGTCTCTTCTGATTATGCCTAGAACACGTCTTTCCCCTTTTCACAGTGTTTGTATTATTTGTTCCATTCGTTTTGCTTGCGCCCATATTTTCGATCCATAAATTAGTACAGGCAAAATATATTCAACACTTTTTTAAAGAAAAGAGGGATGTCACTATTAATAATAATACAATATTTCTCCGAGTTTTCTTACTGTTTGAATATGATCCACTGTGCTAAATTCACTTTGGGATCCTGCCTGTTTTCTATTTGGAGCTGAGCCCAACTCCAGGACTGAGAGTTGTCGTTAAAACTTTGATGAAAATTTTATAAATCGTTGGTAGTAAACTTATTAGACGGTAGTTTAAACGTTTTCTATTTTCGCTTTCTTGTACAGCAGTACCATCACAACATTATTCTGATCTTCTGGCCCATTTGACTTTTAAAGACATTTGAAAAACAGTATATCTAGCATCGTAGCAAAATTTTCTGGTTCCTTTTCATAAGGTGAATTGTGATCCATTCTTTCCCAGACTATATAAAACTTTTTTCAAATAGATAGATAGTTGCTTGTAAAATTTCATCTGCCATGTCTGGGATTATTTCTTCAGTTTGTTGTATATTTTTTCTTTGATCACGTAGGTTGCTTTCTTTTTAATCTTCACATTTAAATAGATTGTTAACCTTTTTTTTGACAATATTTAAGATTTTATCGCTGTTTTTGACAAATGTACCATCTACCATTTCTTTTAACGCATAGTTTGCACTCAGTTGCTCTTAAAAATTTTTTTATTTAAAAGAGCTTTCTTGACAAGATGAGTTAATTTTTTGACAATGTCTGTAATACTTTAATTCCTTATCTAATTCCGCTTTTTCAACTCCTGATTCGAGATTATCTTTCTTCACTTTACGTTCTCTGCATTTCTTCATCAGTTTTTATTTATCTGTTACTTTTTTAGCCTGCTTTACTTATACTTCGCCAAATACCTCTTTTGCAATTTTTTGTAGAGTATTGGACAGTTTCTTAATCACTATTTTCACAATTTGCTCCTCTTCTTAATTTGACTGCAGGATTTCGAAATCTTTTTAAGCTTCAAATAAAGTCATGTTTATGGAAATATGATACAAACCGATTTCTTAGTGTTGGAAAAAGCTGTCTTGTAAAGCTTCGATTTTGCAATTCGCGGTACTATTAGGGAGCGGGTCAGGCAGGTTGGAGGAAGCCCATCCGCATTCATTGTCCAAGTACTAGTCAACATTGCAAACAAGCTGTACCCAAACTCTCTGCTCCCAATCGATTTCTTTAAAACTTTAAAGGAAGTTAGTCTTATCCTTGTTACCAAGAAAAGGATAAGCATTCCAATGCATTCTTCAAATAAATGCAGCTTTAAAAATTCTTATTGCATTTTTGCCAACATCGTAATTTTTTGAGTACCAGTAAATTCTTATAAAAATATTCGCTTTATTTAATTGCAAAAATTGTGCAAATGCATAAAATAAGTATTTCTGCATAGAAATATTGGTATGAGAAAACTCGGGAGGTTGGCAATTATGGTATTGATGTTACTTGTAAAGAGTATAAAAAAATAATAAAATCCTTATATTAAGTCAACGGAAAATTCTGTAGTATGTTATTTCACGCCTTCTTTTTTAAAGTCATATTTTTTCATTGGTACCACTAATTTGAAATGCTAAAATTCCCATAGTTTTTACGTTTCACATTAAGGTGAAAACAGTGGAAATTTTACTACTTCAAAAAAGTGGTGCCAATGAAGAAATCTGAAATTAAAAAAAAAAAATAGACGTGAAATAACATTATACGACAGAATTTTCTGGTTGACCTACTACTTATTACAAAGCTTAAATTAAAAAAATTGCGTCTAAGTATTGAATTTTTTTGTACTTTTTAATTATAAAGGATACTGTATTGAGATGCATCGTATGAAACATAACGCATTTTCATTAAACTAAAAAGACAAATTTTATTTTATAAATAACATACAAAATATAAATAGTACATCTACGCCATATATATATCAAATTCCAACGTAACAAATTTATGAAACTGAGTATGCAGAATGTTGATGGTAACGTAACTTTATTATTTCATTAGTCACCAACAGTATGAATGTTTGTGAAAACGGCATGTATTGTACTGGTAATTATTTTACAGGACGCACAAAAGAATTCGTTTATACTACCGTCTATGGGCAATAGTTGCATAAAAATACTTTGTTATTACGCCATTGTGTTATTGAAAATTCTGCAAAATGATTGTTACTAAGGATAATTTCCGCATTTTCTCCATAATATGTGGTGTTACATTTACAGAACTTTCACAAACAAAAAGTGCAGGCGCATTATCTTTTTGTATGACTTTTATTTAATATACAGTATGCCTATTAAAATCTCTTGCCACCCTCGTAACTTTTGAACGGCTGCTGCTATATTCATAAAACTCGTGTCAAAACATGGTAAAATATTCATGCACCACTAAATGAAACTACCTAACGGTGGAGTTAGCGTTCCTACCTCGAAAACGGAAAGATATAGAAAGAAAAGATGATATACAAAATTGTAGAGCATCATTGATTTAGAACAAAAAGACATCTTGTGGATATTTATTCAAAAAACAGAACAATTAAAATGCGGTTTTTTGTGATTTTTTTTTCATACTGTGGCGCAACAAATGATCTCAGAACGAAAAAATCCAACTATTTATATGAATACATCTCTATTTGAGATGCTCAAACTTCTCACAGTCAGCTACGATATACATTTGGATTCTTGTTTGAATTTCCCGTTGCTGGCACAAGCGCCCGTAATGCGTCGTTCAGGGTCCTGCAATGTTTCTGGAGAGGTCACATGCACCATACACCTGCTGTTTCAGGTATCGTTACATGAAAAATCAAGTCGAGTCTGATCAGGCAAGCGTGGCAGCCAAACTTCGAAATCACCATACACAATTATTTGGTTTCGGAATTCCTTGACAATATACTGCTTCACTGGAGATGCCTTGTGAGCAGGTGCGTCGTGATGTTGAAACCATAGATTCCGGAGGTCAGACAACGGCAGGTTCTCCACAAAATCGGGTATTACATCCTGTAGAAGTTGTAAATACCGTGCGCCTGTTGAAACGCCATTTTAAAATACTGGGCCAATTGGGTTTGTTATTGCAAATTGTACACTAAACGTTAATAGCAAACCCCATTTGATGTCAAACGTTGCACAGTGTGGTATTTCGCTAAAAAACCTTGCCAAAATTATGTAAAACCTCTTGTGCTTTCTATAGCTGATAAAATGTTTCATAAACACATAAAATACTCTATTACATATAAAACAAATCATTTTTTGCACAATTTGCGCAAAAATTACGCATATTTACAATATACAAATTAGTGTGCTATAGACCATTAATCTATTGGTCAGAGCCTTCAACATCATCCTCTTCAGAATCACTCGGGACTATAGATTCTGGTAATAAAAACTCTAAAGCCTCTGTTGAAAATGTTTTACGTCTTTTTGCTCTTTTTCGCGTACTACAGCTCAAATAAAAATCGGAATTCAGTAGCAAGCGATTGATCACATCTTAATTACATTGTATGCATGAGACTTTTCTTGAAAAATTCTGCCTATATGAGCGTAAATGCTTGTTTCGGGCTTCAGCTGCTTCCTCTGATAACTGTCCGATTGGGAGCAAAGCATGTTCGATGATAATGGCTCCATGACTCAAAATTTTATGTAGTGTTGGTGACGTTGGATGCCAACCGTACAGACTAAACATAAACATAATGTTTAGAGGTAGCATATGCAAATTCTTCAAATTTTTTTGTATTTTTTATGTAACCGCTTGCTAATACTTCTAGAATAATTTTTAAATTTTGAATTAATTTTAAGTAGATTCCTGTAATTTTCGCTGATAATTCAGGATTAGAGAAAAATCTTCTGGAGGTGTTTCCGTCATTGGTGTTTCCGAAACCGGCTTTCGGAATGTCTACTAGTAATCCCATCTCAGATTTAAACTTTTCCTGTATTAATTTTTTTCTTTGGCGGACAATTTCTTTCTCCTCATCACTTCTTGCTTGCCACTTTTTTATTGGAAGTTTATAAGAAAGATGTAGAATTGATTCAAAAAATCTGATTCTAGCATGGAGTATTGAAAGTCCAAATTTCAAAGAATTAGGGTCGATGTCTTCAGCTATTTTCAGCTTATTAAGGTCTTTTGATGATTGTTTGCAAATGTAGCATTGCATCGTGGAATTGATGCTGGTAATTGCGTTGCAAACTTTAGCATCGACCATTGACAACATTAATCTGTATTGGACTTGTAGTAAGCCATAAGCTGTGAGCACCTCTGTGTTCATTAAATTTCGTGCCTGCTCTTCAATGTACTTTATTTCTTCTTGTATTATGTTTTTATCTTCATGAATAAATCTTATTCGAATGGGATGACAGAAACGTGGAGATGAAGGCGTAGGGTTCTGCCATCATCTTTTTTTAAATCCATTTGTTACTTATTAATCTCAAAGGAACTATAGAACTTTGAAAAATATCTCAGTCACTATCAATGGAGTTTTCAAACTTTTGCTTGAACATTTGTTGCTGGGAGCCATCACAACCCCATTTGCAGAAGAGTTCTAAACTTTTCAATTCTGCTTCACTTGCTGATGTGAAAATATCTTTTATGTATTTACACAATCTTTCAGTAGTGTGATCTAAAAGATTTTGAAGTTTTACTTCGGCCAGATTTTCAGTAATTATAATATCTTTCGGATAACATTGCTCCTTTAGCTCTCTGAAGAAGTGAATAGCAAGGATATATACATTTATTAGAATTTCGGATGGTATTATATTGATTGCATGTCAGATCTGCAGCAACAAACATGGCTAAAGCCTCAGTCGGCGATAACTTCAATGTACTTAAGTTTGTTGTCTCAGCCGAAGAATTCAAAATTTTTCGATATTTTGTAGCCCTAATCGGGCTGGCTGTAACGTCTTTAATAATTTTTGCAACATCTGTATTTCCAGCAGATCTTTCGCACATTTGAGCTGCATACGTCAATTGTTCATGGCTAATTTCAGATCTTAATTCTTCCGTTTTACGCCTCTTGCTTCTGTTACTACAGTCTTTAAATTCCTTTGCAGGGCGACCAGGTTTTTCTATTATCCAGATAGGTAAAACTAGTGTTCCTTTCAGCCATTCCACATTTTTTTCTAAAAAACGTTGTTCAGTGAATTGTGAAGAAGCCCATTTCTTTTTATAAGTACGTTTGAAAGATTTTAATTTGTTACGGAAAAAATGTATTTCATTTTCTGGACATTTCGTAATTTCGGCTAGTTTCTGTTCTAGAAACTCTAAATTCTTATTTACTTTTCTGTTGTCACACTGTTTTATAACATCATACATATATTTTCTTGATATTTCAATTGTTTTTCCATACTGAATAAAAAAATTAATGATCTAGTTACATGTAGTACATATCTTCTTAATATAAAACTATCTTACTTCGTTAGTGAGTAAAGTGCGTTTTTCCACATGGCTGACCTTAAATACATTATTTAAAATGACAATAGCTTTTTAGACATAAAAAAACATAATTCTTATAATACGAACACATGGTACAAAACGGAAATATAGCATTATTTAAAGGGAATAATCATCTTATATGTCCACAATGAAAAAATGTCTTACTTAAAAAGAACAATCGAACAACCTAAAAAATACTTTTTTTTCACTTCAGTTTGCAGATATATCGTCTGCGCACCAAAGAGTTTCCAGTAAGGAGTAAGAAACTAGAGCATATATTAAATATACGCATTTTAATTAAATAAAGTTTATTAAACTGAAAAAAATTGGTTTTCAAATTTTTTTTTTTTTTTTGAAATTTTGATTTAGTTATAGAAATTAATGGGGGGCAAATCGGGGCAAATTTTATTTCATAACTTTTAATTAGAAGGTCTATACATTATGAAAACACGAGTTCCTGCTGAACTCAGTTTAACTCCCTAACATAATTATAATTTTATCTAAAATATTTAACCAAAAAAAAAAAAAAAAAAAAAGTATGGTTTCAAACTTGAAAATCATAATGAACATGTACTATATTTACAAAAATATTTATGTACAAGATAGTATATACCTTTGTCTTTAAGAACTGTAAAATGTTTCTGAAGTTCGACTTAAAATAATTTTTTAGACGTTCGATAAAATGATGCAGATCAAAAGCATAAAATGAGAAATGCAAAAACCATGGCTTCCAAGTAAAATACCAGACAATCGGAGAGTCTACAGAAAGAAATGAACCCGATATCATATGCACAGGATAGTCCTCTTATAGCAACCAGAGAATGATCAACTAAATGCGAAATTTAAAATTTTGACTTTTGACCAGCTTTTTGAGCGAAATACCACACTGTGCGTTGGTAGGATTCACCAGCTCCCAGTAATGGATGCTCTGGTTATCGCACATGCCGTGAAAAGCATGCCACATCTGTTCACACTATACATATGGAGAATATTGGCTGGACCTGGCATCTGGTTCATGAGAAAGTCCCGTCCAGTAAAACCTGTTGAAATGTTGTTCGGTATGAATGAGAATCTAAATGGCTTAAAAATTTCCAAACCTGGCTTTTTGAGAGGCTACAGTGTTCAATGATCTCTCTTGTGTTGCATTTTAGATATGCGAAGATGTATGCTAACACCACATTTGTTTGTGGTTGCTGTCCTACCTTAGGTGGTCTGCCATGTCGAGCTAGACTAGTCACGTAGTCTGTCACCCAACTTTTTTACAGCAGTTAGGATGGTTTGATGAGAAAGATGCGGGAAACATTTAATGTACAGTAAAACCATCTCACAATACCACGCTTTGCGAAAATCACTCCATGACCGTGAACATCATCATGCAATTCTAAGATGATGGTTTTTTAGCTCACAGGCTATGATAGCCTGAGAGCTTATGTGCCCGTCCGTTCTGTATGTACGTTCGTATGTTCGTGCGTAACGCGATAACTCATGATAAAAATATCGAATCCACTTGAAATTTTGTATATAGGTATATCCTGATAAAGCGCTTCCCTGATTAGTTTTTGGAGTTCATTCGATATGTATAAGAGGGGGAACGGGGGGCTCATGCCCCTCCCCTTAATTGATATAAACGAGATTTTCATGCAGAATTAACAGTTTTCGTTCAAAATTTAGATATAGGATCATTCTGATGAGGCGATTCAGTGACTGTTATTAGGTGT
Organism: Maratus speculifer; assembly: GCA_964019185.1. Taxonomy (NCBI): domain Eukaryota; kingdom Metazoa; phylum Arthropoda; class Arachnida; order Araneae; family Salticidae; genus Maratus; species Maratus speculifer. The sequence continues at coordinate 102,185,168 of OZ025293.1, forward strand.
TCATTGAATAAGTATGAACAGGGGGAAGGGGGGGCTCATGCTCCCCCCCTTAATTGATATAAACGAGATTTTCATGCAGAATTAAGTTTTCGTTCAAAATTTAGATATAGGATCATTCTGATGAGGCGATTCCGTGACTATTATTAGGTGTTCATTGAATAAGTATAAACAGGGGGAACAGGGGGCTCATGCCCCTCCCCTTAATTGATATAAACGGGATTTTCATGCAGAATTAACAGTTTTCGTTCAAAATTTAGATATAGGATCATTCTGATGAGGCGAGTCCGTGGCTGTTATTAGGTGTTCATTGAATAAGTATAAACAGGGGGAACGTGGGTTCTAATGCCCCTCCCCTTAATGGATGGCTATATGGGGGATTAGCATAAGGGATTAGCATAAATGGATTTTTCAATCAGAATTGTGAGATTTCATTCAAATCTCTGAATAGTTTTGGAAGTTTAATGGTTAAGTATAAAAGAGGGGAATAACTCCTCTTAAATTACATACATGCTAAATGGGTTTTTATTAAGAATTATCCGATTTGCTCTGAATTTTGGATATAGATTTTTTAATATGATAAAGCATGTACTTGATAGTATAGGAGGTTCAATGATTAAGTATAAAAAAAAGAGGAAAGTGGAGAGCTGTTTCCCCTTCTTAATTTTTTTTCGAACGGAATTAGCCCTTGAAAATATAAGGCTGTAATGTACAATTACTATGCGTAGCCTGTGAGCTCAATGCCATCAGTTTAACTGGGCAATATTCTTTTTATTTATAGCTCTCTCCGGTGAACGATGGTGATGTTTCTTACATATTTACATACTGCAAAATTTTCGAACACAAAGCAGATGATGCTTTGAGTTGATACATTATTTTACACAATCTACATATTGTTTGCTCTGTTTATAAAAACAATCAATACGAGTATGAAGTCCTCAGGGTTTGAACCGCAGTCCTTTTGAGAAGGAATCGCAAGCGATACCACTGTGTCACGTTGCAGTGTCCTGTTCTGCCGCAAAATAATCATCTCCACTTCCGTTCAAGTTTCATGACGTTTCATGACGAGTGCAGGAAATCACGAAAAAACAAATTAACCGTTTTCTATTATTTGCATTAATGTTCACAAAGTGCCTTTACGTACTAAATCAATGATGATGTTCTACACAAATCTGTAAATCTCTTTCCCTCCTATTTTCCTTTTCAAGGTATAAACGCTAACTGCGCATCTTTCTACCAGGTGGGGCCGTAAGCGGTTTCATTCAGTAGTGCATGGCTTGTTTACTATACTTAGGTACTACTTTTATGAATATAGCAACAGCCGTTCCGAAATTCAGAAGGATGGCAAGAATACTAAGTAGGTTTACTGAAATATTTCGTATACATAACTATGTCTTCATCTAAGCTTTTAGACGCAGTTTAAACTCTAATCCTACGAGCGAATTTTTCTCAAATATTCTACGGTCAAATTTCTTTTGGTCAAATTTTTTACATTATAGCTGTTTTTTTGCATATTTTCATCCTTGTAGGAATATTGCATTTCAGACATTTTAAAATGGAGTTTTGTTGTTTTCACGTATGACAATCACACTCAGAATTAGATAAGACAGACTTAATTATTTTTATACTGCTAACACTCTTGAGGACAGAGATAACGAGATTTAAATAAAAATGATTTTTTTATGTTTTGCTTTATAAAGCCATACTCAAGTTTAAAAAATTCGCAGTGTCAACACAAGTTAATTTTGGTTTTAGCGCCACCTTGATATAAATAGTGCAATTAAATTTAAATAAATTTGATTCTGAATTTTTAAAAAAAATTTCAGAATAAGCATTTGCTACGGCCAATTTTATGTTTCGCTAAAACAATTCATATTTTTTTGTGTTAATAATATCCCTTGTAGGAAATGGCATAAATATATGGGTGATTCTACGATAAGAGGTAACTTGTGCGGCAATCCGTTTAAAACAGATTTTTTATTCTATATGTTGCTATTTTTTGTAACGAATCACATCATCTTAATATACTTTATTAAATAACATCAGGATTGAATGCCTAATTAAAACACATTTTTCTGAAATTTCTTACAAAGTCTAAAAAAGTCTCTATCCTGGCATGTCCCCTTGCCGGTTTAAATTTAACTTTCAAACAATACATATATTTTTTTGCATCAGATGTTTAACTAAAGTATGTTTAATCGGAATTTAAGTAATTATACTTAAGTATTATTAAATAAAAAATGAAATAATTTTGTTAATTTCAAATAATTTTTAAAATTAACTTTTGTCCCGCTTTTTTTCTGTATCTACCTTGCCAAATTTCGTTCCGCTAATACAAACATAAATTCAAGGACGGCTGTATTGGAAGTAACGTTTAAGGACATCTATAGTAGGGCGGAGCGTGAAAAACTTTTTTTCGAAATTCTCTTCTCCCTAGCATAGAAAAGTTGTGTAGTGGTATCACTAACATGCTCACAAAATTTCACAACAATGAATAAATATCTTCCGGTTCCACTTTTGGGTTGAAATATGCAATTTTAGCCGAAAATGTTGTAAATTTTCACATTTCAGCAATATTTTTAATTTCCGATTTTTTCTTCGCCCTAGAGCGGAAAAGTTGATACCATACATAAAGAACATAAGTCCAAAATATTAAAGTAACTAAAAAATATCTTCCGGTCCCACTTTAGAATTTAAATACGAGAAAATTATCGAAAATGATACAAATTTTCAGATTTTAGTCATTTTTTAATTTTTTGATTTTCTATTCCCGCTGGCACGGAAAAGTTTAAAATATATAATAGAAACATAGGGGAAATACTTTAGAATAATCAATAAATATCTTCCAGTTTTCCATTTCGGCATCTAAAAATGTCAAAGTCGCCAAAAATTATGTAAATTTTCTCTTCTCAGGAATTTTTCTCTTATCAATTTTCTCTGCTCGCTGGCGCGGAAAATTCAGAAAATCATATGACAAACATAAGTGCAAAAATTTAAAATAATTAATAAATATCTTCTGGTTTGACTTTTATTACTTAAACTGGCAAAAACATGGCATTAATGTACACAAAAATCATAGAAAAATCGAATTAAAAGCGATCTGAAGGAAATTCCTCTAATAAATTCAGCTTTGTGTTCGTTTACTGCAGTGTTACCTTTGGTATAATGCTCTGCTCGTGATAGGTTCGTAATGAGGATATTCAATTTTAGTTTCTATATTTTATTGAAAAATAATACATCTGAAAGTGTTTACAAAATTTTTATTTTTAATATTGTTTCGAACTAATAGTGTGCATGGAAAATATTACACAGAAATATCACAATAAAGGTGCAGTACACGGGATTTGTCTCATCCCATATTTTGGGATCCTACAGAATTAAGAACTGGCGTTCTACCAATTTATGAAGATAAAATGTACTTTTTTGTTTGTGAGAAATGAATCAAAATACATTTAAAAATCGGACTTACTTTTCGGGTAATAATGGATTATGGGCTCAAATGATTGAAGCAATTTGGCAGGCTACTTCGGTTCCAACGGTTTCCAGGCAAAGGCAAAGTCCAAATAATTGGTTCATATAATGATAAATACAAGTGTATAAAGAAGTTTGACGTTAAAGAACAGACGAAGTCAAAATTGTAAATTTTCATATTCGAAGGGTAAAAAACGTGTGTTTGAAAGTTTTTCTTATAAGTGTACATCTCTAGAAGGATGTAAATGCCCACGTGATATAAAAAATCCAGAATAAGAAGACAGCTTCTTGAGGACCAAATAACTTCAAAGAAATTGTCGATAGACCCAATTGATACACTCGGAAGCACGGCCGACAACACGGAAACTTAGTGATTGAATGAGCAGGCTCGAAAAAGAATAAGAAAGTTTCAGAAAACGGTGTAAAAGGGAAAAAACAATTAATACTGCTTCATCGAAGACTTTAAATCTTTTAGTCTTGATGAACAACTGTGTCACAATCTTAGTGATTAACCTTTAGTGTCATTGCAATCGAACATAAATACTATATCACGAACAACCTGTCGTTCTGCCCTAGCCAGAAGTTGAGACTCAATCGGAGTGTCCGACCTAGTTGCAGTATCAGTAACAGACGCACTTCTTGAAGACTTAAGAGTTGTGACACATCACGTCATGTCCGATGTTATAGACAGGCATAACACAAGAAGAGAAATAAATAAATATCGCATGAAATGCCAAGTCCAAGATTAGAGGTTAATATGCACCAATACCTTGAAAAGATTGTATTTTGACCGTCGAAAAGATCAAACTTTAATTCAGAGGAATATTGAGGGAACACTCCATCAACAAAGAGTGCTTGAAGAATACTTGACACTTATAGAAGAACCTGGCTGCGATTACACAGGGAGAGTGTCACCAATAACCTCTTCTGCTATGTTTCCCATATGATTTTCCAAACTTTCCACTCCAGCGAGAAGAGAAAATAGAGAAGAAAAAAAATCCCTGAGATGTGAAAATTTACATACTTTTTGCCTATTTTGATATTTTTAGACCCCGAAAGGGAAGCCGGAAGATATTTATTTATTATTCTAAAGTTTTTTACTTATATTTCTTGCATATTCTTCGAACATTTCCATGCCAACGGGAATAGAATATGGAAAAATAAAAAAATGACTAAAATGTGAAAATTTATATAATTTTCGATAAATTTCCCATATTTAGAACCCAAAGTGGAACCTGAAGTTATTTTTTAATTTCTCTAATATTTTGAATTTGTGTTCCTTATGTTCTCTTTCAGTTTTTCCGCACTACGACGAAGAAAAAATTGAAAATTAAAAATATTATTGAAATGTGTAAAATTACAATATTTTCGGCTAAAATTGCATATTTCGACCCAAAAGTGGAACCGGAAGATATTTACTGATTGTTGTAAAATTTTGTGAGTATGTTAGTTATACCACTACACAACTTTTCCACGCTAAGGAGAAAAGAATTTCGAAAAAAAGTTTTTTACGCTCCGCCCTAATCTATAGCCGTGAAGTTAGCATTACTAAACGCGCAACCGTTTAAGTGCCGTTGTTTTTTAGTTGTTCCCACGCGACTGTGCAGTATAGTGGTTTCGTAAGGTGATCGTGTATCTCCCCTGGTAAGTCATAAAACTTATAATATTCATTTAATTTATTTGTACTTACTGCCCTAATTAAACAATACAGTAATAATTAAAGTGAGATATACAATTAACCCAAAAAATAATTCAGTCAGTTAAAACAATTGAATTTGTCATGAAAATGTCTCTCCCCTGCCGTATTTCCCCTGTCAAGATAACTGCCAGGGGAGAGACTCACTGACCAGGGGTGATAAAATTCATCATAAGAGGTTATACGCAGATTTAGTTAACTTCTATCAACAAATTGTTATTGTTAGAATTGGCGAATTTTTCGAAAAGCCTCCTAGAGAGCATCGTAAGGCGAAAAAAAATATGGAAAAATAAAGCAAGAGAGCGTAGGCAACGACTCATTCCTCAAACTATAACTAATGTTCCGGCAACATCATCAAATTCAGATAATGATCATCAGATGCCGCAAAGTAATTTCCGTAGAAGACTTGCAGCTAAAGTTAACTCAGACCGAGCTAGAAGACAAAGATATTTAATTAATAAAATAAAAGATGAGACTATAAACGAACAAAAAACTAAATTAGCACGTTACAAAAAAGGTTACAAAGACTACGAAAAACTGAAAAACTTACACCTAATAGAAAAGTAGAACAAATGATAAATTCTCCAAATGCCAGTAAGACAGTGAAGAAAAATTTGGTTTTTGCAGAAGTTTACTCAACAATTAAAAGAAAATTACTCTTCTCTCCCAAACGAAAAAGAAAAAAGAATTTTCAAAAGAGTTATAAGCGGGAAACTAGTGCAAAAATATGGTATACTACAGAAAGAAAAAAATATGAAACCTTTAAGAAAATTAGGAAAAGCACAATTGACAGAAAATAAAAGGAAAGCCAAAGCAAGTTATATTGTAATGAAGAATAAAGTTCGTGTAAAGTTGAATAAAGTTATCATTTTCTTAAAAATGACTCTAATACGAGGTTATGTGCCGACAAAAAGGATTGTGACAAAGAAAGGAGAACGGAAACAAAAAAGAATTCTTTTGGATACTCTAAGAAATCTCTACAAATCTTTCATGAAGAAGTACAATATCACGATATCGTATTCTCTATTCTGTCGCCTAAAGCCATTTTGGATAGTACTATCGTTTTGTGAGAAACGTGGCAACGTTTGTGTGTTACACATACTAATATAGATCTGATTCTTACGGCTCTATTCCAAGCCAAAATTATATCTATATCAAAGCGCCAAGATCTGCTTCATATAATTTGTTGCAATAGATATAACGAGCAGTGCCTTTCTCGAGAATGTGCAACTTGTAAAAATAAAGGACTCGAATACAAGGAATTCGATAATAGTATTCAAATTGTCTACAGAAAGTGGGAATCCGCCTCTACCAACATAACTGATCCAAAAACGTTTAAGGCAAGAAAAGTGACTAAATATTTGAAAAAATCGATTCAAATTTATCCCCGTGATTTGATTAAGCAATTAGATTGTAATTTGGAAAATTTTCTTCACCATGAACTGAACATAGTCCACCAGCATTCTGCTTTTAAAATTAAGAAGACAAATTTAACAGAAAATGAAGCTGTTATTCATATGGATTTCAGTGAAAAATACTTAACTAAACGCGCAGAAGAGATTTAGGCATTTCATTTTGGAGGTTCTCGTCAACAGATAAATCTGCACACAGTTGTAACTTACACAAAAGAAGAAGCATCTGGCGAAGTAAAGACTACATGCTATTGTTCGTTGTCAGAAAATTTGTCACATTCGCCGCGAGCTATATGGGCACACTTACAGCCAATTTTAAACCGCTTACCACCCGAAGTAGACATTCTGCATTTTTGGAGCGATGGACCCATAACACAATATCGCAACAAATACATGCTTTACTTTCTTGTCAATCATTTAACAGAATTCTACCCTAACCTTAAACACTTTACTTGGAATTACCATGAGGCAGGACACGGTAAGGGGGCTCCTGATGATGTCGCTGCTGTTTGCAAGAGAACAGCTGACCGATTGGTGGCTGGTGGCAAGGATATAGCATCTCTGAGCGATTTGTCAGATGCTATTCAGAAAAACTGTCCCAGCATCAATGTTTTCTTTATTGACAACAAAAATATCCTAGAAAAAGAAGCTTTCCTTACTAATGCTAAAGAATACATAAAAACTTTTCCTGGTACTTTGCGTGTCCATCAGGTGTCATGGAACACTGAAGATAAAAAACAAATGAAAATGAAGAGTTTAAGCTGCTTTTGCAATGAAAGTATAAATTGTGATCATTTCCAAATTGGTGTCATGGCATACTCGTCTAATAAAAAATCCCGTCTTCGGGTCGGGGATGTTTACGGACCGGATTCAGAGTCCGATAACGAGAATTCACTTGATAACGAACAAATTAATATACCAAAAGGTGGCAAACACCAGACAGAGGATGAAGAACAACCGTCGACATCTAAAAAAACACTCAAGAACGGCGAATTTATTCTTGTCAAACTATCATCAAAAACAACAGAATATCGTTACGTGGCTATGTGTACGGGCTTAGAAGAGGATGGCAAGATACAGGTAGTTTTCTGTAAAATAGGGGACGAAACCGGAAAATTATTCAAAGTTGATGAACAAGATATATCATTCATTTCAGAAGATCAGGTTGTCCAGACACTTCCTATGCCAAATATTATTTTGAAAAAGCAGAAGATGTTTTACTCCTTTAAGAAGTCAGTGAATGTGTTTGAGAAAGCTTAAGCATTTTAATTTTTGTTCATGTAGGTAAGATATTGCCTTTAATTTTTAATTTAATTTTAATTTTTGCTTTAATTTTAATTTTTTTGTTTATGTAGGTAAGAGAGTGCCTTTAATTATTTGTTACATTTCATTTTCTAATGATTAACGCATGTTCATTTATTGAACTGCATACAAAATATGACCGAAGCGCATAGGTATGGGCAATATGAAAATTATCCTGACTATCCAAGTGTGATTAACACTTAAGAAGAGCTAGTCTACTTAATGTGTATTAATAAAAGATTATTTTATTATTTGTTGAAGGTACAATGACAAGATAATTTACATATGTGTATTTTTGCAAGTGAAACGCTCTTGTTAGAAACAAAAGGCTGTAATATGATAGTCTCATTAATGATTAATATGATAGTCTGATTATATGTTAAGAACATTTTTTAATAAAAGTTGATTTTATACATTTCATTGATTTTATTAAGTATATTATTGTGTCAAACCCTCTCCCCTGGTAAAATAAGTATCTACCCTGGTTCTGATGTCTCTCCCTTGCCCAATGTATTTACCCTGGTCTTCGAAAAAGTAATAAAATATGTATAAAGTGACTTGCCGTTACTTGAAAAGGTATATAAAGGGGACAAAAATCATAATATGAAGTTTCATGAAAAAACTCCAACTTTTCTCCTTGGTCGTATTTTCTTGTATTAGAAACCTCTTATCGTAGAATCGCCCATATATTTTAAATGTATTAAAATATATTTCCTCATATGGAAACCATGCTCCAAGTTGAAATTGGACACAAAGAATCAATTTAAATTTCTTTTACTCTGAAAACTCCCAATAGAGAGAAATTAACCCAATCTAAATAACTTATATGTTTCGCTGTAGGTCATACTGTTAAAAATAATGTACTAAAATTAAAAATAGGTATGAAAGATTATGTAATTTTTTTATCTAACCCTTCCTCTTCCTTGACAAAAAATAAAGTAACTAAATTTAAAAAAAACTTGTTGTGGTTTTGCAGAATGAAGCTGTTATGTCAAAAATAAGTTGGACATATTCAATTTAGTTTTATTTTTGTTTGTAACATTCCCGCCAACAGGCGCCATAAACTAAATCTAAATTATTTAATATTTAAATTTAAAAATTTTAATAAAATTGTTTTGATGTATTTTAATTTGTAGAATATATTTCTGCCACAAATAAATTTTGTTTTGATAAAATTCACAATTAGTTTTTTGTTCTATTAGCACTCCTAGTAGGAAAATGCATCAGGTAATCAACCGATTCTGAGCCGATGTTTGTTCAGAGTACTAGCCAATGAATTACTGTTGTCGTGTCGGTGAATTACACCCATGACCATAAATTAAGGATAACGACAGTACAGCAAATAAAGGTATGGAAACAAAACAAATATGAGTTATTCGTCGAGCCTATTTATTAAACAAAAGAAAAAAACAAAAACGATGGTATATGTATGGTAACATTCATAAGATCTACAATTGTTGCTCCCTAGAGCAATTACAAAAAGTACCCCCCCCCCTTTAAAAAACTTAGCATTATATGGTTGATATGATGGTTAATAAATTGTATGCCTCCTAGACGACGAAATACAGTCCTTACAACGCCTAGGCATGCTGAGTATCAAATTATCAAGCTGGTCTTGGGGACGATTACTTCACTCAGCAAGAAATGCTCTCCGAAGTAAGAGGTGATTGACGGGCTGCAATCCGTCGGCCAAGCATATCCCATACATGTTCTATCGGATGAAAGTCTGGCAAAAATGCTGGCCAATCCGTACGGGTGATAGCCTCAGCTTGAAGGCATTCATTTACGATATTTGCTCGGTGAGGACGGGCGTTATCATTCATAAACACAAATTCTGAGCTTATGGCACCCCTAAACAAACGTACATGTTGTTCCAGAATGATGTCCCAATAAATTTGACCTGTCATGGTTCCGGTTTGAACATGTAGATCTGTTCTGGGGGGGGGGGGGGGTAGCCCAGTATAATTCCACCCTAAACGAGCAATCTTGCTCCACCGTAACGATGTCATTCAATGATGTTGTCTTGGTGGTAACGGGTGCCTGGCGTTCCCCATATGAAATTCCGATGTGAATCAGACTGCGAGCTAAACCTGGACTCGTCGGAAAACATTACACAAGCCCACTGTGACGATGTCCCCAATGCATGTTCTCTACTCCAGGCTAATCGCAGGCGACAGTGAGTTGCCGGGAGTGTGGAACACATCTAACAAGTCTACGAGGATATAGACCAATATTTCCCAAATGTTTGTACACTGTTTGCCTTGAAACAATCGTACCCGTAAATGAAGATAGCTGACGAGACAGATCTGATGCTGTGCTCCGTCTGTTTCTTTTGGCAGTTACTGCTAAATAACGGTCTTCATTCGAAGTTGTAACTCGGAGACGACCTGCACTGTAACGTCTACTGACATTTCCATCATCTTGGAATCATTGCTAAAGTCTAGATCCTATCAAAAACATGAATGTGAAAGAATGCCAAGTTCGTTAAAGGTTTCGCTAATAAAAGAAATGAGATCTAACTGCAAACCAAGTTCTTTCGAAGGTTCTTAAATTTTAGCTCCTGTCATGCATAATATTCTTAAATTGCTTAAAATGATTTGGTATGTTACTTGTTATTCAATAGAGCGACTTGGCAAGTTTTCTCTTATTCAAATTTCTCTATTTAATTGATCAGAACTTAAAGTTGATCACTTAATTAATTTATCAATACCTTAACTTCCATGTACTTATTCGAACACTCGATTAACTAGATCTTTGCGAATCAGATTCTAGATTAAGTTGTCCTCTGACTGAAACATTAAAGTTGGTGGCTGAAAACTTGCCAAGTCGCTCTATTGAATAACAAGTAACATACCAAATCATTTTAAGCAATTGAAGAATATTATGCATGACAGGAGCTAAAATTTAAGAACCTTAGAAAGAACTTGGTTTGCAGTTAGATCTCACTTCTTTTATTAGCGAAACCTTTAACGAACTTGGCATTCTTTCACATTCATGTTTTTGATAGGATATCATAATTTTTTGTCAAATCACTTCTTTTATTAGCGAAACCTTTAACAAACTTAGCATTTTTACACATTCATGTCTTTGATAGGATATCATTTTTTTTCTCAAATAAATAGGTATTTGTTTCTTTTTTGAAATAAATAGGCTTAATATTAAATTAGGTTTATTTAATATTAATTAATCTTACAGCTTTTTCTTGCGTTTATTCACTGTTTTTTTTTCAATCAAATTTAAAATTTTTAACATTAAGACAGCTTATGTTCCTTTAAATTTCACTAATAAGGATGATTCTTTTATGTGATTGGCTACTACTTGATTATCTCGTCGACCAAAAAAGATTGTCGCCAACTAAACGATATATCGCAAAATTGACGCCAAAAGTGATGCTAATTTGGCGCTATTTCTGGTATTTCGCCAAATTCCCATAGACTCCCATTGTAATCTGGCAATTTATCCAATACTTTTGTTAGAGTAAGGACTGTCGCCATCATTTTGACATCTTTTTTTTTTTTTAAATCGGTTCGCTAACTTCCCAATATTGCTTAAATATTGCTATTTAGAAAGTTTTTAGAACGCTTTTCGTGCATTTTTAATCTTCTAAATTTTGTACTTGTTAACAAATGTTCTTAGTGATCATTTAAATCTTATAAGTAATGAACATGGCAAATTTCATGTTTCTAGGCCCTTAACATACAGACATCGCATTTTTAGAAATTTTTTTGTTCTTTTAACTCTTTTGGATTAGTGGCATCGAAGTAAGATATAGCGTATATTGGAGCAAGAACTGTCACCATCATTTTGATATCATTACTTTTAAGATCGGTCTGTTGTTTGCTGAGATTGCTTAAAAATCCCAATTTAACACATTTTTAGAACGCTTTTCGTGCATTTTCACCCTTTTTGAATACCGTATTTTTTAGCAAATGCCATTAGAGATAATTTATATTTTATAAATAATTAACATGCCAAACTTTGTTTCTAGGTCCTTCAGTATTACAAAAGTTGCATTTTTAGAATGTTTTTTGCTTCTTCTCCCTCTTATGGTTAATGGTATACTCATAAAATATAGCCTATGTTTGAACCGGGGCGAATAACATCATTTTGATACCATTGATTTTGAAATCAGTTCATAGTTTCGCAAATTAGCTTTGATACTCGCAAAAAGTGACGCCAACTTGGCACTATTTCTGATATTTCGCGAAATTCCCATAAACTCTAAAATGCCAAACTTTATAATTCCATTCCCTTAACATACAGACAAAGCATTTTTAGAACGTTTTTTGCTCTTTTACCCACTTTGGGTTACTGGCACCGACATAAGATATAGCCTATGTTGGAGCAAGGACTGTCATCATCATTTTGATATCATTACTTTTAAGATCGGTTTGTTGTTTGCTGAGATTGCTTAAAATCGCTATTTAGAACGTTTTCAGAATGCTCTTCGCGGATTTCCACCCCTTTTTAAATTTGGTATTTTTTAGCAAATATCATTAGTGAACATTTATATCATAAATAATTAGCATGTTAAATTTTGTGCTTCTAGGCCTTCAGTAAAACAAAAATCACATTTTTATAATGTTTTTTACTTCTGAAGCCCATTTTGGTTAGTGGCACAGACATAAAATATAGTCTATGTTTGAACCGGGGCGAATATCATCATTTTGGTACCATTACTTTTTAGGTAGATTTCGTATGAAATACTACCTATTGCAATCGCACCAGTTTATGTATATTTATATCTATCTATCTATATATATCTCTCACTTTTTTATGGATACGATAACTTCTATAATTCTTCACTAATCTCCACCAAACTGGTACATAAAATCAAAGGGCATAAAATCTCGGCTAAGTTCGTTAATGGGCAAAATCTGACCAAGGGGGTCGGAATAGGGGGCGTTTTTGTGAAAACCGAAAGAACTCCATAACTTCTTCATTAAAGTAGATATCGAATCGGTTTAAAGTTTATATTACTTCTTAAAAATGGGCCAAAAGTTTATGCATGACAGATTTTTGATAAATTTAGAAGTGGGCTCAAGGGTCGAAAAAACAGGGTTTTTGAGAGAAAAAAATTCATAACTTCGCCAATTTTCAAGCTATCAAGTCCAACTAAATTTTTTATAAATGTTCTTAAAATTATCTAAAACTTTTGTATTTACAAGGTTTTGATAGGACCAACTTTTACCGATGAAAAAAATTAAAAACGAAAAGAAAAAGGGCAGTGAAAAAAGAGAAAAATCCATAACTCCGTCAATTTTTAAGATATCAAATCTGATTAAATTTATTTTACATCTTCTCAAAAATATCTACAACTTTTATATTGACAAGTTTTTCATAGGACCAATTCGTATAGCAAAAAGAAATTAGACAAAAATAGGAGATGGAGAAAAAACCTCAAATCCAAACTGCTTATATTCGGACTCATTTTTAAATTCATTTTTGATTTTAAACGCATCCAAATTGTAGATCCTTTTATTTAGAAACTGTATAAAGTGACGCATTGGACAATTTTCTGATAAAGACAAAATATATTTCAAAAAAGGCTACCAAAAAGGGTATTTTGAACAGAATTTCCCAAAGTCATCGGGACTGAAAATTTAAGTTTAAATAAGAAATTGCGTTTTTTTCTGACTCGTTTTTAAATCCATTTTTGTTCTCAAACGCATCCAATTTACAGATCCTCTTATTTAGGAACTATGTAAAGTGATGCGTTGGTCAGTTTTTTGATAAAGACGAAATATATTTCAAAAAGGGCTACCAAAAAGGGTATTTTGAACAGAATTTTCCGAAATCATCGTGATTGAAAATTCAAGGAAGTGTTCAAATAAGAAATTGCGTTTTTTTCTGACTCGTTTTAATATTCATTTTTGCTCTCAAACGCATCCAATTTACAGATCCTCTTATTTAGGAACTATATAATGTGATGCATTGATCGGTTTTTTGATAAAGACAGAATATATTTCGAAAAAGGCTGCCAAAAAGGGTATTTTGAACAGAATTTCCCGCAGTCTTCGTGATTTGAAAATGTAAGGAAGTTTTCACATAGCAAATTGAATTTTTATGACTCGTTTTAAAATCCATTTTCGCTCTCAAACGTATCCAATTTACAGATCCTCTTATTTAGGAACTATATACTGTGACGCATTGGCCAGTTTTTTTTTTTTTTGATCAAGATAGAATATATTCTTAAAAATTCTGTCAAAGTGAGTATTTCGCACAAAATTTACCGAAGCAATCATGATTAAAGAATTAAAGATGTATTCAAACAACAAATCGGTTATTTTATGGCTCAATTTTAAAATTCAATTTTTTCTCAAATGCATTCGTTTGACAGTTTTTTGTTATTTAGAAACTGTATAATGTACTGTTTTGGTCGATTTTTTAATAAATTCAGAATTTATTTCAAAATATGTTGTCAAAATGGGCATTTGAGCTGAATTTTTCTTAAGATGATTCTGATAAAACCAGTTTTTGCAGAAAAATGAAATTAAAAATTTTTCATAAACGGCCAAATGAAGTTATTAAACTGGGTTTATCTCTAATCATATATATTTTTTTGTTGAAATGAACACTCTTCGAAATATACCTCCGCCTATAGGCCCAGCCGACAGGGATTTTTGAAATCGGTTTGGTAGTTTCAGAGATTAGCCCCCATACTAGCCAAAAGTAACGCCAACTTGGCACTATTTCTGGTATTTTGTGAAATTCTCATAAACTCTCATTGTAATCCAATATTTATCGCCTAACCTACCATTAATATTTAATTAATGCTGATTTCTGATTTTTTCCTATTTATAAATCCAATAACCTACCTCCACACCAAATTTCAACTTCCTAAGCCACTTGGAAGTAGACAAACATTTCTATGAATCAGTGGTATGAGTCAGTGGTAAAAACCATGATTTTCAAACGTCAATTTCTCGTGAACGGTAAAAGATTTTTTTTAAAATGCATAAGATTCGGAAACTAGAAGATGGTCTTACACGACACGAAAAATTGCAATTGTGTAGGTCAAATAGAATTTAAGTTATTGAGGGGTCAAAAGTGGCCCGAAATGATTCGGGTAATATAACCCACTGCCGGTGTGTCGCCTTTTACTTTGTGAACTTGGATGACACACTGCCGTGTGTCTAGATATTACAGTTTGGGCAATTCCAAGTTCCTCGGATACTTCCATCTGAGTACGCCCACATTCAAGACGGCCGATAATTCTACCAGGTAAACTATCATTCACCTGGGTTTTCTGTGTCATAACTGTTCGGTTTTGGCAGTGAGATTCTTAGAAAATGCTTGTTAACAGTTTTATTTCTTTGCCACCGTTCCTTATATACGTCTCTCTCACAGTTTTGTCATTGTGACGTACTATCGGTGCCATCTAGTGGCTTTCTGAAATTTGTATATTAGTCATGAAGATGTGTGTGATAATACTGCAAGTGAAATTGTTACTTTAGAGTTTGATTTCCAAGTGATTCTGAATTATCCTTAATTTATGGACATGAGTGTAAAACGCGCCCTTATGGAGTTACTGAATTTCTGTGTACATCCAGCCCATCTCGTGATAGCATTATCTTTCATACAAAGCTAAAAAGTCAGTTGAATTTTTTTCCAGTATCTTACTTATTGTTAGTTATGAAAGAAAATTTCAAAATCTATTGGTGCGGAATATTATGTATTGTAAATTAGTAAATTAGTCCCCCCCCCCCCCCGCTGTCGTTGGGTGATTCGAGAACACCCTGGATATTAACTCTCTTGAAAGCCTCTTTTAATTTTTAAATAGAACACGAGGAAATTTACGAAGTGTTATATCCGACTTCATGAGTACAATTATTGAATTGTGATAATTCAAGAAAGTTTTGTTCCTTATTCTAGATTTATCAGTTCAATACTTCTTGTATAACAACAAAAAGAAAAAATTATTCACATGGATTTCTAGCCGAAAGGATGATTATTTTGAGGAGTTCAGATAACATTATTGGTATCCAATCCAGAAGTCTCGAGATCCATTTCCGTAATTACGTAGAATGCGAAATTCATTAAATATATAATTTTACTAGTGTATGTGCATAACTTTTATGTAGCAGTGCTTCTGCTGCTATTTCTATGAGGCTTATAGCATTATAGCGAACAAAAAAGCTTTCACTTAAGTCGTTTATGTGATTGTGATAAACTTTATTTTTTAACTGAAAAAAAAAAAAAAAAACTCTGGAGTGACACCGCTCGACTTCCCAATTCCCGGTATACATGTCCATAAAGTTGTAAAAATTTATTTCTTTCACTTTTTTACTTTCTGACACAGTGGAATTGGTTGAATGCCAAGGTTGGGCCTCTGATTTTAAATCTGAAGACGTTACCTATGTGCCATTAACGCTAAAATGTTTATTAATTTTACTACCTAACACATTCGTGGTGACATTTTTTATATAATCGGTTCACAAAAAGGTTTTAAAAAGTTTAAACATAGATTAAATTTTTCTGTCGGCCTTTTTTACGAAGATATTTTCAATTCTCGCAACATTGGTAACAACGTATTAGCCAAATGGGAGCTCAATCAGTAGTATCATTTGGGAGTTACATTCACAAACACACTCACTACATGATTTTCTTACCCTGTTTTTGAAAAATAAAAATTAAAGACTGATTTTATAGAAAATTGTCAGTTCTTCATTCAAACATTCCTTGTGCCAGGTATCAATCAAACAATGCTTAATTACTGCAAAATGGGAGAAATATTTTTGCAAGCATAAAAGATACAAAGGTACATAAATTTGCGAAAGAACAAAAATAATTGGGGTAAAATTTATCAGCCTGTTGATAGAACATCATTGGAAAATTCAAACAATATACTACTCTCATGATTTCAAGTGATAAGATAAAATTTTTGGTAAGACAAAATGGTGATGATGCCGTTACTTCATTTCAAGTAAACAAAAGATCTCTAGATAACAATGAAATAATCTTTTGAGGCAGTACCCTGATATATTTCGATTGATTGTAAATTTTACGTATATCTGAAGTGGGCCGTAGAAAACTCAAAGGCACATGATAAGATTACCAGTCTTATTCCGTTAACAATTCAGAAGCATAATTTACTTTTTTTTTCAAATTGACAGTTTTATGCTGATAAAAATATACGATTTTGCTAGATACAATATCATGTTAGCATCTTTGTGAAATTATAAATAAAAGTATAAATAAATTTATGGTTATTTTTTGTTATTAAAAGTGTGTTCGTAATTATCCAGAAATGTCGCTCAGATTAATTATTCAAACCAGTGTTTCTTAATATTTTTAGATTGTGACAAGTACAATTATTTTAATCCTTTCACGACGCGAGTACGTGTACGGATTTTTTTTTCTTTTATCACTGCTCCATAAAGGAAATTTTTGCCTAATTTAATCGCTCAGAATTTTGAAATTTAAATAAAGCATAATTTGCTATTCAAAATTACTTCTTGGAATAATAAAGGATTCTGAGTAATCAACATATTTTAATAAGAAAATGAAGTTGGTCCTTAACTTCGTCGTTAAATGTTAGTGCGCAAATGGCGTCAGGGCGTCATTTCGTTCACAGCTAATATTATTTATATTTAAAAAAAATTAATTTATATTAAAACAATGGTGTTTCTATATGACTAAAATATATAGCGTATAATTTTTTTTCTTACGGATAAATTAAGCAAATGCACGAATATAAAAATACATAGACTAAATAACATAACATTACAGTGTTTATTACGGTCAGGACCCGCTTAAAACTTACAAAAAAGGTCTCCATACTGGGCATACTCAGAATTTTATGAAAAAAATACTAATTAAAGTACTTATGTATGTAATAAAGGATCAGTCAAAATTAGCGGCGGAATCACATTAGAAAATATGTAAAAAAATAAAATATTTTCGAATATTTGGCGGGAAAAGACGAAAGAGTCACTCGATTTGGCGAGCAGCCCTTTTCCTCGCCAAAAGCAAACGATTATAATGCAACTCAAAACTGTTGGATATTTAGAATGCGTGTAAATGGTATTTAATGAATTTAAACATAAACAATGAGAGACTTTAATATATTGTATACATAGATATACATATTGTATAACATATATATATTACTTGTTGAAGTAGTTATTTAATTAATCACTGGAAAAAATGTTTTCATAGATAAAATATATCACAGAGAAAAAATTATCTTCATACATTTAAGCGTATTGAAAAATAAAAGCCAGGTTTCCATAGCAACAAAATTTAATCGACAATTCTCAATTGGACTTTGAGATTGAAACAAATCTAATTGAAATTATGAATTTCGTTTTAAATCTCAAATTTTGATGATTAAATTTTAATATATATACATATAAATATCGATATAACAAAATTATACTTAAAACAAACTAAAACTTGCAAAACAAAAGTTATTTAAATTAAATTTCTCAAAACAAGTTCAACATGAAGCTTTTCTTTTCCTTGAAGTGTATTTGATATAAAATGTTTTTTGAAATTACATTCCATCGCCAACCGGCGATAAACCGCCAAATAACGAAATTTTCATTATTTTTTTACGGTTACTGAATGGAGATTCCGCCGAAATTTTTTTTATAAACGTAGTATATAATCACACGAGAAGAACATTCTGTATTTTCATCAAATTTTTCGGGGTATGCCCTTATGGAGACCTTCCTTGTTAGATGTAGGGAAAGCTCGATGTCACAAAGAGGCTCCTCTGTTACTCTACCAATTGCTTTTTTAATTTTTGAAATTTTACCATTAAAATTTCGAGTAAATAGAACTTTTAATATTAAACAATAACTATACACATATGAAAAAATATTTTCTTACATGCATTATTATGCATTACCAATTATTTTTGTAAATAACAAATATGGAACTACAGTTGAAAATATGTGAATTTAAAAACACCTTTTATGAGTCGCAATTTGCAGCATAGTAAAAAGAAATAGTTTCCTAAGGGAGGAGGATATTTTTTGTAATGATTAGAATTTTTTTTTCTTCTAAAAATTAGTTTTGAAAAGTAACTTTGGGGGCTCCTTTGTATTTCAGTGGGTAATCTCGGGGTTCACAGGGCTATTTGGTAAACAGGCCCTCATTAAGCTGAAATTTGGTGTGAAATTCGTATGTGTATGCGTTTCATCCTATAAGACATAATAAATAACACATTAAAAGCTTTATTTCTAAATGTAAACAAACATATTATTGAAAGCTAAAAGAAATATGTAATTAAAATTTAGTTTCCTAACTAGGATTTACAAATGTGTCTTTAACATACTTCGAGATTCGAAGCCTTAATTTCAGTACTGACGACAGAAAATGGTGTTTATTTGATGCAATCGTAGTAAAACTTTGTTTTATGAACCAAAATGGAACTATATTTAAAAAAAAAAAAAAAAATTTGATTCATATTTCCTGAAATGACCGGCTTTGATAATTAACATTAATCCCTCCCCCTCTGCCCCCTCTCCCCCCCCAAAAAAAGGGCAGTAGTGAATTTTTTAGTTTCTAAGAACGAAAATAATTATTTGATGCTAATATTATATGCTAATCCTGGCAGCATTTTTAACATGGATAATTTTGTTATGCGTATTATTGACACATGCAATCCATCTTCTTAAAAAAAAAAAAAATCTTTTAATTTAAATTAAGAATTACATTTTTGTTAATCTTTGTTTCTTAATAAGAACTAATATCATAATCAGACTAATTTATTTCAACATCAAAGAGCATCCGTTTTATGTATGATGGCATCGTATTCGCCTGTTGCCCGTCCTTATATTTATGCTTCATACATAATTAAGAAATACTTCAAATTTTCGTTTTGTTTCCAACATGTCCAGGGGCGTAAACCTCCCTTTTTGCGTAGGGAGGTGTAGACTCATAAATTTCCGACTCCAAGGAGGAAAATTTCCGAGTACTAAGAAAAATAAAATACCGACTATTATATACATACCTATGTGTATGTATGTGTATATACTCACACATACATATAATCTCATGTATTAAATTCGTGGAATCTTGGTGATTTATGAAAGATTTTATTTTGTAGTCGTCAAATTCAGTCAACTTGCGTGAAATTCTTGATAATAACTGATATCAGAGAATTTAAATTGAGAACACAAGGTGGTTGCTTTGCAGTCGTACTATTAATCTATACGGTCAGAGCGTAAGTGTAGCAAGGCAGTGGATTCGATAATCAGGTGATTTCTCCATCAGAAACGGAACCTGTTTGTTCTTCTAAGTCGTTTATTCATCAAACATGAAAAATGAAAATGAGTCTTACACATGAAAAAATTCGTTAAGTCTTCATTCTTTGGGATAAATCTCCATGTCATACTATATGATTTTCAAAAGAAATTTAGAAAAATACTAAAGTTGTTGACAGGAGATAATATATGTCGAAATACGTGAAACAACACAGAAATCTAATCTTCAAAGTCATTGCATCTGCTTTTTGTTAGATTCGCAGACGACGACATACATCGACGTAGTACAGAAATGAGCCAAACAGTGAGAGGAGCATTTTTAGAGATGGGCAGCTAAGTTAATGACTCGAGAGGGTAGCGGCTTAAGGAGCCCATCCCTCGTACCATGGTGTATTCGAAGTAAAAAGCATATAATCGAAAAGACGTGGGAACATAGATTCCTGCAATTGAGATTGGAAATAAAAATAACAAAATGGCTTTTCAAACATTCGAAAATAAAAACTAACTTCTCTCAGAATATTAGACAACTGATAAATTTTATAAAGGACTAAAAACTTTAAGATTTTAAGTAATATTTTTATTAATATACGCGTTTTAAAATTAAAGAGAAACTCAATCGAAACAAATATTAGGTATTATTAAAAAAATGGGGGAAATAAATAATATGCCAGAAATTTAGAATAATTTAGATGAATATTGCGAAATGAAATGCAACACGCACACACATACATATACTAAGAGCCTTCGCCCGCTACGCTAATCGGTTTTTCTAAAAGATTATTGAATCAAATGAAATAACACATATAAAATTAAAATAAAACCACATTTTCTTAACATCTGATAAATTATCCATTATTCTTGTCTTATTCGTATAATTTTACATTATCCCCTTCAAAGTCGAGGTTGAACTAGACTAGACAAAAAAAGTTAGATTAGACAAAATAGTTCTAAAATCAGTGAAGTACTGTAATTAACCCTTTCGGGTCTGGGGTACTACTAATAGTACGTGTCTTTTAATGGAGTATTCTTTTGATTTGAGAAATAATTTTGCTACAATTTACATGTAGTAATGTTAGTATGTAGCTATTCATTTATTATATGACATCATTTATGTTTAGACATTTAGTAATAAAAATAATTATTATTATTTGCTTATTTATCTTTGCGCCGTTCGCGATTCTTTTAATTTAAACGTATACTTCACTGTTTAAATTTAAAATAAAAGTTACTTCTCTGAAATAATTATGTGTAATAAAACGCAAAAAGTATTAGAAAGATGTAATGTAAATCAAATCTTGTTGTAATACAATAACTTTCTAAACACCTCCAAAAATTCCTCCGTAGCCTAGTCATATGAATTGAAAAGTACGCAAAACAACAACATTCGTTATCTTTCAGACAAATACTCGTTAAACAATAATTAATCGTTTTGGTTACCTAATGTTAATGTTATTAACGTAAAAGTAATTTCATGCCCCTACCTAAAACTGCTCCCAGGATATGGCAAAATTTTTTAGAATTTTTGACTCCCTTTAACTCACTTTAGAGGGCAATTTCTGATGTCCTAAAATACGTGCTTTTTTAGTAGTTCTTTTTTCATTAATTCCACACCTAAAACGGCTAATGAGATATACCAAATATTCAAAAGATTCCGACCTCCTTTACCTTTTTACGGGCAGAATTTCTAATATATTAAAATACGTTATTAATTATTAGATAAGCAGATTTACTTTCTTGAATTTCACGTTCCTATCTAAAACGACTGTAGAAATATGGCTAATTGATCTATAAAACGATGTCTCAACAAAACCGAATTACACAACTTGTATTGCATTTTTTGTTCTTTTCATTTAGGAGTGGCATAATTGATAGAGAAAATATTGAATTATTAAATATATACAAAAATATTCTCAGCAGTAGCAACATATGATTAACGGCCTTAAGGATTTCATACTATATGATCATAAGCTAGAATACTAATGGTTTAAGCAGAATAGTTAAATATTAAGAAGATTGGTTGTAAGGGATTCGTAGGAATGCTTATCGTGGAGCAAGTTTTGTAACGGATACGTAGGAAGGGTAGTCGTCTGAGTGTGCTAAATCATTATCTGGAAAAGAAAACAATGTTCTATAAATTTAATTTTTAGCAATGAATTAAAATCTTTTCAGCGTTTCTTTCATAAGTAAAATTGAAATTTGATTGCTCCGGACTACTTTAAGGGCAAAAAATTGTCTTTTAAGTTTATACTTCTTTCTAATGACATATTTTCAATCTGCGTAAAAATTTAGTGTCATTTTATTTATTTATTTATTTTTATTTATTTATTTATTTATTTATTTATTTATTTATTTTTGATTAAACAAAATATAGTAATAATATGAAAAAACATTCGAATAAAATTGATTAAGAAAAAAGAAAACAAACGAATTATTTCTGATAGAAATAAAGTCATATATATATAAAGCTGGATATTAATCAGTCTATAGACTGAATAATATACAGATTAATTCGCGGTAAAAATTAAAGTATTTGGGTGTTTTCAATATTCATTCTCCTATTTTGATTAAAATTACATAAAAGGGTCAATCCATTTCAAGTGGTCCAGTACTGGTCACTCGACCATTTTTTAAAAATCTGAAATTTTTTGTACAACAACCCTAACATGATGGAAGTTCAAAATGACCGTTATTTTAATTTTACTATTTTTTGTTTGTGCATGGCGGCCATCTTTGTTTCATCGTGTGCAGCGATTTTCTCAGATACTAGGATACACAAAATTGTAAATATCTCGTCTTTTATTTTCCCAATTGAAATGAGGTTTGCAGCATTTTGTTCAGAATAAAATAGGCTAAATATATGGTTGTAGAATAATTTTGGAAAACAAAATTTTACAAGTGAAATTTTAGCACAAAATTTAAGATTTTTTCCAAAATCTATCCGTTTTTAAGAGGAAATTTTTCATTCAAAGAAAACTGTCACACTTACACAATTATTTCTACAAATAGGTCAAAAGTGCGTGTACTCATACACAAAGTCCCAGATCTAGGAGTTGATTTCTCTTTGCGAAAAAAATTCGAAATTCGTCAAAAATTTAAAAAATCGCACTTTTTAGGCTTTGATATCTCTGGTGGGGCACGAGATAAAAATCTGAAATTCTGGTCTTTGATAGTATTATGTAGTAATGTTATGTACAAAAAATTTCAAGGAGATTTGACTACAAGCGGAGATATGACATGGATAATATATGAAAACAATACTGCCAAACTATTCTAACCTACTACGTAATTGTTCAACAAGACTGTAAACCTTACACAATTTTTTTCTACAAATAGGTCAAAGTGCGTGTACTCTTACACCAAGTCCCAGATCTGGGAGTTGATTTCTCTTTGCGAAAAAAATTCCGAAATTCGTCAAAAATTTCAAAAATCGCAATTTTTAGGCTTTGATATCTCTGGTGGAGCACGAGACAAAAATCTGAAATTCTGACCTTTGATAGTATTGTGTAGTAGTGTTATGTGCAAAAAATTTCAAGAAGGAGATTTGATTATAAGCTGAGATACGGTGATTAAAAAATGTTAAGAAATGCTATTATGAGTACATTAGGAGACATGAGATTTGTCTCATTTATTACAATATTTACACAGAAAATATCGTTTGTTGAAAACAGTTTAATAATAAATGTTTAATTTACAAGGATACTGTATATGCTCAACAAAGAGCTTAACACTATTTACGAGAGATGTTACGAGTTCGACCAGTTACTGTTGTCAATCCATCAGGCTGTTCTTTCGCAAAATTTTATTTGAAGCCACCCAAGTCTTGTCATCCCTTGTTAACTTTAATAAAATTCTCTAGGTTTAATAATTGAAACCATGTCAACTCGATCACTTGCAACCCATTGTCTGAAATTTACTTTTCCTGAAATGTGTACCGAGTAAAATTGTTGCAATAGCATTTGTAGTAGGTTTGTTCCTCTGAACAAATAGTGTATTGGCTTAGCATATATTCTGAATTGTTTAAATCACACAGACGCATTTGAAGAAGATATTTGTAATTAACATCTACTCTGTACCATAAATAATTAACTTAAAATTTTGGAGGTATGAACAATCACATAGGTTACAATAATTTGGCAGTATTGTTTTCACATATTGTCCATGTCATATCTCAGCTTGTAGTCAAATCTCCTTCTTGAAATTTTTTGTACATAACACTACTACACAATACTATCAAAGGCCAGAATTTCAGATTTTTATCTCGTGCTCCACCAGAGATATCAAAGCCTAAAAAGTGCGATTTTTGAAATTTTTGACGAATTTCGGAATTTTTTCGCAAAGAGACATCAACTCCCAGATCTGGGACTTGGTGTATGAGTACACGCACTTTTTGCCTATTTGTAGAAAAAATTGTGTAAGGTTGACAGTTTTCCTTACATGAAAAATTTCCTCTTGCAAACGGATAAATTTTGGAAAAATCTTAAAATTTGTGCTAAAATTTCACCTGTAAAAATTTATTTTTCCGACTGTCTTTTTTCATTTTTCCAATTTGTAAGTTCTTATAGGGAAATAACATTTTCCCGACTAAACATACATTTTTCCTATCGAACGGGAATTTTTCCGACTGATTTTTTTCGTTTTTCCAATTTTTAAGTCATTATAAAAAATGACTTTTTTCTGACTAAAGGAACATTTTTCCAATTTGTAAGTCCTTATAGGTAAATACAGTTTTTAAGACTAAACATACATTTTCCCTTATCGAACGGGAACTTTTCCGACTGATTTTTTCATTTTTCCAATTTCTAAGTCTTTATAGTACATAACATTTTTTCGACTAAACCGACATTTTCCCGACTGATTTTTTTCGTTTATAAATTTTTATAGATAAATACCATTTTTTTCCAAACTAAACATACATCTTTCCTATCGAACGGGAGTTTTTTCGACTGATTTTTTCGTTTTTCCAATTTTTAAGTCATTATAAAAAATAACTTTTTTCTGACTAAACGAACATTTTCCCAATTTGTAATTCCTTATATGTAAATTATACCGTTTTTAAGACTAAACGTACATTTTCCCTATCAAACGGGAATTTTCAGACTGATCTTTTCATTTTCCCAATTTCTAAATCTTTATAATACATAACGTTTTTCCGACTAAACGGACATTTTTCCGGCTGATTTTTTTTCTTTTATAAGTTTTTATAGATCAATACCATTTTTTTTTCCCAACTAAGTTCATTGTTTTACCGATAAACACGAAATTTTCCGACTGATTTTTTCGAGGGGGGGGGGGGGGGGTGCGACACCCCCCATACACCTTCCCCCCACCGGGATTTACGTCCGTGAACATGTGATATTATCTTTTTTTTTCCTTTCAGTGGCGCCAACTTATATGGGCCAGTGAGGCTTGAGCCCACCCAATAATTTTGAATTCTTGCATGCCCAATTTTCATGGTTCTATTCATTTTTCTCCTTAGAACAACATTTATTTTGCCAATGACCACGCGTTTTAATTGTCCGACTGTCACTCATAGATCCAAAATCACTGAAATGTAAATGTTTAGCTTTTCGCTGTTTCAATTTGAAGTCATGTTCATGATACGATGATATTACAGATATTAGTGTATTTATAAGAAAAAACGCATGCGAATATAATTTTAAAAAATTATATCTATCTTAAAACTTAAAGTCTGTACTTAAGCGCTACTTAACCACTCCCAACTATTCAGATTTTGAGCTCAAAATTTAAGTTTTAGTCTAAGTTTACGAAAACATTTAATCAGATGCAAAAAAAAAAAAAAGTAAAAAAGTAGTTGTTCGTTACTCCAAAGTTTAAAGCGCCCTCTATCGGCATTTTTTGAAATTTATCTTTATAATTCATTTTCAATAAAATACCGACATAAAGAATAGTTTTAGTGAAAACCGCAAATCAATCGATCAATTTTTCCGTTTTTTATAATCATTTGAAATTTAAACCCTCTGAACACAGTTAACTTTGTGCTATTTAACCGCTTCCAACTATTCAGATTTTGAGCTCAAAATTTAAGTTTAAATCTAAGCTTACGAAATCATTTAATGAGATGCAAAAAATCACGGCAAAAAATAGTTTTTCATTACTTCAAAGTCTAAAGCGCCCTCTATCGGCAATTTTCGAAGTTTATCTTTATAATTTATTTTCAAGAAAATACCAACATAAAGAATAATTTTAGTGAAAACCGCAAATCAATCGACCAATTTTTCGTTTATGTGTATTTGAAATGTTGGACTCCAGACTTTAATGGCGGCTATCTCCTTTGGAAAACGTTTGGGACCCTTGGTTTCCTATTTACTATTACTCGTCTTGATGTGTTCTATCACCCCCTAGCGTATATACCATTTGTTTAGGGACATCCTGTATATATCCTTTTTTTTTATTAATTTTCAGCTGAGATGGAGACTTTTTCTTAAATTTTATATATTAAACTACAGTTTTCATGGAAAAAAGATTTCATTTAGAAAAGATTGTTATCAGTTGTTAACAGTAGCGCAGCCAAAGGGGTGGTTTTGGGGTTAAAACCCCTCCCAGAGCTAAGAAAGATCGCTATAATTTCCGCTTATCCTTACTAATATTATAAATCGGAAAGTGAGTTTGTTTGTTCCGCTTTCACGCCGTAACTACTGAACCGATTGCTTTGAAATTTTGCAGACGTAAAGTTAGAAGTCCGGATTAAATAATAGGGTACTTTTTATCCCGGAAAAAATTGATATTCCCGAGGGAAAACAAAAATATAGTTTGCTTGGTGGATGGATTGGAGATGGCGCTGTGTGTCGTTTAAAACAAGATAAAATATTGCAAACGAATATAAACATGTAAATTTAGAAGCTAAATGATACGATAATGAATCCCCGAAAATGAGGAATTCCCGAGGGATGACGTACAATTTTTTTATCCTCTAAACTGTTTTTTTTACATCTACTTATATATTGCAAACGAACATGAACATGTAAATTTAGAAGCTAAATGATAAGATAATGAATCCTCGAAAATGAGGAATTCTCGAGGGATGACGTACTATTTGTTTTATCGTCTAAAATGTTTTTTTTTATATCTACTTATCCCGAAATAACTATAAGTCAACGAATTACTAATTGGTATAAGTATTAGTTACGTTATTTAGTTCTTGAGGTATGCGATAGATGGCGCTGGGTGTTTTTAAAACGTGGTAACGATGTGCAGTAGCTGCATAATAGTTAGGTTAGGTAAGATATCTAAAGTAGTTATTGTTTTTTCGATAGGTAATTACATAGCTTTGTTCGTCGTTTAGATTGTTATAGTTTAGTTTGGGATTTTAGTTTAGTTTAGGTTTATAGTTTATTCATATTTTCACAATGCCTCGCAAACGTAAATCTAATTTGTCGAGCACCTAATCTAAAGCTCGGGCAATGAAAATTGCCCGATCTCAAGAATCGTCTCTCCATGCTGAATTAAGAAGGCGCGAACAAGCAGAGCGTCAGACTGCTTCGAGAGCTGCTGAGCTACCATCTCAGCTCCAGCAAGGACTTGAGGAGCAAGCAGCTCGCCAAGCTTCTTTGAGGGCTTCTAAGAATGATATTCGTACTCAAGTCCGTTTATCGCAACAGCCTCAACGTCAGCATGGTCAGCTCTAACAAGGAAGGTCTCCATACGGGCATACTCAGAAAAATCTGAAAAAATTACAGAATGTTCTTCTCATATAGTTATATATGTTTATAAAAAAAATTTTCGGCGGAACCTCCTTATAACGTCCGTAAAAAAATAATAAAAATTTCGTTTATTTGGCGGTTTATCTCCGGTTGGCGAAAAAACTAAATTTTGAAAAATACGCTTTTACGCTTCGAATACTTTTTAAAGAAAAAACTTTCTATGTTCAATTTATTTAAATAAGTTTAGTTTAAGTAATTTTAGTTTTGCATTTTTACTTTAAGTGTAATTTTGTCATATACGTTTATATGTACTTATAACAAAATGAAATTAATATATTTTATCATTTAAAACACAATTGAAATTGATTAAAATTGTTCCAAATTGAAAAATACACTGTTAAAATCTGCTGCATTTTGTTGCAACGCACTCCCTTGCTTGTATAGAAAACGGTTACTTGGCCGTGAAATGGAGCTTTCTCATTGGTTGAAATAGAGATATTATATAGAAGCGGTGGAGTGCATTGCAACAAAATGCAGCAGATTTTTAACAGTGAAGTCAATTAAAATCAATTTTCAGATTCGTTAAAATCGTCTGCTTTTGGCGAGGAAATGCACTGCTTGCTAAATCCCGCGTCGCTTTCAGCTTTTCACGCCAATTATTCTAAACTATTTTATTTTTTTACATATCTAATAATGTAATTCCGCCGGTAATTTTCACTGATCCTTTATTACCTACATGAGTAGTTTAATTCGTATTTTTTTCAAAAAATTCTGAGTATGCCCCCAATGGAGACCTTCCTTGTAAGTTGCGTGCTCCCGGGTTTCCAGTGCCCAAAATCTGCATGTTTTTGCTCCACAAGGGAAAACATATAATATAGTGTATCATTCAGTTTTGGTTCAACAACTAATCGTATCCAGCGTTACATCGCGCTTCTTACATTTTTCCGTGGAAATGAGAAGTTTTCTTATAGTTGTGCTTTATACCGCAATATAACCGAATTCCACGCGGGCGAAGCCGCGGGCGGAAAGCTAGTATGAATTAAAACCAAACTTAATATTTAAACCTTATGGCGCATTTCGGAATCGCTGCGTTATTGAATCAGATTTTATTTAATAAAGTGATTCAATAAATAGCGAAAATTCTACTTAACTAATCCTTGTAATATGCAGTTTCACAATTTTAAGTATAAACTGGTTATTTGAACTAAATCACTTGATAATCACTTTTTCAGAAATAATTCACCCCCCCCCCCTCTCCCGCAGCCGAATTCTGGTTTTTAAATTTTTGTTTAAGGTGAAGATTATGATATAATGTGGGAGGCCATTAATTGCCACCGAAAAGACGTTGATCGAGAATTAACCAACTCGGTTAACCTTATGTCACAATCCACGCGATAACTCAACTTGGAGAACAAGGGCGGGTCTGGCGAGTCCTGAAGGAGGGGGCGATTTTAGCAATTTGGAGACTATTCTTTAATGTGTGGGTCGGGGCTAATTTTATCACTGCGGGTCATGTTGCTTCTATTTTTGCTGTGGGTCGGGTTTGAGTCCGTTTGACTTCAACGTTTTGCTGCTGGATGGGATAATTTCTACTTTTTTGCTGGGTGTCGGGTTCGAGTCGGTTGACTTCTATATTATGCTACTGGTCGGTTTAACTTCTAATTTTTTGCTGTGGGTCGAGCTTCAGTCCGGTTAATTATTATATTTTGCTACTGGCATGAAGATAGATATAGTAGAAGAGAACAAAGACGGCGCTTCCACTTTCGGCCCTAAAGTCTTTCCGAGTCTGGCTGGCATTTCCGGCGGTTTGGCAGCAGATGAAATCTAGCGCCTCCTACGTCCCGCAAGCAGACTAGTCGAGAGACCAGTCAAACAAGTCATGTGATCGAAAGTCAGTGCAGCATCACTAACGCCACGCTATGCACCGGGCAATACTTTGGGGCTAAGTTCTGTTGGGAAGCCTATCTTCTCGGTTCTCCTTCTTTTATTCTATCTTCATGGCTACTGGTCGGGTTGACTTCTGCCTTTTTGCTGCAGGTCAAATTGATGACTACTACTTTTTAGCAGCACAATGTTTGGGGTTTTAAGTAGATTGACATACAGAATTTTCGGATTTGGGTCAATTTCGGATTGGATTTTCACTCTTGCGAGAAGAATTCGGGTAGACTTTTTTTAAACAAAAAGGTCTAAATGTTTTTGAAGATAAAAGCTATATACAGTGAAAGCTCCATAACGGACATGCTCAGATAATTATTTAGGAATACTTTAAAATCTACAGAATTGTATAAAAAAATACTCAATTGGTAAAAGAGTGCTTTTTTCTTTCTATCAAAAATCGGCTATAATTTAGTAAAGAATGCTTTGAAGCTTATTAAAGAAACAGACAGAATACAAAAACAAATAAGTAAGATGCCAGCCCAACTTGAACTCGGAGGGAAGAATTTAGAAGAGTGCACGAGTTAAAGTCGGGCCAATAATGGTTATCATACAGGCTGGGTTAAAGTTCTGCACGGGCCGGAATTTCCAGGCCTGTCCCGTAGGGTGGGTCGAAAAAATCGAATATTTACAAATCCACTATTAATAGTGCGGAAAAGTTGCCTTTTGTAATTAGAAAGATAATGCAAAAAAAGTTTTTGAAATCGGTTAATATCTTTAGGTCGCGCATCGCACTTGAAGTTCGGAAAATTTGACCAAAAATAACATTTTTTGAAATTAATGATGAAAATTAAAAAAATTTCGAACCTACTTCTAATAGTGCGGAAAAGTTTCCTTTTATAACTAAAAAGATAACGTAAAAACTTTTTTTGAAATCGGTTAATATCTTTACGTCACCCATCGCACTTGAAGTTCGGAAATTTTGATCAAAAATGACATTTTTTGGAATTATTGAGGAAAATTAAAAAAATTTCGAACTTACTTGAAATAGTACACTAAAGTAACCTTTTACAATCAAAACATACTTTTTTTTCTTTTTTAAATCTATTAATACCTTTAAGTCCATTTAAGTTAGCGAAATTTTATGAAAATTGACAATGTTTCATATAAAAGATGAAAAGTCGTCGTCTTTTCTCATTTTTTTCTAATAACATAAAAATATTCCATTATATGCATAGAAACGTAAAATAAAATCAATTTTAAAATTGGTTAATAATTTTTCATAATACATTGTTTATAAATTACGAAAAAAAATTAGAAAAGTATATATTTTTAGCTATTTTATTTATTTAAACATTTATATTGAACAGATTTAGAGAACAGATTTTAGATTTACAGAACTACTTAATGAGACATTCTTCAACAAAAAAATTTAAATCAATTTTAAACAAGTTTTACTTATGCAATATTAGGCTATTTGCATTATAGTAATTTTAGAAAATAGTTATTTTTCTTTTTACCTTCATTTTTTACCTCGTGTAAAGCCTCGTAGTGAGATTTATTATCAAATGTTGACATAAGTGATCGCGAAAGCAAAGATGATCTAATATAGCCGTATCATTAGAGCCACATCCTTTTTCAGAAGCTTCACTCACAAGTTTCACACATCATTCCACCGCCTGTGTGTGTGGTACGGAAACACCCTTATTGTTTTCATTTCCAATTCTGAGAGAGATTTCGATTCAATAAAAGAGAAAATTCTCTCTGGACTGATTCTGTGTAAAAAGTTGGTGAAGTAACTTTGCAGCTCGACCAATCAATTAGTTCAGTCTAATCCTTAGCGCCAAAATTTAACTTGCTTATCACAAAATCTCTCACAGTTGCCACTTATTCTGTCACCAGTTTCATTGCTTTCAAAACTTTTTGTAATCCTAACTCTCGCACATGCTCCCTCTCATCTGCAATCATTGCCAATAGTAAGTTTTATGGATGAGTGAAGTAAGCGTTACCCTCAATAAGAGGGTCTGTAATTTCCTGCAGACTTTTTGGATAGGTAGCGCGATGTTGTTATTGTCTTGTGTACATGCTTTGATTAATGGAAATATTCATCTTAATTTCAAACCATACAGGCACATATGTTTCTATGATGAATAAAACTAACTGCTTCGTTTCAGTTCTAGGGTTTTCTGTGGATATATACAGTCTGAGAATTCGATTGGCGGTCGTTAGCCACCGGGAATGAGAAATAGTCCCTGGATCTCGGACAGAAAGATCCTCAGGACAGAAGCCCGATCACACAGCATTTGATATTTTAAAAAGATATTTTTGATCTTTACTGAGGTCATTTGGGTTTTCAACTATCACTATTGGGCGAGAGCAATTGATTGATTCAAACTTGATGACAGGCTGTCTTTCGCAAGCAGGTAGGACCAGAAAATAATGCTGGCCATTTGTTTTTATCTTCAATGCATTGAAACAAGTGCCTAAAAGGCAATTCGATGAAATGCAGCAAGTAAATGCACCGCTGCAAGGGCCTGCGTATCTTCATTTCCAAATTTCGAAAAACCCTTTTTTTCAATCCCGTATTGATAGAGGAGCTATCACATCCAAATACAAGGACTTCATCTAAGGAGATATTCTTCTGAGTCAGATATAAAACGATACTTTCACAAATATTTTTTCCGGTTCCATTCATAGGCGTTACATGACCAACATATTTTGATCATCCGGCTCCTGAATTAAAGAAATGTGCCCTTCCCTATTAGATCTTCGATAATGTTTAACACCGATTTTTCCTTGATATAACGTAACTGTTTGTGGTAATTACATGATAAGCCTGAAAACCAGCTGTGTTCACAGCTCTTATGCGCACTGAGCTATTGGAATAGAAAAAAATCGGTTTGTCAGTTGTTTTTGTAATCAGCCTATGTCAATTTTGATCATATTTTCCAAATTTCAGGTACGATGCGCGATTTAAAGGTATTAACAGATTTAAAAAAGAAAAAAAGTTATTTTTTAATTGTAAAAAGTTACTTTAGCGTACTATTACAAGCAAGTTCGAATTTTTTTAAATTTTCCTCATTAATTCCAAAAAATGTCATTTTTGATCAAATTTTCAAAACTTCAAGTGCAATGCGCAACTTAAAGGTATTAACCGATTTCAAAAAAGTTTTCGCGTTATCTTTTTAGTTGTAAAAGGAAACTTTTCTGCACTATTAGAAGTAGGTTCGAAATTTTTTTAATTTTATCATTATTTTAAAAAATGTCATTTTTGGTCAAATTTTCCGAATTTCAAGTGCGATGCGCGACCTAAAGATATTAACCGATTTCAAAAACCTTTTTTGCATTATCCTTCTAATTACAAAAGGCAACTTTTCCGCACTATTAATAGTGGATTTGAAAAAATTCGATTTTTTCGACCCACCCTACTGTCCCGTAGGAAAGTTGTAAAACTCAAATGTTCGGCCCGAGCCCGGCCCGTATGGAAATCGGTGAAAACAGGCCCGACGCAATTTCTACTATTTCTAAAAAAATCAGATTTTTATTATATAATTAAGATTCCTATAAAGAATACTGCATATATATCTATGGAAAAATTTTACAGTATATTTCACAGGAAATACACAGTAGTAACATTAACCTCTTCGCTACTGGCGATTATTACAATATTTTTAATTATTACTGAATTATTTCTTCTCTCGTTTGACTTAAGAGCGAGATTTTTGTTTTATTTTCATTAGCTCGAATCTTAGAATTCGAAACATATTATTCTTATATCGAAATTTCATTTATATTTGAGTATCATTAATAAAGTGGGACAAAACTGATGTACCCATTTGGGTACTCAGGGACTGAAGAGGTTAATGATAACTTAGATTCTTAGACTTTCAACATTCATATAAAGATTCGTTAAAAAAATATGGTTTAGAATAAAAGTAAGTTAAATACATCGAAAGTTTGAAGTTATATAATAACAGCAAGGGCGACGCCAGAATTTGCCCTACGGGGGGGGGGGGGGCACTGTATACCCGACAGGGGGGCCAAGCTCATAATATATATTAGAGGTCCCTGCGTACTGGTCTGGGGCCTAAAAAACTGCGTGGGCAAAAATTCTAGGCTCAGGCCTGATCCGGTTTTTACAAAATAGTTTAATGGTTCGGTCGATATAAAATTTAAAAAGTCGGCCTGATTATACTGTCTGGGAAATACATATATATAAAATTTAGCCTGACAAAACAAAAAAACTGTTAAAATCTCGGCTCGCCCAACTCTATTTCTACAAAACGTGAATTTTTACTTCGATATGGTTATAAAGTGTTTTGCACGAAAAAATCTGATAAAAAAATAGTTTTTTTTTTTACCCCAAGAAGTGTTTTTGGGCGGAAATATTTATTTTGAATGGAATATCTATTTGCATGTAAATGTTTCAATTATCATTCAGTTATCGTTAATCCTTACATCATGTATTGGAGACTTAAAAATCAGAAAAATTCCACATAGTAAAATCTTCTAAGACAGAATCGCAAAAAAAGAAAGAGAGAGAGATAGAGAGACTTATAGTCAAGTGGCCCTCGTAGCAAGTGTTGATGATTATATTCTTTTCTCTTTTATTATTATATTCATTTATTATTATTTTGAATCAACATATTTTGCGTTTGAAGAAACTCTTCACTCACTTGAAAACACCCACTCCGTCATGTTAAACACAGATTATTTCCGAATTTCTCGTTTTAATTAGAATATTTTTAAACATTTTTTTTCTTGCATAGGACAGCTGAACTTGCTCTTTAATATGGCTATTTTTCACTTTTTCGATTTCGGTTGCAGATTTTTTTTTTTTTAAAGGTACTTTCACTTGCGGAAACGGTTTTGAAACGGAAAGTACTTTTTGTGTCATAGGCAGGTTTTATTTCACAGGTTTTACTGTTTTTAAATTTTATTGCCTAAAAATCTACTATTCATTAAAAATAATAAAGTTTAAAGTTTAATTATAGAATAATGGCGTGTTAAACTTATACATACATTTTTTGTAAAAGTGTTTGGAAAGGGCTATTTTACGGATTTTTGCACGGTCAAAGTCATTCCGAGAGGGTGATTTTCATACGGGCTGGATCGAAACCGAGACTGAGAATTTCGACCCGCGCTGTCCTATGAAGAATGAAGTTAGTCCCAGCTCGGTATCGAAAAACTTAGTTAAGCGATGAAAAGAGTGAAAACCAGGCATAGACCGGCCCTAGTGTCGTAACGGTAAAATAGGATCGGACCCGGCAATGCAGACCTCTATCGAAGTTTATCCAGCAGCTGGAACTCGGTGAAAATTATTTTTCCTTAAACTTGGATTATTCACTAGGAATAAATAATATGGCAAACCACGCTCGCTAATCCACGTCAATTAATTCTGGATCTGGTAAGGATTTTTTATTTATTTTTTTTTTTTTTAAGCATAAAATGTTTTGTGCAATTCTATATTCAATAAGTGCAGATATAAAAAAATTTCGGGAAAAAAACAGTATAAAAAACACCATCTGTAGGGCGATATACACCAAAATGTCATCCATACTGAAATGATGAATATGATGAAGTTTATTGAATTATAACTGAATATGATGAAGTTTGATAAAATTTTGTGTTTAACTTTTCGAGAAATAGCTCTCATGGTCTCACGGCACACCTGCCAACTTTAGATTTTTAACAATCAAATACACTCATGTCCATAAATTAAGGATAATGTCAGTTCCAGAAAAATAAGGGTACGGAAACAAACGTGATTTATTCGTCAAGTCCATTTATTAAACAAAAGAAAAAGTGCAAAAACGATGATATATGTATGATAACATTCACAAAATCTACAATTGTTGCTCCTTTGAGCAATTACAAATAGTATCCCCTTTAAAAAAAACTTAAAATTATAAGGTTGGTATGATGGTTAATAAATTGTATGTCTCCCAGAGGATGAAATACAGTCCACACAACGCCTAAGCAAGTTGAGTATTAACAGGGGCGTAAACCACCCTTGTTGCATACGGGGGTGTAGACTCATAAATTTCCGACTCCAAGAAGGAAAATTTCCGAATAGTATGAAAAATAAAATACCGACTATAATATATATATATATATATATATATATATATATATATATATATATATATATATATATATATATATATATATATATATATATATATATATACCGGGTGTCCCAAAAATGACTGATGGATTTTAAAATTCAATAACTTGCAAACGGTGACAGCTATTTAAAAATTTTTTGCAGGAGGGTTATGTAAAATGTCAGAAGTTTTTTTTATCGTAATTTTTTATTTTAGTTCGCATCTCAAACAATAGGTGGCGCTGACGGCGATTGAAGACCGGGTCGACGCTTCACTCAGCACTGATCACCTGGCCTTCAATCGCCGTCAGCGCCACCTATTGTTTGAGATGCGAACTAAAATAAAAAATTAAAGTAAAAAAACTCCTGACATTATACAAAACCCTCCTGCAAAATCTTTTTAAATATCTGTCACCGTTTGCAAGTTGTTGAATTTTAAAATCCATCAGTCATTTTTGGGACACCCGGTATATATATAATGGCATGCATTAATTTCATGGAATCCTGGCGGCTTATGAAAGATTGTGTTATTCTGCAGTAGACAAATCTAGTCAACTTGTGTGAAATTCTTGATAATAGAATATATCAGAGAATTGAAATTGAGAACACAAGGTGGTTGCTTTGCAATCATACTACTAATCTATACGGTCAGAGCGTAATTTTAGCAAGGCAATGGATTCCATAAACCGGTGATTTCTCCACCAGAAACGGAGCCAGTTTGTTTTCTAAGTTGATTATTCATCAAACATGAAAAAATTAAAACTACTCTCACATATGAAAATATTCGTAAGCCCTTCATTCTTTGGCACGAATCATTATGTCATACTATATGATTTTAAAAAGAAAATTTAGAAAACTACAAGTGTCGTAGTCAGGAGATAATGTATGTCGAAACGCTTCAAACAAGACAGAAATCTAAGCTCCGAAATCACTGCATCTGCTTTTTGTTAGATTCGCAGAGGACAACAGATATCGACGTAGTACAGAAATGAGCCTATCAGTGAAAGGGGTACATCTAGAGATGGGCAGCTAAGCTAATCACTCGAGAAGGGTGGTGGCTTAAGGAACCCATACCTCGTAGCGTGGTGTTTTTGAGGTAAAAAGCCTAGCATCGAAAAAGTGTGGGAACATAGATTACAGGAATTAAGATCGGAAATAAAAATAACAAAATGTCTTTTCAAACATTCGAAAATAGTAACTAGCTTCTCTCAGAATAATCTCTCAGATTAGATAGCTGATAAAATTTATAAAAGACTAAAAACTCTAGATTTTGAATGAGATTTTTATGAATTTATGCGTTTTAAAATTATGCGGGTATTAAATAGAAACAAATAACAGGTATTATTAAAAAATAGGGAGATGAAGAATATGCCAGAAATTTAGAATAATTTAGAAGAATAGTGCGAAATGTTTATATAACACACACACACATGCATACACATACATATACTGGCAGTCTTCGCCCGATACGCTAGTCGGTTTTCCTAAAAGATTATTGAATTTAAAAAAATCGCAGATAAAATTAAACTATATTTTCTTATCATCTAATAAATTAACTATTATTGTTGTCTTTTTCGTATAATTTTAATTATCCCCTTCAAAGTCGATGTTGGCGATAGAATAATAGCTCTAAAACCACTGAAGTACTGTAATTAAAAATTTTTTAGTAGGTTTGTTATACTGAATTTTACACTCCTATCTAAAATTTGTGTTTAGATATGGTGAAACGACCTAAAACTTACCATCATCCCATTAAACCTATCTATTTGAAAATTTCCAAAACCAATAAAATATATGTTTAAGTATGTTTTAGTATATTGCGAAATGACTTAAGAGTTTAAATATCCTCCCTTTAATCCTCTTAAAGGCGTGAAAATTTCTAAAATCTCTGAAATGCATGTAAAATTACTTTTAAATTAACTTACTATCTTGAATTTCATGCCCCTACCAAGAACTAAGGCCAGAATATGGCCAAATGTTTTAAAAATTTTGACTCCCTTTAACTCATTTAGAGGGCAATTTCTAAAGTGCTGAAATACGTGCTTAATTACACTGGCCTGCGATGAAAAAAATATATAAAAGAACTGATAGTTTAACCTTGTGTAATTTTTGGTGCTAATTTAAAGAATAATAATCACAGTACAACAAAAAAAATTTTTTTTTAATGGTCTGACATGTTTTAATGAATTTAAGATATTTCAACCTCCAGGAACTCGAATATGGCATCCGTTTCCGTACATCAGGTAAGGTTTTGCTGTGAAGTTGAATTGAAAAAAACAAATATATACTACAGAAGTGTAATTAACTGAACCGAAAAAAATGTACGTATGTTAACAGAAAACATGTTTAGTTAATTACATAGTTAATTAACAACTAATAGACAGGAAAACATTCGGTTAGTTCACTGTTTCGTCATTGTGCAACACTTAAGGTAGGAATTTCCTCTTTGTTGAGGTCCGAGCATGGACGGCAGCAGGAATGTCTCTATGGAGATTCCAACAGTAATCCGCCATCATTAATGCATCCCAGCGACCTTGGTATCTGTTCTCCATCTCCTTGATCTCCTGATGAAAATGCTCTCCCTGTTCATCACTCATGGAGCCCTGGTTGTTAGGAAAGCGATCTAAATGCGAGAATAGGTAATGCATTTTGATGATCATGTTACATCCGAGGTTTCTGAATGCTGTTATCATATTGTTCACCAGTTCAACATAGTTAGTGTCTTCGTGTTGCCGAGAGTTTTTCACAACTAGAACAAAAGCCTTCCATGCTTCCAGTTCCACTTGACTCATATGTGTTTCGAATTGCGTATCTCTCATTAGCTGACGGATCTGTGGACCACAATGACCTAAAATAAGGAAAGGGCAGTTGACGTCACTGTGGACGAATTACTGTGTATAAGGGAGAAAAACCTGTTCGTTCTTTAACGACTGACACTGTACGGATGAGCTCCGGGAATTTGATTGGTCTAAGTTTCCCAATGCATAAGTAAGTATGATATGATTGGGCTACGCCGTCAAGATGATTCCTACATTGATCGTAATGACAAAAAATGTAGCGATAGATTGGTTGACAGAAGTGTTTGTTTGTAAACATGCCCTTTCCTTATACTTAGACTCCACAATGGCAACCTTTTTGTAGGCCGACATGTCTGTCTTCCGTCACGTGACGGAGGGCAGATTTAGCGCGCCAAACCGGTTTTTCTCCCTCCAGCTTGTAGTTTCGCTTCTAAGTTTACATTTATTTTACTGCGAAAATGAAATCTGAAAGTTGCCAATAAAGCGATCACCGCCAAAAAACAGCATCTTTTCGCCAAAGATGTTGGATTCGAAACCATGCGGAGATAACAATGGGATGTGTCGTCTACGTATATTAGAAAGTCAATCGTGGACCATCAAAGATGCCAGCTTTCAGCTTCTCAATGCTCAATCTGGGAAAAACCTGGCACAAGTACATGAAGCAGTCACCATTTTTGTCGAGAGCTTTGGTGAATTGCTTCATCAACCCCAGCTTAATGTGCAATGGAGGAAATATGATCTTCTCTCTGTTCACAAGAGGAGTGTTCATGATGTTCGCTCTGCAGGGCACCAGGTCCTCCCTAAGAGGCCAGTCCTTAATTGTGTAATGATGAGCTCTGTCCCTACTGTCCCACATGCAGATGAAACAGGGGTACTTTGTAAACCCTGATTGTTGTCCCAACAAGATGTTCACCATTTTCAAATCCACACAAATGTACCACTGATGGTCATCATAGTGAATTTTCTCCAGAGCATAATTCACTGATTCATACTTCTCCTTCAAAGTAGTTGAGTGAGCTAGTGGTACAGAGGCAAATTGGTTGCCATTGTGTAGCAAAACACATTTTAGTGAGCGCTTACTGCTGTCGATGGCAGCCGCTAATGTTCGGGGTCGTATTTTGCCACTCTCAGCGTGTACAACAGCCGTGCGATATCATTACAATACACCAGGTCAAGCTCTTCACAGAAATATTGTAGGAAGTCTTGATGTCTTTTGCGGTAGAAGGTGATGCGAACACTCTCAGTGAGACAGTTTTTTTTCCTTTAATCTGGATGCCAATAGTTCGGCAGATGACTTGGAGAGGTTAAGATCGCGAAAGAGATCATTTAGCTCCATTTGTGTGAACGGAACTAGAATACTATATTCTTGAACCACATAGTCGTCGTTATCAGCAGCAACCGCGATGGGGGTAGGATGATTCTTCTTCAATGTCCGGAAGTTCTTTAAACACGGGAACAGGAATGGCTTCAGAATGGGCTACAGGACGACATGCTGACTGCAGATCTGGATATACCAGGCTACTCCGGATGTTTCTGTTTATACCAGTCAGATCTACAGCGCAGAAGTAACAATCTGTGGCTCCCTCCAGACCATAGGAATTCCAAATTTTAGAGCCGTCTTTTGGCCTTTGGTCCACGCACGAAGATACTCGGTGCATTTCTTGCATACTATATGTGGTGCCCAACCTTACTTGTGGTGCTCAACCTAGGTGCCCTTGGTCACCTAGTGCCATTTGGAAGTAAACAAGGTAGGTGCGCTTTATAAAACTAGTGATTGGCTTCCTGTTTGGTACAAGGGTGTATTCGCCACAGATATAGCAAAATACATCCGGCTTATTCCTACATGATCTTTAGA
The DNA here is from genome assembly GCA_964019185.1 of Maratus speculifer. NCBI lineage: Eukaryota > Metazoa > Arthropoda > Arachnida > Araneae > Salticidae > Maratus > Maratus speculifer. The sequence continues at coordinate 102,225,556 of OZ025293.1, forward strand.
AGACGCCATTTACTTCACATAGATCCTGTAATGAAAGAAAATCTATCATTAGTAATCCAGGGCAACGAAATAAGACTTCTCGGAATGCAACACACACAAGTACTGCAATGAAGTTGCAGCAGCTGCCAGATTTTCTATATAGCAAACTTTAGCTACTCAACCAACCGATAGATGGCAGCACGCCACACCTTTACCTAAGACACTTACCTGTGTGGTACCAGAGACTTACCTGACATTCACTCACCTGCCGACTCTGGCACTGATCGTACGACCGAGCTCGATGTGCTGTAAATCATGACCAACCCCTCATGTTAATTTAATTTAATTTTATGTAAATATTTTGTTCAAATACAATATTATGAAAAGTTATCCGTAGCAGTTTATTGTATTATCGAGTACATTCAATTATCTCACTGATTAAATGAGATTGAAATCAGATTAATGGAGAGGTCAGCTAACGGCCCCTCCAAGTGGTGACCCTGTGAAAGAATACAACGCATGCTGACATCGCCGGCGCCGTAACTAGAAGACTTGCGTTCACGATCCTGCTTTCATCCAACTTTACTAGTGCTATGATTATGGACTTTATCCTGAATTTTACGCCAGCTGTGGTGCAAAGGAGAGCCCACGTGTTCGCGATGTGCCGATTCTGAAGGTAAGTGGCTATTTTTCATTTCTGTTCATTGTTTCTGTCAGGAGTGCTTTGTTTATTTTTACATATTCACGATGCCGCCAAACGATCCTTTGCAACAGGTTGAGAAAGTCTCTGTTAAATTTCCCCCTTTTTGGGATAAAGAGGCTGACCTTTGGTTTATCAACATCGAAGCACAATTTATTCTAAATAACATTACTCAAGATACTACGAAGTATTACGCAGTAGTATCGGCTCTTAATTCGGAAGTGCTTTCCTATGTGAGCGATATCGTGAAAAATCCCCCCAATTCGGATTTGTACTTAAGCCTTAAAAAACGCTTAATCGCTGAGTTCGCGGATTCTGAGCAAAAGCGGGTGAAAGATTTGCTAATGCATACGGTTTTGGGGGATGAAAAGCCATCGCACCTCTTACGTAAAATGCGACAGCTCGCGCAGGAAAAAGTTAATGAGGAATTTCTTAAAACACTAGGGATACAACGTTTGCCGAAAGAAACGCAAGCCATTTTATCTGTTTCGGAAGGTAATTTAGATAAACTCGCGCAGATGGCTGATAAAATCATCGAAGTAGCAATTCCACAAGTCGCGGAGACGCAGCGGCGTTACGATCAAAACAAAGAAAACGCGTCTGTTTCCGAATTACAGGCGCAAATCGCGGAGTTAACCGAGCAAGTGAAACATTTATCGCGCTTTAGCCAGCGGCGGAAGCATAGATCGCGGGACCGTTCTACGCATAGAAGACATCGATCGCAGACTCCTAAGCGTATGAAAGAAGGTTTGTGTTGGTATCACGCTACGTTCGCCTATAGGGCACGGCAATGCCGACCCCCATGTAATTCTACTAAATCGGAAAACTAGAAGGGAAATCGCACGTGGCGCAATGTGATTTCAATGTTAACACGTCAAGTCGCCTTTTTATTCACGATCCTACTTCTTGCCGACATTATTTAATTGATAGCGGCAGCGATGTTTGTGTTTTGCCGTATACGGCTAAGATGTCTTTTGTTGCACCTTCTAATTTAACACTGTATTCAGCCAGCAATTCCCCAATCAAAACATATGGTACTAAAATGATAACACTTAGTCTAAATTTACGACGCGAATTAAAATGGCCATTTATAATCGCTAATGTTAGTAAACCAATTATCGGCGCCGATTTTTTAAAACATTATGGATTATTAATTGATTTGAAAAATTCTTGTTTATATGATCCACTCACTAAGTTCACTTCCAAAGGCACTATAATTAACAGTCACAGCAAAAGCATTAGTCTTGTCTCTAGTAGAGATAAATTCTATAATATTTTAAACAAATACAAGGATATAATTCGCCCATATCCTGCTTCACCCAACCCAAAGCATAATACTGTGCATAGGATAATAACAAATGGGCAACCAGTCTTCAGTCGTCCAAGGCGTTTGAATCCCAGGCAGTTAGCCGTCGCAAAGCAGAAATTTCAGGCCATGATAGAACAGGGTATTTGTAGGCCTAGTAAATCGAATTGGTCAAACCCCTTACATATGGTTCCTAAAGCTAATGGTGAATTTCGCCCCACTGGCGACTATCGCGCCTTAAATAGAATAACTCAGATGGATAGATACCCTTTAACACATTTACATGATTTTGCACAAAATTTGCACGGAAAAAAATATTTTTCAAAAATCGACCTTACTAGAGCATATCATCAAATTCCAGTGCATCCTGATGACGTGCCCAAGACGGCAATAACAACACCTTTCGGGCTCTTTGAATTTTTATTCATGCCATTCGGTTTAAAATGCGCAGCCCAAACATTTCAACGTTTTATGAATGAAGTTCTATATAGTTTTGATTTTGCTTTCGACTACATTGATGACATATTAATTGGCAGCTCATCTGAGGAAGAGCACGCTAAGCACTTAGATATGGTTTTTAGTCGCCTCTCTGAGTATGGCATTCGAATCAATGTGGATAAATGCGTTTTAGGTGTTCAGGAACTGTCTTTTTTGGGCTATCTTATTAATGAGCAGGGTATAAGACCAATGCCCGAGAGAGTAACACCCATCTTGAATTTTGATAAGCCAAAAACTGTAGGGGATCTAAGGCGATATTTGGGGTTACTTAATTATTATCGGCGTAATATCCCACAGGCTTTTCATGTTCAGTCATTTTTAAGTACTTACTTAAAAGATTCTAAAAGGGCTGATAAGAGCGAGATAGAGTGGAATGGTGAGAGCAGTAAAGCTTTTGAGGATTCAAAACGTCAGCTCGCTAATGCAGCTTTGCTTTTTCATCCTTCGCCCGATGCTCAAATTGCTTTATTTGTAGATGCTAGTGATTTCGCTATTGGCGCAGCGTTGCACCAGCGTGTTGAGTCGACTCTTCAACCATTAGGTTTTTTTTCACGCAAATTGACTGAGACTGAAAAGAAGTATTCCGCATATGATAGAGAGTTACTAGCCGCTTATTCTGCTATTAAACATTTTCGCTTCATGCTGGAAGGTCGTAATTTTACTTTATACACAGACCACAAACCACTTACTTATGCCTTTTCCCAAAAAAGTGACAAATGTTCCCCACGACAATTGCGACAGCTAGATTTCATTAGCCAGTTCACCACTGATATTAGACACGTTAAGGGGGTTGACAACATACCAGCCGACACGCTTTCGCGAATTGAATCTATAACTTGTCGCACGCCAATTAACTACGAGCAGATCGCTGATGATCAGAGTAGGGACAGGGATTTAAGCACATGTTTAGCAGATAATTCATCATCGCTTAAGCTCAGTAAATTCATCATGCCCAATAGCTCTGTGGAACTTTATTGTGGCACATCTACTGGAAAAATCAGGCCTTTTATCCCGCTAACTCAGCGAAAAATGTTTTTGACGCTTTACATAACATTTCCCACCCTGGTCGTAAATCGACCATTAAACTTATCACTGATCGTTTTGTTTGGCCTAATATTAGAGCCGATTGCGATAAATGGGCCAAGACGTGCATTCCTTGTCAGCGAGTTAAAATTTTGATGCACACCAAAGCTCCAATAAGTAATATCCCAGTTGAAAATCAGCGCTTCTCTCACATCCATTTGGATTTAATCGGCCCTCTTTCCACTTCTCAAAATTTTACTTATTGTCTTACAATTATTGATCGATTTACTCGTTGGGTGGAGGCGGAGCCCCTTAAGAATGTTGAAGCTGAGACGGTAGCAAGTGCGTTTTACAAAGTTTGGATTGCACGTTTTGGCACACCCAAAATTATAATAACTGACCAGGGTCGTCAATTCGAATCTCGTTTGTTTCGCTCTTTGGCCAACTTGTTGGGTTCAAAGCACATCCACACATGTTCCTTTCATCCTCAGACGAATGGCCTTATCGAAAATTGGCATCGTACGTTAAAATCTGCCCTGAAAGCATACCTGACAGAGCGGTGGACGGAGATACTCCCAACAGTTTTGTTGGGCTTAAGAGCCACATTTCAACCAGATCTGAAATGCACTCCCTCCGAACTGGTGTATGGTCAAACAATCCGTTTACCGGGAGAATTTTTTGCATCAACTGACAACGATCTCCAGACATCAGACTTCCTTAAATCGATTAAACAAGCCATGGCTCAGCTACGTCCTACTCCAACCAGAGTGCAAAAGCGAACTAGCTTCTTCCTCCCAAAGGATTTGACAACGTGCACACATGTTTTTTATGCGTTATGATGCCGTGCGTGCACCGCTAAGACCACCATATGATGGACCATTTTTGGTCCTTGACAGAACTGATAAATTCTTCAAAATTCAGAAAGACGGGAAAGATGTCATCGTATCAGTCGACTGGTTAAAGCCTGCATTTACCCTTGCAGAGCCCAACGACATTCCGAGCACAGAGACAGACACTCATCAAGTCATCGACATTCCACCTCCACTCCCTACTCCGATTTCCAGATCTGGACGTTCCATTCGTCGACCTGTACGTTTCTCTTAGCAATTGCTTGGAGGGGGGTACTGCAGCAGCTGCCAGATTTTCTATTTAGCAAACTTTAGCTACTCAACCAACCGATAGATGGCAGCACGCCACACCTTTACCTAAGACACTTACCTGTGTGGTACCAGAGACTTACCTGACATTCACTCACCTGCCGACTCTGGCACTGATCGTACGACCGAGCTCGATGTGCTGTAAATCATGACCAACCCTTCATGTTAATTTAATTTAATTTTATGTAAATATTTTGTTCAAATACAATATTATGAAAAGTTATCCGTAGCAGTTTATTGTATTATCGAGTACATTCAATTATCTCACTGATTAAAGGAGATTGAAATCAGATTAATGGAGAGGTCAGCTAACGGCCCCTCCAAAGTATAGGCATTTATGCCGGAAATCACTTAGCCTAAAATGGACATTTGCACAAAAAATTGATCTGATAGAGCGAAACCGTTTTGGGTTTTGGATTCAGGGTATAAAAATGAACATATATCAGCTGGAAAAAGTTAGACCATTTTTTGGCTGTTGACCAGTGTAATGAAAAAGTTCTATCATGTCTAGTTTTCTTGAAAAAATCATTTTTACTTAGATTTTTATGAACATTCCATCAACCATATATCCCATTCCTGACGGACTTGATGTGCTAATACCTTCAAATGAATTGTCAGTTATTTCACCAGAGTCTTCAGACTAGGAATATCCAGAATTTAAGGATCCGATGCAGAATATTAAGAAGCTATTCTCCTCAGTCCTTCTCTCCACTTGAATTTAATGATCTGACTAGAGATCTAAGCATTTCAAAAGAGGCAGTTTAAATTTAAGCTTCAAGTTGAAAGAGAAAAAACTTATTGGCCAAAGAAGCCTGTTTCTATTAGTATGGGAATCGAAAAAAAAATTAGAAAAGGAGTTAGAAAAGGAATGTGTTAAGTACTTTGAGGAAGAGGAGAACTTGGTCTATTGTTCTGCTTTTCGGGGACTGGACAGCAATTTTAATATAACTTACGGTAAAAATGAATGGATGCTGTTAAGAGATTCATCTTAAAGTTGTCCTTTATCACGGAAGCCAGTATGTCTTTGTAATACCAGTTGGTAAATAGGTGCATTTAAAAGAACGCTAAGTAAACTTGGCTCTCGATCTCAACAAAATAAAATATGCCGACTTCGGTTGGACTTTTTGCTTTACCACTTTAGGGGAAATTTTTCTAATATATTAAACTATGTTATTAATTATTTGTTTATCAGATTTTTTTTTCTTGAATTTCACGTTCCTAGTCCTACTCAAAACGACTGCAGAAATATGGCCAGTTGATCTATAATACGATGTCTCAACAAAACCGAATTGCACGACTTGCATTGCATTTTTTGTTGTTTTCATTTAGGAAGTGGCATAATTAATACAAAAAATATTGAATTATTAAATATATACAAAAATATTCTCATGAATAGCAACATATAACGATTATCGGCATTAACGATTTCTTGCTATATGATCATGAGCTAGAATACTAATAGTTTAAGCAGAATAGAATTAGATATGAAGAAGATTGGTTATAAGGGACTCGTAGGAATGCCCATAGTGGCGCAATCATAGTTTTGTTTTGTAACTGACACATGGGAAGGATTAAATTTGTCTGGGTGTGCCAAAGCATTACCTCACTGTAAAATATGTCAGATGTTTCTGAATATGTAAAAATGTACTGTAATCAAAACCGAAAATATACAGTGACCTCTTCTAACTCACCTAAGGTTTCGAAAAACGTTCCTTTACCTCTAAAAATCCCAAAAAGTTATTTGTTTTCGAAATTTAAATAAGAATTTATAAAAATTAATTTTTATTAGCTGCCCGTCCATTTCGGAAACGTTTCTAAGTAGCTTTTACAGTACAATAATCATTTTCTCTAATCAAAATATCACTTTTTCGTATTCTATCAATTCTCAAGTAAACATTTTCAGCTGTATAACTGATTTTGTACGTGCAATTGTAGCAAAATAATGTCAATTTTCATATTAATGTTAATACTGTTAATATTGTATGTTTATCTATTAACCGTGCTCTATGAATATTCAAATATTTTCGTATGAATTGGTAGCATCCGAAAAAGTGATATTTTGATTTGAGAAAAGTGATTATTGTACTGTAAAAGCTACTTAGAAATGTTTCCGAAATGGACGGGCAGCTAATAAAAATTACTTTTTATAAATTTTTCTTTAAATTTTGAAAACAAATAGCTTTCTGGGATTTTTAAAGGTAAAAGAACGGTTTTAGAAACCTTAAGTGAGTTAGAAGAGGTTACTGTATATTTTCGTTTTCGATTACAGTGCATTTTTATATATTCAGAAACATCTGACATTTTTTACAGCGCTGGAAGTGGAAATAATGTTTTATCTCTTTAATTTTTAGCAATCAGTTAAAATCTTTTTAGCATTTCTTTTATGAGTAAAATTAAAATTTCATTGCACAAGTACTATTTTAAAGACCAAAAGTTGTCTAAAATACAGTTTTTTTTTTTTTAATTTAAGTTTATAACTCTTTCTAATGACATACATTAAATCTGAGTAAAAATTTGGTATCAACTAAATTTTTTCCGACTAAACAAAATGTAGTATAATAATATGAAAAAATAATCGAATACAATTGATTAAGGAAATAGAAAACGAACTAATTATTTCTGATAGAAGTAAAGTCATATAGATTGTAAAATATCCAGTTTAATTCGATGTAAAAATTCAAAGTACTTGGGTGTTTTCAATTTTCATCCATCAATTTTCATTAAAATTACGTAAAATATACAAAATTCACAAAAAATGCGTAGTTAATAGAAAAAATAAAACCATAATTATTTTTGGTTAAAAGTTAAATTCGTGTAGCTTGGAAAATATCAAGACTTATAAGGAAAAGCATTAAATATTTGCAATTCACTTTTGAATTTTCATTGGATATCACCTAAATTCAGTTATACACATTTCTAACTAAATTTAAAGTTAAAGAAAACGAAGAAGTTTCGTCACTTCAATCAGCATATCTTAAAATCTCCACACCAAAGTAAAAATTGTTTGACAATACAACTGAATCTCGATAACTCGAAGTCAAAGTGCACGAAAAAATTCGGAATATCAAGATTTTTGATCAAAATATCAAGGTTTCATATAAAATTAAAATCGCTGGAACATGTATATAAGTATTTTTTCGTCATATCGAGATTTTTGAGTTCACTATATTCGACAAATCAAAGTTCACCTCTATAGATTTTATTAAAAGAAAAAAAATCTGAAATATTTCCGACTAATAAAAAATTTACGTAAATTTTCTTTGTTCAAAACTGTTTTTTCTTTTTCTTCTAATTAAAAACTACAATAAAAAATTTCTCCAATTCACAAGTTTTTATAATTTAATATATACAGGGTGATTCATAAAAGATGGGCAGAACTTTAAGGGGTTATAGTACACTTAAAGACAAATAATATTAAATAGGAGACTAAGGGTCCCAGACGTATTCCCAAGGAGATAGGGGGCATCAAAGTTTAGGGTCCGAAATTTCAAATGATTATAAAAAATGGAAAAATTGGTCGATTCGTTTGCGGTTTTTGCAAAAAATTTTCTTTATGCCAGTATTTTCTTGAAATAAAATTTTAAAGTTCAATTTCAAAAAATGCCGATAGGGGGCACTTTAGACTTTGGAGTAACAAACAACTATTTTTTAACGTTATTTTTTGTATTTCTTTAAATGATTTCGAAAGCTTAGACTTAAACTTAAATTTTGATCTAAAAATCTGAGTCCTAACGAGTAGTTAAGTAGCGTAAACTGAAATTTGAAATTTGAAACCCTTCTCCCCCCAGAACAAAAATCAGTTATTCCCGATCTTTGTGTCGTAGATTAGGCTCTAACTACTGCCGCGTTTTGCTAAAATTATTCTTTATGTCAGTATTTTCTTAAAAATAAATTTTAAAGAAAATTTTCAAAAAATTCCGAGAGAGGGCGCTTTAGACTTTGGAGTAACGAACAACTATTTTATACCGTTATTTTTTGTGTCTCATTAAATGCTTTCTAAAGCTTAGACTTAAACTTAAATTTTCAGCTCAAAATCTGAATCGCTGAGCGTGGTTCAGTAGCGAGGGGAGGGGGTTCAAATTTCAACTTCTGAACATAGTTCAGTTTGCACTACTTAACCATGCCCAACGATTCTGTGCTGTGATACGAGGCAAAAATACAACTTTCGTCAAGGACTGCATAGTCGGAATTCACTCATAAAGGCACTGGCACAGTTGGAAACGTCGCTCATGCAAACGTTAAAGCTCCATTCCTGACGCTAGTCACCGGGTGAAGAAGGAGACAGAAAGTATGCAAATGTCAAATGGGGAAGAAGAACACGTATGCAAAATTTCGACACGATTCAGGCATAAAAACCACTGAACGGTGAGTCAAGTGTAAGTCGCTGTAGTAACGAATCGGAAGATGGTGCCCTTCACGAATAAGGAAAAGGCTGAGATGCATTTAATTTACGGAGCGGCAGATGGAAATGGTGCAGAGGCACAACGAATGTACGGAGAGCGATTTCCCAACAGGCGGTTGCCTAACCGCAAAACTTTCGAGCGCTTGCACAGACAGTTGTGTGAGACGGGATCATTTCTCGCTTCCCGGTCGAATGCAGGTCGTGCAAAAAAGGACGAATCAGTAGTTGTTGCAGAAGCCATTCTGGATGTAGTAGCGGCGCAGCCAAGTACAAGTACACGAACAGTGGCTAGGCAGGTGGATACCTCACAGTCCATGACTTGGAGGGTACTGAAGGATGAACATTTGCTCCCGTTTCATGTGCAACGAGTCCAGAAACTGTCTCCAGGGGATTATCCAAATCGTATTGAATTCGCCCGCTGGTTTCTGCAGCAGAACGCGCTAAATTCACATTTTGGACGAACTGTGCTTTTCACCGATGAATGTACCTTCACACGTGAAGGTACATTTAACACACACAATGCACATGTATGGGCGGATGTCAATCCACATGCTACGTATCCACATGCTCATCAGAGACGCTTTTCCATCAATGTTTGGGCAGGAATCCTCGGAGACCACCTAATCGGACCGTACCTTCTTCCTGAACGCCTCAACGGTAAAACATACCTCACATTTCTGCAACATGTGCTCCAGACCTGTTAAACGTTGTTCCTCCACGCATCCGGCGGGTCATGTGGTTCCAGCACGATGGAGCGCCAGCCCATTACGTACGAGACGTCCGCAACTATCTGGACATCACATTTCCGAACAGATGGATTGGTCGAGGTGGTCCTGTTGCTTGGCCTGCTCCCTCGCCAGATCTTTCACCCCTCGATTTCTTTTTTTAGGGACAATTGAAGGCTCTTATGTATGAGACACCCATTGAATCCCCCGAGGAACTGGTCGCCAGACTTTCCGCTGCTGTAGGGGAAGTGCTCGAAAAGCCTGATGTTTTCGCGAATGTTCGCCGTTCCATTCTTCGCCGTTGTTCTGCGTGCATAACCTCTGGTGGTCACAATTTTGAACATTTATTGTAATTACATGTTAATAAATATGCTTTGGTAACATAATCCTAATTTGTGTCTTTTTACCTCGTATCACAGCACACAATGTGTGGACATGGTAAACTGAACTGTGCTCAGGAGTAGAAATTTCAAACCCCTCTCCCCAGAAACTTAACCACGTCTAACGATTCAGATTTTGGGCTGAAAATTTAAGTCTAAGCTTTAGAAAGCATTTAATGAGACACAAAAAATAACGGTATAAAATAGTTGTTCGTTACTCCAAAGTCTAAAGCGCACTCTATCGGAATTTTTTGAAAATTTTCTTTAAAATTTATTTTCAAGAAAATACTGACATAAAGAATAATTTTAGCAAAACGCGGCAGTAGTTAGAGCCTAATCTACGACACAAAGATCGGGAATAACTGATTTTTGTTCTGGAGGGAGAAGGGCTTCAAATTTCAGTTTACGCTACTTAAACCACTCGTTAGGACTCAGATTTTTAGATCAAAATTTAAGTTTAAGTCTAAGCTTTCGAAATCATTTAAAGAAATACAAAAAATAACGTTAAAAAATAGTTGTTTGTTACTCCAAAGTCTAAAGCGCCCCCTATCGGCATTTTTTGAAATTGACCTTTGAAATTTTATTTCAAGAAAATACTGGCATAAAGAAAATTTTTTGCAAAAACCGCAAACGAATCGACCATTTTTTCCATTTTTTATAATCATTTGAAATTTCGGACCCTAAACTTTAATGCCCCCTATCTCCTTGGGAATACGTCTGGGACCCTTAGTCTCCTATTTAATATTATTTGTCTTTAAGTGTACTATAACCCCTTAAAGTTCTGCCCATCTTTTATGAATCACCCTGTATGTACTGCTTTTGACCAAACGTCCATTTTCCCGATCGATTTTTTCTGACTGACTTTTTTGATTTTTCCAATTTGTAAGTCCTTTTAGGTAAATAACATTTTTCCGACAAAACGTACATTTTTCCGATCGAAAAGGAATTTTTCTGATTGGTTGTTTCATTTTTTCAATTTGTAAGTTCTTATAGTAAATAAAACTTTTCCGACTAAAGGTACACTTTTCCGATTGATTTTTTCATTTTTCCCATTTGTAAGTCCTTATAAGTAAATACCATTTTTCCGACTAAACGTACATTTCCCCTATCGAATGAAAATTTTTCCGACTGATTTTTTCGTTTTTCCAATTTGTGAGTCCTTATAGTAAATAACATTTTCCCGACTAAACGTACATTTTCCCGATTGATTTTTTCATTTTTCCAATTTGTAAGTCCTTATAGGTAAATACAATTTTTCCAACTAAACGTACATTTCCCCTATCGAATGGGAATTTTCCGACTGATTTTTTCGTTTTACTAGTTTGTGAGTCCTTATAGTAAATAACATTTTCCCGACTAAACGTACATTTTCCCGATTGATTTTTTTCATTTTTCCAATTTGTAAGTCCTTATAGGTAAATACCATTTTTCCGACTAAGCGCACATTTCCCCTATCGAACGGGAATTTTTCCGACTGATTTTTTCTTCCAATTTTTAAGTCCTTTTAGTAAATAACATTTTCCCGACTGTTTTTTTTTTCGTTTTTTCAATTTATAGGTTTTTTATAGATAAGTACCATTTTTTTTTCAATTAAGTGTATTATTTACCGACCAAACGCAAAATTTTCCGACTGATTTTCTCAGGGGGGTACCGCACCCCCCATACCCCCCCCCCCGGGAATTACTCCACTCAGCAAGCAGTGACCTCCGGAGTTCCGGCACACATGTAGGAGATGGTTGACGGACTGCAATCCGTCGGCCAAGCATATCCCATACATGCTCTATCAGATTCAAGTCATGTAAAAATGCTGGCCAATCCATACCGGTGATATCCTCAGGTTGAAGGCATTCATGAACGAAGTTTGTTCGGTGAGGATGGGCATTATCATCCATAAACACAAATTCTGAGCTCATGGCACCCCTAAACAAACGTACATGCAAGGGAGGATCCAGCCCAACCTCCAAGGGGGGGGGGTCACAATTTTTGTCAGATAATTTAATGAAACAATTTTAAAACACAGTAAATCTTGTGAAAACGGAATTACGATAAAAAGTAGCAAATTTCGTCGATCGGGCATGAAAAAATTGCGAATTTTGTCGATCGGAAGCAAAAAATCTCAGATTTCGTTTATCGGGCAAGGAAAAAAAATCTAATTTCTTTATAATGCTTGAAATAGGTTGCGGAAAAGTCGCCTGTTTTGCCTGTTTACCGCACGAAAAAAACGCGAATTTCGTTGATCGGGCGCTGAAAAATCGAAAATATCATCAACTGGACGTTGGAATAATCGCCAGTTTTGTCTATCGGCCTTCAAAAAATCTCTAATTTTGTCTGTATGTCTCTGAAAAATCCCAAATTTTGTCGATCATGCACGAAAAATCGCATATTTTGTATATCTGGTACAAAAAAATCGCAAATTTCGTTAAAAGGGCACGGAAAATCTCCAATTTTCTCGATCGCTTTGTAAAAAGCGCGAATTTATTCAATCGGGAACGGAAAAATCGCGAATTTTGTTGATTGGGAATAAAAAAATTGTAAATTTCGAGTTGATGTGGAACGCAAAAATCGCCAATTTCGTGAATCGGGAAAGAAATTATCGCGAATGCAAGTCGATTCTCTTCGTAAAAAGAGCGATTCGGGAGATTAGGTACGAAAAACTCTCGAATTTTGTCGATTCGGAACGAAAAAGTCGCTAATTTCGTTGATAGGGCATGGAAAAATCGAAGACTGTCGATGATGCGAAAAATCAAAAATTTTTTTGAGCGGCTGCAGAACAATAGCGAGTTTCATCAGTTTATCGCGAGACAGAAAAAAAATCAGATTTCATCAATTTACGGCAGGGAAAAAATGCAGATTTCATCAGTCAGTTAAGAATCGAGAATTTTATTGTTCGGGCGGAAAAATGCGTATTTCATGAACAAGAACGGAAACAGGCGCGAATCTCGTCGATTGGACACAGAAAAATCCCGAATATTGTCGATCGCTTTCGTAAAAAGCGCGAATTTAGTCGATCGGGAACGAAAAAATCGCTTTTGGTAGGGCACGGAAAAAATGCGAATTTTGTCAATCGGGAATGAAAAAGTCGCAAATATGGTCGATCAGTTTCATAAAAAGCGCAAATACAGTCGATCGGGGATGAAAAAAATCGCGAATTACGTTGATATGGCGAACAAAAATTGACAATTCTATCGATAGGGAAAGAAATTATCGCGAATACGGTTGATCACCTTCCTAAAAAACACGAATTCGCGCGATCGAGTACAAAAAACTCCCGAATTTTGTTGATAGGGCGCGGAAAAACCCCTAATTTTATCGATGATGCGCGGAAAAATTAAAAAAAAATCTGAGTGGCTGCGGAACAATCGTGAGTTTCGTCAGTTTGTCGCAAGAAAACAATCACGGATTTCATCAATTTACGGCGGGGAAAAAGCAGGTTTCGTCAGTCAATTAAGAAACGCGTATTTCATAGTTCATGTGCGGAAAAGTTCGCATTTCATCGAAGAAGAACGGAAAAATGTGCTAATTTTGTGGATTAGGCCGGAAAAATAGTGAATTTTTTCAACCAAGTGAAGAAAAATCGCAAATTTCGCAGACCATTCGTGGAAAAAATCTCAAATTTCGTCGATCACGCCCAAAAAAATCGTGAATTTCGTCGATTAGGCATCGAAAAATTGTGAATTTCGTTAATCGGCTTCGCAAAAATCGCGAATTTCACCGATCGGGTGCGGAAAAACTGTGAATTATGTCGGAAAATTCCCGAATTTTCTTGATTAGTTTCGAAAAAAGCGCAAATTCTTTCGATTAGACGTTATTTTGCGTTCTTGTTTTAGCACTTTTTACTTACACTGTGCATCACTCTTTGAAGAGCTCCAGGGGGGGGGTCATGACCCCCATGACCCCCCCCCTTGGATCCGCCACTGCGTACATGTTGTTCCAGAATGATGTCCCGATAAATTTGGCCGGCCATGGGTCCGACTTTAACATGTAGATCTGTTCTGGAGCCCAGTATAATTCCATCTCAAACGCGCAGTCCTACGCCACCGTAACGATGTCGCTCAATTATGCTGTTTTGGTGGTAACAGGTGCCTGGCGTTCTCGATATGAAAGTCCGACTTGTATCAGGCTGCAAGCTAAACCTGGACTCATCGGAAAGCATTACACAAGCTAACCACAGGCGACAGTGAGCTGCCGTGAGCGAAACACATCTAACAGGTCTGCAAGCATATACACCAATATATCCCAAACATCTGTACACGGTTTGTCTTGAAATGGACGTATCGGGAGCTGAAGATAGCTGACGAGATAGGTCTGATGCTTGCTCCGTCCTTTTTTTTTTTTTTTTTTGGCAGTTACTGCCAAATACAGTCCCTGGCCAAATTATTTATTAGACGCACTCATATTTTCTTGTGTCGAATCATATTACAAGTTTCATTGAGATATTACTATGCCAATAGTTACAATTGATTATATACATTATTAGTAGGATTATAATAAATAAAAAGCATGCCAATGACTTTAAAATTATTTATTTTTGTAAATTAAATTAACAATTGCCAAAATTGTAAAACTTAAAACATGAAATTCAAAAAAATGTCAATATTTTTTGGAGGCCCCTTTGGCGGCAATCAGTGCCTCTATTCTTCATGGCATGCTGTTAGTATAAAATTGAAATGTTTCTTGCATGAGTGAGTGATGTTTCCAGACAAGGATAAGTTTTTCTATGAGCTGTGTTTTGCTTGTTATGAGCTCTTTGTCCAGGATTTTCTTCATTAGCTCCCAGACATTTTCAATGGTATTCATGTCTGATGAATTACCGGGAGCAGTTCAACACAGGGATATTTTTATTGAAAGTAGACCTTGACGGATCGTGCTATGTAACAAAAAAGCTTTACCTTGCAAAAATACAAATGGTTCTTCATTTGGAAACCATCATTTTAGCTTTAGAATAAACCGATTTTAAAAAACTCTTTATATTGGTCTGGAGAATTGACTAAGAAGTCATAACAAACAAAACCCAGCTCATAGAAAATATTATCCATTATCTGGAATCGTCACCCACGCATACAAGAAACTCTTCAATTTTGTATTAACAGCATGCCGCAAAGAATAGAGGCACTGTTAGCCGCCAAAAGAGACTCCAAAAAATATTGATATTTTTTTTAGCTTCAAGATATAAATTTTGCAATTTCAGCCATTTTTCATTTAATTTGTAAAAAGAAAGAGTTTTAAAGTCGTAGGCATGTTTTTTATTTATTATAATCCTACAAATGATGTACATAATTAATTGCAGCTATTCACACAGTAATATTTCTATGAAGCTAGTAATATGATTCGACACAAGGAAAAGGGAGTGCGTCTAATAATTTGGCCAGGGACTGTAAGTCTTGATTCGTAGTTGTAACTCGGGGACGACCTGTACTGTAACCTCTACTGACATTTCCATCATTTTGGAATCGTTGGCAAAGTCTAGAGATTACACTTTGGTCAATTCCAAGCTCCCTAGGTACTTTCAACTTAGTACGCTTACACGCTTCCATTCAAGACGGCCGATAATTCTACCACGTAAAATATCATCCACATATGTCCTCTGTGTCATAAGTGTTCGGTTTTGGCACTGTAAGGATTAACATATGCTTGTTAATAGTTTAACTTATTTGCCACTGTTCATTATATACGTCTCTCTCACACTTTCGCCATTGTGACGTCCGATCGGCGCCATCTGGTGGCTTTCTGTAATTTGAATATTAGTCTTGAAGGTGTGTGTGATAACTCTGCAAGTGAAATTTTTACTTTAGAGTTTGATTTCCATGTGATTCTGAATTATCCTTAATTTAGGGACATGAGTGTAAATGTTATAAAACAAAAAAATATTTAGAAAGGGAACCTTTTACGTGGTACTTATTTCATTTCAATTTGATTTGTAAATATGATCATTTTGACTTTTGGGAAGAAAAAAAGGTTTTGCGTGCATGTCACAGTAATTAATAAATAAAGCACAACAAAACTACTGGTAAGTGATGCATAAAAAATTTTATCAGCATTAATTAATTTGAAGGTCTAAAAAAGTATGTAATTGGAATTAAAGTTTGTGCTTTAATTTTTTAAACATAGTTATATCGGTAATCATGAAGTTTCTATGTGTACTTATGTATAATTTTGTACTAAATTCTGCAAAAAATAAATTTTTAAATTTTATCTAAAAAATAAATAAAAAAAATAAAAACCTTCTAAATACGCCATTTTCAATGAGCTAAAATATGCATTACTATAATTGCCAGTCTTTCTTAAACCTGGAAAAAATGTGAAGAGAAGTTACCTAAAAACATTGCCATATGCGTTTTTTAAAGTTGTCCTATTTTCCGTATTTTTCATTAACCGGATCGGCCTAGGTCCCGACCGGTCCGAATAATCGAAGCTCTACTGTATGTATTACTAAATGAAAAAATATAAGGCTAATTCCATGGGTTCTGTAGTGTAAGTCACATAACTTATTAATTGCTATGCTTGTTAGCCACCGTTATTTTCGAAAAGTCTGCTTGGCCTTATTCAATTAATGAGAATGTGCCTATAAAAATAATCACTTTTTTTTGTTCTATAATACTGGTAGTTAAAAATCGTAGCCTGTGACTTACACTACAAGTACTCATGGAAATAGCCATAAGTGAAAATCTTCCAAAAATATTAGTTGAATTATTATCAACAAATGCACGAATTCTGCGTATAAAGCAATTTTAAAATCAAAATACTCGGGTAAAAATATCAAATCACTTATAAATGCAAATAAATAAGAAATCATTTGTACTTACTCTTATAAAAGTCTTGAAACTTTAAATCTCAACTCCATAAAAAAAAAACTCCTTATATCTATGGTCAATGGACAACTGACGAAAACAGAGTACTGCATCCATGTAACTTCGAAATATCCTTTTGGTCTATCACAATACAAGTAGGTTTTTTTTTTCCTTGGTAATTCCAATAGCAACATTGAGAAATATAAATGTTATTTTTACAACTAATCAGCAAGAATACCGTCTGCTGAAGCTAAACAACATTATTCATCAATCTCTTTATTCCAATTGGCGAAAAGTTTGTTTTATGGGGGATTCTACGATAAGAGGTAATTTGTACGGAAATCCGTTTAAAACAGATTTTTTATTCTATATGTTGCTATTTTTTGCAATGAATCCCATCATCTTAATATACTTCATTAAATAACATCACGATTGAATGCCTAATTAAAGCACATTTATCTGAAATTTCTTACAAAGTGTAAAAATGTCTCTCCCTTGGCATGTCCGCTTGCCGGTTTCAATTTAACTTTCAAACAATACATACATTTTTTCCATCAGATGCTTAGCTAAAGTATGTTTAATTGGAATTTAAGTAATTATACTTAAGTATTATAAATTAAAAAATAAAATAATTTTGTTAATTTCAAGTAATTTTTAAAATTAACTTGTGTTAATTGTGTGTGTGTGTGTGTATCTACCCTGTCAAATTTCGTTCTGCTGAAACAAATATAAAATCAAGGATGGCTATATCGGAAGTAGCGCTTATGGACATCTATCGACTTGAAGTTAGCAATACTAAACGCTCAAGCCATTTAAGCGTCGCCATTTTTAGTTGTTGCGACGCAACCGTGCGGTGTAGTGGTTTCGCACGGTGATTGTGTATCTCCCCTGGTAACTCATAAAACTTATAATATTCATTTAATTCAATTGCTTTTACTGCCCTAATTAAACAATACGGTAATAATTAAAGTGAAATTCACAATTAAGCCAAAAACTAATTCAGTCAGCTAAAAATTTTGAATTTACATGAAAATGTCTCTCCTCTGCCGTATTTCCCCTGGCAAGATAACTACCAGGGGAGCGAGTCAAAAACCAGAAAAACCCAGTCAACCAGAAAAAGTTATAATATATTTATAAAGTGACATACCCTTATATGAAAAAGTAAATAAACGGGACAAAACTCATATTTTAAAGGTTTTTGATCAAACTCAAACTTTTTTTTTTGGCCGAATCCTCTATGTTTTTGAAACCTCTTATCGTAAATTAATCTTATATTAACTTGCACATCAGAATTTGAAAACTAGTCAATACAGATAGGCATGTATTTCATTTTAGTAAATTGCAGCTGTTCTGTGGTTTAAACATCGTAGATTGAAATCTAAGTAAGAATATAAGTATAAAGAAACAGCTTACTTACTAAGAACAAAACGTGTAAATTTTGAAATTTTTTTCGTATTTTTTTTTTTTTTTTTCGTTCCATTTGAACATGTTTCTATGCTAAATATTAGTTTTCTTTATTTGAATTGAAAGTATTTGCCGGAGTGAAATTAATTAGTCGAACTACAATTTTTGAAATATGTACCTTATATTACTTCATAAGTACCGCATTTTACTTTTTACATTATTTTCTATTTTCGTCACTTTTGAGAAAATATAATTATCATTTCATACCTCTCAAAAAACATTTCGCCAAAAATAAAATGTACAGGCAATAAATTGCCGGAACGCGCATGTTATTGGAACGGTTGTTTCTATTTCTTGAAGAAATTCTGGTGTTTTGATAGTAGAATTTTAAAAAAATTGTGAGATTCGGTTCACAAACTTTTCATTATTTTGAGAGAAAATAGAGATACGTAAAAAATCAGTTTCGAATAGAAAAATATATTGCACAGTGTTTCTGCTCAGTAAACTGAACAGTCTTTTGATTCAACAAAAATGCAACTTTAGTCATTGGAGAATTTCAGGTGGTTTTAGCACAAGATGGATGAATTATCTGTATTTTCGACAAAATGTGTAAATTAAAACAGATTTTCTTAGCTATAATTTAATTAATCTAAATTAATGTATTAAATTAATGTATATATATATGCACTCATTGACATTCAAATAATAAAATTTTACATTTTAAAATATATAACTAAAACTAACCCGACTTGAAAAATAGAAGTCAATCCTAACCTCTCCGAAAAAATATTAACTTTAATCAGATCCGACCCAATTCACCAGTCGAGTTGGGTTTAATTTCCCAAGGTGATGCAGGACTCTACCCGAAACGCGATCTGAGCTCGACATCTCCACATTTTGGTCCGTTCCCATATGGTGCGTTCAATTATTTTGCCAGCTCGGCCCGTTGATAAAAATATTTTAATTTTACTGGCCCATTAGAAAATTCGGAACCATTCCTCCGGCTCGCCCAGGCCCGGTCCCGTGCATACTTCTAGGCTAGGTCGGACACGGAACGAAAATTAAGCTTTTATTCCGTGCCGAGCCCCGACCAGGGAAATTTTTGTCAGTGCGGACTAGAGATAAATTCGGGCTCTTGCACCACGGCCCGGTCCTGCCTGAGCCAGAAACATTTTGCGTCATCAAGAGCAAAAGTCCGATAATGAAATTATACAGAAGAAAAAAATTGCATAATACTTATAAAAAATGTTTCAAAAGTAATATCATTTTAAAGTTATTTTGTACATAAAAATGACTGTTAAACGAAAATTTAAATTTAATATTATCAGAAGAACAGTTTGGTATAAAATAAAAATATACTTTTCACATAAAAGTATTCTCACATTTTGTCTCGGTTTCAATAAGAAAATATTACGGACATGTTAATGAAGTGTGTTTCATGAATAAATGAATGGGCCTTATAGAAATTACTGTCTATTATCTGTCAAACTGTACAACATTTCTCTATTTTCTTTAAAAAGTGCACATTTTTAACTGTAACCATTTCATTCTTCATAACAAGCCTTCGCTTGTTCCATGACCCAGATAATAACTTTAAATTAAAAATTTTAAAGTTCGACACATTTTAGGAATAGAGAAAACACTACTCAATTGCTTTCTATCGGGAGAATATGGTAAATATATTTGCTTACAGCTGAAAGTGACTTCGTCAATTGCAGAGTACAGCATCAGCAAAAGATCCCAAAAGAAATGATAACACAGTTATATAGTTATTTCCATATGAAGAGCGATTGCGACTTAAATATGTTGTGTACACTAGAAATGTATAGAGCAACTTTTGTAAAAGTCTCAAAATCATAGCTTGAAAATTTTGAAAGTAATCGTCTATAGAAAAAGGACAAAATCCGTTGTTTCCAAAATGAAGCAAAAAAATGAGGGATTTTATCCAAATGTAGTAGTACATCCCGTATTGTGTATTCTACATTGACACTAATCAATGAATATATGGATACAACCCCTCTTGTTTTTGCTTCATTTTGAGAATAACGGATTTTCAACTAATTCAATTAACGATTATTTTCAGAATTTTCAAGTTATGATTTTGTGACTTTCACAAAAGTTGCTCTATACATTTAACTAACATAGCATGCAGATGAAATTTTGATATCGTTGACGCATGCGCAGTAAAAAATTATTTAGTAAACCTACTCATTTTGTACAAAATTTTCATTATTTTTTAATTCTGATTACAAGGTACTGTGTGCAATGTTGTTTGTCATATTTTCTGAAAAAAATATTATTTTATATTAAGAACTCTGAAAATTATAAGGAAAAAACTTGGTAAAATTTGGGACCATTTTTATAAAAACCTTAATTACTCTTCGAGTATGCATGCTATTTGCATAAAAATGAGCAAGGCGTATTACAATAAGGCATTCAATCATAATCTAGAGTTTGAACGCTTTTGCTACATTAGTTTTGACAGGGTTATTCAAAAGATATTCATTCTTTTTCAATTTGTTGACGGTCCCCTATGGAGTTTCGGTAAAAAATCTTCACGGCGATGTATGGCGTATACTATTATATTTATACACTAAGAGTTTCGAGATGATTCCTCATGTATTTTTCTAGATATTTAGTAAAATGTCTAAAATCGCAAGTGTCCAATAATCAATGGCAATATAGTGTATTCAAACTATCTTCCCTCAAAATTGTTGGTCCCTTGACGACTTCTCTCAACATCAGTACAAAATCAGGGGCCGAGCAGTAAGCTATTATTCCTTTGGGCCAAATAATATATATATTTTTAATTTTTAAAAACTTTTTTATATGTATTTTTAATAACATTTTATTTTGCTTTATTAAAATTCTTTTTTTTTTGGTGGGGGGGAGGAGGGGGCAAAAATTTTGGCCAGATTTTGAAAACAGATATTTGCTTTCTTTCTTTATCCACCTTTCTTTATAAAGATGCCCAGATGGAAGAGCTTTTGAAGGCTCTGAATTCTATTTTAAAAATAAAATGGCATTTTAGTCATTTTTTTTTTGGGGGGGGGGACTATCCATGGGGGGAAAGAAGGTGAAACCAAAGATTCATAACTTCTTTAATACTATATTTTTTTAAACCAAAACAGATACGGGCAGTGTTGAAATGAGACACTTTTCTGTGAGAGGGATGCCTCTGACTTCCCGAACCACCTCCTGAATTTAACATTGGATATATGCTTTCTTCCTACAGCAACCATTTTTAAAGGGGCCCAAATGTAAGAAATTCTGGAGACTCTAAATTCTCTTAAAATTTTCTTTTTTTAGGAACCTCTATAAAAGTGCGGAAAAGTTAGAACCTGAGCTTCAAAATTTTTAAGCCAATTTTTTTATTCAGATGCTTAAAAAAATGCTTTTTTACTCTCGTTGGGCCCATAATAAGTTTAAAACATCCTTAATACTATTACTTCCTTTAACTAAAAGTGCTTTCTTTATATATAATAGTATTCTTTTTAAAGGTACCCAGATGAAAGAAATTTTGCAAGCTCTAAATACTTTTAGAATTGTCCTTTTTGGGATCCCCTAAAAGTGATGAAAAGTTGAAACTCAAGATTCAAACCTTTTAATCCTCATTTTTATTATTCAAATGTTTTTAAAATGTGCCTTTTAATCTCGTTGGGGGCCCCAGTAAGTTCCAACACTTTCTTAATACTAATTACTTCTTTCTTTCTGTAACCAGCATTCTTTTTAAAGGTGTCCAGATGAAAGAATTTTTTCAGGTTCTAAATTATTTTTCAATTCTCTTTTCTAGGGCTGCTTATAAAAATGGGGAAAAATTGGAGAATGAAAATTCAAAACTTTTAAGTCCCTTTTTTTATTTAAATGTTTAAAAAAAATGCCAATTAATCTTCTTGGGGGGCCCAATAAGTTTCAAATCCTTAATACTATTACTTCTTTCAACCAAATGTGCTCTATTTCTATAGTCACCATTCTTTTTAAAGGTACCCAGGAAAAAAAAAAGTTTTGCAAACTGTAAATATGTTTTAAATTATCTTTTTTAGAGTTCCCTATAAAAGTGAAGAAAAGCTAGAACTCAAGATTAAGAATTTTTAGAGCCCATTTTTATTGTTCAAATGTTTTAGAAGTATGCTTTTTAATCTCGTTAAAAGAACAAAAAGCTTAATAAAGTTAAAAAGTCCTTAATCTTAGTACTTCCTTGAATCAAAGCAGATATATGCTTTTTTTTCTATAACTACGATTTTCTTTAAAGTGCCCAGATGAAAGAAATTTTGCAAAATCTAATAATCCAATAGCCAAGAACACAAAAACCTAAGGTATCAAGCACAAGAAAAAAATCTTTATTTTATGAAGAATAGAAATAGGAGAATCTAAAGATGAAGTGAAATGGTTCATAAGACAAAAATTAATAACACTATTGATTGACTTGTACGATTTTCATTGCATTTTCCTGTTCTCAGTCCTTCATGTTTTCATACCTTTGATTGTAACCCAAACACAGTGATAAACCTACCAGTCAACCAGTAGTGGTATTAATTTTTGGCTTATGCATCACTTTCCTTCCGGCAGGCATGGATATCCTTAGGCTCCCCTATTTTTACCCTTCCATAAAATAATTTTTTTCCTGTGCTTGTTACCTTAGGTTTTTAGTGCTGTCGGCTTTTGTTCTTGGGTACTTTTCAAAATTGTCTTTTCGGAGCCTTTAATAAAAGTGAGGAAAAATTGGAATCCAAGATTCAAAACTTTTAAGCTAATTTTTTCAAATTCAAATGCTTAAAAAAAATGTGTTTTTTAAACTCGTTGTGAAACCCCAATGACGTTCAAAACTTATTTAATACTATTATTTTCTTCAACCAAAACAGATAATGTACTTCGTTTCTGTAGCCACCGTTTTTTTAAAGGGCCCAAAGGAAAGAAACTTGGCAGGCTCTAAATCTTATTTAAATGGTATCTTTTAGAGCCCCTACTAGAAGTGAAAAAAAATGAAACGCAATATTCAAAACTTTTAGACGCCTTTTTCTTATTGATATGTTAAAAAAATGTATTTTTTAATTTCTTTAGCGGTTTCAATAAGACTCAAGATTTCCTTAATACTATTGCTTCCTTTAACCAAAACAAACATCCCTTTTCTTTCTATACATACCATTCATTTTAAAGGTGCCCAGATGACAGAAATTTGATAGACTCGAAATACTTTTTAAGTTGTCTTTTTTAGGCCCATATTAAAAGTGAAGAAAAATTGGAGCCCAAGATTAAAAAATCCTCATTTTTTAATGCAATTGTTTGAAAAGAGGTATGCAAATCTTGTTGGGGGTCACAATAAGTCTGTATCTGTGTACATTGCATTTGCCGTTCATTCTCTTATGTTCGATTTGTTTCTTTTTTAATGTTTCATTTCTCTTGTTTCCGTAAATTACTAATGTTAACTATACTATACATAATTTATATTTGGTAATTATCTACCGGCGGAGCTTTGCCCGTTTTACAAGTTGAATTCCTCAACCCTCCTTTCCCCCCCCCCCCCAAAAAAAATAAATAAAACTTATTTATTTTAATTTTTCTTTGAGTGCTCCACTATCTTCTGCAGCGTAAACCCGTTCATAATATCGCACTGCTCTGATCTTGAATCAAACAATCATTGAATTACTGTAATTTTTCTATCGATAAAAGTAATAGTCGCTAGATAAAAGAAACTTTCTAGCATTGTCGTTCACGTTGCTATAGGAACCATTTTTTTTTTTTTTTTTAAATCATTTCAGCTTAAATATAATATCAGCAAAATCTACTAGATAATTATTCGGTTTTAAAAAAAATTCTAAAAAAAACTCCGCAAAACGCGAAAAAAAGGAGTAAAATTCGTATATAAAAACTAGGCAAATACTAAAAAATTGGCTATATCAATCAATCAATTGACAAATCACAACTGAAATCCAAAATATTGCAATTGGAATGTTAAAAAATCACCCCGAAAGACGAAAATTGTTAAAAATCATTTAAAATGTTCGAGAAAGACTCAGAAATTGCAAACGTTCAAATTAATATATTTGAGGTTTTCCGGGCTGGAATTTCCAGGCCTGGGCCCGGTACGGACCGTACAGAAATCAGGCCAATCTTGGCCTGGCCCACTCTGGGCCGACACAATTTCTGCTATTTCTAAAAAATTCAGATTTTTATTATATAATTAAGATTCCTTTAAAGAATACAGCATACATATCTATGGAATGACTTTACAGTATATTTTACAGGAAATGCACTTTAGCAACATTAATGGATTACTTAGATTCTTAGACCTTTCAACATTCAAATAAAAATTTATTAAACAAATGAGTGTCATCACAGATCGCACAGAGGGTTTCGTTTAATATCCCCTTCAAAACACTTTATCATTAAATTAACAAGCAAAAATCGTCAATAGAAATTTAATCATTACTTACAAGTAAATAAAATTATGAATAAAAGTAAAATATTGCAAAGCTTAGCATAAATTTAAGGGAGACCAAACTGGTCACCAGAGGCGACTTGTAATTTAAATGAACATTAATTATATAAATAATAAATAAAAAAATAATATATATAAAAAAAATATTTCATTTCGCGTGTCAAAATAGATGATAAATAGGATGTAACATGATGAAATAAAAACAAATAAGAATGTTTTTCACGTGATTTATTTAACCCATTAATGTGTGTTATATACATAATAATTTTTATACCTATTTAAACTTACATGCTACAGTGAAAAGTACCTTAAGTAAATCTTTTTATGACGCAATTCAATCAAAATTTAATAATTACTTTTTAAATTAAACCTGTTCGTAAATCTGAACCTGATTCAATTTAAGGGGATAGCTTTGATTCAAATAAAAGACAATAAACGTTACGTTCTTAAATAATAATAATAAAAAAGAAAAAAAAATCACTGATTCAATTATACGATGATTCGAATAAGAGGCGAAATTTTGTACTTTTTTTTTTGTAGGGGCCCGTAATTTTTGCCTGCCCGTGAAACCTGTCATCGGCCCTGTTCTAATGGGTGGGGACCTGTCAACATTTATTCTTTATCATTTCGGTTTTTAATTCAGCGATATCTGATCAGTTTAAATTTAATTATAGTACTGGAACTTTTGTAGAATGCTTTCAAATGTAATAAGTTCATTAACCATTAGTTAGTGCGAAGTTGCGTTCGTCCGCCTTGAATTTAGGATCCCTTATCTATCTATATTAAATTATTAAATTATCAAACAGGCGATAGATGGCGCTCTGCAAATCTTACAGTCGTCAGTTATCGCTACTCATCCAGCGCTATTCTACTTCCTGGTTGTGACTGCGATAGGGTATCTCCCAAGATATTGATCCTCACGCAGCCTCCGTGCCAATTTTGGCTTCCTCCTACCTTAACCACCCCCTCTAACCTCAAGTTACTCATCAGCACGAAAATATCAACTTATGTAAGCCAAAAAGAAGATGCACGTTTGACCTAGAATAAGATAAACATTCATATGTAAGGATTTTTAGTTTTTATACCCATGGAAAATCTTAACTTTAAATAATTTTCATAAAATATATAGATAAAACATGGCTAGAAATCAAATTCTTTTAAATAGGACTAAAATCAAATAATTTCATTATTTTAGATAAGTTCTATAGTTTTATGATCTAATCATTTTCTGCAGACAATTTTCTGAATTTTCATTACAATATAAAATTTATGTGAACAATACAATCTATTAAAGGTTATGCAAAGTCTGGTTAAAAGGTATCCGGAACTGACGCTCATAGAACAAAATTGGATAGGAAATGTTTAAAAAAAAATTTCGATTTTTTAGAATAACAATAATTTGGATATGTCTCTTATAAAGTGGGAAATCAGGTACGTTTGACTTTCTCACGCCGCGGAGCCTGTAAACAGCCAAGGGCGGATTCGCACTATGTGATGCACTAAAATGTGCAACAGCATATTTGTTTTGAACAACATTTTCAAAATATTATTACATTTTTATATTCCATTACAACGAATTCTTAAAAAAAAAAAATGCATTCGATTTTTAAATTTCTGTATAAAAAAGAGAGAAACACAAGATACTTTTTTTTCCTTCAAGAACTATTTAAAATTCTATAATTCCACCAGGCTACAAAATGAATGCCTCTATATATATCCCCTACAGATTAACTAAATGTGCTAATCTGGTTTAATCCATAGAGGAAAGCTCCCCTTTTTCCTTTATTCGACAACCCACAACTCTTGACTTAATCAATGCAGTATGATATTCCATGCTTTTTATTTGTGGGGGGGGGGGGGGGATTAACATCACTTCATCAATTATATTGAAGGCTATTCTTATATTAAAAGTTACGGTTTTTCTGATATTTTCACTAATTCATTTTCATTTCATTTTCGTTCGTAAATACAAAATTTGCATTAGTATTCCTAAAAATATATAATTTCGATTTCATTCGGATATCAAGAAATTGATGCGTTTCTCATTTTCTTATAAATGCAAAAAATGACTCAGAAATGTTCATTTAACATTTCATAATTTTTAGGACTTGACATCCACAGAAATGGCGTCGTGAGGGAGCAATTAGCAGTCGCGTCCGGAAATTTAGTTTAAAATGCCAAATTTCATGGATTTTTTTTAAAGCTTTTATTTAAAATTTGAAAACACTTTTTAATCACATAGTTTCAGAATAAGTACACTTGCAATTTTTTTTTAGATTAAAAATACTTTCACAAATGCTTCAGAAATTATCTAATTTTGATTTGAGTAGAGCTTTAAAGAATCAGAAAGATTCGCATTATTAGACGATGGGGGAGGGGGGGATAAGAATTTAAAGTACATTTTATTTTTAAAGTAATTTCTAGAATATTTCTTCAGTTCAAGGGGGGGGGGTGTCATGACCCCCGTGACTTCCGCTTTGGATCCGCCATTGTAAGCAGTTCATACTCTACTTTTTAAGTGATATGGCATTGAAATTTAAAAATGACGACTATCATTAATTAGAAAAATGTTTTAAACTAATTAATAATAACAAGCATTTGAATTATTTTATGCAAAATAAGATATTGAATTCTCTAGTTTTATAATTATCAAATTAATGAGACAACAGCGTGTTTGAAAGGCTATGGCCCATCGCCCCCCCCCCCTCAATGCACGATGTTTTTTTTTCTTTTTTTTTAGAAAATAAACAGTTTTGTTGTGTTGGTGTATGCCATTATACTTTGCATTGTAATTCGCAAGAGCTAAATTGCCTGAAACTATTTAGTAATATTAATACGAAAGAATTGTAACTGAGGATTCAGTTGCAGGAATTAAATGTCTTCAAAATAAAAATGTGATATGCGCAACTGACGTTGAGGACCCCCCTGATCTGAAGATTTTTACTTCAGAAATATAGTAAACATTTATAGATGTACGACGTTTCTTTATATTCAGGGATGCATTTTAACAGTGAAGGTGGAAAATATTTTTAGAACGGCTCACGTCATGCGATTATATTCATATGTAATCTTGAGCCTATTGGTTCCTCTTTCTATGAGCATAACCAGGGGGGGGCGAGCATTAACCCCTCCCCTCTCGTTTGCGCAGATGAAAGCACAATTATTTAAAAAAATCGAAACCTACAAAAGAAAAAAGATGAAAGGAAAGCAGGGTTAGATAAAATCGTTTAGCAATTTTTTTTCTTTCTTTTTAAAGAAAATTATCTTAAAACACACCTATGCACAATATTTTAATATTATATATATTGACAGACATAGACAAAAATTTTGTTTATCTTTTTTAAAACTAGAATATTTGCTAGAACCTGCGTTAATAATAGTAAGTCAAAAAGGTTGTTTTATAATATCATGTTGACTAATATTTGTCTCTTTTCTTTCGTAATCTAAAATTTAAAAAGAAGAAAAAAAAATTAAAGGGAATCCAAATGTGAAACGATAATTCCACCATGTGATTAGCTGGGTGAAAGGGGGAGGGGGTGCAGAGACCTGTCTCCTTTTGAAAATGAGAGATAATAGGACACAAAATTCGAATTAATTTGGATGTTTATTGATTGGTTGAATTTTGTTTTCGTGGCTATTTTATGACATTCGCAAAAAGAATATGGTTTGATTCATACAGCCTCAATAAATTTTTTCTTCTCTTTTTGTGACTTGTGACGATTCCAGTTTTTTAGCCCAGTTAAGTAGATTTTGACGATATTCAAGTTTTTTTCCTCACAATCGTTTGACAAAATTAGCGTCTTTATATTGCTTTTTTTTTTTTTAATCTTTATTTTTTATTGCGAGCCTTTGACAATAATTCATGTTTTTATCTTGATTTATTGACAAAATTTACTTTTTTAGAGCAATTAAAATTTGCGTTTCTTTAAATTATCTTTTGACGAAATTCGCTTTTTCTTTCTACAATCGTTTAACATACATCGTGTTTTCTTCCCGCGAGCCTTTGACGAAATTAATTTTTTCTTTTGTGTCCAATTGATGACACTGGTTTTTTTTATGGGGTCATTTGTCGAAATTCGTGATAATTTTGTGCGATTGATCGGGAAAATTCTCGATATTTTTTCATGTTCAATTAACAAAATTCGCTATTTGTTTCTGCGAACGAAAGAAACACATAAAATGTTAACCCTGATTCTAGGGAAGGAAATTTCTGATATATAAAGATTTACAGAAACATGATTCACTCGTGGTAAATATCTATTAAGATTTCTTATTGAGATGTTTGTTTTGCAACCCAAATTTTGTTTTTCGTGTTTTTTTTTTTTTTTTTTTTTTTTTTTTTTTTTGTCGAATTTTCAGACTAATGACAGATTTTTTAAAAACTTCAAGACTGAGTGCTTTACATTTTCGGAACAGAGTTGCTCTTGAAAATATGAAAACCCCAACTGGCGGAAAAATGCGTTTGTGATTTTCACAGAAAAGACCGATTTAAAACCAGCTCAGGGCCTGCCCTCACTTTCTCCGTTCACTCAAACAATAGTAGAATTATAAGAAAGCCGACATCCCCCCCCCACACACACACACACAAATTATACTGAAGAAAGAAAAACAAAGAATCTTATCAATGCCATAATTATTTTTATCCTGTGCCCTTTTTTCTGAACAGAATAATATAATTTCTTGAGTATGAATGCTTTTGGCAAACATATCGCATTAAATTTGTTGATCTATTTTTCAAATGCTGATATGCCTCCTGACTCCTGAGCCGGCCCATTTGGCCGTGAAAAATTCTTGCTTGTTTATTCAGGACTAGGATGGCATTCGTAATTTGACATTGGACGTCATGAATTCTGTCCAAAGTAGAGATGGGCGTTATTTAACGTATTAGGATAAATAACAATGTTATTGTTATACAGTTCATTATTTAATAATAGGTTGACGGAAAGTTCCTGTTAAATTTAGAACACGATTTCATCAATGTATTAAAAAATAAAGATTTGAAACAACCGTTTTTTGGAAGTATACACAGGGTCGTACTGGCATAACAGAGAGGGCGGTGGCAAAATGGAT